>OX578273.1:61219080-63619080 GCA_951217065.1 Baccha elongata | reverse complement strand
TAAAGGACTTTCTAACAGGCGGCTATATTGTCATAAACTTGTTTTTTTCGACTCTTTCACACCTGAAGCTTTATAATAGGTAAACACTTTTTTTTTATTCCTCAAGGTAATATTTGGTTGGTTAACAAAATGGGGTATTTTTGTTTTACATTGCTCTTCATGTTGGAAAATGTCAAATAAATTGTGATTAATTCACAACGGTCAATATTATTCACAATAATCGAAACTTTTATCAATCAAGTTACCACACTTTCAACTTAATGGATAAATTTAAGCAATTGTCAAGTTGTAGATAGTTGATAATTGATAATAGGGGTGACAGATCTAGTTTAGTTTTAAGCAAACTTCGATAAAAAAAACCTTTTCATAAAAAAAAGGAAAAAAAATGTTTCTTCTTAACAACGACTCACAACTAAACGGATCCTATCTTTAGGACGTGCCAAGCGAGAAATAATTTATTCGTCAGATCTAACCTTTATATGTACACAAAACTTATATTCTTAATTGGAAAATCATTCGGCGAGAAGAAGCTGAACGTGATAAGGAGTTATTACCAATGGGAAATCCAAATTCGGCGAAATTATCTATGTCTTTGAGCGAATTTCCTTTACAGTTTACGTAGAAATACACGATAAAATTTTCAAATTAAATACTTTTGGCTTTTCGACCTTTTGGTTTTCGGGATTTTGACCCCAACACAGTTTACCTTAATACGTAAAAAAAAAACATTAGTGTAATCAAGTACCTATTGAAAAAAAAAAGTACCGGCAAAATTAAGCCTCTATGGCACAAGAAGCCATATGTTCGATTTTTCGACGTTGCGTCAGTCGAGTGCTTAAACATAACATTGTTCATGTAACTGATTTTGTTTCGTTAACTCTACCCAATCATAAAAAGCTGCAGTTAAAATTAGTAGGCTTACAGATATTTTATGCTATTGCTGATGTTGAAAATTGCTGATGATACTAATAAGTCAGTCAACATAACGCGAAATAAGGTGCAACCATTGGTCGGAGTTTCTTTCTTCCTGTCATCAAATTGCATTTTTCAAAGCGTTATTAAAAAATTTAACTTAGACTTCGGGGAACTTGTTTTGTGACAATGAATAATTCTATATTTTTATACAAAAAAAAAAACAGCATCAAGCAGTGAACCAGCCAACAATACCTACTAAGTTCTGAAATCATCCAAAGCAGTACAACCAAAAAATGCCACATAAATTGGGTTAAGTATTACAGTGGGGTTTGTTCTGAATTTAAAACAATAACTTAAAACAAAAAACTGTTTCTTTTGTTTGGAGAAAATGTTATATTTTACAAAAAAAAAAAAAATGTACATATTATATTGTCAAAGTGCATGTTTTTTTTTTTTTGCGTAAGAAAGTTATAATATTTTTGTATCTCAATTTTGTTGACCGGATTATATTGTATACAGTAAAGGATTAAAAAGATACCTCAAATTTGAAAACCCTTTATTAATAATAACACTGAGTACTAAAATAAGATCATAAATGATGAAATTTGCATTCGTTCCGTTAAGACTTTTTTCTTAGAAATTTACTTAAAATCAAAGTTCTTCTGATTAAAAATATTAATCTCATGGTCTGTTAATTTCCAGTTCTACTATTCTCATTCTATTTAAAGAGGCAACAAGTTCTTTAGTAACTTATAATGACTTTAGAAAAAAAAAAAAAAATTTTTTGAAAGAATAAATCATTTCGAGAACAAGTGACATGACGGTGACGCACTAGTTACACAATACAAAGTAAAGTGCTTCTATTAAATTTGTTGACTCCTATAAAAAAGTAACTGCTTCACTTTTAACGACCATTTGCGTCAACCATGCCATAAGTCGCGTGATAAAAAGTTGCGTGCTCTAAATAGTGGTTTTGTTATTCTCGGTTGAGATAGGTTCGTTGGGCCAACCGGAACCGTTCTTCTGATGTCGTTCTGGACATTTTTTTTTTTTATTTTTTCTACAACAAAGTAGATCTGTTGGTCAAACATTATATTTTTAATTGATAGTTTCATGACACTCATTTGCGGTAATAATTTACTGTTGTAGTCTCATAGTGAAACCTATTACCATTTAATTTACATAAATTGCTTTATTCCTGGGTGGTTTGGTTGTTTACATTATGTTTGTATTGTGAAACACAACACGATAGAAAAGAAGAAAGGGTGTAACAGCGAGATTGAGTCAGTTGCAGTGTGCTTGCTAAGATGGTGGGTTGCCAGCGATGTAATCCCTTATTTGTGGGAGAACAATAAGTAATTAAATTGTTGGAAAAATTGCAGGAACGACTGACGATGATGACTCAGTGCAAAGTGCATATTGGCTCTTTATTGTAAGAGATGGAGTAGACAAGGGGTCTGCGTGTCTACTCCCTGAGTTGGATCAGCAAACGAAGGCTTCCGGTGTTGTATTGGGAATGAATATATTTATATAAATGGTTTGCTATTTAACGTGCGCTTTGTCATTTTGTAATTTTATGGTTTATCGATTGTTTATTTTTACTTTCATTTTTTATTGTTTATTTGATTATATCGTTATAGGAGACAATGAAGGAAAACTAATTTAAATATTTTGTTGGAGAATTTACCTCGGGAGAGATCATGAACTTGGTTTAATTTTTTACTGAACTGCATTTAAAGTGATAAAATCATATCTACTTATGCTAACTTTTGCCAAATTTTCTTTGAGGAAATTAATCACAAAGTCAAACATACAATTGGAACTGAACAGAGAGTTTAGCCGATGATATAAAATATATGATGGATTCGAATGTCATGACATTCGTAACTGAAAATGGGTTCAGGGAAGGCTGGCATTCTATTGTCGATATTCTTTGTTTAATGATCAATAATAAAATTTGTACGAATTTGAAAATGGAAAATGGAAAAATCAACTGCAATCACTTTATAAATAGAAAAAGAATGGTGACATTTTTGGTCAGTTATTTTATAAGTACTTATACTTTTTTTTTTTAATTATGTCTATGTATTTACGTATAGAAATTTGATTCGTTGAATATGATAGTATATAGCTGAAATCGGACCTATAGTTTTGCTTAGGTCACTGATACTTTTTATTCGTTTCAGAATTAAATTTCTTATCTTGTTGAAAATAATATTTGTGATCAAGTCAAGCATAGCGATCAAAGTTTCTGAAAAAGTTGTTGAGATTGGCTTTTTCTTATTGTTAAAAAGTACTCTTTTGCAAAGCTGAAAGTCGTAAGGAAATTATATCATTAGACCTTACGGTGGAAATAGGGCCAAGTGCGATAAGTCCAACTTTTAAAAGTTAAATAGCCAATTTTTATCAGTTATATTTACTTTAGCAAAGTGCAATTAGGCTAAGTTATTTTAGGAAACAGCGACAATTTAAATTGTTCATACTATTCCAGTATGTCAAAAGATAATACTAAAGTTAACTGTTCGATTTAACAGAAAAAGAGATGAATTAAGCTTAGGGCAGGAAGAAGGATCAAGAGTGGAACGAAAAAAAACTAACCAAGGAAGAATCGAATTTTGGTGTGAAAATTAAAATTCACGTGATTAAAATAAGTTTGTCAGAATCGGTAATTGTATGTTTTGAAAAAAATCATAACTTTATTGTTTATAAAGTTTATAAAGTGACGTTCGCCCAAAATCCAAACAATGCATTCCTTGTGCACTTTGGTGTTCAAACGTCGCTAAAGTATTAATTCTTGTGAAAGAAAGCACACATGTGCATCAATTGAAAGCGCAATAACACCAACTTCTCATGATTTCACTTTTGTAAAATCAAATAAAGCTAACCATTAAAAATTGACTTGATTGCACTTTCAGAAAGCGAAATAGGTAAGGCCAACTTTTGAAAGTTGGTCTTATTTCACTTGACGTTACATTTCGAAATAACGTAAAATAAAAGCGAATACAAATTCTGTGATTTTAGTTATAAACGGGTACAAGATAAAGTTTATGTTGTCATTAAGGAATGCTACACTCCAGCGACATGTTAAAAAGTTAAAAATTAGTTTTTGAATTTAAATCTTAAAAATCGAAAGGTATATACATTAATATACATATAATGATTGCGCTTAAAGAATCAACCGATGGTTAATAAGGAGTAATGTTTCCGCGCCAATGTGCCAATTTGCATCAATATATGCAAAAGAATTTGCGTCCACAGAATTGAATTCGAAAAGGATCTGTATACCCGACGGTTGTGCTTGGGTATAAAAAGGAAGCTCACAAAGTACATCCGCCACTTTTCATACAAATTTGGGCTAATTTTATTTTAGCCTACCACAAGAAAAAAAAAAACCAAAGAGATTATTTGAAGGTGAATATTTCCTCAGCCAATTATTGACTTGGACTTTGGTGTAGTAATATAAAATGTTCATTTTTGTACGGTCTATAATACATACTTTTTTTTTGTGAGCGCCTAAGATAAAATAAGGCCAAATTGGCGGATGCCTTTTTGGATTTACAAGGGGAAATATTATGAACCCTTAAGAACATTCCGCAGTGCACCGTTAAAAAATACAAAGCAGCAGATGCGCCCGCATGCATCAGCAACACCACCAACTTCATCAACCAAAACCAAAGTATAGTTAATAAATTCCGTCATCAAAATATCATTAATCATTAGATTTTTAAATTGTTTGTTAATTGAAACGCGGGCGCACACAGCATAAAGCAATGCTTGAGATGGATGAAAAAAAAAAATTGTCCATAATTAATTATTACCTCGTTCATATCAAGCGCCACCGACTGCCCCACCATCATATTCGCTATCGTCGTCGTCGTCGTTATTAGTAGTTGAATGATTTCTCTTAGTGTGCTTATGCTGCTTTGTCTGAACTGGCCTCATTCCAGGATTTCTTACGACACGACCGACAACCACAAGAAGAGGGCTAAGAAACTCCGATTTGTTGCAACCAATTAAAACCGATTAGTGTGAGATGCAACAATTTAATTTATTTATTTTCATCCAACAAAATTAAAATTAATAAAGTTTATGATTGGGAATTTCGAAGAGATGTGAGATGTGACCATTGGACGATGGTACATTTTCACTCACACTGGCAAATTATTTATTATAGTTTTATAGAAATACAAATTAGATACTATAATGCGCATGGCTTAAGGCCCAAATCAATAAAGTTCCATTAGCCAAACATTTGTATTAATTAATAAACAGAGGTTTACTTTTGATAGACCATCTTTCATCAGATGTAGTTTAGAACTGATTTTAGATGGGAAAGTCATTAATTAGAGTATATGTTGATATATGATATGAAAAACAATACTCCTGGTTCTTACGGTGTTCATATACCTAATGATTTCGATGTTTGGGTTACCGAATTCAAGAGTTTAATTATAAGTGGCAATATATGTTCCATTAAAACGGTTATCGATGTTGAATGACAGACAATTTCGGTGGACCAGAAGAAGAGTTTCAAATGACTCTGCAAAAAAGTTGTTCTGTGGGTGACAAAAGAATTAATGATTCTGAATTTATATAATATAAACTTATGGAGAATATTTGGATAGATTAGTCGTGTTTTATTATGCTATATGAACCATATGGATCATTAACATTTCCACAAACACAACAATTTCAAATTTCGTAATCCGAAATTTAGTTTCAAAAGTTACAGCTAGAAAGTTAAATTCAACCATTTTCATTTTTCAATATACATATCTCTTCTGTTAAGTTTGGCGTTGGCACAATTTGAAATGAAAAACAACTTTTTAAATTTGATTTTGTTTTCATCAACTGTTTGAAGCAGGTATCCTATAAGCTCTTGCACCAGTACATTTTATTTTCATTGTTTAACAATTTTCTTAGCTGAGTTGTCAATTCACTACACAATCAGCAGAAAATAAATTCGCATTTTAATAATAATAAATTCGAAATTTCATGTTTATCTTTTCTATATTTAAACCGATGGAAAACGTCAGTTTTGTTTTGTTCAGATATTATTAGTTTTTCTCGGAAAAAATTAGACTTTACGTGCTTTTCGGTGACTATGTGTCTGTAAGGCAGATTGCCTTTTAAAATGCAACAAATGTTGCACGACACTATTTTGAAGGAAAAGGAAGATAGGAAAGAATAAATTGCTAGCTGATTTTTATTTTTTATTGCACACAACATGGGCGGCGTCCAGCATAAGCTGGAAGGTAGGCTAAAAAGAAGAAAAGCTTTGTACCCGAGTTAGAATTGAACTGGCAAACCTCTATGGGTTAACAAGCAAAAACTCCACCCATTGTACCATAACCGACCTTCTTTTAAAGCTAGTTTCTTTTATCAGTCAAGGCCAAAAGTGTCGAAATACATTTTAAAACTACTAGAATTTCAATGGATCAAAAAATTTCTTAAAAATACGGATTTCTTCTCGGCTGTTTTTTTGTTGATATCGATAACTTGATATTTTTAAAATTATTCCGATTATGTAGGTACTAACTACATACTCTTTTTTAAATTCAATTGTAAAATCAGTTATTCTTCATTGAATTATTATTAAATTTTATATAAAGAAACGAACAAACAAAAGCTTATAAATTTAGTATTGCATTTCAGTAAGGACTTAAATTTGAGAGCTAATTTAACATTCACAATACAAAATGACCTCTAATTTGTAAATTGAAATTTATGATCTTTTTTGTAAAATTCTTTCAACACCGTTTTTGCCGCTTATTCCCCCATTCTATAGTATTCCCCATCCACTATATCCTAAGTATGTTGCCTTCTTTTTCCAGGTAATTTTCTATGAACTTCAATCTCCTAAGTTTCTTCGAAATTTATCATAATCTTTTTTAATTGGGAGAAAACAATTTTGATGAAGATGTTGGGTTTTCGCAAAATCTGGTTTAATGCCATTAAATGTATTTACAAGTTTCGATGTGTTTTTCAGAATATCTGCTTGAAATTCTACCAAGTTGTTAAAATGGTTTGTTTTTTCAATTTGCATTATTTTCATTATTTCAATGTTTTCAGTTATTCTAAGAATATTTGTATTTATTTATTTTAACACATATAAACATTATTTTTTCATCTATTCAATTTTTTTTTTAAATAACCTAATGTACATAGTTCATTTTTAGAAAAGATAGTAACAATGACTTAACCATGAAATGACAATGACCTGAACATTAAATTCAATCATAGTAAGCTATCAAGATCACACATTATTTAACTAAAATCTTTGGATTCATATGATATTACTCATAAATCTTTACCTTCAAACTCACACAACTTCTTGAATCGCATCTGTTGCAGCAATGTCAAAAGTTTTGCCTCTGGTCTTTTTCAAATCTTGAATAGTCAATACAAAGCTATGGATCCTATACAAAAAATATTGTTTGTAATTGTTTCTTTGAGTACAAGCAAATACCTCTCAAAAAACAAAGGAAACATAAGTACAAATATCTAAACAAAAGAAAATAAATAATAGAATACTTATAAGAGGCTTATTCCTCTGATGTCCTTTACAAAGGACTTCCTGCAGCAGTGGGAACATTCGTAACAAACCCTTAAATGATACCAACAGTTAATTTGGATGCGGGTTTTTTCTCCCCCGAACTTCTAACAATAGAGAACCTGTATATACATCTACAGATACATATATAACTAAAAATACTTCCTAATTGTATCAAGTTGGGTCTCTATTTATTTTCCAAGACACTTTCAACCAACAATTTCTGAACACTCACCTCCTGTACAAGTTTGTCTTTCTTCTTAAATTCCTTAGTTCTATTTTTGTTGTAAGTACACCTACCCAGAGCAAGGACCAAGACTAGAAGAACTTAAATAAACAATTCAAAGTATCTAAGTAAGGTACTTTGCGAACATCAACAACATCTATTCAGATTGAGAGGCGAAGAAAAAAATAAAATAATCTGTTAATACACGTAAACTTGTCCCAACATCTTGAAGTAGTAGAGATTGTGATTACACTAAGAGCTTTACACTCTGATGCAACTGCTATAAGAATGAATATGATGTGTACAAGAGCGTCACTAAACCGCAACCAATGGCCTGGAAGGGGAGGGGAAAATTGCATCTATCTATATTTTTTATAGTTGGAGTGTGGAAAGCCTAAGAACACAATTCGTTAGTCGAAGTCATTGATCTTCCAATGTGATCTTAAGTCAGCTTAGTTAAAAAGTTAAACAATAATCGGCGTATATAATGAGAGTCATGTAAGCAATAATCTTAAGCCATAGCTATCAAATTGGATGTTATAAAACAATAAAACAATTGTGATATTCTCGAGAGCAAAGACGTAGGACCTTATAACATCAACCAATCTTTTTGTGTGCGTTCCTAAAACTTACCAAAATAAATAATACTCTTCGAGAACTTGTAATACTCCCTAGCAAGACTGTCTGAATTAAAAAATAGGTGCTATACTAGACGAATAAAGACCTCTACCGTGAGAGTCCGACACACTCACCACATCAGTGTCCCACTATGCCATTGACACTATACATCTCGTCAGACTTAAAGGTTTCATACTATCACCAGAGCAGCATTTTTATATTTGGTGTTTAAATTGTAGTTATTTTTTTTTTTATTTTCAACTGTCTATTATTTTTGGCAAGACGGTCGCATCGAGGAAAACATAACCGGGATTCTAGAACTGACAGTCTCTCTTCTGTTGTTCCAGAACAAAATATATTGTACTCTTTTATTTCATCCTGTCATTATTGTTTCCATAATTTCATTTTTTTACTTGGTATAATATCTTATTTCTTTAAATAAAAAAAAACAAAAATGATTTGGATTTGTGTTTAGATAATACCAGTGAAGGACCGTTTTGTTCCTCCTGCAGTCCTTGACATCAATGATGATAATTTTAACCTTTCGCTGCTTCAAATCACTTATAAAATAAAATGAAGGTAATTTTTACAAAATCTCCTGCACCTCCTTGGCAACCCAGGCCGTGCGTGACCGGATGATAATGAAAGAAAGCGGCAGTGTCCATACTTATCCGTTATCCCATCTTTATCCTTATTCAATTATATTGATTAAATGAAAAATAAAAGAGGATTAAACAACTTTTATTGGTGCTGCAAAAAAAATGTGTGTTCAATATTTAAACACTGAAACGAGGATAAATGAATTCTACTAATGGATGTGGGAAACAAGAGCGGAACATGCAGAAATTTCACTTTATAATGTAAAGTTTATTATTATTATTTCTATTATTTATTTATTTTATCTACCAGCTTAAGCTTAACAGATTACATGATATTAAAATTAAAATAGATAGATTACGTACATATCATACAAATTTTTAATCAATCTTACTAGGAAAATAAATTGAATAAAATTTTTTTGAAACAGTCCCTTGAGCTATTTAAGTCTAAACTCTGATTTACTTCATTAAATGTTGAAATACATCTTGATATTTTAATTTATCATCAATGATTACACCAAGACCTTTTATTTTGTCTACTCTTTCTAAGGAATTTTGTCCCAGTCGATAATCATACATAATAACTGTAAAACTTCTATGAAAAGTTATAACATTACATTTGTGTGCATTGAATTTAAGACAATTTATTGAACACCAATCAAATAGTTGTTCAATGTCACGTTGTACTTTCAAACAATCATTTATATATTTAATTTTTAAAAACAACTTTAGATCATCAGCAAATATTAAGCAAAAACAGTTTTTTAAAGTCATTAATAAAAATTATAAATAAAAGTGGTCCTAAATGGCTTCCTTGGGGAACATCTGATGTACAATTTATTGATCTTGAAAATGTATTATCGATAACAACTTTCTGACTCCTTCCAACGAGAAATAAAGTCAGCCACTTTAACATTGCAGAATGAAATCCGAATCTCAAAAGTTTTTCTATGAGTATATCATGGTTTACAGAAAAGGATTAAACATGGATGAATATAGTTCTTATAAAAAACCGCAATATTTAAATTTTTAAATTTATGAAACAGAATCCATTTTCAAAGTAGAAGGAATATTTTCGTGTCAGAAAATGTTGGAAAAGACGGGTCGGGTAGTACTAAGGATAAGTCAAAGCAACTGGATTTTGTTGTGATTAACACAACACGTAACATTTTGCTGAGCTAGCCTAAACACTCATTAATTTACACATTCATCAACAGATGAACATTTCTCTAACTGAATCATTATTTTGAAGTCAAAAGAACATCAACTGCCTTGAATCTTCAAATTATATCTACAATTTTTCCAATGTTATCTTAAGGAAATTTAGCAAACTCGATGTGTACATAATTCACGGAATCAAAAGCAAAAATATTGGTAATTTTTGTTTGAATATTCTTTAATTAAACAAAAAAAAAATCAGTTATCGGAGTAATAAAACGCATTGAAACTTTATTTGTATATCTGTTGCACCAACGTAAAGCGAACAATTTAAAGTAAAAAAGAAAAATGAATACCAACACTGGATTTGGATTTTGGATGGCGAAATCTTTCATTATAACAAGTTACCAAGAATTATAACTTTCATTGTCGGCAAGTTTCTCAATCGTTGGTAATAAAATTGAAACTATGTCGGTTAGTTACCCTTGATTTTCTATTCAATATTTCCTTCTTTTACTTAGAAAAATTGAATTAAACTCGAATGGTAGATTTCCAAAATATAGGCGTTTTAAACTTACCAAGATGACATTTTCAAACGCCAACGTTATGTTTAAAAATCTATAAAATTTTAATATAAAAAATTCAATTCTTTCAAGCTAAAAAAAGTCTGAAATACATAGGATACATAGTTGAATTTTCTTCTTGCAGCGAATTATTATTATACATTATACTATACACCCTAATCAAATGTATTCTCCATCATCGGTCCTCAGCGTTACTAACTGCTTTTGCGAAGTAATAGACTTACATAATATATCTATTTTAAAAACTTCACTTTTAAAAGGTTTCAAATTGAATAATAACCTTATCCTGGAAGACGAGGGTTAAAAAATAAAACCTGAAATTCTATAAAGACCAAACTCGGATACACAATGCTATTGCCTTTCCCTTCACAAAAAAAAAATCACATGATAATGGCTTAAATTAAGACAGTTTTTGGACACATAAAGCATGGAAAAAGGTCCTACTCTCTTTTGCCACCCCAGAAAAGTTATTTGAAGCTATACTTCGCAATTATAATGCATACCTTGATCTTTTAATGAAATTTTTCCTTGCAAAATAAATTCAGTTTATTTTTAAGTTTTGATGTAAAACGTCCTATATGATAATGGAAATGTACAAGTTCAAACACAAAATAAGTTTATACATGAAAAGATTTTTTTTTTTTTTTTTTTTTTAAATAGTTTGCCCTTATACGACATGAGCTTGTGGGTTCTATTTTTTTATTTTATTATTCTTCAATTACAATTGAGCTTTGCATTTTGTCTGTTAATGGAACTACTAGCACAAAATAGTATAGTTTTAATATCACGTTTCTTAAATCATACTTTATTTAATCATTTACTGGTATGCCAATTTATGACTTCTTTACTAAATCTTTATTTCTTTTTCAATATGTATTTTGTTCAAGAACTTAAATTGGTATGTTCACTTCTACTTACACACTTAAAGCATTCTTAAATACTTCTTCAATTAGCATTTTTTATATCGGTGTTATTTTATTTCTTTAATATTTAATTTCCTTTACTTCTACTACTTTTTGATTTTGTAATATTTCTTTAAACCTTCTTAAAATGGTATTATTGATGGCGCTCTTTAATGGGATGTGTGTATTTTATATGCTTCGTTTTTATTCTGATCCTTTAAAAAAGGTGTAATTGTATTAACATTTATATCAGATTGGCTGTGTAGCGGAACGGAAAGAACACGGATACCCGGTAGAGGCATAGGTATATTAAAAATTTGATGTAAAATGGTAAAATAAAAAAATAAGACAATAAAAAGTACAAAAACCTTAAAAGATCAAAACAAATTAATATTTACAAATAGAACAAAACAAGAAAGATTTTGTGTTCATTTCTCTTTAAGAAGGAGTAAAGAAGTATTAAAATATAATGTTATTCCTATTTTGTTAAAAGAAGAATGCAAGTAACGCTTTAAAATTCTTAAAGCCTTATGTCTTGAAGAACTAGAATCATGTGGAGGATGTGATTTATTGCAAGTCTATATAGAATGATTTATTTTAGATTATTTATTAAAAAAAATACTCGTAAAAGATGTAAGCATGGATTCATGCCATAAAAATATATTGCACGTATAATTTTCTTGTAAAAAAAAATTACTGGAAGGACATGAATCGATTGATTCACATTAATGTTGTCATTTAGCTCCTGGTTTCGATATGAATAACGAAAAAAAAAAATATACAAAATGATTGACGGTCAATTTTATTTCAAACGGAAGGACGTGTTTCTTTTTCAAATGCAATTATAGATACTGAAATCGATGTAGAAAAATGTGGCGTACTGAATTCTAAATGAAACGAAATTGGAATGTGGTTTAATTTCATAGCTTCCTTTGGGATAAATAACTTCTTTCATTTAATAAGGAATTGAATATTCATGCAGTTATTTTTTTTTTATTGATTTTGAACAATAAATAAGCAATTTTCAAATTATGTTGAGCTAAGGACGTGAGAAAATTCATTCCACAAAAACGTAAATAAGTTTTTTTTAGATATTTAACACGTTAAGTTGCTTACAATGAACATTTTTCGAGACAGCAGGAAAGTGATGACAAAGCTTGATTGAATTAGAAGTGAAAAGTTCCGAAGAATCATTCACTTCAAAAATACATCTCAATCATCAAAATCAGCTGGAAAAAGAAAGAAACGATCAAAAGGCATTACCAAACAATACGTTCGGTTACAACCATTATTTTTCGAAAATCATTTACATTCTTAATTTTTGGTTTGAAGTAAGTTTCTTCAAACTACAATACTTCTTCTACTGAAGCGACAAACTAACCTTGTTTCAGTTTTCTTATAAACTGCAATGAGAAGACATCATTTTTATTAGTGACACACTTTTTGTTGTTGCTTATTGGATTATGATTTCTCCCTTCTTCATTTTCAATAACCCCAACTCAATCAGCTGTTCACCTGCAAAAATTTTTATGTTGGCAGCACTTTATCTAACAAATGGCGCGAAATTTAAATCATTCATGAACTTCAAGAACAAATTGTATTTACCTATACTTAATTTTAGTTTACTAAGAAAGTTTGTTTTATAATAATTATAATATTATTAAGATTGTTTGCACTCAATCTACGTTCTTCATGATAAAAACCAAAAAAAAATTGTATGGTATTATTGAAAAGTAGAAGTCGTCTCCACACTTTTAATATTGATTAGGTATATTGATCCGAACAACACCCTTCAGAGAATAAAGTAGGTACACTTACCCACTGACAAGCTATTTACTGTCAAATCAAAATTCATTGGAATCATAAATGTCGCAAATAAAAAAATAAATATAATCATCCGTTTTGTGTTGGCGTAACCTCATTTTATGCACTGTTTGGTACTCACCTGAAATGAAAAAAAAAGTATTACTAACAACATGTACGACAAGGATGTTAAATATACTAAACAAAGCTTTAAATGTATGTGAATGACTTGAGAAGTGGGTAAACAAAAAAAATACACACTTCACCTTTAAGTGGTTTTATATAAGACGCCTCCTCTTTTTATCCATCAGCAGCAGGGCGAGGACATTTAGCCTTGTCAACATTATATAAACAACAACAAAGCCACACAATTGAACCTCCTACAACAATACTTTGTTAATTTTTATTGTTCGGCCATACTTTTGGTCCATCATAAGGGACAACAACAACTATGCCATTATATTGTTGAGTCTCCCCACATCATTTTGTTTTGTTATTGTATTTTTTGAAAAGTAATTGTTTTTCCGAATCCATTTAAGTTCCAGAAAACCTTTTTTTTTTGGAGGGGGGGGTAAAGAAAACAGAAACAAAGACAACACTTTTGATATTTATTGATGTGAAAAATCTTTCATTCCTTCAGTTCTAATCAAAATAAATAATTTAATATATTTCGGAAATAATTCAGTCGTTAAAATTATGTAGGTATTGTTTTTGAATAATTAAGAAGAAGGATTGTTTCTAAAAGATCGAAGTTCGAGAACAAAGTTCATTGAATATGCGGGGGATTTTTTCAATACACATACTTTTAAGGGGGATAGCTGATAGTTTAAACTAAGACAAAAAAAGGGATGGTAAAGGGAACCTACAATTTTATGTCGAATCAGAAATACGACGTTGAGATGCACTCCTCATGACAATGATACTCTTGGAGGATTTGGCACTTCTTTGCAAGAGCTGTCTATCTGTCTACACTACAGCCTAAATGAATGAAACGATTTGCTTCAAATTTGGTACGGGTTTGTAGACCAGTCTTTAGAGGAGAAGTTGAAATTTATTTTCATCTCAAAAAATAACGGTACATATAAGTACTTGCCATATAACCGTTATTAAAAAGCTTAAGTTTCTCGAAAACGGTTCCATTGATTTTCTTTAAAAAATATTTTTATCTGAAAAATATTTGGCAAGTCTATTAACGGTACCCCTATAGAACCGTTATTTTTAATCTTGAGCTATCTCGTTTACGGGTTTATCAATTTTACCCAAAATATTTTTTTTTAAAGATCTAGATGACTTCATAAAATTTCAATACAAACATTTTGCAAAAGTGCTTAGTTATAATTTAAATTAACTTTTTAATCTATTTTTCTGTTATTTAAATATATAGAATACGGCTTGACTAAAAATTAATATTTATTAAAAAAAATGTATTATTTAATTTTAAATTTATTATTATACTATGCACCAAATGCAAACTATTAAGCTCTTAAAATTGGCGTACTTCAAATGCGTAAAAAAAAAATTCGATTTATTTAAATAAAATTTTATTTTCATAAAATTTTTATTTTATAAAATTTTCGTGGCAACTTGCCACAAGAGCAAGTTCGTGCGACCAAGTCTCTGTCTCTGCAATCTCACCTAGTAGTGAAAATTTGCAAAAAGATTATGACATCCAGAAAAATTTATTTCCATTTATGAACATTAATCTTTCGGTTGGTGTCTCTTAATTTAATAAACAACCATGTGACAGATGCGACAACTATTGCACTTTTTTTGTTTAAATAAAATAAACGGAACAAAGTTAATAATAAACAACTAAAAATAAATTGGAAATAATTATTAAAAATAGTTTTGCTTAATCTATAGTGAATCTATTGTGCGCACAATATCCTTTTTTTCATGTTTACTTTGCGATGAACTTATTCCGTTTGAATAGTTTTTCATTTCAATTTTATATTTCATTGTGTATAAAAATTCCATTGTGTTAAAGATTTTATCAGTACCTTTATAAGGGTTACACAATGCCAGCTTTGAGGGCAGGATAATAAAATCCTTTACTACAATACATTATACTACTATAGATTTTGAACAATGGTATCAGTAGCAGTTGCAGCATGGAAATCAAATGCACATTTAAATGCCTGCATTGTTGGCAGATTATATAATTTTCTGTTATGAATGGAAGACTTAAAGTTTAGAAACGACTTTTGAAATTTTGAAAGGATGGTCCGAAAACTCTATTCCCGTTTTGTTTTTTTTTTTTTTTTTTTTTGTTTGTGTGTGCTTGTTATAATATTATGTTTCCAGGTTAAAATTTATTTAAAACTTATAAGTTTTTAAAAACTAACTATAAAAATTCCCAGACTAATGCCCTGATACATATGTGTATGCAAACGCAACCCGAGAGAATTTCTCACGTTTTTAAGTGCGTTTTTTTTTTTTGGAAACTCAAAGCTAGAGCGCACAAGGCAATAAAAAAATAATGTGCACGACTGCATTTCATCAGGTTGCTTTTGTAGCAAGTTGCAAAAAAAAATTAATTAAATTTCAGTAAAATAAATAATTTATTCTTATGAAATTTAATAGAATTTTTTTTCTTTCTTATTTTAATAAATATGAGGAATATTAAAAAAATATAATGAAGAACTCTAATTTGTGATGTAAATTAGAGATTCTCAATAATTTTTTTTTAATATTGCTTTTATTTATTCAAATGAAAAAACCTCCTCCTGAAAAAAATTTTTTTGTTGAGTTTCACAAAAACGATGGTTAATTTGATAATTTTTATTTTATGTAGTTAAATGAGAAATACGAACAAAATTATATTAATTGTTTGTAATTGTAATTGTAATAAAATATTATTAAACATGAAACATTTGTTATTTAAAGGTTGTCAAGCTTTGATTATTTAAGGATGCGTTCAACAGACAAGATAATATATATATATATTTTTAAAAATCACTCGAAAGATTTTGGTATTATTTTTATGGTAAACATTTCTGCATACTTTGATTTTGGTTTGAATCTTTTTAAAATGTAGTTTTTGCATTTTTAAAGTAGGACCGCACTACGCGACAGTTTACTTCAGCTACACTGCGCGGCACCAAATTCTTTGAACGAGATTGTATGACGTAACCCGCACTAAACAGCAGTGGAACTGCGATTCAAAGACACTTCGCGACAAAGTTGGTAATTTGATCAACTATGCCGCGTAGTGTCGCTGAAGTTAACTGTCGCGTAGTGCGGTCTTACTTTAAAAATGCAAAAACTACATTTTAAAAAGATTCAAACCAAAATCAAAGTATGCAGAAATGTTTACCATAAAAATAATACCAAAATCTTTCGAGTGATTTTTAAAAATATATATATATATTATCTTGTCTGTTGAACGCATCCTTAAATAATCAAAGCTTGACAACCTTTAAATAACAAATGTTTCATGTTTAATAATATTTTATTATTATTTTACTAGCTTCGGGAACCCGTATACATATGTAGATCTGGACAGTTGTGATAATTTGATCTAATCTGTTTTGACAGCGATGCTGGCAGGATGTTTCCTAACCAATTAAATAACAGAATTATATGCAGCAAGCTTTCCATAAATTCCAATTCTGAACACCATGTGAAGAAAGTGGTTGCTACACAATCGACTTTTTTTTGATGCAAGGGAACTTGTGGCAATTACATGCAAGCGCAAGCTTTGATGCCTGCAAGTGCTTGTTACAAGTTATATGTGTGAATCTGAAATGTTGTGGTTTTTGTAATTCTTACCAGTTTTTACAGGAAAGTTTCCCAACGAATAAAATTAGAGAATGAAGCTAAAAGCAGATTTATCAACACCATTAAAGAAAAGAGTTTGCAACAAGCATTAAAAAAATGCCGATTTTTAAACTTGCGTCTCATTGCTATTTTAGACTTTTTACAGGAATTCCCGAACAACCTTTCATCAAACAAACAAAATAAGAGAATGAAGCTTAAGATGCTGATTTTATAACTTGCGTGCAAGTACTTCCAGTGACCAAATACACTATGCAAGGAACTAGTTACAACATGAACGTGTTCCTGGTGCAAGAATTTGCATGCAAACAAATTATTAAAAGCAGACGCTTGCATGCCGTACTTGTTGGGTCACCACACCATAAAATTTCTGCTTGCTGAAATATTTCTGGCATGAGTTTGAAGAAACGTTAAGTGCTTCCATAATTCTGTAAATTTCGCACGTTTTCGACACTGGCATGCTTCTGTTTTTATTGATTGATCTTTGATCGCACGTAACGTAAGAATTTGTCTAAAAGCTAAACTCACCTTGGTTGGTGCTATTTTACTAAATGTAATTTAAAACGTAAACTCATGCGCCAAGCGGGAATTACAAAAGAAAATATTTTCTCATTAGAAGGATTAAAAATGCAATACACTGTTAAAACATGGACAATGATTAAACAAAAGTGTAGGCGCAGTGTAATCAGAAATAAATCAGTTTTTTATCTGCACATATGTATTATACATTTTTTTTTATTTTTTTTTTTCAAAATACATTTATGTTCTTCCATCTAACATGCTCGAGAGTTACATGCAACATGGCCTGGGTGGATGAAAAAAAAATCCATGTATTGTTAGAAAAAAAAAAATTTCTTTTCATTAATTAAAGCAGTCGAGTGTTTTTTCATAGTTGAAGGGTTCGTTTTCCAAGTCCTTGTATCGATGTCGAGTGGGAAAGCACCAGAAAATGAAATGCATTCAATGTGCACTAAGCACATCAGGATATAAATATACCGTGCACCATTGAAAGCGTGTATTTCATCATCGTCGCTATCGTCTATAAGGGTATCAAAGTGAATTCCCAGCCAACCCTTTTTTTGTTTCTATATCAAACACTGTTATGTCCGTTTGTTGCAATTCATTAATCTTTCAGACTTTTGAACGAAATGAAAAAAAAAATGCTCTTGTTCTTGAAATACAAACAAAAGACTAAAAGGCTTTACCAACCCTGATGGATTTCACTATTCGCGACGCAAGTACCTGATTCAAGAGCCTTTACAAACTCTTTAAAAATGTGAATTCACTCCAAATCATTTTTTTTTGTTTGCTGTCTAAATTTTTCATTAATGCTAGCGGTTATCCCAAAAAGGAGCCGCAACTTATACTACCTACAAAAAAAAAACACATTCAAAATGGCTGACTATATAATAATATTTCCTCCCTCGCGCAAAAGATTCAAATAGGATAAAAGAGAAATATCAACTCTTCTATTTGCGGTGAACCCTGAAGCTTATATAACGTAAACCTTTTAAATATATATCCAGCTTAAGACAAAGTCCTGTTAAAAGACCAATTAGTGATAGTCATACATAAATTACGATTTCCTTTTTTTTTTTTTTTTCATATTTATACAGCAGCATAGAAAAAGTAAGCGCAAAAAATCAACCCCTAGCAAATTTTTCAAATGACTTCTTTCTCATTTTGCTAGACCTATGCGTTTGTACAATTTTTGTTTTTAATTACAAATTAATATTTAACACGAGTGTCAAAGAATATTTTATGATTTAAGAGAAGAAGAAAAATGTATACATACTTACATAGAAATCTTTTCTCAAACTATATGTCCTGTTTGTTAAGTCCTGTTTATATCTGTTAAGTGACACACAACCTCAAGCAACCAATGAATAAACACACAATATAGGTTTACAAATGTTGGCACAAACGGGACATCTACTTTTACTTCTATAACTGTTCTTACATAAGGTCATGGAACAAACTTGATGTTATTCCAGAAAATATTTTAGTGCTTATGTAGGTATAGGTGTATCATGTTACTGGTGTTTCATTTATCAAAATGGAAGGTCTTTAATGATTGCGCATCAGTTAAGCTTCCCTGGTATAGAGAAAGAAAAAAAGCCATTTCCTGACTATGCGATGTGAGGAGCTTATAAATTTCGAAGGCTCTCATATTATGAGGAACAAGGATACGAAAGGTAAATAGAAAATTTCTGAAGGCACTTTCCATAATCGTAGAAAAAAAATGTGTTATCCTCGTGCATATTGAAAGTCTATTTGAATGGACAGAAGAATAGGTACTAACATTAGGATTATTAGCAGTTTGGAGTAGGTATATATGCGTGAGTTTATGGACAGCAAAGGCAGTATTACTTAAATTTGAACAAGTTTATTGAAGGTTCCATTAGCAGGATGCAGGTATTAACATATATGTAGAAGTCCATTACAATTTATGTTTGTTTTGTAATTTTTTTTTTTTTTGTGTATTTAACTTCCATATTGTGCAAAAAGATAGTGGATTTTTGTTTGGTCAGGTAGGTATATGAGACTTCGAGTACTTAATATACATACCTACTTGGTAGGAAAATAAGGGCTTCTGAAACCTTATTGACGGGATGTTTTAGGGATATGTGAAAATGATCCTGCAGAATATAAATGAAACTACCAAGATGAGCATAAATTATATGTAAGGATGTAAGAATCTCTGAAATTGGATTTTTACTTTGAATGTATATATGAAATTCATTTTGTTTTTCTTGAGCTTGTAGAAATGGAAGTTTACGACTGAAAATGGAATGGAAGCAATGAATTTTCGACATGTGTTTTCTCTTTTTGGGAGATTGATAAACGTTGTTGAAAGAGTTACTATGACATGCTTTTTATATATGTAAAACGAAAACTTAGTGTTTTCGCGTCCTTTTATTTATGTGTCTTTAGCTAAAATGAGAGTGATAGATACCGCCGTTTTTTACGCCTTTAAATGCAATAGTCGTTTCGTTTCATTTTGTTTCTAGAATGCGGGATGGCGATTTTCTACGCCGTTTTACATTTGTATACGACGGTGAAACGACACTGAGCTGTCGAAAAGTGTTCTACGACGTTTGACAGTTGTATACGACGGTGAAACGACACTGAGCTGTCGAAAACGGTAAATGGAATGTCAATTTGATCTCGTCGTATTTATTGGAGTCGTTTACGACAACGGTAATAGGGGTGATTACCTACTATAGCGGATACTTCTCATATAAATGTATTAGTTTTCCTCAATTTTCTCGAAAACGGCTTCAACGATTTTTTTATAAAACTTTATGAACATTATATTTGCAGTGCTCTGAATATAACATATAACTCTGATTATAGCTTAATGGGAGAATCACAAAAAATGAAACGAAAAGCGCCAAATACTTGTGAAAAGTTCAGTGTCATCAAAAAACAGACTTCGTAAAAATTCAACACTTTTTTCTCGAAATTGGTTGATTGTACGATAAAAAAAGTCAAGACCTTTTATGTAAAATTTTATATAAGCTATAATTTTTATCTTAACACTTTTTGCAAACATTTGATAGTTTGTAAGAAATTAGCAAAAAAAAAAGTTTGGAAGTTTTTTTTGAGTCTTCCGTAAACCCTTTGAAATTCATTCTATTCCATTCCGCAAAGAATATTTACCCTAGATTCTCAAAAAGGCCACACAAAAGTTTTCTCCAAAAAAATATACGACCGGTTTCGATAAAATTTCGTAAGTCATGTGTAAAATTATTCATAGCAGCCATGGAAACGTTTTATTTTTAAATGGTCTATCTTTTAAACGGCTACACCGATTTTGACGAAATTTATTATTTAAATAGTTCTTATAGGTAAGCCTGTTTAATACCACAAGGAAAATACATCATTATTCTTTAAACAAAAACACCAAATTCCAGTTCTCGAAAAATTTTCATATACATGAAACTTGGTTTTTTTTTTTTTGAAAAACGCGTTTAAACATACATTATGGAAATCTAGTCATCGCTTTTAGTTGTCTTTGATTTTTACAATTTTTAATGACAACCATTGCATTTAATATCATCATAATTCTTTAATCTTAGTTGCGGAATATGGCGCTAACAAATAATCTCTTGCATTTTACTCGGAATAGATTTGCACTTAAAGAAACACAGCAAAAGAACCACGCAAAGATAACTTCTAAGAGCTACTCAAAAAAAAAACTTTTAAAATATCCCACTTACATAGCAACTTTCCAAGAGTATACTCTTTACTGGAAGACTGATATTGACGATCTTAACTGGGATCACATTCACCAGCACATCTTAAACAAAAAGATATCTATAAGTAGGTACTTAGATATATTTCTTTTGAGATCTGACACAATTTAAACACAATTAACGCAATTTAATAAATACTTATTCGAAAATTTAATTCACATAAAAAAAACTTTATAAAAAAGCAATAAAGTGACAAAGCTGTCACTATAGACACAGACTCTTATTTTCGAATTGCTTAATTTATACGAATTTAATAATATAAAACAAACATGGCCTAATGTATTCAGCAAACTCTCATTTCGTATTCAATAGCACAGATACGACTAAGCGAGAACGCACTTAATTAATTGCTCTACAAAAAACTAAGATTTAAACATGGGCCTCTACAAATGACTATAGTGAGTGGATTTTTAATTAAAACCTCTATAAGTTCCACATACTGCAAACTGGAACTGGTGGGGTTAAATTAAGTGAATAGGTTACACATCTAAAGCACACTCAAGACTCGATACAAGAAAAAAACGAACTAAATTGCAAATTTTGATTTGGATTGACTCTTGATGTCTTTCTTGTTGCACATAATTTGGGTTGATTGACGACAAGACTAGTAATATGATATTGGATGTTCATTAAAAAGCTGTTGCAGTCGTTAGCAGGTGTTGAAATATTATTATGTATGTTAGTAGCCTAGAATTTAGTTGTCAAAGTTGTAGACTGTGTTCTTTTGAAAGGGTATTCGAAGGACATACGAAGATAATTCGTAATAATTATACATCGATATCGTTATTCGCTTTTAACAAAACGTAATCTAATCAATAAAATAGTGTTTGAAATATCTGTATTTTATACTCAAGTAACAACATAAAGTTACAATGAACCAATAAAACGTTGCTTCTGATGTCCCAGCGACACAATAATATTTTAAAGCTTTCCCAAAATGCGATTTCTTGGATTAAGCAAACAACAGAAGTATTCCCAGTCTCAACAAAATTTAGTTTCGGAAAATTTCTTTCATTATGCCACTAGAACCAATAACCGAGAGATACAACCTTGCCAAGCAATGAAGGTAGCATTATGGTCAGGCCTTTACGGATTCCTAGGAGCTAACGAAGTAATAAAACAGATAACTCAAGTTTTGGCACTGACGAAACTACAAGGTGGACGATACGATAATGAGAAGGCGACTGCACTTTAGATTGTGGGTTTTTGGAAACAGGAGGCTGTAAGACAACAAGTTCTTGAATAAGATAACAGACACCCAAAAACGAATCATTTATTTTTTGCTAGATGATGGAGACATCATATGTTAAAATCCTACGTACTTCCAACGAGTACTTGATCTATGGGTGGACGTTTAGAAGGGAAATCGGTATCGCATAAGTTTAAAAAAGACAAGGCTTAGCTTATGCTGCACATTTCAATTTTCAATTTCAATTTTCAATTTCAAATTTCAATTTTCAATTTTATTTCGAATCGGTGTACCAGTAAGACTAAGTCTTTTATAGTAGAGTATACAAGGTTACATTTAAAGAAATAATTAAAAACATATTAATATACAATATTATATAATATATAAATTCCTTATCACATAGGCCTAGAAATAACTTCACATGGGAAATATATTCACATGGGAAATATAACTTCACTTTGTTTATGTGAAGTTATTTCCCACTTTCAGGGGTGCAGGAAAATAAGTGCGAAGTGTTATTTGCGAAACAGTTATATTTTTTTCCAAGTGATAAAAATGTACGCCCGCCCCATCCCTAAATGTCAATTAAGCGCTAATTTAAGTTTAATTTCCGGAAACAGCGGCTAATATAAAATTTAAATAAAACTTACAATCAATTTAAAATACCAAGTTATTCTTTGTAAAAAAAAAACAAAATAACTACCATCATTTCATTAGGTATTTAATTTTCAATTTAAATGAGAAAATAAGAATGTTATTTTTCGGTATTGGTCATGTTCTTCACTGTATTTCTCTCGTCTGAAAAATACTTTTTGACTCCTTGCTCATGATTTTTTTCTTTGTGAATATGAAAGAAATGTGGGTATCCTTTGAACGACATTGTGAATTCGAATGCAGCCCAGACAAAGTGAATATTCTACTTCCGTTTAATCTGGGAACCTCTTTGGGGGGCTTTTCATTAAATGGCTGGATGCCTTTTGAAATTCATTATGTTGATTTGTATGAATTTCAAACGGGATAACGCCATTGAATAATATTTTGAATAATCGATAAATAGAAAAATAAAGGACAACGACATTTTTGCATAAAATAATAAATCTATCTATTGATAAATTTTTCGATACAACACCTACTGCAACTTTTTATTAATTTGACATCGTTTTGACAGTAGTTTTAATAACAGAACTAAATCAACCATAGACATAAAGCACATAATTTTTTTTTTAGAGAAATCATCAAAGTTAAGCGTTTTTATTTTTACAATATAAATACCCAAAAATTAAACACGCACGGTGTTCAACTTTATACTGATTAATGACTTATCTTTCGATATTGGTCACCCCTACATAATTGATTATTGTTGTATTCGACTAGGCAGACATAAGCCGACACAAATATACACACAAAATCGTAAATGCTTATTGGAAAAGTGATTACCCTTCCAGTCAATAACCATTACTGCAACTGTGAAAATTACAAAACATTACACCAGTTATTATACCTAACCTATAATGGATTAAACCATTAACATGAATTGATCAAATTATTAAAAACATTTACAACTAAACATGTTCATAGTTTTTTTTTTTATTGTTATTGTGTCTTCAAAATAATTTATTGGATAACTATCAGTTTTAATATCTTGAATTGTCAACATTAATATTTATTGAACAAAGTATCTTTCTGTCGCATTATAAGTAGAATTTATTGCTTTCGAAGATTGTTTGCAGTTTTTGAGGTCTCTTGTTGTTATGTTCCCATTTATAATATAAATTGTGGCTTCTCAAATGGTTTTAGTTTATTTGATATTTTCTTAAACCTTAAGTTAGATGATGGATAAAAAGGAAAACATTCCTTCTGTCTTTAAAAACGCTCAAAGCTCAATACACCCCAGGAAAATAAATATAAAAAAAAAGATGACATTTTATTCCCCTTCCTTAGAGCCAATCAAAAAAAAAATCCACAAAAGATACAAAATCTAAAAAGTATCCAAACGAATTTATCCTTTTAAATCCTCCTAAAGCTATGCTACATATAAAATACAGTTTACACGAAGAATGGATAGAAAACTTCGCCCTCGAAGAATATTGCAAAGATAAATTCGAAAGTCAGTTATCATCATGATGGCTTTAGAATACAAGACATCCCATGAAACAGGGAAAGAAAAATAAGTTTTGTTATATAAGCATCACACTGGATATTGGACAACAACAAAAAATAGCCTTCTAGATGGACAAAATAAATATCGCAATAAAATAATAAAATTGAACAAAATAAGGGAAGAAATTTTATTTATTTGATTTTATTTGATCAAGTACAATTTTTTTAATGAAAGGCATAATCTTCTTTCTTTCAAGGATTGTGTATATTTTTAAGAAAGTATCTCTTTCTTATAGTCGTTAGATGGCGTTAATTAGCTAAAAACAAGTCGAAAACGACGACGGTGTAAATAAATTATTTTTCATGAAGATTTTTGACCAGGTAATTTATTTATGGAGGCTTTAGATCCGAAGAATGTAGGTACCACAACCTAGAAAAAAAAGCATCAACACAAGCTCAAATAACTAAGCGCTTTTCTTCGTGAAGCTGACAATTAAATGGATTTGTTTACTTTTACAGAGGACGTTGCAAATGGTTAGGAGAAAAATATTAGTTCCTGAAAACTTGGTTTCGCCGCTGTGGTCTTCCACGTTTAAATTCGAAGTGAACCCCGTCTTGCCGCAACGCTCAAATTTGTGTCTTATTTGTAAATAGGTGTGAACAGATGCTGCGGAAATATGACAGCAGTACAGGTCGGGTTTTATATTCGGAAACGTCACTTTATCCCATATCTGTCAGACCACAATGTGTCAAAATAAAAATTTTAAACGATTTCTGGTTGATGTTCAATCATAATATTTTAGCAATGTTAGATTTGACTATTAAACTGAAAATTTTCAAAACATATATATATATATTTCACTCTTGACAGGAAAAAGTTTAGGCATACTCTTGAGAGAGGATTCAGATAAAAACTACAAAGCTATATAGCGTTCATGTTTTTCGTGATGAGTATTTTTCCCTTTTTTTTTTCAATAAAAAAAGATCATAAGAATCCGAAAATTTTAAGAAATCTGTTACTGCCTTTATTAATAAAAAATTAACTGTAATTTTAAGTCTTATTTTCAACTAATCCATAGATAACAAATTTTTCACACTCCACTTAAAGTCAATTATTTACTGTTCCGGTTGGTTCCAGAACATATGTAATCCATGGATTTGTTTTCTCTAAAACAAGACTATATTAGGTAATAGGTAACGAAAACAAGAACAGACCTGTCGTTCCGTCACATTTGCATATTTATTGTTAAATCACCACGTATTCACAAAAAGAAAAACTAACATTTATGAGTTTAGTATTCATGAGTTTAGTCAAGAGACGTTTGAGTCAACCACGGGCGAAAGACACACTTAAAAATAATTGAATTCATCTTCGAACACTGCCCAAAGCAGTGCGATCAAGTACCTATATAGAGGCGAATACTTTTTTCAACTCATTGCAGCACCATCTACATTTCAACCGTTAAACTAGTCATATTGACTTAAAGTTCACTTCTGATTGCTGATTTATTTATACACTTTTGCTTATCGTATTAATTAAAATGTACAATTTTACTGGCTTAACACTTAACGCCTAAACTCGTCTTGTACAATGTAAAAATAAAAACAGTTTAACATTCAAATCCTCAGAAAACGATAAGCAAATTAAAAACTCTACTGGACCATCATTAATTTTATTTGAGTATCGCAATTATATTTATGGCGAAATTTCTCTTACCTATTTGTTGGCAATTCAGGAAAAAGGTAGGTACTCTTTGTATTTAGAACACCTAAAGATCTAAAGATTATTATTTTTTATGAATTACAATTTGAATTTAAATTCCTGGAAATGAGAATTTTGAAAAAATTATAGCACTGGTGGATTATAGGATCATACAACAATCATCACCACGAATTCTTTCAATCTGCTGAAGTGAGAAAGTAAAATCATTGAAATTTCCATTTGCAAGACCATACAGCACATGGATTTTTGCGTTCGTTTAGATTTAGATTCTCAAAAATTAAACTTTTCATTTGGTTTTGTTGAAACAAAATGTGCTGGAGGCGAAGAGAATTGTTGTTTTTTGGTCTAGGTATTTTATATATGAAAATTTAATTTTTGTTTGTACTAGAAAACCAACTCCTATACTTACCTACTTGTTTAAAGTTTAAAAATGATCATCGTCTTCACTTACCTGCAAAATAGAAAAAAAATATTAAATTAATGGTTGCATTAATAAGTACAATTTTTTATTTAGGTAGGAATATGTATAACAGAAGATGTAACGTATTTTTTTTGAAAACAGTGCAAGACTTAAACTTAAGGCCTTTGGATTTCCTGCTGGATTTATTGATTGGATATATTCTTATCTTCGAAATAGATCCTACCAGGTGAAATTCAGAAAAACATTTTCAAACCCTTTTACTGCCAACTCTGGAGTACCACAAGGAAGTCATTTAGGTCCCATTCTTTTTATTCTTGCTATTAATGATGTAACATCATGCATTCGCAATAGTGAAATTCTGGTTTTTGCTGACGATATGAAGATTTTTAAATCTATATGCTCAAGCGGTGATCGTGTGAATCTGCAAGCCGACATTGATAGCTTTTGTACTTGGTGTAGCAAGAATGGATTAAACCTTAACCCAGCGAAATGTCAAACTATGACTTTTTCAAAGAAACGAGTACCAATCATATTTGACTATAATATTTCACAACATACATTGTGCCGTGTTGTTAGTTTTAAAGATCTTGGAATCGTCTTCAATCCAAGTCTAGATTTCACAGAGCACATCAACTCTCTTGTTAAAAAGGCTAACTCAATGTTAGGTTTTGTAAAAAGATGGTCCAAAGAGTTTCAAGACCCTTATGTTACACTATCTTTATACAATTGTTTTGTTCGTCCGCATCTGGAATACGCATCGCAGGTATGGACTCCGTTCTATGATGTTCATAGATCTAGGATAGAGGCAGTTCAGCATAATTTTGTTCGTTTTGCTTTAAAAGGTCTTCCCTGGACAGATCCTTATAACCTTCCACCTTATGAACACCGAATTCAGCTTCTACACATTCAGTCCTTGTTACAGAGGCGTGTAAATAACGATATAGTTTTTATCCACCAACTTCTTTCGGGCGCATTAGATGCACCTGATCTACTTACTTGTGTTGGACTCAATTATCGTGGGGGTGCTCACCATCTGCGTAGCCTTGAGCTCCTACATTGTCCACACCATCGGACTAATTACGGTATGAATGAGCCGCTTACCCGCATGTGCAGGCTTTTCAATTTAAATTCTAAAATTATTGAGTTTAATGACAATAAAATAAATCTTAAAAATGTACTTAAAACCAGTGCTCCACGCTTTTAGTTCATGTTTTATGTATTTTGTATTGTTAAAATATATGTTTTATTGTATTATAGTGCTTGTGTTATTGTAGTTATTTGTTTTACATTACTAACAACTAACACCAGCACTAAGTGATGAGCCAGTGGAACACATATAATGTGTTGGCAAATCTTTGTTCATAAGCTGAAGCTTGCTCTAAGCTCCTTATGAACAGGATCTGATAGTGTAAAAAAAAAAAAAAAAAAAAAAAAAAAAAAAAAAAAAAAAAAAAAAAAAAAAAAGACAAAAAACATTGGACCTTACTAATAATAAAATTTAGTAACAGCTTAATTAGAGATCTCCACACTTTACGAAAATTTCGGTGCAAATTTCGTCTAAAGCGCTGTTTAAGCTGCTACTAAATTTAATAATTAGTAAGGCCCATTGACTTTTAAGATTTGAAATGGTAGGTATACCTTTTTATTTTGTGCTGTGTAAATTTACATACAAAAATGGCTTCAATTTTTTCGACGGACAAATTTGATGAAAGCTATAAGAGCAGCACATGTTTTTGACTATTAAATCTTAATGAACTGTTTGTAACTCTATCTATATTTTTAAGAGACTTTACGGAAATTTATATTGCTCGCTACAGCAACCTCAAAAGCATTCTAAAATAGCATCTCTGCAGATGCAGATGATCTACACTCCATAACATAAAATTCGTGCAGTTCTACTAGTAATAATATTTTCCAAATGGATTACCCACAGCACAGTAACTAATCTGTTGAGTAAGGAATATAGCGTCTGCTAGGCAACTTGTTATGTAGAGCAACGGTCAATAATTTTGCGTACTGACTACATAATAAGAATTTAAATATTTTGATGCCATTATCAAAAAATTAAAACTGTATCTTAGACTCTTGGATATACTTCTCGGCGAAAAACATATCAATTTAAAAGATGGATTTCCATCAATTACCTACGAAATCAGAAACAACAAACCAAAAAAAAAAATACAATACGCTTTCAGGGTGGTCTGCAAACTTGGGCGACACGCGCCACTCAATTTAACCGTATACTGCACACAGTCATACATTTGAGCGTTTTTATAGCTCGCGTATAAGCCATTAAGTGAGTCGTCTTCGTGCCCATAAAAAGAAATTGCCATATAGTTTGCATTCAGCTAAGGAATGAAAAAAAAAAGAATGTTAAGTGTCTTGGTGTTTGTTTAAATTTAGCGAGACGTATAGTTTTTTATTCTATACCTTCATCTATATGCATGTCTATATCCTAAATGGCACCAATAAGATGCCTAATACACCTTTGGATAAAGTTTTTGATCAAGTTACAATTTTTTTTTTAATGAAAGACATAATCTTTTTTCTTTCAAGGTTTGCGATAGGTTGCGTCTGCGTGGGTGTTCATGAAGTACTCGTTTTGTATATTGATAAGAAAGTCTCTCTTTCTTATAGCCGTTAGATGGCGTTAATTTTTATTTAAAGTCTAATGACAACAATGACACTCATTAGCTGAAAACCCGTCGAAAACGACGACGGTGTAAATAAATTATTTTTCATGAAGATTTTTGGCCAGGTAGTTTGTATGAAGGTGAAAATTTCCAGAGATAATAATGGTAGCTTTCTGTTACCACTGTTCATATTGTGGGATTTTATTACCAATGAAAGAACCTCTATACAGATGGCTCAAAAACCGAAGATGGGGTTGGCGTGTACTCAGACAGACTAAATTTAAGTCTCTTTTTCCGTCTCCCTGACCATTGTAGTGTGTTCCAAGCGAAAATTCTGGCAATTAAAGAGGTATTATCCTGGTTAAGGGAAAACGTGATATCTGCATGTTTTCAGACAGCCAGACAGCCCTTAAATCAATCTGTGCTGTTTCCACAAACTCAATAACTGCCCGCGACTGTCGATCATCTCTCAAGGAGATGGCAGAACAGTTTAACTTTCACCTCTTCTGGGTGCCGGGACACAGAGACATTGTGGGAAACTGCAAAGAAGAACTCGCCATAAATGGAACCCTAATACCAATTTTACATAACAAGGTGAATATTGGTATACCTATAGCTACAAGCAAACTTATGCTTAAACAAAATGCCATAAAGAAAACAAATTTAAGATGGACAAGCACTACTACCTGCGTAGCGACAAAGCAAATCTGGCCAAAATTGGATTTGAAAAGCACTAAATGTTTGTTGTCTATGAGCAGATTACAGCTCCGTAATTGGTGTCACAACCGGACACTGCTTCATAGGAAGACACGCCATAAGACTTGGCGTATTCTCTAACGATTTTTGCAGAAGCTGCATGGACGAGTAGGAGGAGGAGACTATCCCCCATCTTCTCTGCTCATACCCAGCTCTCTCCCAAAGACGTAAATTACACCTGGGTTTGCCAGCTACATCTTACCTATAATAAGGTTCCCATGACCAAGTTTGAATTTTTTTCCATTCAACAACCATGTAAATTATTCCAGTGATTGCCAAAATACCAGAAGTATTAAGATTTTGTATTTTGGTTCTACGAAAAATGCTAAGCTTCCAATTAAAATTTAAAGTAATAAAAAATAAATATAAAAATATATAATATATTTCCGGTTTGGATTTCCAATATGCTTAATTTTAGCAACTTATTGTTTTACATATCTTAGCTAAGCATTTCCCCCAAACTGCAACATAAAAGCTAATATGCGAAAAATGTGCTGGAGCTCTTTTTGGTGCTTGTTTCTGTCTAGTCAGTCTTTCTAAAAAATCAATAACAAAATGGCTTTTATTGTATTGCTCCGGATATGCAACTTAAGAAAAATGTTGAAAGCTCCAAATGCGTTTGAAAAAACAAACAAACATAACATCTCGACCTGTGTCATCAGTGGTCATAAGCGGTGGAATGCGTTGTGCATACGACTTCGAAGACTGAGTAAAATATGAAGGCGTGGGTTCGAATCTCACGAGGTGCATGTGAAAAAGTTTTTCACAATAAAATTGGATTAAAGCTCAATACCACTAAAAGGAGACTGATGAAAGGAATTGGCAATCCTTGAAATAGCTATATCTCCAGCCAAAGATAGAAAGAAACGAATAATAATATTCGTAAACGAGTAAATAAAATTCGTTTAAAATTGGTGGTAGCGCCTTTAAGTTGTTGTTGTTGTTGTTCAAACACATTCAATGAAAATTAACAGAATGGTCAGTAATAAACCTGACATTCTAGTACGAATAGTACAATATAACAACAATAACAACTTAAGGGTTGTTTGCCAGCAAAACCATTGGTATCTGACCGGAAATATATTTCCCACGACCTAGTTTTATATTTTTCTCTTTTAACAATGTGTGAGCACTCAGTTTATACACATAGAGGAATCAAGATGGTTTCAAACTCACCGAAGTAGATGTCGCTAAATGAGTATATCGAATAATTACTATTTCACTAATTCCCTGTAACGAAAAACACTCAACCCTAACCGAACAAAATTCTTCTGCATATATTTGTATTTGTTTTTCTCTATTTCTCTTGCCTTTTAACTCAAGAATAATTGCTACAAGAGTTAAAAAAAAACAAGCTGATAGTAACGACATCCTACGAGCAGTATTTGAAACTTACTTTTGAAAAAGATGATTTCTCTATGGTGTATAAACACAATGGTGTGAGCCATGTAAATCGTTACACGAATTAAGATGTGTCTACCAAAATGCTAAGCTTTCGGTCAACATTTCAAATTAAAATTATATGTTTCCGGTTCTGATTTCAAATAAGCCTAATTTAAGGAAATTATTGGGGTTCTTAATCTGCTTAGCATAGTATTTCCTCAAACATATAGTAATAACATCGCAATAGAACATCACATTAAAACATCCCATAAACTGCCTTTTATTCTAGAGAGGATGCCATAGAAAGTCGTAGAGTTAATCGATATGTAACTCAAAGGATTATTATAATTATTTACGCACGATTAGCATCCGCTCATTGTTTTAAAAACGAATAGTTCTGTATTTAAAATTTAATTAGTTTTGAATGAAATGTATTAAGTACCTTGAATAAATTTCGTTCAAAACTAATTACATTTTAAATACAGAACTGTTCGTTTTTAAAACAATGAACGGATGCCTTTCCTATTCAATTAATACAATGTTGTAATTAATTTTATTGAATTAATTTTGTGATTTTGAGAAACCAATCACCATTCATTTATCATTCATATTATTGATAGCCATTTATTTACAATTCAACTGAATGCAATGAATTTAATTGAGACTTTTATTATGTTTTTGTGTATTTATTTATTTTATCACATACGTTCAATAGGGCAAGTATTGGTTTCATTTAAAAAAAAAATCATTGTAATTGAATTTTTATTTTGTCATCATTTTTTGCAAGTTTTTTATTTTCAATTCATTATAAGCATTGGCAATAGCCGTCAGCGTACATTACTATTTAATGTTTTGCATTTCATGTATGTTTCGCTTCTTTTCCAACATTCGCTCACTGCTTTTTTTCTGATTCTTTTTTTATTAGTTCAATAGTAGTCTAAAGCCTAGTATGCAGCTGAAGTGAAACGAAAAATCCCATAATGACACAGTGAAATCATAAACGAAATTTTCCGTCCTTCTTTTCCACGGTGAAACGGTTGATAACCGGTTCAAGTCTCCAATTATCTCTACACTCTTTTCGCACACAATTTAATTGACCGGGATATTAATTGCTCGCGAAATTTTGACGTTTGTATTTTGTTCGTGTTTTTTTTTTTGGTTATTATTATTATAAAATGGATTTCTGTTCTTTTTATTTGTTTTTTTGTGTGTTTTGAAAAATATTTTTTTTTTTTAAATGGCTGAAACTCTGCATAACAATTTGTCCGGTACCATTTCGTTATCATTTCTTCTGTGTTTTTGGAGACGACGGAAAATTTCGTTTCACTTCAGCTGCATACAAGGCTTAAGAGCCCACAACAAATGTTTGGGTCGGAAAGGTAACCGAAAAAAAAAATATATGAGTCGATAGCCGGTGTGAAGGTCATAATAAATAGTCAAGTCTTGTAGTTCAAGATGGCGGCTTTCGTGAGTTATAGCATCTTTAAAATCACTTTTTTTTTGAGAATTTTAAAAGATCTAAAAATCTGGACGCAAAACACCGTACAAAACATATAGACGTCAAAATGCGTGGGGTGAGTACGTCCAATGTGAACATCGTTAAATAATAAATAAATACCTAATTTAAAAAAAAAAAAATTGTCTTCTAAATTTGGGTTCCGAAACTTGTTCAAGTCATCTAGAGCTTTCTAAAAAAAATGTTTGGGTTAAAGAAAAAAAAAATAATGGGAAGTACCTACCGTAAAATGACTTGCAAACAAAAATGTTTAGCAGTTTAACAGAAGACAGTTAGATAAATTTCTAATTTTTTTTTTTTTAAGAAAATCGTCGGAACCTTATTTGAGAAAATTAAGCTTTTTTATAACGGTTATGCATGGGCCGTTATTTTTTTAGATAAAAAAACATTTGAATTTATCTTCTAATCGGTTAAGCCGTTTAAGCAGCAGTTGCTGATACAACCAGACTGACAAACAGACATACAGACAAAATTTCCGGGCCACTTTTTTCAACTTCTCTATCATCGTTATGTCATGTTGTTATCCTAAATCATTATTTTGGTATAAATGCATAACTTCTTACAGGGAATTCGGGCAAGTTTGAAACCATCTTGATTCCTTTATGTAAGTATAAACTCATATGGTAGAAGTTAACACTCCGATTTGTACCTATATTTCGAACGCATTTTGAAGCGAAGCACTCAGATCCTTAAACTTATAATACAGCGGGAAATAAAAATAATCGAATGGTTAGCATCCGAAAAAAAAAATATTTAAACTTGCTAAAACTCACTTAGTCAATCGTAATAAAAGTAAAAAAACGTAATGATTATCATGGTTTATTATCTAAAATAAATTGTAAGTCTGACTTTCATCTATCCAACACTCCTTACAATATTTGCATAGGCAACGTATTTTCTTCTTTAGCTCTTGATTTGTTTTTATTTACTTATGTTTAGCTTTTACTGTTGTTAGAGTCATTACGCTTAAATGCTTTGGGTTGCTTTTCTTGTGTCGTCTTAATGTAAGCAGACTACTCTACTTACACCCTCGACGAACTTAGCCTGTGGCATTGTAACCATTTCTAAGTGAATGCCATTTCAGCCCAAAGATGGAAGCTATTAAACCATGAATTTACATTATTATTTTTCTTCTTCACTTAGCTTTTTTTTCTATTTTAGCTTTTGTGAAGCTATATACAAAGTTAATACATCTACGAACAACTGTGTCCTCAAATATATCTAAGTGAAAGGCGTCATTTATATTTTTTCTGCCTCCTGCAGTCAAGGTGAAGAGTGTCCTAAAGGATAATGATTATGAACTTGTTGTATTTTTGTTGTTGTGTATGTAAATTTTAATGAACATCTCTGCTGACTCTCTTTTGTTACTCGACCTCTATTTTCCAGAGTTATCCACTTGAAAAAAAGACAAGAATACTTTAGGAGATATTGAAAATGTCACCAGCAGTAGAACGTAAAAATTTTAGGATTTTTCTCTGCTAGGGTATGCTTGGTTTGTTACATAGATTGAATAGAATATATCTAAATTATTTTTAAAGATTTTTGGTTGATTTGAAGAAGGAGGTTTACACATTATTTTTGTTTTAATTGGATTTTAAGTCCTCGATTTAACTATTGGACGGATTTTGTTACAATTTTATCGACTTTTAGATAAAAAAAAATAGTTCATGGGTTGATAAACATTATAATTTTATAATCTTTTCCTAATTTGATGTCTTATTTTTTGAACTAAATTGATGCATCTACAATTTTAAAGGTTACATAGTGAATGATCTATCTTAAACTATGGATGTGTTCATAAATGTCAGACTAACTAGGATCTGCAATCAAAAAATTGATTAAAAACACTTATTTTCTGAAGGTTAACATTTTGTTTCTTATTATTGTAATAGCTATGTCCAAAATACTTACAAATTAAAAAACAAACCACTTGTTTTTTTGTTAAAAAGGGTGTTTTTATTAATTTTTGTTATTTCAGATTTTAGTTAGTCTGACGTTTATGAAAACACCAAATTATGCAATTTAAGACCTGAATTTTAAAATAAGGAAAAGTCTTCACACTTAAATTGAAATTATTTTGGTTTGACATTTTTAATCAAAAGAGAGTAAGAGAAAATATATGTTGTTCTGTTTCTTACTTATGTGATACATGAATATCATTCTTTGATACCTTTTGAGGAAAATACAAACTTCCATCGTACCATTCTAGAAACATACCAATTTCTAATTTAAAAGGGCATATTTTGGCTTATAACAGAAAAAAAACTATTGTTTGGTAACGCAGTGGACATGCAGTCATGGGGACTGGTAACGCAGTGGTAATTTGAGTACCAAAAAATCGCTAACATAACGAGGATTTGCCGTCAAGTTAGCGAAATACATATTAAAAAAATTAAAATTAATTAACTTATTAAAGCGGCAAATTCACAACCTAGTTTCTTTTCGATAGTGTCATTTTTAGTAAAGTGGTCTCGCTTACTTGACGTCAAGTTAAAGAAACTCATGGTTAAAAAAAAAAAAAAAAAAAAGAGCGTCAAAATTCAAAATTCTAAATTCCACTACTAATTGACGGCAAAAAAGCGGCAAATTCCTGTTAGGTTAGCGATTTTTTTTTTCCAAAGTTGTTTCGCTAAGTTGATGGACATGTGACTTTGGCCACATAGAGTTGTACTTCATTTTCTCGAAAACTATAAGCAGTATATTAACCTCACCTCCCTCAAATGAAAGCTGCGAAAGTTAGAATATATAGAAATCGATTTTCATAATAATGCTTTTATTGGAGTTTAACTCATTTTGGAATACTATTACTGCAACATGTTGGTGTTATTTTTTGTTGAGTTTTTAAGAAAAATACTTTGTTAATTTTGTTTACTTTTTAATATATGTTTAAAAAAAAGCTAGTATGATAAGTTTTTAGTTCATTCAATTATACGTATTTAGAAAGAAGCTTGAAAATGCAACTCAACTTTTTCATATTTAAAATATATTTTGAAAAAGAGTCCATTCAAAAGCCAAAGTCACCCCGCAGGCCAAAGTCATCCCAGTTTACGGTACTTATTTGTTGAATATACTGAAATTCAATAATATTTATTATTTTATTTAGGTATCTACATCCTATAATTATATTATTATTATTTTAAAAAAAAAATTCTTTTTTTATTCATATGGAATTTAATATCAGGCGGCAGTATTGCCATGTCCATATTCTTAGGAAATCACAAAACTATTTTGAAAAAATAAAGAAAATATCTTTCTATCTATCTATGCCATATCAAGGAAGATTTATGATGTTTAAAGCAGAAATCGCCCAAACATAGCCAGAATCGTTGCAATTTACATGGGCCACTTGCCAATAAGAGAGCATGCGGAAATGTGAGTAAGAAGGAAACAGTGACCCATTATTTTGACACCGCCTTTAAAAAAAAATTTAAAAACATTATTTTTTAAGAGTCAATTACGCCAGACTGGTCTACTCAAAGCCATATAGAAATTGTTCTCTATTGTTTTCATTCAAACGATTTGTGGCGAAGGGACAAATTATACCGAAGAGACGAAGAGCAAATCTATAATAAGGAAGATAAGGTAAGAAATTATGAAATGTGTGCACACTTTCTAGCAACATTAAATAGACGCTTTGCAGAGACCACCTGCACCTCACTACAGAAGTTCAAGATCCTGTTTGGATTTGTCCTATGGTATTGTACATTTAAAGTAAATTCTGTAGACTAATAACCCGAAGTCCTTGACGAAACTGCAGGAAAACATCTGCTTATATAGTTTTTCAGTGGTACTTCCCAAGCAAGTGGTGATCCCAGTTGGGAGCATGATATTCTTAAAACAACCATTTTCGACAGCCTGAATATAACCTTTTAATATTTTCTCGACAAGTGCTGGTATAACGAGAACTGTAAAGACAAGTTGTGGATATTATTGAAGATATGTCAACACATATGGTAACTTAAAGAGCCGTTAAGAGCATTATTAACTTTCCTTGCTGAAACAGTGAAATAACAAATAAAAAAATAATAACAAAGAAATTACATTTTAAATTATGTAAGACACTTTTTGCCAAGAAAGTTGTATTTGAATTCTGCGATGCAAACCGACCCGTTTTTCAAAAATATATAATATCATTATTTTTCTTTTTTTCCTAAAAGTGTTTATAGAATTTCAGGAGTTCTGAAAGCATATGAAATTTGCATTACCATAATTTTATCAGGACAAAGTGAAAAACTCTTACCAGAAGTGTCATCACTACGAAAAGTTATCTCAACAGCGAACAAAAAAAAGGTTAGTTTTTGCCAAATTATGTAATAAAAAACAAGTAAAACTTGGAATGTTATACAAAACAAGACACTGTGCACCTATACACGCAATGAAAGAAGAGGAAGAGAGAGTTAAAAACTTTCTGGTTCGTCCTGTGTGCTTGTTATTGCCATCTTAATCTTAATCAAAGTAACTTTTTATCTAGGCCACCCCTTAGCTATAAAACATACAGCATCCTTGTACACACACAGAGAGCAAAATATATACCAACAAGTCAGTTCATGCTCTTTTTCACAATCTGAATCTAGATCAACCAAAAGTTTGTTATTCCATTCCTTTTTCACCAAAAATGAAAGTAAATAATTAAGTTCGTCCCTATAACAACAACAACAAGTAAAAAGATGTTCAAAGACCACTTTTAGTGTAAACACATACAACGAAATATTTGTATGATTTGCCTCAAGAAAAACACTCGCAGGCACGTAATAGCAAGACCAGAGTATTTAATTAGACTGCTGATGCGTGACCTTTTTTATTGGGATATTTATTTGAAGGATTGTTTAGGTAGATAACCAAAAAGTTTATTTAGTATATACTGGTAAATACGCCCTTGTTGGTTTATAGCTTAACACAAATAGTAGATATTTAAAAAAAAAAAAGTTTGCCCGGAGCTGAATTTGGTATTTTAACTCAAGATATACCTAGCTTTGTAAAAAAAAAAAAAAGTTACCTTAAAGGTTACGACAGTTTGAATGACACTATTTTTGGAATCTAGAGTTGTATTAAATAACAGTTTTTTTTTTTATATTGAAGATACATTTTGGTGCATTTGGATGTGTATTGTAGATACTTATATATATTTGTTTGTACCAAACTAGGTATATTTGCATACCTATACTATACAGTGGTCTGCATAATTATTTTCACAAAAAGGATATATTCATATTTTAAAACAAAAATAATCATAAAAAAATGGTAGTCAATTTAGCATTATCACGTTGAAATTATAAAAGTTTAACTATTGATTTAATTGGTTTAAAAGCAAAAACTTTGAATGCCATTTTGTGTTAATAGTCCAATCTTAATTCCATACTAAATTTAAATAAAGTCGGTAAAGCCGTCATCAACTTCTTGCAAAAAATTTGTAAAAACCGACATTTGCATTAATAGCCAAAATAGCCAAATATAAAGTTTTCGAGAAAAACTGAACTCGTTATATATGGGAGGTAGGTACCCGTTATATCCGGGCTAAAACAAAAACTCAAATTTGTTCTCTAAAGAATTAGGTAGGTACCAAAAAGTCCTATAGACGAAGTTTGAAGCCAATCTTTCAAACCGTTTAGGCTGTACCTTGATTAACAGACAAACCGACGGGCAGCATGACGAAACCTCCTTTTTTGGGATTCTCTATCATCGTAATTTAATTTTTTCGATTTTTTTACACGAAAGCAATAGTGCAATATGGGAAGTAAAAATCGAAATTTCAATCGAAAATTATTCTTTAAGTAGGTACGTGATTTAATTTTTTTCGCGCTTTTGGTCCCTAGATAAATGTTTACCATATTTTATTGCCTTTAAATGCAATATTCAAGGTTACAATTCAACAAACGCTCTATTTGTATGTTGTTCTGTTATCAGTTCCTTTTACACTGTAGTGCAGTGACTTGAAATCTTCTTGCTAGAAATAATACCTATACTTTTTTAAGAAGTACCTACCAATACCAAGTTGTTCTTTTATCCCAAAACAAATTATAATTAATTATAGTTTGCTTAAGTAAAATAAGACCAACTGTTGAACATTTTTGAAAGTTGGCTTTTATTTTAATTCACCAGACCATTACATCAACAAAAAGTCTGTGAAGCTTGGTCTACTTACAAACTTTTCACGTTTTAAAAAAATAATATTGTTCAGGATTATTCTTAAATTATTTCTCGATTTGTGTTGAAAAATCATGTAAAATTGTCGAATATTTTAGGATGGAATAGACTAACCTCTTCAAATCGAAACGGTTTTATCAACCACAATCATGAGATACAATCATATGAGATTTCCCGAAACTTCCATCGGAACAGCAAGCAAAAAAAAGATTTCAGTTTTATAACCCATTTTGTTTTAGCAGAATGAAAAAATAGCAAACATTAATTGCAAACGAACTTTTATACCAACCAAAAGTTTTCAAAAAGTCATGTCCTTACAAGTCTTACAAGAAAACCTTCATATAGGTAAATGAATATAGGTTTAAACTAGAATAACCTAATTCAAATTAAATAGTTCAGATAAAATCCATGGCAATCCTGATATTCTTATTAAGTTGTGAAAAATTCATTTACGTCTTCTACGTTGTATTGAGAAAATCCAGAGCAAGGACATCTCACGATACATGGTACCGCTATTAGTACACTATTGTAAAGTTACATTTGACGGCACAGGAAACAGAAGAGCATTTTGGATCGAAGAAGAAGAAGCTAGAAACTTATTTATTGTTATGTATAAAGAACGCGCACATTTCACTTCAAACCGAAAGACGAAATTCTTTATAACTGGCAAAATCGTAAGCCGAAGTTATTTTTGAAAACAGCACAAGTTGAAAGCAGGAATGGAAAAACTCATCATCATTTGTCTATTAAAAGAAAACTTAACTTCGATTTGCGTTATTTCAGGGTCTCTAATTGAAAATCGCAACGAACTTTCACATGGATTATATTTTTTTTTTGTATTCATGGATAAATGCAAAATATAAAAAAAAGACAAGAAAAAATAAACGACAAGCTTTTAATATTCAAATTAATGTTTGAAGGTGATCGATGACGTCAATACTCAATACAAATCAAATCAAACATTTAATTAATTGATTCACGTGAGAGATTTACTTCTGTATATTAAATATTAAATCTCATCGATATGTTCAAATTATTGATTTATTCATAAATTTTAACTTAACATAATAACTAATGCATTAGACATTAATCTATTACATTATGGAATTTTAAGATTAAAAAATTTAAGAAAAATTTTTAGACAAACAGACGTCATTTCTACTGTTTGCAATGTTTCATTTTCTTTTGTACATACGCAAATAAATCATTTTCTAAATTTTTTTTTTTTTGTGGAAATATTCTTCTCGCTGTACACTTATAAGTTTGGTTGATAACATTTTTTTCGAACAACCTATACCTAAATCGACTTTCACACGGTCAGTCATTTGAAATCAATCTGTAATATAGTGTTTGTAAAAATAAGTCTGTATACGTACATTTGTTTGACGAAAAATCAAAACCCTTTTGATTTTGCCTGATGACTGATTATATGTGTAGATGACTGACGTCCTCTGACTGACCGTGTAAAGGTCGCTTAAGAGATTGTGTGACACATTTTAATAAAATTTACTTATTTTGTATGTTTAAATATATGTTTCTTTTACTGTTCATATATATAACTACATAAAATTAAACGAACTTACTTTTTTAAATAAATTTGTAATAGCTACTGTAAATGTTATTTTATAATATGTAGTTACGTACACATGTAGTTGACAATTCATACTTTTTTTTATAATTGAATAAGCACAATATTCTGCAATATTCTTCGAATACCTATGTTACTAATTGAATACAAACATTGTTCATTAGTCAATAATGCATCATTTTGATTATAATTACTGTTAATTTATGATGTTGCAGTTTGTTTAAATTAAATTTACAACCCTAAAGAAAAGAGGCTTGAAATGTCACATTTGGTATACAACTTTGAATCGAACAGAATTAACATATTTTGTGAATTCAGTTCTATAGTTTCAAACTTTTTCTTTACCAATTTCACCAGAGGACGAACAATTATTTTTGTGAAAACTTAACGATTTGAAAACCAATATTTAATGACTTAAAAAAAAAATTACCTACATTCATTAACTTCACTCTGAGAATTGAAGATCTTGCAGCAAAAGGGACCCAAGTCCAAATATAGGTAACTTTTTGTGGGAAATCAAAAGAAAAAAACTATTTTAAAAATATTAATTGTTGCACTTATGTTTTTAATGGATGCTATAAGAAAATGCGTATATTTTTTTATTATGTAAATAAAGTCTTGTTAAATAAATTATCTATTTAATTTATTTAATTACAACGATTTTTTGAAATTTGGATTTGCCCCTGATTTGCACCAAAACGCAGTAAATTTTCTTTCAGATTTTGATTAATGAATAATAAAAAACACTTAAGTAAATTACTTAGTGTATTTTCAATCATTAATCATTAAATCATTAAAAGTAAAGTGTACACTTTATTATAGATGGAATGTAGTTCCTTACAATAAGCATCACATACCTATGTTTGTATTTAGCTTTTTTAAAGGCTAAGGAAGGTTGCCTTGATTTTTTATCACTATAGTTACGAAAATAATAATATTAAAGCATCCCCGTTAATGAAATCACTGCAATGCGACCTTTACTGTTTTCAAAAATGCCGTAGACTGATTTTTTGCAAATGACACTTTAGTTTTGTTTGGTGCAAAAAAGGAGGCAAATCCAGATCTGTCACCTTTTTGCACCAAACGCACTATAGTATGGCAGAAAATGGCAGATCCTAATTTTGCTATTAATTACGCTCTTATTTTTCATTGAAACGGACTCTTTTGTACACCAAAATATAGCAATTTTTTTTTTTTTTAAATAGAAAGTGAAAAAAGTCATTAGGCGAAAAAATTGGATCTGCCCCCCTTTTGCTGCAAGGTATTCAATTCGTCTTAAAAATTTGAAATTAAAAATTATGACAGCAGAAAGATTGCAATCGTTTTTTCACTATTTCCATGTATCTTACAGCAATCAAATAAATGCAATATTTTGAGAATTCATGCATTTATTTGCATTCCTTAAATTGTTTTGTATTCATTGCATTCTTTGTTTTTCGTGTGGTCAGTATTTTTTTTTCGTTTTTAGTAGGTAGCGGTAATTTCGTTTATTATAATTTTTTTTAGTTTCTTGTTGTTTGTATTAACGTAATTTTTTTTATTTTTTTTTTTTCAATTGCTTGTAGTGGCGATATTTTCGTTTCTACTAATAGTAACATCGTTTGTAGGCCATAGACATTTTAGTGGAAAAACAACGCAAAAAATTACGAATATCACTTGAATTCTCGAAAATGTGTAGGTACATATGTAATTATAAAGAGTCAGTTAAATAGGCAAATATGTAGGGATTTAACTCATAAACCAATGCTTCTGTTTCAGTCGCTGTAGTACAATTACCAATGTAAATAATTATAGTTACCACAATTAATTAAAAAAAAAACTACAAATGCCTACAAATTAATAAGTACCTAGCGTTTCGGGCGTAATACCAACAGTTACTACAAAGTCCTTTAAAATACTTCGACTTTAGATATAGTTTTTTTCTCATTACAATTGTAGGTAGATTTCGCTGGAGTGCAGCATTCCATACCTCAGTAAAAGTTTCATCTTTGCCTTGTCACAAAGAGGATTCTAAATAATTTCAACGCGGTTTTCACGCAAAATATATTTTATTACATAAAATATTCTTTTATACTACAGAATATGTAGGTATATATTCATATATTTATATGTTAGATATAATTCTTTTTATTATATTAATTAATAATAACTATCAGTCCGTGATATTCATTTAAGTTGGTACAGTAAATTTTTGTTTTGTCTTGTTTTTTCTATTTATAATTTATACAGTTTTTCCGTTTTAATAATAATAGTGCAATATAAATGTAAAATTGAATTAATTAAAAAACATTAAAGTTTGACAATGAATTAAACAAAGTTCAACAAAATAAAAAATATCCTTCGAAAATGTTGAAAAAAGCCAACGAAACGTCGGGAACACAACCAGAATGGATTAGTTTTTAATCGCATTTTATTTTATGGATCAAAAAGCCCAATACACATTTTTTAAATAAAATAATTAGATTAGCCCTAAAATCTATTTTCTACTTTCTGAATATTGAGAAAATTTGTTAGGTAGACACTTAAATTAGGTATAGGCTTCTTAATGTGTCATTGTAAATTTATTACATACCTATATACCTTATCAAAATAAATTAAAATAAAAACTGAATTTCTTAATGACAAAACAATTTTTGTTTAGCTTGAATGCTGACGAACGGATCATTACCATTCTGATTTTAACTTCTAAAGACGTCAATGTCATCAACATAATATATCGAGTTTCAAAAGGTGTTGCCTTGTATATTAAAACCCTAGTTTCGAATTTTTAAATGCAAATAATTAATATAATAGTAAAATATAGGTACCCACTTTTGAAATTCTTGTTTTTAAAGTAAAGGTTGTTTCTTGTTTAGAAACTCCACAACCCAACCAAAACCGATATCCCGCTCCTTTTAATTTTTTTAAAATCTATCTAACCTTAAAGCTTAGTATATATATTTTAATAGTAATCGCATAAATCAATTTCACCCGTGGCCATCTATCGGTGGAACTTGACCACTGGCTTGAGTGGCTTGGGATATTTCGTAGACTTAAATGAATTTGGAAAATAAAACAGACCAACCGATTGAAAAAAGGACGAGAACAATGTATAGGGAATTTCAAAGAGTAGGAATGAGATGTGAGTCATATACGATTTGAATGTTTTCTCTCATTTAGTTTTTATTTTGTTGACGAATGATTAAATACAGTTGCTATGTTACGAAAATGTATCATTTTTTGTTTTCGGAAGTGTAAATTCTTGAATACAGTTACTAAGGGTACGAAAATATTATCGGCTCTGCCTTAAACAATTTCAATTTTTAATATAATCTTTCTTGTCTATCGCATTATTGTTATCAGAACCTCCCTTTCCAAACAATTATCTTCATTCTTTAATTATACATGAAGTATCCCACGCGTTCGATTCTAGCTCCACTCATCTAATATACAATGCTTAAAGTTCTAACTGATTGAATGCATCGCCAAAAATTTGTCTTTGCTCTGAAAGATACAATTATTTAATTTAAATTTTGTCTCTACTCTAAGAAGTTAACTTATTCGTGAAACCTTCAGTATTTCCAAAAACCCTTATAGTATTTCAGAATATTCTCAATAAAAAAAAAATAAACTGGTTAATAAAGTGAAAAAAAATAAGTTTATATATATAAAAAGCTAAACGACAGTTTATGTCGACAGTTGACAGTTTAAGGTCAGTGTTTTGAGAAAAAAATGTTTCGTTCCCAAGCTTAAACTCAATTAAAGCAATTCATTAACCTCTTCTTTAACAAACAAACAATTGAAACAAATCCAAACTCTATGTACAGCATACATATCTGTATCTGAAACCTTAATCTGATGCTGTTGATCATTAAAATACTTTTGGATCCACCTTCGCGTTTTAAATCTTCTTGTACAAGAAATAATAAGAAAAAATAAAGTAATACGAGATACCGCCAAAAAAATCAAACTAAATCAACTGGTTAGGTGGGTTACAAATTATAAGCAGGGTCGGTTCGATAATTTCACTATGCTAAGAAAATTATTAGTTTTTGCCTTTTTGTAAGAGCAAGTTTCGCAACTTTTCTTCGGAAAAAAAGTTATGGCTCGTACAGTCGAGTTGTTCTTGATATAATAGGCAAAATATTAATCCCTCAAAAACTTCAGATAACACACAAAGGTCATATGGTGATAGGTACCTACGTAATGAGGGGGTCTGGCAATTCTTTTTAGTTTAGTTTAGTTTATTTCATCAAACAGATTTTACAACCTCTTACAAAACAGATTACTATTATAAATTATTTTTGTATGTATCGATACTTTCAGTCTGAACAGATAGGCCAAATTTGCTTCGAACTTTACACTCGTTTTTTTTACAATATACCTATTCTATTTTCGATAAACTTAGTTGACATTTTTTTGCCAGCTATAAAACACATAATTAGAGAAAAACCTTCTTCAAATCATGAGGAAAATAAGATTTTAGATAACAATTTAATACATTATCTATCTATATAAGTATCCTCTAGGATATATGAAACCATGACAAATCCGCCCATGGTTACATGGTCACTTAAACATGACATAACACAAAGTGAACAAGGAAAAAGGTAAAAACAAACAAAAGACGCGTTATTGCTTTTTGATTAATTTTGGCCGCAAAACGATTCCATGTGGGTCAGAAAAAAATCAATATAGGTAGGTAGGTGGTAATATTCTTGTATTTGTATTGCACCAACAAAATTGCGTTTTCTTTGAAACTTTGTTTTGTTAATTGCATAAATTTTTTTTGGTTTTTTAATTGGTTCTCAAGATGTCGATTTGTCAGCTGATAATTACAGGGTCAAACTTATGTTTTAAGTTAAAAAAAAACTTTTGAGTTTTAAAAATGAATCTCAGACGACTGAATGATAATTGTAAAAGATATAATCATTTGTTGGTTGTATTTATTTGAATGCAAACTGTTGAATTTTCATTTAATTTGGGATTTTAAAACAACGAACTCTGAATTCAACGATTTGAAATCGCTTCGAATTCAGAATTTAAGGTGTCCATTCATTCATGTCATAATGACCTTTCTCATCGTGTTAAGTACAGCTCTTAACTTAATTCGTATTCACCAGTGTTACCACACTCTCAAGCCAAGCAGAAACATTTCAAGCGGATCAACCTTTTCTTTCACAATTAAAATCAAACACATCGAAATTTAGTCCTTAAATTAAATTTGACATCACCGAAATTCAATCTTGGCGTCGTCTTTATTTGGGTCAAACAAAGTTTTAAATTGAGAATGCCAATACGGTCAGGGCATGGATCCAATTTGAAATTTCTTTTGTCTTTTTTCACATAACAATTCGAATGTAGACATATGTACATATATATATATTTCTTCGAAAGCATCGATTGAATCTTTTGGAGACATTGTCTTTTAATCAAATACAGAACACGCCTCGAGTCCCAATATAATAACGCTCTGCAGTTATGTAGAAAATCGATTGTACATTGAAATGATTTTTAATTGATTTTCATTATATAATTTTTGTCTGAAAAATAGGTATTCATCGTTGTCATGATTTGTTTGAAGTTATTTTTGATTGCAATTCGGTATAACGAAGGAAGAGATGATGTTGAACGAAAATGGGTTGGGCAGTTGGGCTCAAACGGAGCATAGCACTTCTTCAATCTGAAACAGAACAGGACTCTAAACACAAGTAGTCTCGACGAAGAAGAAGAAAAAGATGAGATTGAAATTTCGTTTGTTTCAAAGGAATGCCGACAAACCAACATTCTAATTAATGGCAGAGTGTCAAACTGATAAAGAGTAAAATTTGTTCGGTTTTTCTTTTTCGATAGTTACTTGAGTGTTATATGAAATATATAGTGTAGTGTTCGGTTTTTCTTAGAAATGGGAGTGTAGGTTTTGTATGGGATGGTGAGGAATGAGATGTAGATGAGGATTTTAGTGAAATTTTGACAAAGTGAGTTATTTTGAGGTTATTGAGGGTTGTTGGGGGGCAAGTTTTGAAATATTTACGATAATTCTGGTGAATTAATTTTGTTATAAAGCATTTATATTTACCATGTAGCATTAAAACTTAACAAGTCTAATATCGCAGAATCGTTTGTTATTGACTTTAATATATATGTATGAAAAAAACTTGGTACATTGTAGAGTTTATATTGTTTGCAGATATATCGGAAGCCTACGTCATAAGAGGAAGAATATAGTAGTAAATAGGTACATAGTCAGTACAAGTATGCTAAACGGCCAAGATAGCTAGCTAATAGATAGCTTAAACCTTGGCATAGTGTGCCCCATCCACCAAAAAGGAGACTCTGTCTACCAACTACAGAGGAATAATTACTTAGTCTTTAAACATCGCTTATAAGATCTTGTATGGTGTGATCGGTTAAAAATATTTGTCAATGATCTGATTGGCCTCTATCAGTGTGGCTGATAGACTTTGAGCAATTATGTCGGCATCCCTGGCAAACTTATCTATATATTTGACTGCGGAGAAGAAGATTTAAAGACAAAGCTTTACCGGCAACATTAATCCGATGAAAAAGATGAAAACACAGCGGCTGAGATGGTTGGGCCATGTGCAGCGTATGGACACAAACGCACTAGTCCGAGGAGGTTTTGAATTAAATCCTGATGTTCTACGCAGTCAAATCGAAAACTGAGTGAACTTTCTGTGCGTTATCGGATGCTTCTCAACGATTAATCGAAAACGGCCCTACTAAAGTAATTAACGTAAAGTCATACAAAGCAAAATAAAATTAACATTATCAATATGTTTGCAACCGAGTAGGTATAACAGATTAAATGCAACACAAGTAGGTACCTACTTTGTTTCTATAGGCATGTAGTTTATCTGAGAAATTCATTAGAATTAACTAGATGTTCTTCCAGATTAGTTTGTGAAAATATGAACTTGGCCCTTGACGATCTATTGCGCAACTCACATATCCACAGGCTGAAACACCATTTGTTTGTTAACTAAGTAAACATAATTAATTGTATAACCTTATATTATTGCCAGTGCAATACGTATCTTGACGTCAACACATTCAACGTAAAATCATTGTATATAAATTTCTATAGTACAACCATGGAGCAGCGCCATCTAAAGAAAGTTGTGAACTGCACATTTGGAGGTTCTCACATTTACTAAGTGTCTATTCTGTGACCCTAACAAAAGTCGTCAACAAAACAAATCAATAATATATAATGTATTTTATTGGCTCTAAAATCCATATTTCCTTGACAAGAGTCGTAAGCAAAACAAAAATCATATATGTTTACGACTGTTATCAGGGTTAAAGAATAGACAACTAGTAAATGCACGAACCTAAAAATGTGTTATTCACAAGTTTCTTAAGATGGCCAGGCGGTGATTATTCAGCATGAAAATACTATAGAAATGTATATACAATGGTAAAATATTAATCTGTGAATGATCTATTTAATAGACATGGAATAAATCTATTAATAGAGATTTGATAATAACAAACTTAAGAACGTAGGTACATATTTACCTACATTATGTACAAAATGTCTACAAAAAAAAAAAAAATAAACACACCTACGCCACAACTCAAAAAAATGTGTTCTGTTAAAGACGTAACTTTCATCTCAACGCAGATGTCAAAATATAATAAGAGCGTCACATAAAAAATTGATGATGAAACGACAAGTAGACAGGTAAATAAGAATTTACACGCACGGCAACAACATTAAAAATATACTTGCCACTTGTCTTGAAAGAAGATCGTTATTGTCTTAAAATGAGCAAAGGTCAATCAAAAGAAGATTCTTCAACATCAAAACTTTTGAGTTCGGGAAGGTATGTTTTAAAGGTTCCAACTTTTTAATTCTCTGAAAATTTTAATTAGACGAACATAAATTTTCGAAGATCATTAAACCACATGGGGTAAATTTTGGGATACATTTAATACTAAACAAATAGCCACTTACCTAAAAAACGATTTCTATCTGTTTATCCAATCTAACGATGCTTAAAACTTCACTTCCGGAATAATAGTTTGTCTACTCCACAACAATCCGGAAAAATTAATAATTAACTTTCAATTTTCAATTCCCATAAATTCACAGCGTGTGATTCTGATGTAGCACTCAGTGTACGAAACGTACATCAATCAAAGAAGGGCAGAAAATTGAAGCAGCAACGAATACACGATGATGATGAACCAACGACGAAGACTACAAGGACAACGAACACATCTCATTCAATATAAAAAAAAAACGACCAAGTGAAAGAATGTTCCACCTTGCCAACGATGCGATTCCGGCGTTTGTACGTGGAAAGGTGGTGGTGTTGTGGGTGGTTTATGTCACTAATGGATTCTTTTTTCACGCCCCGTGTGTTCAATCGGAGAGAAACGAAGAACAGCCAGACAAGCTACAGAAACTCATCAATAACGGTGGTCGATGGATGAAGTCTCACGTTTTCCATAGAAAGGATGTCGTAATTTGTTAATTCACGGAATTTTCAAGTTATAATAGTATTAAAGGATCTGAATAGAGGGACATGTAGTGTTGCTGCCGGGCAATTATTACACTTACTTGACACTTTTCTTCTTTTTATTTTTTTTTTTTATTCCGCACAACTCAAGAGGAGGCACAAAGAATTCGATGTCGTTGGAGACACACGGTGAAATTCTTTTATGGGTATGTTTAGGAAGTTTTTATTGGATATGCCACTTTAAGTTTTGGGAGGATTCACTTTAACTTGCTGTACCTACGCACAGGGTGTGGTGTCGGCAATGAATTTTATTTATTTATTTTTTCGATATGAATTTGTTTCTTTTTTTTTTTGTTAATTGCACAGATTTAATAGAATCACGTAAAAACCATGATGAACGAAAAGCGACACTGCTCGACGTAAATGGAGTAGGCAAAATAATATTGCACCCGTGTACAGAAAAGAAGAATGAGAATCTGAAAGTGAAAAACCTTCAGAAAATCTATAAGAAAAACCGCGGAAAACTCGTGTAGTGTGTAGATCCTCTAGATTTATTTTTCACTTCCAATCGATTTAAATTTTATTTATGTATTCAGATTCAGATATTCAAACGGAAGATTTTTTTTTATTTACTCGCAGAAAAATGCCGTCGTCGTCAGCTAGCGAAGACCGAAATGAAAATTTTATATTCTGAGTTCAGCAGACTCCATGAATGACCTTTTTTTAGAAATTTTTCATTCGGGGGAATATTGTGCAGCTCTTCTTTCAACTTCAACGTCGTTGTCGTTTCGTCTCTTCATCGATGATGGCGATGGCGATGGGTTCTGTGATATTGCTGAATTAGATTTTTTCGGGAGTCCAATACATGCGCGGTTTGAAGTATAATAAGCTGAATTAGGTATATAAAATTTGCATGGGTGTTGAACATGGGCGACTGTCAAAATGTTAAACGGCATACGTATAGGTGCCAAGTTACAGGGATGTACATTTGAACAGGGAGGGCTGGGTGTTTCCACATGTAGAAAATCATGATATTGCTATGATTAAGGGCCAATCTTTTCAGCTCTGGTTAAATCTCTGGTTTGTTCACCATAGAATTTTCTTAACCAGTTGTTTCGAAACTCGGTTAACCACAGTTCATCTTTTCACCATTTTATCTTCTTTGGTTACCAAACCAGACATAGTTCCAGTTTTCCAGTGCTCCAGTTGTGAAACGGAATCTCTGGTTAAGTTTGTTTATACTTCTTTGAATGCGAGAGAAAGAGATCGAAGATTTTGTCAATAATTGATAACAGCCTGTCTCGTTTCGATGTACATGGATAAACTGAATTGATTAATTTACGAACAAAGGAAAACAAAAAAATATACACAAAATATAGGGATGGAATTTATTAAGATGGTAGATCATCAATTTTTTTAATTTTATTCTTTACGATAAGTAGTAATAATCAAAAAGTATCTAATATAAGATTTATCATACACAAATGTGAAAAAAATAATCGCTTACCAAGATTTTCTGTGGTTAACCAAGCAAAATTGACTGGTTAACGAAATCTCTGTTAACCATAGATTCTCTGGTTAAAATTTACCGGCGTATAGTTAGCAGCACTTTGTCGGGAATTTCAATTTTTTTTATGCAAATAATTAGGTGAGAATTTGGTGAAATTTAGTGAATCAATTTTAGAATTTGGTGAATCATAGTTTAAAAGTTATTAACAATTTAACGTAAGGCGTATAGTTAGCAGAACTTGTTCGGAATTTCAAAAAATTTGATACCAAAAGATGCGCCTGAATTTGGTGAATCAAGTGCACGAAATTTCCGAATTTAGTGAATCTTATTTTGTTAATTAATTAACAAATTAAAAATTATAAACAATTAACGTAACGCAAATGCAAAGTGACGTAACGTTCTCGAAAATATAACAACCCTGGTTACATTCCTCATCGGCTAACTCCTAAATTCGGAATGTCATTTTGACATTTTGTACTTTCACTGGAAAGCATTCAATTTGTGAATTTAATTTTAAACAAATCTACATAGAATAATAAATAAATAAATAAATCAGATGCAAATCTACAAGATCCTAGGCATGGAACAAAATGTCAACGTCCAAATTGAAGTGGACATTCTGGCTTCTTAATAGAAAGCGGGCCTGTGACGATGACGACAATGATGGTGAGACCGATGGCAAATTGTTAAAAACAACAACAGCCTGATATTGAAATACAAGTGCGAATAAATAAAAAAAAAACAAAAGCAAAGCGAAGAATTATTTTAAATGTTATGAAAATTGAAACGAGATCAATATACATGAAGGCAAACTGGACAAAATAAACATGATGTCCGTTGGATGCGTTATTGCAAGTTTTTTTCAAGAATGGATTTAATACGTTCATGGGGTAAAATATAATCTTACTTACTCTAAAGAGTGACCTCAGTTATTGTTTGTAGAGTTCTAGGAGAGGATCAACTACGTCTTACCTACACCCCCACTCATGCTAGATTCGGTTTGGCTAGTTGGAATAGGCATTGGTTACTTTATGCACAGAAAAAGAAGCAAGTCAATGTGTGTACCAGAGTTTCGAATTCATAATTTTAAAATATTTTAAACAAACTTACCTTTATATTTTTGTTTTGTTTCAGTTGGTTAAAATCCTTGGTTGGACAACGTGTGTAGCTTTTATGATAGCTATTATTTATGGCCCTTATTTAACAATCAATGCTGACCGTCCAACAACTGTTCTCGAAGCTGCAATGTACGAATCGTTGAGGCGTGTTACATGGGGAGTCTCACTATCCTGGATTGTTTTCGCGTGTCATTTAGGTTTTGGTGGCTTGTTAAATTCATTTCTTTCACATCCATTTTGGCAACCATTAGGACGATTGACATATTCAATGTATTTGGTTCACCTAGTAGTTCAAAGCATTACGGAATAACCAGAACAGATGTATACTTTTCAGATTACTCTGTTGTAAGAACAACATTTTTAAAATTTAACATTGCATTTTTTATACATGAAAATATTTTCTTCCAAATTCAGATTCAATTTTTCTGGAGTACGTTTGGCATATCTCTTACAGCTGCAATTGTTTTAACATTAGCATTCGAATCACCAGTTTTAGTTATCGAGAAATGGTTTTTTATTGATACTAATGGAAAGATGGAGCGGCAAACAATAACATCCAATACTCAACTATAGCACCATCTCATAAGATTGCTTAGATACACATACAAAGAACTTAGAATTATAAATAAAAAACTTTTGTCTTAACTATATTTAATAAAGTCCTCTAAAAAAACCTTTGAGATATTTTCTAAGATTTGATTATATTTTTGATGTATTTATATGCAAATCGCGATTTAATTTTGTAAGTTATGTAATTAGATTCCTGTAATTTGTGTGACTCTTTTTTATTAGTCCAGTCAAAGCGTAGTTAAAATTGCCCTCATATGTTACACAAAATATACACATGGATTTTTTTTTCAAATTCTATGTTTTTGGGTCGCTGAATCCCAATCTGAAGAAATCCAAAAAAAATTCCTGGTGCGTTTTGAGATATTCGCGAAAAACCTCGTAATTTTCACACTTTTTTCAGTTTTTTCCTTTCATCTCGGAAACTATGCGTCTTAACTGAAATGTGTCATGAATATTGTTCATTTCTTAGGGGTACCGTTAGCCCGTTAGAGCGCTTTGAAATTTCAACATAATTTCCCATTTCTGCAAAAAAAAAAAATTCTTTAAAATCAGTGATTGAGTTAACGAGATAGTCAGAATTAGAAAAAGGGTTCTGTTGACAGTTACCGCCATGAAATATTTGCAATAAGCATAAAATGATGTGCACTGTCAATTTAATTTTCAATAAAATATTCAATTGTTCTTTGCTGAAATTATTAGATAAATATTAAATATTTGTAAATATTAAAAACTTCCAAAATATTATTTCGTTAAGATCGGTACAGCAGTTTAAACGAAATATTAATAAAAATTTGATTAAAATGCACGACTGAGTCGAACAAACTTGCTCTTGTAGCGAAATATGTTATTTATAAAATTAAATTTACTGAACTATGTTGAAATGTGGACACCTTAGGTGGACTAGACCCTGTATATTTAGCCCATTTTATAAAGAATAAATATCTTTTGCAAATATTTTAAAAGGAGGGTTTTAAAAAACAAATGATTTTATATACATATATGTATGTATAGGGTGTTCCCGAAAGATATACAAAACATCAAATGGAAGCTGTGTTTAAATTTAAGTTTATTAGTTTTGAAGCTGATTTTTGTTTAAATACATAAACAAAGAGATCATTACAAACGAAATTGTTGTTTTGATTTTGATGTTTTGCATATAAAAAAAACCTTGAATGGTGTGTACATAGCCTAAGCAATTTCGTTTGTTTACCAAGTTGAACTAAAATTCGGAGTCATAAGATTGTCATCATTGCCATACAATGAAATAAGAGCTATAAAATAACTGCGTTGCATAGCGTTTCGTTGTACAACTTTGGTCTGATTTTTAAAAATATTATTGGTGTGATAAAAGAAAAAATCTAATCAAATTCTAAATTATGTTCTTAATTGTTAAACAAATTTCAGAATTAAGTAAATCATAGTTTTTGAGATATTGGCGTACGAAAAAACAGTTACAACGTGTTTCATACCCGATAAAACGAATTATTACTCCAAAGCCTGGATTCAACAAATTCTGAATTATGTTCCAAATTGTTAAGTTGTATTAGCCTTATATTTGCACCGAATTTTGGAATTTGGTGAATCACAGTTTCTAAAATATCGGCTTACTGAAATAACAGTTGCAAGGTGTTTCATACAAGACAAAATGAATTATTACTCCTAAGCCTGGATTCACCAAATAAATTTAATTTTATAAATAACATATTTCGCTACAAGAGCAAGTTTGTTCGACTCAGTCGTGCATTTTAATCAAATTTTTATTAATATTTCGTTTAAACTGCTGTACCGATCTTAACGAAATAATATTTTGGAAGTTTTTAATATTTACAAATATTTAATATTTATCTAATAATTTCAGCAAAGAACAATTGAATATTTTATTGAAAATTAAATTGACAGTGCACATCATTTTATGCTTATTGCAAATATTTCATGGCGGTAACTGTCAACAGAACCCTTTTTCTAATTCTGACTATCTCGTTAACTCAATCACTGATTTTAAAGAATTTTTTTTTTTTGCAGAAATGGGAAATTATGTTGAAATTTCAAAGCGCTCTAACGGGCTAACGGTACCCCTAAGAAATGAACAATATTCATGACACATTTCAGTTAAGACGCATAGTTTCCGAGATGAAAGGAAAAAACTGAAAAAAGTGTGAAAATTACGAGGTTTTTCGCGAATATCTCAAAACGCACCAGGAATTTTTTTTGGATTTCTTCAGATTGGGATTCAGCGACCCAAAAACATAGAATTTGAAAAAAAAATCCATGTGTATATTTTGTGTAACATATGAGGGCAATTTTAACTACGCTTTGACTGGACTAATAAAAAAGAGTCACACAAATTACAGGAATCTAATTACATAACTTACAAAATTAAATCGCGATTTGCATATAAATACATCAAAAATATAATCAAATCTTAGAAAATATCTCAAAGGTTTTTTTAGAGGACTTTATTAAATATAGTTAAGACAAAAGTTTTTTATTTATAATTCTAAGTTCTTTGTATGTGTATCTAAGCAATCTTATGAGATGGTGCTATAGTTGAGTATTGGATGTTATTGTTTGCCGCTCCATCTTTCCATTAGTATCAATAAAAAACCATTTCTCGATAACTAAAACTGGTGATTCGAATGCTAATGTTAAAACAATTGCAGCTGTAAGAGATATGCCAAACGTACTCCAGAAAAATTGAATCTGAATTTGGAAGAAAATATTTTCATGTATAAAAAATGCAATGTTAAATTTTAAAAATGTTGTTCTTACAACAGAGTAATCTGAAAAGTATACATCTGTTCTGGTTATTCCGTAATGCTTTGAACTACTAGGTGAACCAAATACATTGAATATGTCAATCGTCCTAATGGTTGCCAAAATGGATGTGAAAGAAATGAATTTAACAAGCCACCAAAACCTAAATGACACGCGAAAACAATCCAGGATAGTGAGACTCCCCATGTAACACGCCTCAACGATTCGTACATTGCAGCTTCGAGAACAGTTGTTGGACGGTCAGCATTGATTGTTAAATAAGGGCCATAAATAATAGCTATCATAAAAGCTACACACGTTGTCCAACCAAGGATTTTAACCAACTGAAACAAAACAAAAATATAAAGGTAAGTTTGTTTAAAATATTTTAAAATTATGAATTCGAAACTCTGGTACACACATTGACTTGCTTCTTTTTCTGTGCATAAAGTAACCAATGCCTATTCCAACTAGCCAAACCGAATCTAGCATGAGTGGGGGTGTAGGTAAGACGTAGTTGATCCTCTCCTAGAACTCTACAAACAATAACTGAGGTCACTCTTTAGAGTAAGTAAGATTATATTTTACCCCATGAACGTATTAAATCCATTCTTGAAAAAAACTTGCAATAACGCATCCAACGGACATCATGTTTATTTTGTCCAGTTTGCCTTCATGTATATTGATCTCGTTTCAATTTTCATAACATTTAAAATAATTCTTCGCTTTGCTTTTGTTTTTTTTTTATTTATTCGCACTTGTATTTCAATATCAGGCTGTTGTTGTTTTTAACAATTTGCCATCGGTCTCACCATCATTGTCGTCATCGTCACAGGCCCGCTTTCTATTAAGAAGCCAGAATGTCCACTTCAATTTGGACGTTGACATTTTGTTCCATGCCTAGGATCTTGTAGATTTGCATCTGATTTATTTATTTATTTATTATTCTATGTAGATTTGTTTAAAATTAAATTCACAAATTGAATGCTTTCCAGTGAAAGTACAAAATGTCAAAATGACATTCCGAATTTAGGAGTTAGCCGATGAGGAATGTAACCAGGGTTGTTATATTTTCGAGAACGTTACGTCACTTTGCATTTGCGTTACGTTAATTGTTTATAATTTTTAATTTGTTAATTAATTAACAAAATAAGATTCACTAAATTCGGAAATTTCGTGCACTTGATTCACCAAATTCAGGCGCATCTTTTGGTATCAAATTTTTTGAAATTCCGAACAAGTTCTGCTAACTATACGCCTTACGTTAAATTGTTAATAACTTTTAAACTATGATTCACCAAATTCTAAAATTGATTCACTAAATTTCACCAAATTCTCACCTAATTATTTGCATAAAAAAAATTGAAATTCCCGACAAAGTGCTGCTAACTATACGCCGGTTTAAAATTTTGCTGAAAAGACCAAATCTCTGTTAACCGACTGGAATAATGACACTAAGGGCCAGTCTTTTCAGCTCTGGTTAAGTTTAATCATTGATTATTTTAGCTGGTAACCATAGATTCTGTCTTTCCAACAAAATCTTAACCAGAGAATCTATAATTACCATAGATTACGTTAACCAGCTAATTTTCCGTGGTTAGTGTCATTATCCCAGTCGGTTAACAGAGATTTGGTCTTTTCAGCAAAATTTTAACCAGAGAATCTATGGTTAACAGAGATTTCGTTAACCAGTCAATTTTGCTTGGTTAACCACAGAAATTCTATGGTAACCGATTATTTTTTTCACATTTGTGTTGAATGATAAATAATATATTAGATACTTATTGATCATTACTACTAATTGTAAAGAATAAAATTTAAAAAAATTGATGATCTACCATCTTAATAAATTCCACCCCTGTGTATATTTTTTTGTTTTCCTTTGTTCGTAAATTAATCAATTCAGTTTATCCATGTACATCGAAACGAGACAGGCTGTTATCAATTATTGACAAAATCTTCGACCTCTTTCTCTCCCATTCAAAAAAGTATAAATAAACTTACCCAGAGATTCCGTTTCACAACTGGACCACTGGAAAACTGGAACTATCTCTGGTTTGGTAACCAAAGTAGATAAAATGGTGAAAAGACGAACTGTGGTTAACCGACTTTCAAAACAACTGGTTAAGAAAATTCTATGGTAAACAAACCAGAGATTTAACCAGAGCTGAAAAGATTGGCCCTAACCACGGAAAATTAGCTGGTTAACGTAATCTATGGTAACCATAGATTCTCTGGTTAAAATTTTGTTGAAAAGACAGAATCTATGGTTACCAGTTGAAATAATCAATGATTAAACTTAACCAGAGCTGAAAAGACTAGCCCTAAGCCTAGTATGCAGCTGAAGTGAAACGAAAAATTCCATATAAAAATGACACAGTGAAATCAGAAATGAAATTTTTCGTCCTTCTTTTCGTTTTGTGGTACTCAGCTTTTTTATGGTTATTATTGTTATTAAATGGATTTCTGTTCTTTTTGCTTGTTTTTATTTTTGTGTTTTCAACCTACGAAAAATGCAAAAAAGTTTTGATGATTTTGAACTTTTCGCTTAAAAACAAATAAAAATTGGTTAAAGCAGATTTAAAAAAAATTTATATAATTTGGAATTTAATTTATTTCAAGCTAAATAATGATTATTTTTCCGGTTTTTATTTATTTCTAGTGGAAGGTGGGGTACAAGTTGACCTACTCGGCCATACTTTGCAGACACATCCATAAAATTATTTGAAACTTTGGCTTGGCATAAAGTCGAGAATACCAACTTTAAAATAAAATAAAAAAGTGGATTCAAAAATGAATATAGCGTTTTATTGGTTCTTTCCAGTGCTGACTAACCAAAAATTACCAACAAAACACGACTAATACAGCGTATGAACTGATGCGTGATCCAACTAGCAATCGTTTCGTAGTCAACAACAATGCTACAGCTCCTTCTGCAGGCTCAAGAATTTAAGTGAAAGGGTGAAATAACCGAAGAGCAGCATTTATTTGAAACGGCATGCACCAGAAAAAGACCATTATAATTTTTGTTTGTTTGTTTTTTAATAATTTCACTATAATAACTTAATACATAAAAACAATAAAAAAGAAACTATGAAGTAAAACTGAATATAATACTTGTTGGATAAGAAGTTCCCGATTTTTTTTATTTAATACTCGAAATGAATAATATACCAAAATTATTGTTTACTGTTTACGTTGTCGTCCACGGCTGCTACCAAACTTTTATATTCACTTTAATTGCTGACCTATTTATCGACATTTTTCGTATTTCGTACAAAATTTTGCTAAAGTGACTGTACACTTCCCAATAAAACATGACTAATGTTTCCAGTGAACTACATTGATGTAAGTCGTGTTTTGTTGGTAATTCTTAGTTAGTCAGCACTGGAAATAACCAAAAAAACGCTATATTCACTTGTGTATCCACTTTTTTTATTTTATTTCAAAGTTGGTATTCTTGACTATATGCCAAGCCGAAGTTTCAAATAATTTTATGGATGTGTCTGCAAAGTATGGCTATTTGTATATGCCGAGTTGGTCAACTTGTACCCCACCTTCCACTACAAACAAATAAAAGCTGGATAAATAATCATTATTTAGCTTGGATATTACCAAATTAAATTCCAAATTATATAATTTTATTTAAAAAATCTGCTTTAGACAATTTTTATTTGTTTTTAAGCGAAAAGTTCAATATTATCAAAACTTTTTTGCAACTTTCGTAGGTTGAAAGCTTCTTACTTCTTCCGCAAACCGGGGCCCTAAATTAAAACACAATAAACACAACCATTAATAATCATTGTATATGGAGTCCATGTCTTAGGCTGTCGTAGGTGCCACCAACATTTAAACAAAAAATTTATTCACATTATATTTCGAACCAAAAATTTCCAGGCATTCCAAGATTTTATCTTCACTTTTATGTAATTACTGACCAATTAATAGCCACTTTTCTTATCTCATACAAAATTTTGCTAAAGTGACTAAACACTTACCAATAAAACACACCTGTAGCAAAACAATATTGTGGTAGGACCCAAAGAATAAAATAAATTGTAATGTGGCCTCACCACAAAGATTTAGTGTGTTAACACCATAAATGTGAAAGAAGAGGGCAGGAGGTCAATCCCCGATCTGTGAAACTGTGAAGTGATAAAAAAATTATCATTTTACTTTTCACAGCGATTTTTCATTTTATCCATTCATGAACTCGCATAATGCGATTCTCGAACTTATTATGATAAACAGCTGTCAATGTGTGTACTAAAAAGTACTAAATAATACACCCAGAGCAAAAAACAACGTTCAATCAGAGAAAACTACTTTGATTTAAGCCTATTTAAAAAAAAATTGCTTCGAATACGAATGTTTTAAAATTAAAGTTTGGGAAAAAAAATTGAGACCGAAGCATAATTAAATCAAATTTACTCGAGCTAAGGTACCATTATAAAACGGAAATCAAATTTAATCTTTTAAATTTTAATTTGCCTTTTTGTCTCTCAGTGTAAGATCTGTCAGCGCGTTTTCACTGCTCTTCACAGAACGATTTTACTGTGATAAGATATTTATCATGATGAAAAGTTTTGAAGTTTGTTTTCACAAATCGGGAATCGAATTTAACGCTAAGGCGTGAAAGAGTTTATCATTTCACATTTTCACAGATCGGGAATCGACCCCCAAGTGTCAAAAATGAGTTCAGTTGAGTTTTGATTGTCAGAAGAAAAAGTAAAAAAAGTAAAAGCCGCTTCACGGAATTTGTGTAATTTTGTATTATTAAAATAATAAAAATATGAATTGATATAAACATTGTTTTTAAAAGACCGCTTACAATATCTACATAATTTTTGTGAAACAGAAAAAAGAAAACGTAGTTTTTTTACACACTGGCTTCACTGGGGATGAACGCTGTTCTAATTTTGAACACGCCATGAAAGAAACCAATGGAGTTTGGAAAATCCATGTCCAATCAGGCGACTTGTCGTAGAAATCCATTTTTTCGACAGGGCATGAGCGCTGTTGAAAATTTGAACATGAGCTGGTTTTGTAGAATTACTGGCGTATATGTGTAATTTCTTCAGGTATTTGTCATTCTCATTCATTTTGAATTTATTTTCGATCTTTTGATGAGAGAAACGGGGGAAAGAGATGCATTTTTTTGACTCGTTGTTCGTTGATATTCAAGAATGAAATGAAACGACAAGACATAATTTGCCTACCGACCGAATGAGATTTGGATAGTGGATTAGATTGTTGTTGAGTTGTGGGGCATCGACATGGCCAGTGGAACCAGTGTGATATGATTTTTATATGGCACAGTGTAAGCTACCCATTAATGAATTTAGCAACAAATCTGCCAGATTAAGTAGCGGCACTGGAATTTTTAATGACAGCTATCTGTCAGAAATCTTCGACTCGCGTTTTTTTGTCGGTTTTAAAAAAATGTCAAATTTTCTTTTGACTTCGGCTGTGTTTTTTCCTCGGAAATACCTTAAAATATTAACAAATCGTGCAAATTATGCATCACCTACGTTAACAAAATTCTTACACACTTTACCAACCGACGAATGTCCTGAGGCAGAAATAAAATTCTCCAATGGGTAAGTCACATCTGCCTTCACTCTAACCAAATTTCTATTGATACATTTTAATTTGGTTCTTACAACAGGCGTTATATGAACTTATCATCTGGTAAATATGCTCGTTTTGCTAATGGAACAGGAGTTTGTACCATGGGTGATACCTCGGTTATGGTAACAGCAGTTGCCAAACCGAAACAAACTCCTGGAGCATCATTCATGCCCCTCGTCGTGGATTATCGTTTGAAAAGCGCCGCTTCTGGTCGAATTCCAACAAATTTCATGCGTCGTGAACTAGGTCCTTCTGAAAAAGAAATTCTTAGTGCACGTTTAATAGATAGATCCGTCAGGACATTATTTCCCTCCGAATTTAAAACTGAAACACAGCTGGTATGCAATATGCTTGCCATGGATGCAGTTTACTCACCAGATATCCTAGCCATTAATGCTGCATCTATGGCGTTAAGTTTGAGTGATATTCCATGGAATGGACCAGTTGGTGCTGTAAGGTAAGATAATTTCAATGATTATTACTAAGAGTAATGACTTCAATTCGTTCTAGACTAGGTTTATACGATGGTGAAATCCTTGTCAATCCAACCAGAAGAGAACTTCAGACCTCACAGCTAGATCTGGTGGTAACTGCGACAAAACAAAATCTGGTTGTTATGCTGGAGGGAAAAGGTAATGTGGTTTTGATGCAGGATTTACTAAAAGCCATCAAGCAAGGTACCCGAGAAGCACAATTCATCATTAATGAAATCGAGAAACTTCAAAGAATCTTCGGTCGTGAGAAACGTAGCCTGGAAAAACCTCTTGAAATTGATCAGGAAGTGTCTGAGGCAGTAAACAGTCTAGCGGAGATGCGTCTACGTGAGATCTTTCGTGATGCAAAGCATGACAAGCTTTCCCGTGACCATGCAGTGAACGATATTCGAAGTGATGTAGTCGATAGAGTCTGGTCTAGTTATCCCGGTGTCGAGCCTTCGATAATATCTGAGATTTTCAACAAAACTTGTAGATCTGTATTTCGTGAGCTGATTTTTGAGGAGAACCAGCGTTGCGATGGTCGAAATTACGATGATCTGCGAAACATTAGCTGTCAGGTAAGAAATCGTTTTTATTAGTCGATTTTTCCTTATCAGTTCTTTTTTAGGTTGACTTGTACAAGCCTCTCCATGGATCTGCGTTATTCCAGCGTGGACAGACTCAGGTTTTCTGTACAGTTTCCCTAGACTCCCAAGAGAGCGCCTTGAAGTTGGATTCTATATCTGCTCTAGAAACGTATGTTATACAGTGCCAATTTCATTCATATATTTATTAATAATATAAATTTAGAGGGTTGAAAGCCAAGAATTTCATGCTCCACTATGAATTCCCACCCTACGCCACTGGCGAAGTTGGACGAATAGGTCCGGCTGGCCGTCGAGAACTAGGTCATGGTGCTTTAGCCGAACGTGGACTTCTCCCAACATTGCCAAGTGATTTTCCATTCACCGTTCGTCTCACTTCAGAAGTTCTCGAGTCGAACGGTTCCAGTTCCATGGCAACAGTTTGTGGGGGTTCGTTGGCCTTAATGGATGCTGGAGTTCCTGTTTTGGCACCGGCAGCTGGTGTCGCTATTGGATTGGTCACTAAATATGAACACAATGATACTAAACATCTGCAAGATTACAAAATTCTCACAGATATTCTCGGAATCGAAGACTACATGGGAGATATGGATATGAAAGTTGCTGGAACACGTCGAGGATTTACTGCCATTCAAGCCGATTTGAAAATTCCTGGAATTCCTCTAAAAGTGGTAATGGAATCACTACAAAAAGCCACAGATGCAAAAGCTAAAATTCTGGACATTATGGGTCAAACTATTCGGGAGCATAGGTAAGCACTAATGTTGTTCTATTGTATTCATTTATATTTTTTTTTTTTTTTTTGTATAGAAAACATCGAAAAGATTGTTGGCCGGTGACAGAAAGAATGACATTAGAGCCTCATCAGAGATCGCGTATGGTTGGCCCTAGTGGAATCAATCTTAAACGTATTTACCTCGAAACCGGTACGCAGATTACAGCTGAAGATGAAACATCATTTTCGTTATTTTCTCCATCACAAGAGGCCATGGATGAAGCAAAGGAAATGATCGACACTTTGTTGACAAAAGAAAGAATTCCAGACCTCGAATTCGGTGGCATATACACGGCCACTATAACAGAAATGAGAGACACAGGTGTTATGGTGACGTTATATCCCAGTATGCCACCAGCATTGTTGCACAACTCACAACTTGATCAGAGAAAGGTAGGGACCTTTTGATTTTCCACATACGAAATCAAGTTTAAATAATCTTTGATATCATTTCAGGTTGCCCATCCATCGGCCTTGGATCTTGAAGTTGGACAAGAGATCCAAGTGAAATATTTTGGACGAGATCCTGTATCAGGATTTATGAGACTGTCTAGAAAAGTACTGCAAGGGCCAGCGACGGCTATTATTAAAAGTTATAATAAGGCTTCAGCAGAAGAATAACGTCTGGTTTATTTCCTTATTTGTACATATTTGTATCGTTGAATCGTTAGGATTATTTAAAAAACAAAAATAAAAATCAAAGAAAAAAGAAACAAATTTGTTTATTTTTTTTTTTAATTTTGTTAAGACCAGTTAAACTTTTAAACAATACTTTATATACTATATCATATTAGTATTATACTTTATTATAATAGTGTCCCTGCTGGTTAATACACATAGTAATATCTTCGCAAATTAGAAACAAAAACATGAAATTCAATTTTGATCTCTCTTCCATGTTTCAAAAGTCTGAAATCGGAGTTTGCAGGTCAAATTCAAATTAAGAATTTGCTATAATAATTAATTTTCTTTTAAATTTGAATATTTGCATTTTGTTTTCTGTCGAATTCATTTCGTGGACTTTTATTGGTTGCAAATGTGATTGTGGTTTATTTGATAGTAATTACATGACTTGGTTAACGAAGGCAAATCTGGATCTAGATCAATTTAAAAGAAGATTTTACATCTTCATTCACGCTCCAAAAACATTTGACATACACAGCGTGTTATTTGATTTTTGTGAGACGAAAAGGAAATAGAGCAAAATAAGTTGTGCCAATAATTATATTCACCGGAACTAGATATTGTGAATTTGACTCCAACATTTTATTTATACTGAAACTGTATTAAAAGACGAAGCACGGTTTCGTAAAGAACTGCGAAACGGATTTCAAAATTAGTTCTAGGTACAATTAATGAATACGATTCGAACGAATACGCTACGAACTTTCGAATAATTAAATAGAAATATGAGGTTGTTCAATCAACCCCTGACCAAAAACAATCTTCTGAATTTCGAAAGCCGTTGTTAAAGTAAAACTAAAAATCATTAGGGATTCTACAACAATTTAATATTCAGGGCTATTCAGAGTAAACAGGACTATTGATTTAATCTTGCTTCGGTATTTTGAAAAGCAATACCTAATTATTTACATCTTATTTGTAAATTTAAAAAAAAAACTCTTTCATAAAACTGACTTGGGTGGAAAATCTGCCGAAAAAGGGAAACAAAAATAGTTTTTTTTACCAATCGATAGATTTTTCAAATCGATAGAATTTGTCTTTTGTTTAAGAATTTCTTACATATAAAAAACTTGCCGTTATAGCTTATAGAACCTACATACATGTAGTTTAGTTAATATACAAAAAACTTTCTGTTATAGATTATAGAATTATAGATTATGTAGTTAACATCATATAAAAAACTTGCCGTTATAGCTTATAGAACCTACATACATGTAGATAAAAAATAATTGAATCCAAATCGTCGATAAAATGTATAAACTTTTCTTTGATACAAAAAGCTATTGCAATTACAGCTTAATGTGCAACTACTACAATTTTCCTTATCAATTTGACGTAAATGTCAATTTTGAAGGCCATCTTCGGCAAATTTTGACATTTCGCAAAATACCACTATAATTGAAATACAGCAAGAAGCAAGAACAAAAACGCATTCACACTTTTACAGTTTTATACAAGACGAACGCCGCAGTCTGTTCTGAATTTACGCAATAAACAAATAAAACAAAAAACCAATTTCGTAACAAAATACTTCCTTCTTCATTTCTCATTGGTATCAAATTGGAATTTATATATGTGTCAAATATGTTCTCACGATTAAGCGCCCTTTAGCGCCCACGCTGCCTTTATAATGGCAACAACAACCACAACGAAGGAATCATTTCGTGATCGACAGATTGCAGAACTCGAAGTGATAAAGGTAATAATTTGAGGGCATCACATTGCCTTATAACCTTTGCTAGTTCTTAACCTATGTTTTTTTAATTTCGCAGAGCATATTTGGAAATGATGTTGAAGACTTGCGTGACAAGACTGGTGGCGGCTGGAAACCTCCAGACATACGTATTCTCTTGACCCCTTTGCGAGACTCATCTGGCAATGGAGAGGCTTATGTCAAGACAAAACTACGAATCATTTGTCCAGCTAAGTATCCTAAATTGTAAGTATTTATTCAAAGGAGAAAACAACTTTGACCTTGGTTAAAAAAAAAAACATTCGGCATTGTTTTATTTTATTATCCACCAAAAATAGAGTTCTGAAAAAAGCTAAAAGTGCTCAATAATTTCCGCTGATGTACCTAGTTCGTCCTTGTTCTTGGGTAAACCATTCAAAGTGTGGCCCATTAATATTGTTTGAATGTTTCATATGGCATGAGTTAGGTAAAAAGTTCCATGCATTTCTAAAAAGAGTAGGTACATAATTTCAAACTACGGAATCCAAACATACTTTCTTCATATATTGTAACGTACAATTCAAATAAACCAATCAACTGTAAAACTAACAGGTTTAACAAAATTACACCAATATAGACCGTGACAAAATAGTCTTATCTAAAATCTTTTTTATTGCATCATCGTTTATAAAGTTTTGGTAATAATACGCTTCCGTAAAGAAATTCCACTTCAATTTGTTTGTGATAAGGAAGATAGTAACACCCGTTTTGAGTAGATATTCATGATATTGCATAGTATTATTATCATTCACATAACACATTGACTTTACCATATTTATGTAGGTAGTTTCGGTTGATTCAGATTAGACAAAACAAAATTTAACTGGACCTTCAATAGCTGACTTGTAATATTATATTGGGAGATGATAATTTTTCTTCACGGTTCCAATTTTCGTATCTCCCAATTAGAATTGAAATCCAATTCATGGGTTACACATGTTGTAACCAAAATCTGTCCATTTCCCTCAAAACATTAAGTGCTCGTTTCGTTTGCAAGTATAAAGAATCTTCACTCTATGTTTAGCAAAAAAATAACTGATTCTGTTTGCCTCACTTTATCTTCAAGTAGATGATCAAGCACTGCAATAAAGAGCAAAGGAATCAATACGCTTTCTTGGTGCACACTCACATCGATTGCTAAATTTTCGGTGACTCCTGCAGTGTACCTAATCTTTGTTTTGACTTGCTTTATGATTATACGCAATAAGATTTCCGGAACTCTTCGTTACCTCAGGGCCAGCCATATCAGATCTGGTGGTTGTCGATCAAACCGTCCTTTAGAAGTTCCAAGCAGTGATTTAGCTTTCTGAAGGCAAGTTCGATGCACAGAATTCCAAATATTTTGTACATAACACTTTTCATTTTAAAGTCTGTTGATGGTTTGGTACATAACATTTTTCATGTTAGACATTAATGCTTTGTCCTCTGCTTCATATAATTGTAATGCTCGATTCTTCCTTGTATGCGAATATATAAATTAAACTAAAAACAATTTTTTTAGACCACCAAAAATATCGCTGGAGGAAACTAAAGGTATTTCAGATAGCCTCATCGATGAATTACTAAAGCTGCTGCTTCAACAATCCACTGAACTCCGCGGAGAAGTTATGATATTTGAGCTAGCACAAAGTGTACAAGCGTTCCTTCTGAGACACAATAAACCACCGCGTGGAAGTTTCTACGATGAAATGGTTCAGGAGAAACAAAAACGAGAACTGGAAGAACTTAATCAAAAATTGCAAAAAGAAACTCTTGAGCGACAGAATCGTTTGGATGAAGTTGAGCGCCGCAAAGAAATATACAAAAGTGAAGCGCGACGACGCGGTGAACCTCGACGAAGTATGAGTGAATCAAATCGTAATCAATCGTCATCGGAGAGCTCAGAGAATTCTTTGCCATATTTTCGTGGTTTGGTGTATCCTAACAAATGCATGGATCATCGCAGCTGCGAAACACTTTACTTTCAACGAGTTGGACGACAGATTAAGCGTGGCTGTTGTTTGGGACACTCTCCAAAAGGTTGTATTGCTTACACCGGCATCGATGTAGACAATGGCCAATTACTTTTCATTACCGAGTGGAGCATCAAGTATTCCCAACTCGAACAACGCTGTGCCGGCAGTTGCTTCTGGGGTGTGGAAACTAAATGCGGTGGCCATAAAATTGACGAGATGTGTTTGGCGATTGAGAAGCAAGTCGCACAATTGTCACAGTTGAATCATAAGAATCTCATACCTTACGAGTGCGTTCTATGCATGAAACGTAAAGAAGGAGTGCAAGTTTATCTTGCACAGGATTTTGTCCTTGGAACGAGTGTTTTTAACATTTCGTCGTCTCTTGGATGGTGTATTGATGGCGCTAGAATGGTAACGAGAGGTGTTCTTGACGCATTAATATATCTCCATAACAAAGGCGTGTCACATAGCCATTTATTTGATTCCACTGTATTTATGGATAATACGGGAATTATAAGGTGTACAGATTTTTCGTTGGTTCCCAACCTCTTGGATTTGGTGGGTGGACAAAAATCTTCCAAAGGAGATTTGCCAGCTTTAGGAGCCTTAGTCGAATCTCTGATGCCCACATTAACATTTGAAATGAGAGATTTTATAGACAAGTAAAACAAAATTGTTTGTAAAAATAAATTAATTTTTAAATAATTTGTTCTTCTTGCTAGATGCAATTCCGATCGTACACTTTCAGCTTCGGAACTTCTAGAACATCCTTTTTTGAGATCGGCATTATATCATGATGAAAAGGAGAAAGAAAACGCTGTCCCACACAATGCTGGTACAAATCATGTGCCAAGGGCCCTTGAGACGAATAATAAACGTGACACCCTAGCTGTACCAACTTTCAATCCTGAAAGATCTTTTTTTACAATTCCTACTATGAGTGCAAGTCACTCGCGACTTAAAACTGAGTTTGAAGAATTAAAATATCTGGGAAAGGGAGCTTTCGGCGATGTTTTAAAGGTAAATGGATTTGCTTAGTGAATGAATTAATGTTGGTTTTAATGGGAAACTTTTTTAGGTTCGAAACATTCTTGATAATCGTGAATATGCCATCAAACGTATTCCACTACCGGCTCGCAGTCGTCAATTGTACAAAAAGATGACACGAGAGGTAGAGCTTCTTTCAAGATTGAATCATGAAAATGTTGTACGATACTTTAATAGTTGGATTGAAAGCGCCACCGATGCTGATATGGAAGAAATGGTAAGCCAATAAATAAATTAAACTATTGTTTAAATTTAACTTTAGAAATGCTTTACTTGGACTTGCCAGAAAATTAATTAATTTCATGAACTTGTTCGTGTAATGTCCATTGAAATCGCAATGATAATTTAAATATTTTTACATATCCTTGATTATCCGCACACAAATTACCTAAAATCCTTAGATTTACGATCTTGATGTCTTTTCTTAACTCAATTCACATTACAGGACAAAATTGTCTCCGGTGACTGGTCCGCAAGTCATGAGAGTGCCAAACCCATTACAGCATCGATTCAGGAAATAGAAGAAAGCTCCTCCAGCATTTGGAAGGGTTTTGTGTGAGTTGAATATAATATTGTCCATTTCAGCCTAATATATCATATCTCTTTTTTTAAGGCCAACTATTGATGATGATTCAGACAGTGACGGTATCGAATTTGTAAACTCTAACGGTGAAGTGGCTGTTTACGAAGAAGAGTCTTCTGATGAACATGTTGAAAAAAGTGCTTCCCCTCGGCCTGTAGCTCAAGTAATGTACATACAAATGGAATTTTGTGAAAAATGTACACTAAGGTAAGTTTTAAGAAAGATATGTTCTAAATTTATTGAAATCGATTTATATTCATATAGGACTGCTATCGATGACAACTTGTATGAAGATACAGATCGACTATGGCGTTTCTTCAGAGAAATTGCGGAAGGCCTGTCCCACATTCATCAACAGGGTATCATTCATAGAGATTTAAAACCTGTAAATATCTTTTTAGACTCCCATGATCAAATCAAAATCGGTGACTTTGGACTTGCGACAACAAGTTTCTTAGCCTTGCAAGCTCAAGGTGAGTCAGAAATAAAAATGCTTTCGTGAAGTTATTGTATGTATTGTCCTTCAGAACATGTAACCCATTCCCATGTGCCGACCATTGAAGAAGGAACAGGCACCGGAAAAGTTGGAACAACTTTATATGTGGCACCAGAGCTTACTGGGAACGCCTCAAAATCCACGTATGGCCAAAAAGTGGATATGTACACGGTGGGTATTATTCTTTTTGAGATGAGTCAACCTCCGTTCGAAACTGGAATGGAACGAGCTAAGACTATTCTGTCACTGCGTACTCCGGCCATCATCATACCTGAGAGTATGCTTAAAGATGTGAAATATGATAAGACTGTACAGGTAAGGCTCTACAATGTTGACGTTGACTTCCAGACTTTCGTTACAAAATTTATTCTAGATAATACGATGGTTACTGAAACACGATCCCTGCCAACGACCCACCGCAGAGGAGCTATTAGCCTCTGATCTAGTACCACCAGCGCAGTTGGAGGCAAATGAACTTCAGGAAATGCTTCGACATGCCCTGGCTAATCCTCAAAGTAAGGCATATAAGCACTTAGTAGCCCGTTGTCTCCAGCAAGAAAGCGATGAGGTTCTTGAACACACCTATCATCTTGGACTGGTGTCACTAAATCCCGCAATAGAGTTTGTTAAGGTAATTTACAAATATTACTTCTAAATATATACAAATATTTGTTCCATTTTAGTCAAAAGTCGTGGGTTTGTTTCGAAAACACGGTGCCATCGAAGTGGATACACCACTGCTCTCGCCATTTTCCAAGAACAGCAGCATTTGGCTGAACCCCGTCAAACTAATGACACACTCTGGTGGAGTTGTGGTATTGCCCAGCGATTTGCGAGTTCCATTCGCACGCCATATTGCCATGAGTGGAGTGAATATGATCCGGCGATACTCAGTTGATCGTGTGTATCGCGAAAAGAAAGTGTTCAACTTCCATCCCAAGCAGAACTATGAGTGTGCATTCGATATCATCACACCAATGCCTGGAAATCATCTGATTGATGCGGAAATACTTTCCGTAGCTTATGAGATTACAAATGAGATTCCCCGCCTGCGGGAAAAAAACATCTGCATACGAATGAATCATACTAGCCTGTTGCGATCAATTCTCATTTTCTGTAATGTGCCAAAGTCTATGTACGCCGAACTATTTGGCAATATACTAGATTACATTGAGGGCCGTTTGTCGAAGTTCCATTTTCATTCAGCAGTGACTGTCATTATGGAGAAATCAAAAACAAGCGCCAGTGCATTGATTGATCTTTTGTTGGCAGATTTTATTGTCAATGGCCAGAGAAATAACGCCGATGAGTCAGCTTTGAAGTCGTTAGTCCGTGGCAAGGGAGAAGCGTCTTCATTGGCCAAAGGAGCGATTCGAGAGCTGGAATCCATTGTTATGCTTGCAAAGAGTCTTGGTGTGACAGTAAGTTTTAAGAACAGTTTTCGTATGATTGTTGTTAAGTGGTATTTTCTTTAAGTGTCCCATCCATGTTTGTGCTGGGTTACCAATAAGTTTCGAGAGGGCGTCATCTGGTGGGATAGTGTGGCAGATGATTGCCGATTTGAAACCTAATCGATCTGCCCGACCATCGGTCCTTGCTGTTGGTGAACGCTATGACACAATGTTGGTAGAGTTTCAAAAACAAGCGCAGAGTTTCAATGCGAACATACCGAATCGCGGCATTAGTGGCGCCGGCCTTTCATTCTCTTTAGACAAGTTGGTAGCTGCCGTTGGTTCTGAGTTCGATGAGGAATGTAGGGCTATTGATGTTGGTGTTTGTGTCACTGGCTCTCGACCACCTCTTAAAGATGTCACCTATATTATGCGAGTGCTGTGGTCTGCCGGAATTCGAAGTGGCATCGTAGAAGGCACAGGAGCTGAAGAAGCCCAAGACCTGGCGAAAGAACTTGGTGCAGTTCATGTTATATTAGTGGCAGAAAACGGTTCGCTGCGCGTTCGTTCGTGGGATCGTGAACGTTTTCAAGAGCGTCATGTAACACACAGTGAATTGGTCGAATATATACAAAAACTGCTCCGGAACGATAACAACTCTTTTGACTATACGACGCAGAGTTTCTCTGGACTCAGCGTATCGGCGTCAACCACCAGTATTAAGAACAGTGGAACCATCCTCAGTCATTTGCCAAAAGTGCAAGTTGTGTTCATGACTCATGAAAAAATGACAGCTAATTTTCGACGACGTTATGAGAATCATGTAAATAATTTGCCATTAAATCACTTAGGCTTTTAAAGAGTAATTTTTTTTTAGGTAACTCAACAAATGACAACTACTCTTCAGCAATTTGGAAAAAATGAAGATTTTACCGTCCTTGTTGTAGAACTTCCAACAACAGCTATAAATGCCCTCGTTGGTGCTATAAATCCACGAGAAGTCACAAAGAAAGAGACTGAACTTGAACTGAATATTGTGATAGAAAGGTTTGCTTAATTTTTTTAATTTGTTTGGAAATTTCTTTTTAAATAATTAATTTTTATTTTATTAGATTTCCTAAACATAGACGCTATATAGCAACAATTTTCGATGAAATAATCGATATATTGTCTGAAAAAAATAACACTCCTATTGTGGCCTTGTACAGCATCAGCGATTCATATTATCGCGTGATCATTTAATCAAATCAAAAAATATGGTTTAAATCATTATACATATATCTTCAATTTGTTTATAATTTTGTAATCTCTCCCTCGCGTCAATGTAAACTGTAAGATAAATGTACCTATGTATGTATTTTCATTTCTGTATGCTCGAAATAATCATTAATGACTTCATTCATATTAATTTAAAAAAAATTAAAGTTCAAAAGTTATAAAAAAGAAATTTGAAGAAACTTTAAAGTGTTTGTCATTTATTTTGCATTACTTTTGTTACCACATTAAAAAATAACAAATATATAATTATATTGTAAATAGAAATTATTGTTTGTAATATTTGTACTGGTTTTTAAAACACTTCAGAAAAGAAACTAGAAAAACAACAAGCGAATTTTATAAATTGTGTTTGGGTTTCTCTTACTATCTGCTTAAAGATAAGAACAAAGTTAAACAGTTATTCTTGGTTGAGGATTGAGGCATCATAAGTGAAAATTTGATCTACATCCTTCAAACGAAAAGGCAGAACTTTTTCCGTTCCTTTTTTGATTGACTCAGGGCTTTTGGAGAACACCTCAAAAAATCACATTTATTAAAGTTCTTCTAACTTAATTAGGAATCAGATTATGTAACGACATCAAGCGAAGCAGTTCTTCTCAGCGGATTGGAAGACCACATACAACATAAATTTCCTAGCTGCAGATGGAAACTGAATTTTAGATGACAAGAAGTGATTATAGTTTGTCGGGAATTGGAAGGATACTTTTGTCACCATACTTACGACCCACCAGTACCTAGTTGTTAGAATTCAATTACACTACATTATTTATAGAGAAGTATTTTAGAATCATTCTTCCTTAGAAACTCCAAAAACTTAAAGTATTGAAAGCATGTTAAATACATTTAGGTTTCATACCAAGATTTAAACATATAAACATACGTGATAAAAAATGGGTTGCTAGTGGTACCTAGTATAATTTTGATTTAATCACATTTAAAACAAAACAATGGCAACTGAATTTTAAAATATAATTTATTAATTATCTTATCAAGTTTTTAGATACATAGATATTATAATATAGATACATACAAATACGTACATACGAATATATGTATACATAGTTTTTATATAAAGTATATAATAATTTTCAAATTTAAATACAATTACTATTTATAGGTATAATAATATTATTGTCAACAAATCTCTTTCAGTTATTATAATGATGAAATTCTTTCTTTTCAAACAGTTCTGTGGTAAATAAACACATAATTTGATCCAATACAACATTTTAACAACATTATACACAATATATGAATCTACATAATAATAACAGTCAATAAACTTCAATTATGTATATAATTCATTAATTATTTTATTTAATATAATAAATACATGTTTATTGTAATAAATATATTTAATACATGTTTTGAAATGTTTGGAATAAGCAGTGCTGACCCAAAACGATTTCGGAAATGGTTTTACAAATTTTGCACAAAAAAACAAAAATTTAAAAGTAAATCGATTCAAAAATAAGGTACAATGTAGATGTGTATTAAAAAACAAATATTTTAAAAATACAACTCAAATAATTTGACATTATGTACTAAGTTATAAATACAAAGTTAGTTAGTTCAGACTGTTTTAAATTTAAAACAAAAATCAAAAATTTCTGGCTTCCATTTTATTGTAATTTCTGAGTGTAGAGAGTAGATAATGTAAAAACAAGAACTATAACTATAGCGGTAGCACTGCTCAAAAATAAAAAAAATATTCAACTCTTTTAACTCAACTATTGATATGTCAATTTAAAAATTTAAACTGGTTGAAATAAATATTTAGATATTTTGTATTGGTAAGTTTTAACTTCACATTTATTATTTCACATGGTAGGTGCCTCCTACACAATAATAATTTATTCAACTTGCCAATAAAACCGAATATTAAACTTATTTTTAAGCTAATGAAAATTATATCTACTGGATAAAACATGTTTTTTTAACAATTTTTTAATTTTTTTCGGGTATAAATTCTATAATTCTATTTTAAAGTGGCAGTTGGACTTTGTGTTATATCGTAGTAAATTATGAAAATGATGTGATTTATTATGTTATATTGTTTCGAAGAATACAAACAAAAAATACTTATACTGTGACAAAAGTAATCAAATGGTTTTTAAAATGGAACAAAAACTTTTAACTAAAATAAATATTGAAATCATTTAAATTGAGTGCCAATTCAAGTTAAATGTTGAAACTTAAAATAATTTTATAAATTATATTTTCAAATATCTTCCGAAAGAGCCAAATTTATGTCTGTTTTGACGTCTGTTTCTATACGATAATAGATGGGCATCCTTTTTTTTTTAAGTTAAAATAATGATGTCTTGATTGTAGAAATAGTTATTACTAGAATTTTATATACACCTTATAAACAACTGTTTTTTTGTTTTCTATCAAAATGAACATTTGACTTTAGAAGACCAGAGATACACACGTGAGTTTTACTTACAGGTTACAGCTTATGCGAGTCTTACAAACGTGACTTAAAATAACTTTTAAATCAAAGCTGAACTTACAGTAAAAAATGCTTTTAAGTTAGAAAACTTACGATATGTAAGCAACTTCTGTAAGTAACTAATGTTTTGCTTACACCGTTTAGCGTTTCGAACAGCTCCCAGCTGACAGTTACGTATATGTTGTTAAATTTATCGTGAGCTACTTACAGAGTTGATTTTACTATTAAATTTTTCGGAACTTACTCACACGAGTAACTTACGTGAGTAAAATTCACATGTGTAAACCTGGCCGAAGAGCGAATAATGACCCATGTCTGCGTGTATTGTCACATCACATCCTAAATGACTTGGCAAACTTATTTCAAACTTGGTACGCAATGTTTTTAGGGTAAACCCAAACGTATTTAAATTTTAGATTTAAAAATAACGGTACCTGTCATATAAACGATATAGAAAAGTTTATCATTTTGTTTTCTAATTTTAAACTGATTTCTTAAAAACTTTATTTTTAATGAAAAATTTAATTTTATGTTATAAAATAAAACAGTTCTTAAAATTTCTAATTTTTCTTTGTAGGTAAGGTATAAGTTCGTAGGATTTTTAACGTACTTTGATATTGATATTGTTCAACAACAAAAAATTTACCTGAGCCCCGAGATTTTTTTCCGAAGATTACTGAGATAAATATTTTTTGGACTCGTTTCTCAGTAGTTTTCTTTCCTGCTTTAAACAGTTAATTTTGATGTTTTAAATTTATTGGCGTACCACAAAGGAAATGGGCGACGAATAGGCGAGGAAAGTGGTTTGCAAGTTTAATTGAAAAATACAACAATAATAAAACCAAATAAAAAAATATGATAGAAACACACACTCTTAAATTTCTAGTAGTTGAGTAGGGATTGGTATGGCAAATAGTTATCCTTAGTGACGACTGACGAGGACGACTCTATCAATTTGTTCTCATAAATGTTTACAACGTATTTTCTTCCCACAACTTAATCAAATGGTTCGGTGACGGCCAATTAGATCTCAGGATTCAAGACCTGATTCAATGCTCTAAGAAAGTGGTGTTATTTTTCGAAATAAAATTGAAATATTTATGCGCTACGTTAAAAGGACTGTTATGCAAGAGTCTTTGTTCTACTGAAGTATTAAGGTGTCGTTTCAAAAAATGGGCATTACTGATCTTTCAAAAAATTAAGTTGCCATACCAAAATATGAAAGAAAACCATACTGAAAGAATTTGTGTACAACAAAAACAAAATTCTAGAAATACAAATTTATTAAAAGTAACATGACATAAGAAAAATATATATAGTAAACTAAAATTAAATAGTTATAAAATAATGTAAAAACTTTGTATAGGAAATGTACTGATAGTTAGTTTTAAAATTAATATCTAGGTACTTAAAAGACAAATAATTATTATAAAACAAAAAAAAACTTACTTTAAAACATTTTGTCGTTTTACAAACCAATACATTATTTTAAAAATTAATTGTAGGTATACAACAGTATTATAATAATAGGTAAGCAAGATATTGTATATATTATCTATGTTTGTAGTTTTTTTTTTATTAAATGCTTAGCATTGAGTTTCACATTTTGTATATGGGTGCTTCTATCTTAGAAATGCAATAAAATAATATAAAACAAAAATAAAATATTGTACAGAAATTAAAATGAAATGTTTAAACGAAATTTATTATTATTTATAGCATTTAATATTTATGTATATTGAATGTTATTAAATCTTAAATAAAATTTTATATTTAATTATTGTAGGTATGTTTTGATATTTTCTTTTTAAATTTATGTTTACACCTGAGCTGGTTTGGTTTTTCCTAAAACCATGAGCATCTTTTGCAGGAAGATTGTTGTATTTACTGAAACAAAAAATTGTTTTATGAGATTTATATTTTTTGATTGTTGTTACTTATAAATATTTAAAAATGTTCTACATAAGTGCGCAATGCACATGCGTTACTACATTGGTGTGAGTAAATGGCTTGAACATAAGCTTAAAATTTATAGGTATACTTATGTATGTACTAAATTGTATTTTTATATCATTTATTTATGTATTTAAAACCGATTAAAACTATTATTTAATAGAATACATATACATACTACATATAATTCAAATGAAAATGCTTATTTTCCAGTTGACAAAAAGGATGATTAAGTTAAACTTAAATGTTATTAATGCAAGTTATTATTAAGTCATAGGAAGGTACTCGTAATTAATTATGTAATAAAACAATCGGATTCGGCGGAAACTTAAGCTACCCTCCGCTCCACTCCAGCTGAAAAAAAAAACCAAAAAGGTTGATTAAGAGTATAAGTTATAAGGAGTGGTATTTTATCAAGCTGAATGGGTAGAGAAAAATCTTGACTTGAGTAAAATTATTCCTTGGCCAACTTGACTTAATACCAACAGCATTAATTCGAGGTTTAAGTAAAAAAAATATTTTTATTGTATTAGTCCAGTCGATATGTACTTTTACCTGAAATAAATTGCGAACTTAACGAAACTTGCAGAGATTGTTCAGGGTTATACTTGAAAGACCCCCTAATTTCATGACCTCGAGGACCCTGTGCTATCTTAGGGAGACGCGAATACCCCATAATTTTTGTCGACTTTTTTCAGTTCTTCGCTTATATTTCCTAAACTAAGCATATTTTGTATGCTATATTGCATAACAAAGTTAAAGACCATTCAATTTCCTAAAAATTGGTTGGTGAATGCCTACATTGACATGTACTTCCTTTTTGTAAAGCCAGAAATTTCTTCTTTTGTCTTTTTTTATCAAATATTTATAAAAACAACTCAAAATTCTGAAAAAAAAATTAAAAAAAAATCAAGCTGATTTTTTAAAAAAATTCTATGTATTAAAATGTCATGCACTTTTTGAGAAAATCAAAAATAAAGAAAACCACCTCTTTTTTTTCTGTTTCATGTAAATTTTGTAGAAAACCCCCCCTCCTATTTGATAAAAAAAACTTTATTAAAAAGAACAGATTTCTGGCTTTACAAAAAGGTAGTACATGTCAATATGAAATCATTTTGAAATATTTTTTTTCTTTTTTCAGATTTTTTTTTTAAATTGCCCCTCTTGGTCAGGGGGGGTGGGTAATAAACCCCAGTCCATTACGATTTTTTTATATTGACCCAACCTACTAGTTTTTCACAAATTATGTTAAATTATCTTAAAAACCTTGTATATAGAATTACTGTTCATTCATGTAGGTTTCAAAATACCCCATGAAAATAAATCAGCTGTATCTCCGTCAATCTTAGGCCTACAAACTGGTTAACCACCCAATTTTTAGGTAGTTTAATGGTCTTTAACTTTGTTGTGAAATATAGTACACAGCCAAGATCGGAAGCTCCCAACCTTGTAAAAAACTATCAACCAGGAATAATTAGGTGACTTTTTGAAAAATTGATCTAGACTGGGAACCGTATTTTCAATCGACAATCTGTTTATGACCAACCAGATTAAAAGAAATAATTTTAATTTTTTTTTCTAAACAAATGGGGACCATTTCAGTATAGTTTCTTAAACAATATTTCTTGAAATGTTTCTTTGGGCTGGACACACATAGAGAACAAAGAAGATTACATACAAGTCTTTAATATTCCGGTCTTAGTGTATGGGGCAGAAGCATGGACATCATTTTGTCAAGAACGGATGAAGATTCGCTTTGGTGTTTTGAGATGAAATTTCTTCGGGTGATTTTAGGTCCAGTGTGTATCGAAGAAGAGTGGATATGAAGTTCAACGACAATAGATTTACAGTCTATAAAGGGCTGCACAAAAAGGTTGTACAGGTCAAAAAGCTGAAAATAGACATTGGTTGAGACAGTTGGGACACGTGGAACGACAGCAGCACACGAGCCTGACGATTCTTCGAATATTTGAACTAATTAAACAAAAAAAAAAAATAATTTTCTTTTTCGTGAATCACCTTCTAGTAAGAAAAGTTACCTACGTATAATTTACAAACAAGTCAGACGAAATTTTATATTGCACATTTAATGCTTTGGCAATAATATAACAATGCATTCAATGAATACCCATATTTGAAATACTTAAAAAAACCTATACCTACAATACTTCATGTGTGTGGTGTATTTACAGAACTAACATATGAAAATGATCAAATAAAAAAAGTATAAGATATAAGGAAATTAATTTTTTTTAAATGAGCTAACTTAATTAAATAAATTAAATTTGAAAAGTTTAAGGCTGCGGTTTCGGTGCCAGCGAATGTGAGCGAATTTCAATCGCGCGATTTCGCAAAGTTCGCTAAACTTATTAGAAAGTAAGCATTTCCAATGTTGTGGTTCCAGTGAACAAAATTTACTTCCGCGAACTTAGCGATTTTTAGGGAGAAATGTTTGTTATTTTAATCACTTACATTCGCTTAGTTCGCGAGAGCAAAATTCACTGGCACCGGAACCGCAGCCTAAAGTTCATTAAAGTTCATGAAAGTGAAACATGCAAAAACATATAATAATATTATAAAATAATTTATATAAAATTTAGAACTAAATAAATTAAAACAATAAAAAAAATAAAAACCTTGGAAGCAGTTTTAGGTCGAACAACCATCATCATTTTTTGCAGTACTTGTGTGAATCCACCTAGAAAAATATTGTATTGTAAGTAAAAAAAATAAAATAAAAATAAAAAAGACAGTAGATATTGTGTATAGAGGTGTGTTAAAAATAAAAATAAAATAAAAAGAAATTAGTAAATCTAAAGAAAACTCACCCATTGTTTTCTGGAACCACATTGGTTTATTTTTCCACGCAATAAATACCAGATACACAGGCACACTGGACAAAATCATCAAGATTCCATATCCAGTTTCCACCGGACTTGCATACATCGGAACGATGGTGACAAAAAGAGTGGCAAGCAAATATACAATTGGGAAGACGAGGGGAACACGGATTGGACGTGGAAGATTGGGCTGAGCCCACCTCAACCATGGCAGGCAGAGAACCGACACACCGATACTTAACTAAAAAAAAAAAAACATATTATTTTAAAGGCAATTTCCTTCGAGTTCAATTTTTCAACTCACCCATGTGGCAAATCCGACATAATTAATAAGCGCAAAGATGTTAGAACTTGTAAGGTACAACATCGAGAGGAATGCCATCACTAAAACAGCAGGAGTGGGAGTGAATCGTTGTATTTGAATCATTGTTAAAATCTCTGGCATTTGTCCTTCACAAGCACCAGCGTAGAAGAGTCGTGATGAAGTTAAGAGGATTCCGTTGACAGCTCCAAATGTTGATAGCGCCACAAAAACTATTCAAAAGGATTAGAAAAGTTAAATAAATAAATAAAGAATTAATATCAGACAACTAACCAGGAATTGTCCATGCAAATTGCCCGAATATCCTGTCTGCATAAGCAACAGCAACAGCCTCAGATCCAAGGACTTCGTCGGGCGATAAGGTTGTGTAGAAAGCAACATTAGCCAACAAATACACTACCGTCACCAAAGTGCAGGAAATTGCAATGGCTCTTGGTAGATTTTTCACTGGATCTTTGAGTTCTTCAATAATAAAGTTGAGGTAGTTCCTGCAATGGGAAAAGCGAATGTATAGGAATGGTTAAGGAAATACCATTTATAATACGAGTACAAATTCCCTTGAGCTTTCATTAAGTTCTGTAATAGGATTGCTCTAGATTTTGTGCGGAATTTGTTTCTGTGTGGAAGTTGATGGCATTATAATTGGTTTGCAAAGACTTACCATCCATTGTAAGCAAACAATCCTGAATAGAATGACAGCGCTAAGGATGTCACTTGAGTATTTGTATTTTCAAATGTGAAGTATTCAGTTTTTCCTATAAATATAATTCAGTTTTCTTTCTGAAGATTATTATAGAAGATTTAGCTTACCGAGACTTAATTGATACATGCCAGTGGCAATGACAATAAACAGAGCTAATAACTTGGCATAGGTGAAGATGTCCTGAACCCATGTAGCCCATTTGACATCCCAGCAATTGACAAATGTAAGAACCACTGAAATGAGAAATGAGAAATATTAAACTTTAGTTAAATCTGCATTCATGTTTGCCAATTCAAATGTAAGTATAAGATTAACCATCAAGGAATACACATTTTTTTATTTGTGGGGGTGTATGTATAAGCACATGATTTTCTTGAACTTGATACATATTGTTAAAGGGTGATAATTCCTGAAGGCATTTTAAATTATTGATAACCTACTGGCTATATATGTAATGTAGGTCTAATGTACCTGCCATATATCCGTTAAGAAAAAATTAATGTATCCAGATAACGACTGCAACAATTTTAATAATATTTTGTAGAAGTTATTTGTTGGAAACATTATTGTTATAATATTTATTGGAATTTTTATCATAAAAAAGGCACCTCTCATGAGCATCACCTTCTTTTTATAACCACATATGAAATTTTTAATGTTATACTTTTGGATTATCGAAAAAGATAACAATTATTGTTTTTTCTTTAATATTTTGATAGCCATAATATTGAGTTCAATCAAAATGTGTGCACGCTTTATAAAGCAGTTTTTAAAATCTGCAAAGCAAACGAGAGGTTATCTACAAGCGGGCCACATAGTTGATGAATTTCGAACTCATTTAATTTAAAATATTAGTATTAAAATTGGTTCGCGTTTTGTGAGAATGAATCACAAAATTCGCGATAACCACATCTTTCAAAGAGCCACGATATCTATTGATACCTAAGATTCGAGCAACCAGTATTAATTTTTCCCTATACCAAACGTTTATTCCCATACTATAGGCAAATTGCTGAGTTGAGTAGTATATTTCGCCTGCATGGCTAAAAATATGGTTCTAGAAAGAAGACATTAAGACTTCCTTTATCGATTAAGCCTTCATAAGAAAAGAAATGATGAGACATTCTGGTTGAAAAGGTTTAAGTTTCTTTTAAGTATTTGTATATTAGAAAGTTGTAAAGGCTTTTTTTCCAGAACTATTTCATTGTGAAAAGGAAGGAGTTTTCGAAAAATGGTTCACTAAAGAACTGGAGTTTTGGACTATTAAAGGCGTTCATTTCTCTGAATATTACTGTTCCTTAGAACCCATTATGAATGTTTTTATAAAATCAATAACTCCAATAGCGACTAGACCTCTACCTATGAGTAAAGTGTAACTGCGGTTTTAATTAAGATATTGCTTAAGTATTTTGCATGCCTCTTTGATTGCCAGAATAGTTTTGCTTGGAAAACATTATTCCAATTGTTTGGAATAATTAAGTCAAAAAGACTTAGACACGTTAAAAGTTTTAACAAAAACTCCTGCACATGCACCACTCTCTAAAAATTGCAGTGTTGAAATCTTTCGTGACTAATTGGTCTGGCCTCAATAATCGAAAAATAATTCTGATTGTTGATTGATATATAGCTTTATAATGCTCTTAACAGCAGTTATTTTCGAGAAAATCGTACATCAATGAAAAACAATAAAACCAATATCACCGGAAGTTCGATTAGACGTCTTACATGCCGAAGGTAAATAATTTATTCATATAATTGTCAATTGTTTAATATTTAACAGCCAAACAGAATGACTTAGTTTTAATGGAGGCCGCTAAATAATTACTGAAAAAAAAACACAAACAATCAGTAAATCGTTACCCTTTGTCCAATACAATCATTTTTTCCACAAAAAATAATAAAACAACAGACAAGTAACAAAAACAACAAACATTAAATACGAATATATATGTATGTATATGTATATCTCAGAAAACATTGAATGATGAAACTTTTTCCGATTTTACACAATCCAAAAGAATCTTTGTCTTTGTTAAATTACACCAGTTATACTATTTATCTCTATCTCTTCGCCCTTCCTCTGGTATAAGCAAAAGATACATTTATATAGTTCCAACTATTTAATTGCCGCAAATCAATTTATGAAAAAAGCATAAAACATCTATCAACACTCTCATCAACTACATTCTGGAACAGTATAATAGACCTTCTAAGTTCACTAAAATAGCTGGATAAACTTTGTATTAATACCTTATAATTTTATTTGAACTAGACAGTGTGGTATTTTTTCGATTTCAAGCACTTTAGGAAATCCAAGATTTATTTGAGGATTTAATTGATTGTGCATTAAGTTTGATCATGCATGAAAACCGATGCTAACTCTGTAATATAACTGTAAAGTCTACATAGCAGTAGAAAAGAAGCATAAGGACATAATTATACTGATGCTCATTAGAAGGGTTCGGATTTTGCGGCATTTAAAACCCTAAAAAGGTAAATCAAAGCATCGAAAAGGCGAAAAAGGCATTTTAAAATTAATTATAAAAATATAAGATTTTTTTTGTATGCACCTATTTAAAAAAATTCTTTTACAAGGCTTCATAAAAGTTAAACGTTCTTTCCATATACATATGCTAAAACCAGGAGCGCCCCATTTTAAAGTTGCAATATTCATAACTTTTACTTTTCCAAGAACTTAAGTGTTAAAAGTCACCTTTTATTACTTCGTTTTTTTTCTGAATTCGCGCGAGAAAGTGAACGAAAACAATTTAATAGAGTTAACGCATTATTATGGTAAGATTGGGAGCTTTTGATAAGATCTTTTGCTTCTTTTCTGACGATGTTATGATATCGAACTGGGCCGCTTCTGCTTGTGGGGCTTGCGCCGGGTTGATTTAAAAAAACATCGACGTCGACAGTTGCGGATTGTTCCATGTTTGATGACAACTCAATATATTTGTTGTTTTTTTGTTTTGTTTATTTGATCCATTTATGTTGCATTTAACACAAATAAAACAGAATAAGTGAAAATGGAAAAAGGCATAAAAGGCATTTAATATAAAAAAAAAAAAAAAAAAAAAAAATGGCAATAGAAGGCATTTGCCACAGTATCCGAACCCTGCATTAGAAAGAAAAAATTTAATACACAAAAATATGTTACAGATAAAATGAAATCCGTACGTTTTACCATAAAGTAAAATTAATATTTCAAGGCTACATAGCCCGTATGGACGCCTGGAAGGACGATAATAAAAACGCGGTGGTATAGATCATGTAAATATATACATATATACACAATAGGTATGATGAAATCATTTCTAATTTCTCAGAAAATATATGTTCGGAGTGTAACGCACACGGATTAATGATGGAACGTCAGCATAACCCGTCTTGTTTGCACCAAATATAAGGGAATAATTATTCATGAATATCCCAACTTTTGTATCTGCCATTTAGTGTGAGAGTCTTAAACGATTAATGAACAACTTGATGGTACCTGTAACCTGTTTAGTGTGGCTAAGGCTATCATATAATCTGTATTATGTAAAAGGGTGAAGTTCATAGCCATCACTGAAAATGCTTAAGTTAGCTCCCGACTGCACTTGAGTTTTAATTTTACTTAAGTGAAAGCGAGAGAGACGTCCACTTAAGAACATATTTGACTTAAGTTAACATAAACAGCCACGTTATCTAAGAGCTTATGTTTTTTATATTGGCCTTTACAATAAGTTGGAGAAGTTGGTGGTACCGGAAGGGTATCATTAAACGATAGTATGACTTTTTTAAATTCCTCAAACTTTTTCTTAGCAAAAGTAAATTTTTACTTAAGAGCAACTAGGAATATTCCGCCCAATGTTCGACATTTTCCTACCTGCGGTTTCTGCTGTTTTTAATTTTGATTAAGCCATTGCCAATAACTATATATTACACAATATACTTCCCAACTTCACATAAGATTGATTTATTAATAATTATAGATTTTCGTATTTATAATTATTATAAAAACGAAAATCTAAATAAAAATCAAACAATAACAAAGCTCTGCAAATACAATCGATCGCCACCATTGAATACTTACATATACAGCACACAGCTAAAAGTCGTGCTGAATCTTCTGGCGGTTGACAGTCTGGGAAAAATGGCTTTAAAACGTACACGCTGAATGTGAGAGCAACGATTGCCTGTGAGCAAGGCCGCACTATCATACATTCGATCCACAGTCTTATAAATGCCATAAATGGTCCAAAGGTTTCCATGATATATGCATAGTCTGCACCTGATTTTCTTATCATTGTTCCCAATTCAGCATAGCAGTAAGCACCAACCTGTTGAAAAAAATACATTAATTAATTAATTACATTAAATTTAAATAAAAAAAAACGTGCACACGATATTAGATTTCAGATTCTTTTAGTTCTGAGGTCGTTGGTTACTTAAACTATCATAGGTATTTATATATATGTAGGTATATTTATGTAATATGGATAAGGTATAACAAAACAAACGTAAAATTGTGTTTTATATTAAACTCTAAATAAACTGAAACTGAAAGCTTAGATCTACAAGTTCTACCAGATGGAGTACCTACCTACTTTTTTTATTTAACAAAATCATTTTTTTTTTGATAAAAAAAACTATTTGAAAAAACCTATTTTTTTTTTAATTTGTTAATAACTTTTTGTGCTTGCAAAAAAATGGTAAACTTTTTTCCCTATTTTTAATCACCAAATATTTCAACTTGCTTCTAATTTGTATGAAATTTGACCCTTTTTTAAGGTGACTGGACTATAACGCATTTTTTATTTTTACTAAGAAAATAAAATTGAAATTCAGATTATTACTCAACTCAGTCATAATTATACAGGTAAAGGTATATGGAATGTAATTCACCACCTTTTAAACAAACTTATTTCAGACGGGATTTCCCTTTATTACGATATAATAAGCCGTCAGATTATCGTTTATGATTCAATAATCGAATTCATATCCGCGAAAAGTTTCCCATAATTCATTTTACTATGACGTGACCCACTTAAAAGCAAATTGGATTAAAAACCTAAAGAATCATAAGTGTATCTTTTAAAAAATCTCTACTACCAAGAACAATCAATATTTTAAATAAGTCAACGTCATAATATACAGATACACAGAGTTGGAGAAAAAAATCAAGAGTAAGCTTTAATATTGTCATTGCGTTCATGTGATCAGAGTTACTCACCTACTTAATATAATGAAACCGTCATCATCTTTATTCAGTTTATTGAATTTTTGTCCAAATTCCTTTTTTATAGTGAAAAGAAAATCAATAAATACTACCCATTCGTATAACAACTACACTATACGGCCACGCATAACTTTAATAGCTTCTTTCCTTGCTGGAGCAGACGTTTTAGATGATTGAGTTTCTGAAGAATAGTTATCAAGAAGATGTTCGCATTCAAGTTCGACCAACAATGCCTAATAGGGTATTTCAAGAATTCACATTTTCTAATGGCACACTGCTGATGGAGAAAACTCATTCTTGACTTTGAAGCTACAAGAGAATTTAATTAAATTCCATATTCTTCAGTTGGAAACAAAACATTAATAAAAACATGTTGTGTGTTAAAATAAAAATATAGAATACCCTAGGTTTTTTTAATTCACAGGAAAATAAATGGTGTTTTTTTTAATAAACGACGTCTGCCAATTTGGACTACTCCTATTTTTCCGGCCACCAAAAAAAAAACGTCGGTATTATGAAATTAATTGGCTGAGGAGATATTACCCACTTTTCCATTATACGAGGTGATTTACATAAAAGGGAAAAAACAGCTGGATTGAGTAGGTTGGGTCAAAGCAAGACAAAAATTATAGCTAAGGGGTTCTATCCATATTAGCTTAGTCGGAAGGGGTAATTTTCTAAAAATTGACTTACAGAAAAACAGAAAAAAAAACAGAATTCTCATCTTTTATTTAATTTTTAAATAAAGTTAATTTAGTGGGAAAAAAAATTTAAAAAAAATTATTTACACATTTTTTTTTTAGTTTTTTAATTGTTTTCAAAATTCAATGCTGTAGTTAATTTTAAGTCAAAAACAGAAAACCAGGTGCTTAAATGTCTTGTGCGTTTTGGGAAATTAAAAATAGCAAAAATCACCTCTTTTAAGAAAAACTTTATTTTTATTTTGGTTTTTCTAAAAGAGGTGGTTTTCGATATTTTTAATTTTTCTTTGAGCTACCGGTTGTCTGCTTTTGAGTAAGAAAAAAATAAATTTTAACATTTTGTTTAAAATTTATTTTCTAAATTTTGGGTTTGAAAAACAATTTTTTCGAAAACCATTCCGTAAAACATTTTTATTTAAAAAATAAAATATGAAATTTCTGGCTTTCAAAAAATGTATAACATGGCTCTATATATTACCGTTATTTTTAAATATTTATTTAATTATTTTCATCAAATGACTTATAGAACTTTGGTGTAGCAATACAAAACGTTCAATTTAATACGCTCTATCATAATACCGACTTTTTTATGGTGGCCGTCTGGATTCGCCCAAATTTTTATGGGAAGTGGCGGATGTCATTTCACAATTTTGTAATTTGAATCCAGATTTGAATCATTATTTTTACTTGCAATTATAAGGCAAGTTATGCATTCGTACAAAAAAAAACAATAACAATCAAACGTGACATTACGATAATAGAGAAGACAAAAAAGGATTAACGACAATTCTCTCTGACTGTAATAATCTCACGAAACTATATCTGAAAAACTGGACCTTATAGTTTTTAATGTGTAGCTAATTTTGACTTAAAATGAAAGAAACGTGCAGTTTATTTTTAAATTAGGAGTAAAATTGTTAAATAATTTTTGACTTATAAGGACAAAAATTAGTTATATACATATGTACGTCAAGAATAAAGAAATTATTTAATGTGCACTGTTTGCAAGTTTCTTTCACTTTAACTTTTATCGAACACGCCTAACATACCCTATCATGGGAAAGGTATTCAAATTATTGGATCCAATGCAAACTTGTGAATGAACATAGTAAGAATAGTATTTACATAAATTCCAAATTGTGATGAAAATCATTTCATAGATATGTAAATTTGTGTATCTACAAACTTATAGCAGATGAACTCTTTTATCTAGTTGACATTTATGAAACGTGATAACGATAAGAAAACGTTTCGCTAATAGTTCCAACCAAAGTAATGGCGACGATGTAGTTACTAGGTAGGTATACTAACATAATGTATATATAGAATATACTAAAGGAAGTCATATTATCGGAAGCAGTATTATACGTTGTTCCATATCATGTCATAAGAGATATTTCATAGGAAACAAAAAAAAATATATTCTTAACTCAAAGGCATTATAATCAATTACTTGAATTGGCAGCGCACACACCCACTTTTTGTTGCGGAGGTTTTCACATAATGTAATGAAGCCGATTAATTGATGTGGGGTTGTAATAAAACTCAATAAAAGGGTGCTAATATGTCATTTTTGTGTAAAATGGATATAAGAACTTCTGAAGTGCAGAACAAATATTTGTAGATAAGTAGAAAATAGATCGATTAGCTATGTGTTTTTTTTTTTGTGGAATGCAATTTTTTATTATTTTTTTAAAAAGTATTAATTTATTAACGACATGAATCAAATTAATAGTAAACACGTGTGACATTTGAATTATGAATGAAAATGAAAATAATAAAATATTACCTATAAATTATAGTCTTTAATTTTTATATTATATTTTTTATTTTAATGACAACGCTTTCCGATTTTTTATCAAATCATCGGGCTCTATTTCATCAAACAATATTATTCTAATAATAAAAATTCCATAATAATTAGTTCTAATAAAGTTTATCTCTGAATAATGTTTTAATAAAATAATGGCTGAAAATGACAAATAAACCAAATTTTCAATTTTTTTGGGAATGTGTAGGGAAATGTCTCTTGTACTCCATGATTCCAAATTTAGATGACATAGTGTAAGCCTTTTTATTGAATTATGACGGAATCTGTTAAAACCGTTAACATTAAATTTCCGTTATGTGCACTTTTAGTCAAAAACCTGAAATGCAGTGATGTAAACAGCACCCCAATATGATGTTCACAGAGTTTTATCAAAATTGTTATACCCGTTTTCGATAAAATTTGAAAAAAACTAAAACCGAAAGCGATGTCAAGCGATGATGATATAAGAATTAATCTCGAATATAAAGCTAATGAGTGTCCTGGATTGACGTATACATAAAAGATTTCTTTGCATCAGACAAACTTGTTGAATTTTGCAGTATAAAATCCGCGTTAGCGTATCCAATGCAAAATGTTATAAATTAAATAAATTAAAATTATTTATCTTTAATAAACAGCTGAAAAATTTTAACCGATACGGTCACATCATAATTTTTAAAGTTGCGCATCTGGACGAAGAATTTGCAAAGCAACTTTATCCAAAGTTTTTTTCATGTTGGATTGCTTGTACATTGCGTCACGTGACACCAGGGAGCTCTTTTTAAATTAATTTTAAGTCCTGATTTTTTAGCAAATTATTTCTTTAAAAATAATTACTGGAAAAGTTATAGAATACATAAATACAGAAGTCGAAAAATAGTTGGTCGGAAAATTCTGAATGCAGTTTATTTACTGGATTGTTACGTGGCCATTGAAGGCATTACGTGGTTTTTGCATATAACAAAACTGATTAAATGCGTATATCTTCTATTTTTTTACAATCAAAAGTACCTATAGTTCGAAAAGCAACACAATTATATATTTAACAGGTAAATAACACCATCGCCGACACAATACTACAACTACTGTACCAAAGAAGTCCACTAGGAACCAAGCTCACAACAGGATTTATCGAATTTTATTATTCCAAATCTAGTAGTTTTTAATTTGGGTATAAGCAAAGAGCAAAAAACAGTTAAAAAATTAATCATTTAATGTTTAACTAGTTATACCTAAATGGACGTTCTAGCAAAAAAAAACTATGAACATTACTTTTGCAATTAAATACAAATTGAATGACCCTAATTCATCTTTTTGTTTGTGCTCTACAATTGACATGCACATATGGCAACCATGATTTTATTTTGCAGTTCAAATCGAGGTTCAAATATAACTATTTGAAATCTTATATACTCACCATTGAAAACAATCCAGAAGCCACCCACACAATCAGTGCTAAATTAACACTTCCCGTGTGCATAAGGACACCTGTTGGTGAAACAAAGATACCGGATCCAATAATCGATCCGACAATCACAGTCACTCCATTAAGCAGGCTCATTTTGGCTTTAAGTGTGACTTCTCCACCCCCATCGCCACCAGATGATTTCTCATCGCCACCATTTGCGACGGAGTTTTGCCGTGAAGAAGATTTGTTGTTAAGTGATTCTGTTTCCATTTTTCAATGTGTGTTTCCTTTCTTTTTTTTTTGTTATTTTGTTAACACTTTTTTCTAATTTTATTTCTTCTTATCAGAAACCAGTTTTTGAATCTGAAATTAGTTAAAAATAAAAAATAATTCTTGTTAACTTTGTTATTTGGATTGCATTGGAAATATAGATAGTAAATTTAATATTTTTGTATTGAAAAATAATTCAAATGGTAAAATTAATCATCAATTTAATCATTTGAGGAATGTTTAGGGTCAGTATATAGTTCTCACATTTCAAAATGTTAAACTTAATTTTGATTAATTTTACATGTGTATAGATATATTAATGTTATATAAATATAATCTTTTGAATATACCCCATAAATGTTTGCACAATAATGATAACCCCGTACATTAGAAAGAAGCGTAGCTACTTAATAAAGAATAAACAATCCATTATGCTGAAAAGATTCGTAATGAAATTGGAAGCTCATTTATGTCCCAGTCTTGGCTTGTGCTTAAGTTTACCATATTTATTTATGATTATTCAGAAACAATGGTGTAAGAATATATATTTATTTCTTGCTGTCTGGATCATGAACTATGAACATGACTCTGAAATTCAAATAGTGACGTAATTTGATCAACTTTGATTTTTATGACTTCGGCACGAGATAATAATGCCGTTTAAAAAAAGGTTTGTGTTGATCTTCTTTATTTTAAATTTTTATACTAATAAGACACTTCCGAAAAGTATAAGATTGTTATTTTCATACAATCATCAGGTTGCCATATAGTCCTAATAATATGATGAGATAAACAGTGATGTAAAAAATTATTCAGAAAAAAATCGTAAAATAAAAACAGATTCATGGCAAAAATAAGACCTAGTGACTTAACTCTCAACCAATTCTTTTGTTTGGTTCAAAAGTGCTGAAGGGTATACCAACAATTTGATGCGGAATTTTAACGGAGATGCACTTTATCAAGACTAATGATACTCTAAGAGATTATTGTTTTTCACATCGTCTGTCAAGCCTATCATCAGACTTTTGTAGTAATTAAGTAATAAATTATTAAGTCATGTTTATACGAAAAACACATTATTTGATTTTCCTATAGTTGGGGTCAAAAAACTCATGTATACCTACTCTGTACGCATAATCTTCAGTGTTACTTCCAATTTACTTTCAATTATACAGAAGCCGTATATCAAGCTCAATTAAATTGTGTTTATCAATTTTTTGATAAATATCGACACAAATTCTTAGTTCGAAATTATTTTCATTCTTTCAGCTATTGCTTTGTGATAAACTATTAATCTCAAATAAAACATTCGCTTTAGTTTGATATCATAAGTACATATTATAATTCTTTCAAACTGTATTAATCTTTTAAACAAAATGTTAATGTAAAATTTTCAGTTGAAAAACTTTTATTTGCTATCATAGTAACTCTTTATATATTCACTCTTTCAAGAATTCAGAAAAAGTACGTTTTGTGAAGAAGTAACAAATCAATCTTATTTGCACATATAGAAACATCACCACATCTACATTAAAATCAGCATATATATAATAGTCTTATAAAAATAACCTTGAATCCATTTTAAAAATACTATATGAGCAGCTTATTTTTTTGAAAGGGTCCAAATCATATTGTAGATTAAAATATTGGATACAGACTTTCATTCAACTTTGTAAAGTTATTCTATATATAAATACTATACACTTACTAAAATTACTAAATACTTACTAAACTAATCAACTAAATTTAAAATCATTTGGTTAAAATTGCAAAACTAACTGAAAAAAATGTTAGGCATACGCCACAGTGTCCAAATTGATTAGCAAACTAATACTTTGGTTTGAACAACATTTGAGTTGATCTTATGTATAATAAACAAAAGGTCAAACCGGCGAACCCTAAGACAATTCCTTAGGATGAATCAAAGAAGTGAAAGAAAGGTAGGGAGAGACAACATTAACATCCTGTGAATAAAAGAAGGTCACATAAGGTCTATCAAGACAGTTTGTTTAAAGACGGTACCAGTCAAGTGTTGAATTTATTGTAATTTGAATTTTTGTCAGCACATGCACAGATAAAGTTGAAGAACATAATAATAGATGGAAATATTAAGACAGTCAATGGAATTCTAATTTTTCTACATATCAGCAAATAATAATTTTAATTTTTAATAAATTACTTTAAAATATTTTGTCTTATTTATCTCTTTACATGATCACTCATAGAGTTCCCCAACAAAAAGATATATCTCTTATTGCACCATAATTTCAATATTTTTGTCTTGTAATGAAATTAACTTTGTCATTATAGGTAACAAGCTAGAGATATGAATTAGGGTGCAAGTTGGAACATCAGTTAGTTAGTAAACATAAAAAACAAATTTTTTGTGCTATGCCTAATAGAATGTTAATAGTGGTTCGACAAATTATTGATTCAATAAAATAAAATTGTATATTCCAATTATAAATAGGTTAACCCTTTGATTCATAAAAAAGGGTAGGTATTTATTTGAATGTATTTTATAAAACATTTGAAATTTAACGTACGGATACAATTTTGGTTTGACTGTTTTTTGTTAAATACGTGGGCAAAAATACATTAGTTCTTTAAAATCCATTAGCGGTTTTTTTTAGTGAAAAAAAGATTTCTTGTTTATTGAACGTATTCTATTGATCGGTAGTGTATTTTTGTTCGATGAAAACGTTATCAGTAAATTTCCAAAACACCAACACAAAAAAGTTGTTTGTTTATTAATTAAATTAGAAATATAACAAAATTAAACGACTTCTATTTTTGCATTTTAAGCAGAAAATTTCAAATTTGGGTGGGGGTCTTGTTATTGACATAATCAAATGTTAGATGTTGATATGATGATCATGTGTATTTTATTCAATCAGGGTGGCCCAAAATTATTATTATTATATTACTTCGGCAAATGGCAACAACTGTCAGTTTTGTTTTGATATTTAATAAGATCACAGATCGAGAACACATATCGACCCAGTCACGGAACGCTTTTCTTCTCAATATTGTAGTTCACCAACTATTAACTTTCGATGTACAGCACTTTTGCTTTGAGATTTCAAAATAATAGTCCAGTAGATATTTCAAAAAAATATAAACGAAGATAAAAAAAAAGTCGGAAAAATTAAGGTTTTTTTTTAATTTTTTTCAGCTACAGCTCCATTAACAGTTGCTGTAGTGTATTGTGTTCAGCCAGTTACTGGCAGTCCTACCAACTAGTCAAATGCTCAGTAGTTTAGTCGGTCACCTCGAAGAGACTGGAAATTGAACGACACGGCAGCGGAAGGTCATCGTTTTCATGATCTTTTCAACGAACTTATGATCTTTCTACGTGCGTTGGCCATACGACTACCAAAGAGTTCTTACTGTCGCAAAATGATGAGTAGGAACTAAATAAGGAGGACATGCAGTTTCTATAGGACAGTGATATCATATCATCAAAAAGTAATGGAACTGTACATAACAAGTATTTCTGTTGTTTAAACAGAACTGTTGTTTAAAGTGAACTGTCGGAATTAAATCAATCATTAATTTCATCTGAAAAGAAATATTTCCACTAGGATTACCATCGCTGCAGCTAATATAGTCATTTGGTAATCGTGGAGCAATGGGCCGCAAATTAATTCTACATATACTGCGTGATGTGGATCCGCTAGGTTAAAAAAGATTTAAATAGATTTATTTTTGTATTTTTAGCCTAAATTGGCAAGTTTATAAAAAAATATCAAGAAAACTTACTCGTTTATGAGTAACACATTTTTATTGACGCAACTTCAATCTGTTTACATTTGTTTACTTATACCTTTTGAATATGTTAATCAATGCAACAGGTTTTTCGGAAACCCCTTACCAAATTAAAATTCATTTATTCATTCGTAGAATTTATTGATTCTTGTTTCTGAGAGCAAAATGTATCCCCAAAATAAATCTAACAATTTATTTTAATAACCCCCAAATTGATTTAATGGCACAGGTGTAAAGGTTTAGAACTCATTATGAGATCATTACAATTATTGTCTTGTACCTAACAGTAATGTTAGGTTCATCTTTTGTATTTTTACATAAAAGCCTTTACAATAGAGACATTTATGATGGCACGAAAAGACAATCAACTTAGTAGATTATCAATAATGGGTTAGAAATATAAGAGTTTAGGTATAGTAGCCTTAATGGACTGAAAAAGCAAATGAATTTGAAATGTATTATTTTCCGTTTTAATAGAAGCTCGTAAAAGATTGATGTATTCTTTATATATTTTTTAGATGATTGCATATATGATTATCTATTTACATCAAAAAAATTATAAATTAAAAAAAAAACCTAAATATGAAATTATATCGTCTGCAATGTACCTATACTATTGAACTTGTATTAAATATTTAATAAAACGCCATACCCAATTCAAATAAAGGCCTTTAATTCTTTTATTAAAATAGTTTATGCCGTTATTGAGTTATGGCTAAGCAACTTTTAAAGAAATTCTTTAAACATAAGGTGGTATAGATATAAATATAATTGCGGTTGTTGCTTTAAAAAAATCGTCCAACTGTTAAGTCTGTATAGTTCAGTGAACAGATAACAGACAACGGACATATGCGTCAGGTCTCTGTTTTGTGGTTTCTTACACGAAAGCAATGCTTGTCACAATGAGCAAAAAATTAAAATATAATAATTCCATAATACTGATAAAATAAATACAACTTAATTGTCATATAGCAATTTGGGTAAATACTTTTCTTCAAAATAAATAAGAGCTTGAGAGGTAGGTACAGAAGAAAAAAATTCCAAAAACCACTGAAAGATTTTGATAAGAATAACGAGCTAGTACCGATGGAAGGTTGAATATCCTCCAAAAAATAAATAAGAATTGATGAAGATGGAATCTTAATGCAAATAGAGCATGCGTTTCATGTCATTTTGAGGCCATTCACCAAAAATTATGTGTTTATTAAGAGACTTTTTCAAAAGGACCATCACAGATTAATCTATATACTGACTGACCAATAACAAATCTACTACACTGATGACTTACGTAATATTCGCTTTATTTTTGATAGACTAGAGTGCATTATTAAAAAGAGTCTGTCTTGAGGCACAGAATTTCGCGTACGCGAAATAGTTCTTCTTCAAAAAAATTTAGCTTAGGGTATATGTCCTCTATCAAAAGTTTTCTTATATTAAACCGTACCTGAGTTGCCCACTTCATGGTTCAAGGGATTTTGAGTCCCTTTCTGCAGTCTAGTCTCGCTAAAGCTAAATTCGTAGCATAGGGCATGTCTAGGAGCGGTAGAGAACTGTTTCGCGTACGCGTTTTTAATTCTCGAATACTACTCTGCCGATGTTGATAAAATTTGACATGAGTGGTACGGCATTTCACGGAGTTTGAACCATATTTCCGAATAAACGGAACGGTATCTGCCATATAAGATTTTTTTTTTATTTTGACTTTCTTGTGAACTACTAAGAGATATATAAAGGCCTAAATAACCGAATGATAATGGCACACTTAATTTTTTATATATTTAAATAATATTTAAACAATATTTTTATTTTACATAAGGAAAAACTACCATTTGAAACGAATTCATCAACTTATCCCAAAAACCCGTTACTTCATAATCATTATGACGTATTCTTCAACCATTTAGCAAATGGCTTTTATTTAATATGTAAATGGCTTAAGAAATATCGTAGGTAGATTTATAATAAAAATTGATCGTTTATTATTTAGTAAATTAGAATGTATATAAGTTGAAAAAGTGGCAAATGACCTTGGTGTAGGTTATTTTCTAACCTTGGTTTGACTTACTAAGTAACTATGGCTCAGAAATATTTTGGAAAAAAGTTAATTACCCTATACGAATCTATTTATTTTGTCAACTAAAATTTGATCTGGTTTGATTATACCATTATTGCTATGAATTAAATATTAAAATATGATTAAAATGCAATTACTTGCAGTTTTAACAGGTGCTACCATCAAACTCATTTGAATATCACATATTGTAATTTGCCTTCATGTTATAAGTACCAAACGAGAATATTCAAATTTTGTTTACTCAACACAGATTAATATACATTTTTGTAGTCGGTACCTACCTAGATAAATTTTTTTTTTATTATAAATATTTTCTTTAAAGTCGATTTTATTTTATAATGCTGGGTGGTACCGATGGTTGTTTGTAAAAGTAAAAACAAACAAAAAAATGTTTACATATGTCTGTTAAAGGTTGTTGACTGTTTTTAATAATATAATATGTAGATTACAGTAGACAGTCATACTTAGATAAAAGTATAACTGAGATAAATCAAAATTTACATTACGTATATATAAATATTTTCTAGTATTCCATGAGTACTTCTACCTCAATAATAGATGTTGTTTTACTTACTATTTCGTTGAATGAGATGTAATATGTAATACATCTGATTCATCGATTGATCGATAAATGAATATTATCATATTTAAAGTCTTAATTTAGAAAAAAATGCAGCCTAAAATTGTGTAGCCTTGTACTATCATGTTTTTACAGGGAGAAACGTAGAAAAACCAAAATTTCTAAAGACTTTACTTCTGTATAGGTAAATACATTTTCAAAGCGGAATAGAGACAAAATCCCGAATGAGAAAAGTATTATTTAGAATACTTATACTTACATATAATTTTATCAAATTTGAACAAAAAAATTGCATAAAGCCAAACTCGCACCCACCCCAAATCCTATAGTGAACCTAGGCAGGATTTTCAGAGTCGGGTTTTCTCAGTAGGTATTTTGTCCAGTCGGGATTTTGGCAGTCAGGATTTCGTACCCAAACCCTTTCGAAGACCTGAAAACCAGTGGCAATTGTATGTCACTTTTTGAAAACTCTAAAAAAAATCAATTTTATCATATATAATCTGATCCCATTGACTGGACTAATTCATTTTCTCCAAATTCAGTAACACCCAAAGATTAATTCTTTTGATTATATGTACATAATTGAAAGTCGTTATAGTTTTTGAAAATGAACACATGATCCGACCTTAAAATTCATGAGGTAATCATACTGTTTTTTTTCAACTAGATACCAAGCTGTTTGCATACAAAGATTAATATTCATTGTAATTATTCTAGATATTTCAAATTTAAAGCCGTCAATTTTTTTTTAAATATTTTTATATTGTATGTCTTACCTACTTCACTTATCAGACCATTTTCTTTGAACGTCATAATATAAGCAATTTACTCGACAACAATTCCACATCCCTTATCAATGTCATGGAAACAATTATTGCTCTATCAAATAAATAGCACGCATGGAGTGCCAAATTTATTTTTTGAGAGGCTTTACAAAAAAAAAAAAAAAATATAATATAAGTTGAATAGAGTTCACTTAAATGCCAATTTAAACTGATTAAATTTAATTCAAAACAAATTGTAATTTAGTTAAATGTTTTTTTTCAATAGACTTGTATGTTAGGACAGATAATTTGACAGGTTTTTGTTTTGATCGGTCTTTTCAATTAAGGGTTTTATTTGTTAATTTTTGAAGAAAAAAAAAATTAATATTTACTTATTTTAAATTGTACCTTGCTTGTGAGCGAAGCACAATTTATTAGGTATTCACGGAACGAGTATTTCTAGCTTGTACACCTTTTACTATATTTTAGACGCACTCAATTGGTTATGTTATGACTTATGAGCTTATGACTATAATACCCTTATGATAATTAATTTAACCGAGCGCGAGAGTTTCGAAAGTGATGTGAAGGTCCTCACATTTTTGAAATGCTCGAGAAGGATGACTACGACCTAAGTATCATTAGCATTTCATCATGAAGCATTTAACATTTGAGTAGTACATCTTAAAAATAATCTCTATACTTAACGGAGTTTTGCTCTAGGGCAGACTGTGAGCGTTTGTTGAGGTGCCCGTCCATTTGAGAGTACTTTCGGTAGTTAACTCTCGAGAATTACTATCGGATGCCTTTTCATTTGATAGTAATATTTTTGAGATTTTAATATGGCGAGTTTTTTGTTTAAATTTCTAGAGCTTTTTTCCTGAGAAAACTTTTATAGATAGATAGATAGTGTATTTTTTGTATAGTTATCAATTGGAAGAGTGAGAGTCAAAAATATTTACGAATGAAAGGTTGCAGCTGCTTGAATATTGGCACTAGAGCTGCTCGCAGCAATTTTACTCTCAAACGGATACCCACATATACGAACAGTGTTGGAATTCTGTGAGCTGATCTCTGACTGTGATCAAGATATGTAGTATGTGTCCACTTGTGAGTAACTCTCAAAAAAATCGAATGTTGAGAGTAAAAGCCAACTCTCCGCGAGGACTGTGTCCACTTGCGATTGCGAGTTTGATCTCGAGATCTGCTCGCAGCTCGCCTACTTTCAAATGGACACTCAATTTAAATTTAGTAAGATATGAGAAATTTCGAAATTGTTGAAGGGAAACAAATGTTATATAGTTATACAACTTTACAGTGAATGTTGGTCGATGTAAGTCGTCTGAATCTTTTAAAAAAGCTTCCGGTTAAAAATTGGTTTTCAAATATGATATATCCGGTTCGATTTTTTTTTTTTTGAAAAATTAGTGCTTTTCTCCGCTTGAGCCACTTTTCTAAAGCATTGCAGTGTAATAACATTAACATTGCAGTGTAATAGGATTAAATTAACATCGCACCAAACGGCTATTTTCATAGAGATGATAAAAGTCCAACAAATATATAGTTGATTTAAAATGATGTATGTGTTGTGAGTCAGTATAGCTGACAGTTACAAATTTTCCCAGCTGGTAAATTCTATAGCCTTAAAGGAGATTTCACACCATGCAAGAGAATTTTTCGCAACAAGCAAAAATACTTGTAGCAAGGAAACATTTTATATTGAAACGACTCGATAAACCCTCGCACTCTAGTGTTTTGTTTTATTTTTTGAAACGTTTGATGCAAGAATCTTTCTTTGGATTGTGTGAAAGTTCTTTAAGACTTAGGATCAATAAGAATTTTAAATTCAATAGAATTGTTACTTATTTCTTATCAAAGTTCTTACGGCTTGACCTAGAATTAGGATTTAGAATTTTTTTGATAGCTCCAACTGAACTCCCGTAATTGGTCGGCTTACACAGCTTAACTACAATTCAGTTATTTGGCGCGAATTTTTAATTTTCCCACCCCATATCAGCAATTTTTTTTCTCTACGCTTGTCGTCCTTGCACCTGGCCATCACCTATGCACTTTTTGCTTGAAGAGGAAAAGACCGGTTCCAGGAGGTAACAAAATTTTGCAACTTAAAAAAAAGTTTTTTTTTTTCATAGGTCTGCAGAGGGCTGCATGCCCCTAAGTTTGCTTTGTATACCTACTTCACATAGTATACGCGAAAGTGAAATAAGGCAAAATCGGTTTAATTATTTAAAATGAAAAATTTGTGCAATTTTTTTCATTTTAAATAATTTTTCGAGATTTCGGGAAAACTTTTTCGGGCTTTTGTTTAAACTACATAATTTACAGGCACTGAACTACAGTTTAAGCTTAACGGATCACTGTGAAGTGTGAAATTGGGGGTTACAGTTTTACACCAAACATTTGAAAATTTAGGAACAAACAGAAAAAAAACATGCAAAATTTCAAATCATTTTTACATTAATTGAACTTCAACAATTAAAATATAATCTCTATAGGCAACGGTAACAATTTAAATGATAAATGTATAATAAATCTATTCCTTTAAACAAAATTGTACAGAAGGCTTTAATAATTATGCCCGTTTATTTCTCAAGAACTTCTAAAATATATAACATCTCATGTAAAATGTTTAACAAATATAAGTTAACCCAATTGTAATTGTGTCAGTTATTTCACAATTTGCTTTCTATTTACTGGTACTACCTTTACAATTGAAAGCAGCAAAAAACCATTAACAGATATAATCACAATAATCGGCAAATTGCTTGTACCATTCATTATCATTACTATCGATGAATAAAAAAAAACGTTTTTAATACCTACCTTTCGAAATTAATATAATTTACGTCAATCAAAATCAATCATCCGCAAGCAACACCTTAGTATTGATTGTTGATCAATCATTACTTGATTATTAACAAAAAAAATTTAACTGGCGATTTCTTAGAAAAAAATTTCAATAGGTATCTAATAACACCATACTTACAAATTTTAATGGTAACTGTACTGGTGATTGTTCATTATTACGAAAGATACATTTCGCACAAGAAACACTTAAAGTTTCAAATAAACCGCACAGGTATTCGGTTCACTTCAACGGCCAGTTTAAAAAAAAAAAATATTTCAAATCCACCGAAAACAAAAGATTAGAATTAAGTAACTTCGTTTCAGTTATAATTAGCTGGTTTTTGTTTAATTTCGGGTAACTGGAAGTATTTTTTGCTCTTTCGCTTGACCGATCATTTGTGACGAATAACATAAAACATAAACGTAAAACCTTTCCCTTGAAATCGAGATTAAAGATTTCTTTAAAAAAAAAATTAACAAGGAAATATAAAAAGGGGTTGTTTTAAACAATCGAAACTGACTATAAGCTACCTACTTCACTACAATACAACCCTTGGTTTCAAGGACACACAATATACAAACGAGATTAGCAAAACCACTTTGTAGATTATTGTTTTTTTTTCGCACGTGAAAATCCAGCGACGAACAGAGAGCAGCGCACCACCGAGATGAGGTGATGTTCTGTAGAGACTAAAAACTAAATCCACCGGCTCAGATTCGCTTACCAAGAACACGAACTAAAACTTTCTATCTCAAGAGACAGACAGAGCCAGCAATTTACAGTCGCACTGTAATTCAACCAGAGCAACTATCTGTTTGTTGTACTTGGCTTGACTTGTGTTCTTGTCTTGTGTATCTGTTGATGAATCGAACCAAAATTTTATGGAAAACAAGTCAGCAAGTAACCTACCTCTAAACTACTGCTACTACAGGTTGGATCAGAATCAACTCACACCACACTGCACAGCACACGTCTGTGCTTTGGCACGAAATGTTAAACTTAAAAAAGGGGATATATTGGTCGTTTGCGTCCTTCAATGCATCTACTTGACCGAGCTTTTAATCAAGAAGGTAATGTTGTTGTACAACCACGTGGTTAATAACAGGCAGGGATGTTATTAGATAATATAATTTGTTAACAAACAAAACATTAAGATTTGGAATAGAATATATTTCAGTCATTTAAATCTGTTTATTTGAACGCAACTCATACAATAATTTTATAAAATAATAAAAAATTCCTTTAAAAATAAATCTTTTTTTTATTTTAAATAAACAACAACAAAAAAAATTATGTTAAACAACAACTCATACCAAATATTTAATAAAATAAAAAAAAAATGTCTGCTTAAAAAAAAATCTTTAATATAAAATCAACAAAAAAAAAAAAATACTTTTTAAAATAAAAAATTAAAATAATAGCTATAGTCAACTAAGCATGATTATAATTTCTATAAACTTAAAATTCTATGTGCATACCACAAATATTAATTTATTACTGGAGTAAATAAAAGGCTTAAATTTGTGGAAACGATATTAAGATTTTTTCAAATGCTAACTAGTATCACGTTAGTTTCTTAAAAATTGGGTGTTAAATTTTGGACAAGGGTGTTTAAATTTTTGCGCTAACGTGAACTTTAAATTACATAGCTTTTGCTGAAATTTCTATTTAACTGTTAACTGATTATTTTGAGAGCTATTTTTTAATAACGCTTTTTTAAAATTATTGAAGTAAATCTTACATGTTTAATCCAACGACGTCAATCATCGTATACCTATGCATAATTATTTATCATTATGAAAAATCGAAGTATTTTGATTTTTCCTCAATCAAATGAAAAATAATCGATGTGGTTCGATATTCAGCGTCTTACTTAGCTAAACGTGTTCGTGTTCTCACGGTATATTCGGAGAAAATCTCTCTATAATGTTATTTTACTCATGTTGATAAAAATAAATTAGTAAGTAAATAATTATTAATTTATTATAATTATAATTTTACAAAAATAGATTCTATTATGAATTTAAAAGCTGAAGAAGAAGTTTTTTAGTTTGATCAGCATTTTCTCATAAGTGGTGAATACAGTGAAAATTGTTCATAAATTAAGAGCCAAAAATACGCCAATTTGAAGTTTTTGGATAGTGGTGCTTAAAATCAGTCGCTGTCATATGAATTGAGGCTGAAGAAGAATTTTTTCAGTTTTACCAGCATTTTCATAAGTGGTGAATACAGTGAAAATTGTCCATAAATTAAATTATACGAATGCTATCGGTTTTAAAAAAAAGTTACCCAATATTTGACAAATTTACATACAATCGATATTTTATTCAAATTTAAAAATCAAACATATTTTGTTATTGATAACATTCTATACCTGAAGATGGCTTTTAAATATTTACTTAAATTTTTCCCGTCACAATTTGCAGTTAATAATAAAATCAATACACTGTGCTTAAACCAAAAATCCCATATAAAAATTACCCATAATCATAATCAAAAATATACTTTTCGTTTTGTGTTACGTTGCTGCAAAATTTAAACAATTCAAAAAAATATTATTTTATAATTACCTATAACGTCACTGGCAGGTTGATTCACAGTGATGTTGACATTGTTTTGGTTATTTATTTTACTTCGCACGTGCTACTAACTACATTCTCCTGCAGTATTGGTATGAGATGAACAAAATCAAAGTTCGATGTTGGATATGTTGTTGTTCTGTTAAGTATAACAGAAAAATATTCAACAATGAATTGACCATTTGCATTGGAGGGTGTTTTCTGCTGATGCAAATAATTATTTGTGAAAAACAATACACAAAGCTTGTTAATTTTCTTGGCTTGGGCTCAGAGTTAGATTGTATATGTACATACTTTTGAATATTTTTGTAGATAGATAAACTTTTTTTGTGTAGATACATCTGTATCTGATGATATAGTGACGAACAGATTTTGAGTTCTATGTTTTGATGTAGGTATTTATTTATTTTATTTATACCTTTCCTTGGATTAGACTTTAAGGCAGGTACATGCGTATGCAAAATAATAAATAAGCTATCATAAATTGAAATAATATAATAATTGTTATTTTTATGATAGGTGCCTATGTAATAATTTAGAACATTATGGTGTTTTAAAAATCAATAACTACTTGGGGAATACCTACTTTTTATGTTACTATATACTATTACTTATGTTTATTGAGTCTCATTTCCAATGCAATTAAATTTTTCTACAATAATTGATTAGTAGGTGCATGAGACCTTCTTGCTGCGATAAGAGTGAGCTGCTTATAGAATCTGCTTTCAATTTGTCGGCACAAAATAATAAAATTAAACTTAAAACAAAAAAAAAAAACATTCCCTTATCGACATTCTGTCTGATATTTTCAAATGTTTTGACTATGGTAATAGTCGAACAACTATGTTTAGATCTAAAACTAAATTTTATTGCATATACAGAACTATGTACATTTAGGGAAAAAGGTTTCGAGAAAGATATTTATCTTTTAAAGGCTTTCGAGTTTCGACAAGCATGGTTAAATACTACATAATGGGACATATTCATAGTCAGGGACGGATTAACCGCTCCCGGCACCAACATTTTACCGCCCTCCCCTGTAAAAAAAAACAATACCTTAACCCAGTATACCAATCTGCAGAGTTTAAACTAAAATTATTAAAATCAATTTTTTTTTTAATAAAACTTACGTTTTTTTATTTTTTTTACTCACTACACACTCGCTAATTTGTAAATTGTGCTTCTTATTATTTTTGGATACAAATAAAATTTTTAATTTCTTTACCTACGCGAATGGTTGCTCGTCTGAATTACTGTCTCTTCAGTTAACCTATTGATTTTGGCAATATCTTTAATATTGCGAGTTTTGGCAAATTTTTGAAACCTGCCGCTCATGGATCATGTATATTTCTCATTTGTCACTTTGAATGTACAATCATTTTTTTTTTTAATAATTATTTTTTGCCAAAATTTGCCGCCCCCTAAAAATTTGCCGCATTGGGCATTTGCCCCACAATATATGCTAATCCTATATGCTAATCCGCCACTGTTCATAGTTGTTTTTAAACCACAGTTTTACTTAGCCTGAGCTTAAAAAGAACTATCAGAGTGCCCAATAACAAATCTATATAGATTCGCAAGAGGAAACGGATGGTTGGACACCCCGGGATGATACTAAGGAATTAAATAAGGACTACGAGTATGGTAAGATGAGGAATTGGTAAACCCTCAAATGGGCATCACAATGGGTCTACATTGACCTAAGTGAGTTGGGATTGAGCTATTGGCTCTCCTACAGCAACCCGCAAACCTAACCTAACCTAGCCTGGGCTTAAGCAATGTAATTTAAATAGGATAAATTCGAGTTCTTCCAAAAACAACTTAAATAGTGCCTATGAATATGCCCCAATAAGTCTAAAATCGCTTGAAGAAATCGAAACAGGAACAGATGTGGCACCTATTTCCGAACATCCTCAGTTCTCGAATTCCGAACATCATCAGTTCTCGAACACTTTAAGAAAAATCGTTACATCTGGCTGTGTTGTTTCTTAGTTCTTCCGCTAAAAAAATATGCTGACTCATACTCATTTTGAAGAGGAAACTCAAAAAACAACAAAAATATAACGATTTTTCTTAAGAGGTTCGAGAACTGGGGATGTTCGGGAATAGTTGTCACTACCTTACTCTATAGCTCAATTGATCTATAAATAGAGGGTTCCACAAAATATTGCATTAAGTTTCACTCTTGCATGGCTAACGGAAATAACCCCCCCCACTGAAATATCTCCCCAAACGTAACATGAAATAATATCAATATTTGTATGGAAGTGGGGAATTCCTTTATATGAAATAAATTCCCAAAATGAGATAAAAATTGAAGAAAATGGTCACTAATTTCATGAGGCTTCTTTAATAACGATATAATGTGCTCAAATTCAATTATAAAAAACACCTTAAGCATTAAGTGAAGTATGTATGGCCCCCTGCCTGAGCTCAGGATTTGCGGTGGGTTCAAATTTTGTGTGTACCTCTATATAAGTTTGATTCAAAAACTTGGCAAATTGAGTGGTAATTAAAAATAGCATTAGTATCTGAAGGGTTTTTATATACATTCCAGTTATAAATGTGCAAAACTTTTGTCCAAACATACATAGATATATTTTCTAAAAATATACAAAAAAAAATAATACTGATAACTAAAGGTTTTGCAGTCTTTGATAAAAAATTACTATTGTATAATAAATTATATCTTCATAAGCACATACAAATCTTTAGAGCCTATACTTGCAGACAAAATACCAGTTAAATTGGATTTAACATTCATTGCCAATCAATATCAACACGTCATTTCAAGTTAAACTGCGACAGCAATTAATATTAATCTCAGTGGCAGACCAAAGCCAAATCAGTGCACGCACAAATTACATACAAATGGTAATATTTTTTCTCAGTTAATTAATGTACCTAGGTAGCCGGTAACTGTGACTTTGGTTCACTTAATGTATTTAACGTTGTTATGGAATGTAAGGAGGTGTCAAAAATTGTTTTGAAATATTTTTTTAGGAGACTAGGTATGTGCTTAGGTATAGCTATGTGCAAGTACATATTGAAAATGTATACACTACATATATCTATCTATCTATCTATCATATTATGTATTTGAAATTATAAAATGCTCAGCTTAACGCTACACAATAAAACGTTAATTAACGTAAATCAAAGGAACAAACCGTTACAAAACTTGACGTAACGCACTTAAAGGGAGGTACCGTACCGCAAACTGGCATTAAATTATAGAAAAAAAATTACAAGGAAAACATTTCTAAATAGAGGTGCAAAAAAAGTCAGATAAGTTAAGATAACTCAACTATTTGACTTCCAAAACGTTGAAATTTTTTATAACAGTTTTAACCTGGCTGATGGTTGTTCTGTCCCTTTCGACCCATTCGTTGTTCTGAGAATACATGTTATGTTATCGGGAAATGGGTCTCCGAATGCCGGGAATCAAGATCTGGCTATAGGCCTGGTACTGCCCACCAAAGATAGTGCGCAATGGGGTTTCTTTCTCAAGAGCATTCTTACAGATATGGAACTTAGGAAAGTATCAACTGTTTGACTGAGTTCATCGCTCATCGTTCACATAAAATTTATTTTTATAGTTATTTATTTTTTTTGACTTCCTTCAATTCATCCACTGAAACAAAATAATAATTAACCACGAACAAAAGTTGTTGTTATGACTTTTTCAATAAAAAGCACGACTAATTAAATTATGTGGAAAGGCAAAAAATATCTAAAAAGGGCTTAAACGTGAGATCACATTGTATGGGAGCTATTATAAAAACGTTGTTTAGTCAAAAACATTAAATGTCATCTTGTGTTAATTGCCTAATCTTAATAGCATACCGTTATCAATTCATGGCCAAATTTGTAATTACCATTAACACCAAATCTCCGTTATGTGCATTTTTAGTCAAAAACCTTAAATGCAGTTATTTTAAGGAGCACTCCAAATATAACTTTCCCTTTAAATTTTAACAAAATCGTTAGAGCAGTTTTCTAGAAAATTTGGAAATACCAAAACCGTTAAATAGGAGCTACTTATTGTTATAGCCGGGCTAAAACAAAAATTCATATTTATTCCCTAGTCCAGTAAAATTGTCGCCTGAGAGTAGTATGGGGTAATGTGCGTGAAATCCAATGTTTCTGACTTTTTTTCCAAAATCGAAAAAAACGCGAAAATTTCTGATTTTTATTTCAGATTTTGGCCATTGAATCCCTAAAAGTCTAGTTTTTGACAGTTGATACCTAGACATTTTCAAAGTAAACTAAATTTGTTACAATATGAGACTATATAATTGTCTCTGCAGATTTAATAGTTTTTGAGATAAAAAGGTACAGCTTTTCAAAGTTTATCTTATTTTTGAACTTAGCTATTTTTCGCAATATTCTGTAGAACCCTTCAGATTTTAACGATTTTAACCCTAAAGGTGTTATTAATGTATGATTAATACATATTAGTTTATGATTGTATGTAATATTACAATAAGTCAATAACAAATGCTCCACCTTACGTTAGTCAATTGACACAACCTAGTTTACACAATTATGGTCATGCATTATTTTGGAATTCAGTTTGCTTCAGCAAGGTTTATTTATATATTATTTTACTTATTACGAATGTATTTGTGAACATCAGATAAAATATTTGTAATGTCTGATTAAATATGTAAATATTTTTTTTTTGAAAATAAGATTCCCCAGCCTTTTTTTATAATTTTCCGCTAAATGACAAACAAATTGATAGTGCATTTCCACTTACTTCTCGAAGCTTGTGTGAAGCATTACTTGTTGTATTTTGCCACATAGAGATATCAGATTATCAATTAACACTTTGTCAGTCAACATTTAAATGTAAATCTGTCATGCTTTTTAAGCAATGGGTTGTAGAATTATTACAAATATGTTTAGTTTTCTGAATAATAGTTAAGATGATTGAGTAATCAGTTATACTTACATATAAATATAATAATTATAACCTTTTTTGTGCAATCAATTTATATACACTTACAACAAATATTGTTTGTCATTTAATATATGTTTGTATATATGTATGTACTTAATAATATTCCTTGTAAATGTTTCACAAAATATAAACATGACATAGAAACTTGATAGAGCGTCTTTCCTAGTTATGTTGTTTTATTATACATTAAAGTGAAAGTATCCTCATATTCAATCTTAGGCACCATCTTTGAACATAGCAGACGAATTTCAGAACGAATAAAAGTCCTCTTATAAAATGCGAAGAGCTAATTTTTTGAGGACTGAAGGTGAATCCAAAAAACTCAACAATTATTTTGACAAAATAACACAAGAAATTGCTTTTTCTGCAAAAATCTCCGGTTTTTCCTCTATAAATTGTTTTGTTAAGATTTAAGGCAAAAGCTAAACAAATTTAGTTTACTTTAAAAGTCAAAATATTATTATAATTTTCTACAATATTGATTTTACTTAGACATGTTTGTATGTCAATCTTTTGCCAATATTTATGGCACTTCAAAAAAAAAAAATAATTTTTCAAATTTCATTAAATACAATTCTTTTATACCAGAGATGGTTAAACTTTTTCATTTTTTTATTTTCTTAAATTTTTGGAATTAAAACCAAATTTAATTATTTTTAATAAAGGTTTTAAAATTTTGCATCAATATTGTAAAAAAATTCTGTAAAAGAAAATCGATGAAATTCATCCATTTGTATAGTCGTGGTAGGTAATGAAAAAAGTAAAAATTTAAATATTTTGAGTACCCTTTTAATTTCAGCTTTCAAAGCAGGATTATTTATTATTTATGGGACACCCTGTAAATACGTATATACATAAATGTAGAGCGTCTTTCCTAGTTATGTTGTTTTATTATACATTAAAGTGAAAGTATCCTCATATTCAATCTTAGGCACCATCTTTGAACATAGCAGACGAATTTCAGAACGAATAAAAGTCCTCTTATAAAATGCGAAGAGCTAATTTTTTGAGGACTGAAGGTGAATCCAAAAAACTCAACAATTATTTTGACAAAATAACACAAGAAATTGCTTTTTCTGCAAAAATCTCCGGTTTTTCCTCTATAAATTGTTTTGTTAAGATTTAAGGCAAAAGCTAAACAAATTTAGTTTACTTTAAAAGTCAAAATATTATTATAATTTTCTACAATATTGATTTTACTTAGACATGTTTGTATGTCAATCTTTTGCCAATATTTATGGCACTTCAAAAAAAAAAAATAATTTTTCAAATTTCATTAAATACAATTCTTTTATACCAGAGATGGTTAAACTTTTTCATTTTTTTATTTTCTTAAATTTTTGGAATTAAAACCAAATTTAATTATTTTTAATAAAGGTTTTAAAATTTTGCATCAATATTGTAAAAAAATTCTGTAAAAGAAAATCGATGAAATTCATCCATTTGTATAGTCGTGGTAGGTAATGAAAAAAGTAAAAATTTAAATATTTTGAGTACCCTTTTAATTTCAGCTTTCAAAGCAGGATTATTTATTATTTATGGGACACCCTGTAAATACGTATATACATAAATGTATCTACATAACATTCTAAAATTGTTGATTGATAGGTTATAAATTTAACCAACATCATTTGAAAATTAAAATTTATAGAGTGACATAATAAAATGTAGGTACCTACTTGTTTAATAAAAAAAAAAAACACAACACGCCCACAAAAAAGTAATTTGCTAACCCAATAAATCGTTCAACAGATAAAATTGAACTTTAAAATGAAAATTTAATCACAAATAAAAATAAATTTAATTACTCGGTTAATAAGTTTTGGAATTATCTTAATGAGGATACCTACAATTTATTTATATATTTTAGTGAATATATTATTCATCACAGTCATCGGATAAGTCTTTTTCAATTGTGTTTCAGCTGTATAATAATTCAAAAAGTCTATTCACAGACTTAAAGTTGACTATATAAACAAACGGGTTCACTATCCTTATTGTGACAGTTTTTAGTCACAAACAAACTTGCATTTGTAAATAATTGAAATGTCTGGAACAAGTTTTATAAAGACTACGACATTCACGTCGGACGAGAAGACCGTTCAACTGACATAATTGCTACACAAAAGAATATCATTTATTGCACAAAACTGAGCTTTTATCTGGTTTCATCAAGTATAGGTACGTACTTTTGTATCTTTTTGTTAATACCTATACTTCGTTCCATCTGACATGAAAAGATTCTCAGTAGTATAACTTATAAAAAGTGATAAAGTCCAAGTTGAAGTAGAATATATATCCAGATGCCCATTCATCTGTAGGTATTCACAACTTCTACCAGCAGTGATTTCATTTTGAACTTTACACTAAACGCTGATCAAATGAGAGGATACATTCAATTAAAGATACATTATACGTACGTCTAAAAATGGGGAAATAGAATGGAATTATTATAGATAGAGTTGCTCATTGCTAGTCGTCCGGTGGTAAATTGAATTATACTTTTACATATGTACATGTAGATAGGAATACTGAAAATATTATTTCGCTTTTGTGTTTTGTCATACTACGGGCGAAATGTTTGCATTAATTGTTAGCTTTTCAAGACCAAGTAGATAGTTAAAAAACATGGTGGGAAAATTTAAAACAACTTTCTAGCTACAAACGAAATGCTGCGTTACCAAATTTTCTCTAACAAACGTCATAATTTTCTGTATCGATGTGTCAGAGGAGCTGATAGAATTAAATTTGTATGAATACGTTTAAACCCTTCAACACATAAACAAAAAAAAAAAAAAAATAGAATTAGCAGCTGTTGTCAGTGTTCATTGGCGTAGAATAAAAAGGCTTATATTTTCATTTGCCGTGGCCGAGCAGAAGACTTCAATACCAACATGATAACAAAATTTAAATGTTAACCAGTCCAGATATTAGCTTTGCGAAATACTCGGAGAAATATCAAACTTGAAAGTAGTTAGTTCCTCCATCACTATAATACCCTATGTGTGAAATGCACGCTGCATTATCGTCGAATAAACTAAACTCGTTTACATTTCGGCGAAACACATCTTTACCTTCTATCTTCTTTTATGAATTTCATTCAATTGCTCCACTAAAACCAAAATAGCAATTGTTGTTATGTTATTATTTTTATTTCTTGCTTCTAAGCTCGTATATACATACAAAAGATGGTATTACATTATACCTGTATAAAGAAAATATTTATTTCTTAAAAATATCTTATTTTTTCTTTTACCTTCAATAAATTAATATGTTCATATCTAGAAGACAAATTTCACAAAAAGTAACATCAATTACATAAATACTCTGTTTTGTATTTTCAATTATATAATTGCTTAGACTTGACCGCTCTTACTAATGAAGGCATGTCGTCATTATTAACTCAAGAAAAAAAAAAAAAAAACATGCATTGTGCGGTTTTCTCTTCGTTAACTTGAACAAGTCAAGGACATAATATGTCGCTAGTATTTTCAATTTAAGCTGTATATTATATTAAAGCTGGTGCGAAAATGAAGCCATATTATTGAAAATACCTTAATACGTTTACTTATAGTTAATAGAGAAAACAATTGAGTATCTCAATTATATTCTAGAATTTCTTTAAGTGAAAGGATTAGATCAATTTTTAAGAAGATATACTATTACCCTCATGAAAAGGGTTTCATTTTGTGTAGGAAATTTTGTATAACCCCAATGCATAAATTTTAAACAGAATGTGTTTTAAATTTTGTTGCATTTTTTTTTATCATTGCGTATCTAAAACATTCATTGATTGTTTCCAGTATCCAAGCTTTGGAATCTCAGGTGATATATTTTTGTTAAAAAAGGAATTGATTAATTCCTGACATTGGTCGCACGTACTTGATCTTGTATCAAAACTATGGGAATAGGATACATTTAATTTATTAAATTTATGTTGAACTCAAAACATATCGGAAAATGGCCTAAACGTGGGACCAAATTGTATGGTAGCCATTAAAAGGTTGTTTAGCCTAATACATTAACTACCATCTTATTAACTTCCATCTTATAACTATCTAACTTAAACGTTCGAATTTATGGCCATATTTTTAATTACCTTTAACACCAATTGTCCATTATGTTCATTTTAAAACCTCGACAAAAACCAGAAATGCCGTTCTTTGGCAAAAATAACGTTCACAAAGCTTTAATAAAATCGTTAAAGCCGTTTTCGAGAAAAAATAGAAAAAACTTAAACCGTTATATGGGAGGTACCCGCCGCGCCGGGCTAAACGAAAATTCAAAATTGTCCTCTCTAAAGCAATAATAATCTAAAAAGCAAAAATCTCTAATGCAAAATGTCTCGAAAACTAAAATCTAGAATCTCGAAAAAAATCTCAAAAGCATAATCTCGAAATACAAAAATCTCGAATTAATAAATGAATTTTTGAGAAAATTCAAAAATTAAATTTACAAATCCGCTTAATAATAACTACAATACAACGTGGTTTAACATTCAAACATTTTTTGATATTTTTCGTAACTACAATTGACCCTATAAGTAAATAAAGTGCACGACTGGGTCGCACGAACTTGCTTTTGTGGTGCACGACTGGGTTGCACGTACTTGTTCTTGTGGCAAGCTACCACGAAAATAAAATAAAATTTAATAATTTTTTTTTTTAACATAAAGGAAAAAAATATCATATAAAAGTATCAAAATAAAAGTATGCAGATAATATTGTTACCTAAATATAAATTTACAAAAAAATTATTCCAAAATCGTTAGAACGGTATTTAGATTTAGATTTTTTTTAAAAATTTGAAGAACGCCATTTTTAAGTGCTTAATTGTTTAAGTTTTATGCACAAAAAATAATTTTTTTTTGTAAAGGCGTTTTCCAAATATTGAATTTACAAAAAAATAAATGAAAAAAAAATTAGGCTTGAAATAGTTTAACGCCTTCATGAGATAGCTCAAGAAAAAAATAACGGTTCTATTGGAGGTACCATTAATAGGATTGGGAATTTCTTTTTTGCGATTTAACAAAAGAAAATCAGACATAAACCATCAGTAATTTTTTTTCAAAATATTGGATAGGTTTTCGAGAAAATTAAGCTTTTCCAAAACCGTTTTATGGCAGGTACCGTTATGCTGATGCATGCAGACTTACATACAGACAGACAGACAGAATTTTCAGACACACTTTTTTCGTCTTCGCTATCATCGAAATGTCATGTTTTATTGTTATCTCAATTTTTTTTTGCACGAATGCATAACTTGCTTTATAGTACCTATAATCACAAGTAAAAAGGTAATATTATCAAGACCGGCTAAGTCGTGCAGAAAAGGAGAAGAATTGCGAACTCAATCACACCATAATTTATATATATTATGTAGCTACATGATAATTTAGATAAAATAAAGACTTAGAATAAATAAAGGATAAAGTCAGAATAATAATTATGAAAAGGTGGTGGGTTTATCTTCCAGTTTAAACGGGAGGGGCAGTTTTCTGAAAAATAAACTCAAAATGAAAACAAAATTATTCGAAATCAACGAAAACGCATATATTTTATATGTTTGCAATGATCTATAATGTTTGAATCAAGTTGTTGTAAATGTTTTTTGTGAAATAAAAATTCTAAATCAAATTATTTTGTTCTCCCATAAAAATTCTGTACCGAATCAATCATCAAAATCTCTTTAGTAACGACTTTAATATGGCTTATGTTAAAGTCAATACGAAATGTATAAGTCATTATAAAATATTCTCTATTTCAGTCAAAAAATTTATGCAGTCAAAAATTAACTTTTCAGCAAAATAAAGACATACTTTTCTATATGAACAATAAAATAATCGTCATTAAAAAACGAAAAATAAATCTCTTTTGTCTGAAAGCACATGTTGTTTCTTTTTTTAATATATATGTAACAGGAGCAGGAGTAAGACTTATACACATAATTCTAACAAAACGACCCCCTTTTATGATTTTCTCGTGTTAAATTGTCATACTAGTTGAAAGGGTTTAGGTATGCCTGATTTGTATGACGATATTGCATCAGAATCCAGCAGAAAAATGCAATAATTTTTTTTTAAAGCCTCAAAGCTTTTACTCTAGTTCTTACAACATAACCCCCAATGACACCTTTCCTTTGATTTTCAAAGTTATTCCATTTACATATATGTATAAAATAGCTGTATTTACCTGGAATCTTTAGTTGCTTATTCCTTTATCTACCTATTTGTAGAGGTTTATGTATACCTATCTACAACATTTGTATGCTTATATATATTATATACACATAGATAAAGGATGCCCATTCACTAGTTCACTTTTTTAAACAAAAAGTAGGTATTTCACAAAATAAAATCACACACGTACCTAACTTTTATCAATCAAAGAAGAAAAAAATAGATTTGAATCTTCACTTTAGGACCTTTTAGATGTCTAGCGCTTTAACTTCGCAGGTATAAGACCTTCTACGCCTTCGTCGCGAACAAAACGAACTGCGTTGTGATAAGCAATTCAGTTTCACAGTAGTACCAACACAATTTCTATTGGTATACACACAACATCCTTTCTCCGAAAACGTCCCTTTGGCCCCTAATTTATAGGCAGCCTTCACTCCAGTACGGCAGTACCGCGTTGTAAATTGAAATCTGTTACGTCAGTACCGAAAATCTCCTTCAAAAATGGCAAAGTGAATATTTCCTTGCATTGGTTAGAGAGAGTGTTGAATATACCCACTGGAAGGATGATTTCTCTGTCATTCATGTCAAGGCATCATCAATGACGTCACAGGATCCAGCGCAGATGCTGTAGCCGGTAAATTGTTCTCTTTTTCTTCGTTCTATAGGTGTTGTTTTGTGTTCACGAACCTCCATAGAACGAATATCAACATGATGCTGCTTAAGGATATACCTACGTATAAAAATAACAAAAAAAACAGTAGGGAACAAAATTTGAGAAGCACATACAAACTCAAGGAGTGATTACTTACCTGTAGACGGGAATCCAATATTATGTGATGTATCCAACAAATAGCTTCGTAATTTCGCTAATTTTATGTTTGATGAAGAAACCTCACACAAAAAGAAATTTCTTTGGGTTTTATGCATTCGTTTCGGAGTATGATTGCATAGTGTTCAACATTGACTCCTTGAAGATTTTTATGTGTTCCATATGTGGTGGGTAATGGGAAGCTTGGATTGCATCATTTTCGATCGTTTCCGCGCCTTTTATGGCGGATAATATTTGGTATTTGTTTCTTTTTGCTCGTAAGACTTGTTTGGGTTCTTGAAATTCCATCAGGGACAATTATTATGGACATCAAATTATACAACTTATTATACAGGGTGAGTCATGAGCAATGCGACAAAATGCTAGGGCGTGTAGGTTGCGTTGAGACAAGAAAAAAATCGTATAGGAGGGGGGGTCTATTCCCCTCCGTTTAGCCGGGAGGGGCAATTTTCGAAAAAAGTGACTTAAAATGGAAAAAAAAATATTTAAAATCAACGGCTTCATTCACAATGCTGTGCGATACGTTTTTGAAAAGCCAATAACTTTTTCTTTCATTCTGTGTTTAAATAAATCTATTCTAAGAAATAGTTTTTGAAATATTAATTTTCAAAGTCAAAATTTTGAAAAAAAAAATTGAAAAAAAAATTTCAAATTCATTTTTTTCAAAATTTTACGTAATTAAGTGCTAATTTTAATTTCAAAATTCAATGCTGTTATTAATTTTAAGTCTAAATAAGAAAACCGGATGCAAAATTTGTATGTCGTTCTCAAGAAATTAAAAAAAAACCAAAACCACCTTTTTCTAAGAAAAACATTTATTTTTATTGTAACGAAGCAATTTAAGAAGCATTAATCTTAGTTTTTTTTAGTTTTTTTTATTCCTTTTATTTTTACTATGTTTTTTATTGGAAGTACTTATAAAAAATTCTCGATATGATCTCCATTGTTTAGAAGGCATAGATTATATCTCCTTGTAATGGCTTCACATAAGTTTATGCTTGACAAATTTTCCTGCAATTTGACTCCAGCGACTGTGTGGATTGGCGCTACTCCAATAATGTAAATTGTGGAAGTTAGTAACCCCATCCCTAGTAAACTGTGCTTCATCCGTCCAGAATATTCTTCTAAAATAGTTTTGTTCGGTTTCATTTCTAAGTAGTAATGTTCTACAAAATTCGGTTCTCAATAACTTGTCGTTTGAGGTGAGTTCCTGAACAGGCGTAAAGTGGTACGGGTGTAAATTTTCCGCCCGAAGTACTCGACATGCTCTAGATTGGGACACTCCAAGCATAGTGGATATCCTTCTTGTACTGACGGAGGGATTATTTCGGACTAAATCCAGAATTCTTTCATCTAAGATTCTTGACTCATCAGAAACTGGCCTTTCGCTTCTTCGATGCTCCAGCACTCCATGATCTCTTAGACGTCGGTGGATTCTTGGAAACGTGCTATGATGGGGACACCTCCTATCGGGATATCTTTCAGCGTACAGTCTTTCGGCTTCACGACTTCGACTTCATGACACGACCAAAACCATTTTTCTTAGAAAAAGGTGATTTTGGTTTTTTTTTAATTTCTTGAGAACGACATAAAATTTTTGCATCCGGTTTCCTTATTTGGACTTAAAATTAATAACAGCATTGAATTTTGAAATTAAAATTAGCACTTAATTACGTAAAATTTTGAAAAAAATGAATTTGAAATTTTTTTTTCAATTTTTTTTTTCAAAATTTTGACTTTGAAAATTAATATTTCAAAAACTATTTCTTAGAATAGATTTATTTAAACACAGAATGAAAGAAAAAGTTATTGGCTTTTCAAAAACGTATCGCACAGCATTGTGAATGAAGCCGTTGATTTTAAATAATTTTTTTTCCATTTTAAGTCAGTTTTTTCGAAAATTGTCCCTCCCGGCTAAACGGAGGGGAATAAACCCCCCCTCCCATACGATTTTTTTCTTGTCTCAACGCAACCTACACGCCCTAGCATTTTGTCGCATTGCTCATGACTCACCCTGTATATAAAACAACATACAAAGTAAAGATAAAAAGTGTATTGATATTGGAAACAATCGATAAAGTTACATTATATGTAGATCTGTATCGCGTGACTGATTATCGAATTATATGTTTAAAGCTATCTCAAGTCAGTGTAAGAATTCAAACAAGAAACATAATAAAAACATAAAAAAGAACGTGTACGCTTCGCGAAACTGAAAATTAATTTGAAACTAATTTTCCTGCCATTCATGATGTTCTTGGCCAAAACCAACTTCCTTCCATTCAAAGCACAATGATCATAATACAATTGAAAACTGAATGAAATTTTGGCGGAACATTTCTAAGTTTCAAAGGCGTAGCTAAACGTGGCGTAGATATTGCATTTGCATCACCTATTTGTCTGCGGCAATGCGTTTTTTTGAAAATAGGTAGGTAGGTACTATAAGGCAAGTTATGAATTCGTGCAAAAAAAAAGTTTTGAGAAACAATCAAACTTGACATTACTATGACTGTGTGTCTGTCTGTCAGTCTGGTATATAGGGTGTTTAAGGTGACCGTCAGGGAGATTTTTCGCACTTTTGTTCTAGGCCTAAGACTAATAGTACCGTAAACTGTCAAAACCGTAATTCCTAGAAAAAAAAACATTTCAACGGCACCTGCCATACAACGGTTTTTAAAATTTCGACTTTCTCGTTAACGACTCAGCAGATCTTACCTAAATTTTATTTCTAAAAAGCTCGTAGCCAATAAAGGCGTACTTAATTTTGGAAAATGTAATATTTTTTGAAATTTAGTTTTTGAATGAAATATGTATATCAATTTGTTGAAATTGGCATACCGATACCCAATATTTTTATACAAATATTTTAAAAAAATTATTTGAAAAAAAAATTAAAAACAATTGTACGATTATGGTAAACAAAATTGTTAAATATATTTTAATATATTAAAACTACTGGCTTACCACCATTTTCTCGAAAAACTCTGGTTTGTTATAAATTAATTTTTAAGTTATTATTTTTTATTATTTTTTTTTAATTATTTCTTATTGAAAGAATTTAAGAAAGAATTTCATAAAAAATAATTTCATTTAAGGTTTTTTTAAGCTCCTATATGTAACTTGCCACAAGAGCAAGTTGTGCGACCCAGTCATGCCTTTTATTTCATAAGAAAAAAGCTAAACTGAAATTTTAATATGAAATTTTGCCAAGCAAAAATTAAATGGAAAAAAGTCCAAAAGTATCTCCATACAATAATCTGGCTCTTTTTCCTTTATGGCGGACCGCAAAATTTCGGATTCTTATATGGCTTCTTCCTATGGAAAAAACGAACAGTTTAATTATACTTATAATTAAAAATATACGTTTTTGATTAATTGTCCAAATCGGAAAGGAAAAACCGAAGAAGCACAAAAATGTAGAATTCAATGATCTTTATTTTTTATCGGGTTGGAGTCAAAATCCCGAAAGCCCAAAGACCGAAAAGCCAAAAAAAAGAAAACCCAAATGACCGAAAACCCAAAATACCGAAAACCCAAAAGACAGAAAAGGCAAAAGCACAAAAAAGTTTTAACGAAATCCCGAAAAATTATTTAAAATGAAAAGTTTGCGCATATTTTTCATTTTAAATAATTTGCATTAATTTTTTGGGATTTCGGGAGAACTCTTTCGGTCTTTTGTGTTTTCATTACTTTTTTTTTCATATATACTTTTTGAGAGTATTTTACTTACTTTAATAGCACCTGAGGGGCCCACTTTGCGGTTTCAACTCCCTTTCTGTAGTCAGTCCCGCTCAAATTCGTTGCTCCGCTTGGGTATCTCTATAGTCGTCTGGCAAGCGCCTGAATCCAATGTTTCTAGTCGCCGGGCAGGCGCCTGAGTCTTGTTAACCAATTATTTTGTTTTTATTCAATTAAATTACCTTTTTACAAAAAATACAAAATTTGAAAAAAAAAATTCAATTTTAATTTCGGTCATTTGGTCTATCGGTCTTTTGGAAGCCCAGATGCTATAAGCTATACGTATACGTATTCGGTATAAATGTAAAAGAATGCATTACTTTTTCTATAATACTTCTGCATGACAAATCCATGAGAGCCGCATTTAAATGCATGTCCTTATGAGTACCGATGCCATTTTGGGTGATCATTTTGGTCTTTTAAACGCATTTTCAATTGTCTTTAAGAGCTTGCATATTATAGCACATTATTGCAGTTTCTATAGAGTGCTTCAAATAGCCTCTTTGTTTCAGAAATGTAAACATGTGCAAATGATATTTGAAAGTTGAAAGCATTTAAAAAAAGACTCAGAAACATTCTTAGAAATTGCGCGTTTCACTTTTAAGAAAATGGAAAGTCTTTTCATAAATACAAAACGGATTAAAGTCCTTCATATATATTTATAATATTTCTAGGTATATATATGTTTCTGATTTTATTAAAATATATATAGGCAAGTTAAACTTAACGTGTAACTTTAAAATTATCCTTTTATTTCAAATCACCCCTTTGAAATAAAGGGGTCATTTTTAATAAAGAGATTTTTTATTTAAATTATAACAGACCCAGTAAGTATACATATATGGAAACATACATAAAATTATTATTTCCTTAGACTATGTGCTAGAATTTAATAGACAATGCTAACTTCTTAATTGACTAATATTCAATACAACAAGGAAGTTCAACTAACTCAACAATTTATTGCACCTCATGTGTCGCTATTAATAAATTGCAGATCGCCTGCAGCAGTCGCAGACACATTTCATTCATTCTATCAAACAGAAGCGCAAATCAACGTGTTAATTAGTGCACCCCTATGAGCTACGCTAGACAGTTCTGTAGTTTAAAGTGGTTGGCCTTGAGATGAACCTTAGTTGTCAAATTTAATATTTTCTTAATACCGAAACATATAATGAACTAACTATAAGTTCTGCTACTGCAGATCGAGTTATTTCTTGGAATCAATTAATCCAATACGCGGTGCGCAGCATATTTATCGGTGGCCATTTGAGAGGCAGGTGAGGAAGCAAATTAGCGATATGTTTATGAGTTTTAAATTGATGGATCGTTTGTTTCCTAATCGATTGCAATGTCTGATAGAAAAATATACATAGTTATGCCGGTATTTAATGAGAAAATTCTTTTCAGAGTCATTATATACATATACATTATAATTATAAAATCGCTTAATGCTGAGTTGCAGCATTCTTGATCTGTTAACATCAATTTTACGCACAGTTTTTTTTTTATATTATTATATTTTGTCTGTCAGCATTGGGCGTATGTTATGTTTAAATTGACGTGATCTTGTTCGTGTGCTCGCTACATCGATCGTTTCGTTGACTGCGTGTTAACGTAATAATCGTGGATCCAGATTGTTGGCTAAATGGCCTCTAGCTTTAGAATGCCATTTGGCTCTTAGGCACTTGTACATATTTTTTTTTTTCAATTAGAGAATGAGCATCATATATTAACAGTATAATTTAATGCAGTGTATCTTGATATGCGGGGTCTATTTTCGAGTTCTGCTTTAGATTGACATTGTAGAAAACCACATAAATAAATAAAATATAATAAAGATGGAATTATTCAATCAGTGCAAAAATATTTGTATTTAATTGACAAGTAGTTTTCTTAATAAAAAAAAACTTAATTAAATTGAGTGAAAATGTTCTTAATAGAAGTTGACCGAAAACAAAAAAGTTTTCAAAATCAATCGCTACGTAAGCACCATGTTAAATTTTAAGGATGAAAGTGTTATGTTTTCTCTGCAATAAAATAAATTTTTTATTTTAAAACAAATCGTAATGGCATTTGAAAACTAAAGTTATTTCTAATAAGAATTGATCTTTCAAATGCATTTTTTTCGTATAATAGACCTATTAGAAGCAAAATTAAATAGTTTTCAGAATGAAGATCAATAAAACGAGATGTCATCGATTAAGCGAAGATCGTTTCAATCATGAATACACTCTTCATCATACGCCTGTATTTACTTTAAAGGACATCCGCCATTCTGCACACAAATTTGGGCTAATCTTATTTTAGCCGACCACAAAAACAAAGTTTTTTGTTCATGTCTTGACTCTTCCTACTTCAGCTGTTTTTTGCAATTTATATGAATCACCTTGTATATGATGATGGATGGATTTGTGAGATATTTTGAGGGAGAATATCTCCACAGCCAATGACTGATAGAACTTTGGTCATTGAATAAATACAACGATTGCGATGATTATAGAGAAAAAAAGGTAGGCCCGGGTCCAGCAATTCTGTCTGTCTGTCTATCTGTCCATGTCTATAGATGTATCGAAACCTACAGTCTCTATAAACTGTTGGAGAAATTTTCTTCACACTCTTGATATACAAAGTGTTCTTGAGGTAATTTGCCTCTACGTTTTTTTTTATCTAAGGTGTTTAAATATAACGGAATCTAACGATCAAGCATTAAGTACTAGTAAGTGATTTTTTTTTTCGAAAAAAAAACCATCAGTCATAGAACCTTCACTTTTTATTAGTCAACGCATACAAACAACAGAAGATGTGTGTCACCCTCCATGGTATTTTCAAAAAAATCGTAAGCATACCATAAATCATATGATTTTTTATTAAAAGTGCAAAAACTACTTTTTACAATGATTCAAGTCAAATTTTAAGTATGCCAAAAATTTTGTTCTATAAATATAAGTTTAATGTTAATGTACAAAAAAGAAAACTTTTTAGTCAAACCATTTTTCATCTATTAAATTTACAAGAAATAAATTAAGAAAATAATTAGAATTAAAATCAAGCACTTCTGCTAACTTTTTATTCTAAAAATTGTTCAAAACTTTAAGGCTTTCCAAAAAAAATTCTTTTGTGTTAAAATCGAGATATTAAAAAAAAATTTACGGTTCTATTGGAAGGTACCGTTAATAGGGTTGCCAAAATTATTTTTTTTTTCAACTTTTCGAAAGACAATGATTTTTTTTTGAGAAAATCGTTGGAGCGGTTTTTGAGAAAATTATGCTTCTTTATAACGGTTATATGGCAGGTACCGTTTTTTTTTTGAGGTAACAAAAAGAATGGTCTACCAACCTCATATACCAAATTTGAAGCAAGACGGTTCAGCAGTTTAAGCTGTAGTTGCATCAAGTTATATAAGAACTGTTAACTTAAGGATAAAATGATAATTTCTCTAACAGAAGTGAAAATCAGAAAAAAAGCAATTTTAAGATCGAAAAAGATTTTGATTTTTTTCCTTAACTGTACAAATGTTGTTTATATACCTATATGAATATGCAGGAGTTGACACTAGAAAAAAAATTCAGTATTGTGATATTTTTAAGTGAAATAGACGATAACAGTTTTCGTTTTAATAATTTTTTTTATCAATGCATTTATTTTGTTCTATGATGTGTATTATAAACTACTTTTATGTTCTTTATTTTAATTTGATTTCATAAAGCATCGTAAAGCATCTTTTGATATCATTACCATGTCCCCTTTTCCATGTGGTAATTAATTACCATAGTCATCCTTGACCTAGATTCTAATACAATTTTTTGGGAAATTCTCATTACCTTTCATGAACATAATACTATAGTAATAATATGTATCTTTATTTCATATCCAGGCTTATTTATTAGAATCTATATTCTTTGAGGCTTTTGCGTTGATATACATTATATAGGAATATTATGCGTTTATGGCTGAATGACATGTAATATTAATGACATTATTTTAACAGTCCTGTCATACAAAGGTTTTTTTTCTTTAAATTGGATGTAGAAACTACAAAATATGTTGGTATGGAATTTAAACAAAAAAATAATTTTATCGTTCTAATCCAATTCAACACGATAAAATACCAATAAATGTGTATTCTGTTCCTAAAGTTTAATTTATTTTTTAAACGATGCCATGTCCAATGTCCATGTGTCAAATTGAAATAAATGCGTTAAGGAGATTTTCTCTATAATCCTCACACAAACCCAGTTGATGCAAATGCTTTAAGTTTCATGTTACTATCGGATATATTTTATAAGACTGTGATTCTGTGTGTATTATATTTAACTAGCCAACCCAGTTATTTGATTTTTTTTCCACAAGACATTATTTGGTAAAGTAAATTTTTTCAAAGACTGCACCTTAGATTTAAGGTTTGTCCTCGATTTTCAGATTTTACTGCAAACTAAGAAGCTTGCAGTATATAAGTTATGACAGGATTTAAAACATTATTTAAAAATGTTAAAGGACGATGCAATCCAATAACCCAGCAGTTTATGACATGAGATGCACAAGCACAATAAAATATTTTTGTATTAATTTATTGGGTTAACCTTTAATATTTGTTTTTTTAGTTTGGACAAGAAATTTAAGGTAGGTAGGTATGCATTCTTTTTCTCTGCTAACAAGGTTAATAATCTCAACTGGGAGTGGGACAAAAAGTCTCCTATATTATTACTTTACTTTACCACTTGTACTCCTCCATCTCCTGCCGTAGAAAAACATTTTTACACGCGCTCTTCTATACGTGAATACGTGTGAACAGTTAAATGCAAAATTGTAAGAAAGTATTGTCTAGCCAAACTTCACAGTCCCATTTCAAATGCACGGGCCCACACCACATACAAAGTTAAAAATCTGCAGTTTTGAAAGTTTGTAGATTGTAGGTAAAAGTGGGTGGAGCCTTCTGAGATGAGGTACTTTACCCTAACAATATCAGTGGGGTTCGCTGAGTTGACATCATACATAATATCTCGACAAGCCTTCCTGTTTAGCTGGACAGCTAGACCGATTTTCGTTAGATATTTCGAAGCTCCCAGCTTGTTTAAACAAATACAGTTTATAATATCTTTTTAGCCTCCACAATTTTGCTTGAATACCTATACTCACTACTCAGTCAGTAGAAACTCATTGAAAAATTCGAATCTCCGAATTGGATGGGTGTTCTGCTCTAATATTTTATATTTTAAAAATTAAAATTCAGGATACAATTTATTGAATGTGAATATAATTTCTGTTTCAAAACATAGAATAACATAGACAAAGTATTTATCTTATTCAACAACCATTTGTTATTTTGTCTCGATGTTTTTGTCTTTGATAAATAAGAAAACATTTCCACAAACCACTGCTACAAATTTAGTGCTTTCTTGATAAACCTATGAGCGCTTCAATCGCTTAAGATAATGATTTTTCAATGAATATCTAGATGTCTATTCGAACAGTTAAAAGATTTTGATTTAAAATTTAAATATTCAAAAAATTTAGGTCGCTTTAAAATCATGCCGATGTAAAATATGGACTTACCATCGAAACTTATTTAAATTGGCTTTAATAGAACACAGATAATCGTCAATCAAATTCACACACCCAACAAAAAACCAAACTGCCAGAAAAGCTGTCATTATAAACTTTCTTTTCGACATACTACATACCTATAGTGCGTTTCACTTGGCCAATGAGTAGCTACATCATGCTGCCTCGTTTTGACTGCTGTGTTTTTTTTTTTTGAGGGATATCAGAAATTTTGACTCAAAATCCTATTAGTTAAAAAGGGAAAGGGTGATTTTTCATTGGCCAAGTGAATTGAAACAACTATGCCTACTTATTTATTAATGCTTGCAGAAGTTTCTCAGATTTGTACCATTAAAATAAATTGACAGAAATTTTGTCTGTGTGCCTGTCTGTTAGTTCGTCATTAGATACCCATAAACGGTTGGACCAATATCCTTCAAACTTGGTATAGGGTTGGTATGGAAATTGAGTTATTGGCCTAAAAAATAAAATTTTCAAACAACTTGGTCTAAATGTCTGCAGTCGTAATTGAATAAACAAATCTTTATGAAAATATGTAGGTACTGTTATATATGTATATGAAAAAGGTTGTTTCGCTTAAAAACGAATTGACGATTTTTATTAAACTTGACACTTCTTAGAAAATAGCTAGTTTTAACAGTAGGTACCTGCAACATAACGGTATTTTTTTAATTTCTACTTTCTCGTCAACAAAAAAACGGATATAACGGACTGGATCGTACAAACTTGCTTTTGGAGCAAGTTACTTTCGTGTTAACGAGTGGGAAACTCAATTGATCAGTTTAAAAATATGTAAACAGATTTTCGTTGTTTTATATATTTAAATACCTAAGTAATCTTATTTTTTGAATTTTAAAAAACAAAATGTATGCATTAAAAAACTATTTATACGAAAACATAATTTTTGGCAAGAAATCAATAACATGAAATTTTATAGAAAATAATCGTAAAAAATTAGAATTATTGGTTTTTGCAGAAAAAAAACATTTTTTAAAATTTGGGTTTTGCAGTATTATTTAAGGCAAGTGTTTTATAATATACAATTTCGTCAAAATCGTTGAAGTTGTTCAAAAGATAATCGGTGTAAAAACAAACGGTTTTAAAACAGAGGTACGGTTACTAAGCTGGTTCCGAAAAAAAAAATTCCCTTGAAACACATCAATTTTGGCAACAAATCACTTATATTAAGTTTTACCGAAATTGATCATATTTTTTTTTTTTTTTGAAAAAATTAGAATTATCGTTTTATGGCAAAAAAACTTTTTCAAAAAACCTTTTTTATTTTTTTTTCGCAGTAGTTTTAAAATATTAAATTTTGTCAAAATCGGTGAACTCGTTCAAAAAAAGTCGGTGTAGTAAAAAACGGTTTTTTGACAAGTACCGTTAATACGCTGATTCTGAAAAAAAAAATTTAGACTAAAGACATCACCATTGTAAAAAAAGTCACTCATATAAAATTTTGTCAAAATCGATCGTATTTTTTTTTCAAACAAATGGTCTTATATTATAAGACATAAGGATACAAATAAAAAAAACATCTGAGCATCTTATCATAAGTACACATTGCAGGTATATCAAGTTTGAAGAAAATCGGCCCATCCGTTAAAGCTGTAGGTGTCGATACATACAGGCAGACAGACATACAGAATTGCCGGTCCTACTTTTTTCGCTAGTTTTAAGAATATGTCTTAATATTTTTAAACATAGATTTTTTGTTTGTAAGTTTCAATGTTCTAAGAAAAACTACTTATGATCAAAACCGCTGCTGATGGCAATACTGTATAAAAATGAAATCTTAAAATTGTTCTCTTAAGTAAAAATCCTTCTCACATCGATTGTTTCATTCAGTAATAAAATTACATATATAAAATAAAAGTGCGACAGCGACATACAAAACAATATTATTCAACATTTGAATACCAACAAAAAAAAAAAAAACTCTCTGGTTCGTTGAATAATAAATTATAAAAACTAAATTAATTAAAACTGATCTCCATCATTTGGGATGAAAAATTCACAATGAACAACAATATTACTGTAAGCATCTATTTAGAGCGAAAAAATTTGCCTCATGGTTTTGAAGTTCTATATACTAAATGGATGATATTCCCATCAGTGTAAGACATCTGTAGAACAAGAATCACATTACCGCATATTCCTCCAAGCGAAAAAATATAACTACAGGGTGTTTTAATTACGTATAATATGCAATGATACCTAATTTAAAACAAAATAAAATTTAAATTCAATTTGTTTTAAAAATAAAAGAAAATTATTCAACATATGTTGTCCACTTTGATTAGTTTATTTTGATATCCCCTTTCTTTTAAATTTAGTAGAAGCCAATGAGGAAGAGATAAAAGGAATACGCATGCTGTGTTCTACTTTATGGAACTAAAATCAGCTGTCTATAGAAATCGATTTCCTTAATTGAAATCACAAAAGTTATTATAGTACCTACGCGAATTAAACTCAATTTGCGTTATTTTGTTTTAATAAAAAAAATCTATGGATATAATTATCGTCAATTGTCTTAAAATTAAAAAAAACAAAATTTTCAATGATGACTTTCATTGATAACTTTATATATGACCCCTAAGTTTATTCTGCATATCTAAGGGGCAGCAAGACATTACGTCAATTTGTTTAATTTAATGTCATTTCAGTGCAATTAACTTCAAATTGACATTAAGTTGGGGCAGTATAGCATTTTAAAGTAAACGAAGACTGCTATTTTGTATTCTTCTTCTCTTTCATTATAAAATTTCATGATTGATTAAAATTTCAAGTTTAGCGCGTTGTTCACGAATATTCATACCCCATATTGACAGAAACAAACATTAAAACTACTGCGGAACACCCTGTAATCAGCCCTCGACTGGGCTTCTCCCATCCAACAAAGCGCCCCATCATTATGGGGATGGGATGCTGCTTCTATTGTTTTTTTTATAGCTATACTAAGATGGATTACGTCGTGTTCCGTGATCCGATTGAGTGGAGTAGCAGCAGTGTTGTTTTTAAACATTTTTTTTTTCAAAGTCACACTCTGACAGAAAACACTTTTCGCCTTTGCTTGTGGTGTAGTTCAGCCGGAGATGTTTCACGGCAATGTCGCGTCGCAAGTGTTACTGGATTCTGATCGCGCTGGTGTTCTTGCTAGTCTTAGTCAATATTTTGGGAGCTTAATGATTCAAGTTCGTTAATTAATTAGCATAGTTATTGGAGTATCCATCATCCGCATACCTCAAACAATAATAAAACATGTGCTGGTGTCTGCGCGTCTATTGGACCGTTTTGCAGAACTTGTTCGTTCGTTTTGTGAATAATCTCACCAACGCTTACTATAGTGGATTTTGTTGTAAAAAGAAACGAAAACCAATTGGTGGTGGTGAAAATGATGATCTATCGCCGAATTTCGATGATTATATCATCGTTAGTGAGTATCTTTTGTTTAATTTAAAATATACAAACTACCTATAATATTCAGTGAATTATATTTGGTTTTTAATTTGAAAACGAAACGTGTTCGGCACATTACACACGGTCGTTGATTGTGTTTTTAGTTCGGAATGCTGTCGATGGAAGTTATTTTGGAAAATGTATTTGTAAATAAAATGTATGTTGTTATAGATTTTCGAGTCGAGGCATTTTCCATTGAATGTAGATACATTTAAAATAGGATTTAGCATTTACTGCCACTGTGTCGGACTCGGATTTTTGATATCGGTTAACGCTATAAAGTGTTTTGAATGTTTTTAAATAGCCCAGTTTTTTTTTTGTTTTCATGTTTTACAGCTATTGATCACATGGCACATAATTTGTATACATATTATACAGCACCAAATTGATGTAAATAAAAACTTAAGTATGATGGACGATATTGATACAAATTTATTTTTCTAAAAGAAATTCAAATTTAGTGCGTAGTGAGTTTCTGATATTATTCATACGTGAAGATAAGTAAAACTCAATATTTATTTATATGTTTTTGATTAAGCAGTATAGATATCTTAAATGTATGAACATAAACTATGTGTTGTTTTAGTAGGTACTGAGTTTATGTATATTTTGAAATGTTACGATACTGAATTCTATATACTGAATTCTTTGAAGTCCAAAGTATTTAAGTTCTGAGTCCGAGTCTCTCAACTCTCAACTGACAATATGTCTCTTCAGCTATAAAAGTTCTAATTTGGATTAACCGCTTAAAGTTTCGCACGCCTAGTTTTTTGAGTCTACTTCTACATTGTCACGCAATCAGGTTGAATGATCTGGTGAAAGCAACTAAACGTAGTGCAGCATTTTCTAAAAATGCAGTCGAAGCTGTTAGTATCTAGATCTTTTTGTAATCAGACAAAAAGAGTCTAAAAATTAATTATTTAGGATACAAAAAAAAAAACAATATAAAAACATATAGGTAAATTAGGTGCTTAAGCCTAGTATGCAGCTGAAGTGAAACGATAAATCCCATACAAAAATAACACAGTGAAATCATGAACGAAATTGTTCGTTCTTCTTTTCGTTAAACGGTTGATTACTGATTCCAGTCTCCACATGGTCTCCACTCACTTTTCGCACACAATTAATTAACCGGGACATTAATTTAGATATTCTTCAAATTTCGTGTGTATTCGTTTTTGGTGTTTACCTAGAGGAGAAATCGCATTTTCGTTTTCTTCCGGTTATAACGGGTATAGGTACTCCCCATATAAACTGTTTTAGGTTTTGCAAATTTACTCGAAAACGTCTCTTACGATTTTAATAAAACTTGATGTGCACGGTATTTTTTAGCAGTCCTAATATAACTGCATTTCAAGGTTTTGACTAAAAATGCACATAACGAAGATTTGGTCGTTAATGTAGAGGTTGCAGTGTCGAGGAAGAACATGAGGATATAACCCACTACCTCTGTCATTGCCCCAGTCTATGCCATTTAAGAAATAAAACTCTGGGGAAATACTTCTTTCGAAAGCATCAACGAACTGTCAGAGTGCACAATAACAAATCTATATAGATTCGCAAGAGGGAACGGATGGTTGGACACCCCGGGATGGTAAGATGAGGAATTGGTAAACCCTCAAATGGGCATCACAATGGGTCTAAATTAACCTAAGTGAGTTGGGGTTGAGCTATTGGCTTTCCTACAGCAACCCGCAAACCTTACCTAACATAAATGGCACAGCTGTCGAATTGACATAATATTAAAGAGCTACCTCAAACTTAAAGAAATGCGTAGGTATAAGCACAGTCAATAAGGCGAAAAATAGGCATTTCTGTACGAACAAAATCCCATCAAACTGAATTTCGACATTCATCTTTTTAATGGCGTCATAAGCAATGTTTTAAAAGTCGACCTCAAAGTCAAGTGTACGTCAAAGTTTATTCAAGGTTAAAGGTCACAAAAATGACCTTTTTGAATATCTCGCTTTGTTCGCAGGAATATCTCGCTTTGTTCGCAGGAATTCGATCAGGGGGGGGGGGGTATGTCAAACTCGTTTAAGAACCAAAATAAAAAAAGTTTTTTTACCTTAATTAAAAAAGATTATTTTAAGCATGTTTACTTGCAAATATAGAAAAATGATGTGACTTGTTTAGCTTTAGTGGGTACCTATATGTTTATGTTGAGCTGACAGCAATGACATAGCTTTGAATTCATTGAATTGTTAACAAATGTATCAAGGTTCAAGACTCAATAAATTAATGCTTTGACACCGATGATCACCACAATTTTTCAATCAAAAATCAGGGCTACACATTCTTTGTTATATTCAAAGCTTGTCAATTTTATATAAAATATATTCAGCCCTATCGAGGTATCCGTTCGGAACGGAGAATTCTCCGATTTCATACAAATCCTCCACTACTTTATTGCGCTCTATACACTTTTTTGTAGATAAAAAATGTTTTGTTTTAAGAAAAATTTGTTTTCTGTATGAAGTCAAAAATGTTTAGCACCCCCCCCCCCCCTGAGTATTACGCCTTTGCTTTAGATATAATAGGTGGTTCAACCATGTTTGCAGCCTAATATCCCAAGAAAGATCTGTTCTGACTCCCATACACAGGGATATTTGCTTGCAGCGAATTTAATCACCTTTTGGGATGAACAATTTACAAATTAAGTTATTTCATAGAGTCAAATGGAGTAAACACAAAATGCTTTTGGATTTTTTTTAATTTGTTTTATAAAAAAATTACAAAATTTATTTATTTTATAGAGTAAATACAAAAAATAATGTCTGCATTTATTTTATTTTTTATATATTTTTTTTAAAGGAGTAAGAGAATAAAGTTTTGGGAATCTTTCACAAAAGTTATTCATATGCATCTCTATTTTATTTTTTCAATAAAAAAACAACACAACACAATTATTATTCAAAACTGTTTAATTTATGATTGCAAACTACTATCATATGTACAGAAAAAAATTTCCCATTTTTTTTAAAGACATCTCACAGTTCCAAAGATTTTTAAAACAATTCAATATGAAGCAACTACAGAAGACTGCATGAGGAAGAAATTATAATTTGAATTGTATGAACATTTAATTTTTCCAAAAAAATGATAAATGATTTCATATGGGAGAATCAAAAACATCTTATTAAATACTTAAAAAAACAAGACAATATTTAATTAAAAAAGCAGAGCAGGAAGTGGATGAACTGTATACAAATAGAAAATATTTTTGGTATACCTATCTATACCTGAGCAACGCTGGGAGGGTGAACTAATAATTATTATAATCATATCAGGCCAACAAAGGCTTTCTTGCTATTATTTACATATTATAGGGTTCGATTTTGATTTTGGACCATACAAGTTTTTGGAAAAAAAACTTATCTCAGCGACAACTAGGGGGTAATTAAAATAGTCAAATTACTCTTTACAACATCAACGGCCTCTAAAAACGGATCAACATCAGTTTCGATCGATTCATATACACGAATATTCGGAAAAAAAAGCGACCCGAGGGACTGGTAATTAAAATAGCCTATGTTACGTGCTAAAACATCAGTTATTTGCCTGCAAAAGTCCCGTCAAATTTGGTCCAGGCGTTTCTAAGTTGAGCCGGAACAAACATGTTTACCATATATGATTTCATGGCATCTTTTTAAAAGCTTTTGTTCTGACATTAGGCTAGTCCTACTAACAAAAATCTCTGAGGGCTCAGAGATTTTTTAAGTGGGACACAAAATCTCACCTGAGGAGTGAGATTTTTTTCCGGAGATCACTGAGACTAAAATTTGTTGGATTCGATTTCTCAGTTTATTTTTCTCGCTCTAAACAGATGTTTTTTGACGTTTAAAAATGATTGGTGGGCTTTAAACAAAGATAAAACGAGCAAATCATTTAGCATTTTGTATTGAACACTAGCAAGAAAAAAAAAAACTAGTAAAAATACAAAAATAGAAACTTGAAAGAAATACACTTCAAAATGATAAATAAAAAAATATTTGTTTGATGTTGTTTTTATGTTTTACTTTTTGATATGTTTGCACAGAGAAATGTGTCCCACTCAGTCCCACAAAAGGATTATATTTCTGTCAAACTGTTAGCAGGACGCACATTACACATATTAAAGGTAATATACTCCGAGTTTCCATTTTTGTTCAAGTTCGCGCATGTGTCAAAAATGGAGACCCGCTGTCACTCGGAATGTGCTGTCACTTGAGTAAAGTGACACTTCAGCCACGCACAAATCCAGAAAAATTTTATAAATTTTTGTTATCAAATGATTTCGTGTAAAGAATTGAATAAAAACAATTTTTCTTGTGTATACAAATTAAAAACGGACAAATCTTTGTGATCAAATTTACATATATTATTGATCAATAATAAAGACTTTCATTATTTCTTCACTCATTTCTTATTAAATAGTTAAGTACCTTAATATACTAAATTGATCGCGTCTTAAAAAATTTCCAAACAATTCGTTTAAATTACTAATATCTTGATTTGTAAGAAAATTATGTGTCTGTGACAGAAAACAACAAATAACAGGATAAGAAAATTCAAATTGATAATAAAAAAATGACATATTGGTTATAGACTTTTTATAAGTAGAGTCGAATCTAGGGTCACCAAATGTTTTTTTTTCATATGTCATTCGATTTTTGACAACCTGCGCAGTTACCTTTAATATGTGTACTGTGAGTACTGTGAGCAGGACGCGCCTATTACAACAAGACATTTCCTTTTTATTTGTGTGTATGGATGGTATTATTGACGTGAAGTCGTGAAGGCTTCCTTGGATTCTTTTTTTTCTAGTTTGTCACGCCTCCTGTTAGAATAACTGATTTACTTTTGGATCCATAATCTTATGTTCAAGTTTATAATAAAGAACTCGAATAAATAAATAATAAATTTATAAATAAATTTCATAAATTGTAATTTTTAATTTAAGGTGACCTAGACTTAGAGTACTATGCTATACCCACCAAAAAAATAGAAACGGAAGCTTACTATCGCACCGTGGATCGTAATGCTGCTGAAGAAATACTTACTTGTCGCGAAGACGGATCTTGTTTGGTTCGTCCTTATAAAGAACAAGTATAAATATATTTTAAAACAAAAATATAAATTTTTATTATCTTATAAATATTCTTTCAGGATATCTCAATCAAATACGTAGTCACAGTTTATGCTCAACAAAATTATTTTCATTTGTATATTCGAAAAATTCTCGGCACCGAAATGTATGGCATCGGACAAGAGAAACCCTGCGAAAAACTTTTCAATGCACCAAGTGATATTATTGATTATTATAGACTTAATCCACTTTTATGTACAAATAAAAAAATAAGCATAAGTCTTAAACTTGTAACGATATCATAGTGGGGAAAGCATATTTTGTTTACTATGAATAAACAAATTTTTTTTAGCTTTTCCTTACATATAATTATTATTAAATTAGGATTAAAATTATTTTGTACAAATTTGTATTATATTGCATTTTATGATTATTGTTACTTAATTATTTTAAATTGAAAATTAAAATAACAAAACGTAATACTAAGTTTCTACAATAGCTTTGAATACACATTGATTATTTTGCATTAAAGCTGGCCAAAGGAACGCCTTTATAAGGTCTGAACGCCGATCGGAGTGTGGATGACGATCATGTTTTTCTGGTCGAAGAAAACCTTATAAAAACAAAAATACATTTAATACAAAATAATATATATTTATAATTAAAATTGTCGTACCCAAATTAAAATCACTATCCAAGTAGTATGGGCACTTCTGATTGACCATCTTCCAAGCCAGCCTCACGCTATCGCTAATAAATTTGGTAAGTGGCAGACACGTCTCTAGACATTTGTATTCGTGTAGCGTCGACAGAACCTATCAAATTTGGATAAAGCGATTAGTAGATACATTAGATATAGATTAACGTAGATCGAGGTTTAACCTGATTAGATACCTGCCGTTCTATGTCTCCCATGGGAAATATATCGGCAGTGATATGAAGATGCGCACGCACAGAACGATCCAAAGCCAGCGAAATCTCATTCACGCTTTCCATCGGACAGCTCAGAGTTCGACGTACCTCGATCACTTTGCGTTCACGCATTCCATGACATGCTCGGAACGAAAGCTGTCAAAGATGAGAATTTAATGAGAACACATCATAAGCTTTAATAGAATAGAAAGTTACAAATAATTGTGTAGGATGGATTGTTGAGATTGTTAGGCTTGAAAACAAAACTATGAATTTGATGTTAGGTATTAATCATGTTTTAAAGGTGTTCCCTATTAATAGTATTGACATTAAAAGATATCAGCCAAAATTTTATATATAAATATAAATCTAAAACATTGGTAGTAAGTTGAATCATCTTTTTTTTTTTATTTTTGTTTTATATAAAAACAGAATCTACTATACTTTCAGTTTTGCATATCTAATCATGTCAAAGCCTACGGTCATAACTCAAACGAGATGCGAATCGAAATTGAAAGTACATTTAGATATCTTTGACGCAGAAAGGAGCACTTTCTTCTTCTATAGCTTTTTAAGATGTAATTATTCTACATTGCAGAATGGCGTGGTTGATTTGTTGCCCACTTAGTCTTAATATATTTTTAGCCTTTGGCTTTGATTATTCGAAGACGCACGTAATGAAACTTGATATCAATATTATGCCGGCTAAACTATTTTACACCAAACGCATCGATGAGGAGAAAACTGAAAGTGAATTTATGTTGCAAAATTTATGCGAGAAAGAGATTGAAATTGAAAGTTTTTTTTTTAGTGACAAAGTCAATACAGCCCCTGGTGGTACTAACTGGGTTTGTCAACCGTTTGCGTTTTAGACAAAGGCAACCCGTTTTTGTCTCTGTACCATTTTCAGATATATATATAAAAAGTTGCTTAAGTAGGTTGTCCATTTAACTAGCTATACGGTTGTCTCCGGAAACCTGACGTCCTTAATTTGTCTCGTTCTTCACGTGGTGCTATAGATGAATACAATCTATGCGATATCCATTGATTTGATGATAACATTTACTATTATGACATTTGATTTTAATTAAAACTAGATTAAAACAAGGAAGAAGGGCAAACATTGTTTGGGGTGTGGTTTTATCATTGATCAATTGAGAATCCGGATCACTGTTAAATTTGCTAGCGTTGGCTTAAATTGCGCTAACTCTTCTTCAGAAAAAAAAACTCGGCCAGCTGCAAATATAGCTTCTATGAGCTTCCTCGTGGAAACCTTTAACATAAGTGTCCTTCCTAATAGTTGTGGTAGATTTGAGAAATACAAGAAAATCTTCTCTTTCTGGTTAATGAGACAATTGTCTGCAATTCGATAACATGTATGAAACGCGTCAGAATCAATCGCAAGCCCCTTCGTGACTGGGCATACTGAAGCATTTCTCATAGATACTCAGGACACCTTCCATGAATTATGTTCTGAAGTCTGACAACGTTGCGATATTTCAAATATTCATTCAAGCTCAGACCCCACAACGAAGATTTAATATTAGATACACTAACATATATTGGAATATTGTGAATAAATCGTAAGCAGTCGTTAAAAGCTACATTTAGCCTACGTTTGCATTCAAAATCCAAGATCGGATACCCAGAGCAGTTAAAAGTAAAAAAAGGAATAATGAGACTTTTGATAAGGTGTTTTTTTATATCAGGACTCAAAATACATGATGAAGACCTAAGGGATATTCTTCTCAAAGCTTCAGAAACAGCTTCACAGCAGCTTAAACTATTGTTTATTTGACAGCCCAAATACTTAACCTTCTTGGAGTATTCAATTATTTGGCTACGAGAGCACAACATACTTAACGTTTTCAAAGGATTAAGCTTTAGTTAATTTTTCTCAACCCACTTAAAGATGTTGTCCAGATCTTCATTGACCCTTGCAACACAGTCTTCAATTAAACCTAAGTCACGAAAAATATAAATAAGGACATTATCCGCATACATATGTATAAAACGATTCACAACAAATTCAGGCAGATCGTTTATAAATAACGAGAATAAAAGGGGTCCAAGAACAGAACCCTGTGGAACACCACAGTTAACACTTGATTCTAATAACTGATTCAAGCAAGGAGATGCTCTCTCACCGTGCGACCTCTTTGCTCTTTAACACATCATTATTTGCATCATTCGAAACTCAAAAGGTTGACACAATGGCTTGCATATGCCGATGGATGACATTGATATCATTGGAAGAACAAGGAAAAGTTTTATGATGTGTTGGTCAGGGTTTAGTTGTGAAAGCAGGTTAAAAAAGAAGCATTTGCGTCTGCGTGTAAAAAATTCTGCACTTTAGCAAAATGTTACGATGGACAACTATAATGTCGCGGTATAATAAAGATCTTTGTATACCAAATAGTTCAAATTGGAAATACTGGAGTTGGTTTTTAGCGTTTACTTAACAAACAAAAGGGTTCAGCTGTGAAAATTTAAATGTGACACCTAATAGTACGAAAGCTAGCGACCAATTTTGGGACATTATTTTTGCGTGCTTGAATTTTTGTCCAATAATATTGCTTCAGTGTCACTCATAATAATATATGAATGACATTGATGGCTACAAGATATGGCCGGAAACCAAAGAACAGCCCTTCAAAGTGCATAAATAAAATAATGATGTAAACTGCCATAACATTATCGAGATGGGAAAGGGTTGCCAGAGCAACTCAAAAAATGGTATAAAAACACTTAAAAAGGAAATTTTATGAGTTGCTCTGGCAACTCTTTTCCGGCTTGATTATATTATGGCAGTTGTACATTATTATTTTAAACGTTTCAAACTATATAGTAAACAAAAATTTAGTGCCAAAATTACTTACCATAGGTAGGTAATTTTTGTAGGTAGCCATATAATTGGCATTCATTAATGAGTGGCCCTGAAACAATAACAAAATTTCCCAAAATCGGTCGCTTTTGCTTTCCTACTATAACGTAAAATTTTTTTTTTATTTTATTGATATTATATTGAGAAAAACAATATTGAGAAAATTATTTTATATTGCATTCCAAATTCCAACGCTTCCGAAGATATATAATAAGCGAACATTTATTATAACCTATAAATCATAACGAAACAACCTTCCTGCAAAAACGCATTTCAAATTCAATGAAACCGCTTAGAGAAAGCCTTAATCCATAATTTTGTATTTTTTTCTCAACAATAATAAAATAATTACTATTTTCTCCAAGTGAGCGCAAAAAAAATGTCCATCATTATCTGCAATGACTTCACCTTATACTTACCACAATAATCGAAAAAAGTAGTTTCGCTTTCAAACTATGCACGTGCTTTAGTTGTGGTAAGCCATCTAACACCTCCAGCGTTTCTGTCCTATTTTCTTCGTACAAATACCGATATTGTGATACAATTTCACTGAAAAATAAACACAAAAATAAATTGTTTAAACTCATTTACTTAAATGCCATTCAAATTGGCAACTTGACATCCCAAGTACGCCTTTGTAGAAACCTTCTAAAAACGAAAGATGCCAATTTGAATAAATTATGTCAATTGTTTTCTTTTGTATAATTATTGAAAGCATACAAAAAGAGTGGTTATATGAAGATACAAAGAGTAACTAACATTTTTAACATCTATTATACACTCACCTCATCTCATCTATAGCAGCTGAATCATCTGAATGATAACCGTCACTAAAGTTACTGCCTGCACTCGGACTGGGCGGAGTAGACTCTGGTCCCATGAGGCTTAAGACAGCTTCGCATCCACGGGTGAAATTCATCAGCAGCCCTGCGGCAGGTCGTTTTTCTATGCAGGATTGAGTGTCAAGACGTTTTATCAAACTGACACATTGTAGCACCTCTTTGTCGTTTTGTACTCTTTGACCAAGATTCTCCACCAAGACGGCCAATTGCTTGAGGGCGGGCTTGTCTAGTGTGGTAAGAAGAGTCTTGTTGTCGATTAGACGCTGTTGAATGTCGCCATAGTTTATGGCAAGTAATCGTTGATGGGATGAATGTGCTGGATGCTGGTTTACGGTAATCATACTAAATTCTTCTAATTTATGAATGGCCGCCTTGTAGGTTTCTATGTGTCGTTGAAGTTCAGTCTTGAGTGCATTATGAAGGGAAATTAATTGACCAGTGTGATCAGCTGTTAGACCATGGATTCCTAGACCTTGAACTGCCATGTCAAATGCTTTTCGGCGTTCACGAATATTCTGGCGGATTGATGGCTCATATTGTCCAAGAGCTTGCAGGAGCTTGGAGCAACGCTGTCGAAGTCCTGATTCGTGGGGATTAGAAAAAAGTCTCACAAGTTGCCAAGTAACTGCATCTACTGGTACATCAGGTTTGGGTGTTGGATTTAAGGTGAGTAATCTAAAAATACAATTTAAAATAAAAATAATAGCCTATATTAATTAATTTGTTAATTAAATAGCAATGCGCAAAATAATGGGTTCTATATAAGATTTAAATTTAATCGAAGTTTGACGCCAAATAAAAATATTAAAACATTATTTCAATTTCAACTCTGCTCTATCAAAGTCGGAAATGATCTAACCAATACCTTTGACATCAAAGGAGGTTTTAGGCAAGGTCATGAATGCAGTATTCACGATATAAAGTTATTGAATCCAAGGGATATGTTTGATTGTTGCCAACTCTTAATTTTATACAGTACATCAAAAAACATACCTTGAGAAAAACGATTCCAAAAGATATGCACTATGTGGCAATGCCTCTAAAAGCAAATCTATTGGAAGTTCTGATATTACGGATCGCAAGACGGATGGGCCAAGTCGACCAACAACTCCAGCTGCTTCTCGGTATTGCCTTCCTTCCGAAAGAAGCATCAATCGGCGAAGAACTTGCCTCGGGCTAGTTAGAAATTCTCTACCATCTCTGGAAGGACCTCGTATTCGCTCTCGACTATCTGCCATTTCGTGTTCTCCAATTTATCCTTAATAATATCTCCGCGCCTTCAAAATTGATGTCTTCGAAGCATCTTTACACTCTTAACGTGTAGTTTGTCGTCTTCACCTGAAAATATAAACAAAAAAGCGGTTTCAATGAATTTGTTTTCTTTTTTTATTTTCATGTTAAAAATAGTATTCAATTCACAAGGTCGGCTTCGAGAATGTCAGTTAACTTGTAAGAAAAAAGTGTCATGAAATTCCTGAGTGGTATTCATATACTTTCACCGAAGTCATCATGCAGTGTGAAAATAAATACATTCGTGTTAAAAAGTGTGGAGCTTTGAATTGGAGCTTAAGACTCAAAAATTGTTGATGTCATTGTTGAGTACCTATATACTCTTTCAAATCGTGGGAGAACACTCGCGGATTAAGGAAGTATTTTGGAATGCACTTTTTATCTAATTAAAAATCATAGGGTTAAGCGTCAGATATAAAAATGTTAATTGTGGGAATCTAAACATCATTGTTTACAAGGCGGCTTCAGCAGTCGTTGAGTTTCAAATCATCTTTCATTCGGATGGTATAATTGTTTCGAATTTTGAAAGCGATCTGAGAAATTAATTAAATGAAAGTTTTATAATTGAATGTCTTTGCTTTTATGGTGTGAATCTAATAACAAAGAGTATGAATTCATTGACTTGACTGCATAGTTTTTATAGGCTTGAAAATATTATAGGCTAACAATAAATAGATGCTTGAAGTATTTATAACAATATTCCGGAAGCTAAATTATATTGAGTGAAGCTTTCGTGGATTGATTTTTTATACATAATATACCGTAGGTACTCACATACATTTATGAAGTGAATATCAAAAAATAAAATTAATCTGATTCTCAAAATATGAATGACAAAAAGGGGTGCGGGTCATCGTTTCGCAAAACTCATTCCTCAATCATCAAAATAAATTTTAATTGCCTCGCAATAGTTATTTGGCAAAATTTCTTTTGGTTTCCAATCAACTCGCAAAATGGTCATTTCGCAAAAAAAAAATCCCGCATTTTTTGTATCGCAAATTTTAAAATGGCAACTTATGGTTTTGCATACCGTCAAAAATTTATTTTCTTATTTTCTCGCAGTTTATTTCATATACAATATCTATTTATGTATATATAAAAAGTAATAAAATATATAAAAAGTAAGGAAAATAAATGTGTCTCCTGAATCCATAAGAAACAAAGGTAAATTTAATGGTTTAACGGTTTTTCTACAAGCTTGAAAAATTGATTTTTGTATGCTTGACTGACCACAGCAGATAATGGAGAAGTTATATTTATAGTAACAGAACTTAATGTTTTGTGTATAGGGATCAAGATTCGAGCTCAATGTTTTGATGTAGACAGGAAGATCGTAAAATTCGGGCGCAGTTCATCACCATGTAAAAGATCCAAAGGCAAAACAATTTAAAAGCTTAACAATAAAGTGCGAAATAAGAATTGCGATGTAAAAAAAATTGCGTAATGATTTCTTGTGAAACAAACACACACTGCTAAATGAGAACTTCCTAAACAATAAATTGCCAAACAATCAAAAGCACAATGATAAAATGCCAAACCGAAAATGGCGAAATGATCATTGCGAAATGAAAAAATGCCAAATAAAATCCCGTATCTAATAATAAAGTGCTCTAAACGCCATTTAAGAATTATCCAATATTTACCGGAGACCCTCTAGGTATAATAATGAATAATTTAGTTTTTTTTACGCCGCACTATTTTGCAACTAGGCCAATTTCGGGGGTAAGTTAGAACAACGTTTTTTTTGCACTATCAGACTATCTTGACATCTTTTGATTATAACTTTGAATCGACTTTAGTGGATTTTGTAGCTGAAACGTGGTTCTAAAATTTAAAAAAAATTGGCTTCCTATCTTATTTTTTTAAATTTTTGGGGGTGCACCTGTTTTTAAAAAGAAAATTGTATTTTTACCCGCCGCACCCGGCCTGATGGTTGCCATCGCTTAGAGTCGTCGAAGTGTGGGAGTGAATTCTTGCAACGGGAGTTGGAAATTTTTATTTTTTACAGACCTGAAGTCCTGATCGATTTGGACTGGTATTATTTTTAAGTTTGCTTAGGAACCGAAGTTAGGAGATATGAAATTTCGGAAGATTTGTATGAAGAATGTATGAAGACTTTTCCAGAACGGACGGACTATAAACTCTACCCCCACCCACCATGTTCCTATATGCCCCATATATTTCAGGAACCCTTGTTGGGAAGTTGGTACTGATGGAGTGTACTTCCTCTCGTGCTCATCTACCCTGCCTTAAGGAATGTTACAATATTGTAAACATCCTCCCAATGTTTTCAAGTGCACGCTAAATTAAAAATGAAAACTCTCACATTGAATAGGGAGCACTCAAACTCCCTTTAAATTGTTGTTGTTGTTGTTGTTGTTGTTGTTGTTGTTGTTGTTGTTGTTGTTGTTGTTGTTGTTGTTGTTGTTGTTGTTGTTGTTGTTGTTGTTGTTGTTGTTGTTGTTGTTGTTGTTGTTGTTGTTGTTGTTGTTGTTGTTGTTGTTGTTGTTGTTGTTGTTGTTGTTGTTGTTGTTGTTGTTGTTGTTGTTGTTGTTGTTGTTGTTGTTGTTGTTGTTGTTGTTGTTGTTGTTGTTGTTGTTGTTGTTGTTGTTGTTGTTGTTGTTGTTGTTGTTGTTGTTGTTGTTGTTGTTGTTGTTGTTGTTGTTGTTGTTGTTGTTGTTGTTGTTGTTGTTGTTGTTGTTGTTGTTGTTGTTGTTGTTGTTGTTGTTGTTGTTGTTGTTGTTGTTGTTGTTGTTGTTGTTGTTGTTGTTGTTGTTGTTGTTGTTGTTGTTGTTGTTGTTGTTGTTGTTGTTGTTGTTGTTGTTGTTGTTGTTGTTGTTGTTGTTGTTGTTGTTGTTGTTGTTGTTGTTGTTGTTGTTGTTGTTGTTGTTGTTGTTGTTGTTGTTGTTGTTGTTGTTGTTGTTGTTGTTGTTGTTGTTGTTGTTGTTGTTGTTGTTGTTGTTGTTGTTGTTGTTGTTGTTGTTGTTGTTGTTGTTGTTGTTGTTGTTGTTGTTGTTGTTGTTGTTGTTGTTGTTGTTGTTGTTGTTGTTGTTGTTGTTGTTGTTGTTGTTGTTGTTGTTGTTGTTGTTGTTGTTGTTGTTGTTGTTGTTGTTGTTGTTGTTGTTGTTGTTGTTGTTGTTGTTGTTGTTGTTGTTGTTGTTGTTGTTGTTGTTGTTGTTGTTGTTGTTGTTGTTATTGTTTTGCTCAAAAAATAACGGTACCTATGACGGTTTTGGAAAAGCTTAATTTTCTCGAAAACGGCAATAACGATATTTTTGAAAAAATAGATACTGAGGGTTTTTGTCTGATTTACTTTTGTTAAATCGCAAAATAAAAAAATTGGCAATCCTATTAACGGTACCTCCCATAGAACCGTTATTTTTTTTCTTGAGCTATCTCATTTCAATCCAAAAAAAAAATTTAGAAAAATCTCAATGACTGTAAACAAATTTCAATACCGAAATTTTGAAAAAAAACTTAATCTTAGTTTTAATTATTTTTTTATTTATTTTTTGTAAATTCAATATTCTGAAAACGCCTTGACAAACAAATTTTATTTTCTGTGCAAAAAATGGAAACAATTAAGCACTTAAAAATGGCGTTTTTTTTTTAAATTTGAAAAAAAAACTTTTTTTAAAAAATATTAAGTTAACATCGATTTATTTAAAAACCGCTCTAACGATTTTGGAATAATTTTTTCGGTAAGCTTATATTTAGACAACAAAATTTTCTGCATACTTTGATTTTGGCTTGAGTCTTTGTAAAAAGAAATTTTAGCACTTTAGTGAAAAATTCATATATTTTTTCCTTTAAGTATATTAAAAAAAAATGATTAAATATAATTTTATTTTCGTGGCAACTTGCCACAAGCACAAGTACGTGTCACCTAGTCATGCACCACAAGAGCAAGTTTGTGCAACGCAGTCGTGCACTTTATTTAAAAAAGCGTAGGTTAACACAAAATTTCCGTTATGTGCATTTTTAGCCAAAAATTTGAAATGCCATTATTTTAACAGTATAGCTAAGCTATAAATATATTGTTTATCAAAATCTTTGTAGTTCGGTGCATAGACAACAACACATACTTTTGGCTTCTCTATCTTCGTAACAATAGCTCTATTTTTAGCAAATAAAAAATCAACCAAAATCCATAAATTAATGAAATTCTGTTTATCACATTTCAACTTCTTAAAACTCATTTCCGTTCCATTATTACAAACAAAAATGTTAACAAGTAAACAAAGTACCAAAGTAAACAACAAACATTAAAAAATTACCAACAAAATTTTGACATCATAATAAAAAAAAGGTTCTTGCACCTATTAAAACTGAAGTTGTAATAATGTTAGCAACCTTTGAAGTCTCACAACAACGACCAAAAAGTGTTTAGACATACCAGCAGAACAATAAAAAACAAAACAAACTCGAAAGGTAAAAAGCGGACAACAATAAACACAGTGTTCTGGAATCTGACAGTTTGTTGACCCTCAGCATGACATTAAATAGTTTGGGTGTACCTCCGAAGGTTTTGTTGTAATAGGTGCACTTTTTTAAATTTCTTTACTAATCTACTGCACTTCCTTCGGAATTATTGTTTGTAACTACATTTGTTCTAACGCAAACAAACTGTCAAGTCGATGGTTTCGAAACCAAATTATATTTATATATAGGGAAGTGGAAGAATGTCTCGGGTAATTAGTGATATGAATTCCCCTCATTTCAAAACGTAGGGAGAAAGATACATACAATTTCACATAAATAAACTTGTAAAATATCATTAGGGTGTTGCACATACGCCGCAGACTAGATACAGCTAAAACTGTTATTCTGTTGTCTTTTAAGAATTGTGCACGGAATATTCTAATCAGTGGTTCGTGTTGAATCTTAGATAGTCCAGAATGGATAATTTGAAGTCTTGACTGGGCTAAGATAACCTTATTTTTACAATTATTTGGCTAGAATATCTTTTGCGTGATGATAAAATACTCACAAAGAACTTATATTATGTTTCCATTTATAATGATGAGAATTTCAAAAGATAATCTTGGGATAAAAGTATCTACAACATAGTTAAGATGTTTCTGATTCTCTATCATATGTTTTGGGTCAAAAAGGTGAAGTTTAAAACAGCAGCAACAGAATTGGATATGTTTGGAATTTCTGATTAAGTGGAGAACCCTGTTATTTTTTTTTATGACCATAATTATATTATAATAAGATGATGGAAAATGTTTATTTTCTGTGAGTTGAATTGGTTGCAAACTGATGTAGTTATAGGTATTTGGTTTGAGATAATGTTTCGGAGGATTTTTTTACTCGTCATAAGAAGTTTGTTAGAGATATTATAAAGACAGGTCCTAGATTTAGATTAAATGAATACGATATATAAAAACGATCAACAAATCTTCGTATAAATTTCAAAATGTTGTGTTATGATGTGCGGTGGAAATTAATTTGATGTTTGAATATAGATGATTGAAAATGTAATTGACTTGAATGTATAGTAAATACCATATCTTCTGCGATTGGCGACAATTTTCAGTTTTGTTGGGATAATTGTGAAGTAAATAGATGCAGTAAAAAAGCCAAATACAATACATGTTGACTATTTTTATTAAAGAATAATTCGTCACTGAATCTGGCCCATCCTGAATTTCTGGCGCCCTACACCAAAAGATGATGAATGACTAGAACAACACGTGGACAAAAAGGGCTTTCCAAGTATAATATCGCCGTTTCGGCTAAAGATGTCAATTTCGGTGAGAAATAGAAAAATATTTTGTTTTCGTGCTTAACCGTTTTCGTAGAAAACTGTAAAAACTATAGCACCGTTTTTGGCGACGCACGTTTATCTATTCGAAAAACACGTTATAGAATTTTTGCCTGGGCCAGGTAAATAACCTGGACCTCCCACCTTTTAAATGCAACATGTTTTGCGCGACACTAAGGAGTAGAAAGATAGTAACAAATTGTTTTGGTACAATGGATAGAGAGCTAGTTGATTTTAATTTTTCATTGTAATGCTACTTATTCCATATTTAAAAAAATATTTGAAAACATATACCAACAAAAATCGCCGTAGGTTTATGGAGTGACTTGTGACTCTAATGCTGAAATACATTGAGTCACTGTGTGGTGTGCAGTTTCATCGAATTGAGAGGCATTGTTGGTGGCCATAATGTTTTTGTTTACCATGGATTGCGCTAAAGACGTATAACTTTGAGCAGGAATTGGTTCAATCAAAATGGAGCAAATGATGATGCATTCTTAGCCAAACCGGTTATGGCGAAGCTCCGAAAAAAATTAGTATTCAGAAACTGCACTTTTCTACTGCTCCTGGACATCCTGTAATGTTCTGTCGTCTGAAAATGGAGCAAATGATGATGCATTCTTAGCCAGACCGGTTATGGCGAAGCTCCGAAAAAAATTAGTATTCAGAAACTGCACTTTTATACTGCTCCTGGACACCCTGTAATGTTCTGTCGTCTGAAAATGGAGCAAATGATGATGCATTCTTAGCCAGACCGGTTATGGCGAAGCTTCGAAAAAAGTTAGTATCCAGAAACTGCACTTTTCTACTGCTCCTGGATACCCTGTAATGTTCTGTCTGACAGACGCTTTTGTCAATACAGTTTTATTATTAAACAGTTTCTAAGTTAGTGGCCCGTTTTGCTGGCTTAAGGGATTTTAATAACTCGCTTTCTGCAGTCCAGCCGCTCACGCAACTTCGTTGCTCCGGTTGCTTATAGGGTATTTTAAGGATCGGTAGAGAATTTTTCACGTATGAAAAATTAGGTGCCTTTAGAGTTTAAGAATTTTCCTTAAATAATCATTTAATAACAGCTACCATACAACTTAATCATAAACATCTAGGCCATTTTCTATATTTTTTCAAAACTGACCGAAATAAATGATTTATAGGTATAAATACTTTGGTATGAAATATAATTTGGAATGTACGTTTGAAATACATTTTTCATAAAAAAAAAAACAGTTTCGAACTGAATACCTATATCTATAGTAGATATCTATTGATAAATATTATTACAATTTAGCATAAAATTAGTATGGGAATCCATAGTGCCATATGCCTAATTGTATTGTTTCTCTCCGAATCTATGTTCCATCATTGTACCGCAGTAATAAATATGTAGTTTTTTTATGATTCAAAATTGGGTTACTACAGCATTAATTTAAAAAAAAAACCCGCTGCCCAAAGTTAACGATTCTTCTCTCTCAAAGAAAATACCAAACGCACCAAAAATGGAAACTCCTGCTTCACATCTTTTTCTCGAAATGCCTATATAAAATACCTTTCCCCAAAGATTTATCCGAAACTCGTATTCCATTCACCTGCTGCTGCATCACACTGACCCAATGACTAGTTAAAGTCTTACAAATTGTTATTCTTGTTTTTTCTTCGTTAAGGTACCTATCCTCTACCAACAAGAAAGTTACAATCTTAGTTTTATTATACCTACAATTTGCATAAATTCTTTTGTAGCCCGAATTCCATTCATTAGTAGAACCGTTATTCGGTAATTTATATAGAATAAATTCATGCACACTTTTAATAAATTAGAATTTTATTTCAAAGGTACTATCGAATTAAATATGACTTACCTTCTTGTTGTTTCCAAAATATGAAAAATTAATTCTTTTCAATGCGTATCTTAATTTGTAATCCAAACTTTGATTTAAACGCTGAAATCAAATAAAACAAAATTTACACAAGTTTTTCGTTCCCAAATTATCCGAAGAGAGATAGATGTAACTATGCGACACTCGGATTAGGTTAATCACTTTAACACGTTGTGATGGTTATTCCGACGAATTTCTAAGAATCAATTTCACTGAATAATCTTTTCGGGATCTGCTTAATAACAGGCTTTAAACTATAATTCATAAATGTTGTATCTTTTTTTTGCACTTATACCTAAGATCATAGTAGAAGTATCTATATATACAGAGATTCTCAATTAACTTTGCGGAAGATGCCCGACCAACGACCGATGTTGATAAAAACTTAACTCAGACTGAATGTCATGACCAAAGCCAATGCCCAAACGAGCCTTAGCTCGCAGATACAAGTGTACCTACTTGCTTTATCTTTCACATTTATCTTATAGTTGAAGCGATGCCGAGACACCAGGGAGAGAAAAGTTGATCCAACCGCAAGCCTGCAACTCTCAATGTTTTTGACTTTTTGTCTTTACAATTATTTGTATGCATTTTAAGTGCATGACTTTGACTGTGTGATTTTTGGACTTCCTAAGTTCTAACGTTGTTTTTTTTAGTAAATATGGTTTCCATTTCTTACATTTTTTTATCGGTTCTTCATTGAAATCGTTTGTAAGACATTTGGGCGCAATGAAGTTCGAAATTTCAAATCAATTATATTTGATAGAGAGATTCCTAATTTAAAATGGTCGTTGCAATAAATTTCGACAGAAAAATAAAAAAAAAAAAATACAAAAATTCTTATAAAAATATGTTTTTTTTTCGTAGCCAAAAAACGACCGAAAACATTGTCGCAAATGCAGAAAATTTGGCTTTTTCCTTTTTTAAGAATGAAGAAAGGTCAAAGTCAAACACTTAATGATAATGACTTTTTGCAATAACCCCACGATATTTTGTACAAAGTATTTTTGGGGTAATATGCCTGGACTTTGTTTTTAAATTTGTATCCTACGTTTTCAGATACAGTTCCATTTTTCTTGAAAAAATACGACCAACTTTGATAAAATTTTATATGATTGATTGGCTACAAAAGCTGATGTTTTCCATTGAAATTTTTTTCCACGAAGAATATAACTAACAGTATCTGCCATAGAACCGTACTTTTTTGATACCCATTATTTTTTATACGGCTGCAACAATTTTAACATTATAAAAGTTTTGCTAAACCAAATTAATACTGGAATCAAAAATGTTGGAAGAAAGTATTTTCCGAAATGCATTTTTTTTAACTTCTATTGTTCTAAAAAAAAATCTGATCAATTTTGATAAAATTTTATTTGTTAGCTTTGTTGGCAACGGTCATATTTTTCATGGGAGTTTTGGTCAGAATCCGCTTATTAACGTTACCTGTTTAAACCGAATATCTTTTGAACTGCTGCACTGTGGTTCCACCGTAGGACAAAATCAAAAATAAATATTGAAACGGTTTTTAATGAAAACCAGTTTAATTAGCTTAGAACATCCCATACTAATAACGAATGCAAAAAGAAATACAAACTTTAGTCTTTACCGTCAGATTATCATCATCAAATCTTATTTAAAAAACATGACATTTGAGCCACTGTGCACCAATAGTAAGCCCGACTGCATTTATTTATTTTTTTGCATTTGCATATTTAATGGATTTTGGTTTTGTAATGAAGTTATTAGTACAAGGTAAGACGTCCATTATATATTTTTTGTGAACCAAAATCTGGATAAATAAAAGCACGCTGGCGTTCATATTGGGCTTCAATACAATTAAAATAAAATTGCTTTTGGCATATTGTTTTAAACTTTTAACTGTTACGCCCGTTACGCCCCAATAAAGTTAGGTATTGCAAGAAAGGTATATTTTTGTACTTTTTAATGCAAGTTAAATCAGCTGCGGAAACTTGCGGATTCTCTTTCAATTGATCTCTAAGCGATCTGAAGTCTTATTTTTTTAAAATTACTCACGCCAACTTCGATGTTTCCCATCGAATCTTTTGCCGAAGAAGCAAAATATATAGATACCTGTTAAAGAACTGTTGTTTTTTATTCCGGATATCGTGTGAACTTCTGCAACTAATTTGACGAAACTGAAATTTTTTAATTAAAGTCTCATTGAGCTTGATTATAAAACTGCAAACAAAATTTAAAAAAAAAACCTTGCCTGACGAATTTGATTTATTTTTTGTTTGGTAAATTGCGTTTATTTAGTGTATAGCGAATAGGTACCAGCATTTTTCGTTTTTAAAAAGTTTTAAAATGTTCCATTGATTTTTAACATCTAAAAAAAATCAATTTTTTTTAAAATTTTATTTTCCTTTTTCTTTATTTTTTTTTTAAGCAATGGGCTTAACTATAAGATACCTTTTTCCAAGTTTTGAGCATTAAGGTAGCTTGCCGCAAGAGCAAGTTCTTGCGACCCAGTCGTGGCCTTTATTTTTAATAAGTTTGAGTATATATTATAAGACATGATAATGTGAGTGAATTTACACATTACACAAATATGTACAAACATTCTATTAAATCAAGGATGTTTTTTGTTTAGATACGTAATTACATGTGTGAGATATATTTAAATAGATCATCATTGTGAACCGAAATTACATCTTAATTGTATAGGTGTTTTGTAATTCCTTCATAATGTTAAAAATTCGTGTTATACATCTTCATAGTTCAAGGTCAAAATATTGATACCTTTCAAAACAATCTTTTCAATTCATCCACTGCGGTTGATGTGCGTGCAGTATAATTATCTTACTATTACTATCTACCCATAATTTTTAATTATATCTCACTCACTGCAAGTAGCAATATATAGTTTGAATAAAATTAAAACATTCTTTGAAATTCCTTAATATTTTTTCATATGGTAGCACAAAATAATAATATAGATTGTAGACTTGCTTGTTTGCAGTTATCCATCCTCTATAACTTATAATTCAATAAAGTAATATTTAAAAGGCTTCTATTTAATGTTATGCCTGTTGGAAGCAAATTGTGTTGAGATTTTAATATTTTGTTATGCCATTACTCTACAAAGTTTATGTTACTTGTTATAATACAAGTCCATCTTCGAGTAGCTACATCTGACCCTAAGAGAAGATAAGGTTTATTTTTGCGTTTGGAAATCCACTATTACCGCCTCTGATGTCTGAAGCACTACACTTTATAGAACTTACCACCACAGCGCATACATCAATTTTTAATGACATCTCTGGCTATTAATATTACTTATTTGGTAATAAAGTATTCACTTACAAAATTGCCAATTTGTCTGTAAATTCCACATTCATCCGTAACTTAAGCAATTTGCAGCTACTTCATTAGCCATCCCAGTTATTTTCCATTTCCGCCATTCTGAATTCTGGGAGGGAGACATGAAGTGAGTCCACTTAAATGTTGCAACTTCGTGTCAAAAAAGCATTCTAACAATGAGCAGTTGGTAATTTTCCAGAAATCTTCTCATTTGCATCCCGGAGGATGTATCGCTTTAGTATACCTATATATTATATGCATCTTGAAATTATGAAACTGCGTTCCACCACACTTATTGTGCTGAGTTAATTTCTTGGACTCTTTGAATATATCTTCTCCATATTGGCAAACTATGAATTACCACAAAGGAAAGTGCAGACTATAATCATTGGTTACGATATATTGAAGCCAAACATTGTTTCAAGTCAAATCAGAAGTGGCTGGGTTCACGTAATAGGCCATCTAATTGGCAACACAGACAGAAGAGTGAAAATTAATGCAAATTGTGTTGCGGGAAAGTTCAAACGGTTGATGAAAATAAATCAAAATCAACTTTAAGTTGAGCAATCAAAATTTGTGCATTCTTGTTTCACTACCACTAGTATATTTCAAATAATTTGTAAGTTTTTCCCAAGAAATAAAGAAATTCCCAAATGAAAATCCCTAAACAAAGAAAAAGTAAGAAACTAAGTTAACCTATAAAATCGTCATTATTTAGACTACAGGATTTTTCGTTCTTTATTGCGTTGACTTAAAATTTGACTAATTGTTAAGGAACAAGATTCTCGGAACTTTTAATATTTCATTTTCTTTGTATTTTGTTGTCAAAAAGCTTCTTGGATGTGGTTTTATGGAAATATGCGTGATAGTGTCAACAAACTTGTCTTTATCTGACATCAGATATACAACTTGGTACATTTATCCTATTAAATTTACCTCTTGTGGTTATCGTTTCTTTTTATTAATGTCATAAGGTTGATGTAAACATATCAAATACATGAAGGCAAGAAGATTTCGAATCTATACCTCTTAAATCAACATTCTTACAAAAACCATCCCAGGGAATCGGGTCATTAATAATTACTTGATATGCCCAATTAGCGACATCTGCTTTGGTGAGTTTGAAACCATCCTAATGTGATTTAGAGTGGCTCGGACGTATTTATCCTAGGTCAAAAATTAACGGTATCTATACCTACCATATAAACGAAATTTTTTTTCTCGAAAATAAAACTGGTAATTTTGATACGATTTTATATTAGTGATTTGTGGCCAACGTTAGTGTTTTTCATCACAACATTTCTTCCGAAAAAAGCTCATAAACAGTACCTGCTAGATCCGTTTTTTGTACCGACTTTCTTTTAAACTTTGTTTAATATTCTTAAAGTTCTATTAGATTTAATACTATAAAAAATTTTTTTTTAGTTAATTTTTTTTCAAAGGTGGTTTGTTGATTACAGACTAACTGCAGTTAGTCTGCGTAGATTGCACTCCATTATTCCACCAACACTATTTTGGCAGAAGTTAAAGCTCTTTTATGGCCGTCACCGCCAATCATCAGAATCCTTTAGTCTGATAATTTGGTGTCGCTCGTCCATTTACAATCTCATGTTTATTTAAAAAACACGTTATTGAATTTTTGACGGCACCAGGAATCAAACCTGTGCCTACAACAGATGGTCATCGCACTACGCAATTCTACCATTGTATTTATATGTTACCTCGATTCAATTTGTGATTATCGATCTACTGAGAAGAAGGCTATTTTATTAGTACACATTGTTTTTCATCTGTTTTTCATCCAAAGAATTTTTTTGAAGAAACTTAATAGCTGTATTTACCGAAACAAACTCAGTTTCCAAAACAAACTCAGTTTCCAGTAACATTAGAGGAAGGCATGAGTTAAAAATATCAAAAGAAATAATTCCAGACTTCTTTAAATTGATCTTGCCGGTCAGTGTAAATTGCCAGAACGAAAAATGACGCCACCCCGGAACGCTTCCTTCAAAATGACTTCTGTCAATAAATAATAAAACAAAACCGGTCTTATGTATATGACAAACTTAACTTTAGCTGCCTCTTAGGGAAGAGGAAAGACTAAACTCTACTATAAATTAAATTAAAGATTAGTCAACCCCTTTCCAATTTACGTTTTTGCAAATGATTAGTGATTTACCCATATAAAACTGATTAATATTGGTTTAAACGAAGTTTTATTTTTATTTATCAAAGAAAAATAAATAACTTATTTAAATGAAAATTAGAACATCGAATGAGTATAAATAATTATTTGACAACATTGCCTACTTCCAATGAATAAAGTAAATTTAAAATAAGCAAAGTAGAAAACTTGTCGAGTTGCTGCTCAGCGCACAACTTCAACAAAAACGTTTCAACAGGTTTGGTGCTTTCACAGTGGTTTAAGTTCAAAAATGCAATTGCTCTTACTATAAGTTTTTCAATACTTTTCATTGAATTTAAAGGATTTCTTTAATAACTCATTCGATCTATCAATAAAGAAGCTAAATGAACTTAACCTATCAATTTGGATTACTTTCACACGAAATTTATGCACCGATCCAGCGTAATAAAAGTTCAATTTCAAGCGCAACCGTATGTATTATTTGTAGAATTGAATACGCTTTTCCATTGCTTGTGTCTGCTCATGAATCAAGAATCAAAGTCGTAATTCACTCAATCCAAGTCAAACAGTAGATGATGTGATTCCATGTCATTGTAGATGTGCTTCTTATTGATCAATTTCGTTGAGTTCTACAATGAAATGTGGGTAATGGAATGAATAACTATTGTAATGACAATGAGTCTGTTTCATATGAATTTAATGGGTTTGGGAAGTCGTAATAGAAAATATTTTTTATTAAATCGTATTTGAAATTTATCGAAAAAGCGATGAACTAAATTAAAAACAAGATTGAAAATTAAATAAAAAAACATGCACGACTGGGTGGCACGAATTTGTAAAATTAAGAAAGACGTTTACATATACACATACAGTAATATATGCACATACACAGTAAAATTATCAGCCCTATTAGTTAATCCGACGAATGAGTTGCGGAGGGAGTCTTACTCACTTTTAGTAGATTTGCTATTAGCGAATCCGCAAGCCATACGCGGGAATAAATGACGGTAACGTTGTTCATGAAATTGGTATTACTGAAAACGAAAGGCATCCGCACCACATTCGCACTCCATACAAATGTTGGAAAAGTAAATCCGCAGTAAAATTTGTGCGGATGAAAGTGATTTATACGCAAAAAAAATCAAGAAAAAGCAGATACTTTTTTTCATGAAATGCAACTTTTGTGTCGTTGTTTAGCCAAACGGTGAACATCTGTCCAGAAAAAAGTCCCCCAACCTAGTTTGACATTTCCTCTATCCAACAGCAAATGAACCTTGAAATTCGGTCCAGTAATTGCTGAAACACAGACGGATTAAGATTGGTCGTTAAAATAATTATAAATGGCTTATTTTGAGGTAAAAAAATTATTTTACTCAAAATAATTGTTTTTTACCCTATTATTTAGAGTTCCGGAAATACAACTTTGGTTTCGTTTTTTTGCTAAACAGTGGAAATCTGTCCAGTAATATAGACCAAGTTTGACATTTCCTCTATTCAACAGCATATTTACCTTGTAAATCAGTCCAGTGATTGCTGAAACACAGACGGATTAAGATTGGTCGTTAAAATCATTAAAAAGGTATAATTTGCGACATTAGATATTTTACGATACTAAAGTATCTTAGATTGCTTTTCTAGTGTGCACTTGAACACACCCAATGTCAACTTTTGACATACTCCATAATACAGTTTCAAAAATGGAAAAGTAGTTCGCGGATCGATAATGCAGTTTTTTCATCGGATTCAATAATAGAATTTTATGTGAATGCGGATCCACTGCGGATCGAATTGACTCCCGGGGAGTGAAACTTTGCGAATTCAGTAATAGGCATGTATATTTTTCTTCCTAAAAAAAATCCGACAAAGCTGAATTTTCGTGAAAACTTTTATTTCGATGGCTTGAGCAAACACCGAAAATAGTACTCTAAATTTGGAACGGACCAAAAGTTTTAAGGAAGGGGATAAGGTGTCAAAAGTCAAAATTTGATTGAAACCATTAATTTTGTTTGGAAAAGATGTTATGGTAAAATTTTAGTGTATAATATTCTATAAAACGAGTTAAATATTATTAAAGGATCTGTTTTTCTACACTATTATTATTATCAGTCGATATCAAACATATCGAGATATTACTCCAACTAAATAATACCAAATTTGGAGTTTGGTTTAATTTCAATTTAGAAATAAAAATAGGGCAAATTTGGCGACATTTCGTTTCCAATCATAAAGAACAAGGTATTTCAGACTTACAGGACCATTTTTCGATTGCGCCCATAGTTTCGCTACTGACCCACACATATAGTGTTGTTTGGGCAGTCAATCAGAGTTATCCGATGAGACATTGTAATAATGATATCTCCTGAAAAAAACAATTTTCCATACAAAACAAACTATTTCCAGTGATGCCACTTTCTATTCTTTTATTTTTTATTTTTAAAGCGTAAAATCAAATTCAATTCTTATGGTTGCATTTTTTTTTACCAAGATCTAAAAGTATAATTATTGTCATATGATATTTTGATTTTCTTATCGAATTTTAATATGTGTAACATATTCTTTGTTGTTGCATAAATTTTAGCTTTTCACTTTTACCCAATTTGTACTCAGCTTAGGCGTCTTCGTTCAATACAAAACAAACATCTCCATATATCCAACATTCACAAATGAAAGCGAAGTGTGTGGCCTTGTTTTATGTTTTATAACTTTTTATACCATCCTGAAATAAGTTGTTATGGAGCATCATTCAAGACTGCATTTGTCATGGAATTCATCTTTGCGTGTACACGCAATCATACAAGAAGCGCCTACTATTATAGCTTCAGATGCGTAAACAATCTTAACAGAGGACTTCAGCAATGGAATTTGAAATTTTTTCCTAGAAAGAGAAACTTTGTGTCCAGGTGACATTTTTATGTTATTTTCATTTGGTAAGAAGTTGGGTTTATAAGAACCTGTTAGCTGGTGCTCTTGACTCTGATGGTTTGAATTAGAAGGTATAGAAGACAGCAGCAGGGATTTGGATTGCGACTATCTAACTGCGTGCTAAATGTTCATAAATGATGATAAATGTAAACATGCGGACTAAATAAATGAAAGACAGGCGACACTTTTATTCGATTAGTAAATCAAATTGTTAATTGCTACAAGACCACAAGCAGATATAGGTATAGAGTGTTGTTTGTTTGGCTTGTTCGATGGTTGTGTTTGCAATTCACGCACTCGGTTGTTTGGCATCTTTCTCTTTATTTATAATTGCAAATAAATTGTGAAATAGAAATGAAGATGAGTTTTGAAATTTCTTTTCCTTGAAATCAAAACTATCTACATGTTTTTGCTATTTTATTGGTTTTAGTTGAATTAAGTATGACACACTGTAGGTATCCATTGATAGAACGAGATGATTGCACATCTTGTTTGATATTTTCACCAAAGTAAAACTTTTAAAACAATCAGTTCAAGAGTAAAATACTCGAAAAAGTCTGGGAATCTAAATGAAGCAAATTTTTAATTATTAAAATTCTTTTTTGGTAGGATTAGATCAATCTTCTTGTAGCAGTTTGAAAGTCGAGTATCTTTACCAATTTGTTAAACCTAATTTCATCAATAATCTCCGGAAAGAAAATAAATTAGATGAAAGACATCACCATTGGCAATAAATCACTCATATAAAATGTTATTTAAATCGATCGTATTTTTTCCGAGAAATTTGGAATTATCGGTGACGCTTATTGAGGTCAGGAGCATTATATATAAATTTCTATAGTACAACCATGGAGCAGCGCCATCTAAACAAAGTTGTTAACTTCACATTTGGAGGTTCTTACATTTACTAAGTGTCTATTCTGTTACCCTAACAATAGTCGTCTACGAAACAAATTAATAATATAAAATGTATTTTATTGGCTCTAAAATCCATATTTCCTTGACAAGAGTCGTAAACAAAACAAAAATAATATATGTTTACGACTGTTGTCAGGGTTACAGAATAGACAACTATTAAATGCACGAACCTAAAAATGTGTTTATAACACGTTTCTCAAGATGGCCAGGCGGTGATTATTCAGCATGAAAATACTATAGAAATGTATATACAATGTCAGGAGCATGGGAAAGGTACAAAACCTCGAATAGCAAAAATCTTGAATAGCACAAAATGTCTTGAATTTCAGTACTTTCTCTCTTTTTTTTGTATCGCAATTTTCTTGAATAACAGTTATAAAACAACTTTTCCGATATAATCAACAAAAAAAAGAAAAATTTCTAAAAAAAATCCCAAAAATTCCACTTATTTTAGGGTTGGGTTCGAAATCCCGACCGGATGGACAAAATCCTGACTGTGAATCCCGACTGCCAAAATCCCGACTGACTAACTACTTTTTTTTTGTAGATGTAATTTAAAACTGAATTTTTCAATAAAAATTAATTGCAAAAATGTTTCATAATTTCATGTAGGTATCGTTTTTACCACTTATTTTTCATGTATTTAACTTGTTATCTGGGGTAGCATTTATGATATTCCATATTTTTTCGTCAAAATCCTTTCTGAGTCCAATTTTTCCATATTCCACAGCACCTGGGTGCTTTGCGGGTTCAAAGTTTCCAAAATTTCAAATTCAACAGTATCTGGGTGCCCTGTTTCGCTTCTTATTTTCTTCATTTTCAGTTCCTATTTCAAATAATTAGTGTAAAAGCAAAAAATAAAGTACGAAAACGGGATTTTTTATTCGTTTTATTAGGATTTTTTCAGTCGGGATTTTTCAATCTGTCCAGTCGGGATTTTGGCAGTCGGGATTTTGTCCCTATCCCCTTATTTTATGCATTTTGTACGGAAAGTGGAAACTTTAAAAAATAGTTAAAAATATAAATATGTGTTTCCTCGTTTTAAAGTTGTAAAATATATTATTTTTAACCGTTTATCTAACGGAAAAAGTATCCGCGTGTGTAAACTAAAGATGAGCCAAAAGTAGATTTAGCACTTTTAAAAACAATTTATATGATTTTATTCGTATTTTTCATTTTCATTAAAAAAAAAAATTATTAAATTTATTTTTATTAAATTTAATTTTATTTGTGTGGTAACTTGTTACAAGAGCAAGTTCGTGCGACCCAGTCGTGCACTTTATTTTTGGTACAATCGTAGTTTGTCATTCGAGATTTTGTCATACGAGATTTTTCCATTCGAGATTTAAAAATTAGCAGCGAGCAATAGTTGTTGTTATTATTTTAATTTCTTTTTTGTAATTTATTACACTTGTAACTTTATTGCATTTTTTTTTTGTTTCTCTGTTCTTTTATTTCAGTGGCAGTCTCTTAAGTTGAGTGCTGTGAAAACCGTAACAGGCAGCATTGTTTTAAAAAAAGCTCTTCCATAAGGCCTGTGGCCAAATTATTTAAATAATTTGGTATTCAATTGGAAAATTTGAAGATAAAAGCAAGGATATTTTTTCTGATCTGTAATTGTGATATTCATTGGTTAAGAGTGTGTTTTACACAAAACTTTAAAATAACTATCGGTTTACGTTAATTATAATAACTTTGAAGCTCAATTTTAAATTTCCAGTCCATATTTTTTTCCAAAATTAAACTAATGATGACATCTTGAAGCTCTTTTGTGCACTACATAAAGCTCTATCTACTTTTTGAAAAATGTTTAAGGTTCTAGCAAAAAATAAAATTAAAACATACCATGTATGGTAAAATTCAACGTTCACCGATATCAGCGAAAAAAAGAGACGACGAATTTCCACTGATTAACGCTTTGTTATGATAGAAAAATGACACAAATCAAATACTTTATTTATACTGGTTCCTATGCACAAGATGCACTATATTTTTCTTGGGATATATTCATGTCATAGATATACGTAATTTTGCATTAAAAAAATTGCTTTGACATATCTAAGTTTTGAATGTTACATACAACCGGTCCACCGTTACGTTCGTATCCACTTTTCCCTATACAATTTAAGAAAAAGTCCTTTTTCTTACCGCTTTTACTGGCAAAATTTGAATTATTTAACTTTTTATCGATTCTAATTGACAAATAACTGGCCTACTTTGCGGACAGATTCGTAAAATTATTTGAAACTCCAATTTTCATTTCCTGTAATGAAAACCTTAAGTATAAAACCTGTCTGCGTTTTGTGAATAAAAAAAAAACTATAAAGCTAAAGCTTTAATTTTTTTAGGCAAAAGCTAGGTTTTTGCGTGCACATATTAGGTAACCTGAAAATTTAAGTTTTAGCCTAAGTTTTTTTTTGTATTCAAAAGACACACTTTTTTGATGTTTTGTTAAATTCCTATATATAGGTACCTACCTACCTATAATGCCAAGACATCATATTTTAATAATACTCCACGCATTATTATAAGGATATCTTTAAGTCCTATACAAATATTTACTTTCCAAGTTTCATAAATGTTTAATTTGTTTATTTAAATTGATCATGAAATCATATATCATCATCAAAATTAAATACTTTATTTATCTTTAATCTCCTCAACTTTAAATTAAAAATAAGGAGAAACACCTTTCACAGACATCTTGTCTAGCTTGGGTAACATTCATCGCATCACGATCTCCAATATGTCACACTAAATGACAATATTTGATCTTGCACTTGATCTATTAATGAACACATATTGCATACATCGAAATAAGTATCAAATAAAAGTCTACCTGATCGCAATCTTCCTCTTTTTTTCAATTTTTTTTTTGTCAGCGATTTTTGTGAAAGTTGTCCTGAGAGTCTACACATCAGAGCGTTTAATTCAAATCTGGGGTTTCATTTGAAAACGTGTGCCATCGGTTTGGCCTTGTTGCTTATAAGCCTGTTCTTAGCTTAGTTTGAACAATCTCTAACTCATCAATGACTTGATTTTTGTAGCGCTCCTTCTAATGACTCTGGTTAGTTCGATTTTTTTTTTGTTAGTTTTAATAACTTTTACTAAACGAAACAGTCGCGAAACTGCTTTTTAAAGAACAAGTTTTTTTTTTTACTTTTTGAGTGATAATAAGAATTTGTACTCAAAGAGTTGAGAACAGCATTTACTTTCATCGAAGCAAGTTGTCTTTAATAATTGGTATCAGCAGAAGTACAAAAGTTACGAACATTTTCCCATCAGGTTCTAGAATAAAACCACTCACTTTTATTGCGTGATAGTGGCGTGGAGGAACTTCGAGACAACATCGAGGAGGTATCGAATATCGATGCAAAGTCAGTTGCGTCTAAAATAAACATTGCAATATACATTATAAACATGGTTGCCAAATACTTTATTTAAACAAAATTGTTATACCAATTTTAGTAAAAAAAAAAAAATATTTTGTTCATGTAAAATGTAACATTAATTTTTTTTTATAAAAACAACAAAACTACTGATTTCCGTAAAAAAAACTCCCGTAGTTTATAATAGATAATAATAACAAACACTACAAACTATACGACGTCGCTTCGAGTTTCCACTCCCAAACCATTTTGTACAATAACACTGGTGACGGGATTAGCATTGAATTGAAAATAGAATATACTGCCCGGTTTAATTAATTTAATACATATCAATATTTAACTTGTTTTTATTTTACATTCTTTTTAAAATTGTATAAGTCTGGCAACCATGATCATACCACTATACTTTTGTTTGATTGATTAAATGATTATACTTTTGTTTGATTGATTAAATGATTAGACAATAAAGTTTTCATCCCAAGTTGGTCCTAAGTTGCATGCTATGTTTATCAAGGGATTAAGAAAATTAGTTCTTCGGATCGAACAAATTAGTATCCACATAATATATTGGTGTGTTAGTATGTCTATTGCAGTTACTGAAAGGTGTGGCTCTGTAACAATTTCTTATAACGAAAGTAAACAAAATAGCTGTACTTAAAGTTATTAAAATTGAAGGTTTTGTAAAGTGCACATTTTTTTAATTGGTATATATTTAACGAATAATAGCATAATATCGTGTTAGGAAAATTAATATCTCTTTTGCTTTCACTTGAATGCAAATATTGAAAATACTTATAGGTAGGTAGGTACCTACACATAAATATAGGTAGATAATCTTGGATTTATGTAGTTAGGTATAGGTATATGTACAGAGCGCCGTTTCACTTGATTAGACGCACAGCTTTTTATTTGCGATTATAGGTTCCTATACTATAGGTTCCTGTACATATAAAGCTAGTCTTGGATATATAGGTGCATAAAAAAATTCAAATAACAATCCAACATGACATTACGATAATAGAGAATACTAAAAAAGTAGGTCCGTCAATTCTTTCTGTCTGTTTTTATTCGGATAACATAACAACAACAAAAATCTTGTACCAATTTCTGCTTGAAATGTTCTAACTTTTTTAAAATGACCTACAAATAAAAAAGTAAAAACAAAGATTTTTTCTTATAAAATAAAATTGTCTACTACCTACGATTTTAACCTTTTTTATGCAATGTATACATAAATAAAAAAAAAGACTCCGAATACTAAGAAATGTTTATAACATTTATAAAAGTGTATGTAAAAAGATGAGAAATTTTATTTGGCAAGTTTTTTGTCACACTAACTACGCGGATCTGGATTCTGAAAAAAAAAAAATTATAAACTCAGAAAGCAATCCCTCTACAACTACAACACATAAAAAATCCCATCTAGAGCACAAAATGCACATTTAAATTCCCGTTTTCATGTACTATATAGTGAAAACAAATTTATAGCGATACCAAGAATGCAACTTGACTTTATAAGCAAGTGAAGAGAACACCTCGAAAACTGATTTATTTGTAGATATGTGTACTTATTTTAAAACATAAACTCATACTTACATATCTACATATTTATTTAGTTTTCATTTTGTTTTACATTTTACAAATACATATCAATTTCACTTCAGCATCTGGTAGATATTTTTCAAATTTTGTCTTTTTAGAAGAAATCAATAAATTTAGGTACTGATTATTTGAATTTCTTTCATTCATTTTTCTTACCTATGATTTGGAACCCAATGAAGGCAATAAAACGATGATACATGATCAAACTCATTTACAAATTCATTTGGTAATGACTCGGTTCCAATATCAAGAACCTTTAAATCTACATTATTCATTTGAGAGTAGGTCTTACTGCTATGCTGCACCATGTTTGATGAAATATCCGTTCCAACAATTTTTTTGAAATCTTTAGGCACAATCGGCAATATAAAGTCAATTAAAACATCACCACTAGCTGTGCCCACATCCAGAAGTGAATCATTGCCATCCGATCGCTATTTAAAAACACTTGAAAACTCCTGAATAATTAACGGTACAATATGACGTTGCGCAATGTTGGCCTTTTCGTAAAGTTTTGGCTGGTTCATGGTGCTCACACGATAGAATCTGAAGAACTTCTGATTTCACTATCACCAAAAAACCAAGATCACCAGGTTTTTATACTTTTACCATTCTCACCTGGGAATTTTCTTCTTTTTTTATGTTAGTATTTTTTTTAATACTTTTCCTTAATTTTAGACAGCACGAATGATCCAGAATTGCGATCACAGCTATCCATTTTAAAAACAAAAATATCAGTTAAACTGGAAAAAGGGGTTCCAGGAATTGTTTTTTTTTTTTCAAAGAAAATTCTAAACTTTTTGGAGCGAAGAGCAATGTTAACAAAAAATAATATAACACAAAATTTTTGTATGGTTTTCGAGAGATGTTAGCCTGTAGACGCTACTCCAACCGATGAAGGTTGGAGTAGCGTCTACAGGCTGCACAAAATTTATATTAATAAAAAGAAATACTCAAAGAGCAAGAGTAGAGCGAACAAAATTTAATCAAGAAAGAATCAACTTGTGGTGTGTGAAAATCAAAAATAAGCTCGAATTTTAAATTTTTTAACAATACCTTGGTTAAAACTTTTTTCCTCTTTCCACCAATTAGCTACTTAATAAACTTAACAGTTTTTCACAATTTTAACCATAAATTGACAAAGTCTGAACCGGAATTGTATTGGAATTGCATTTAAATTAGACAATTATTTACCAAAGATAGCAGGTTGAAGGTAAGCTTTACGTGGGTAACTGACAATTAAGCCTTAACCTCTCGGTTGGCGAACCCACAGCTGGTTAATTATTCAACCACAGCCCTGAAGTAGTTATAATCCAGTAGCAATTCTGTGAACATGTGGGTATGTCCAATTGTCCACAAACCTTGTTAAAGAGCGACACCGACCTCTACCTCTTGCATCGAAATGTCATGTGTTTCCGCTTATAACCACAGCCAGTACGAAGTTCCCACAAGGAGGCAGCCCAATGTTGGATAGAGAATGATCCTGATTTAATTCCATGAAAAACATTCCTCTAGAACAAAGTCTAGGGCTCCCAACACCGGTGCTAAGTTATAAATACGCCAAACCTAAAACGTAGTTCTGGTATGTTCTTATTACGTTTAGTTCACTGATCATTGATCAAGACATCATTCCGTGGAATAATGAACAGCTAAAGCCCAACCCCACGACAAGGTCCTAATCCATTCGGTAGGGATCAAAGATGGTAGTTGAAGCTTTAGGCTAAACAACCGTTTAATAAGGCTACGATACAATATAATCTCACGTTTAGGCTTATTTTTCATATTATTCGCCTTAAAACATAATTTAATAAATTAAAATGTTTACAAAACTATGGGCTTACAAAAATTTTAATCCATGAGCCATGTTAGTGCGATCCAGTGCAAATTTATAAAATAAGGATTTCGTATACATCGTACCTAACCCATTTTGAGTTATATATGAATAAAATAATTACTGTTTTAGTTTTATTTGAAAACGTCCAATTAGTATATTTAAGTTAAAAATTCCTTTCATTAGTCCAATGAAATGAGTTATAACAATGTACATAGATATCATAATAATACGGTTAATAGTTAATGTTTGGGAATTTTAGTTGATTTAAAGTTTATTTAAAGGATATCAACTCCTTTTTAATGCATACGGAAAATATACATAAACAAGTTAATGTTTAACTAAATACAAAGTATAAATACATAATAAGTTGCGATATTACTAATGTTGACACATTTATATTATTTAATTTTTAACTCTTTTTAATACATTACACATTTTCAAACTATTTAATTTAGTATTTAAGTTAATTTACTCTTGAACTGTAAATGTAAGTTGTTTGCTGCGGGATGTTTCAAATTTATTTGGTGTTTTAATATCCATTATTGCGAGAATTCCCAGGAAAAGTAAACCAATTAAAATGGCACTTACAAACAAACCTGACAAAATTGGTGCCGTAACGAAGCCGACGCAGTGATAGGCATCACTAAAACTATCTAAGCCATTCAACCAAGGTTGAATCTGAAATTAAAATTATTTAGATATTACATATGTTTTTATGTGAGAATACAAATTTGATCTTACTTGATAATCGACAATAGTCAAATTGTCCTGTTCACTTCGGAAAATAAGTGGTTGAGATGAGCATCTATAAGAGAATCCTTCTGGAGCAATGGGTTCATCACCAATCAATGGCAAACTATTACGAATATCCTTATATTCAACTTCGACAGCGGTTAGAGACCAATAAAGGTAATTCGAGAGTGTAAAATTAAAACGTAATCGAAGCTTAATTAAAAGAGAAAACAATTTTAAGGTCAGAAAATATTTCGAAGATGTGACATTTTATATCTTACGCGAGTATTGTTGACTTTGAATCCAATATTGAGACGACTCCAATCGTTACGATCATCAAAGGTAATTTCCTTGTCGTGTTCCATTAAAGCAAGTGAGTGAAGTTGACCACTGATTTCCATATGTAACATTGGAGCAGTTGTTGTGTACAAAATTGCTTTTCCTGCAAAAAAAAAAGAACATGATATTATGTAAATATTATTTCAGTCCAAAATGGGGTTGTAGAGCGCGTGAGCAGAAATATAAGCTATTCCTACGAGAACTTGTTCTCGGTGCTGAGTTAACATATACCTACTAAAAGTACTAACGTGTGGAAAGTGAAGTAATGGGGTAGTGATACGAAGTTAACATTTTTGGGACGTACGCTTAGGTATGTATATCTCGGAAAGGGTGAGCTGCATAGCTGCATATTTTTTTTGAAACAAACTAATACCTAGTTCTAGAGCTATAGCGAACGATTTTGGGACATTATATTAGCTCGGCTAAATTTTTGTTCAGTAATTGTTTAATTGCTTGCATGACACTACTCCTCAATAAATGACAGTTATGGCTACCGGAAATGGCCAGAAACCAATGTTACCCTCCAAAGTGCAAAAATACCCAACAATGGTAAATAATCTTGACATGATATTTTCGTTCACTAAAATGTAGTTTGATACGTTTAAAATAATAATGTACAACTGACATAACATTATCATGCCGGAAAACCGTTGCCAGAGCAACTCAAAAAGTTCAATAAACTTCTTTTTTTAAGTGTTTTTATATTGTTTTTAGAATTGCTCTAGCAACCGTTTTTCGGCATGATACAATGTTATGGGATGTTATACATAATTAATTGAAACGTTTCAAACTACATTTTAGTGAAAAAATGTCAAGATTATTTACCATTGTTGGTTCATTTCTTCTGCACTTTGGAGGGCAGTATCCTTTGATTTCCGGCCATTACCGGTATAGTTTACTGACGAATGACAATCAAGCAATAATTGGACAAAAATTCTGGCGCGCGAAAATAATGTCCAAAATAGGTCGCTAGCTGTCAGATATTCTGTATGTGCGTCTGGTTGTACATATATATCAGTATAGTGCAGTCTAAACGGGTGCACCAATTTGCTTCAAATTATGTACATACCTAACATATGTCAAGTTTCTATAGAACATTTCAAAAAAATTAAATTTTTTTATACATTGGTACAAAAGTTTTGTTAGTCCTTCGCATGGACTTGTTTTGGAATTTGGACAAAGGACATTCGTAAATTTGAGCAAATTGTTTTTAGCTTCACTTTTTTTTTATTTATTTGACATACATATATCAAACCGATTTGTGACATCCACATCTTGCTGCCCGAAGAAATTTATGAAACTGAAATTCGCAGGGTGGAGAAATTATTTATTCTAACTTGAGCTCTACATAGAATGTTTTGCTGGTACCGTTTCGTTTACATTTCGTCTGTGCTTTTGAAGATGACGGAAAACTTCGTTTCACTTCAGCTGCATATTAGGCTTTAACCGTTAAAGCCCGCTGCTTAAGTAAAACGAATTTTTCCATTGTTTCCAAAAACACAGACGAAGTGTTAACGAAACGGTATTCGACACAACTGTTTGTAGAGTTTCACCATTTTGAAGTGTTTCAAAACAAACAAAAAAACACGAAAAAAATACAAACGTCGAAATTTCGCGAGCTATTAATATCCAGGTCAAATAAAAAAAAAATCAGTTTAATTATCAAAGAATTAAACAAAAACACCTTTCAAATATTACAAATACAAGGCTGAATTTGGTCCTACAAACAATTCAACTAGGTAAAATATTTTTGTTCTTGAAGATTCGCATACATATTTAAAATAAATTAAAATACGAGTACAAACTTAAAAACGAAAAAATCACATGTAATTTTATTAAAAGTTACATACTGCATTTAAAAAAAAATCAAGCCAAAATCAAAGTTTCCATCTAGAAGAATTTTTTTTCGTCCAAGCCTAGTATGCTGCTGAAGTGAAACGGAACTTTCCGTTGTCTCGAAAAACACGAACGAAATGTCAACGAAACGGTATCAGAAAAATTTGTATGTAGAGTTTCACCATTTGTAAAAAAATATTTTTCAAAACACACAAATAAACAAATAAAAAGAACAGAAATCTATTTTGTAATAATAATAACCACAAAAAAAACGAAAAGTCAAAACTTCGCGAGCAATTAATGTCCCTGTCAATTAAATATAGTGTGCGAAAAGAGAGTGAAGAGTAGTGGAGACTTAAACCGGTTATCTACCATTTTACTGTGGAACTGCATACCACCATTGAGTTTATACACAATGGTACCACAAAACGGAAAGAAGGACGCAAAATTTTGTTTAGGATTTCACTGTATCATTTTTGTATATTGTGATATTACAATAATCTGTCCTATGGAAGTTACCGTGTGGTTTTGTATGTAATTTTTCGTTTCACTTCAGCTGCATACTAGGCTATAGGCTTGAAGTGAAACGAAAAATTGCATACTAAAATGACACAGTGAAATTATAAACGAAATTTTCCGTCCTCCTTTTCGTTTTGTGGTACGCAGCTCCACGGTGAAACGGTAGATAACCGGTTCAAGTCTCCACGACTCTCTTCACTTTATTCGCACACAATTTAATTGACCGGGACATTAATTGCTCGAAATTTTGACGTTTGTATTTTGTTCGTGTTTTTTTGTGGTTATTATAATTATAAAGTGGATTTCTGTTCTTTTTATTTGTTTTTTTGTGTGTTTTAAAAAATATTTTTTTTTTTGCAAATGGCGAAACTCTACATAACAATTTGTCCGGTACCGTTTCGTTATCGTTTCATCTGTGTTTTTTGAGACGACGGAAAATATCGTTTCACTTCAGCTGCATATACTTGGCTTAAGATCAAACACGCTTCATATACATTTCAAGAAAATCGGTTTAGTCTTTGAGGGACATTGGTACTGAATATATAGTGATACAACCAGAACCAGATTAACAGTCAGACACAATTCCCAATCCATATTTTCCGTGTTGATTTTTATCTTTTTTTTTTATGAATGCATAACTTGCCTTATAGTATTTACAATCAAAATATGAAAAGTCAGGCTAAATTTGTAATCAATAAAATGTTTTCGTATTTATGTTTCGTTCTTTGTTATGTTAAAAAACAGCAAATATAGGTAGGTAGGTAGGTAGGTATATAACATTTTAAATTGATTTGTTCTATTCTACTTTTTTTTATTAATTTATCTTCTTTCTACAAAAACAGCTTCAAGTACAGATAAATTAATTAAAAATAATTTTTTTTAAATAAAAACGAAAATAAACAAATATCGTTCATAAGCTGGCACTTCTGCAAACGAACTTGTATAGTAGTTTATGTTTTCATTTTTGGATTTTTGTTTTCTGTATAATGAAAACGTTTTAATTATAGATGCACGCACATTTTGAGGCAATAAACTGTGTTATGCAAGCAATAAATGAAAATTTTATTGTGCTAATAATTTCTTCGATGTGAATTTATCTGTAATGTAGGTACAAAAATAGCTCTTCTTACCTGGAGCTCTATAGATGAAATTGGTTTCTGTTGGTTCTTCTGTTGGGGTTATGGAAGTTGTTGTTGGTTCTTCATTAGCTTCTCTTTTGTACATATAATGAGTTTCCTCCTCACGATAAGCCAACATGCCCAAAACCTCACCCTCTCCATAGATAGTGACTGAATCCTTGAAAAGGGCTACAATTTCTGTATCTTGCTGAGAAGTTTGCCCAACCAAATTTATCACCTTTTGTAATAAAAAAAAATAATAAGATATCAAAATCAATCTCATTTTCCTATATCTATTGATATAAACTTACCTCAACATTTGTATTGTAATTAAAAGGTTCTACAGCAAGAGTATGCTGCGGCAAGTAAGTCCAAACATTTTGTTTTACCAATTGACTAAACCTTGGATAGTTTTCATTATCCAAACGATTTGTATTATTTCGAATGAATACAACGACAGCTTTTGCTTCAGTGAAAAGTGTAGACAAACTTTGTTCGTCTGCCTCAGTGAGAGCTGGCAATTTTAAATCGTTTAGCTTCTCATGACCCCACATTAAGTAAGGTCCACTCAAGGTAGAACTTGAAAAACTAAAAATTCCCAGAAATACAATTAAAAAGCTAATCCACTCCATTTTTTTCACTGAACTGTGAAATTTTCTGACAATACTATCTGAAGAATATTCTGATGTCAGGAGATCGATATTTTTAAAGACTTCTAGGACATGCGCATTAGAGGATGCGAATAAATATGACACATCTGTCAGTGTGGTGTGAAACGTTGTGTTTATATTTACATTTTCTTTTAATTTGTAGATATTTTGCCGGTTAATGGAGAATCTGTAATTTTAAAGAGCGAATCCACCTGTTGATTTCTACTTATATTTAAATTTATACATCTGTATAGTGTACAGTATGTTCGTCAGTTTGGAATACACTTATTTATACGGTTTTTATATGTAATTTAATTACATTATTTAACATTTGCATTTATTTGAATACAAAATAGGAATTTTAATTATTAAATAAAATGAAAAATAGATATAACAATATAAAACAGTAGAAAAGTCTTTGGTTTTGTGCTACCACTGCTCCCTCTGAATGTTGATGATTCTGAAAAAGAAAAAAAAGTTAGAAAATCCAATATTGTTTGTTATTGTCTTCATACTTCTTCGCTCATTTGTATCTCGTACACCGCAAGTTCGGTAGGATAATGTTGGTTTCCTTTTTTGATTGATATATCCAGGAATGTATAGGGATGGTGCATCAAGGCGACCAGCAGCTATTAAACGTGACATATCCTATACAACACATAAATTCAAAATAAAATTAAATTTTTCGATACAAAAGTTTTTTTTTTAATTGACCAGCTCTAAACGATGTGCCAAAGGTCCTTTGAAATGGATAATTAATTGAATGCAAGCTCCATTATGTAGTTCTTTTGTTTTTCTAGCATCGACATTTAACATCCATTCAGGTATTCCCATTACCTCACGCAAGTCTTCTAGGAATTGAGCCCTGAAAAAAACAAATACATTTTAAATAAAGGAAACGACTGAGTCGCACAAACTTGCACATGAAATAAGTTACCGTAATGTTAACAACTGGGAGATTAGTTTTACAAGTTTTTTTTTTTTTTAATTTTCTGTATTCTATTTTTTCAAATATTTTTTTTTTTTTTCAAAGAATTCTTTATATAAAAAAAATTATGGAATAAGAAAATTCATTTAAATGAAAGACATTACAGTGGGCATGGAATATTTATATAAAACATTATCTTTTGAATTAAATCACTTTGTCAGTGATTTAATTCACAGAATTCAAAACACCTCATTCATTTTGAATTCGTGTTAAATCACTGTCTTCAAAAATATCGAATTCAGAATGCAGCTGCAGCGTGTTCAAATTCCATTCATTTTGAATTCATTTCATAATTCGCATTCAGTGATTTAAATCCACTTCATTTTTAATTCAGTCTCTCATATTTTTTTTTTTTTTATAAAACTGAATTTTTTCCAATGCAATTGTAATTTTTATTTTATTCTAAAGAGAATGGCAACTAAACATCCTTAATCCTGAAGGCTATTTTAATTGATTGATTTTATTGAATGGCATTTAAAGGCTCTTAATTCTAAATTCATTTTGAATTCAGTGATTTAAGTCAGTGAAATATAATTTAATGATTTAAGTAACTGAATTCAAAATGAATGGGATTTGAACATGCTTAATTCTGAAATCATTTTGAATTTATTAATTTAAATCACTGAATTCAAAGTGGATGGTGAATGAAAAAAAGTGAATTCTGAAGTCATTTTGAATTCAGTGATTTTAATTCATTTATATCAAACTGAATTGAGACTTCACGTGAATGCATTCGCAATTGATTTCATTCTTTTACAGCTCTAATATAGACAGACAGACATCAGACAGAAATGCTGAGGCTAAATTTTTCGTCTTCTCTATCATTGTAATGTCATGTTTGATTGTTATCTTAAAACATGCATAACTTGTCTAATACCTGAAGGTATAAATGCAAGTAATAACATAAGTGTGCATTCGTTCTTATCAACAGACGCCAAATCGTGTATACACGAGCGAATAGCTCGTCTATGTAAGTGAGTATATCTTTTTAATGAATACGGCTCATATTGCTCTGATTTTGTTTTTACTAAGCACTATAGCTGTTATCCGGCGCGTTGCTGCCGCAGAAAAAAATAAGGGAGGAAACATCGTTTTTGAAAAAGTTAGTTTTAGTTATTATAATCCTGTCAGGCCAAAACATTACATAAAGATTTCTTTCGATTATTAAATATTACATGTGTGGTTTTAATTAAATTCGGTCCATGTATAAGAATTTTAAAGCAACCTAACTCCCACCTAGGGGTAATTGAAATAGCCTTAGTTATCCCTTACAACATCTTCTATCAGCTATTTACCAGTGAAAATTCCGTCAAAATCGGTCCAGCTCAGATCGACTCATATATACGAATACTCAACTCGCGGGAGTTATTAAAACAGCTTGTTGCGCGCTAAAAATCAGCTTTCTGCCAGCGAAAGTCCCATCCGAATTGTTTCAGCCGTTCCCGAAATTAGCCAGAAAAAATTAACAGAAAAACAGTGTATACTATACAGGGTGATTGGTATAAGGTGCACCAAAAAGCTTAAGCGTATAGGTGGGGTTAAGACAAGAAAAAAATCGTACGGGAGGGGGGTCTATTTCCCCCCGTTTAGGCAGGAGGGGCAATTTTCTAAAAAATTGACTTAAATCAGAAAAAAAATTATTTAAAAACAACGGTAAATGATACAAAGCGTTGTTATATTTTTTTGGAAAGCCAAAAACCTATTCTTTTATTTAATTTTTAAATTAAGTTGTTTAAGTAAACAGTTTTAAAAAAATTAATTTTCAAACTCAAAATTTTGAAAAAAAAACTAAAAAGAAATTTTTAAAATAATTTTTTTCAAAATTTTATGTAATTAACTATTATTTTTGTTTTCAAAATTCAATGCTCATATTAATTTTTAGTCAAAAACAGAAAACCGAATGCCAAAACTTTTTGAGAAATTAAAAAAATTGAAAGTAACTAGTAAATAAAGTAAAAAGTTATTTTTTTTTTATTATTTGATTAAAATCGGATGGTATGTAACAAAAAATAAAAAAGGGATAATCCCCTTATTAATAATTGGCCTGAGCAGGTCAAATTTGGGAAAACCAAAAAAAAAAGTGTTTTTCTTGGAAAAAAATACTTCTAGTTTTTCTTATTTTCTCAAAAACTAAGATATATTTTGGCATCCTGTTTTCGGTTTTTGACTAAAAACTAATAAAAGCATTGAATTTTGAAAATTAAAATAGTAGTTAATTACATAAAATTTTGAAAAAAATTAGTTTAAACATTTTTTTTTTAGTTTTTTTTTCAAAATTTTGAGTTTGAAAATTAATTGTTTTAAAACTGTTCACTTAAGCAACTTAATTTAAAAATTAAATAAAAGAATAGTTTTCTGACTTCCAAAAAAATATAACAAGGCTTTGTATCATTCACCGTTGTTTTTAAATAATTTTTTTTTCTGATTTAAGTCAATGTTTTAGAAAATTGCCCCTCCCCCTTAAACGGGGGGAAATGGAGTCCCCCTCCCATACGATTTTTTTCTTGTACTAACTCCACCTACACGCTCAAGCTTTTTGCACCTTATACCAATCACCCTGTATAGACATATCTACAGTCAAAAATTTCAAAAGTTGATTTTTTGTTATAAGTTTTTTGTTATACCGTATTAACTTTAATATTCGTCTTTTAAAAAGCTGCGATTTTCGCATTACAAAAAAAAACTTAATTTTTATTTATGTGGAAAATAATATTTATTGTGAACGAAAAACAACTAATTTCAATTTGCATAGAAACTCCTTTCTCTATCTCTTTGCACATAGCGAATTGATTATTATGTTTACAAAATAAATAAGACCGCAAATGTTTTCCTATATTTCAAATATAAGTTGACGAAAAATTGGGTCCGATCTCGACGGTCTATACTCTATGTATAGTGTTAGTTCAGTGCCTACAGCCTACTTAATTTTTTTTTTACTGATTATATAGGTTGGCTCCTTTTACAATAAGTTATAGCTGGCTGAGACTACAGAGTAAGAAACTTGGCTTCTTCATCCAAGTAAGTTATGCTTAGATTGGCTTTTAAACTATAACCAATCAGTAAAGGTTAATATAGGATAGTTTAACTATAAGTAAGTAGGCCTTTACTAAATCGATTGATGAGTAAAATTTGTAACTATAACTAAACTATAATAGGTTAAAAGTTGGCAATATTTGAAAAATAGATATGGAGCTCTAAGAAATCTACTTTGCACATTTATCTATTACTTTAACCAATTTAAACTGTCTAAGACCAACCACGAAAAATGTTGAAACGACTTGATTTTAATTGAATGGTAATTTTGATCATGTTTACTTTAAATAAGTTAACTCGTTTAGTTTTTACCAACCTAATCCTCAAGTAGTATAAATACAATTATAAAAAAAATAAAACCGCTGTACGTCTATACTTTTTTTGAGTCACTTTGAATAGCTTAGAAGTAATTGACAGTAGATAACTAAATAATACTTACACAACAAATCTAGGTGGTTTCTGAATATTAACATATTTTACAATATTATGATCCGGTTCAATGTTTGCGCAAGCGTATCTTTCATTGGACCAATCCTGGCTAAAAATAACAATCGATCTTCCTATGGCTCCAACAGGTTGTTCCAGAGGAAAGTTTGGATCGGTGAATACCAAACGTTTACCACCAATGTCTGTTGAAACAAAAAACATTTAGTTCGTATCAATCAATTATATAGATTTATTCGGTTCAAACTTATCGGTCCCAATCTAGCGGAAACATCTCCAACATAACATCTTAACGGATTGTCTGCTCCACATTCTTGTTCATAGAGTTCAGTCTGTAAATTAAATTCTTTCAATGATTATGCTCTTAAGCTTGGCTTCTATTTGACTTACATTCAAAGGATCAGCCAGTTGAGTAAAATATGGATTCCAAACATAACCACCAGCTACACATCGTGTTGCAGTTGGTTTAACTACAGCATCCACACCTACGGAGTTAACAAATATCTGCCACTTGTGGTTTTGGGTCTAAAAAATAATACTCATTAGAAATGTCATAGAACCATATAAGATACGAATATTTTTGCGAACCATATTTCGGTCATTTTTTCCCGGATGACGTAATTTAACCTCAATCACTGTGTCCGATTGACTTCCATCCGAATGAACCAACTGTGTCATTTTAATATATCCGTATGCATATCCAGTTGGATGATGAAAAGAAGCAATAGCCCGAAGTTCTCTTGCCTCCGAAGGACTGTAACCCCGCTCCAGAGTACTGCAAGCCCACCTGGCATTCTTTTGCTTCTTATGAATTACAACCGATCTTCCAAGGATACTATTATATCCAAACAGTGGAAGATTTGAATCGTTGTAAGCTCCATCATAGTGCGTCAAACCATCCAGAGTTCCAAATTTACCGCTAAGATCACCCATTTCATATTGATCGGTTGAACCAAGTGTTGGTGGTGGAGATAGCTTTGGATTTATTTCAAATGGATTCCAATGATCGTACAAAGATGAACCCTCACATGGAAATGCTAAATTTTCTTCTACAGGAACCTGATGCACATGGTAGCCACTTACTCCATCCAAGCCTTTAAGTTCAACTTCAATATTACTCATATCATATTCGGATTGCTGAACGATCTCAAGTTTTCCTTTGACTGTTAGATCATATCCATTTGGATGCCAATCTTTAGCAACAACCTTCCGTTTAAAATGTCCTATGATACTAAGAAAAAAAGGATGCAATATATTAAACGAGCCTATAAATAAAATGAGGGAATTAACTTACACAGAACACGCCAACCGTTCACCTCGAGCTTTCGGACCGTTATCATCATATATCACTAGAGATCTTCTCATAATGCTATGCTCTCCTGACAATGGCAAGTTGGTGTCCGTAAATATTTTCCGACTTATCTTCGTAGCTTGAGACTTCCTTCCAGCTATAGCAAGAGTGCCCAAACGAGTATCCAAAGCTCCCAACCGACACATTGACATAAGGTGTGGCCTACAAAAGTCATCGACCCGCCTTTCACCCCAATCAACCTTATATGGATTGTATACATCACCAGCACTGCTGCACCGGTTCTGCCAGTCGTAAAAGTCCTTCCCAGGCGCATTACTGTGAATTGCCCAACGATGACCAAACGTATTATTTTGTGTTGATCCATCTGCATGGATGAGGTACTCAAAAATTACTGTAGTATCTTGCCATGGCTCTTCAGCTGGCTGTCGGAAAATCACCCTTCCTACAAGAGGATACCGGAGCAATACCTGCGCAGTTGATATTTGCTTCTGGTAGATGCCGTTCTTTTGATACTGGGATATGGTTGAACAGCCCCAAGGATCCTCCTTTATCTTTTCCGGGTTTGTTCTGTCAAACGTATAGATTACCAATCCACGATGGACAATACTATTGATTCCTTGTAAAGGTAGGAATATGTCCCAATATATTCCGCTCAGCTCTGAACTGGCTCCAGGAAGCTTATAGTTGTGATAGTAATCTTTGTTTCGGCTCTGCAGTTTTCCACTCAGGTCACCAATGGCATATTGTTCTTGAGTACCAAACCCTGGTGGAGGGGCTGTCTTCAATTCAATGTCATGGGGATTGAATATTTCATCAGTAGTTATGCAGTAATCAGGTTGTCCCTTTCTAATTGGATCCGGTGGTAGACTGTGAACTCGGAAACCCGAAACATCTTCTGCAAACTTCTTGCTTACACGATCGGTGTCCCTTCCAGTTGAAGAAAGGGTGAAGTTCAAAAATGTCGGATCGAACCTCGATCGGGCAGCAAATGAAATTTCACCTTTAATTCCTCCAGAATTAAAAAATGTTCTAGAAATTAAACAAAAATTACTTTAATTTCCTTAAAATCTTTTTTTTTAAATAATTTACTTATATAGCAAAGGCTTAACATTTCGGATCTTTGTACAGGCCAAAAATTCGTTTGTGTGTAAATGATCGAAAAGCACTAGATAGAGTGTCCTATGAGGAATTGTCAGGTCTGATGGTAAAAGATCTAACATGTTGTCTTTGTAAATTGATCGCTGAGTTTGCTTCAAAGCGTTCTTTGCTACTTTGATTTTTCCTAGTCGGCTGTCCAAGTCCCCTATACCCTTTCCTTCACCATAACCATTCGGATCAAAGACCAACTGTAAGAAGTTGCAGTTGTCTTCGTTCCGGTGATGATCGTTGGCCAAAATATCTGTCACATAGATCTTCCAGTAGTGCTTGGTTGCAGATTCATCATTATGCGGAACTGGTTGGGACTTGATGTGGAATAAGTCAGTGTATATAAGGGTATCACTGTTTTCTTTGTTTCCCGCCAACCAACGGAAATACACTGAGCCAGATATGGGAGTCGTAAACCGGGCCTCAGCCATATGCTCAACATTTGCATCCACTGTTGTTATACTACCACAGACTCGTATATTGCCGTCTGTCAGTACAAGAGACTTCCCCCAGATTCCATTTTGACCTTGCATACAAAAAAAAACATATAATCAATCCAACTCATTGATCTTGAGTGAGTTTTTTTTTTTTTTTGCACAAACAAACCTGTAAGCTGCATATCTTTTCTCCAAACTGAAGTCTCATTTCCCGGAAACATCAAAAAACCAAAATCGTCATCAAAATTTATAAGCTGTGTTCCCAATTTCCCCAAATCACATCGAGCATTGGCATCCGTTTCAGTATAGTCAACAGGAAACTCATGGACGCCCCAACTCCAGACTTGGTCAGGAAACTGTAAGGTTGTCTCAAGTTTTGCTTGGATTTCTGTAGAAGAGTTCGATAGCTGTCGGAAGTGTATCTCCCCGTGTAAGCCATGTTGTGATATATACGATATCAAATTAACACTGTTGACTGCAAGTAAAAGATCAAAGAAGTGGGTAGTTAACGTTTGTTTTTTTTTGCTTGAGTCATAGTCTATATGGTGTTGAGTTCTTCACGACATACCTGTTGGGTAAGTTACTATCACAATGGCAAAAACAAAATTCAGAATGTTAAGGAACATGATACGTTGGCGTTTCTACGCTTTATGAATTTTAATTTCACTTTTTCCTATAAGCAAGTATCTTTTACTTTTTTTCACGCAAGGGGAACTTTGTTGTTGTTTTGTTATTTCTTTTGTTATTCAAGTTTTGGCTTTCACATTTTTTCTTGTTTTGGTATAAGAGCTCGTCTTTGAAAGAGTGAGTCAGTGTAAATTAAGTAAGATCTCGATAGTAACTGAATCGTGGACAGCAAAGTATATCACAGTAGACCTTCGCTTTATTTCAAGCTTGGTTTGTTAAGATAATTTTTTTTTTCTTTGAGTAAGAAAAGACATTAACAATTCAGGTTTTGAGTCGAGTTCATAAAGTGAGTTTTTTTGCTTTAATATAAATTAGGTAAATTATTACTCACAGGGTGTATTTAACTGAACCAAACGTTTGATCATACAAGCGTATGACGTGGGTGACTGCAAGAATAACAACTAGCTGACCTGTTTGGAATACCAGCAATTATATTTTGCTTAAACATTTCAAAATGTTATTCAAAATGTTAACCTGGAAAAAATATAATTGTACATTTTTCTTTCACTATGTCTATGTGTTGATTTTGAAAAGAGTTTTGGTGGGCCGCACTGGTAATAATTTATAATTTTTCAAATATTAAAAATAAATTAAAATAGTGTATATATAAAAAAGATGAAAAATGAAATTTCCTATACCAAACTGTATTGGAAAAAAATTATTGCTAGAATGTAATTTTTTTTTAAACCCTCATTATTTCCTATCATTTATTACTAAACTTTTTAATTGATATAACAAAATTAAAATCGCATCAATTACATTATATAAAAGCAACTTTAAATAATGAAACTGGCATTGAAATTAATAATTTTGAACCATAGCCGAAGGACTAATAATAAACTATCCTGTAAGGTATTAATGTTGGATTATTATAGTGCCATCTAATGAATATATGTACTTGGAGCCCACTAATCAATATTTTCTGCGACCGTTTTCCATCAAAGGTTGGATATGCGTAGGATAAGAGATAACGTATATTGTTATGATATAAGTTACCAAACACATTAGACTTAGTTTATCAGCAAATGTTTGGAAATGTTATGGTAGAACAAAAAATAAAACAATACAGAACTTCTCCAGCCCGTCCCTCCAATTATCGACCGATTGCACTTACGTCCCTTCTTTCTTAGATCACGGAAACGCTGATTAACTATCAGCTTAAGAAAGATCTCGAAGAACGAAAGCACTGGTGATCTCATGGCTTATCTAACCGAAAAGTGGAATCAATCTTTACATCGTTTTGGTGAAAGTAAGATTATTGCGCTTGATATTTCAAAAGCATTTGAAAGAGGGTGGCATCAAGCTCTTTTTTCGAAAATGCATGCTTTCGGTATTGATGAATCTCTAGTTCGTTGGATTAGAAATTACCTTTCGGACCGTTCAATACAAGTAGTACTGGATGGTTTTAAGTCTGAAATCTTCAATATAAATGCTGGTGTGCCCCAAGGCTCCGTCTTGTCTCCGACTCTCTTCTTAATTTTTATTAATGATCTTTTGTCTGAAACTTCTAATCCACTAAATTGTTTCAATGAAGACAGCACCCTCAGCTTTTTATATTCGTTTCCAGATTCACAACCCAGCTCTTCGGTTGTGGATTTGGAGCGGCAGCGTATGATAAGTTCATTAAATTCCGATCTTGACAGCATTGTTCAATGGGGAATTAACAACCGCGTGGAATTTAATGCTTCTAAAACTCAATGTTGTTTTTTGTCGTTAAAGCGTAACATACCCCTTATGCCACTATTTATGAGTGGCACTTGTATAGAGGAACTTGAAAAGCTTTCCATTCTCGGTATGTGTGTTACCAACCACCTTTTATGGAATGATCACATATTTGATGTCGCCCAAAACGCTGCGAAATGCTTAGGTTTCTTACGACGATGCAAGAATTTTTTTTCTCCCAATGATCTGACTGTTGTGTATAAGACGTATATTCGTCCAAAACTAGAGTACAATTCTCATGTCTGGGCAGGAGCTCCTGTAACTTATTTGAATCTCCTAGGTCGAATTCAGAAAAGAGCCTTAAAAATGATAGGGGACAGGATTATAACGGAAACATTTGTGTCACTTGAACACCGCCGAAATGTTTCTTGCCTCTCCTTATTTCATCCTTTTTTTTTATAAAGAGTGCTCCACCGAAATAGTCAGTTGCGTTCCTCCCCTGAAACAATTCAACCGCAATACTCGTTATGCAAGGAATGCCCATGAGTTCACCCTTGAGCCCAACTTCGGATGAACAATTAAGTACAGAGCCTCTTTTTTTAGCCGCACTACACGAATGTGGAATGCTTTACCCGGCTCTGTTTTTCCCCTCCATTTTAATCTTAAAGCATTCAAAACCAATGTGCATCGTTATCTCCTTTCAACCCCTATCCAATTTTCCTAAACTTTCGCACTGTGTTAATCATATAAAGGGTATTCATAATTCTTTGAGTGTGCGCAAAATATAAAAAATAAAGGAACACCGTTATTATTATTATTATTGGGAATGCTTGTTAATGAAAAATTCTCCGTTTGGAGAGACACTAAAATTCTGTATCTTTCAGACATCTCGGGTTTGATTAAATAAAACGGAACCAAGATGTATATTGTCGCAGTTAAAGCTGGCTTGCTGGGTAAATACTAAAAGTTCATTTGACATTGAATCATTTGCAATTTGCTTGGAATTGTCTAAACTTTGGTTTTTTTTTTACATAAGCTATATTTTTAGGGGTCCTTGGTTACAGAAGATACAGATACATAGTTTTTGTATCGCAATACATTTTAACGCTATAAAAAATTTTCCACAGACCATTATGTTTTGTAGAAAAATAAACTGCCACTGGATCGCACCAACTCATTTTTGAAGCAAGTTATTTAGTCCTTTAAACTAGAGAACATCTAAAACAAATATTTTTTAAGACAGAGCAATGATTTTGAATTTTAACACAGAACATATTCACAAGTATTACCACGACACGTTCTATAACTCATATTATGCGAATAAACAAATTAAGAATAACTGGACTCATCACTGTAAGGAGGGGTCACATCCCTTCACGTAACAGCAGACGTGTTTTCAGATGGAAATTTATTTGATTGTAGGTTGGGTTGATTTGTTTTATTCATCAATATCGATAGTCTAGTTTTGAGATTCTAAAACGATTTGAAAACGTATTACTATGGATAAATAATGATGTGGAAAGCAAAAGGAAGCTAATGTCATTACTTAATGTCAAGTTTCCTAAAGTGCCATCAATTCTTTGAATCCCTCATAATGGTTATATGTATGCGAACGCAAGCAAATTTCATATGTATTTGGCTGGCTGTAAAATTTACCTAATACCTATGCAAACTGCAGTATGAAGTGCCCTTTACGTACGGAGGCAAAAGTGAACGAAAGCAAATTCAGTTGCAAGGTTCGTTACTGTAACGGATGATTTGATATCAGAAGTTATTCTACCCTGTTGAAATGAAAAAAGACGTGTTAACCATCTTGATATAATTTCACTAAATGAGTTTCAAAATATTTTGGTAATGATGTCAGACGAAAATAATTAAAATTTTATAGCAAATGTTGATATATTCTCATTGACAACAGTGGGGCACTGTTGTCAATGAGATGAAAAACGTAAAAGTGATCTAATATAACATCTAACAAAACTATATGGGATGAAGGATCGATGATTTGCTGATGGTGATATAATCAATGTCAATAACTATATAAAATATTAAAGTTAGTAAAAGACATTGTTACCTAAAAAATCCTTCAATATGTTAAATAAATTCTAAAAAAATATATCAACAAAATAACAAAAAAATTTGTTGACGACTTTTTTTTACAACAAAGGTGTTTTATTTTTTTTTTCGTTTGATGTTGTTTTTTAAATTTGTTTAAAGTCATCAATGCTTAATTCAGCAAATTTTATCTCAAAAAGAAATCATAAAAATATATTTTAATTTAACTCATAAATTTCGTTCTTTTTTCAAAAAAAATTACATCAAATAACTCAACTCATTTTATCGTGCAATCATCCGAAAAAAGCATTATTCTCTTTTTAAATCATATTGAATTTTCATGAACAAAAGTTAGTGTATTAGTGAAGAATTTTGTTTTTCATAAAAATTGTATTAAATAATAATAAATTTAAGTTTATAAGTTTTTCGTGCGTTTAAGTCAAATTTTAGATGTGTGTGTGTTGCTGTTTTGATGTTTTTTTTTATTTTCGAATTTGAAGGAAATCAATGAACACACGTAATTAATTTCCTACAGAAAATAAATAATATTTTATAAAATGATAATTGAGTATTCTCTGCTGGTTATAGCCAAGCTAAATAAATTCTTAGAAAACTAACTAAATAGATACGTATTTAATAAATAAGTAAATGATTAAATAAAATATATTTTTTCATCGTCGCAATAAACCTGTTTATGTTTATGGTCATGTTCATTAATAAAGTGTTTCTTATTTTTTTTATGGAAACTCTAACCCCTTTTTTTAATATATATGCTTTATGCAATTGTTAGTAATATAGTTTTTTATCCACACAATGTTAGTAAATTGATTATTTGTATGTTTTGATTAAATAAATAAAATAAATATTATATTAACAAGATGCTTGAAAATGGGCAAAGTCTTCACATCTTTTATTTTGTTATATATGTATGTAGTATCTTCGAAACTAATATGACTTAAAATATGTAGAGGTGTTGATTATTGTTGTTGTTTATATATATACGAGTATTTTATATATGATTTGTTTTTCTATAAAAAAACGTATTTTGCATTTTTTGTTTCAATACAAATATTTTTTTTTTTTTTTGATTTTTTAAATTGCTTTCCACACAAAAATAAATATTTCACACTATAAATATTTTTATATTTATGTATAAGATAAAAAAAATATATACGAGCAGTTGTATTTTTAAATTTTAACTTCACTAATGATTTTTTTTTGTTGTAAGTTAAAAATCAAATTTTAAATGAAAACTTTTATGATTTGTATGAAAAGGAATAATGATGAAATGGCGGATGTTTTTTGAACGAAATTTGAAACCCTCTCGAAGCCTTGAGATCTAATTTTGACCGTGTCGAGACGTGAGATTTGACGTGAATAAGAACATTTGAGTTTGTTGAATTTTTCCATATCTTTTAAATTAAAATATATTTTTTTATGAAAACTTTGTTGGTCGATGTTTTGTTTTTTCATTTATATTGAATATAATTTCGACCGCAAGCAGCCGAAAAAGATGTTGGTAACAATATTTTTGCTTTACATATTATATTACTTTTTTAAAAAATAATTGTTAACTTTTTGTTTACATAAATATTTGTTGTTCATATTTACTTGGTGGTTGCTTTTCTTTCTTGCAAAAAAATGAAAATTGTTTTTTTTTTTTTTAAATTAAACTATAAATTGAAATAATAAAAAAAATTGAAAAGAAATTATAAAATTTTGTGTGTTTTTTATGCAGCCTCCTCGCCTTCTTCTTCTTCCTCCTTGCCGGTAAGCATGGAAATAAGGGCGGCTGTATCGATCATGTTCTTGTCGTCAATGATCATTTGATCGTAAGCATCGTCGACTTCCTTCATTGTGAATTTTTCACCGAAATTCATGAGCATATCGCGGAATTTATCACCATCGATGAGACCATCGTTATCGAATGTTTTGAAGGCAGCAATTACAACATCATCTTCATCGTTGGCACCCGATTGGGCCATACGGGCGGCGAACAATGTCAACAATTGGGTGAAGTTAATTGGGCCAGATGCTTCGGATAACATAGCATCTAATTCCTTGTCGTTGGCGATTTTACCAACGGAATCGAAAGCTGCACGCAAATCGTTCTTACCGATGATACCATCTTTGTCGGCATCCATTAGTTGGAAAGCCTAGATGAGAGAGGGAGAAAGAAAATTTTTGTTATAGTGATTTTATAAATAAAAATTTGATTTTTTGTACAAATAAGAAGTGGATACATTTTAAGATTTTTGTTTTGATTTTGATTTTAGAATACAAATTTTGTTTGAAATAATTTTTTTTTTTTTGTACAAAATTTAAGATTTTGTATTAATATAATAAATGAATAGTTTCTATATTTTTAATTTAAGTTCTAATAAAATTTGGATACTGAATAAAATTTCAGCAAATTATTATGCCTTTAAAATCATACAAATGTAACTTCAAGTTATCGTTTTTCCTCAGCAAATAAACAAATCTTAAAGATTTGGAGCAAGAAAATATTTGGGAACAATTCTAATGTTGTTGGTTTAATCCGTGTGTTTTTTTTTTTTTAAATAATCTTTAAGTTGTTTTACATTTTTTTTTTTAAATTACATGCTTCTAAAGAAAAATAGTTTTTTTATGCCATTTTGTTGAAAATAAATTTGTTTATCAAAAATTACATTGAAATGATCCACTGTTTTGTACTATTTATCTAATTTTAACTTTGTCAAAATACTTACTTCCTTGAACTCAGCAATTTGTTTTTGCGAGAACACGGAGAACACACTTGAACCAGCACGCTTTGATTTCCTTGATCCACGGGATCCACCTGACGCCCTCTTTGAGCCAGTGGTCGAAGCAGGTGCTGGAGTTGCAGCTGGTGCAGGGGTTGCTGCCTCAGATGCGGCCTCAGAAGCGGTCTCTGAGGTGCCACCTTCTTCTTTTGTCTTCTTCTTCTTAACCTTCTTCTTCTCATCGGCCTATTATTTAAAAAAAATTAAAATATGTTCATTTATTAAAATTTTGATTTTAACTCAATAATTAAAAGTTCCTTTTTTTTTAATTAACAAATTTGCTCTTTTTGTTCATTTATTTTTGGTTTAATTTAATTGTTAATATTTTATATGTGTGTGTTTTATTTATTATTAAAAATAAAATTATTAATTTATTTGTTTTTAGACAAAAGTAGTTATTTATTTTTTTGATTTTACTTTATTTCTAAGACAAAACAAATAAATAATTATTTTTAAATGTAATTTTGTTTAAATAGTTTTAAATTGATTTATTATGAAAAATATTTAAAAATGTTTCAAAAAGGAATTCCGAAAACAGAACCCCTTTTTAAAACTACTCTGTTTTCCCAGAAATACTAAGCATTTTTAATTAATATATTATATTATTTTCATTTTGTTATTATATTTTATTAAATAATTAATTTACTTATTTGTTTTAGTTAAATATTTGTTGTGTTTTCAATGTTTATCAATTATTATGTCATGAGTTCAGATTCTATAAGTAATCATTTTTTTATTTTAAAAGATATTTCGTTGAGGTGTCATATGAAAATGAATAACAAATTGAAATATATTCGAAATGTTTAAAATAATACATTCAATAATTTTAATTTTAAATTATTTTTTTTTATTGAAATTAATTAAAAAGGGATTTTAACTTGTTAAAAATAAGTAGGTATCACATTTCAATTGACTTTTTGGTTGGAAACCAATTTCCATCAGACGATTCTATTTCTAGAAACAATTTAGAAATTCTTTTAATTGCGTCATAAGGCCACTTGGATTATGTTACCGTTACAACACACTTTTAAATTTCAACACGCAAATACGAATCTATTTATGGCTGATGTTTAAAAAAAATGCGGTGCTTAATTTTCACTTTCGAGTAATCCATTTGGTATAGAAATTCAATTTTAGAAAAGCAAGGCACTACGATTTTCGATGTGTTAAATAAATTTTCACTTTTTCATTGTCCTTGATTTCTGCGTTTTATAATCCTTTATTGTAAAATTTGAATAAATGTTGGTTTGACACTTGGTTTCTATATTTCACTGATTTTTAAAGAAATTTTTCTTGTTATCGTTTTATTTTTTAACACTTATTCTTTATTTTTCCAAGCAAATTTGTTAATTAAAAAAAAAAATATATTCACTTTGCACAATTTTTTTTTAAATTTTTTAATATTAAATAGTTTTTTTTTTTTACTCAAATCCTTACCATCTTGCTAAACTTTAGTTGTCTGGTTGGATCGAGTAGTCAGAGCGCACTGACTGTTCTGATCAATTTTATTGTGAAGACGACGTACTTTATGTTAAATTTTCGTCGTTTGAAAATTGTCTAAATTTCCAATACATTCGCAAAAATATTCTATACCTAAAGAATAAAGTGAAAGAAAAAGAAATAAATACGATCTGAGTTTTCCTAGATAGACGCAGATATCCGAATTTTGTGTGTTTGTATTTAAGATGCTACTATAGCTTTTTAGATACATATGGTGATTCCTTATTTAGTATCTCTAGTTTATAGTGTGTGCTAGCTTTTCTATTTATTTTAGATTTTTTTTTTTAATTCTAAATTTAAACTTTTTGTTTTCTATTGGAAAGTATATTCTAGATACAGATCGTTTGTTTTTACACAAGAATATATTTGAGATACCTACATGAAAATTTTTTTTGTTTTTCAAAATATTTTCCTACGCGTATATTGAAAGTGAGTCACACACATACACCTTGATTTTATTTTATTTGTTTTGGGATTGGCACATTAATACTAGTTCGTCTGAAATAAGAAAAAATGTGTTTTTTGTTTGCACTATACGGAGATTAAATTTACACAGGGAAGAAAGTATTTCCACGGTCTACAGATGGACTTGTAGGTTACTTTAGCTGATCTATAAATATGCGGATTGATGTGTGGAAAATGTTTTGTTTGATTTGGGAAAATGCAGGAAAATATTTGTCACAATTGATGCAAATATGTGGTCATAGAGGCATACATATGAGTTGTTGCCGATCTACATTTATTATAGATGTTCCTGAATTGCAAATTTTGGAGGTTATCCAATATCATCGTACATCCAATCTTATGTTATTAAAAAATAATACAACAATTTGGTGTTATGTATAGGATTTATTCTCCAATTACAAAAGGTGATTGTTTAAAAACAAACTGACATGAAATAAATTGAATGTGGAAAAATGATGTTAAATTTAGTGGTTAAATTATTCAGGGTATAGGAAACTTTTAGGGCATTATGGTGTACCTAACTTGTTTTCAATAAACCTTTGACACGAAGTGCTTCTTTAAACAAAATTATTCATGCAAAACAAAATAAGTCAAATTCTATAAAATTAAACATTCTTCCCCTTATTCTTCTTGTGTAGTCCAGGATGAACATGTATAATGTTACTATGGTCTTTTAAGGTTTGTCCTGCCCAAGCTTTTAAGATCTTCTTCCACTTGGTCAAGCCACTGTAATCATGGTCTTTCTCTTCTGTGAACTGGAGCATTGTTGTCATAATGCTCTATGGGTTTATGGCCCATTCATAGGAGTCGTTCAATACGCATTCTTTTGGCTAGTTACTATAGTTCCATATCACCTTTAATCTTGGCGTTAATCCTTCTTCACTTAACATTATATGCAAATACTGGACCGAAAATAAATCGGAAACCGACCCAGGACTTTATCAACAGATGTTCACAATGTCTTCTCCTGAAAAATTTTAGAAAAGGACTGGGGATAATCAGGGTATTAAAAAATAAAAACTTGTTATTTGCGTGAGGGCTTTGTTGATCAATAGTTACTCTCTTACCTACTACAAAAAAAAAAAAACAATGCTTAGTGGAGTAAAGCGGGAGTAAAGCATTGCTTGAATCTTAATTTACATGAAAAGTAGAGGCGAATTTGTTCACTCTGTTCATGTTTGAAAATACAACCATCAACGTAGCCAGGAAGGGGGGGGGGGGGCTTAAGCGGCTGAAGCCTCCCTCTCCTCCAGATAATTTTGATTGCTTATTTGGTATTCGTCTTTTCTGGGCAAGTTGTTAAGTTATTTAAATATGTTTGAACAGTTGATTTCATATTGAAATGAATCTTCAAGTGAATGGAGAACCTAATAAATTGAATACATTGTAGTCCGTTGCAGAGTTTTCCAGCCAATTTTTGGGGATCGAAAATGTCCTGAGGCCTATAACACAACGTGAAAAGTACTTGTAGGACCAGTGAAATCCCACAACTTGTGCAAAATCCTGAAACACAAAATGACAAGACTTTAGACACATCGACATGTGTAACGAAGCAATATGACAAGTGGGATATTATTTAATTTACTCATTTCTGAAACAGAACGTAACAAGTATCAAGAAATACTTGTCCAACTACAGATGATTTTGGGCAATTTGATTTCCACCAAATTTATATCGCTCAGAATTATGTTGACCCCCTGCTTGGCCCTACTATATAGGATTTTGGGTGGTTGCAAGTTTGGGTAAATGCAAAGTCTTTGAATAAACAACTCTATACATATACCAAACTTGAACCCACCCCAAGCAGCATGCCCCCCCCTACCAACCTCAATTTGTATATGTCGTAAATACCTTGTTCTTGTTGCTTGGAAACGAAAAAAAGTCAAATTGGCTTTCGATATCTAAATTGAAATTAAGCCAAACTCGAAATTTGGTCTAATTTCGTTTTTGAAAGCGCAATAAGTCCAATTTGGCGTTATTTAGTTTGGAGCTATTTCACGTCACCAATTTCTGCATTATAGGGATTAATCAAGAGAACTATGTGAATTTTCGTCGGAACCATGTTCAGATCGTGCAGATGTGTTCGTGGACCACATCTGTCTATAAAAATTCGACGATTTGGATGTTTCGAGAACTACCGAAGGGACAAGGTACGAGAACTAGGTTCAGGGCGATGAGGACTGTTTTCCATGGTAAGTGAAAGTCAGAGAAAAATGCGAATAGATCCACCTCGAAAGAAACAGCCGCAAAAAAAACATCTTCATCATTATGTCAGAGTAACAAGCCGCACTCAAACAGAAACACCATAAATTGTGGAATAGGAGAAAACATAATCAAAAACAAAGTCAATTAAGAAAAAAAAGTCACATAACTCTCCAAGTAGAGGCTATACAAATTACAACCTACTTGGGCACTACAGCTCTACACCGTGGCGTATGGAACTTGCATCAATTTTCTGCGATATATAAAAACAAACTAAAAATCACCATTTATACCACAAAAACTAAAATCCAGCAGTGATACATAATACCTTTGGTGCTGAACAGGAAGAAACATTTAATAGGAAAATGTGGTGTTTAAGGAACAAGAACATCCGGGAGTTTGTTTAATGTTTAAATTTTATAAAAATCTATTGTAGGTACTTTTTTCGAGAAAAATTGGATTTTTCTTTATGGTTATATGGACAGGTAGTGTTCTTTCTTAAGCTAGAACGATAATTTCAATTTTTCCTCTGAGAATAGTGTATGGACCCTATACATACTAAATTTTAGGCTAATCGGTTCAGCTGTTTATGCTATAGATAGGTAGGTACTTAACTTATACAACCAGACTGACAAACAGCTAGACAAACAGACAGAATTTTATTTTGTTCAGGCTGCTTAAGCATAGTCAACACACTAAAAGTCTTGTTCTTCGTGTTGGTGAGCCGGAAGAGGGGGAGGGGTATTAAGTCCCACTTTTTGAGGTAGGAAAAAATTGTAGGAAAACATTCTCTGAGACTAAATTAAAGCCCATCAATTGGAAAATCAGGTTTTTCCAATTCTCAGCCGTTTTCGAGTTAAACGCATCACAAAATTGACGAATTACAAAAATATGCGTTTTTCCCATATTTTTCATCAAATATTCCGTCATAGGGGAACTATGCGCAAGATGACATACTTTTTCTTTAAGGCAAAAAATATGAAACTGTACAATCCATAGGACTTAAAACAAAATCGATTAATTTAACTCATATGTTACCAAAACTTAATTCGAATTAATTCTTTAAAACAAAAACTAGTATTATTTAAATTATTTTCAAAATTAGTCTGCCATCTAGAAGACATAGTCGGGTGTAAGATGACATTTGGCTTTGATGACAGATTTCATTCGGGTAAGAAGTCATACTGCTTAAAAATGTTAGTTCTTGATTTCATAATCAAAACATTATGTTTGGTGATCCTTGTCTTCAAAAATCCAATGGACTATCGGGTCCTATGAGCACTATAGGTCATCTTACCCGACACGATAGTTAAAATAAATAAACAAAATCAGCAACCAACATTTACTCTTGATCCTAAATATTACACTAACATAATAAAATATACAAATAACTTCCTTTACAAAACCTTTCGAACAAAGCACAACACACGCCCTTTCATATTTTTTTTATTTCAAAAGTATACACAAATATATTTGGACCCCTTAATTTTTTCCAAATCTTTAGCACTCGACGAATAAGGAATAATGACACCTAAAATGTTGTTCTATAAATAGAAATGCCAAAAACGTTTGTCTCGAAATGTTCTATTTAAATGTGGGACCTTCGTAAAAAGAGGAATTGGGGGTATGTCATCTTACCTAAGTATGTCATCTTAAGCATAATTCATCATCTTAACTGTTAATCTAACAAAAAGCATTTCTTATAGAGGAAGTTATAGAGAAATAAATTTCCTTTAAGAAGCTTACTCTTGAAATTGGGTTGTTGAATGCATAAGACAAAAATCAAGGAATTTGAAAAATGGAAAGTCATAATTTTACAAGTGAAAAATAAATTCAGAAAATAAATTTAGAGTGCCTGAGCAAGAACCTGAGTCATTCATTCAGAAACTTGGTCAGCATTATTTAGTAGTTAACATATTTCAAGTCCTGACATCTGGAAGGTGAGCCGGATGGGAAGGGGTACGAAGTTATCTTTTTAGGGATTTACGCTTTAAGGGTAAGTTTTAGGAAGAAATTTCAATGGTTATATTTAAAGACCATACAATTGTATAACTTTTTCGCTCATATGTATGTATCTTTATTTAATTTCCGAACCGTTTCCGAGCTACATGCATCGCAAAGAAAAAATAAAAAATATTAGTGTGGTATAGGTAGTGCATGAAATTCTCTTAAAAGAAATTATTTTTTGAAATCAGGTAGTTCAGTGCATAAGACGAAAATCGTAGGTACACCTAAAAGGGATAGAGGCAAAATCCCAACTGCCAAATCCCGACTGAGAAAAGTATGATCTAGAAATACATATATTTTTATCAAATTTGTTCAAAAAATTACAAATACCCAAACTCACACCCACCCCAAATCATATAGTGAGCCCAGGGAGGGGGGTTGTCTTACCTACCTAACTTCTTTTCTCAGTCGGGATTTTCTGTATACATACATACTTATAAGCTATTAAAAAATTTACTTTTTAAGGATTGTCATGAAAAATCCACCAAAACAGTAACCAAATGCCAATAAGGAAATAATTTGTATAATATTTTTGTGCATTTATGACCACGTCACCTTTATGCCAATAATTGCAAGGGAGCAGCATGCGGCACCCCCAACCCCCAAAAAGCCTTACTGTTCTTACGCTGTAAACTTAAACTTCTTTTTGAGTATCAATTTAGGTTTTTATAAAAAAAAAAATTACGAATGAAATCAATCCTTTTTTTATATTATACCAAGAGCAGGCATTTTGAGAGTCGAAATTTTGAAAGTAGGGATTTTAAGAATCTGGATTTTGATATTGAGGATTTTAAGAGACAGGATTTTGATAGTCGGGATTTTTAGAATCTGGATTTCGTACCCAACCCTGTAGATTAGAGGTTGTTTTTTTGTTTGTGAAACAGATATGATGTTATACCTACTTAATGTCAGTGTACTCAAATGTAGTTGATGAGAAATAGGACCCAGATGTGGTTTTTTCAGATAAGTCTTTATGGACTTAAATAAAAAAAAACACTCCTATTGTTTTCTTCAAGCACGAATCAAAATAAGTGCCAAAAGTTGTAGGTAAACATTATTTTTCTATTCATCCATAAGATTCCGAAATCCGGGCATCTCATATCCAAACTTTCGCAAAAATTATGTTAGTTGACATAATAGTGTGTGCTGAGCTGACATACAGCTAAAAAACATTATCGAATACTTTGTTGCCTTAAAAAAAAATATTTAATTATTATTGTCGGTCTGTATATAAGAATTTTTTTTTAGATTGCACGGGGACCATAAAGGAAAGAGCAAACGGCCTTTGAAGAGAAAACTTTGAATAGGAACATCTAATGGCAGTTTGGACTTAAGCCAAATTCTACAGTTTATTAGTAAGTGCTTAGAGAATTTTCATTTCACTCCTTTCGAACATTTTAAGATATCCACCCTCTTTCTGGTATTGTGTCTAATGAAAGAATTCAAAAGACGCAATCACACGTAGACCGTGGGCACCATCCGACATAAATAAAATTAGAAAATAGAATTAAAGGAATATTGAAAATGCAATTTTATAAAATTGGCATTGATCCAAATTACCAGATTTTTTTTTAGATATTTGTACATATAGTTAGTGTATCTCATGTTATTTTATCTCATGTTCCAATAAGTTGACTTAAAAAGTTTCATGAATGTACATAGGTACATATCACATAGGTAAAGACATACAGCATTGAAATTATTTTACAATTCATCACCTGGATAAAATATTGTCGTACATACATATTATGTGCAGGTTTTGAAATAAATGCAGTTTTGATACCTATGTGTTTTTTCTTTATACCAACCAGTAAAATACATACTTACAAGTAACTTTGAATTGTTTAAAGAAAATTTGTCAACGCTTTAATGTAGCTTGATGAACGGACACCACACATACGCGAATGTATCAGAAAAAAGAGCATAAATGTTGTCTTTTCGGTGTTTACGAAATATTCCATTACAAAACGTCCATCCATACATCAATTATTGCTTGTCGCAGGAATGAAAGTTTTTCACTAATGATGGCTCCATCGTCAGCGAAGATAATAAAACCAAGCACAAGTAAGGGCTCGGGGCATTAACCCATGAGATGGGACGGTTTCAAATTTTTCTTATAGAGTTATCTTAATCACTTTCGTGAAACTCCAAAAAGGTTTTTTTGTAAGAAAATAATCAGCTAATCATGATGAACGGTGATCGTTCGTTTAGTCGATTCATTTCAACGGTTCAGAGAAATGAAAAGCTCAGAATCATTGAAAAAGGTGTGGGCATATCATCATTAACCATGTTAAAACATTTAGCTTAGATAGATTTCCGCGTAAAAAAAATGTATTTTTTCTTAGGATATGTACAGTGATAATTTAATTACAAATTAAATGCTTACGATATGTATAACAATGTCCACAAACATTTTATTGGTTATTCATAAATCAAAACATTCACTATTTATTATAAACAATATAACAATAATAAAACATTTAAGAAAAACAAAAATCTATTACTTTACTTAAAAATAACAAAATGTTTTTTGTTCTTTTTAGCTGATCGGAATTTCGTAACACATCATCTAAAAAATTTAAACATTTTTCTTCGCACGGTGACCAAAAATAGAACTTCCAACGCGAACTATTGTGCTGCCCATTTCAATCTTAAAACAAGCGAAAACAAAACAAAATATTTCATTAAAACAATTCTTACAATAATTTTTTTTTTTTTTTAAATAAAACTTCTAAAGATTCGAAATTTGTATTTTGTGCTACATACTGCTTTATCGAAATCATCTGACATTCCCATAGATACGTCGACTGCCGAAGGATTAAGATCGAGTTCTTCGCAAACTTTTCGGTGGCATTCCATCAAAGCAATGAAATCTGGGTTTGGTCCAGTCGAGTAATCATGACCAAATTTACCAATAGTCATTAGACCATCTGCTTTAAGACTTTTAAGATTTTCGGATATGTGTTTGAAGAGACCAACCGCTTCAGATGGAGGAACACCGTTTTTTTCTGTGAAAAATTATAAGATAAATTTAAGTTAATAAACAATAAAACTATCCAAAAGAAGTACATATACAAAAACTGCGCCAATGATTACCAACAAAAAGTAAAATATAAACTAAGATTACAATGCAAAAAATTTCAGTGAATGCGCCATTTTGTATCAGTTCTCGAATTGAGAACTCTCCAACATCTAAGTGGTGGAACAACTTTTTTCTTTATTTTTATGTGCACCCAACAAAAAAAAACAAATACCTAACTTTAGAGGTAGAACTCTAGAAGGAGATAGTTGTTTATTTATTCAAAAGTAAATTGTTTTTAGTTTTTTGAATTTTAAGCCGAGGAACAATTGTGTTGTATTGTGTTTGTGTGTCGTCCACCCACTATAATCTCATAAATTATTTGTAAGAAAGAATAATCCATTAATTAGTTCAAAGAAGAAAGAAGCAAAGAATATTGTTTAGGGTCGAGTTATTGGGGGAGTTTATGTATATATCTAAGCCAACGAAGATTATTTCTTAAGGTCCAGTGCATGTCTAGCAGTCATTTAGTATAGTCAAGATATTTGGACTTCTTTTTCTTATACAACGATATTACGACCTAGAATTAGACCACATCTATCCACTTTACCGCTTCATTCAATGATCTCGATGTGACGCAGTTCAGATATGAAACGGCAAATTTCCTGCCTGGTCATCTGTAGAACGCTGACGGTTCATCCCCAGAAAATTTTGCCACAACTGTGATATTTTCGTGGAAACAAAGCCTTCCGGACGCGTCTACTGTCACGAGTTTTTCCATTATTTTGAAGATTAGCGGCAAAATGGTCTTGTGTTTGAACACTTGGCGGCAAAACAAAACAATTCTTTTTCGTTTTATTTGGTATTTTCTATTTATTATTATTTGGAAAATAAAATATTAAATCCAGCACACGATTATAAACATGAACTTGACGACTCATGTCACTTCGATGGTTTATTCGTTATTTAGCTCAACTCGCCCTATCAAAAAAAAAAAAAAAAAAAACAGATCTACTTCAGAGCGAGTTGAGGATTTTCCAAAAAAAAAACACATTGGGTCGACTTCAGGGCTCAACGAAGTGACGTTAAAAACTCCTTCGAAAATGCATTTGGACTTTCGAAATCTCTTACTGGGGTATCTCTGAGAAGAGAGTTAAATTTATGAAACATTAATATTATCAACGTTTACGTTAATTTGTTTAGGGCGCATTAGGGCTCTACTCCCAAATGTGGATACTGAAATTATGGAACGAAATTTTAGGGCTTATGGCGAAAAGGTGATCCTTGTGTGAAAGGTGAAATTTTCTGTGTGAAATTGTTGCATAATATCAATTATAATCTCTTTAAGAGTTTAGCGTAAGATATCACGTTAAACTTTATTTTTTCGCCAGCAACAACCGTAGCCTCACAAAAAGGAGAATAAGCTAGGCTATCTATCCTGAATGGCTGAAGTTTCCAAAGATCTGTGACTGGTCATGTCTTATAAGATACGTTCTCTTATGTATCTTTTGTCGTTATTCTTTTTGCTCCAAAAATAAGAGTTCTTTTGATACTTCACATTTGAATAGCCGTCCAGTATTTATGCCTAACTAGGCAGTTTGCTGGATCACTAGGAAAGAAGTTGCCACAACCTGCCCAGTAACTTCTCGAGGACATGTTTTCTGTGTTCTTCCTGGTCAGTACACAATTTGTCAATATTCTATTTACATAACAAACAAATATGAAGACTATAATTATATTTTTTACCTTCTTCTCCGCTGGTATTAACTTGGACTAATACTCGCATAGGTTGTTTGTTTTCTTTATTAATTCTTTCCCAAGCTGAGTTCAATGATTCGGCAATTTTAAGGCTATCAACTGTCTCGATCATATACAAATTAGGTGTATTTAAAACCTATAAACACATCATAAGTTTAAAGAAGACAATACATTGCAAATAGAGCTAGTTAGGTACTTACTTTATTAATTTTATTCTTCTGCAGATGTCCAATGAAATGCCAGCAGATATCTGGACATTGATTTATTAGCTCTGGATTAGCACCTTTTTCAGACAATTCCTGAACATAGTTCTCACCAAAATGTCTTTGTCCAGTAGAATAAGCATCAATGATCATTTCAGCGGGTTTCGTTTTACTTACAGCAACTAGAAGAGGTTTTGGTGCAGTAATATTCTAAAGAGAATCGTTATCATATTTTCTTATCACGAAAAGTTGGTTATGAAAACAATAGTGTGATGCACTGGTGTAGGATTGTGTATACCTTTGGTCTGGCAACATATGCTTCTTCAACTTTTTTTAATATGAGATTAATCCCAGCTTTAACATCGATATCACTCATTATTCTTTTTATCATTTATTTAAGCACAAAATTAAATAATACACTTTTTCCAGTCACGGAGAAAACAACAAACATTTATTAAAATTTTGACGTTTCGTGAGAAATGTCAATAAAAAACATGGCTGCTCACTGCGGGTGTGTTCGTATGCTATTTTCTTTTAAGGTGGATGTGCAGCATATTATAAATTAAAGTGAATTTAAGCCCCAACTATAATGCTCATGAGTAAAGCGATCCTTACACGGTCAGTCATTTGACATCAATCTGTAATATAGTGTTTGTAAAAATAAGTCTGTATGCGTGCATTTGTTTGACGAAAAATCAAAACCCTTTTAATTTATTTTGCTTGATGACTGTTTATATGTGTAGATGACTGACGTCCTCTGACTGACCGTGTAAGGGTCGCTTAAGGATGACCTAATGTCAAAACCACATGTGTAAATGAGCGAATAAACAGTCATATGGCGTTGGCTATAATGGACATAATATGCACATTTCGTTGAGTTTCGTTAGATATGAGCTACGCATGAGCTGTGCGATCTGAACCGCTCTTACATATGTAAGGAACAGTTGTACAATCGTGGTTCAAGTTCTTAACCCAACGATTTTGACAGAAATTATCTATGGAAGTCAGTGGTTCAAAAATTTGAACCACCTTGAACCACCATTGTACAACTGGCCCTAAACAGAAATTAATTGCATTTTACCAAAAAAAGGACCACGAATTTGCATTAATTTATCCATTTCATAAATAAATAAATACATTTAACAATAAATTATGCATTTTTAATACAATTAAAAGAAAATAAAAACAAGTTATTTCTGAAAATAACTTGTTTTTAGTTTCTTTTAATTGTACTGAAGCATCTGAATGCTTCACATGTTCATTATGTGCATTCATCATGTTTGTATAAACATGACGAAACAGTTTGTTTAACTTTGACAGTAGGTCATGCTAGCTCATGCGCATTATAGTTCTACCTTAACATGCTTGCACCAGCAGAAAGAACAGTAGAAAAACTAATGTCGATTTTCATGGTACTTTTTAAATTGCTACCACTTGTTAATTGCTTAGAAATTGAATTGAGATTGCTATGTTTATGTCAGCGTATGGGTTTTTAAATTTGTCATATTTTATAGCGGCGGCCAATCTAAAATCGTGCGGGATGCAAACCTAGCAAAATATCGGGGGTTTTCTAAAAAAATTTAGATTGTTTTGGATTAAATGACCAAGTACCATTAGTCGAAATTTGTTGAAATTGTTTGAAACTAGAAACTTCTTGGCGTCATAGAATTGAAACTTGCTCGAAAAATTTAAAAAAATGTGCTTTTTTTGGCACGACATAAAGCGAAAAAGAAGAATAAGCAATTTAAAACTTTGCTTGTTTGATAAAAAGAGCACATATCATCAACTCGTACTCCTCCGTCTCCTCCCGGTAAAACAAAAATTTATAATTTCTATATGTGAATACGTGTGAACAGGTAATTTCAAAATTGTAAAAATGTATTGTTCAGCCAAATTTGACAGTCCCACTTGAAATGCACGGGCACGCATATAGACCGTGTTTAGACTGGGAAATTTGAGTCTGGCGTGGTGAGTACTCTCGTGATTACACAGGTCCTCAATTGAGGACGCCTCACTTAAAGCGGGTGGAATTTTTGTGAAGTTAGACTGTCGTACGACGCGATTTTTTTGCATTTTATAAAAGAAGATAACATCCATAAATTATTATTAATGCTTCTGTTTGTTTCATTTTCCAAGAATTCATTTTTCTATCACTCTGCATCTAGCTTAATAGGGAGTTTTACCATCTTGTCAAAGCTCACACTATGGAGAAGACAGATTGAAATATGTATCGCGCTTTTTTCAAACTGTCAAACTCAAGATCTTGGAGAAAACAATTTGGAAATAATTTTTAAATGCGGTATTCTTTTTTGTGTGAAATTTGTGATTTCCGTGGCTTAAAAATTTATTTTAATTAGCAAAACCAACAATTTTCACAATTTTCGCGCACAAATCTTTAAAATTCCCGCTTTTGTTTTCAATCAATTTTTCAACAATGATAAAAAAAAATCAGCTGTTCACCATACTGCTGTTTTTGACAATTCTGTGAGAACGAGAAAGAGATATATAGTTGTTACCTAAAAAGCCCTATTGTGAAAATACTGCGATGTTAACACATCCGCAGTCAAGCAGATAGTGAACAAAATGGGAAAAAACTTGAATTTGGAATTGGAACAGTACTCACGCTTCCGATGTTTATAATTTGAAGCTGCCTCACGAGAGTACTCACCCCTCACCCATCTCAAATTTCCCAGTCTAAACACGGTCATACAGAGTTAAAACTTTGCAGTTTTAAAAGTTTGTAGGTAAAAGTGGGTGGCAGCTGGTCAATTGGTACTTGTCCGGCTATAGTCGTTCACAAACATATACGATACTAGACTATTTTAGATTGCTTATCTCGTGTGCATCCGAAGGATTCGAATGTCAACTTTTGACATCCACGATATTACGGTTTCAAATATAGAAAAGAAGTTCGATAATTCAGCACTGCGGATTCAGCCGATCACGGGGAGTGAAATTTTTAAGCATGAATAGTTGAATTTTAATAGCCGTGTTTTCTTTTCAATTCCATATAGACTTATGGATCAAATGACATTGGGGATTTACATGTAAGGCGCCGGTTATAGCGATCAGGAAAAACCATCAGGAAAACTAGAAACAAATGGGAACAGGAATTTTTTCCTGATGTGCGTTTATAGCGATCAGGAAAAATGTGTCAGTGAACAGGCTGTTTTCCTGATTGAAATGCACACGAAAAACTTTTTCTGACAGAAATCTGTCAGTGGAACAAGTGAAAATTGAACTCAAATAATTGGAACGATTTGTTCCATTTTTTTTAAATGTCAATCAGCTGGCACGAAAAATTAGTTTTCGTGAAATACATTTTAAACAATAAATAATTATTCTATAGTAAAAATTATTAGCAAAAAAAATTCTTTGAGTCATTTGTAGTCAATAAGTGTAGTATTTGTGTTTAAAATCGATTTAAAACAACATAAAAGATCCATTCGAACATTTTTCCTGATGCGTTTTCCTGATCGCTATAACCGGCGCCTAAGCTGATGTCGTTTTTTCACAGAAGTCTATATATGGACTTGCAAGAAAACACCTGAGGCCGGTCGTTGCTTTTCGTGCGTTTGCAGTTTATTAAATTGTTTTATTTTGTATTTTTTTGTCGTTTTGTGCATTTCGATTAAAAAAAATTAACTAAAATAAGTTGATATGATGAATTAAATTGTGGATTAGTTCTTATAGGAAAAGCACAAAAATAAAAACAATAAGGTCTACGTTACGAATTAGTAGAATTCTACATGTAAAACATCAATATGAATATCAATTCCAAACCATACCTTCTATAGTGTAGATACGCATTATGATGGTAAAACGCTATCATTATTGTCACTCAATTTAAACATTAAAACATAAGGTATTAAAATTAAGTCATTTATTTTTAATTTGATTTTAATGCGCTTAATTTGTTAAAGGATAATATGCGAGACCTGTAAGAATTATTGTATATTAGAGTTTTATAGCCTTTTATCATTTTGTTTACTCCAAAGTCTTTTTTTTTATTCCTTTAAATTGTGACGCCACTGCGTCTGATGGTATTTCAATAACATAAGGGTACTTTCCAGATTTAAAACTGCTATTACTGGCTCCATCCACATAGTATTTAAAAACATTAATTGATACCGCTGGTGATAAAAATATATCCCTTTCGAACTAAAAAATTAAATTTCAAATAATGTTTTTCTGTTGCCAAAATAGTATTTCTTACCATGTAAAAGATTGCCAACGCTAGCTCATACGTCAAAAATAAAACAATGTAAAATTTCAGCAGGTCCCAAAATATGAAAGTACAAATTCCGAAAAAAATTCTGAACAAGAATGGTAGTATCATTGAAAAAAAAATTTTTTAGAAGATAAAAACATTTTTGATGTAATTTGACTTTTTATTTAAAATAAAAAAAAAAAAAAAAATTAAATAAATGAAAAATGAAAGGTAAAATAAAAATATAAAATTGTTATGGTAGCACAATAACTATAGGTACTATTCTATGTTAATTTATAAAGTTGTGTTATTATAGCCATAAAAATTAATCTTTTCTTTAGCATTGCGTGTACTTACTTTTAAAGCTTAGTAACATTAATCCTACTCCTACGTAATAGCGAATATTCAAAGAAGTTTGATAAGTTCTTATTAAGCTCTTGTAAAGTGGGCCACACACGACCGACGGAGGCAAATTAAACCAAGCTTGCAGAGCCACTTGAAGCCATCTACAGTCTTCCTCTACACTATATGGTTAATGGGGCTCGGTGAGGGGAGCCATTTTGCTTCTTGTTCGACGTGTAGGTCCAATTGTATAACCCCGTTTTGGGGATCAAAAGGACAGTTTTTCATAAAAACGATCTATTTCCAAAATTTTTCAGAAGTTTTTTTTTTATAAAAATAAAAGATTGTTTAATATTTTTTTACTTAGAATCCCTGAATTTCAACTTCTATAGATATACCCTTTTTACGTAAGAGCTGTATGTGATCGCAGTGATAGTTTTTCTGGAAAAGCCAACCCATGGTCTAAATCACGAAGGATGTCGCTATAGTCGCTTCTAACAAACTTGGTGAACATTTTTCATAAAAAAAATAATGAATGCTTAGTGCTTTGAATTCAGACCTTAAAGAGCGGTTTATCAGACTTTTTACTCTTGGAGCTATAGAGTTATAGAGTCTGATCTTCCCAGGATAGGGATTCTGCGTCGGAGTAACTTCCCTACAGCTAAACAAATCCAACGAGTCCGAAACACCAACAGACTTCGGATATGGATGATTTTAAGGCGGACGACCACAGTAAACGAAACAAGGTCAACGAATATTTCATTTGCCGGTGGATTGTTCTGACTTTAAATAGACCATGTGCAGCTGAATAATTAGTAAAGAATAGATAGGCCAAAAGCTGAAAAAACAGCCTTACAGAAGGTGCGATGGGATCGAGAGGAAAATATTCAGCGGGTGCTTCAAGTAGCAAGGGCAGCGTCTATTTGGTTACGGTTTTGTGGTAACAGCCATACTTAGGCAAGAAGTTTTAAACTTTTGGTATGTAAGCGAGCGTCTGTTCATGCTCACAATACGATAGTTTTAAGAATGTGTCGTTGATCTCCGTTAAAGCCCCACTGAAGAGAAGGATGAAGGATTCTTGCCGAATTAAATGCCAAAAATTGTAAAAGAGAAGAGGGCGTACTCAGTTTGATAGTTCAAATACACAGCCTGCATCACCATCCCGGTAAAAGACTGGTTGGTAGAATTTAAGAATCGAACTGACCATATTGCGATAGATTACAGGCATGCATTGCGTATGCATAAGGCGCTTACTAAAAATAGTGTAGAGTATAGATATAGAAGAATTATGGAATACGTCTCTAATATGGAATAGTGCCATTTTATAAGACCCACGTTATGTACCATACCTACTTTGTTAATGTTTGGGCTGCACCAATAACTAGATTATCGGCATCATGCAGTTATTTTTATCCTTTAATCAAAAATAATATCGAAGACTCTTTAAAACCACTGATTTTATTTATATTCATTTTTATTTGCTAAAATTTGGTTTCGAAATTGATTTTTCTAAAAATCTTTATCAACTTTTTGCGTCACGATAAAAATTTAAAAATCCTACTTTCATGCTCTTATTTTACTTGTGATTATTTGTTTATGATTTATAATTTGATCAATTATTTTTTTTTACTCCAGATGTCATAATAAACTACTCTTCCGTTACTTACACCGAAATAAAATAAAAAAAAATTAAAATTTTGTTTATCTAAATTTTTAATGATTCAAATTTTGATTACGAAATGCATTATGCTTTGGTTGAAAATCGTCTTCTTTGTCGTTTGGAATTTATTAAAACTTTCGATTTTTCTTTTTTTGGCAAGTGAACTTTTTTCGGCACTTTATCATTTGGTAAGCTTAACCAAGAAGCATAAAACTAACATAGTGTATTATAATTTACCAAATTCATTTTAATTCTTTCAGAGTAATTCATTTTTTAGAATCATTTTGGAACGTCTAAAGGAAAAATTGCAATGCGGTACTAGTTCCTCAACATCCCATACTAATAATGATTTGAACTAAATAAAAGAAATGTGTAAATCTATTAATGGACCTAAAATTTTATAAATATGATGAAAATTCAATTCAATGGTTCTCAAATTAATTTTTCTTTAGCTGTTTGTCACCGCGGCGAGTTGCTGCAGCAGAAAAAATAAAGAAGAAACATCGTTTCTGAAAGTAATAATTATGGTTATTACTTTTGTTACAAGTTCAGACGATTCGCAAAATTTGCAAATTTGCAAATAGTGTGCAAATATATCAGTTAAGTCGTGCTTTTAAGTGTGCAATGCATCACGTTTTCACACTATTTGCAAATTTTTTCAGTTGATATTATAGGGAGCATTTTCTAGTTCCACTTACATAACTTTTTTGACAAAATGAAATCCAACAAAATTACGATTGCAATCATTAAGCTAGAAGTGTTAACTGTGTGGGGATTTATTATAAGCAATGCTATAAGGTTTTTCCATGTAACGGTACACATTTATTGTAGGTACCTACTTTTGTTACAATTCAAATTATTGCGGTACCTCGATCAGAATTTTCAAGTGGTGTACTTATTTATTATAAACGAACCTACTATGAGTAACGTGGCTATTTTATTTATACTTTTATCTCCTTCAGGATAAAATTCTTTGTTTAATGCAATATTACTATGATTGCTCATCATGAATATGCGTGAGTCGTGCATACGTGCTTTAGAAGACTAAAGGCCATAAACGTTGTTTTATAGTTATTACAGCAGCGTACAATGTTTTTTTTTTTTTTTTAACAGAGATGACAAACATACAAAGAGAAATCGCATATAGGCGGTATATGCGAGATGTTTAAAAGAAAAGTTAATTGAATTTTCTAGGTATAGCTTCCCTTTAATTGATCGTATCACACACATCATCAGACGTACACTACAAGGATACGAAAAGTTCCGAAAACCTACGTGCGAGCAACACAAAAAAAAAAAAAAACAATTTTGCCAAACCTATGTCAGTATTTTATGTAGGTATAGTTGAAAAGGTTTGCAGATTTTTACTTGCGATTTAGATGAGGTACTGCAAGTTAAGCCAATGAGGAAAAAATAAGATGGAGGAATACGTGTTCTAAAATAAAGAAGCTGCATTTTTCTATAAGTGCGTGAGTTGTTTATTAGAGACTTTGGACAGTAGCAATATTAGTAACCCCTCCTTCTGCTGTTCACAGGGCTTAGCTAGAAAGTTTCTGAGGAGTTTTGAAAAATATTGATTTTGAGGTGTATTTTCCAAATGTTTATCTTTTCTGGCAATATTACTTTCAGCATTTTAAATCAAAACCATTGCATTTATATTCTATAGTAATTCCATGGAAAAAAATCGGCATTGGCCATCTATCCCGCGGAGACCTCCCTAATCATTAAAAGGTTGTTGTATTACATATGCTAAAAAAACTACTACAAAATGCTAGAAAAAAAAAATCTAATACATGAGTTGATGTTGGAAAACAGCCAAGACCAACCAAGTCAATACCTCACTGTGCTTAAGAGATGCGCTCTACAGAAACATGTCTAAGGGGCCGGTTATAGCAGGAAAACGAAACAGGAAAAACTTTTCAAATCGATAATTAAAAATGTTCTGATTTTATTTGAAACACAAATGCTATATTTGTCGATGAAAAATGACTCACCGAATTATTTGTGATGATAAATTTTTCAATAACGCACATATTTTTTGTAAAAGATCCATTTAATTATTTTCCTGATAAAATTTTCGTACGGAAAATGAAATCCCATCAGGAAAATAAATAAATGCATTTTTACAATGAGTATTTGTTCAACTGAAAATTTTATCATCATTAAACGTGTGTAACATTTGTGTTTTGAATCGAACAAAAACACAATAAATCATCGATCTGAAAATGTTTCCTGTTTCGTTTTCCTGATCGCTATAACCGGCCCCTTAACCTACAAAGCAATATCTTTTCGATTAAAGTCCTGGAAATCCTGATATTATTGAAAGAACCAGGCAAAGTTTTTGTCCCGTGGCATAGTGGTCGAATTATTGCGCCAGAAGTCTAGCCTCGAGCCCTGAGTATACCTAAATGTTTTCAGGGGCACTGCCTCTTGTGAGGAAATGACAAATCCTCCAAGAGGATCATTGTCATGAAAAGTGCATCTCACCTTAGGCGCTCGGATTCAATGAAAAATTGTTGGTCCCCTCCAATCCTGTAAAGAACTAACAACGCACACAAAAGGATTGGTTGAGAGTGAAGTTATTAGGCCGAGATTATTCCATTTATTATTATGTTCATTATGTCTGCATTCAAGCGGAAACAGCTTAAAGTATTAAGTGTCATCAAGTAATTCTAAACTTCAACGAAATCTTTACCTCTAAGCGACAATAATTGTATAATCTCGAGGTAAGAAAACACTTAGCTTACCTTGGATTTGATGTTACCCCTGCTGTCATACCCCTGCATATAGAAATTCAACAAATTAAACAGCTCCTTAGACTAAGAAAAGCCCTGACCCGAACAACTAATGAGTGGAGTGGGGAAGAGAGTTCAACGACAAGCTTTACGTTGACATGAATCTAGCAGGAGATGAAGAGATTACGCATTTAACGGATCCGATAGCTCATCTCAACAATGATCCAGTATGTTGGATCATTCAAGGCACCCCAGTGGGAGTTCGCAGGAAATAGAATAAGAACCATGTACCTACATTAATTTTGATATAATGAAGATTTTCAGAGCAACATATTGTTAAAGGAAGTTCAAATGTGGTGGTAACTATACATCTATAGGTATCTGTGTACTCTGTTGTTTGTTTTTAGCGTTAATGATAAGGTTTTCTTTTTTCTACGATACTTACATACCTCTCACCTGATGGCGTGTTATGATTGTAGACAAATATCTACAATTCTACATACACATACTATAATTGAATTTTATATTTTTAAGAAAACATAATGAAATAAAAAAGACTTCAAACTAAAGTTGTATCTCGTAATCATAATATAGTAAAATAAAGTAAGTGCCTATTACGTAATTTGTTTTTATTTTATGAGTAAGATGGTGCAAACAAAACCACCGTAAAGGTTCATTCACTTTTAAATTTGGGTCAGCATATTTTTAAAAATAATAAGTCAAAAAATTGTTATGTAATTGACTCAAGTGTTACTTTTGTTTATGATTTGATTTGTTTAGGTGTGATGAAATCAATAAATTAGAAGGTAAGTGCTAGGATTCACGATCCTGATGTGTATTTTAGCATAATTAACCAAAATGTGTAGTTTTTAAATTTCAGGTCCGTTCTCACACCCAACCGTAAGTTTATATTTAAATCAAACAAACTAACGCTAATCGGTCATTCGGACGCAATGACAATAGGGTCTATTTTCGCCGTTTATGTGGTAGAGGCAATTTTCTTAAAGATTGAATTAAAACAGCAAAAATAAAATGCACGACTGAGTCCCACGATTTGCTCTCGTAATAGCAAACTGTGGACTAAAAAAATAAATACTTATATTAAATTATGAAGAAAGGCGAAAACTGTCAACAAATCGCCTATAATCATGAGATCAGGTTTATGATAGCTACAATTAAACGATTGTCTAATCAAAAACTTTAAATGCCATCTTATGTAAAATGTGCAGCTTAAAACGATCTCAACACGGTCAGTCATTTGATATCAATCTGCATTATAGTATTTGTAAAAATAAGTCTGTATGCGTGCATTTAATTTGCCTGATGACTGATTATATGTGTAGATGACTGACGTCTTCTGACAGACCGTGTAAGGGTCGCTTAACTGCCATACCAAATTTAAATGAAATTGGTGTAGTCTTTAAATATAAATGACCAATTTTTGTAAAAATCGTTAACACCACATCTCGGTTTTGTGCATTTTTAACCCAAAACCAGAAATGCAGATACTTTGACAGCACTCTAAATAATTTTTTTTATCAAAGTAGAGCCATTTTTATTTATCCTTTCGGGAATAACCATAAATCACACACGAATTTTGAAGAAAAATCTGTTAAGTCGTTTGGCTGTAGCTCGGTTTGAAGACAACCGGACATACGCACATCCGCACAGAAAGACCGGTGGACTGCATGACGAAACCAATCTTTTTAAGCTTCTTTATCATCGCGTTAAGTCAGGTTTGATTAAACCCTTGATTTTTTAAAACGAAACAGTATATTTTACAATTTTTTTTTCAACAAAATCGTATATTCAGTTTAAAAAAAAAGTTGATTTTTTAATTAGTTAATTTTGGTGGAAACACGTTTTTCATTGAGTTTGAAATCCCAGTTTTAGTTAACTCAGAGTTAACTTACTTAAAGAGAATATCCGACAAGAGTGCGAGAATTTATTATTTGAAGTTCTCGTTAAAACGATAGAAAATTCTGTTAAATAGCTGAAATTGTTGTCAATAAAACCACTTAGAAAGGTAGACATTTTAACACTTTTTTAGATTTTTTTTATTTGTAAAATAATATATTTAATTAATACAAGATTCTTTAAATTATGAATATTTACTCGAATGATGAATTCCACCACTCAAATGTATTTTTTGTCCTTAAGACTAAAATATGTCGTGATACCTATAGCGAATGACCTTTAAAAGCAAAAATGTTTGACGTTTCTCATGTTTTATAATAACAAACACAAAATAATACAACACGTCTTCTAAAACTTGTGTATGGTGATTAAATAATTGTATCTGCGATAATGTATAAAGTTGTTTTAGTAAATATTATTTTCCTATTCTTCCAAGTGTAGAATATCCCCCCCCCCCAAACAATACAATTGCTTTTACATCTTTTAAATCTAACCTTAAAAAAACTTATACAATATTTTGTGTTTTCTCGTTTCTTAACATCTAATCCCCGTTTTAAACTCTAAATTTTTATATCCCTAACTCTTGCGGCTAGTCATCTTTAAAGTTTTTATTTTGGTCGAAATACGGCTTTTTCTCCGTTGGATCAGGAACCTCTGCTATGTGAACGTGTCCATTGGAAAAGTGGGTTCCATCGCCGTACTTGTCGATTGTTTTTTTCACCAATTCTTTGGATGGCTGCTTCATATCCCACGCCCATCCCATCTTCGCAAACATATCCAAGTAGAAAGTCGTTAAATTGACAGAGTATTTTCCCAACTCAGCTGCTTTGTAGTCCCATGGGAAGACGTGGTGATAGTTGTGCCAACCTTCACCCATTGCAACTATAGATACACAAAGATTCTCACTCGGATTGATGCGTCTAAAAGAAAATTAAGATATTCTGTCAGTTCGAGCATTTAGTTATTGATTTTTTCGGAACTTACTTATCATAAGGTCTTGCTCCCCACATATGTGCGGCACTGTTAACCGACCATGTGAAATTTAAACTACAAACATAACGGAATATACATTGTGTGAGGAAGGCACAATACCACTTTTCGTTCCAGCAGTACACCGGAATGAGTGTTGGAATCAGGAAACACAGCAAAAGTTTCAACAAAATGAAATGCTTCTGATGAAACTGCACGACAGGATCACTTAGGACATCAGACATATCAAGTTGCCGTCCACGTCGAAGGACTTCTGGGTGCTTCAACATCATAAGCCAGCCAACATGAGCAAAGAAGAATCCACGATTCGAGTTATGTGGATCAGCATCAGTTTCGGAGAACTTGTGATGAACACGATGATCACGCACCCAATCGTAAATGGTATTCTAAAATAAAAAAAAAACAAATAAAAAAATAGAATAAGTTTCATATTTAGTCTATACTAAATAAATATGGGCAACACCAAAAATTTGTTATTCAAATATAACTTATAGCCAAAAAGTTTTTTTATTTGTCTAAGGTGCGTCCAAGGCAGCCAAGAAAACTTGAATATAAAATTAGAATTAGACGAATGGTGTTAAGTACAATGTTCTTCAATTTCATGATACTTGTGCGGCAAAAGCAAATACAAACTAGAAGTAAATTAACTTCCTATATTCACTTCAGACATTGAATCGTTTATTTACAAGAAAATAATGATTGAACAAATTTTGATTCATATTTTCATAAGACGATGCTAAGAGTTTTGGCACTCAGACTCAGAGATTAAAAATTGGACTATGCTATAAGAACATTTTCTGAGCCTGACTGGTTAAGCCTCTGTAGACTGGAAACGTTATTTTCATTGAAATGACATTAAGTTGGGCAGAAATGGACAGCCTTGGAAATCAAATGGATAGGACTATTACCTGCGTGCAACCAAAAGTAGGTGACTTCTAGATACATCGATACTAAATCATTGAAGTAGTGTTAACATGGAGAATCGGATAGCCCGCTAGCCGTCCATGAAAGAGAAAGAGAAAGAGACTATGTATACTCGATATCTTGACATAGAAAACTTCTTTAGCATCTTAGACTTCGTTTTAAATTTCCTATATTGATTTGAGTGCTTACTTGTAGGACCATTCTTTTTATTTACTTTTTATACAAGCTGTGCAATATATGGCCGTTTAAAATTTACATTTCTGACAATGGCGCAAGATTATAGTCAAGATAACAATACTAGAAGAATTAAATACTTTTAAACCATTGTCTCAAATTATAGATTGCACGATTGCACTCTACTTCAAAAGCACTCTACAAAAAATCTTCATATTATCTTTTAAACATTACGCTCCAAATTTTTGACACAACAGCTTACAGTTTACTCTCAGAACAGTACTCCCACTCTCAAATTATAATGAAACTACATAAAAACAATGTTTACACGCAAAATAACTCAACGGAAGTTATTACTAGAGTGTTAATAAAGTGTGTATAATTTGGTACAAAGTTAAAATGTGATAAAAATTATATTATTGGTGTTAACTATAGTTTAACAAGAGGCAGACATAAAAATCCAAAAAATCTTTCTATTTTTTTGTTTTAGTTTCTTAAATTCTATAAAACTAAATTTTTTACTTTGGAAAAAAGTAGTAAAAAGTGCTAAAAGTAGGGATTTTTAAATTCGTAGCTTATTATCCGGAATTTTGAGGCTCATGGTTTTAAGAGACGGGATTTTGAGATTCTATATTTTAAGATTTCAAGAGTCGGTATTTTCCTAGTCGGGATTTTGAGAGTCGGGATTTTGTAATTTGTGTCGCCAAAAAAATTGGGATTTCCGTCAGTTTTGATACGATGCCGAGATTTTGTTGTTGTATTGCATTTAAACAGTAGTTATTCATTCTCCCTTTTATCTTTTCGATAGAGTGAAATACATTTTGTCAAAAATTTAGCGGAAAGTGTTAGAAAAAATATATGGAGATTTTCCGCTTTTAATGTAGAGTATGTTTTATTAGCCGTGTTTTCTTGCAAGTCCATATATACTTGTGTGAAAAAACGACATTGTGAACAAGCCCGCACCATTACCGACGAAGTTTGAAGTTCCCATATAACACACATGTATAGTTGTGTCGGTAATGCAGTAAGTCCATATGGACCAGTCCAGTAAGTCCGATAATTATCGTGAGTTAGTTATTTCTATATGGACTTATGTTGTTGTTGTATTTACGTGTAACTGAATGTCGTAACTAGATGTCGTTTTTTCATACAAGTCTATACACAAGCGCTGATTAGGGTTTTATTGAACAGTTGTATAGGTGAATTTGCGATTTGAAGAATAGCTCTTGCTTAAAGTTCTTTAAGAAAAACCGCGAGTTACAAAACCCGCACTCTAAAACCCAAATGTAGAACTTATTATAACACGTTATTTGCTGATGCACCGTTTACATTATATCTATTATATACCCTGCATTTTAACTACGTATATATGTATTGTATAATCAAAAAAGTATTATCCACCGCCAGTTAAAACCATCATAGTGGTGGATAATGATAATCTTTGTTTATCTATAATTATAACAAATGTTTTCGAAACTAACTTCGAATTCAAATAAAATAACTCACCTGTCCCGATAAAGAAAAGCATGCCATCAATATAGCTCTAAGTGGAACGTTGGCCTTAAATGACTTATGCGTCCATAGTCGATGAACACCGCCAGTTACACCAAATCCAGCTAGGCCACCAGTGAAAAATGCTAAAATGAAAGTAAGAAAATATCAGTTAATTGAGAAACTTTATCAATTAATATACCTTTCGCAAAATAAAAATTAAATTTATTTGTTTCATAAAATTAAATGCAGTATGGCATAAATATATAGATACAATTTTTGTGCAGAACTATCAATTGACATTCTCTGAACAAAACTTGGTTACATTAATGATTTTGCCATTGATTTTTTTTAGCAACCGTATTGAAATTTAGAAACAATATTTATAAAGACTTTATCAGCAATTGTTGTGAAAATCTTTTAAAAAAATGTTTCAATAGGTATCTTGAAAAATTCGTGTAATAATGTTTCTTTTAGAAGTTTTTTATAAAGATCTTGATTAATAATATGTACTGTAAAGTAGTAGTAGTATAGAAAATTTGATTTTATAATAACAAAATAAGTGTTTCTTGTTTACAATTTCACAATAATTATAGCATTGGCTTTGCCGTCAGCAAATATGTACTGTACATACCTATATAATATGTATTTACATAATTTTGATTCGATCAATTTTATAATTTTAATTTTGTTAAATATAGGTACTTTTAACAAAATTTTTAAATCCACTTTTCTCTGAATTTGAATAACTGCGTTATTTAAGAAATCAATCCCACTTTCCAGCTCATTCATAAATCTTTGTGTTAATAATTTTGCAATAAAAATTGTGAATAAACTTCTTTTCCAATTTATGGACACACTATCTATAGCACCAACAAAAAAAACCCACCAAACATCTCATATTGACCTTCACGCTCGTCTGCTCCAAATATGGAAAAACCTGTAAGGTTATCAAAACTTAGACTAAATGTGAACATACATTTTTATCTATGACGTTAGTTGCAGTAACCATCCGTAAACAAAATACCTTTCTACCTACGTTTTCTTGTAGCAACCTCTCAAGGTCAAAATTTAAGAAACAACTTTTTATATTTTTTCTAGTTGCTTTTGAGAGAAGTTTCATATCCATAAACATATACTTCTATGCAAAACCGTACTACTTCAAAAATATAGTTCACTAATAGAATATCGAAAGGCATTGCATAACTTTGCAATAGAAACATGACTCGTTGGTGAGTCGGTCTGTGATACAAGTTCACGAGCAGACACAACGACCGGATTGTTTTTTTTTCTCATTCAAATACAGGTTGTTTCGGATACGTAGCTTCATATAGGATTTCCTAATAACGGTTGCATTAGTGCAAGATACACCTGACGTATAGTGACGTTAAAGTCATCATAAAAGATAAAATTAATTCCAAATATTCAAAACTGGTTTTAAAGAAGTCGGTTTGTTCGATCTCAATGCCTTAAGCTATACATCAATGAATTTGATTGTTTTAAAGTGAATTGAATGATCACCGATATAAATACATAGATACTCGTGTGTACTGATGTTTGCACACATTAAATTTGAGATCATGTATTTTTAAATACATATTGTGGTAAGTATTGAAATTTAAAGTTAATGTTCTGTTGACTAAGAGGAATGCAAACGATTAATTTATTTTCAGGTAGGTATGTAAAAACTATGCCAACTTTTAACAATACTTTAGATTAGTTTGAGATTGAAACTGAAACTGAAAGCTTAAAACTCACTAAATTTGGTATCCAAAACTTTGTACTAGTCACACATATAAACTTATTAAGGATCGTGTTAAGTAGATCATATTTACATCTGTTACATTTTTGTTTATACTTTCAATTATAATTATATAGGTACTAAAACATATTGTAAGTTCGGCAATTCTGTCTGTCTGTCTATTTGTAGTTTTCTTTAATTTCTCAAAATTTGTATTTCAGTGTTGCCGGAGCCTTTTATATAGATAACAAAATATATAAGTGTAGCCTCGAGTTTAGTTATAAAAAACATCTCTCGATGGCGAATTATTCGTTCTTGTTGATTCTTACATTTTTGAGTGATCCAAATAAAATATTTGCACAAACAATATAAAAACATTTAGACCCAGTTTCTTAGTGCGAGTTCATCACAGGGTTAGATTAACTCTGAATATACGTTTTTTCGGTTAGTTTGACAGCCCGAGTTAACTCATAATTAACTCACAAAATTGTCTGAGTTAAGATTGGATTAAATAAAATTAAAATTTTTGACATTATGCTGAAATATCTCCCGCAGAATATAATTTGTACTTGTAACCATTGGTTAGAATTTTGGTTTAGTTATAATGTATAACAATTTGCTTTGTTGTATTTGTTATTTGTTTCATTTTGTCGTTGAAAATGTCATGTTTTGATAAGCATGACAGCATTAATATGCCATTTCCAATTGTCAAAGAAAAACGATTTTTTTTTAGAATTTTCTCGTTTAGTTTTAAATAATATTGAATTTTTAATGTGAGTTAGTTTTTACTAATAAACTGCTTTCGTGAGTTAACTCAAGATTAATTTATTCTCAGGATTAACTACCTCTGAGATTAAGTCAGGTTTAAATTAATACTGAAAAACTGGGCCTTAAAAAATTAAATTTTTTGAATTTTTTGAGTTGCTCTGCGGTAACCCTTTTCCCACATGATAATGTCATGACAGTTATTTATTATAACTTTAAAAGTTTCAAACTACATTTCAGTGTTTTTTCTGCCCTTTTGATTGCTGTATATCTTTGCTTTACGTCCATTTCCGGTATCAACTATTGTCATTTATTGACGAGTGACATTCAAGCAATTATATACTGGATAAAAATTCAGGGGCGCGAAAATAGTGTCCCAAAATCGAGAGCTAGCGACTATTAATTTTTATTCCCGTAGACATTTTTATTTTCAGAACTACGCTGAAAGCGAAATTTCTTAAATTTACGTGGTTTCAGGAAAAAAAAACAATACCGCACATAAATCCAAGCCATCTTCTTTTTCTTTATTTGGCTTACAGTTAAATGTGTACCTTCCAGTCCTGCAACTAATGATAGATATATAATGTAGCAGGTGGGGGTTTCTGGGGTTCTAACCCCCTCCATGGGAATAATAAGCATACTGAAGTATATACCTTTCCTCAACAGAATGAAAGTTTCCAATGAAAAGTAAACTATTTGCATCATGCTCTTCAATTATATGCATGATTATTTTGGTGACTTCTGGATAAACGAAGTTCAACTTTAGCGTCGACGCTTAAAAAAGCACTCCGAGCGCTCGACATTTGCAACGAAGTTAGGTTTCCATTTTTCAAATTTCAATCAAATATTCAACGTTCTGTCAATTTTGCCTTGGAAATACAGAAAAAAACGAACGGTCTTATTCAATACATGTTCGTATAGAAACCAGGCGATTTTTCAATGAATGTGGGCAAAATGAATAGAGAAGGTTTTTAAATTGAAATTTATTCATTCCTAAACAATTTTTACAAAAGAAGACTAAGTTCGACCATGGGAGCACCTCAAAATATCCAAATAAAAATGGCGGATTGAAGGTTCTAAGCGTGTTGTAAATTGTAATAGGCAGTAATTTTTACTTACTCTTTGGTTTTGTGTTCCTTATTAAAAATAATTTCTATAACTAACTGAAGGTCAACTTGAGAAATTTACAAAAATAAATACATATGTATACTAACTACCTGTAACTCCGCGTTAGAGCACCAACAAATCAACTTCGGTGTCAAAAATTTCTATTTCTTTTGTCGACACTTACGGCGACTTTTTGTTTGACTGGGGAAATAGTTATAGGGTGTAAATCGGTGTAAATCGTGATGTTAAGATAGATCAAAGTCAAGATGTCAAATGGCAATTATCCATACTTTTTTGGGATACTGTACGCCTACCTATACTTATAAATGCGTGCATGTAAAATTAAACTTTAATTTATGAGAAATTAAAAATATCTTATCCTGTTTAATGAACTTTATAACCATGAACAAACTGCAACCCCCCCCCTATGAGAAAGTCCTGCGCACGGGCCTGTAATATAGATATAGTCTTATATCATTGAGATTATCGAGGTCACTCGATAATCTCAACTTTATGAAAAATGGTAGAAGGAAAAAAAAAGTACAAGGTTCTTCATATAGAAAAAAAAACAGAAAGAAAAGCTATGTATAAATTGTAATAATTAGTTTGCAAGTTTTTGTTTATATTATTTACCACAGAATATACAATTGCAATATATCGATATGAATTTCTACCAGTTATTATGTTGGTATCCCTGAGTTTTTCTGATGGTATATGATAAGTAAGAGACATAATGTGTTTATATTGTGGCACCTTACAATAAAGCGGAAATTTGCATCACTTTTATCACAAAAGTAATTATTAACACCTATACTATCGTATATACAGGTAGCTCATAAAGAGTTACATCACTACTTTCCTCATATATTTATTTTTTATTATTATTTTTGCAGAAATACGTGTAAACACGCGAAAATTATAATCTTTATTTTATTATATCACTCTTTAAACGCACCAATATAAATATATTGATAATGTAGGCGTAACCATATACATTTACACGAAATTCAATCTAAAGATCAAGGCATTGCCTAACAATTTCAAGCTGAAGAAATTATTTATATATAAAAGGCTGGTTACAGCACAACTTTGATATTTTTCTCTTTAACCACAATTTAACTTATAGCTTATCTCCTATAAATGGAAGTTTATTCAAATCAAAACAAATAGTAAAAAAACCGTCTGTTATACAATTTTGACTTTCAGCTTGCTAGAGTTATTAATTGACTCACCGATATCTGGTGATTGAATTAATGGTTCGTATCCAATCTTAAATGAAAGCCAACAATATTAGTTGACCCAGTTTTAATGATAAAATGGTAAGTTTAATTTTATTTCCTCAAATAACGGTTAAAAATCAATCCTCAAAACTGTTTTAAATATTCAGAATTTTGAATTTTCTTATAGAATTGCGATTCAGTGAAGTCGAGCTAAAAAAATACAATTTTTATTTAATTCCATCGCAACACAAAACCAGGCATGGGTCAACAAACTGTGCGGCAAGTTTCAAAATTTGAATTATTTTATATTTAAATACCAAAAAGGTACAACAACAAAATTTGCTCAAGGGAACAACTGTATAACAAAATACAATACCTGCTTTGACCGATATTTGCTAACCCAAATTGTAAACGTGTTTTATAATTTAAATATTAGTCATTGCATAATTTTTTTTTTTTTTTTTTAATTAAAAGTGCAAGATTTTTAACTTAGAAGAAATACTTCACATAAAATGTGGGCTGTGGTGACATTATTTGGTCATTGTTGTGTTTAAATATTATGTTGATGTCTTTTTTCAATATTCAACTTCATTTTTGAGTAAAAGAGGATGTGAAATTTACGTGGTCAAATACATTTTTTTTACCGGAAATACGAATTTTACATGTTTTGTTTTAAATATGGGAATCCCCAGCCAATATAAGATAAGAAGAAGCCAAGTTTAAAAGATAATTTATATGGCTACTGATATTCAGTTCGGATGAATTAATTTACTTAATGTATCATTCTATTTTGTTTCTATTTAATAAAAGGCTTTTGGTCCTATATTCAGTATAAAAATTAGTTGACGGACGCGGCAGACAACTTTCTTTAATCAGAGAAGTGTTCTGAGCAGAAAATCTGTGTTTTTATTAATAAATATGATTCTGCATAACTCTATCCATTTTTATTTTAATTATGCTTATAGGTTTTTTTGATTTTTATTATAATAGTTTAGTTTTATCAACGAGTTATTAGTTCATTTTAAACATAATTTTTACAAATTGGTCACCATGATACCTATGTACAGAAATTGATGTTTGTCATTTAGTGACTATACAAAGTTCGTTTCAAAAAAAGTCAGAGTGTTTAGGATAATTTCGGGGTAGAAGTCGTTCATTTCAATGCAGGTGTCTCATCATATGAGCTGAAAAGTTGAGGAGTTGAGTTGAAATTCTAAATGGCATGAAAAGATATTGCTATATCTGCATCTGCAGTGTTCATATGTGTTCATGGTCCAGGTATTTCAGCAAAATATCGACTCAATACCAATGCTCGGCTCGAATGATATCAAGTTGAATTCCATTTCATTTTAACACATCCCCTTTTTAAATGGTTGAACCTAAGTTCAAGCTCTTTTCAACAACGCATATATGTACATGTACCAATACCAAATAATTCAGGGACACAGTAAGCTTACGGATGTGTCCACACAGTAATCGTTATCTTATGACGAGTTGAAAGAAATGTTTGAATTGAATTATTGCTGAGTAAAAGGCGAAACATTAAAAGTGTTTTTATTATGAAAAAAAAAAAACAAATATCGGCTTTAATACATCATCGGGGCGGCAAAACAGATTTTTTATTAATTAAAACTTCAATTACAGATCAGACAATTATATAATTATGTAATTCTTTAAAAATGTTCTGGGTTCATCCATCATAATGTAGATGTTTTTGTTTGTTGATAAAGCTGCAACCAAGAAGAATGTTGGAAGGAATTTTACAAAAAGTTAAAAAGGTCTTAGTCATGACTGTCATGTTATTAAAAATAAATTTCCTGAGAGCTCCATTATTTGAAAGTCAATATATACGAGTATACTATATAGTCAATATCATTAGACGAAATTCAATATCATAACCATAAGGCAATTAAGAAAAAGGAGAGAAAGGCTTATAAACTTTCACCATCAAAAATGCAACAGCATAAATATACAGTTGGCATTAGAAAACCAATTACACAAGCAGAACCATAAAATGAATCGGAGTTGTAGCCCTATAGTTTTTGAGACCATAACGTCAAGAAGAAAGAAGTTATTTTTTATACAAAACTTCAGAACTAGAACTCTTACACAACATCTACCAGGGAGATGAAAACTTAATTTTTGTATCCAAAGTCCCATAAGAAACGAGGACAATAGTTGCTTACATATAAAAATCGCTCATTTGGTTTATACAATGGTGAGAATATAATATGTACATAATGTTACATGCAAGCGTTTAAATTGTTGTACCGCAATAAAAATCCTTTATATTGTAAATGTTGCAGAAAGTTATTTGTGGCACAAATAGTGCTCTACAAAATGTAATGGGCAAACTTTGTCGAACAAATTACACTTCTTCTTTCTTTGGCTATCATCATGAATAACTCCGAAAATAACTACTTTATTACAAAAAAAAAAAATAAAGACAACAAATATTGAGTGTATTTTGTTCTACAAAAAAGATCTTGAGTGTCTTTTTCTAAAAAAATTACGATCGAGTTAAACTAGAACAAAAATATACCTAAGAAGAAAGAATTTTTAGTTAACTCCCCATTGACTAGACTACGTTACATCACATATTAATTTGAACTTAAGCACTTGAATAACGAAAACAATATTGCACATGCAGAATCTTTAAAGAATTGAGCGTCTCGTTGAACAGGTCACATTTTTTCGTTACTTCCATTAATAGCTTGTTTGTCTACCTGTCTTATTGTTTGTTGAAATATATTTTCGTTTGGGTAGGTACCTACGTGAGTACAGATTTATCTTTATTTTAGGTACAATTTTTGTATAATAGGCGTTTTTCTTATTTAATTCTGAGCGCTCGGAACAGAGCTTGAACTGTCAAACAAAAAATCTCTGTTTCTTTTTTAGCTCGGAGTTAGCTCAGAGCATGGTCTGTGAGATCTCAGCAAATCGGCAGAGCACGCAGAGCAAAATGAGTTTGACATGTTTAGACAAAAAAAAAATACTTCAAACATTTAAAATGGCCGAGGGAGTTTGTTTTTCTGGTAGCAAAGGTAATTAATTTGTTAAGAATAAATAATTTAAAAATTTCGATTTAAAAAAATAAATGCCAGAATTTGCTCAAATGTGTTTCTTTTTTAAGTCTGAGCAATCAGAGCATACTCTGAGAAGAGTATGCTCAGAGCACATCAGAGCGTGATCTGCTCAGAGCTAAAAAATAAAAACGCCTAATGACAAAATATACCATCTCAGCCTCAATCATAGTATGCAGCTGAAGCCTAGTATGCAGCTGAAGTGAAACGAAATTTTTCGTCGTCTCCAAAAACACAGACGAAATGTTAACAAAACGGTACCAGACAAATTTTCATTTAGAGTTCCACCATTTGTAAAAAAAATATTTTTCAAAACACACAAAAAGCAATTAAAAAAAACAGAACTCAATTTTATAACAACAACAAAATACGAACAAAATAGAAACGTCAAAATTTCGCGAGCAATTAATATCCCGGTCAATTAAATTGTGTGCGAAAAGAGTGTAGAGAGTAGTTGAGACTTGAACCGGTTATGAACCCTTTCACCGCGGAGCTGCGTACCACAAAACTAAAAACGTATAATTCGTCGTTGTATCTTCTTAGCCAAATTTTTGCTTTCTCTACTTACGCAGACAGGACCATAAATCGTAAGCAGATCTTTTCACTCGAAAACTCCAAGTGACTCTTCATCCGATTGGGAGAGGGTCCATGCTTCTGCACCATACAGCAGGACCGGGATGATGAGTGTTCTGTATAGTGTCTCCTTGATTTTTCTCGATAGGGCTTTATTCCTCAATTGCTTATTCAGCCCAAAAAAACAGCGATTAGCAAGAATTATTCTACGTTTGATTACAGCGCTGATGTTATTGCCTGTGTTTACAGCAGTGCCCAGGTAGACAAATTCACTAACTACCTCGAAGTTATATCTATCAATGGTTACATTTTGACCAAGTCGGTGGTGGGATTGGACTTTCGTTGATGAGAGCATATACTTCGTCTTATCCTCGTAGTTGTCTCGATTTATTAAAGATGGTGCCCGATGTACTGGCCTGGGTATTCCGTATTAAATTTTTGAGCACAATATTAAAACAGCTGCATGACAGTGCATCTCCTTGTCTTAACCCTCTGGTGGTGTCGAAGGTTTCAGTAGAGTCCCTACCAATTTTGACGGAGGAGCGAACATTTTCTAACGTCATCCTGATTAGTTGTATCAGTTTGGCAGGAATTCTAAAGTTGAACATGGCACAATAAAGTTCAGTTCTGTCAGCACTGTCGTAGGCTGCCTTAAAATCGACGAACTGGTTGTGAGTATCGATGTTAAATTCTTGGGTTTTCTCAAGGATCTGGCGTAGAGTGAAGATTTGGTCGGTCGTAGATTTTCCAGGTCTGAAACCGCATTGGTAAGGACCTATTAGATCATCAGCAAACGGCTTCAGACGTTCACACAAAACGCTGGACAGGATCTTATAAGTGATGTTTAAAAGGCTTATGCCTCTATAGTTGGCGCAGAGTAGGCGGTCTCGTTTTTTGTCGATCGGGCTGATGGTACTGAGATTCGGGCATACTTTCCTCCGACCATATTTTGCAGATGAGTTGGTGATTATGATTTCACTGTGTCATATTTGTATGGGATTTTTAGTTTCACTTCAGCTGCATACTAGGCTTAAAATGGAATTTTGTTCTTTTTATTTGTTTTTTCTGGTTTTGAAATTTTTTTTTTGTTTACAAATGGTGGAATTCTACATAAAAAATTTTCTGGTACCGTTTCGTTAACATTTCGTCAATGTTTTTTGAGACGACGGAAAATTTCGTTTTACTTCAGCTGTATACTAGGCTTCAGCTAAAGTACCTATTTATGTAATTAATTGTTTTTTTTTTTTGCAGAAAAAACATATATATTCGGCATAATATATTTGACTTAGGTAACCCATATTTACATCAATGAATTTTTTAAAAGACATTTCCAAAAAATGTTGTCCTACCAATTTGTCATAAAAAAAAACAACAATACCAAACAAATTTATTCTTATGTAAGATTCATAAGAAAAATGCAAATAATTGCAGCGTCTGGCTGAGTAATTCCATAAATTACCAGCAATTCCTCACAAAACTACATGATAATTTATTTTAAACCGCGACTTCCCTTGAAATGTTTACATTATTCACATTCGGGTAACCCAAACTCATACAAAAAATTAAGGTGCGATCCGAGAAAAAGTAAAGATGTTAAAAAAACGAAATTACATTACAAGATCAACATCACAGTTTAAACAATTTGTCTCTCTGACATTTCAGAAATGTTTTCTTTTCGTTGAATATCTTGACCTTAAAGATGCCCTAAACGTTTTTAAGTGCCTATAGTCTATGACATCATAATGCTTAAATTATTTTTTGTTTCAGCTGTCAATATTTCGATTTCATAGACCGATAAGGCATTAACGACAATCTTAAATTGCATGCAAGCGCGTGGTTAACTTTTTTTTACAAATAATGTGAAATCGTGTTTGACATTGAATCGCAGAGAAGATGTTCGTTTCGTGCATTGTTATCCCGCAGTATTATTCGAATCTGGTTTAAATGTTACGTATAAAGTAAAATAAACGCATGTGAAATTAATTTGTATATAGGTACCTTTTTTGAAGACCATTGACCAAAATCGCATCCTGCATGCATGTATTATGGTATTTCATGCTTAATTTTATTGATGCATCGCGATGTTTTTTTTTTTTTTTTGAAAAATGCCTCAGGAAGGTAATCATTATTACGCGCACTAATTGTAGTTATCAGTGCTTTTTTCGTCACGCCTTTTGAGTTGAAATTCAGCATTTTAACATGAATTCGGATGCTTAAAATTTATGATTTTCAATTAATTTTACTTGAATATAGGTAATTGCGAAAATTTTACCATAAATTACATCAACCTCAATGTGAAAAATTGCTAGAAGCATTACTTTAGAAAGATATAATTATTATTATATCTGCACCCAGCGATTTTTTTTAGACGACCCTGTCGGTTGGAAACTTTTTTGACCAACATGTATAATAAAATGCAAGACTACATGACAGACTGGGTAATTCACTTATGATGGAAAAAAATGTAGGTAGATTCGTCCGAGGGATGAACAAAATCTGGGCGTTAGAGGGTAAATACCTATCCAACTTAATAATTATGGCGTAGTTATTCTTTTATTAACATTCTGTTTTTCATTAATTTTTTTTTTGATTTTTTGATAAATTCATGAATAGGGGTATGTTCGTAAAGTTGTAGTGGCTTTTGAAGTGTGATCTTGTTTTATGTTTGATTTATATATAGGAAGACATTGCATCTGCCAGTTCAATAAAAAAATGTGCTTTTGTTGCATTTTTCATATTTCCTCGAGTAAAAAATGTTAACAGTATATCTTGTCAAACCTCAATTTATATCAATTTAATTTGGACATTTGCAGAGTATTTATTACTATAACTGTCATCAAAGGCAATATATTTGACATTTTGTAGTTTGAAAGATTTGAAAACTTGAAATTTGCAAATTACCTTTTAAGTGCGAACCGTCATCGCAAAGCTAATATATTATATAAAATGTTAATACGTTTTGGTTCAAAGCATATGCTTATATTTGGTTCCATTAAATAAGGGACAGACAATTAAAAACTTTGCTCCAAAAACTTCAATGGAATTTAAAAAGAGTGAACCATCGAGTGAATTTATAACATATATGCAAAACATATCTACTCTACGAACAAACCCCATTTTCTCTTGTGTTCATTTTTGTTGCTGCAAAACAACAAAATTGCAATTAGGTACGTCTGTAAGAATACCAATTTGAATTATGTTATAAATTCAACTATTTCGATTTGTTATTACCACATTTTTTTCAACATTTCCGTTTTAGTTTTACCTACATCTGTTTTTCTCTTTGAAAATACATATATCTTTTATGAATTGTTTTTTTTTTCATTAAATTCTGTCTGATAGTTCAGTAGTACCATATTTCAAATACGAAATGGCGGATGCCGATTTTTTATGGACAGAATGATTACTTTTTCAAAACGCAACGTGGAAACTAGGCCCGAAAATATTAATAATCTGCCTCAATTTCTATTTTTCTTTTAGGTTCTTTTTCAAAACCTTCTGGAATTTTCAAAATGTCTGATTTATTTTCCAAATAAATTCTAAAGGCAGAACCATAATAGAAGAATTAGTACGTACGGTGCCGTACGAAATTAGCGAGAACAAGGAATTTGTATAGTGCGCACATAATGTCGGATTGCTCAGTTTCGGCAAGTTTTTGTTCACTTTTGCCTCCGTACGTAAAGAGCGCTACAGAGCGCAGTTTACGTACGTAAATCTGACAGCCAGCCAAATACATGTGAAATTGGTTTGAGTGTGCGTTCGAATTATGGTCGACTGAAGGTAATGGCGGCACTTAAGGAAACTTGACGTAGAACTATGACATTAGCTTTCGTTTGCTTACGACTATTATGGTTGGCCCTTAAATTTTTGGTAGGATCCCAAAAATCTAGCTATTAGTTTTTAGCTAGTTGAAAGTTAAAAAAAAGTTTGCAAAGTCCCAAAAAAGAAATTCACAATCGTTGTAATAGTACATGAAAATCGGTTAAGAAAATACGATGTGTGTATTTGTCATTTGCAATCTTATATTACAAAAAAACATGTTAAGGTCAATGGTAATGGTATATGGTTTCTATTCTATGAATGCACTGAAATTCTAAGAAACAAAGCAAAAGGAGAATAGTACTATCCGACTATCGAAATTCACCAAATTAATTTCAGACCGTTTACGAAACAATCGAAAGGAAAAACGATATGTTTTACAAGAATGCATAACTTTTGCTTTATGTAATGAAGCGGTGGGTACTTTTAAATATAGGGCAGTCAAGGCTTGCAGATTCTTAAAAAATGCGTACCTACATTTATGCAAAATTTCGTTGAAAGCGTATGAGCGGTTTTGGAGATTAGAGTGAACGATCATAGTGGAACGTGATTTTAATACAAATGGGTAGGTACATATATGTATACAATTTTTTTTTTGCTTAAACAGGTTATAGAAAATTTAAGTAGACAAACCAATATATTTCAACCGTCCAGAGTATTGTAAATATGAAATTTGGTTATGATCCGTTGAATACTTAAATTGTTAACTAACAAAGTCAAAATTGAAAAAAAAAAAACAGTTATTGCAGGTAATGTTTTAACTATCTCCAAAAATTGATTTAAATTGTCTAAATGGTTGTTATGCATGTTAAGGGTGTCGAATTTGATTAAAATATTTGCAGCCGTTTTAAGGAAAAACTACTTTTTTAGGAACGATTTATGTATATGTAGCGTTTTTTTTAGACCTATAGATACCCAATTTAAGAAAACCCACTGTATTTCATTCTATTGTATTTTATCCTACAGACTTCCATATGCTACCAAGTTTAATTATAATCGGCCAAACCGGTTTAGTTTGCAAATACTTATTATACAGAATTATCTTATTTTTATTTTTAAATTCTCTATCTATTCTATATTCATGTTTGTTTGTTATCCATTTTATTTTTGCATTAATCCATAATTGGCCCTATATGTAGTAAATATATTCGCAACTAAAACAAAAGTTTTACGATAAATATTTTGACATATTTTCAAATACTTAAATCAATCGTCTCACTAATATTTTAATTAAAATACAATGTAGGTTAGGTATACACCTGTTTTTATATCTGTATTATAAGAAAATAACAACGGTATTATTTTGTATAGGTAAATAAACATCTTAAAAATGATAGATAAAAAAAAATTGTTCCTACAAGTACAAGATACAATAATTATAATATCACGTGTAAAGATACTCTATTATATTTTTTAGTTAGAACTATTCATTAATTCCATACTAATAAAATAGCATGTACTTTCAAATTATTAGACAAATAGCTATAGATATAGCTGTAATTGTTTAGTTATGGAACTTCATAATACATATTACATGATCTTACTCATGTGAGATGTAAATGAAGAAGATATGGTGAGCTTGATATGTAATTATTTACTATTAAGTAAAGGTATGTAAATAAAACGGTTTGTATTCTATTCGTGGAACAGAAAACTACAAGCCCTCCATCATCTATATGCAAGATAAAGTATCAGGATCAGGAAATATTGGTCGTTTTGCAATAATTTAACTTGTGAGATTAGTTCTGAATCAGTTTGTCTTCCTCTCGCCAATTTAAAAATGAAGAAACATAAAATAATACACACAACTACGAAACAAAAAAATCTTTTCATTCGGCTACAAAAATCTGAAATCTCAGAGACATAATATCTGAAGTTTGCAATGAAAAACATTACATTATATTCCATCATCGTAACGTACTGTTATTTCAACCCCTTTTACAGATAAGGTATTCATTATAGTTAGTTAAATTACATATACTAATTACAAATTATTGTTCTCAAGTTCAGTATGAATACGGGTTAAATTTGCAATTTCGTAAAAATATGGAGATCAATAAAAGTACTAAGTTAAAATAGTAGCAACAATAGTAGTAGAAGCCCGGTAAAATTGTCATCTGATTGTATAGAAGGTAGTGTGCGTGAATTCCGATGTTTTTGATTTTTTGCAGACTTATGTTTATGATGTTGGACTAATAAATAGGTAATCCAAGTTTTCGACCTCAAGCGCCGAACGCAACTTAGTCAAAAATAAAAAAAAAAACGGAAAGTTTCGGGTTTTTGTTCAGACATTAGCTATTATTATCCAAAAATACCTTTTTAATACGCGTTTGAAGCAGACTACATTGGCTAGCATATTGGACTATAAATATTGTCTCTGTAGAGCCATTAGTTTCTAAAATAAAGCTTTAAAAAAGTTGCAAAAAATAATAATTTTTTGCAATCTTTGGAGAGCTTTATATCTGAAACTAATGGGGCTACAGAAATCATATGCTTACCAAAGTATTCTGCTTTAAAACCGCCCTAAAAAAGATAATTACTAAGCTTTTTGGGTAATAATCGCTAAATTCTAACGTAATTCTATATAATATATAATGTACATATAGGCAAAGTTTTGAATTTTTAGAAAACCGCAACAATCATTAATGGGAAAAAATTCTATAGAATTTATTGCTTTTTGAATTTTGACAATGTTTTGTCCCGTTATAATCCCGAAAGGCCAAAATCCCGAAATTAAGATCAAAGAATCAAAAGTGGGCCACCAGGTACTGTGAATCAAGAAAAAATGTGACGATAAACAAAGAGTTTCCAAGTAATTGTTTGCTTTTTTCAACATTTAACGTTTTTCACATGTTTTCACATTTTTTTTTTTCAAAAGTAATGAATTTGGCCCAATTTTTATTTTATATAATTTTTCGGGATTTCGGAAAAACTTTTTTGGTCTTTTGGTTTTCGGGATTTTGACCCCAACCCATCAACTAAATCTTATAAAGAAACATATAAGCTGATATGTGTTTATGAATCCGTGTATGTATAACGCGGTTAAAAATGATTGACATAGATTTTCTGATACGATAGCTCCGATAAATATTAAACGGACAAAAATTTAATTAGATTAAATTTTTAGATAAATTCATTGAATTTTTCATAAAAGTAACTTGTTTTTCTAGCTTAGCTACGTGTGCAAAAGATCACACATTTAGTCATAATATAATATCATAATTAAAAAAATAACTTACCGAAAATTGCAGTTTTAAAGTTCAAATCTCTTAAGTCGTAGATAACTAATCCATAGAGAAATACCATATGGAGTAGGCTGATCTGTATGATCTTATCCCATTTCAGTGGCGCCAGGAATTTATATCCCATGAACGAATCACCTTTGAAATTCCTTGTATATTCGTCTAAATTAATATTGTGCGTTGGTTCAAAATGTCCCACTTTCTTGATGTCCTCTTCAGTCGACCCATCACTCTCGGTGTCTTGCACATCAGGTTTTCTAAGGACAATCGCTTCAACACCCTCATTTTTATAGCCACCATTTAATAGATTAACACTTCCATTCGACAAATATCCATTACCATTAGCACATAATACATTGCTAGTGCATGCACCACCATTTAACAACTTTGTTCCACCATTACATAGCTCACCATTACCGTACATGTTAGGCAACCTGCCATTGGAGTCCTTTTCGGCACCTGCACATCCGTTCGCTGTTACCATTGTCGTATTGACGCGATCCGAAGTGGACAGGTGACCCATTTTCGTGCGTTTATTTTATTTCGCTGGTTTCCGAGATTTCTCTTTCGACGATGGTCTTCTGACTAATTTGTAAGAAGATTTTCGAAGAAAAAAGAAAGAAATAAATTAAAAATTATATTTTATTCCGCAAGAACCGTAAATTAACAGTAATACAACAACAACAAAAAAAGTGAAAAGCTTCGGAGAAGAAATGTCTTTCTTTTTGGAGATTTGGGATTTCACGCTAAAGGCACTTCACGAACTTTTACTTTTTAAACCTTCGTATATAGTTATTGGACAAGACTGCGTGCTTGGTGCGGTGCGCAAAGAGGACCGTGTCGGCCGACCGACAAAAAGGTATTAGACCCAGGCGAGTACCTATCGCTAAAAGACCACCACACAATTCAGACAGACAGACGTGCTTAACACTCGACCACACTAATGACTCAAGATTCAGCATCTATGAAGTTCACAAAAAAAAAAATTCAAAACGTATTCATCCGCTGCCACGGGCTTAGGTAGGTAAACCTATTGCGAGATTTTTGTTCAATGTGGTTAGTTTAGTGGCCCAAAATAAGTTTTTGGGTTCTCTCTTTCTTTGTGCGTCGTTTTTTTTTTAATGAATTTTTTTTTTGATTTTTGTTTTATTGATTTTTTTTCTGGGTGCTTACATGAGATGTGATGAAGATGGACGAGTGGCTGGAAGAAGATGCAAAAGAGATGCTTTCACTTTATGTAATTTTAGTGTTTTTTGTTGGTATTGTGGTGTATTGGCCTAGTCCAAGGTATATAATTACGACAAGTCTTTTGTTAGTTTTTGGTCCTAATTTTTTTTTTTTTTTTTTTATTAATTCGAAAATTATGTGATAGTTGAATTTATGCAATTAGATAATCGATGTTAATGAAAATTAACACACACGCTTCTATGGATGGATTTAGTTATTTTTGATTGCTTAATAATATTTTTAAGGTATAGGTACCTCTATATGTGTTTCTGTTATTTTGCGCTTATGAATGCCGAGGTTGAAAAGAACACACAAGCAGCTATGAAAGTGGTCTAAGAGGAGATGGCAAATGTCACCAATTTTTATAGGATCGCTACCAATGGACCAAATAAAAAAAAAAAAAAAATTATACGAAGATGTGTGTTTTTTTTTTGTATGATTTGTACGACTTCGCGCGTGATGTCGAAGATAGCGTTGTTACAATGAGACTGTGAGCTGTGTACGCAGTATACCTATAAGTTTCTTGATTGATTTGCAGATCACCGTCAAAACTTTACGTGCGGATTGTATTGTATTGTATTGTGATACTTCAATTTAAAAAAAAAACTTTGAGTCACATAGGCGGTTTTGTGTTTTCTTGGGCCTTAAGCGTTGAAGTTGGGGCACCATGTACGTTAGTTATTAACTTACAATAAGGTATCCATTTATAATAAAAATATATTTTCTCAGAGAACAAAAATTATTCTTATTGAAACGAACGAACATCATTGTATAGTCCAAATATAAACTTATTATAGGTATAACAGTTACAAATTGTGTACCTACTTATTAAGAGTAATAAATACTGGGCTCTAGTTGATTTAGTTAAAAGTTTTAATACTAAGAAAAAGTCCTACAATAAAAACAAATACATAACTTTTTATTGGTTAAAAAAGTTTTATGTTGTTTTTTTTTTGTATAGTTTTTTTTATATTACTCATGTTTTTTTTTTTGTTTTCAATGCAATATTTAGCTATGCGTATATGTGAAAAAGAAAGAACAAAATGAAAATTTTTTTTTGATGAAAATCACCCAAAATGTTTTTGTCAAATGAGTTTTGATAGATATATGTATATGTATAAAAAATGATTTATAAGACCTATTTTTTTAGTGCTTTATTAAACATAGGTTCAAAACCGCAACGGAACACATTACTGGATTGAAAAGCTTAAGAAGTGGTCACCAGGGGATCTAATTTTTGAATTAATGGATGGATTTGAATGCTTTTTAACAGTTTTGTTTTAGAATGTAAAGAATTGAAATTCATAGGGAATATTAAAAAAAACATTAAGCAATATTAAAATATTTCAATTTGAAAAATGTTGTATTTTTTAAGTTCAAATTGTTACTTTAATAATAAGTGGTGTTTTAAGCAATTTAACAATTTTTAGTTTATGTATAATATTTCAAACGCTTAGACCCTTCGTCCACTTGCGCAACACATAGCAGCTCACAAGCAAATTCAGTATACAAAATTTAAAAAAGACGTTGAAGAAAGTCGCGTGTATTTTTTTATATTGATTTTGCTTGTGAGTTGCGGTTGCACTGCATTGAAGGTCCTTAACAATATAATTAAGAAAAATATTTAATCTTCTTTTATTTTGCTAAATTTAAAAAAATAAACAAATCATTGAGGTTAACTAAGCTTTGCAAAAATTGCATCAGCGTAAGATCATTATTTATCTTAGTGGTAAGCTTGCTTGTGATTAATTTTTGTGTGTACACATTTATAGAACCTAGACATTAGTATTTTGTTTTTGATTGAACCTTAATTGCATACAATAGTAAATAGAAAAAGACTTTATACATACCTATACAAATACAAGGTAAACTATTTTATATATATATATAATTTGTAAATTATGATTTAGTTTTTAAAAACTCATTGCTACGTTAAGTTGTTTAAATCAATATTTTATATAAAACAAAGAACACCAATTAATCGATAAATTTGAAGGCCAATTTCCAAAATAAAGGCCAAATTACCATGATTCGGAATATGTGATCAATTTTCGTGTATACCCCTATCGATCGGTGTTTAACAAAGTCCCAACACAAAACTTAGGGGAACATAACGGGACACGTGACGTATGGGCTAGTGCCTAGACTATAACAAACAATCATTCCTTTCGAGGTGTTGTTACTTCCTCGCAAGTTACAGTGGCCATAAAACAGGTCAGGTAGTTCTAACCCAGAATTTAGTTCATTCATAAAAATTCCAAAAACATTAACAAAAAATACTTGACTGAAAAAAATATCGGGCCCTTTGGAAAATGCGCGTTTATAACTGCACTGAGTTCGAATATTTGGAATGGAGAGGGAAATATAAATAGAGTTCATTTGTGAGTTGAATAAAATGATGGATTTCAGATTCATTCAAACATTCAAAGCAAACGTAAATAAATACTATGCATTGTAAGTGCTATTTACCATATAATATATATATATAACTGGCCATCTGGGAATCATACAGCTTTATTCAGTTTTGCTATCCATAATACCTTATAGAAGAAAATAAAAATCTCTTGATATAGAGTGAGATAGCAGACTGAGGATGAGGATCTACTGCCGTTTGCATTTTAATTTATAATGTTCAATAAAAATCAATATTTTGTCCATTTTAACTGTCAATCAATTAAATTAACAAGAGACTTAGGCATGGTCTTAAAACCTTCGTACTGAATCAAATATTGAACGGATTTATGTAAGTTTTAACTAGCCATTGGGCATGACTTTAAGTTCGTTTGAGGTTTTCAACCGTCTCACAAAGTACGAAATGTAATTTTTTTTTTTAAATATGTGAATAGAAGGTATAATTTCATATTATATGTTAATAAAAATAGCATCTATTTTTTACAATCCAGGCTTAGTTTTGAGGTCAACAAGATCATAAAATTGCTCCTCCCGCCTGGGAAAGATAGACCTTTCCCCCTGCTTAACGCTTAATGCAACCTTTGCAACAAAAAAAAATTAAATTAATAATGATACAAATTCTATATTATACTAATATGAATATTAAATTGAAAAATATTCAACCAAGTAGAAGGCTTAGCATTATTTAATTTTAAGTGGACTTTTCTGAATTGTTATTAAAAACTTCTTGGACTATATAAGGAATAATGATTCAGAAAAGTCCACTTAGAATTAAATGATGCTAAGTCTTCTACTAAGTTGAATATTTGTTTTTTGTCAAAAAAGTTATGTAAACTGAGCTAGAAAAATCTTTCTGCAGAAAATTGTAGGCCCCTTCCATTTCTGAGAAACGTATAGATATATAATTAAGTCAATATTAAATTACCTATTTTTTTACACGTTTTACATACACGTTTCACATACATTGAACGTCATTACTATCATAATGTTAAATATATTTTTTGGATAAGACATATCAATTATTATCACCATTTTTCAAACAAAAATTATTTCAGTTACCGGTTATCCATTAGATAGAGATAGATAGATAGATATAATTCTTTATTTCAATAGATTTGTACAATAATATAAAGATAAGATTAAGGACATGGCTTTGCTGCCGTCTGCCTGATTGACAATTGATACACTATGAAATACATAAAAAGTACATAATAATGAAAATTAAACATCGTTATCCATTACAATTTCTATTAAATAAAAAAAATCTTAATTTGGAAGTTAACAATAAATTCGAAAGTTTTTTTTTTTTGTAATTGAAACCAGCTAAAACAATTATAAATACACAATAATTTAAAAGGTTGAGTTATACATAATATCTCAGTTTATATAAATTTTGAATTATTAAAAATTGAAACGTGTATCAAACAATAAACTTATTAAAATTAGAATAAATTCGTAAGTTTTTTTTACAATTGAAACCAGCTAAAACAATTTTAAGAATAAAATTAAAAGATAAATTTATAAATTTGAGTTTATATAAATTTAAGAATAGTTTGAATATACTTTAATAGAGGAATACTTTAACTGGAGAAATGCATCCATATTAGAAGCTGTTGCGATACATTAGAGCGTGCTTACAAAATTTAGATAGTTTTGACCATCCTAAGGATCCATTTAGTACATTAATAAGCTGACTTAAAGTCAGAATGCTTTCTTGGAAGTAGAGCCGCCGAATTTCTTGTAGGATTGGACAAACTGCTATGAAATGGTAACTATCTTCAATTTCTCTTCTATTACAGAGATTACAATTTTGAGGGAGATCTGACCTATGAGGAACATAATTAAGGTTGAGTAACTCAACCCTTGCTCTAAAAATGGTACCTATAGCTTCTACTGAAAGTTCAGAGCAGAAGTAACTTATTTCAGTCGGCAAATTGTGGTTTAAGCTTTTATAAATATGTCTGCTCTCAGACGAAGTTGCTCTGGTTAAATGTTTAGTATACATTTTTTCATCTACTTTAGCAATTAAATCAGAGAAAATATTTTGCCAGTCATCTAAATTGTCTTCAGTAAGAGAAAGGTTTATGTCATGCGCAAGGGCCAACTGATTCAGTTCTTTAAAAGGAGTAGCATTATTATGGAGTAATCTTCGCATGAAAGATTTGTGAAGACCATTTTCCCTTTTCATGACTTTTACTAAAAAATCTGTATGTCTCTTAAGATTTTGAATAAAGATAGGTGGAATACCGGATTCCACGTGAATGGCGTAAGTTGGTGTTGCATTTGGTAACCGAAATAATCTTTTAAAAAAATACCGTTGAATCAGTTCGAAATCCTCGATTAACGCGTAGCCAAAAACTTGTACACCATAGCACATACACGTGTTAACAGTGGCATTAAATACTCTATATTTTGATGAGACATCAATGTACTGGTTATTAAAAAACGAAGGCCACATTATGTTTAAAGCTATCCATTACTATAACATTATGGAACATAGTCACGTAAAAAATTAGATCTGGTATAATTATTATAGTTTGTAGGAAAAAAGCGCGCTAAAGTGGTGGTAAACATTAGAAAACAGACAATCTGAAAGCATAGGTTATATGAGATAACTTATCCGACAAATCTTTTGAATTCGATTGTCTTATAACTATTTTTTTTAGCAAATTTGTCGGGTAAAGCTTTTTTTTCAAAGAAAATTAACACAAAAACTTATTCTTCCTCTATAGTGTAAATGTATCTTTCATGTTATAATAATTACGATCGAAAAATAAAACGAAATAACATGATTTAATGTTAACTTGCAATCGAGCATTGTTTTTCCATTTCTTCACACTTTCTTACTCATCACATAACATACATGTTTGCTATATTATAACATATCACCTTGTATACAAACTATCTAAGTAAATATAGGGTAATTCCATATAAATTCCATTATTTCCAAGTCCCAGTTACAGCAAAACATAAAATCGTCAAGCAAAGAAAATTCAGGTTAACTAAAGGTATTAGGTATCTATATGTACGAGTATTTTCTCACTTAAAAAAAAAAAAAAATAAAGCAAACGATCGTCGAAATCCATAATTGAGGTTAATGTGTAAATTCATTAACCTGATGGTGATGGCTTTGCCGCATTTTTCTTATCTGTCATCTTAGTCTAATAGCCCAGTCAGGTTTGTGTTTGCACCTCTCCAAAGGTACACGCTGTAGGTAACAACATGGCTTCCAGCAAACAATCGGATAATTCGAAAATAGGTAAAGAAATTTATTTCGCAATGACATTAGTAATTTTTAATTTACCATTTGTGCGTGAATAGGGGAGGCTTGGCAAAAATGTGATTTTATTTTGTGAAAACCCGTAGGAAAAAACATGAATGTCGCTTTTTTTATTTTGTGTATGTTTAAAGGTGTTGTTTTTGAAATCAGGAATTGCTTATCTGTTCCGCAGCTTTTTAGTTTGTCACAAAAAAATATTAAATCCCATAAGTCTATGCGCCTGATAAGTGATAATATTTGGGAGGGAAATTTAAAGATAGGTTGAATCCACAAAAACAACAGAATCAAAATTTTGATTTTTTCGAATATCGAAGTTCCGATGGATCAGATTATGTTTTCTGTTTTTAAGTAAATATGAAGACGAAGTAAGTCACCAGGTAGAACGTTATCCTTATCACAAGCTCTTCATTAACAATAATAATATAGTAGATAAGATACATTTCTCTTAATTTTGGAGAAAAAAAAACCGCTTTTGTAACACTTTTACCCATGCTCCTCTACATTTTAAATCATAATCTTAAGTTTGCATTGAATGGGAAATACTGAAAACGTTGTAGGTATGCTAACTGACACTGAGTGATACCATACCTAGCTAAGAACCACTTACCTGAGTATATAGCGTTAGATAGGGGGGGGGAGTTTGCTAATATTTAAATTCTATCAAAAGTAGACAAAATGCTAATTGACATCTAATGGTGTTAATTTGATATGAAATTTACCTAATTTGGAAGACAAATGATCACTACTTGAAAAAATAGAAACTTATATTATTGGTTTCTATAAGTATTTTAGGTAAGCGAATATTTTTGGGTTGGTAAGACATTCAAAAATTTCAAACATTGCATTACGACGATTTAGAAATGTTTTTTTTTAATATAACTAGTTTTTTCTATAACTTCGTGTACAAAAATTTCGCACTCTTGTCCGCCATTAATAATAATAATATTTAAGTATTTATAATAATAGCTAGGGTAAACCATCCAATCATTGGCACTTTAAGGAAACAGCCCACGTTTTTCACTAATAACAATTGAGTTAAATAAAGGAACTGCAGGTTAATATTTTTTTTTAATTTTATTATATTTTTTTATTATAAACATAACAAAAAAAGTTATTCATCAAATAAATAAACTAATAGATAATAAATAAAAACTAAATTACCATGTTTTTTACCAGTGACTGGTAAAGTTATTGACACCACACGTATCCCAATGATTGGCACTACATGTTTTTTATTTTATTTATGAATATTATGTAATTCGAAAACAATCCCAATGATTGACATAGTGCCAATCATCATAAAGCTTCTCACTGTTATCAATGATTGGCATGGTATAGCCAATGATTGGCATAGTACCAATCAAGCTAACGATTGGCACTCTCATGTACCAATAATATGAAAACAAATATTTTTTATTCCAATTGTTAACACAGGTTAATAATCAATATAATTTAGCAGAAATATTAAAATTTATTATTTTTGATTTTTCTTTATTGTTTGCTTGTTTATTTTTAAATCACATTAAACACAATTTCCCCTTATATCTTAAGAACTATAAACATATTTGTATCACCACTTCCTTAATGGATTTCACGGGTTTCACTTAAAAAAAGGCACGAACTTGTGATTGAATTTTGACAAACTATTTGTCACCGCTACCAACATTTAAAAATCAAAAAGGCCAAACAACGCAGAAATAATTAAATTAAATTAACTTGGCAAACGTTATTAGAAATATTTCAAAATACAAACCATATATGTACATAATTTAAGCTCTAAATGCCAATCGTTGGGGAGGGTGCCAACAATAGGGCCGTTTACTCTATTTAACATTATCTCATAAATATGTACTATGATCCCAAAAGTAAAAGACCGCTTTATTTAAATATAATAAAAACCAATACCAATCATGCAGTTCAGATAGACAAAGGTTCCATTTTTGACTGAAAGTTAACGAAAGCTTTCAAACTAATTTTTATAACTGATGGGTCAAAAATATAGTGTGTCAATGTCGTCTTAGTTGTTCCGGCTTCCAAACTTTGCATTTAAATGCCGAATTGCTTCCATAAGAATAAATGTGGTAAAACTGGGTATTCTTTTCAACCCTCACTGACGCAGATATTAAGAGAAATAGTTACGCATTTAATGCCATAGCCAGACGAAGAAGAAGAAGGAATTACAAAATCTCCGGAATACATGTAAGCAAATTCGCGTAGGTAAAGTAGGTATGTTTCCCAATCATTTTTTTTGACTTTTTTATGGATGGAATAATCATATTATACTTTTGACAAATGGTTTCCAATAAGTGTGACGATAAGAGCTTCTGGAAAATGCTTCTGGAGTATAATTTTAAAACGAACACATGTATGTAGAACTATCCCCGACAATAAATTCAGAACACTTGGTTATGGCGTCAAAATATATACCATCATGGCGTCAAAATATATACCACCCCGGTCCGCTGTATTTATGGTGCAGAAGCATGAATACTTTCGCAATCAGATAAAACTATTAGAGAAAAAAGTTCTGCATATACGATTTGGTCCGGTTTATGCAGATAGTAAAATAGATATCTGGCGAAAAAGTTACAAAAATGAATTTTACGAGTTGTTCGGAGACACACACCTATAATAGTCAAGAAATTAGGATCGTTGTTTGAGAAAAGGTTGGTAATTGGTACACATACAGAGCGAATGTAGGTCGACGCTAGCCTTAAGAGAGTTTACGCTAAGCCGAATGGAAAACAAATAGAAATAATTTGAGAGGAGTAATCTAGTTGAAAAAAAAAAATCGTCAACGACTTGGTCGTTCGAACTTACTCTTGTAGCAAACCATGGGACTAAAAAAATTTTATTTTATTTAGTTCCGAAGAAAGTTCGAAAAATATCAAAAAATGGCCTAAACGTGAGATAATTGTATATAAATTTTTATAGTAAAACCATTGCATATAAATTTCTATAGTATTTTCATGCTGAATAATCACCGCCTGGCCATCTTAAGAAACTTGTGAAAAACACATTTTTAGGTTCGTGCATTTACTAGTTGTCTATTCTTTAACCCTAAAAACAGTCGTAAACATATATAATTTTTGTTTTGTTTACGACTCTTGTCAAGGGAATATGGATTTTAGAGCCAATAAAATACATTATATATTATTAATTTGTTTCGTAGACGACTATTGTTAGGGTAACAGAATAGACACTTAGTAAATGTAAGAACCTCCAAATGTGCAGTTAACAACTTTCTTTAGATGGCGCTGCTCCATGGTTGTACTATAGAAATTTATATACAATGGTAAAACCATGGAGCAGCGCCATCTAAAGAAAGTTTTGAACCGCACATTTGGGGGTTCTTATATTTACTAAGTGTCTAATATGTTACCCTAACAATAGTCGTCAACAAAACAAATTAATAATATATAATGTATTTTATTGGCTCTAAAATCCATATTTCCTTAACAAGAGTCGTAAACAAAACAAAAATCATATATGTTTACGATTGTTGTCAGGGTTACAGAATAGACAACTAGTGAATGCACGAACCTAAGTATGTGTTATTCACAAGTTTCTTAAGATGGCCAGGCGGTGATTATTCAGCATGAAAATACTATAGAAATGTATATACAATGGTGAGATCAAATTGTGTGGTAGCTTTCATTAATCGGATGTTTAGAAAAAAAACTATGATAGGCTAAATGTTAAATTTGAAAACTGCACCGAATTTCCAAAGAATGGGATCAGCCGGTATGGTCAAATTTGTAAAAAAAACCGTTAACAGCAAATTTTTAGTCAAAAACCTGAAATGCATTTATATTAAGAGCACTTCAAATATAACGTTCACAAAGTGTTATTAAAATCGTTAGAGCCGTTTTCGAGAAATATTTAAAAAACTAAAACCGTTATATGGGAGGTACTCGTTTTAGATAGGGAATCACCTAAAAGTACTACACACGAAGTTTGAAGAAAATCCATCCAACCGTTTAGGCTGTAACTCGGTGAATATACAACCGAACATCCGCACATACGCACATCCGCAAAGACAGACCGACGGACGGTATGACGAAACCTACTTTTTTGGGCTTCTCTATCATCGTAATTTCAGGTTTGATTAAAACGTCGATTTTTTTTACACGAAACCAATACTAACCCTATTGAGCAAGTAAAAACTTAAAAAAACCAGGTTTATCCTAAAGTACTTTTTTTTCAACGAGCTATTAAATACAACTCGGAAAATTTTTGCTCAATTTTATAAGATTTTTTAAACACAATTCTTGGACTAATAATTCAAACAAGAATCTAAAAAGAAAGTTATACCTATAGGTAGTCATAACAGATCTGTCCTAATAGCTATCTGGAGTATAGGGATTTGTTTTTGGGAAAGGTTTTGGTGACATCACGTATTTAGATGATTCATATATTTAATTGTCAATTGATGTCACGAAAAGCTTCCCCTAAAACAAACCCCTATTCGAATTATGAAAATAATTTAATTGATCCAGATGCCTAATAAGTGTTAATATTTTTCAATAATTTTGATTAGTCTCGCTCGTTATATCAGAAAATGTATATTTAATTAAACACTTTTGTAAAATATTTGTCCAGTCATTACTAAGCACAATCAAAGAATGTAGGTATATGTTCAGTGATTCCATACCTAAATCAAAAATGCACATAGTTAGCACCTCGTTAATTTTCACTTGAGAAGTGGAGTATATATAAGCTTAAACGATTAGTATCTACGAAAGTAATTTTAACAGCTTGTGTGCAAATGTAATTGCAGCAACAAACAAATTACATCGTTGGAACTACCAGCGAGCCACAATGGAATAATATACCAAAAGGTGCAAAATTGTAAAGTGGGAAATCCATTTCTCGTTAAGCTCTGAGAAACTGTAATCATTTCTTTTGTCTTCAAAATAAAAATAAAATTATATTTTCACATTATTAACCAACGTTGCATTTTAGATAAATGACGCGACCGACGACGGGATGTATCAGCAAAAAAAACTTAACAATTTGCCCTCAAACTTGTGAAAAAAAAACTGACTGACGACGAATGTATATTTCGCTGATTCGTATTCGTACTTGAAATAGTAAAATACCCTAAAAAATTTATTTTGATTAAATGAGTCAGATTATGAATAATTGTTTGTATGATGCACACAGAGGACTTGGTCAAATCTTAGGTATACAAGGTTTAAACATTTATAAGGCTTTTGAAAAAATATGTGCCTTTTAATTTTATATACATATGTGCGCATGTATTATGTATGAACTTAATGTTTTCTCAGTTTAACAAACAAGCACCATAACCTTAAAACAACAAAAAATAATTATTTCTTTTTTTCATTTGCACCTCATTCAGTCGGAGCCTATTTGTGGCAACAAACCGTAGACAATTATACCTGAAGTGGTAAAAAGTACGCACATATCCGCACCGTAGCCATAGCCGAACCTACCTACATTTGCTTTTAACAATTTTTGTTTGCAAAGTTATTAAAAACTTCAAGGTCTTAAGCACTTCGGATCACCGGACGAAACATTCTTTGAGAACTTTTAACAATTTCCGACGTTAAAGTACACACACAACGGTCAGGTGTTGAAAAAATAAATCATATTCAAAAGAAAATATTTTCCTTTCAATAAGTTACTCATTGCAAACATCTCATCTCATCTCATTTAGAAAAAAAAATGATACTTTATGTAAGTAAAAATGAAGAACACGAACAAAGAGAATGCATCAGATAATCACTTTTGTAAAGATTTTTAAAAGAGCTATCCAGGTATATACCCAATACAAATAATTTTGGTATTCATTCACCTGCGAATTCATAATTGAAAATTAGACACCACTAATTTTTATTATTTGGCAGGTTCTTAAAAGTCTCACACAAAGTAGACAATAACTCGCCCTAAAGTGGTTCATATACCTATATGTATAAGAGCCAGAACTAATTTCATGAATTTATATTGTGAAGACAAAAAAGTTATTTTTGAAAATTATTTTATTGAATTTTCAAAATAATCAATTTGAGTAAATTTTTGAAATATGGTTGATTTAATTTTTAAAAGTGAAATAGTATTAAAAACGTATTATTTAATAACTTAAGAAATATTTAAAAATTCTGGCGAAATTCAAAAACAAAATTTATGCATATTTTTGAAAGTTAACTTTAATAAATTTATTGAACATTCGTTTTTGAAAATTAATAAAGTAGTTTTTGAAAATTCTCTCGGTTATGAAATATAACAGCAAGTACGTGGGTTGTAGTCTTTTTTTTTTTAAATGTATTTAGCTACATTGTTTTTGTTTGTATGCAAATATTTTAAAAAGATGGAAAGTACAACATAGAGTCAACCCTTTACTGTACAAGAAGCCATATATGTATAGGCTTATTTGATTTTTCGTGGTCGAGGCTGTAACTACACTTTCTAGCTTTAGCTTTGTGTCCACATTTATTTAATCACCCTGAACATAGCCCAAATGGTTTTGTAAACGACGCCCACAAAAACTCACGCTGAAGAAAACAATAACAAAAATGCGCGACTGAGTCGCACGAACTTGCTCTTGTAGCAAACTTGAAGTTATATTAAAACTTTACTGCAGATATAATGTAAACCTATAGTTTCATCAGAGCTATTAGAGCCATTTTCGAATAAATTTGTACAAAACTAAAACCGTTATTTGCAGGTACCTGTTACAGCTGGGCCTAAACAAAAACTCGAATTTGTCCTTTAGAACAGGCTGTAGCTCGGTATAGGCTGTAGCTCGGTGAACATATACAACCGAATATCCGCACATCCGCACAGACAGACCGATGCCAACGGACAGCATGACCTACTTTTAGAAATTAGAGAAATGATGAACGACCTAACGGAAGACTCTACCGCTCATACTAGGACGATACGTATAGTAAAAGGTATATTCGGAATTCAGCGATAACGTTGAAAAATGCGTTTATTTTTGGTCATTATAATGAATCAACTACATAATGTCCATCTCAATCTGACACTTACGTAGAAAGTTATTCTATGTTAAGCGTCATTAGTATCGGATATTCGAACATAACTTTTAGTCTAGTCAAATCAGTAATCGACCCCGACATTTATAATAAAAAGTAGATTTATCAAAAATGATGTATTTTTTTTTATTCGCTTTGGTTGATTGTTTTTTGAGAAGGTGGCTGAATTATAACCGTTAGTTCTATTTGGCAGGAATCAGATCATTTATAATCTCATGTTTATTTCGAGGGGTTTGTCACTAGCCAGTTTAGTGGTTCAATGATTGCAATATTTCAAATGACTTCACATGATTTCAGGTGATTTCATGCAGTATGTAAATTGATTTAAAAATTTTTTGATTGCATTGATTTCAAATAAATTTCATTGTATATAAATTTCTATAGTACAACCATGGAGCAGCGCCATCTAAACAAAGTTGTTAACTTCACATTTGGAGGTTCTTACATTTACTAAGTGTCTATTCTGTTACCCTAACAATAGTCGTCTAAGAAACAAATTAATAATATATAATGTATTTTATTGGCTCTAAAATCCATATTTCCTTGACAAGAGTCGTAAACAAAACAAAAATAATATATGTTTACGACTGTTGTCAGGGTTACAGAATAGACAACTATTAAATGCACGAACCTAAAAATGTGTTTATAACACGTTTCTCAAGATGGCCAGGCGGTGATTATTCAGCATGAAAATACTATAGAAATGTATATACAATGTAAATTTACTGATTTCAAATGATTGCAAATTAAATCAAGTAATTTCATTGTGATTTCAATTCGTAATTTCACTATGGCATTTTTAATTGCATGATTGCAAAAAAAAGTGATTTTAAATATTTTTGATGATTGCAAGAAATCATTTGAAATCGATAACCAACATTTTAATTTTGAATTTCATCACTTGAAATAGTGATATAGCACCTGATTTCAACGTGATTTAAAATGATTTCAAGTATAAGTGGTCAGGTGATTTTATTCGTGACACAGCCCTCGGTTTATTTGAAAAACACATTTATTTTTTGCCGACTTTAGGAATCGAACCTTGCATGCACCTACATAGGTCTAACCGCATTACACAACTCTACCAATGAAGTCAAATTGTGTTTATCAGTCCATTTGGAAGACAGCACATTTTGTTATTGTATTCTCCTGGTTCAGGAGTCAAATCTTTCACTAAAATTCCCCTCCTTTAAACTGAATTGTTGGCATAGGTATACGTAAATCAAATGGACAAATAGAAAGAACGTCGTAACGCAGCTGACATTATTTGTAATCGATTATTATGGGAACTTGTAACGCAATGGTTGTTTGAATAACAAATGATTTTGTTTTTTCAAATAAGAAACCAAGTATGGTGATGGAGAAATTAAAATTAAACTTTGAGGTCGTAACATAACTAAGAAAATATTTCGGAACATCTACAATTTTCTAAAAGTGTTTATAAATTTTCATCTCTACTTTAGCCACTAAACAGTATTTTGGCCCTATGGAATTTTTGGGGTTTGTTGTTAGACTATAAAATCCTCGTTTTCAATACCATAATTTTCTATAAACTCGGATGATCTAAAAAATTAATCAAAACTACCGATATTTTTTTATCTTGAGCTTGATCAACTTAAATGCAAGTCTCAGATCAGAGAGGTCAGGATTTTATAACAGTTGATTTGTTGTGAAAAAAGAATGGTCTATCAGTCTCAGTATAAGTACCACAATATAATCTAGGTTCTAATTTTCGTTTGTCTATTTTTTTGTAAGTGTGTCGGACTATCACGCCGTAAGTCTGGGTTCCGGCCTAGCTTCGAGAACAACTTGTTTTTTTTTCCAGGTGTACTGCCTCTTGCGAGGAAGTGACAAATCCTCCAAGAGTATCATTGTCATGAAAAGTGCATCTCACCTTAGTCGGATTCGGATTCGACGTAAAATAGTAGGTCCCCTCCTATCCTTTAGAACTAATAACGAACACAAAAAGGATTGGTTGAGAGTTGTAAGTTACTAGGCCGTGGTTCTTCAAAGCTTTCAGTGCCACTAATTTTTGTATATTTTTACTGGACTAGCAACTGTATTAGCAACTGCCACGTGAATCAAATATTCGAAATTATACTTAATTACACATATATATATACTTTGTTTATGCCTTAAATCGTTGCGTCACACATTTCCGTAACCCGGTATTGCGTATTGCCTTTAGCATTTTACATAAACCTTGCCGCTGAATCGCACATGCGCACCTGTATAATAGTCATTACGCATCCCTTTATCTCAACCAATACTGCCAAATGTCAATCAAAATTAACGTAGATATTTAACACGGCTTGTATAATGAATGACTATGACCAATAAATATTATGTGTTCAATTGTAGTTTTTGCACTTGTAGATAATTAAGTTTGCATTTATTTAAGAAAATGTAGGTAAAGCTCTCTTTTTTCATGACAATTAACTTTCGCAAATAAAATCGAAAACATGACTGACAACCGCAAAAATATTGTATTTGCATCCGGTATTGAGAAATATTTATTTTATTAATTGTAAATATTTGCTACTTATGAGATAGATCAGACAAACATTTTTTGATTTAATAGGTATTTGAATTTTTAATTAAATATTGTTTATTTGTTGATGTAGCTGGAAAATGTTGGTTCAAACATCAAAGTATTGAATTGATCCTTTTGATTGAAATATTTTATCTGACAGACAGGTATATACTCTGAGATAGATAAAATAAAAGAAAAAGAACATGATCTTCGGATACGGTAAATTAATATATACAAAGATCATCGTATAAAAATTACGGGTAGGGTTCAAATCGCAGTTTTTATTTGACATTTTTTACTTCTCAATGATCATTACTTTTTTCTTGCACATTACCATTCCGTTTTTGATTTCTTGGCAATTTATTGATAAAAAAGTTCTCATTTCTCTATATGATAAGTTCGCAAAAATTCTTTACGCTTTTTTCTACCTCGCTTCTTTTATATTGCTTTTTATCACTTCGGCTTTCGGCATGCCTGGGGTATACAAACCCTAACATATAGGCGAAATTCAAATTAAGTGTTCCCGAGCGACACACATTTAAATACAGCAACCAGAAGGCACAAATTTTGGTTGCAGAAGCGTTGCTCAGAAGTTTTTCAGAAATTTGAGTTTCTAAAAAGTTTTTAAGAAGTTTCTTATTTATTTCATAAAAACTTCAAAATGTTTCGAGTTGCACTCTTGTGATATTTTGGATGCCAGCAGGCCGTATCCTAAAAGTTACTGCCCAGTTACACAAGTGTTTTATTGCAACTCAATTCAAAATTGAAAGTTTTTTGAAACCTTAATTGGAACTGTTTTGCAACTTTAACGACTGTTCAGTAACAGAGCAACCTAAAAAACCGTTATAGTAACTACAAGGAAACTAAATTTTTCTTTTGCCAAATTGTGTGAAAATAAATTTAAGTTTCTTATGGCTTATGTTTTAATATCACACAAAAATAATTAATCAAGAAGGCAAAAATAATAAACATTGGCTATTGGCATTACAGAGTACAAAAATCAATTCATTGATTTGGTTTTAGTTTATTTTAATACATTTATTTGAGTTGCCAAATGGTTACAAGAGAACTTTTGTGCGACGTATCTTTTCACTTTTTAGTTACTAAATGGTGGCTGAGAGAACAAATTTTAAAGGAATTTGCTTGTTCTTATAAGAGTGACTAGCTGTTACCCGGCGCGTTACTGTCGCAGAAAAAAATAAGCGAGAAAACATTGAATTTGAAAGAGTAATTATATTATTGGTCCAACATTTTGCCAAAAGCAAAAAAAAAGAGTTTTCAAAAAAAGCTATCCGAGTGCCATCTATGCTATAATTTACTTCATAAGTTACTTCCTATAACAACACCTATTTACCAGTGGAAGTCCTGCTAAAATCAGTTCAAGTTTCTGATCAGCTATCTAAAAGTGGCAAGTCCCGCCAAAATCTGTCAAGCATAGTTTCTGACCGGGCATAAAAACGATTTTTCTAGAAAAAAAGCGACCTGAGCGCCATCTAGACAGTAAATGAAATAGCCTTAGCTCCGCCCTACAGCATTATCTATCTGCCAGTGAAAGTCCTGTCAAAATCGGTCCAGCCGTTCTCGAGATTTGCCAGGACAAACAGGCAGACAGGAATTTTTTTAAAAATGTGTTTTATAAGGTCTGTGTATGCTTATACATATGCGTGTAGTAAAGTACTGTTATTTTGACATTACAAACAGACACTCCATTTCTATTTATGTGTTTTTTTTGGATTGTTTTGGTTTTTAAAACTGATCAACAACTGCTCAGAAACGTAACAAATTTCAGAGAGATTGCATTTGCGATTTTTGAAAGAAGAGATGCTCACAATTATGTTGCCTAACTCTCACTTAAAAGCACGATTTTGAAGAGTAAAAAAAAAAAATAGTATAATTTTGCGCTAATGTTTTTTGTTTGGATTTTTTAGATATTCCTTTAGAATATGGATAGAAAAATACAATAATCATTTATTCTTTTAGACGAAAAAAGGAAAGAATAAAGCAATGATCCAATTTTGTATTCATATAATAGTCATGACCGGGATTTTAAAAGCCTATTTGAACTCACTGCGTACTGCATATAGTCTCATTTATAATTATTAATTGTTAAACCTCTTGTTTCGCAAATTTTATTTTAAGTTTTTAAATAAAACTCAAAATGTCTTATAATGAAATCAAAATGTAAAAATCAATAAATAACTTATGTTGGCAACCCTGATCAAAACTAAAAGTGGTTGCTATATGAGCTTACCGAAAACTCCGTCCCTTCGGATTTAATAATAAGAAATAAAACTTTGTTAAAAAAAATAAAATATAAGTACATACATATATTATTTATGTTGAAAACATTTTAGACTTAATTTATTCTGCAAGCCCGTTGAATTTAAATGGAGAAGCAAAGCATATTTCATCAACCAGCTGTGATCGTTTTGAAATTGCAGTTAAATAATATTATCTGTCATGTTTCAAAGTTCGCAACTTTTCTCAGAGATTGAAGATTTGGTTACTTTAAGTTTCACAAGATGCGATTAAAAATAGGAGATCTCTTATAGCCTTTCGATAAATAAAAAAAACGTTTTCCATAAGCCTATCAGGTACAAATGCGGCATCGATTTTTTTAATGACTCCACAATTACATCTGAACTGAACAATAATAACTAAATGTAACTGAATTTAAGAACAATGCGAATCATTGAGCTTAGACGAAACACATTTCGCAAACTTATTCAACAATTTAAAAATAAGTTTTAACTGTCTCGCTATAGTAGTTTGTTATTTGTTTCGCATTTTATCAAATGGCAACTTGTTGTTTTTTTTCACATTTTTTTGTTTCGCATTTTATCAAATGGCAACTTGTTGTTTCTCAAAAAGCTAAACGTCAAATGCTATACTAAATAAACTCTGCGTTTGTTCAAAACTACAATATTAATTGTGAAAAATAAGTTTTTTAAACGTACCACGTAATTTAATGAAATAGCTATATCTCCTGCCCAAATAGGGTTGATGGTTTTCGTTTCTTAACACCTACATAAAGATGCTTTTTAATTGTTATTTGCTATACAGCCTTAACCTTAAGTCTTGTGCTCTTGTTAAATCGGAGCAAGAAAAGATTCAGGAAGTACCTTGTAAAATACATTACATACACAAATGAAACGGTTCTTTAATATTATAAAGCGGAAACAGCATTTATGTTCTTTCAATGCAAAATATTCATATATACATTTTAATAGTTTAACTTGACAAAATATATTTTCAAACTGCTGGCATTGCTTTTATTATGCTTTCGTTAAAATACAACAATTTGAGACAAATTTTAAAAATTTAACATTTTGATATTTGACCTTCAAGACGAATATAATTTTTTTAATTAAAACTAGGTCTTTATGCTTTGAAAACTTTCTGCAAAGAGAAATTTTTGATAAAGATGTCCTACCTGAAGCTTTAAAATTGAAATTTAAGACATTAAAAGCATTCAATCCCAAATATATATATACTTAACTAGCTTTTAAAATACTTTGCAAATTTATTGATGAAACCACTCTTTTCCGAAGCTTTTTTTGTTTTCAAAAACATTTCGTTTACCTTTCTTTTCACCAAAATATTAGATTCATATATGCAAACACTTCAAATGTTTCAATAAAGTCCACAGATGAGTCCTTTTACACTTTACACCTAATATTTACTTATAAAATTATCACAAATCAAGTTCTTGTATTTAATGAATCACCGCGCTTCAAGTCGCACCTTAAGGTGGGTCAACTGAAGAAAATTGTCTTTCTGACACGTTTGACTATTTGGTCTTGACTAAAAAATACAGTCAACAACCAAATGCGAGTATCCACAAAACTAAATGGATTTTCCACAATTCAGCAGATTTTTTGTTGTTAACCATTGTGGTTGGGAGTAGTGAATGTCATTAGAAGCAACAGAAAAGGTAAATGCCAGACGAATGTGAAATTTCATCAAATTTTGTGAACTCGAAAATATTGTTTTTCAATAAATAAAAGAAGTACAACGAAGAGCAAAAGTGTATCTATGTATGAGACAAGACGCCCTCTTTGGCTTCATCATCAAAGGCAAAAACTGTGACCGAATTAATTAGTTTTTGAGGTTGAATTACATGTTTGACAAACGAGATGATATTATATCTCTCGATGGGAAGCTATGTGTTTCCAATTTGAAGTGTTTTTAAATTCAGGTGTTGAAAGTGAAAAGAAATATTGTGCTGCTCAATGATTTGGACTAATTAATGAGTTAATCAGCTATATGGGCGTACTTTTGCAAATTTCTTTGGAGACATTAGAAAATGAAGTCAGCAAAATCTATGATGAAATAAAAATTAGGCCAAGGTATCAACTGGCAGTAATTAGTAATGGAGACACCCACAACACGCGAAATTTAATTTGGTAAAGCAAAAAATTAAGGAAACAAAATTTATCATTTTTATAAAGAAATATATAGTTTTAAGCCAATTTTCTTCAGATCTAATTAAATTTAAGAACAGTCTAAAAACGCATATCATTTTGCGTATATGCGAAATAGATCTCTACCGCTCCTAGGACATACAGTAAGATACCGTAGGACTACAGTAAGGGAGTTAAAATCTCTTGAACCCCTTGAAATCGGGTTTTCTTCTTGATTTTACTTATAAGTTTTCGGTATTACATTTCTTTTGCTATCTGGAAGTATTTTAAAGGCATGCAGATCAGCATCAACACATAATGCAAGGCAGTTGCAGTTGAATTATTTAAATAAACGCAGGTGATCTAACGCAGGTGATCCAACTTCATTTCATTAGAAAACGGACATATGTATTTAACGTTTAAAAAATCGGTCAGAAGTTTTGCGGAACGGTCCCGTGCCAGGTGGGACGTCTGGCATCTCTATTCAGCACCTACAGACTAATCGGGTGGGCCGATCTACTTCAAATTTGGTTGATGGAATTTTAGTGCTTAAAATAACGGTACCTCCCATATAACGGTTATCGAAAACCGTATTTTTCTCCAAAACGACTCTTAAGATTTAAATTTCTCATGTGTAATGAGGTGTAGATCTTAACTAAATTTGTTTTCCTAAATTACCTTTACTAATTTTAAAAAGTACCTATTACGATTTGTCTTTTAAAAAAATGAACTTTTTTTGTAAATTCATTATTTTGAAAACTAGTAAACGTATTTTTATAAAACACATCAGTGTTGTGATATGACAAATTTTTATTTCAAAAAATATATAAAAAGAATTATTTAAATTGTTTCGAATTATTCATCTTTCCAAGGATCAAAAACTAGCTAAAGAAAAACATGTACATAGCTATAAAACAAAAATCATTTTATTTATTTTATTTTTTAAAACACATATACATTTTTAAATATTTTTAAAAACAAAAAATCCACCATTTGAACACTTTCGCTCGAAAAAAAAAGTTAAAAGCGTACATCTTTCTGAGGTGTTCATTGTATAGAACCGTGTTTTCAAGATTCTACTGTAAATACATTTTTTTGAAAGCCTTTTATATATGTAAATGAAGTTTTGTTGCATTCTTCGATTTCGGATTGATCTATTTTATAAAACAAAGATTAGCAGGCCCGTGCGCAGGGGGGGGGGGGAACCCCTCCAAAGTATATGCTTCAGTATTATTACTATTCGTAATACTGAAGCATATACCTTTCCTCAACAGAATGAACATTTTTAATGAAAAGTGAACTATTTGCACCATGCTCTTCAATTATGCATGATGAATCTCGTGAATTCTGGATAATCGAAGTTCAACTTTAACGTCCCTAAAAATGCACTCCGAGCAATCGACAATAAAACGAAGATGGGTTTCCATTTTTCAAATTTCAATTACTTAACTTTCTGTCAATTTTGCCTGTGAAAAACAGAAAAAAATTAACGGTCTTTTTCAATACATGTTCGTATAGAAACCAGGCTACGTTTCAATGAATGTGGGCAAAATGGACAGAGAAGGTTTTTAAATTGAAATTTATTCATTCCTAAACAACTTTAACAAAAGCAGACAAATTTCGACCATGGGATGGGAACACCCAAAAAATCCAATTAAAAATGGCGTATTGAAGGTTCTTATCGTGTTGTAATAGGCTGTAATTTTTACTTACTCTTTGGTTTTGTGTTCCTGAAATATAATTTCTAACTAACTGAAGGTCAACTTGAGAAATTTGCAAGAAATAATGCACATACTAACTACCTGTAACTCCACGTTAGTGCACCAACAAATCAACGTAGGTGTCAAAAAAAGAAATAGAAGTATAATCATAAATCAGACATCACTCTGATTTTTGAGAGCCATTTGAACGATTAAAGCCAATGTGAGAAAAAACGATGCACACCGAAACCAGGTTAATTTTTTTTTTAGTAAATCAATAAAATCGGGTTTAGTCAGAATGTAGGCCTATTTAAGGCCTATTCGCTGGAACTTATTTCAGCTAAATCGCCGGACATCATCCGATTTTAGAGAACCATGTTAACGATTATAGCCACAGTTCTACCGACTGATTCTAAACTCGATTTTTGTCCTTGACAGGGAAAACATTACAGTATGTATTTGCATTACTTATTTTGACATCGACTTTAATCGTTAAAATGGCTCTCTAAAATGGATGACTTCCAATAGCGCTAATAGGTACATTGAATAGGCCTACACGCTGACACTAATTTCTATTTCTTTTGTCAACTTTTTGTTTGACTGGGGAAATAGTTATAGGGTGTAAATCGGTGTTAATCGTGATGTTAAAATCGATCAAAGTAAAGATGTTTTCTTATTTTTTTAAATGGCAATTATCAATATTTTTTACTTGCTCAATAGGGCAAGTATTGGTTTCGTGTATGTTCACCGAGTTACAGCCTAAACGGTTTAACGGATTTTCTTCAAACTTCGTGTGTAGTAATTTTAGGTGATTCCCTAGAGGACGAATTTGAATTTTTGTTTTAGCCCGGCTATAACCTCCCCCCCCCCCCATGAGCAATTCCTGTTCACGAGCCTATAGATTATATATATTTAGCTTTTCTAATTTTTAATTTTTAATTTAGTTCCTCAATCAATTTGCCACAAGAGCATGAGTTGTGCCTTTTATTTTTTTGGAGTAACTTGCTTATAACTTCAGACTCAGAGCTTTAATTTGCCAGTGCTATGTAATCTGAATGTTTAAATGGTTGCGCACTCTTACCCATAGCTGCGCTCTCTTACCCTGGAATACGGGGAAAGAGTGCGCAATCTGACTTGCTTTTTTTTTAATAACAAAACATAAAGTAAAAAGAAAAAACACGTTGTTTTTGTATTATTTTCGTTCACAAAACATAGGGCCAAACAAAAGTTCATTGTAGTTTATAACAGTTTCACTTTTCCAGAATTACAGCCCATATAAGCCGAAAATGCGCACTCTTACCCTCAACGAATTCTAACGGTGATTTCAATGATGGAAATCAATTTCAATACATAATCAATAAAATAAAAAAGTTTTAATATTTCTTGATTTAAGCTCAAATTGGAATGTGTAAAGTTAGCCCCCCCTTTTTTCAAGCTGTGCAAGGTTGTAATAAAATATTAAAAAATGGAGGTCTTAGAGCCAAAAAAACAGTTTCTGACCGAGCCCCTCCTTTTTCGAAAACAAGTCATAATAGTGAAGTCATAATAGTGAAAAGTATAATTTGAGTTTAAAAAAAAAACTTTAAAATGTTCAATTTTTGAAAATTAATTTTGTGGAACAATGATAAAAACAAATTTAACTTTATGAAAATGCAAACAAAAGTTTTAAATTCAAAAAAAGGAAACAAAATTGAAGGACAACCCAGTAAAGGTCTACCACAACCTAGCACAATTTCGAAAATTTCGAAGATATTGTTTTTCAAAAAATAGTGCGGGGTAAGTCAAAAATGATTTTTTGGCTCTAAAAGCCACATTTTTATATATTTTTGAAAAAAAATTACCGCAAAAATCACGTTACAACTTAAAAAATTCAATTTTCAAAAATGGGGGCTAACATCACACGATCGCACTTGGCACACTCCTCAAATCAAATCGCGTTATTTTTTGTTTTGAATAGAATAATTCTATAAATCATTAGCTCGATTTTAATACCAATCAACATTAATTTTGTTGGATAATTTGCCGTAAAATTGAAAAAGAAAATTTTAAATGATGAGTTTCAATTATAGCTAACTGGCCCCTTAAAGTCTGAGTCATTTCCTTTCATCTTTTACAACTATGTATGTTTTATTTGGGAAACGTTTAATGGTTTGAAAGACTTTTACAAATGACTTAATGGCGAATTCGGATCTATTTCTTATGCTTATTTTGCACATTTGGTTTGGAATCAGTTTAAGACTTAAGAATTTAATATTTGGACCAAATATATAGGTACATATAATATTGTAACTATATAAGTATATAATTTATGTTGGACTTGTTTATTTAATGTTAGAATGTAACTGGTTTGTTCTAAAATAGTTCTTGAGAAATAAAATGCAATTGCTCTAAAACAACTTCCCTTCGAAACAAATATTCCCAGCCAGCTAAGATAAATCATAAAATTGTCGCCAAATATAAAATATATCTAAATTGTATATGGAGGCAAACAAAAATCCCTCACAAACAAGCAACTTCGGTTACTTGTTTTGTTTGTAAGGCAAAGGTCAGCAATTTGATAGATTTGTAAAATAACAGTAGAAAACAGATTTTTTCAATTTATTTCATCATCTAAGTAAATCCTGTCTGTCAGTCATATTTTCTTCTCTCAAAACTCCCATCGAATTGATTCCCAGCAGCTTGCTTCAAGTATAGCCTATATACATGCAGTTATGTAAAAAAAAACAAAATTTTAAATTTTATTTTTGAAATTCGTTATGCCAATTATTTCAGTCAATTATTACAAAAATTTGCTCTTATCCAAGTAATGATCCTTGGGTAGTTTCTCTTGTTCTACTACAGCAGCATCCTTAATACACTCCACTATTGATTTACCACTTTCGACGGCTGTCGTGAGACCCTTCCTAACGGCTTCTGTAGTGATTGTTTGAAGCTCTGATGCCATGCCCAAGGCAGCAAATACTCGTATTAATGCAGTTGTACAACCCTCAGCTAAAAAGTAAATCAAATCATAAATCAACTGATAAAGTCTTTCCCTACATTGATTCCTTACAATAGTTGCCAAATTCACCAGTTTGATAGTCACACGGTAGAAGATAATGATAATGTGGCCAGTAGCTTTTGGTTATGATAAATATCATATTCGAATCTGATGGCTTAAAGTTCTTATTCAGTCCCCAAACAAAGTGCGCTGAATTAATGAGCCAACAAACATTAAGGACAATCAAGTAACGCAGAGAAAATGTTACAAAAATTGCAGCTGGAATGGTGTCACCCCAGTACTCCAAGGGTGCATTGATTGGCAAAAGGACATGTAAGAAAAAGTACAGCACCCAATAGAATCTGGAAAAGATTGATGAAAGTAAAACCACACACGGAATGCGGCGCAAACGAACTTACTTCTTTTGGAACATAACAATCTTGTCACCCTCCAAATCGGACATATCAATTTGTTCCAATAGTTTCTCTTGTTCTGGTGTCAAACTTTCAATCTGAGCACGAACCTGGGATGAGAAAAAATCAGCTGAACTGTAGAATGGATCATCGGTCTTGCGAAATTCTTGATGATGAAGCCGATGAGCACGAACCCAGTTGTATATTGAGCCCTGAAAGAAAACAAAAAAAACAACGACATATAAATAATAACTAAATACTAACTTTTGGTACAAATGTATTATTTTTAGGTTAAGGTTCTTGTCTAAAATAACTCAACGTAACATATTTTGCTGGGCCTACACATTCCCAGTATTTTATATCGTTTTTGTGGAAATGGATTGTGTCTGAGATAATGGAATTGGCGGTTATTTTAAAAGTTTTATTATTTGCAGTTACATTTTTTTGAAGAAGAATTATATCTTTTAATTATTATAGGAATTAATTATATCTTTTCCTATATACATAGGTCGTTCATCTATAATTGAAATGAAATTTCTTTAGTTGTTATTGGCACTTGTTTTATTCAAACTGCTTTAAATAGTAAGCAGATAGTTTTGAGAATCTATATGATTATTTTTTGTTGTTGAATCGAACTCCCTAAACAGTTTAGGGAGAATCGTCTGTTCCTATAGTTATTCCGGAAAGAAAAGAGTAACAAAAGTGCACGTATTTTTAGTGTAAAGGACTTTTATTCAAAATTACAAGAAGGAACGCGGAGGCGATATGTTAAGAGTAGGGCGGTTGAGTGCTTGTCAGAAGGTTTTGGATAACACTGTCAACCGTGGAATACGCCTCCTAATCAGGTCAAGGGAATCTTGACCGAACATTTTTACTTGGTGCTATAGGCCTAAATACTACTGGACCAGTCTCGCCAGTAGTTTTTTAATCTTTATCCATAAGTGTAGATGAAAAGAAGGACATTAAAATAAAATAAGCGTTTTTCATTTAAATTTCAAAGATTTGCCCACAAAATTAAGATGTGCTCTTTTAAATGAAACCTGTTTCTCTGCTTTTTTCGTAGTGCGGTAGGTACAGAGGATAATCAAACATAGGCTGTGTGAATTATATACCTGGTTTTAAATGATCATCATAAAACCACTTGAATGTTCATATGTGTGAGCGCATTCAGATGAAATAACCCAAATATGCGAGAACTCATCTTTCTCATTGAGATTTGATCTTTCCCCCTTTTTTCATTCAAATGGAAATCAAAAAATGCATAAAGAGCAAATCTTTCAAAGGGAAGAGCAAATTATTTAATAAATGAAAAAAGCTTAAAGAAAATTCTCTCTCAAAATCATATGAATTTTAACGTGTAGTGAAATAAAGGCCGCGGAATTAAGGCCACGGGACTTAATTTCCACTTTGAAAATAAACAACGCCCACAGGCATTTATTCGCGGCCCTTATTTCACTCCACCAAAATTAAATGCACTATTAATGTCTTTCAATAATAAACCTTTCAATTATTGAAATGAAAAAAATAAAATAAATGTTTAAGGCTCCAGTTTCAAGTGCTTTTCATATAAGTACAGTAAAAAACTCGGTGCTTTTTGCATTAATGCATCATAATATAGTCATGTGAAGTATAACATTCTTGAATCTGTCTATAGATTCTGGTAATTGTGATGGGCACACATTTCCCTTTTAGAGCTCCTTGGTACTTCTCATGAAATATTTTGTCGACAGCTCACCTAATGTCTAAAACTGCGCATATGATGCAGTGTTTTTAATAGAATCATAGCTCTTGTAACGTGTTCGGGATGTTTTTAAAAACTGTCTCAGTTGATGTCCTATATGCTGGTGGTTTATAATAGGGCCTTCCAATTTGTTAGAAACTTAAATCATATGAAGGTATCATAACTACTCGTATAATGTCTTTAATAAAAAATGGATTAAACTTAATAAGCTTGAGTGTTAATAATCGGAATAAGTTTATCTATCCTTTCCAGAGTAATATTGGAGAAGATATTTAATAACCAAAAAGTCTAGCCTTTTTCCGTAGTCTTTCAGGCTTTTTTTTTTTTTTTTATACATATTTTGTTTTATTAATCGATCTTACCTGTCCCGCTAAAGTTTGGCAGACCATAAGGAAACCTCTCAGTAAAGAATTTGCTTCGTACGTCCTGTGGGCCCAGAGTCTGTGTGCACCAGCTGTTACACCCAAAATTCCCAACAAACTTAATACCAAAGCTGAAAAAATGAAGAATATAACAGTATTTGTCAATTTTGTAATTAAAATATTGATATATTTGACAACTTACTAAATAAAATTGTTAAAAAAGATGTATTTGTTAGAAGGACGAAAATACCATAAAGGCCAAGAATATTAAGATGAATATAAAATAAAACCGAAGGCCAACTGGCTTCTCTTTTTGCTCGTCCAGAATCCGAATTTGATCCTTGTTCATTATCTGTTGATGATGATTCGGCATTTAAAGACTTTTTACTCAATTCTGTAGTTTCCATTGTGATAATTTTTAGCTATCCAGTAATACAATGCAAATTAAACAAAATATACATAAATACAAAAGAAAAAAATGGATTTTAGTATGAATAATTCAAAATACTTAAAGTACCAGTCAAAACTCATATACGCATAGGTATACAATGAAAGTCAATGTCCAGTCAACAATTCAACAGGTCATCGGTTAAGGGTAATTTAATTATAAAACCAAACGTAATTGAATTGAATTCATTAGAATAATCAACAGGAACAATTTACTTGTACTTTTGTAAAAAAAAAAAGGAAAGACGCATGTTATATAACTTATAAATGAAATAATCAAGAGCACGATTAAGTCACATGAACGCGCTTTTATTTGAGTTGTGACAAAACAAAATTTAAATAAATTACAAGCTTGTGATTAAAATATTCAAAATTGATTTAAAAAAAATATCGACTTTTTAAAACAATAACTTCTGTAAAAAATCTTTTTTGAAATAAATATTAAGTATGTGTGTAAACAAAGTTATATAAATAATATATTAAAAAAAATACTATTAGAGGAAAGTGGACACCCTTCGCGTTATATGGCACGCACCATTGAGTTGTTTTAAAACCCTATAGACTGTCATTAAGTAAAATATTTCACGATATGTCGCTTTGAAAATACAACTTTCCGAGTTTAAACTTTAAAGGAAATTGGCGCAGCATCCTACTTTTATTCCCGCTCACCTTATTTCCTCGATATAGGGTATAAACTTTTAGTTTGGCTGGCGCCGAATTAATAGATTTTTATAATATTGTAAAATAAAACTTTTAACTATAAGGAATTTATAAGTTGCGTTGTTAGTTAGTTCTTTACAAAATCGAAGAAGAAATACAACTTACTGTTGAGTCCGAACTACTAAGACGAGATGCATTTTTATCAAAGCAAATTATAATTTATGGAAGATTTTTTTCAAATCATTACAAGAGGCAGCTTGAAATATTAATTGCCATTTTATGTAAAATGTTTAACTGGAAGCCCATTCACCAATAAAATTCAACAACAAAAAAGGTCACTCAATCCCACTGGATAAAATGTCTAACTTTAAAGTCATACAAAATTTAAATAAAATGCGTTTTTAGCCAAAAACCTGGACTGCAGTTATATTAACACCATTAATTTTTTTTTTTACTGAAGTATCAAAACATCAAACCATTTTAAGCTATATAGCTCGGGGAACAGACAACCACTCATCCCAACATTTATATAAACGCACAGACAGACCGACGGACGGCATGAAAAAACTTACTTTTTTAGTTTTCTCTGTCATCGTAATCTCAGGTTGGATTAAAATCTCGATTTTTTTTTACACGAGGCCAATACTTGTCCTATTAAGCAATTAAAAACTTGTGCTTGATATGAAGCCACACTTCTGCCCGGTACTATAACGATAACCGTTTCTGTTTGACTTTGACACTTGGTGCACTTCAGAATTTGATAAAAGGACCCAACATTAATTATCATAATTTTCTGGGAATTCACAATGAAGTTTTTTCTTCTGGTAACAAAACATCACCTTTTATAAGTTTGCAGAGGGTACTTCTTCACAGTCAGGTGCGGCTGATAATAATAAATTAATTGAAAAAAATATCTATTTAACAAACAAATTAAATTTATTTTAAAAGAACCATCAATGTTACGTCATAATAAACAACTAATTAATGGTGTTTACATGCCTGTCACCAGACTTGTATGTCTATTAAAATTTATAATAATATAATATAAAATTTGGCGTATAAACAAATAACATTTTTCAAAACTTCAGGTTTTCTTGTACATATGCAAAACTTCCCCTGAATCAACGAACAATCTGAACTCGTTCCAATTCTGTTTACCAATAAATTGTAATCAGACAACTTAATCTACTCTTCTCATATTCATAGGTCCCACACATTTTGTTATGGATTTTTCGGTATCTTTCATTTTTCGCATTAAGATTGCATTATGGATATAATGTGGCCTAGTTGCACTTTATTCCGCCATAATAATGAGTAGCTTATAGGTACCTACCTATGGAATTTTTTTTTTTTTTTTTTTGGTTTGTCTTATAATTATTTCTAACTTTATGTACCTAAAACTGTGTAGAAACTTGTTAGGATATAAATGGAACCAATTACATTTTTAAGTCAAATAAATAAATGTGGATTTGCCAACATGGAATGCCACACGATTGAATAAGGAACCTCCTTTAGTTTTCCGAATATTATTTTTTTATTTTATTTTTTTACTTTCGCAAAGAAATTAAAAAAAAATCTAGCCTAATCCAAATTGTTCTTCGTGTAAATTTTCTGCAGGACGCGTCCTGAATTAAACAATGAAAAATAGTTTTTCATTTCGTTCTAATATATGAAATAATAAAAGTAGTGTATCTGGGTTATTTGATTATTTACTGGCTATATTCGCTACAGATTATAAATCTCTTCTCATAACAACATAATAATAAGTCAACATAAATGATTTATCTCTGGTTTTGTTAATTTGTTATTTATAATCCAAAAACAGGAATTAGTGTCTTCAAAATTGCCAATCTCTGGGTGGCTTAACCTGTGTGAATAAAGTATATTCATTCAATAAAATAATAATATTTAATGATGATTAAAAATGCGCCACCTGAGTGCTTAAAGTGCCTCATATCCATCGAAATTATTCCTCAGAAAACGAATTTTAAGGTTTGAAAAATTATTTCGTTATTTTCTACTTAATCAACATGACTTTTGAATGTTTAAACATATTAATTGAACAATTCTTTTTTGTCATTTGAAATTATTGGGTCAAAAATCGTTACGGTGAAAAAAGAAAAAAAAAAAAAAAGTTTGAAAAAAGTAACAAATGGATTATAGGACCCTGTTCCAAACGAATGCGAAATCAATGAAAAAAAACTTCATTTTTCCATGGGATATAGGATTTTTGTGCACTAAACATAGGAAAATAAACAAAAACAAAAATAATATAAAATCACTAGCATTATTAATTTTAAAATGTTTACTTGCTCAATAGGGCGAGTATTGGTTTCGTGTAAAAAAATTTTTTCGAGGTTTTAATTAAACCTGACATTACGATGATAGAGAAGCCTAAAAAAGTAGGTTTCGTCATGCCGTCCGTCGGTCTGTCTGTGTGTATGTGCGTATGTAAGTATGTGCGTATTTGCGGGTGTGCGTATAAACGATTTGACGGATTTTCTTCAAACTTCGTGCCTAGCAAATTTTTGGTGATTCCCTAGAGGGGAATTCGAATTTTTTAGCCCGGCTATAACGGGTACCTCCCATATATAACGGTTTTAGTTTTTACAAATTTTCTCGAAAATGGCTCTAACGATTTCGATAAAACTATGTGTATGTGATATTTTCAGTAGTTCTAATATAACTGCATTTCAGGTTTTTGTCTTAAAATGCACATAACGGAGATTTGGTTTTAAAGGTTTTTAACAAATTTGGCCATAAATTGATAACGACTTACTCGATTTCATTTAAATTTGATATGGTATATAATCTTAACATTCAACATAATATGGCATTGAATTGCGGTGGTTTTCTTATGTCATATTCGAGTGGACGTTCGGAGTGCCCTCAGAGTGAAAAAAAAACTCCCAATACCTTTCCAGTAGTTGTTCCGATTGAATTTCGGGAGTGCTAATTTGCCTTCCGTAATTGAATTGAGAACGCTTTCATAATTCACTACCCACATACATAATGGTTAACATCGTTTATATGGGTCAGAGCCGTTTGGAACAATACGCGCAATATTTTTTTCATTTCCATTTTGTTATTCAGGAACTTAAATAATAAAAATGCAAATAAGAAAATAAATATTGAAAAAAAAACGTTTTTGCTTCGTTTGAGGTAAGAAAAAAAAATTTAAACAAACTTTGGTCAACTACCAAATACACAAAAAAGGGAGGATTTTTGATGATTCATTGGATTCATAAATCCCTCCTCTTCGTAGTGGAATCTCCCGAATATGACATTAATACGATCAAAGGTATTTCAAATTAGAGCACAATGAATACTGCTGGAGATGATAATTCAATAATTAGGAACTTTTTGATGGTTTTGAATAGTAGACAATCAAATTTATTGACACACGTTAAGCATGCTTTGTGTTTTTGAAAACTCACGAGTAAACAGTTTTAAAAAAGTTTAACCAGTTCTAATTAATAATAATAGTAAAGACACCACTACATACTTCAATCTTATAGCCTAGCTATTTATTTTTATTTATACGAAATAAATTCATTTCAGAACACAAGCTGTCTCAAGTGTCGCAATTATTTCCACATTGTTTTATTTTCATAAAAAATCAAAAACTATTGAAAATTTTTGTTGGACAAATCAAATTACAACGCGCTAACTGCTATTAAAGACACCAGAAGCTCAGACTTGAAAGTTGTTTTTTCTTAACTATGAACAAATTCATTAAACCAAACATCTAGTTTATATGTACATTACAATTTCCTAATCGCCATATTCATTTACCTCTGGCTTGCACAATTATTATTGTGAGTTAAAAATAAAATAGAATCAAATCACAGCACTTTTTCTTTTTTCGTTTCCTTAAGTCGAAGTCGGCTTCGATGGAATCCGTTTCGAGTTATAAATGCGATCGCGTTGACTTACCGGCCGATAATGATTTATAAACCTCGATCAGCTATCGACGGAGCTGACTGACCATATTTTCCTAATTAAATTCATTGGGTAATTTATAGGTTCCCTATAAAGTTGGCAGCTTGAATAATACCAAACAAAAAAAATTAAAAAAAATTCTTCATTTGGGTTACTATGGGTTTGTGTGAATTATTGTTTAAATCGATCTGAAAAAAAAACTGTAACCGCTTTAAATTAAGTACTTTGCTTGTAAATAGCTAATACGAAAATGCAATGTTCCGGTAATTTAATTCTTTCTGTCTGAACTTGAACCTTTAGGTTATAAATAAAAATGGTTTCCTTTATTGTGCGATATTTTAATGAAAGAATTTACAGAAGTATTAGGAATACCAATAGACTTTATTGTTACAAAATTTTACACTATCTATAGAATATTCATGTAGGTACTTATATAAAAAAATAAGTACATAATATATATACTATTTTTACAAAATATTCCGCACTTTGGAAAATGGTAAATAGTGTGTATAAGGATTATTATATCGCGACCATATTGTTATTATCTGTTCGTCGTTGTTGTGAATTTGTTATTTCTTATTCAGTATAGTCTTGGAAAACAATATAATGGGGCCTATTCCGATTTTTCTATTTCGGAAATGAATTCGTAAACGAATTGATGTTCGCACAAATTTTTAAAAAAGGTGTTATACATTTCGTACAAATAAAACACAGTTTACAGAAAGAAATTTGTCAGTCAATAAAAAATAAAATAAAATTACTTAGATTATTTGAATTTGAATTCGCAAAACAAAATCCTAACAGATTTAAATCGATATTTAGAACACCGTGCATTTAAAAACGATAGAATTTAGTATTCAAACGAAATTCAGAAAAAAAGTGAAAAGTATCATTAAGTGATGAAAAGTATCATTTATACATATAGAGGAATCAAGATATTTTCAAACTCACCGAAGTATATGTCGCTAAATGAGCATATCGAGTAATTATTATTGCTCTAATTCCCTGTATCGAAAATCACTTGTATTTGTTTTTCTTTATTTCTCTTGCCTTTTAACTCAAGAGTTATTGCTAAAAGTCGATATTTACGACATCCTATGAGCATGATGTGTTTGAAACTTATAAGATTTCTCTATGTGTATAAACTCAATGATAGTATGTATAAATATAAATCAATCTTTCCACAAAATAAGAGAGACTTTGTCTCTTAACAATGAAATATTTATGAAACTCATAATTCCAAATCAAGAAGTACGAGGGGATTTTAAAATATGCTCGGTATCGACCTGAAATAATTAGGAACTCATATTCATTTAAATTATTTATCTTCTTCTTCAACTTTTTTGACGATGCTATGATCTTGAATTGGATCACACCTTTTCCACTTCACCTATACTAATCTGCTTGTGGGGTTTCATGTCTGGGTCCTGGAGGCCGTTGACATTTGTTTTTTCTAGAAATTCTTGGCACTGCTTCCTTCCGTGATTGTACCGAAACGTTGTATGAATGGGTTTTTTTTGGACGGGGTACTCAGAATACAAAATTTCATCAAAATCGGTTTCGCGCATTTAAAACATAAATCTTAAACGCTACCGTAAAAGTATCGTTCAAATGCAGGGATCGTTAATAAGCTTCTCCGGAAAAAAGATAGATGAAAGACATCATCAGTATAGCAAGAAATTATACTCTTTTAATATATCGGAGTAATAATCGCAAGTAAAAATTAAAAAAAGTCATTCAAAAAAAATTAAACACCGATCATTTTATTTTATCTCGAAAAATACTGTAAATTTCTGTAAAATTTTATACCTTTTGTTGCCAACGTTGATGTTTTCCTTCGGTTTTTTTCAGAAAAAACTTATTAACAGTACCTGTGATAGAACATTTTTTCAAAAAAGAAATCGAAAAACCGACGGGTACCTACCGAATTCTATTTTTTGCGAAAAAAATATAAATACAATAATTTTGATAAAATTTTATAAAAATGATTTTTTGAACGTTAATTTATTTTTCCAGAAAACGATTATCAATTTATTAATGGTAAAGTACCTGTCATATAAAACAGCTTTTACTTTCGATTATTGGTACGAGTACAGGTACTACAATTCTATATCTGTCTGCCTCGATGTATGGGCACCTTCAGCCTTAACAGTTGGGCGGGGCGATTTTCTTCAAATTTGGCATTTTTAAAGAAGTTTTTTTTTTTAACCTAGGTATAAAAATAACGGCACCTATATACCATATAAGGGTAACCGATAATTCAATTCTTCTTGAAAAAAAATACGATCAAAAATCAATTTGATAAAATATTTATGAGTGATTTGTAAAAAATCTTCTTAAAAAAAAAAAAAAAAAAAAATGGTCAAATGAACTTTCTAGTCGTCAACACAAAATAAATGGCCACAAGAGCAAGTTTGTGCGACCCAGTCGTGCCTTTTTTTTACGCCGACTATCTTTTGAATGCCTGCCCATATTTTGACGAAATCTTATATTCTAAAAATTAACTTGATTATATTAGTGTCACCCTATATTCCGTTTTTGACTAAAAATTAAGAAGAGCATTGAATTTTGAAAACAAAAATTACATAAAACTAGTTGAAAATCTATTTTTCAAAAACTATTCACTTTTTGGCTTTTAAAAAAGATACATAGTATAGCATTTTAGGTTTTACCTCTGTTTTTAAATATTTTTACTTGCTCAATAGGGCAAGTATTGTTTTCGTGTAAAAAAATCGAGGTTTTAATCAAACTTGACATAACGATACTAGAGAAGCCTACAAAAGTAGGTTTCCTCATGCCATCCGTCGGTCTGTCTGTGCGGATATGCGTATATTTGGTTGTCTGTGCACCGACCTACAGCCTAAACGGTTTGATGGATTTTGTTCAAATTGCGTATATAGTATACTTTTTGTTGATTCCCTAGGGAGAAATTCGAATTTTTGTTTTTGCCCGGCAATAACGGGTACCTGTCTAATAACGGTTTGAGTTATTCCAAATTTTCTCAAAAACGGCTCTAACAATTTTAATAAAACTTGCTGCGCGTTATATTGGTACTAGTCTTAATATAACTGCATTTCAAGTTTTTGGCTAAAATTGTACATAACGGAAATTTGGTGTTAAAGGTGCCATACAATTTGATCTCACGCTTAAGCAATTTTGATATTTTTCAAACTTTCTTCAGAAATTAAAAAAAATAAATTTTTGTTGTCCCATAATTTGCTACAGTCATTACTTTAGAAAATAGACTTATTTGTTGTTAGACCCGACATATAAGGAGATAAGTCTACCTACATATACATAGATATTAGATATGGCTTTTGGATCAAAATTTAAAAAAAAAATTTAATATTGAAGAAAAAAGGATGTTTAATTCCGAAAAACCCTTTTTAGGCCATGTAGGTATAGCTGTTAAAAAGAAAGTGTGGTTTTACAATTATAAATCACATAATATATGATAACACTTCAAAATATATTGATTATTAATTTACCCTACGAAATTTGAAAATACATTGAACAGTTCTTGCAGTTGCAGTTATAAAAATTAAAAACTTTTCGCCTTTATCTATTTTTAATAAATTCAAATTGGAATTAATACACTTTTAATATAGATATATATTTATAATTTAAATTTGTGATTTTTGTTTTATTTAATTATATGTAGGTATATAATATTATTATGTTTACAAAAAGCACCAAATACTTATATATTTTGTTATATTAAATAACATATTTAAGCCTCAAAAATAATTTTTCTTTGTAGTTTGTTCAACTTCAATTCTTTTCTAGTCGTTCATTTTTGCCAGTTCTGCTGCATCTTCCTGCGGAATATCTTCATCACCATAGCCCCAAACTTGATCTTTATGCGCAAAGGCATCATTTAAGAAATGTGATCCATCTCCACATTTTGCAGCTCGTCTGGCAACCATGTCAAGAGATACTGATTTGCCTACATATAGATGTTTTTAAAATAAAAAATAAATTCTCTTACAAAATTACAATTACTTACGTCCAGTTACCCAACCTATCTTGGCGCAGAAGTCAAGTAAACCTGTTGTTACGTTCAGGGTATAGCTCCCCAATTCGCTAGTCTTATAGTCCCAAGGAAAAACATGATGATAATTATGCCATCCTTCTCCCATTGCAAGAAAAGATACAATAGGACTTTCCACTGGACTTATATTTCTGCAAGAATCTCAATCATAACATTTTCTATACACTTTCAGATCTTGACAACAAACTTACTTATCATAGGGCTTTCTACCCCACATATGTGCAACACTATTTACAAAAAACGCAATATTAAGCGTTGCACAGAATCTCATGTTAAAATTGATCCAAAAGGACATCCAAAGATTTTCGTTCCAGAAATAACATGGCAACAATACTGGGAAACCAATGGATATCAAGGCAAACAATGGAATGTACCACTTCCTTTGGAACATCAAGACACCATCATTCTCCAGATCTGACATGTCGATCACTTTGCGTTTCTCTTCCACTTTTGGATGCGGTGTCAAGAACAACCATCCAACATGGGCGAAGAAGAATCCTCGCCTTGCATCGTGAGGATCTGCATCTGTTTCTGAGAACTTGTGATGTATCCTGTGATCAAGCGCCCAAGTATATGCATCTCGCTGCAAAGATAAGAAAGTCAAGTAAACATTTCATCATTAAAACCTCATATTATATATACCTGTCCAGAGATGGTGAAAAGAAAAACGAGCAGCAATCGCAGGGGTAAGGCAGCTGTGTAGGATTTGTGTGACCAGAGACGATGTGCTCCAGCAGTAATACCCACACCAGAACACCAAATCGTCAGCACCGCTGAAATGTATAAAAAGTAAAAGCATTTTATTAGAAAACAAATCATTTTCAATGAATCAATTTATTTAGATCAATATGTTCAGAGGTCATGTCCTCAAATTGGTGCGGTGAGTCTATACTTCTTAATTTAACGAACTTTGTGTGACGTGACACGTGATCAAATTTGCCCACAATGATGACTGTGAGGTGTTGTGTAATGTTATGATTATTTTTGCTTTCTATGGATTTTTAATCAAAATGTCACAAATTTTAAATTGGAAATCTATTGATTGAGATACAAGTTTTAAAAAGCAAAAACTAAGGTTTTGTTGGCGAATAACAAACTTTCTATAGTGACACATATCAAACTTAATTAATTAATTGTTTTCAAGAAAATGCTTGGGTACTTTTTAAGGGCTTGAAGCTTGATAGCGGGCAGAGTCGAATGATTGATGGACAAAAGGGGAGAGGAGCGCAAAAATATATGGCACGACTGCGACTTATTTGTACTTGTGTGCTATAAATTTCGGTGCAATTATTTTATATAGATTAATTTCATAAATAATAAATAATAATTAATTCAATAAGTAATAATTTGAAACAAAAAATAAATTTACATTATAAAAAAATGTTGTTTTTATTATGCATTGCAGCACTATTTTTCTACAGAGATGCATCATTTTTTGCATCAGACCTGTTTTTTATAACGCAAACGTTTGCTTTTATTTGCGCATAGCCCATCGCATGCGGTAGGACAGAGTGGAGATCCGTTTTATATTGCATCAAAACAAAATGTTGCGCTTATTAGGTATTGAGCCTAATTTTCACATAAAAACAAAGTTTTAATAAAATTCAGAAAACGGTTTTCAAATTGTTTTTTCTTAAATTAATTAATAAAAATAGATATGAAAAAAGCTTAATAAGCAAAACAGTTATAAAGAGGCCTTTCTAAATATGCATTTTGTTAAGATCCATTGGGCCTTACTAATAATCAAATTTAGTAACAGCTTTAAATGAAATCTCCACACATTAGACAAAATATACACCAACATTTTCTTAAAGTGCGTAGATTTTTATTTAAGCTGTTACTTAATTTCAATATGAGTAGGGCCCAGTTACCGAACAAAACCAAATTTAATTAAATGCACGACTGGTTCGCACGAACTTCCTCTTGTAGCAAATTAACTCAAAAAAAAAATTGTATTAAATTATGGTGAAAGTTTGATAAAAATCTGTTCAACCAATTTTTTGGCCAAAAAAAAAAAATAAACGTTAAACCGAATCTCCGTTATATACATTTTTAACCAAAAACTAAAAATACAAATTTTTATAGCAGCATTACAAATATAACGTGTAGGTTCCAATTTTTATATAACCAAACGTAAAATTATTTTCTTGGAAATACTGCTTAAACCATCGGAAAATTATTTAATTGCGTAATTTTTGGGTCAAATTTAATCAAAGCCGATTTTAAAAAACATAAATAAAAAAATGTACCGTTATTTTCAGACCCATAATTCCAAGTAAAAAAAAAAAAACGTTCTGTAGTGAGCTACCTTGCAAGCACCAGATACCAAGTTTGAAGGATATCGAACCAATGCTTTTTACTGAGGGAAAGTCATACATAAGAGTAAAGTTGAAACTGTTGCGTAGTAATCATTTGATAACATTTTTCATTGACAGCAAAGCTTTGATCTTTAAAAAATATATGTTTGTAAGGCGGCCAAATGTGTTCCTAAATTGTTGGATAGATTTTGTTTCTTGTTAATTAAAAATGTTTGTATATTTCTTTGTTGTGTATTATAATCAAGATAAGTGTTGTTAATGATAAACTTCATACAAAGTTATCGATCTACAAATTCCATTCTTATTTCTTTATCTTGAAAGTTGGGAAATTTCGATAGTGATTTGGTTTACTTTGTTCACCCTCCAATATGACTATAAAATTAATTTAATCATATGAAATATAGATAATCAGAAAATCTATGAATGTGATTTTTATTATTACCTAGACCCACTATATTATAGTTCATGTAATCACGGAATCAGTAATTATATAAATAGATGTATAGTTCAATAAATCACGGAGATTGTTTTTTTTTCTTAACTTTCTTTAAATTGTGTTAGAGATCAAAATAGTCTCGTCTCTAGTAAAACAATGTTTATTTCCCATGCACAAATGCTTCAAACGCACATTTCGATTATGAAGGTAGGACGTTTGTGATTCATTTCTGTTTTTCACTTAAGGAGGCACGAGTTTGAATTAGCTGGGTAAACATTAATAAAGAAAACAACTGCGTCACACAAAATTGTTATTGGGCAAGTAAGGCCTCAAGGGGATTAACAAACAAAAATAAAGTTCGCTACTGGGTCACACGAACTTTATTTTTTGTAATATAAATAAAAAATACAAACAAAATCGTATCAATTGTTTTCAAAAGTGCTAAGACTACTTTTTAGGAAGATTCAAACAAATATCTAAGTATTTTTTTTCTGTATCAAGTTTACCATAAAAATAATTCCAAAATCGTTGATTTTAAACTAAAATCAAAGTATACCTTATCAATTCTTTGGTAAATAAAAAATTACAAAAAAATATTTTCAAAATCGTCGATTTTTAGATAAACCAATTTTTTTAAATATTTAATTTCTAATATTTTTTGAAAAAAAAAAAATTGGTATAGGTAGGTATAAAATACCTTTTAACTAAATTTCATTAAAATCCATCATCAGGTTTTATAAATATTGAAATAACAAAAATTGTTTTTTTTTTAAATTAAAAATTTAGAGGTCACTTGCATATAGTGGTTAAAATTGGTAAACATATCTCAAAAATTTTTTGGTTTCAAAAGAAGCACAATATACCTACTCAAAATGAATTAATTTTATTTTAGCTGGCCATCAGCAAACAAAAGTTTGTATTATGATAGGCAGACCGTATTAAAAAATAAAAACATTTTATTTTATTTTAACAAAGTTCCAAAAGTCAATTGGCTTAGATGATACTCACCCTTAGAGTATCTCACTTGACCACTTATCCATATGACCATATCCATCGATCACTCATGTGATTAACATTAAATGCGAAAAAAATGCTAAATCGAGTAGGTTCTAGGTAAGAAAAAAATCGTATGGGAGGGGGTCTTTCTCATAGGTAGAAGGAGCAATTTTCTAAAAAAATAATACTTAATACATAAAAAAAAATTATTAGAAAAACAAACAGTAATACCTTTGATTTTATTCAATTTCTAAACAAAGTTGTTTCCTATATAGCTAGCTACTAATAATCATTTCCTTTCCAAAAAAATGCTCTTATTATCTTTAAGTCAAAAATAAAAACAAAATGGTCAAATGTAGGTACAGTATCGGACAAAACAATTGCAACTAGAAGTAAAAAAAAAAAATTTTCTTCAAATCAATGAAAATTTTATTCAAAATAATAACAATCTATATATGGTATAAAAGCTCTATAATTTAAATAAATAAAAAAAAACATTATTTTCAAAGTCATTATTAACTTAAGGGTATTTACGTTAAATTATATAAAGAAACTTCAAATTTGCACGCGTCAAAACAATTGCAACTTGAAATAACAATACAAAAAATCCAAAAAATAATCAATATTTAGTGGCAAACCCATTATTTTCGATAGCTGCCTTGCACCTTCTTGGCATTGACTCAATTAAATTTTGGATAAAATTTAATGGAATTTAATTCCAAGCCGTCTCTATCCTTTTAAAGAAAGCGTCCGCACTTCTAACATTTTCCCGATTTATTCTGCATTTGACGATCTCCCAAAGATATTTAATGGGGTTCAAATCTGGTGACTGCGGTGGCCAGTTCATAACGGTTCCTTTGTGATCATTGAACCATGTTTTGACTAGCCTCGACGTGTGTTTGGGGTCGTTGTCCTGCTGGAAGACCCAACGCAATGTCATTTCCCATTCTCCGTACGGCAACATAACATCCTCTAAGATGTTTTTGTAAATGTGTTGGTCCATTATACCATTTATGCGATGAAATGGCCCCAAACCTGCAGCAGAAAAACAACCCCACACCATTACATTCCCTCCGCCATGCTTAACAGTTTTTAAGCAATAACGTGGCTGAAGTCGCTTGCCAAGTGGTCTCCGAACGTAAAATATTCCATCACTACCAATAATATTGAATTTCGATTCGTCACTAAAAAGGACTTCACTCCATTTTTGTTTGTCCCAAGAAAGATGATCCTTCGCAAACTGTACTCGCTTTTTCTGATTTCGAATAGAAATTAAAGGCTTTTTAGCAGGCCGATAGGCGCACAAATCAGCGAAGGCCAGTCGACGTGATACTGTTCTAGCACTTATTTCTAGTTGGAACTCTTGAACTAGTTTCGGAGCAGATATGAAGGGATTTTTTTTTAACTTTTCTTACCAACATGGCGTCCGTTTGAGAGCTTGTTTTTCGTGGTCGACCGCCGCGATGCAGAACAGCTACTTGTTTTGTTTTGCGATATCGACTTATAATTCGCGAAATCGACGATTTATTTATTTTATATTTTTCTGAAATGTTTTTTTGTGAAATTCCCGAAATAAAGTCATCTACAATACGCTGTCTTAGCGTATCAACAAATTTGTTTGGTGCCATTATTAACAATTTTTTCTTAAAACTGATATCACCGGAGATCTGCTCTCTGTAAAAAATTATATGCATCTGAAGATTCAGGTAACAACCTTCAAACAAATGCCCAATGATATAAATTGGAAAACAACAGCGATGTAACGGTTAATATCCTGTTAAACTTTGATGTCATAAAAGTTGCAATTGTTTTGTCGCGCGTTAATTTGAAATTACTTGATACAATTCAACTTAAATTACTAAGAGTGAATAATATAGTTTTGAAAATAATGTATTTTCATTTACTTAACATACATAGCTTTACATAATCAATAAAGGTGGTTATGTTTTTGAATAAAATCTATATTTACTTAAAGAAAATGCTTTGTTTCACCTTTAGTTGCAAATGTTTTGTCCGATACGGTATATTTTTCTTTTTGATAAGATTAACAAGACTGATTTCCGTTGTTTTTTATTTTCTGAAAAATAACAAGGCATCCGGTTTTCTGTTTTTGACTCAAAGTTTATAAGTAAGAGAATTTTGAAAACAAAAAAGCAAGTACTCAATATTGTAGAGTTAAAAAAGTGAGAAAAATATTTTTTTGGAATTTTTTATTTTCAAAATTTTGAGTTTGAATATTAACATGTATTTCTTAAACCATTCAGATAAACACCTATGGACCTATGCTTAATAAATAAGATGGACCCCTTTCTCCCATACAATTTTTTCAACAACTTCATTTTGCTGGCCAGTTTAAACAAAATGGGATATTTATTTTATTGATCGCACTTATCACTCCCAACATATACATACCTTAAATATAATTCTCTTGTTGCAAGATATGAACTTACCCCAAACAAATGTGTAGAACTTGGCATAAAATAGCAGGTAAATTCCGTATAATGCTCCCACGTGTATAAATACTTGTGCGGTCAAATCTGGCCATCTTATTTGTGGCTTGTAAACTACACTACCGTCATCTATCTTTCGTGTTATCGAAGCATTTGTAGCATACTCTTTGTAGGCTTCATTTTTCTCATCTTCACTTAAACCTAATTCACTTGTGTTATTATTATTATTGTTATCTTCTATGATTGTTTTAAAAGCTTCTTTGGTCTGAGTAGGGATTATCCCTGATGAGAGTGATGCATTGTTCCTGTGCCGAACGTTGCATTTATTATGATCACTTGTACATTTGTTCGTAGAATTTTCGGTTAAACTATTGCATGTGGATGTTTGGCAAGCAGCCGGTGTAGTAGAGTCTGAAGCCGTTGAAAGGCACATGTTGCTTGTAGTTTGTGGACGGATAACTTTGGTAAGTGGGTCGGTTTCTAATGACGAAGTTGGTGGCATTGCATTGTTTTTATCTGAAAGTCAAAATTAAAAAAAAAATGTCATATATTTTTTTTGCAAGAAGAAAATTAGCGGAATACAAAATTCACTGGAATCAAAACAAAATTCTGAGTCTGATTGTAATAAGTTTGATTTAAAATGAAGAATCAAACTTGATAATTTTTGACATATGATAAAGGTCAGGGATTCATCCAGATTCCATTTGATTACTATAAGAGCATCTACAAAATATTCTTTTATTTTATCACTTCTCTAATAATGATAAAAGTATGAAATTATTGATTACAGGTGTTTGATAATTTGTTTGTTTAATATCAAATGCCATTCCTGAGTAACTATACATTCAATAATTTAAATAAACTTTATATCGAAATGAAAATCTGTATTTATACACAATATTGAATCGGTGGTGAACGGAAAATAATATTATCTTCTATTAAAATATAAAAATAGTATATAACCTACCCAACGTCACGCTTCATTTGTATATAAGTAAGTACACCCCTTTGTCTGGTTAAATATATAAGTAAGCCTCCGCCATGTAGTATTGTATAGTCATTTTAATTAGACAAGTCATTTGTGGCCACTGAACTTTTTTTATTTATTTTGGTAACACGCAATTTCTAAATTACTCGAACCTAATTATGTAGGTACGTTCTATCGTATACATTGCATTATGTATTCAGTGTGTATGTACCTTACATTCATAACTTTAGTAGGGACAAAGTTTCATATTTTTGATAAGAAAAGAAGTATTATTATTTTGGCGCGCCTGAATTTTTGTCCAGTTATTGCTTCCATCATTAATGAATTACTATTATGGCACCAAAAATGGCAGAAAACCAAATATACAGCCTTGCAAAGTGCAGAAAACTATGGTAAGTAATTTTGGCACTAATTTTTTTTTTCACTTATTTGAAACGATTAAAATAATAATGTATAACTGCCATAACATTATAAGGCCGGAAAAGGGTTCCCAGAGCAACTCAAAAAAATCAATAAATTTTTTTTTTAAGAAATGTATACTATTTTTTGAGTTGCTCTGGCAACCCTTTTCCGGCCTGATAATGCTTTAATAATAGATAATAATGCTTTATAATAGACAAACTTATAGCCAGCGCTATAAGTGTCCAAAAATAAAATTTATTGTGAACTTAACGCTATCTAATAAATAATAGAAGAATTTGTTGTAATATTTTAGGCATTTCCCTGTCTCTTTGCACACAACGATACGTTTCAAACTACATTTTTGTGGAAAAAAAATCGTACCCAAAGTTGGGTCATTTTTTCTGCACTTTGAAGGGCTGTGTCTTTGGTTCCCGGCCATTTCCATAGCCATAATTGTCATTTATTAATGAGAGGTCCTGAATCAATAACTGGACAAAAATCCAGGCGCGCCGAAATAATGTCCCAAAATCGGTCGCTAGCTCTCGGACTATCACATACAAATTAATACAAATTATGTTATCAGAGCTGTAAAAGAATGCAATCATTTTAGTACTGCAGTCTGACTTCATCTGAGTACTTCGACTTAAATAAATAAAAAGTCCCAGTTAATTTTGAAGTCTTGACTAAAATAATCGTTTAGAGCAGTCAAAAGAATGTAAGTAAAAAGAATGCAGTACTTTAAACTGCTTGAATTCTTTGGAGTCTTTTAAAAGTCATTTACATTCTTTCAATTTACTATACTAAGAACTGGAATTTAATAAGAATAATAATAGTAAATTGACTTCAAGCAGACAAAAAACTTCAAGCAGTCAAAAGAATGTAAAAGACTTTTAAACTTACCCCCTTCTTCGTAGCAACGCTTCAATTTGAATTTTTCGTTTAGAAGAATTTAAGCGGTTTCACATCTACTTAATTTATGAGTCGCCATCAAGCTTTCATTCAAACCCTTGAATCAAATACAACAAATTACAAGATTACAAACTTACATGTAAATAATACTCATATTACTTTAGTGGTAGTCATTCTTTGAATTTGTTTACTTTTTTCATAAAACCGGTTGTCTGCTGGCTGAATCTATTCATTGTTTTCGTGGGATGATGAATTCGTGATGACAATATTTTCTCATGGTGGGAAGATTCGAATACGAATAATAACACAAACGCTACGCATGTTGGTATGGTGTGGTGCCGCAATTTGTTTCTCAAAAGTTTAACTTGCGATGATAGTATGGGAAAGTAAACACCTATGTAGGTACATACTAAGAGGAAGTTATGGATTCTAAAAAAAAATCAAACTCAGAATTTTATTCAACCATGACATTAAGTTGATAAAGTAGAGAGAGATTTCAAAAAACCTGAAGAAGGTACAATAGGTACGCTGGTGATGTGAAACAACCACTTGTTAAAATAAATGTTTCGTTTTCACAGTTATATGTATAGAACGAAGAAAGGGTAGGATATCTACCTGTTTAAAAATAATGTGTGGTTTCCATTATTTTAACAAAATAAAAAAAAACAATAGTTTGATTTTTTTTTAATTCTGAGCTTGAATATTAATTTTACAAACGCTATTCCCTAAACCGACGTTATTTAAGAAGAAAATAAAAGAAGAGTTCTTGGCTTTCCAAAAATGCAAGTTTTATCGATTTTTTTTTATAGGTTATGCATAGGTACATATCCCTTACGATTTTTTTCTTGTAACGACACAACCTTCAGGCTCTTAATTTTGTCATACCTTATGCAAATCACTCTGTACTAATAATATTTTCTAAAGATTTTTAGAGTAAGGATTTAAAAACTTTGACAGGTGATAGCGCGGCATATTGTTGAAGCTACATCTTTCAAATTGGCTGTCATTTATTAAGTTTTGTCAAATAAACATGACTAATTGTGCCGTCCAACATCATATCATGTGAAAATAATATTACTGTTTTATTAAAGTTAGGATATTCACATTCGAGGAATTGAACACAATTCCGGTCGAAAGAACATTTTTAGCGACGAGTTATGGAAAATCGAACGTTTCGGATGTGCACTACCCAGCAAAGCCTCAGCGGACATTTAAAACATGTTATAACTGGTCCATACATAATAGCATACCTACAGCTTTCCAAATAAATAAAAAAATAGTAATTTATCATTCACAATTTGTTTGATTCAAATTTAAAGATAAAACACTTTTAGTAGAAAACAGGAAAACTTATTAGATATTACTAATTAATTTTAAGTTTTGCTATTTTCCAAAAGATTATTTAAATTAACAAGTATTATAAAAGTTGATTAAAAGTTAACAAATAAAAAAAAAATTAAACAAATTGTAGGTATGTATGGCTATGTATGTATGTGTGTCAGATTTCTTTTTAAAAATATTTCTATTGCCAAATATTTTTTTTTTTAATAAGTGAGAGCCAATTCGTGCAACACAAAGTGGTAAGTACACTGTATAGCTTTAATAGAAAGAACGAAAATATAACTCGAAAGAAAATCTGACCTATTTTTGATATTATATGAAGTCAAGCACCTATTTGTGACCTCATAATGTTTTTATGATGTCACACAGACTTCAGCAAGCATAATATGTATTTGTGTTCCACTTTTGTGTTTGTTTTCAAAACTATCGCTTGTTTTGTTTTGATTCTAAAGAATTGTTTTTATTTTTTATTTTAACAATCGTAAAAACGATCTTAAACTGAACGCAGAGCTGACTTATCTTATGAATAATTCATAAAGATTAATGGTATTACAGACGCCGAGGCGAATAGGCACAGCGCGATTGCATGCGGGTTAGCGTGCGAGCGCGTTTGTGATTTTTAAACGCCTGGATAACATTGATGCATTAAAATCTATTTTAATAGGTGTGACAGAGAACGCATTGTTTTAGAGCATTTTAAAGGCAATATAAACACGACGTACGCTACAAAGGGAGATTCAAAATCTACCAATGTAATCAGACACTAAATATTTTTTTTTTATTAATGAATATTTTCAATAGGAGAAGGCTAGGAAAAAAAAATCCATGTATTAGGAGGTCTTGCCAATAATTTATACATAGTTGTTTTTGTTTTAGATACATACATTTGTACCTATACCTATGTAGTTTTGTACACTTGTACCTATACCTATGTAGTTTTGAGGCTAAAAATGTATGTTTTTATTTTATTCCTAACGTTGAATCAACCTATATCTCCATGAAGAGTTTTTTATGGATCTGTTAAATTCAACTGAGTCGCACATTTAGCGATACAAATTTATTTGTGCAAAGCTGTTCTACAACAAATTTATTAATACTAAAATGCACTACTGGGTCTCACGAACTTGCTCTTGTAGCAAAGTATTGGATTGGGAAAATTCAATTTCTGAATTATGTTGAAAAGTGAAAAGTGGCCTAAATGTGAGATAAAATTGTATGGTAGCTATCATTAAATGGCTGCTTAGCAAAAAACATATTGTGTTGATTGCATAGATTATATACCATACCAAATTTAAATGAAATCGGGAAAGCCGTTGTCAAAAGTCCTAATTTGTTAAAAATCGTTAACACCAAATCTCCGTTATGTGCATTTTTAGCCAAAAACCTGAAATGTAGTTATATTAAGAGCACACCAAATATAATGTTCACAAATTTTTATCAAAATCGTTAGAGTCGTTTTCGAGAAAATATGTAAAAACTAAATCCGTTATATGGGAGGTACCCGTTATAGCCGGACTAAAACAAAAATTCAAATATGTCCTCTAGGGAATCACCAAAAAGTACTACACACGAAGTTTGAATAGAATCCGTTCAACCGTTTATGCTGTAGCTCGGTGAACATACAACCGAACATCCGCACATCCGCACATCCACACATCTGCACATCCGCACATCTACGCACATCCGCACAGACAGACCGACGGACGGCATGACGAAACCTACTTTTTTCGTGTTCTTTATCATCGTAATGTCAGGTATGATTAAAACCTCGAATTTTTTTTTACACGAAACCAATACTTGCCCTATTGAGCAAGTAAAAATTGTAATGACATCATTGGTAGGTAATAAGTAGCAACATTTTATGGACTCTATATAACGCGTTTACATAATAATAATTGATATAACTAATAGGTACAGTCAAACCAGCTTAAGCAAAATGAAAAATAACTCGTTTTCACTTAAGCAGACCTCGGATAACTGAAACAAAGGAAACAAAGACTAAGGGGTAAGATATAGCTATCAGTAAAACATATCAGTAAACAATTTTATTTTCAATTTTAAGGCAAATTATTTAACAATGATGGTGTTAAGTATTATTAAATTGAAGGTTATTAATGAATAACAAATTTAGGCTAAAATCACGAATTATTAACACTTTTGTTTTTTCAATGATCACAAAAGTGAAAATATTACGCGAATCAAGATCAAATTGAGTTATCTTTCTTAATAGAAAAATCTACTATTCATTACCTTCATTACCTTCGTTATCAATTAACACCAACATTGTTGGATAATTTGCCTTAAAATTGATTTTACTGATACGTTATGCTGATAGCTATAATTGGCCGATAAGGTGGCTCGGTCACATACACTGAGAACAGGAATCGTTTGCTGTAAACGAAAAAATAGCCCAAAGGAATGATTCGTTTGTCAGCAGTCTTTTTTCAATTCATTTGCAGCAAACTCTTATTTTCTTTTAGGACAAACGAATTTGCTTGTATAAACCGTACAGTTTATGAAAAAAATTCTTTATTTTTTCTATTTTGTTTCTATTTTTTCAACTCTAAAGATTTCTAGAGACATTTATTTTGTTTAATTATTATTATATTATATTTTAGAATTATAAAAATTACTAACATTTCTAAGGACCGAACTTTAGTCCCTTCGCACCAATGGACTAGTTCGCTAACCGCTCGGCCAATTTCGGATATGAAATTATAACAATAAGTTGGAATCACTTTTTTCTTGAATTATAATTATCTCCTTTGAGAAAAAAAAACATATCAAACATCATATTATTATATTATAAATCGTTGGTTTGGTTGAAAGGAAAACAATAGAATTTTTGTTTTCTTCTATTTTTTGTCCCTGTGACCAGATAAAATTATTGTGCAAATAATATGAAACATTTAATTTTGGTTTGTTGACATTTAGGCCAAGCTTTTTAGTGCTAGATCATCCCATAAGGGTTAGTTAAACTCGAGTTCACAGTTTAGCCTTGAAAACTTCACTAACGTTGCATTCGTTCGCTACAAAAGAACTTCCTTTGTATTATAACATGAGCATTTGAAGTAAATGTATGATATGTTCACTATAAACGTAAAATTTTTTCCATTTAACTACAATTTGAAACGATGCTTTGCAAACGATTCATTCATTGGTTCCTAGCAATTATACACTGTGACAAACAATAAAAAGATTGTTTATGGGAAAACATTCGTTTACCACAAAAAAAAAATGGACAAAATTAGGCTTCAAACGAATGCGTTCTTTTAAAATACGTTTGCAGCTCTCGAATTACTTTTGAGCATTTGTTAGGAATGTTTTACATTTACAAAGATTGAAATAACTTTAAATCAATTAAAAATATTCGTTAATTGCAAATTCATAAAAATAAATTACTTCTCTCAGTGTATAGAGCGAATGGATACCAATGCTCCGGCCCGGATGACCTTTGAATCCAAACCCAAACCCGTGGGACGGCGGGAGTATAGGAGGACAACGTAGCAGGTGCGGTGCACACAAGTGGAAGAGGACCTAAATCAACTTGGCGTGTGAAACTGGAGGCAGCTATCTAGAAACCGAGCAGCCTGGAAGAGGCTTGTTGGTATACTTATGGTCCTGGTCCACCCCGGACTGTAGCGCTATCTCTCTACCGATGGACTGCGACCTTGTCGTGGTGGTAGGGCTTAAACTGTTCATTATTCTACGGCATCTAAGATGTCTTGATCAGTGAACTAACTGCAGTCCGGGTGAACGGCACACCCTAGGACGTTCACTCTCAAGTTTGGTGAAGAACCAGAGCATACCTGATTGTTTATTTATAAACATCTTCAGAGTAATGTCCGTGTTCAATAGGTAACCTATCCCAGGATTAACTGGGTAACGGACCTACATCAGGCAAAAGTAGTTAGGGCAGGGGAATCACGAAAGTGTCCTTGACGATTACTCATTTAAACGTTTGAAAGGGAACTTTCATAACATGAGTGTTTTGTTGGTTTTGCACTGGGCTAGTGCCATTGTGAAAAGTAGCAAATAAGCAGGGTGGTCTTTGTAACTCAAGGAGGCCACCCGAAAAGGCGGTAGATAACTACTCTATCCCAGAACATAAACTGGGTAACGAGCGTTACTACCGTCAAAAATTGAGTAAGTCAAGTAGAATTGACAAAAAGTTGAGATGTGGAACTTGAGTTTGGTTCCAGTTCAAGACATACTTGGGCACATCTTCAGGGTAGGCAATCCCTGTGGCTTTGTAGGTAAAGTCAGAATGTCAAAGTTTTACAGTTGGGAGTATTTCCTCAACTAAAAGACGTTTTAGGTTTGACGTACAATAAACTTAGCACGGGTGTTAGGGGCCCTAGAGTTTGTTCGAGAGGAATGTCCTTTATGGAATTTAATCACGATCATTCTCTACCCTAACAGTTGGGCTGGCCCTTTAGGGGAGCTCCGTGCTGGCTGTGGTTATCCATAGCGGAAACATTTGGCACCTCGGTGCAAGAGATGTAGATCGGTCTCGCTTCTTAACAAGGATTGTGCACATACCTACATGTTCTCAATTTGTTACTGCTTTATAATCTACTTCGGTAATTATACTTCAGGACGCTGGTTTACGTTTGATTAAACTCGCAGTGGAGCGCCACAGTGGAGTTAAGTCTTAATTGATAGTGTATCCACGTAAAATTTCAGTTTCATCCTGTAGCGCTATCTTAAGTAAGTAAACAAGATAAGCGGGTTCGACTGTATATTTAATTAGTTTTTACATTTATGTGAACCAGTAGATACCTAATTTGAAAATTTAAGAATATAATTCTTCCTTTCTTTCTTTTTTTTTAATATTCTAAGTCACGGAGAATATAGGAGAACTAATATAGGAGAACTGGTAGATCTACATTTTGTTCAAATTTATTCTTTATTAAATTATATTCATTAAGAAATTAACATCAATTTTTATTTCTTCAAATGTAATTTAAATTTCGTTTTTTGCTCATTAGGCGAGTCAATAAAGACAAAAAAAAAGTTGCTTTAGGTCGCAAAAAATCGCAGATCGCTGAATTTCTTGGGAAGTTTGTTAGGATAGATACCAACAATGTAAAACCAAGTTTGCAGCTTCGAAAAGTTTGTGCTAACTTGGTGGTGATCAACAAATCTCAATTTTTTTTAACTTTTTTCAGTTTTTGCCTTATAACTTCAAAAGTGCATCCGAGGATAAATAGTTTTAAACACTTTTAAAGCTTTTAAAGTAGACACGATTTGCTAGCCCAACAGCAGTTTTGTAAGTATATATAAAATGTTTGGAAATACAGCACTTCAAATATTGACTTTTTTTTTTAGTTGTAGGAAAAGAGAATTTTACATCGGTACCTAGCCGTGTTCCAATAATGTTTTGCTAGTTGTTTGCATTTTTGACTTTTGCATGTTGTCCGGTATGGTTCTAGCAGTACGTACTTGATTTTGCAGTTTTGTTGCACGACCACTGCTTACTGAAGGAATGGAGTGGGGAAACTGCAACATTTTCGGAATTTTCTCGGAATTCTGTTTAAAATGACCAGACTATGTATCGTAGTGGTGTAACAACTTCGCCACTCGTAAACTACATTCAATTTGTGTTAATTCAACCCCTAATTGAGCTTTGTAGGTATAATATGAGTGGAGATATAATCGTTCAAAAACATGGAATTTTTAACAAAAAGTATTTTTTCATGCTTCAACAATGTTTGCACCCGAATATAACATATTTGCACTGTTCTTACCGCATATGCTGCACATCAGCTTGTTGCAAATTAGATCACCTCTCTTTTGAGTATATAAAAACATCTGTGGGTGTATAATACTTTACGAGAAAATAGCCTAATACCGGCAGCAAGGGAGGAAAAACTTCAAGATTTTTACAATTTATACATAAAACTTTTTAGGAAAAATAGTCAATATTTGAAGTGCTGTATTTCCAAATTTACTATACCTACAGAACTTTTGTTTCGCTTAAATGTTAGCAAATTGTGTTTACTTTAAAAGTGCGTGTATAGGTACAATTATTTTTCCACGGATGCACTTTTATGAAGTTATAAGGCAAAAACTGAAAAAAGTTCAAAAATGTTGAGGTTTTTTGACCACCACCAAATTAGCACAAGTTTTTCGAAGCTGCAAACTTGGTTTTACATTGTTGGTATATATCCTTATAACTTCCCAAAAAAATCAGCGATCTGCGATTTTTTGCGACCTTCGATGTCTTTAGTGACTGGGCTACATAATTTTATAACATTCGTAAAAATGGAAGAAACATCAAGTTACAGAAGAGAAATTCTATTCAGTTTATTTTTTTTTAATTTGCTTCTAAGATACAAGTGATTTAAATCACCAATTCAAAATGAAAATTTACCTATTTAATTTTATATTTTATTTAAGAATAGATACATAATATGTATATAAATACGATATCATTGTTCTGTTAAAAGTAATTACAGCTACTAATAAAGTTAATTAGTGTTTGTTGCTCTAGAAAATATCACAAGATAAGAGTAATCTATATAATTTTATAGCAATATTGAAGTAATTTGCATTTTATATTTCTCATCTGCGTACCTTTAACATCACATTGACACACAATTATTAGCTGAAGCACAATTGCACTATTATTGTTTGTTTAGAAACAAAACAATAATAGTTAAATTTTAATTTCATATTTATTTCATTTGGTATACTGAAAATATATACTCGATCTTTTAGAAGACTGCTCAAGTAAATTAAGTTTATTCATTTTAACTTGATAGAAGCCGCATCCTACACCCTGGTATGAGACAAGATATGCATCCATACAAAAATGCACGACTGGATAGCACGAACTTGCTCTTGTACCTAACCATCGATGGGACTAGAAATTTTAATCTTAATTAAAATATCAAAACATAGGTACGCCTGACCAAAACACCACGTTTTATGCAATTTTAAGTGCCTACCTAGGTACACGGTACACCTTATCATTTGGCTATTCACAAAATAAATTTAAATACCATTTTATCTAAAATTATTAGTTTAAATTCCATTGATGTATTGATGAAGCTATATGACAATCGCAGCGTGTATAAATTCAATCAATCGTGTAATATTTTGTTTAGTCAACCATACAGCTTTAATATGAACAAATAACAATAATTGAAAAAAACATTAAAAAAACTATCTAATGTCCACTCTTTAACCGAAAGTTGACCTTAGAATTTTATTGAATCATTTTACATTCATTGTATTTCAAATGTACATGCTCGCTCTATATACATAAATGTTTATTATGTTTGATTGTAAGCATTGATTTTCATGACGAAAACTTTTCATTCATTTAGATAAAATGATGCCATGACAGCGAATTTCATTAAAAGATACACTTTGGAATATTTTTTAGAACTTTTAGATGACATAATTTCTTGTGTGGATGCCGACAACCAGACGCTTCAATAATATAAATTTTATCTGTGTCTCGTATTATTTGTATCTAGCTAGAAGACCATTTGTTTGTGTGAATTTAATTCTGAGGATATGGTATGGGTTCATATTCAAGATTCAAGTATCCTGAGAAACGTTAAACAAAAAAAATAATACTTTTAGTGTTTCTATTTCTATTAAAAAATCAAATTTATCTGTTTACTTTGATTTACACTCAGAATACATTAAGTTTCTTTTCAAATAACGTAGACTATTCCTGCTGAACCCATCGGTTAAATTTTGAAAATCTTCTACCAAAATCAATGTAACATGCAGAGAGGAATAATATCGATAGAAGAAGCTTGAGTTGAGCTGCAAAATGGATATCCATATGTCACATATGGATAATGTGGACATTTAGTCGGTATACAGCTTTCCTTGTAATGTAGATTTTTCTAATATACGGCAGATAAGATCTTGTGTATACCTACGATGTTGTGGAATTTTATTTCTATATTACATTATACTACATTGGCTCAGACAAGAAAGCTTCATAATGTTTTTTTTTTTTTGCAGCACATCCAAAAATTGGACCTATATAAGAATGCGCCTCTGAACGGTTGTTGATTTATTTATTACAATTCTTTTAATGGTAAGTACTAGTTGAAGTCTTTTATCAATCGTCATCAGGAATCAAACCTAGATTCTGAAAGAATATTACTCATTTCCGCTAAAACAATGATACAATCTTTACCTCTTATCAATACAATCAAGCTTTTCATTATTTATATTTATTACACTTAAATCACAAAATACGCCTCTTCATGAAAACTGTCATCAGCTATCATTTTTAACAATTCATTTAAAAGTCATACAAAGCTATTTTCTAACACCTACACTTTGTAATAATCTTAAATAACATTGTGGACTATTATTATTTTATAGTGGGTAATCAGCAATTTTTTTTTTTTTAATTATATTGAACGTGTTTTTAGAGGAGAAGTTCTATGAATTAATTCCCATTACTATATACTATACTTGTGGCATTCTCCAGTGACATCATGGAGATAAAGAATCTAACTTTTTTTTTTTCGTTGGAATATGGATCCATGCCAATGAAAATTACAGAGCAATACACACCCCGGCCACCGGTGTTGATGGGTGCCACTAATTCAATATTTGTTTTAATTGGGCAATGCCAACAAACACAAATAACACAAAATGGTCATTAAGAATTTCCACCCAACACTTAATGTTTTATTTCTTATTCTCGATTCTCATTCCACCGGGAATATTTTATTAGTTAATTTTTATTAGGTTTTATTAACAACAACAGATGGCAGTGAAAATGCTCGAGAGACCCTTTAGTTATTTAAATTTTATTAATAGGTAACAAATTATATAAGTAATTATTTATTTTTTAAACTTACAAATACTGATTTTTTCCGCCAAAAACAATTCGATTTTTTTTTTATTTTAACACAAAACTCAAATATTTATATTTTTTAAATATAAATTATTGTTTTAATTGTTAATAAAGTTATTTTATGTTTAAACTTATTTTTAGAATATATTATGTAAAATTTGGGAGACCAACAATTTTCTTTTTATTTATTTTATTTTTTGTTCACTTAATCACTGGGATAGTTAATGCCACGCGTCCAATCCAACCCGACTATTTGAAACGACTGAGTTAGAAAATTTCCATTTAAGTTGTGTGTTAGAAATATATTGAAGTCATCAAATAGAAACTTTAGTTTGGACTTTTATTTGTCAAAAGGTTCCTCTGGATCGTTCGTCATCGGTTTGGGCTAGGAGTTTCTAGGGTAAAAGCTCTTTGAGTGGGAATATGAATGAGTGGATTTTTGTTTGTAACAAAATCATATTTTTCGATGTAAAACTGAAGTTCAGTGAATTTCCTAGAACTCGCATGAAATTTTGATTTTACTATTAGACAGATACTTTATGAACGAATACAATGTGTGCCGGCTTGTTGTCGTTTGCTGTGAGCAAAGGTTTTTTTTTTGTGATGTTTACATTTTGATAAGAATTTATTATTTGTTTGTTTAACTTTGTATAGAGTTGGTGGTATTGGTAATTGAGGGGGGAAAAACACACTGTTTGCTTGCAGTTTATGGGTTAAGGTTTATACCTAGTTGGTATTTTGAGGAGTGAAAAAAAGTGTTTTTCTGTTCTAAGGGCTAGGCAGGCAAACCAAGGGCAAGTATACCAGTAATAAATAAATTTACCTTTATAGCACTTAATGTTTAAGTGCATAGCTCGTTGTCTGTAGGTACCTTTTATTTGAAGTGATTACAGATACAGGTTTTATACTAATGACAAAACGATAACTGATTTAATAATATTTATAAAACTACCTACCCATAATATCAATAGATCAGTAAACTGAAGGTATTTGGTGTATATTTAATTAAATTATTAGTAGGTAAATCTTATACGTTATTATTCTGACTTTTTACTTGCGATTATAGGTTCTATAAGGCAAGTTATGAATTTGTGCAAAAAAAAAAGTTTTGAGATAACAATCAAACATGACATTACGATGATAGCGAAGTCGAAAAAAAAGGGTCTGAAAATTCTGTCTGTGTGTCTGTCTGTCAGTCTGTCTGTCAGTCTGTTTGTCAGTCTGTCTGTCAGTCTGTCAGTCTGTCTGTCAGTCTGTCATTCGCAGCTGCAGCTTAAACGGTTGGGCCGATATCCTTCAAACTTGGTTTGTAGCCTTTTTATGGTGACCGTCAGATGGTTTTTCGAAAAAAATGTCTAGGCCTTAAAATAACGGTACCTACTTGCCATATAACGGTAATGAAAAAACTTGTTTTTCTCGAAAACAGCTCTAACGATTTTGATTAAATTTGACATGAGTGTTACTGCATTTACGGCCTTTAGACGATTGAAACCTTTATTCTTGAAAAACTGTTTTAACGGTACCTATCATACAACGGTTTCTTTTAATTTTTACTTTCTCGTTAACGACTCAACAGATTTTTTTTATTATTGCATTTTAAATTTATTAAAATAATTTAAAAAATTATTTCATATATGTACAAAAATTGAAAAACTACAACATGCAAGAGAAGAACGCTAGACCTGTTTATGCCTTTTTACTGTCCTAGCTTACCTGCCACAAGAGCAAGTTTGTGCGACCCAGTCGTGCATTTTGTTTGTCTGGCCGACCGATTCATCTAAGGATCAGCTTGTGATGGGGCACCCCGAGTTGACCTCCGAAAACTTCGACAATCCTCTCGGTTTTGTAGTTTTTCATGGCCATCAACTGTATATGCTGAAGTTTTTGCTTCTGTTTGTTACATGAGTTTTTGAGACAGCCTCCCCTTCCTATAGTGAATTGATGTTTTTGGCATGATTTCGACACTGACAGCACCGTTTTTTTATTTGATCGGCTTTTACTAAGCACGCCTCCGCCGCGCCGCCGCCGCTATCCATACGCGTAAGGTCTTTTTGTACACGAAATTATTATAGTAATGATGAAAAACATATTCATTATACATATAAACTTCGTTATTCACGATTTGTGAACAACAAAATAGTTTTTTAATGTCTATTGTATTTTGGTTATTAATTACAAAAATTAAGATAACAGTTCTGGTGTTATGGTTCCTTCAAAGTCGTGCAATTCGTGACCTGTTTTTCCTATAATTATAATAATAATCATACGTGTTAACATTTCAATGTCATATTCTATTTAAATTGCTCATTTACAACCAATTCTCACGCGAATAGCCTTAAAATTAATTATATTGAAGAGCGACAGATCCATTTATAAAATATAATAGGTATACCTATATTTGCGACGTTTTAACACGAAAGGACTTTGACAGTTCCACTTTATCTAATCAATTAATACACCTACACCAACATGTATACATGCTACTCACTGTTTATATTCCAAAGTTGGATTTAATAACATTAAAGAATATTCAACCTCAAGCTGAGTACCTACGTGTTTCCGGAATCGTAACACAATATAAAATAAAAGAAACTTATAATCGCCATTTCCGTAGGACCATAGGGCATTATCCTTTGATAGAAATACTTAATTATGGTAACAACAACACCACCTATGTCCTATTGGCATGTGATTACTGATTAGAGTAGTATAGTTATGGGTGGAAACTTAATAAGGGAATGCGGGCTCAGGGGCTTAAAATAGCAACATAAACTTTCTATTGTTCATTGTTTTTTTCTGAAGCGAAATATGAGTTAAGATGTAGGTAGGTATATTAATAAATAATAAGGATATTTTTTTACAAGAAAGGAATTAAGTTGGATCGAAAATATTATTATTATACCTACAGAAATTAATTGCACGACTCAGTCGCACGAACTTGCTCTTGTAGCCATGTGATTACGAAAAATTCAGTATAGAGTTAATCCGCACCTAACTTCAATTCCCAATAACTTTATCTCGGACAACATTTTTTACTTCATGTAACAATATTTATTTAATTTATGAAAAACGAAATATAAATAAATTAAATTGAAACAACAATTCAACTTTTTTGGCAGAAAACAAAATTATCAAAAAAAAAAAAGCTTAAAAAAACCATAATTCCCTTACTAAGGGCAATATGGCGCACACCATGAGGCAATATGGCGCGACGCTTTTTTCTGGTTTGATCGAACTTCCACTATGCATGCAGTTTAAATGCAGTAGGTACAGAATTTATGATATATCGCCACAAATGAAAGCAATCCATTCCTCTATTATTTATGTTGTTATACTATGTAATCTTTACCCAAAACCGGCGCAAATACTTTTTCCGAAATATTCGGGCCTTAGACTCGTGATCTAGATGGATTTCAAAATTTATCTTCCTTTAATGCCGTCGACGAGTTCAAGCAGCGATTCATATTATTTTTCTTCTTTTTTGAGACTTAAACTTTTTACTTTAAAAAAATTGACATAACCTAAATTGTTCATGCTAATTTTACATGTTAACTTCATAAGGGCATTATGGCTCATTTGCGCCATAATGCCCGAACAGCATGTGCGCCACATTTTCGCAAAAAAATTTAAAAAAACTGAATTCACATTTCGTCGAAAACTGAGGAAAACTGAAACTGTACTCTGCATTTTAATGTTCACACCAAACACGTGCGCTGTATACTTCCGAGATACAAAAAGTCAAAAACAGAGCAAAATTAAAGTAAGCGCCCAAAACCAGGCATTTTTTTTTTGTTTCCTTGTTATTTTCCACAAAAGTAGTCGTATCGACATCGACATTACGATTTGGTGCTTTATTGCCGAAGACCTAAGTTTTTGCATCGTTTTCATTGTTGTTAGAGTATTAAAATTGTGGTATTTCAGAGGTGCGCCATAATACCCACTTTGCCATAATCCCCGAACTTAAACTACATATTAATTTATGTATGAAAAGGCAAAAGATATCGAAAAATGGCCTATTAATTTATGGCCAAATTTGTAAAAACCGTTAACAAGATTTCTTCGTTATGTGAATTTTCGGCCAAAAACCTGGGATTCAGTTATTTTAACAGTACTCCAAATATAACGTTCACAAAGTTTTATCAATATCGTTAGAGCCGTTTTCAAGAAAATTAAGGAAAACTAAAACCGTTATATGGGAGGCTACACACGAAGTTTGAAAAAAATCCGTCCAACCGTTAAGCTCGGTGAAAAGACAACCGTACATACGCACACCCGCGCACATACGTACAGACACCCCCACAGACGGCATGACGAAACCTACTTTTTTAGGCTTCTCTCAGCTATGTTCCAGAAATCGGATGAAATGAAACCGATATCGAAATTCACTTTTCGTGAAATTGAAAACAGCTGATATCTCTCATAAATAATTTTTGCTTTGGCAAATTCTTTGTTTGATAATACATTTTGTTTTTAAATAATTTTTAAATATTATTGTTGTTTATAATATGTAGTGTATTAATTTCTGCCCTAATGCATACAGTATAAATATTTTGCATAAGAAATAATGAAAACACGAAGGCTGAGAGATACATATATACGAGTGTAGATATCAAAAATTAAAGGCATTATTGTCAAGAAAGGAAGTTAAAGTTTTTTGTTAGCCTACTTAAAGCTTTCATCTGATTGATAAATTAAGGGCCAAAAGAAAATCAAAGTTAAGCTAAAAAATAATCTTGAACTTTTCCTATCATAAATAAATTAATAGTAAAAATAATCATTCAATCAATTCATACCAAGACTTTTTCATTAATTTTGAGTGGCTTATTAAATATAAATTTGAAAAATGTGTGACGAGAAATCGGTTTATATATGTTGGTAGGTACTTTATGTCGTGACTAATAACATTAAAAATAGTTTTAATTTCTGTGCAATAGTTATTTGGCGTTTCATTGAAAAAAGTTAATCAACAATGGTATATAGTTTTATTAACAGCTGACTTTGTTATAATATTATTATCAATGAATTAAATGTAAAATCAAAGAAAATTATTCTGTACTTTTCAATTTGATTATGAATATGGGTGATTCTATGAACGATAGAATTTTTGATGACCGCGACAATAATTTGAAAATATTGCATTTATTCATTTCGATTTTTTCTTAAGTATAAATTTGATCGATATCTATATGCGGAATCAAAACTGTGCAGATCGCAGTTTTTTTTCTTGCTCAAAAAATTCTTCAAAGGATCTTATTCTCAGTCCCCTGGTATGTCAGAAACCCGTTTTTACATCAAAAAATCATTGCCGTTCTTCTATTTAAGCAGCTCCCACACTAAAAAAAAAACTATCATTGTAATCTCAAATAACACAGAATTGTTATGAAATAGATAAATATTATTTAACTATATGGGGCATATTTATAGACAATGTTTAAGTTGCTTATACGAAAAACTCGAGATTTTCCTATCTAAATTGTACATTGTTTAAACACAGTCTAAGAAAACCCTGAGTTTAAAAACAACTATGAATATGCCCCTATGAATTTTATTGCTACGCATTTTTAATTGCCTCCTGAAAGATTGTAAACGTCAAAAATATCGAAAACTTCTGTATATAGATCTAAGTTCCATCTCAGGGAATATCAAGTATCGAGTGTCGTTGAAACAAAATTAGGTTCACATCTCGTGTCTGTTAACTGTTTGTTATGTCATTTTTAAAAATTACATTTGTGCGAGAAGTCGTGGATTGTTCCTATTAGTCCCCTGGGGAGTACTTACATATATTTTTTTATATAAGTAGGTATATTTGTAAGTATTATTATATTATATAGGCTAAGCAAAACCATAATATATTTTCTGTTTTTCCAAATTAAACGTTTTTGTGTTTTATGGTTAAAAAACTAAGTCTCCTAGGTTCATGGTTCAGTCCCTTGGCAACTTAAAAATAAATCCGACAGAGGTCTGATAAATTTTCAGAAGATGATGCATTTTAACGGATTTAGCCGAGGGTTTTGCTATGCATTCTTAAATCGCTGATAAAATACAACTTTTTAATCTCGATATTGAAGCTATATAAAAACCTATTTTAGAAGCACTTTCAGTATCAATTAGGTCCAAGGTAATGCTATCTTATCACTATAAATCATGCTGATTAAAGATTCAAAAAAAAAAAACAAATATGGTCGATTGCCGATTTGCTTCAAATTTGGTATGTACCTATAAGGTTTGTAGACTCTAAGTAATTTTGAGGAGAAATGGATACTTTTGTGTTTAGCTCAAAAAGTGCTTAGTTTTAATTGTCATTATTTTTTAAATTAATTTTGACTTAAAAACTTCTTCGTCAAAGAATAGCGAACCATAAATCAGACGTACGCTTGAAAAGTTCTGAGAAGACGGCACTGGCTAGTCATAGCGTCGAGACTGGTCACAAACTGGACTTTGAAGGGGAAAAAATCCTGGCAACAGAAAAACACACATCTATACATTAGAAACACTTCACATAATAAACAACAAAAATACTATGAACCGTAAACAAGACGTACAAAACATATCATCGGTTTACTGTTTCTTGGTTGCTGAGAACAAATCAAACTGTTGAAAGTTCAAACTCAACGGACTAATCTCCCATCAAGGAAGTGTTTAAATTTAAGTGTCCAACAAATTTCTATTTGACAATTAAAAAATTGTTTAATATTTTTATTCTGTTTTTGTTTATATCGAACTCGATGTAAGTTATGTTTGTCCACCTATTATGTAATTATATAGGTTAAATTAATTTTTTTAATATCGTAAATAAAGCTTCCCTGAAGAAGACGCTTACCACCGTCGAAACGTTGGGAAAAATACAAATGAAAATTGTTTTCATTTAAAACATTAATACGACCAACACAGCCGAAGAGAATCAATATAAATATTCTCAAATATTCATATAAAAATTAAATTGTTTTTAAAATAAATGCTATGTATTTAGCACATAAAATAAGCGTTCTTAAAATTTGTAAAAAAATACTTTTTTTATAAAAATTATTAATTACCTATAAACATCGATTTATATAAAAACCGCCATTACGATTTTGGAATTATTGTTTTTGCTTAACTTATGTATATCTGTTTAGTTAAATGCATACATACTTTGATTTTGGCTTGAATCCTTGTAGTAGTTTTTGCACTTTTGAGAATAATTCATATCGGTTATTTCTTTTTTGATTATGTTTTAAAACAAAATTATTAGCCTATGTAATTTTATGCTTTAGTAACCTAGCCTGCCACAAAGCATGTTCGTGGAAACCACTCGTGCAGTTTATTTTTAAAGGAGTTAAGTATTTTAAGCATGTGCGCTTGTGTTATTATACGAGTATTAGAACAACTCTATACTTTATTGTCTGTTCTATAGAAACTACTACTAACTAACGAGTATAACAGACTTTTTATATGCTATACAACTACCATATTTTTTGGTAGGTGTATATAAATATTCAATAGTTCAAATAATAGTTATTTTATTCATCATATTATATAAATTTACCTTAACTAGACGATGACACTTTTCAAAAGCAAACGCTTCCATTGAAATCTTCTTCTTTATCCAACTCATATATTTTTCTCAGAACCAAAGTTGTATAGAAGTGAGTATTTACACCAACAATCCTACTGATAAACAAAAAGTTTACACTTTTATTTCGTTTATTTCAAACGATTGATATCTTATTTCCGATAAGGAAGACTATACCTACCATGTTTTTGCTGCTATAGTAAACAATAATTTGGAGATTGCTCACACCTGTTTCTATGACACATGCCGCAGGTGTTTTACTTCTATCAAAAGAGTTTATAGATTTTCTTCAAATACTATCTTCTGAAATTTCAAAAATAAAATCAATAACAGTCAAAGTAGTTGAAGACCCTCGTCATTGATGTGACTCAATGACGATGCTGCAACTCAGGAGGTTAAATAACTATAGCTATTAAGAACTTTACATAAAGATTAATTAAGTTACGCACCATTAAACCACCATTACTATATGAGACCAATAAATGATGGAGACAGCTTGGAGGCCAATCGATATCTGGATCCAGACTAAATTCCTACTCGCACTAGGTCATGAAAAATATGGGGTGGCAATGACATCATTTTATAGATTGAATGTGCGTATGGGTGGTAGTATCCTTGTTCGACTATATTTTTCGTTTCCCATTTCCCATAAGGGCGGATTAAGCTTAGCATAAAAGTTATACAAATGCGACTCGAATACAAAATTATTTCTTACTTTTATTTCTTACGTAAGACAGCGAACCCAACCAAAGAGTGTAGAGTGTATATAGTCATTATTTTGATACCCAAAAAATTATATAAATAAATTTAAAAACAAATTTCTAAAAAAATTAAACCAAAACCTTTTTAAAGAACATTAAAACCAATATTTTAAAACTTTTGATTTGCGATCTCAACTTTGAATAGTAACAATTTTGAGCAAAATTGAGTTTTGATTTTGAAAAAAATAAATAACGAATTATGTAAGTATTATGCTTCTGCTTCTGTTTTATCTTATTATTCTGATGTCCTGATTTAGATTAAATAAAAAAATATAGTTGTGTTTGACTGTGCGACCCCAGCTGTGAATTTTACTTATTTAACTTTAAGTTAATTAAAAAAAAAAAAATAATTTCCTCTAAATACGATGTTGTGTGGGTTCGGTATTCGGGCGTCAACAAGGAGACAATTTTCGCCTTTGGAATCCAGTCATACAGTCATGGGGGTGGTATAGTCTATGAATGTTTTATATGCCGGTTTTTTGTCGCCACTCGCATAATTACTATGGACAATGTTTCGAAATGTGAGTTGTATTATGTATAGCTACTCAGTTTTGTTTGGCATACAAAATATAAAGGTCAACGTAGTAGGGCTGTCATATTATGTTAACAGTTGGACTTAAGTGTGTTTTGTATAATTTTTATGTTGTGGGTTGTGGCACTGGACAACTATATAGTTATAGGTATACTTTAGGAATGTTTTGTTTGTTAAATTGAGGCACAATGATATACCTAAATTTATTTTATTTGTGAAAATATATCCGATGAATTCATATGTACATATATGAGTATTGTCACGTATAAGAACTAAAAAATAAGGTTTTTTTATAAGGTGTGGTTTTTGTTATTTTTTGTTTTCTTAAAAAGTACAAGACATTTAAGCATCTGTTTTAGACTAAAAATTAACAAGAGCATTGAATTTGAAAATAAAAATTTCATTTGCATAAAAAAAATTAGTTTGACATTTAAAAAAATTTTTTTTTTTTTAATTTTGAGTTTGAAAATTAATTTTTTAAAAACTATTCACTAAAACAAATTTACTGAAAAATAAAATAAAAGAAGAGTTTTATGGCTTTAAGATATAATATGACATTGTAGGTTTTACAGTTTTTAAATAATTTTATTTCTGATGTAAGTCAATTTTTTTGAAAATTGCCCCCCAGCTCCTCCAGGGGGGGAGGGAATAGACCCCCTCTCCCATACGATTTTTTTCATGTCTTAAGAAAACCTACATGCTCTAGCTTTTTGGTGCTCTAGCTTTTTGGTGCACCAAAAACCAATCTCCCTACATATGGATGGACTGCTGGAATAATGTAGGCAATTTGCTCTACTACATGATTTAATTATCGTATCATGAAGCTCGTCGTTGAACATTTTCTACACAAATGTCATTCTCTACAAATATAATAACAATAATGTTCAAAATGAGAGCCGCTTGACAAGAAAAAAAGGCTATTATAGTAACTTAAACTCTCAAAACATATTCTTTGAGTGCATTGCTTATTTTAACAGGTTACTTTCTCCCTTCGGAAAAAACCAGTAGGTAACTATGAAAATCAATCGATTTTTCAGTAGGTAACTACATGAAAAACAATGCACCATAGAGAAGGAGAAGTATTAAGACAATTAGGGTCTTTGGTGAGAGCTTTGTTATTAAATTGTTATTTTTATTACTATTAAATTTATATGTAAGTCTCAGCTGTAGCCGATTGGATTAGCAATATGCACAAAGTTCCTTTTTGCTTTACCATTTTTTATAACATTTACATGTAGATTTTTGGATGCCCAAATACATCATTTATTATCACTGGCGCTTGAAAGACGTCGCATGGACAGAGCATCTATACATGTCGATTCTTTTAATGACATCAAAGGTCATTGTTCCTTGGATCATCTATAGAAATTATGTCATTTGCCTTGTAGTCGTCAACTTATCGGAATTTAAGGTCTTTTTTTTTAGCTTTTGCAGATATTTGGTTAGTGGTAAACTTTCCTAGTCTAAGGCCACACCGATATGGTCCATTTAATGGTTGTCCAGAAATGGTTTAAGATATAAGACGCTCACAAAAAAAACGACAGATAAAATCTTAATTGCGATGTTCAGAAGATTGATTCATCTATACAGTTGGTGCTAAAAACAGGAAAAAGAGGGCTTCCTTTTTTGAGGTTCCCTTCTTAGGACATGTTTACGCTCCGACCATATTTTAATAATAAAATTCCTTACCGAATCATCTCTAGATACTCCCAACAGCTCGTTTGGCAAGCAATAATCTCAAACAGCTTTATTTTTTTTTAGTTTAGCTTTTAAAATTTTTTGTTCATACGGGCCAGTTTAGTTTTAGAAGCTTAAATTTTCGTCCTTGCAGTCATCCGTACTGACCTTATTGGAGTCAGCAGATGTCCTCTTCACCTTCTGGTAAAATTAACGAATTTCGTTAATGTTTGTAGCACAGGTTTAGGTGCCATAGAGTGAGAGTAGATCTGTGCCGACTTCTTGCGATAGCAGCTTTTATGGATTTTAAGCAGCCAGCAAGTAGGTACCTTCATTTTAACTAATGTATTCCATAAAAAAAATTGTGTAAATTCATATAGCCAACACACAGCTTCACTGTATTATTTTCATATTACCCTTCACCACTTCTGCAGTCTTTGTGCAACACTTTGCGGAACAAAGTACGACAATAATGGTACAGAGATTATTTTATATTTCAAATGTGCTATTCTGTAATAACCTTGCTCTGGCAAGTATTTCATCAATGATGTGGTTTGTGTCTGTACTTAGTGAAATTTTTTACCTTTTAATATACCGTGAACTAATATTATTGTTTAGAATAAACGAATACATAAACCATTTTTGAATTAACTTTTTTTCACTTTCAGGTGGCAGCACCAAATTCAAAGAGAATTTAACTGAAAAAATATTTAAACTATGCTTTTGAATGGGAATGGGTCGTTGTCATTGAATACAAAGGTGACAATGAAGATTTAGGACTTTATTAGCAACGCGTGCGTCGTTGGATTTGAACTGGTATGTATGGGTTTATTCTATGATTATATCAAGAGTTATGAATCGATGAAAACAAATCAAAAATAATATTTGGATACGGTATAGGTACTCCAAGTCAGTTTTATTTTTACAAAAAATATTTTGAGCTTTCGGATGCTGTTTGAAAAGCCTTCTTCAGAAAACTTTAATAAATAAAAGCTTAAAAATAAACTTTTTTTTAATAAAATTGGCTTGGAGTAGTTAGGCATACCATACCTAATAATAACTTTCAACAAAGCGATTTTTCTCTAACAAATAATATTCAACATTTCTGAACATAAAATACGAAAATAACTCTTATTAAAAAAAAAACAATTGAATGTAGGCATACGAAAAACTTTCAAATTTTACGTAGGTGTACCTACCTCATTTTTTCAGATTAAAATGTTAACTTGCGGTTAGGTATAAGGAAAACTTGCACTTGTGATAAGTTGGCTGATATTAAGTGATGTGCTCACCATTCGAATTTTAAGTTTAAAACTAACGGCACCTGTCATATGAATTCTATAAATAGCTTGTTTTTCTCGAAAACGGATCTAACGGTTTTGATTGACATAAGTGATTTTAAGTAAATTCCTAGAAAATAGTTCTATAAGTAGGTACCTATCAGCCATAAAGCATTTTTTTATCCGCCGACACCATAGCTATGTGTGAAGACAAGCTAATAAAATGTTATTCAAACGATAAATTTCTTAAAAAATTAAGTTATTAAAGGGAGATGATACAGTAAAAAATCGTTATAACAAATTTAAATTGGTAAGGAATTTTTTAATAAAATTTGGGTAGGAAAATAGCTTTTTAAGGTTATAATAACCCAACGCTGATGATGTTGAGGAAGGAAAAACGTAGCAACAAGTTTCAAACGTCATTTATGACCTCAACCCAGCTGGCATTATTTTAAGTTGCATTTCAGTAAGTTATACCTCATTAGTCGACAGGCCTTATTTCCCACCTATGTATACCTTATAGTTAAGGCAAGTTATGATTTCGTAAGAAATAAAAATATTACAAACTGTTTTAAGAAAAATTCGAAGAATAACGATAAAATTTTACATGAATGGTTTTCTACCAATGATGATGTCTCTCATTTCATTTCTTTTTTTTTTTTCTGAAAAAAAATATTATCTAATGGTATAAGTACTCATCATAGAGAACCGTTTTATAATACCGACTATCTCTTGAACGGGTGTTTGGATTTTGACGAAAAAATGTGCTAAAAGCACTTATAGCACGATTAATACTGCAAACAACATTTTGAAGGAAATAATTTTTGAACAAGATTTTTTTTTTATTTTTTTTTTCAAGAAAATTAGATCGATTTTGAAAAAAAAATTATATCAATTATTTACATAACCGACTTGTGAAACCAATTAATAATGCATTTTGATGATACCTATAACTGGTACCTTACTTTGATTTTTCAAGTTCAAATTCGCAAAATGAAATCGAAACAAATTCCATTCGCAAGAATTTGTTAACCACGAGTATTCGGAACACCCTGTTTTAAAAAACGAAAGCATGCGGTCTTAACTAGCGATAAATCGAAAACAATCTTTATAGCATGCTTTGGAGACGGTAAGTAAAAGAAAATACAGAACAGGGGTGATTATTTAGTTTTACAAAATTCAACTTATTTAGATTTTTCAAGTATTATCTCATGAAATTCATCCGTAGAATCATGAAGTATGTTATTTTGTACCCTTTGTAATTTAAGTGTATCTGTTTCAGCACATTTTCCCCAAACAGGAGAGCCATACAACATTATGCTCTGAAAGATAACTTATAGCATTATAGGTAAGTTTATTTTCCGTATTGAGTTTTGATTTGCGTAGTTCATTTTATTAACAAATTGCACTAGGTATTAATAACAAAATTCACGTCCAATAGATAGATTATTTTAAAATTATTTTATTTGGGAAATCTATATTAAAATAAACCCAACTAACAATTAAAAGGTTCGTATGTGAATCTTGGTATCAAAAAAAGTTGATCTGAGAAAAAAAAACAACTTTTTCTTGTCCATGGATCATGGTTTTCCGAAAAAAGCGACTTTAGTCCGAAAAAAGTCAACTTTTTATTTCCAAGGAATTCGACATAAATTAAAGACAGGAAATGTTTAAAAATTAGCGGACAAATAAACTTGCAGCCTTATAGAATTTGGCAATCGCTCCGCACAGCGCGTCATTAAGGTCGGGTGGACGGAAATGTTGGCTATCATCGTCCAAATTGAGTGAAATAATTTGCCAAGGAGGGAAAAATTTCATGCCATGGTTTTTCTTTTTTCTTTGTTTCTTATAACTTCAAAGCATTTGTCAATCGTATAGTTTTTAAGATATTATAACTTGACACAAGAGCAAACTCCGACCCAGGTGCGCTGTTTATTGAAGAAATCATATCTTATACTTTATATACATAAGTAGTACGTAATACCTTAAACCTATACATACCTATACTTTCATTTAATCGCAATTTAAAATCAACAACTGGTTATAGTTCCCTTCCTTTGATCTTTAATCATCAAACGAAATTATTGCACCTATGCAATGTTTGTCCAACAAGTAAATAGTATCTAGAAGTAGGTATTTCATTAAGAGCATCTTCAAGTATCTATACTACAAAAAAGCAAAAAATCTGACGACTCTTCAGATTGGTAATGACTTTGTCATGCTCTTTGATATAAAAACTTGTCTCGTCGTCGTCAATCGTGTAAAGTCATCTTGGTGTAACATCTTAGCATGCACAAGCTCATCCTCCTCTTGTCGCCCAAAGGCCAACTTTAAATTTTTACTTTACATCTCAAAGTTAAAACAAAAATACTGTCAACATACTACCGGAAATAAAAAAAAAATCACAATTACAAATGGCTTCTGTGTTGTTGTCTTCCATCGAGGTCATAAAGTTGTGCATTTTATCACATCCAACTTTCCCTGGATCGAGCTCAAAAACTGCACTAATGAAAGGATACCGTACCCTCAACTACATTTTCTCAAAAGTCTCAAACCACCCCAAATATGTTTTTATACCAACTCTATACCCATAGTTGCTGCAAGTGCATCACGTTGCCAAGACTACACTCACAACACACAATGCAAGTGCACTGCTTCGTCTGTCTTCTCCTCACTCTGGTTTTACTTTCTTTCATTCAAGGACTACTGCCATCCATCGTAGTACTATCATAGTACGCTGCACTATACGACTATGAGAATGTGTAGGAACGTGCCAGACGGCTTTGGCAAGGACCGAATACTTTATGGTTCACAACCTGGGAAGCTCTGTTGACGGTTATTTGGGTGTCTGGGCAGGCTAGTGCCATGAAGTGTGCTTGGCACTGCCGGAAGAGCAAGGGTAAGCGAAAGTATATTTTCACCATTAAATGTCTGATACTTCCGTTCTGGGATGCACCACACACAGAGGCTCCATGCTTATCAGATTGGGGCTGAACAAGCACCTAGTCACCGCCAACGCCAACCCTCTCAATCGGTCTATCGAAGTTAAGTCTGGCTGTACGCAAGGCGTATTTCACAAGAATGATACTTGTACCAAAAATCAAGTAATTTATGGATAATTTAACTTTTTCCAGAATGAATATGAAAAAAGTTCAGAAAGTTCACAGTGAAATCAACCTAAGATATTCATATTTGGATTTCATGAGTTTGGTAAGTAACAGAGGTCCAGGATGTTTCATTTTCCCACAACCACAGTGGGCTGGGAAAATATTGATTGTATTGCTATGTGTAGCATACTTATACTCAGGAATTGGCTTCAAGCCAGTCTTGTGTGTTTTGTTTGTTTGTTTTTTTTTTTTTTTTTTTTAATATGACAGTGACTTCCCACAGTGAATTTGATTGAAGTGACAGCATAAAGGGAGGCCAGAAAGCTTTTGTTGTTGCTGTTTCTTCTTTTTTTTTTTTACTATTTATGGTTGAAAGATATTTTATGCCTGGATTTTTTAATCTCGTGGGTTTCGGAGATATTTTTTTTTTATATTGAAAGAGTTGAAGCAGACTGCAAAGTTGAGTGGAAATGTCTGACTAACAATTTCCGTGCTTAAATATTTTTTTCTCAGCGTTAGTAGTGTTTTTTTTTTTTTTTGTTGTTTGTTAATCACAGAGCATAATGATGGCTGGAATAGTAATTATAATATTTTTTTTCCGTCGAAAAGAACCATTGGCTGATGAGAGTAAGCCTTTATTTTATTTTTGTTTGTTTGTTACCTTTTTACTTTTTTGTTGAAATGTCTCCGCAGCTTATAGTAGAAATATAGTAATTGTGAATTCAGTCGCTATTAATTTGAAACATTTTGAATTTGATTTCATAGGCGAGACAGAGAAATGAAATGAATGGATTGTAGAATACATATTTTTATTTTTTGTGGAAAATACTTAAGTTTGCTTTCCGTTTGGCTGAAGTTGCAAACTTTAATTTGACTTAAAGTGTATATACCTGTTTAAACCTAGTAAAATACTTTTTTGAATTAATTTTTGGTGCTGTTTAATAACAGCCTGATTCTAGATTAGAAAGTTTGAGCCCGGAGCGGCCAATACTTTTAACTCTTTGCACAAAATTACCATTAGGTTCTTTAACAATGGTTACACTACACAGCAATATATTTTTCTTATTTTTGTCATATTATTTTGGCTTAGCCGATTCCTTAAAAGAGATATTTATTGTCTATGATAATAGTTAGCAATGAAATAACTCTGGAAATGACAATATTATATTTGTAATAATCTGTCAAATCAATATAATTGCTTAATTTATAACTTGCTGATGGCAGCTCGCACTGAATACTCTGAAAATGTCAACACTGGATTTATTCAATCCTGTCAAACTACAAACGGTCAAATTTATTACAAATTGCACTGAATACTCAGCAAATAACGTTCGTACAAATTATTTGTACAAATTGGATTAATTCGACAAACCATATAAACACCAAAAGTAAAAAAATAATTTTATTGGTTCAAAATCATATACGTATTTCATAATAATGTTTTAGAGTCAACATTATTATGAAAAAAAAAAACAATCAAAAATTACAATCGACCTAAGATCACTGTTTAACCATATGTCTTGAATGTATAGTTTTAATATAACTATACCAGTTTATGATAATTATACAACCCGAATTCTCGTGTTAAATTTTACAATGTTTCGTACTTTACTTTATTTATATAAATTTTGGTAGTTCTTTAACGACTTCGGACACTTTCCAATGATTACGATGCACGTGCGTTGAAAGTAATGTTAAGCGAAATGTTCTATTACATTTCGGATTTCTTCGGACTTGGGGGAGTACGAGAGTATATTAATTTGTTTAAAGTCTATTCCTCTTTTATAACCATAATTATCATCCGAACATTCGAAATATCAGATTTTGACTGGAAGTAATGATTCGAAATTTAACAATGTTCAAAAAGTTTACAACCGGTGTTTTACGCAGTAAATTCGGAGTTTTAAATTCACCTATACCGAGAGCTAAGATGTTTAGTTTACTAATCAAAAATAACTTACAGGTTAATGTTAAAAGGCAAATAGATTGCATTTATTGTACAAAAATTCAAAATTTTACATCAACCGCAGCAATTTTCTTTAAAATTATCAGTAAACAACTTCGGAAGGCCTAATACAAGCTATTTTGAACCTTTATCTACAAGCCTTGTATAGATCTTGTCAAACTTCCTTTTAAAGGCCTTATAGCTGTTTTTTTTTTAATTTTCAAAGTTTGAAATGTGTGGCTTGCGAAAATTTGGCTTATAAGAGCTCTATACTAGCTATTGCTTGCAAAATTCTAAAGTTTGGACCTTATAAAAGCTAAATTGTTAGTTGGGCGTTTTCCGAATACATTATATATAATAACTGCCTATCTATTGAATCTAAAAAAAAAAAATAAAGATGAATTAAAATTAAGGACTTTTGCAAATTTGGGTAAGTAAATACATTTTAGGTGTGTTTTATTGATAATTTTACTAGAAAAATCTAAGAGTAAGAAATGTTCAATTAAACGATCAGCTATGAGCTTAGCTTGTGTATACCAACGTTGTGTATACCAACGTTCGCAGATAAGAGAAAGAGTGACTAGTGATATAAAAAGAGATGTAATAATATAAATATACTTTCCTTTTATTCTCAAATAATAGTTTTAAAAAGCCTTCCTTCTTTGACAAATCATAGAAAGTATCTACAGTTTTGTTTTATTGTCCATCATTTCTTAATCGGTTAAATTTCAGTTTTATGTGGTTTTTCATTGGAAACTTCAGATATTGCTCTGAGATTTAAAATTTTTGTTGCCGAATGAAACGCAAAAAGATTTTTTTGTGTATATCATTTTATGTTTGTTCATTTATAAATTGTCGGGAGGGAGAAAAACTGAGTTCGCACTAACTTGACAAGTTGGCAGTTAATTGTTGTGTATGTGAAAATGAAAAAATCTCAATTCAAATCGAGATTTCGAGATTTTGATCTAGACGTGATCTAGTTTTGATTTTTTTTACTAATGGAACGTAAAATCTAAAAAAGATGAGAAAAAAAATATATCTAGATCAATAAAAAAGCACTTTTTGCGAACAATGAAAAACCACAAGTTAAAGACTGCAGCAACCGTTGCGCCAAATATTTAGCAAATCAAACTATGGTGCAAATAGCCCACTCAACCAATTGATTACATTGTATAGTAAATATTACTTTTGTTTGGACTCTGTAAACGATAATATAAAATGTATAAAATTTAAAACTATTTAGCATCATATAAGACCATATTTAGCACCATACTTAGTCACAAACCAACAGTTTTTTAACCTAGTATGATGCTAAATCTTTTAAAATTTTACTCCTATATTTATAACCAGCGTAGATTAATTATTTTAGATTTTAGATTTTAAGTATTAAGTATTGTCACGTTAGTATTTAAAGATAAAAGAGTTATTAGCTATAAACGCTATAATAATTATGCACTCAAATTTTACTTTATATAAAGTAAAATATTTGTATCAATAAACCACGCCTATTTATGGATTTGATCAAATCATCTTGTTTTTTCTTAAAAAGGAATTGGACCGACAGAGATATCTCTCCTCGAGAATTTGTGGTTCCACATTTTTTTCATTTTCTCTACATCATCGCAATGTCATGTGTTTTGTGATGTGTATTTTGACACTTCAGCATATATTGCCATCGGTTGTCTCAAACTGGTAAACTCCAGAAATACATAAAATGAAAGTGTTTAAATATCGGATGAAGCGGAACGTTCATGCTTCTGGCCATTCCAGTGCTAAATTGATTTTATTATTTTTACTGGCAAAAATCCAGGAAAATTGAAACACCTCTTAATTTTGGCGACTATACCTATACTATTGAATGTGTTCATTTTTTCAAGAAGTTTGTGATGTAGCTACTAAAAAAACATACGGATAAAAAATGTCAATCTCAAATGTCAGCAATTTTTTTTTTATATATTTCTTCTTCCTCCACCTTCACACCCCCACTTTATCACCACATTCAGGATAATCTAAGAAATTTTTTATTAAGACATAATCAGCATATATTGTGTGCTTTTATTATTTTCACAATTTTTGCATACGTTCGACTATAATATTTGCATTCGATACACAGAACATGAGTTCGGTATAAGCAACATGTGGATTTTATAGACAAACTCGTACCATTTTCCGTACCCCCGCTTAGAGGGTACATTGCTTATGCTTTTGATCCTTTTTGAGAACAAAGAAGCATATTGTGAAGTCCAGAGATTACTTTAAGAGAATATATAATAATATAGTAAATATAAATTGAATGTTTATATATGTTAGGTCAAGCTCGGGGTGCAACGCAACTTATATAAAATATTTACGTTAAGGATAAATGTATGACTTGTACAAATATTTTATAGCGTCTCGGGCGATTTTTGTCCTTTTTAGCACTTTTATTGTTATATTTTTTACGATGATGAAGAATACAACATGTGTCCGCAGTTGAGTGATATGAAAAATTTTATTAACGTTTCAATTAACATACAAGACGAAGAAATATTATCGACCACAAAGGTTTTCACTTGGAAAAATTGTATCAGGGGGAACTGATTTTACGATCTCACAAAAGGATATCTCTTAATAATCCGAAAAATTCAATTTTGCAAACGGAGACATGTATAAAGAAAGGATTGTATCGAATCTTGGCGTTTGGATATTTTTAGTAGTCGCGAGTGTACTATCATCCTGTATAAATTGCATTACTTTCCTTTTCACTTTGGTGGGAAATGTATATATATACTATACTTAGGTATTACAGTAATATCGATATGTGTTGGGAAAGGTGATATGGTGGTGTAAAAGAAGCAAATTATGTTGTGGAGGTTATTCCTTATTATATTGACATGGCCTTTATCTGTCTAGACAAAGAGTAGCAAAAAGCATATTTGGTTACATCTCATGAGGATGCAATGAAGTAAAGGAGTTTTATTCCGTTGTTTTACTGGGATATTCTGCTTAATGTTGAAAATTTTGAAATTTTCTTTAATGTAAAATAATTTGCTTACTAAAATATTACGAAACATTAATAATTTATCTGTAAATTAATTAAATGATGATCCATTTATTGAATGTAATGGCTAATTGATAAAAGAAACATTCAAAAACCTGATTTAGAAATATTTAAAGACATAATTTGTCCGATTTTTTTTTTATTATTTATTTTATTATGAGGAGGACTATATACATATCTGAAAAGTTTTATCAAAACCTATGTAGCCGCTTAACGGTTACGAGACAGTGGGAGATACAGTTAAAAAAAATTCTGAAAAAAGTATTCAATTGATGCATCAAAAAGTATTTTGGATCGGTTACACACTAATATCGTTGTATCATCTGCAAATGTGAGCATGAAAGCATTGTTGGTCACTAAAAGGTCTCTACTATAAAACAAAAGGTTGATGTATGTTGACTCGCTCGGTGAACCACTCTATCGTAAGCCCAGGATTATTTGAATTCCAATTAACATTTCTGATTTGGATATCATCATACTTATTGGAAGGTCTCAAAAAAAATATCATTATAGTCTGTCCACTAAAAATTGGCAGTACAGGAAAGATAGGGATGTTTGTCTCTCATTCGCACTTCTTTGCTTTCCATAAGGTTATCTTCTTTCAAAAGCTCTAACAGGGTTGCCGTAGTAAGCATTTTGAATTGGAAAAAAACTGAAAAAATATGATGTAGGGTTACCTTTCTTCTTTTTTAATTAAATTTTTTTTCTTAATTTTTGTTTATAAAAATGAAATGAAATTTATCTTTTTCCACACCACCAAGAGGTAAGATAGTAGGCGCGTTTTCGAAAGGTATCCCCAGTAGGCCTAATCCTTTTTAAATAAAAAACAAACAAAAAATAAAGAATTTATTCATAAAGATTAATATAACAAGCAAAATAAATAAACAAGCATAACAAAAATATATATAAATTCATCTATTAAATCAAAATATGTACATTTATATATAAGTAAAGGTATTTTTATCACTCGAGAAGTTACTGCTGCTGTTGCTGCTCTCTTCATCTAGATTTATTATAAGGCTTTCTACAGCGTTTTCCGAAAAAACGTCCATTTCCCACATTTTCGGCTCAATTACCTGCTCGACGTGTTGGACAGACCGGTGCCATTTCTCACTAATCACAAAAATAGGTACACGAAACATCAATACCGACCGCCCGCGCGCTTTAAAAATCTACGCAAATAAGAAAAAATATACACGAAATATCAACCGACCGACCGGCATGAGAATCTACGCAAATAAATTCTTTAAAGACAACAGCTTACCTACATTTTTGTAACTGCATTTTAAGATTTTCCCCACATAAAAAACACAAACATGACCAACAAAAACACTGCACGATAACACTTTTGTACTATTAATATGCTCATCTCAATATCTCATTATCATTTCATCAATAAAAGGTATTTTTAAGCTCTAAAATCAAAAGTTCCTCAACAGAAGCTCAATATAAAAAAATACGAAACGAGTTACCAAATTGACAAAGGTATCTCTGTTCGAATGGATGTTAAAAGAGGGTTGAAATGCATTAGCCACTCAGTGCGTATTCAACTGTACGCTAGGCAGGTCGTGTCGGATGCGATCGAAAAATCATTGGCGGGTAAACATTTTTTAAATGGGGTTTCTTTCAATTCAGTATGGTGCACGAATAAGGCGCGCTACTGATTTTGAAAAAGCTTCCCCATAAGGCCTGTACTGCCAATTTATAGAGGACAAACTATAGTAATTATTTTTTCAGAGGTCATCCTCCAGGATCGTGTCATATACTCTCGAGGAGAATTTGCGGAGATGAACTTCTGTTAAAGTTTTGCAATGATGTTTGAAATCGTGAAGCCCAAAGTTTTTATTAAGCAAAAAAAAAAATATGTTATAGTCTATATGTATAAACGAGATAAGCGAACAAAATCATAAAAAAATTTAGTAAAAGTAACGAAAACTAGCCAAAATAACTTGTATAAAGCCTTTTACTACTTCTATAGCAGTCTGAAAATAGTTTGTGTTGAACCTATTACAAGTTAAATTGTTAGTTGGGACATTCTGAAGGCAAAATTAAAGTATGCAGACAACTTTATTGGATATATATACATTTAACAAACAAATTATTTCAAAATCGCTTGAGCGGTCGAAATCAATTTTTGTTTAAAATTAAAAAAAAAAAAAAAATTTATAAATTCGAAGTACACCAATTTTAGGTGCTGAATAGTTTGCATGCAATGTATCAAAAACAAAAAAAATTAGTGAAGCCGTGTTTCAAATATTGAATTAATAAAAAAATAATTAAAATTAAGTGTTGGTTTTAATCAAATTTTTGCAAAAAATCGATGAAGCCGTTTTTGAGAAAAAAAAATTGAATCTATGCAGGCAGTTAAAATGTTTTTGTACAATTTATTTTGAATACTTGAACTGTCATCCATGCAAAGTGTGGATGTTTATAAAATAAATTTTGGGTACAGTGTGTAATGATATGTGTAATATGATCTGTGCTTAACATATACCTACTTAATTAGGTATTTACATAAAATTAAAAAAAAAAAATTATAAATTTTTTTTCAAAATTTTGAACAAAAATTTTAACGTTAGTTTGACAGAGTCTATTCACTAAAACAACTATACTTAAGAAAAGAGTAGAAGAACAGATTTCTGGGTTTTTAAAAATGTATAACTTCGAATTTTATTTGTCTTACGTTGTTGTTTTCTAATTTTTTTTTCTGCTTTATTTTATTAGAAAATTGCACCTCCCGCCTCAACGGAGGGAGATAGACATCCCTTCATTACCCAACCTACTATAGCTCTAGTTTTTTGATGCACGTTTTACCTTAATATAATTGAGTCTAACTCACTGTAGCGTGTAAACCAAATAAAAGGTTGGATATTTCCCAGTTTCACCCAGGTAGATCGTTCATTGCATAAGACCATCGATTTACTTTGCAACCATTTTTGTAGACTTTTGCAGTCCGATAACTTAAGACAACATTTCTTTATAGTATATCAAAGATAAATGAAGTATGAATTTTTTTTGACGCAGAGGAAAGTTTAAGAAAATTCTCTTTAAAAAAAATGAATTGGAAATTTTTAGCGTGAATTGTACTATACGCTTGTTATTACATTTTATTCTAAAACTAGGATTTCATATTCTGTTACTTTGATAACATTCCAAATTTTATAGGACTATTTGATCTTTTTGTTATACCTTAGCGGTTATTGAAATTTTGTTTCTAGCACCTATAAAAAAAAACTAAAATGTTTGTCATAGGTAAAACAATTTATTACATTTAAAAGTCAAGTGCATATTTTTTACTTAGAGAAATCTTAAGTATCTAGTAGTACATATTTAAATTCTTTTTAACAATTTTTCAATAGTATTTCAAATATATTTCTCAATCTTCTACCGTACCTTGACAGTTGTTCCATTATAAAAACAACTATACACACACCTACTAGAACAGCATACAATTCAAAACATCCTTTAAATTCATCAAATGAGATACTTTTATCATCGACAACTTCTGTTTTAATATTTTTCTCCATTGGACATTTAATATTCCTGCCTTGATTTATAATTCCACATTCATTTATAATATCCAATTTACTAGAAAGTGCCTTCAACAAAAAAGATTTTTTCCGTAAATAAATACAATTCACCACTGACATAACTGGATTTTTAGCGTAAGAGTATTTTTGATCAATGTAGTGATTAGTAAGATATTGTCTTGATTTAACGAAAGCATACTTTCCTGTCATATTAGCAATTGAGTCAAAAAACATTCCATTCTGAACTTTAATCAAATTATTTTTAAATTCTGGAATATTTGCAAAGTATTCATTTTCGGAAGGTGTCACAATTAATTTATAGTCCTGTTCGAATGCTTCTTCAAGAGATTCCGGTGAAGATCTATTAGGTTTGTTCTGAAGAAATCCAAAAATAGAACCACCGTATGAACTACTAAGAATAAGAACACTAAATGCCCAAGGAGCGATGGCAATTCGTACTGGGTTTCCACTGCAACTACTCAAATATTTTTCCCATATGAATCGAATAACCACTTTTCCTGCAATAAGAATACATATAAGTAGCCAAGTAGACATATCAAATGGATAAAAAAGTATCTTCATTGAGCTAAGTGGTTCTGGCTTAAAAATAAGCATTTTAATGTCTGTCCGATAAGGGATGCCTGCAAAAGTAATTCGTCTTAGATTTGTGCAAGCGCAATTCCCAATCATAAAATCTCCACGCTCTTCACTTAACTATATTATTAACCAAAACAAATATAAAATTATATATTGCAAATAGAAAAGATTATATACAACTTGCAATTTTAAAACCTCCAGTGGAACTTCCATTTTCAAAAACATTACCGATAAACTCTGAAAATTTTAAAATTAAGTTATGATACAAGTCTTTATGTTTGACTTTACCTGGATCGTCAGGCACCAAAATAGCTTCCGGAGAAAAGTTCATCATATTAATAAGTTTTTCCAGAATCATTCCATCTTCTGTGCAATGAATCTTGTTTTTCTGTTTAAACAATTTGTATAAATTTCGTTCCCAAAAGATGACCTTAATTGGACATTTCCAAAAGTTATTAATTTTAGATGGAAATAAAGATCTCTTCAATTTGAAACTTCCATTATTGAAACTGTTGTGAATTCGTGGTGAACTATCCTTACAGTGTCCTTGAGTATATGGAAAGTAGGTATATAGATTCACTACATAATCCAAATCTTCTACTAGAACATTAACATTAAAAATTGATCGATTCCAACAGCTTTTTAAAATCTCTTTAAGGACTTTTCCAAGGCTCGGAACATTTTTAGGTAGTACAATCAGAAAATATTGGGAGCTTTGAAGAATAGAATTTTTCATCAGGAAATATCTAAATAAGTTATTATAATGAATTACAAAACTAAAACAAATTTTTCTTGGTACTTACTTCCATGATTTCAAGGAATCAATGAAAATAAATCGGAAATTATACTTGTTCTTTCTATGTCGTGGATTTAATTCCAGTGTAACTCGATCCGTTTCGGTGCTGAATGCTGCCACTGTTTCGATGAAATCTTTTCTGAAATTTGAGTCAGTTTCAGTTTCTATTGAAATTTCAACATTCTTTATAAACGACATAGCATTTTCTTGAACAATTAAAATAAGACACTCTTTTATTCTGTCTCCATTTGCAGAATTTTCGTTTTGCAATAACAAATCTTTCATAAAAGTATATTTTGCAATTGCACTCGCTGACGATGCCAAAATGCATAATAAAATAATACAATAAGTTCCCATCGGAACATTGAATTAACACTGCTTTTTGGTTGGAATAGGAGGTGTTAGTAAAGCAAATCAAAAGCAACTAATGGTATTACGAATGAATCTAAATTTACATCATTGTTTTTTTTTTTTTAATGTTAAAAAAAGGAATTTGTTTTTTAGGGTATACTCTCACTGTTTTTCAATGCCATGCCATGAAATAAACGTCCATTGATACATACTCTTTTTTTTACTTTTTAATATCAAAATGAAAACTCTTATTAGAAAATCCTATATATTTGAAATGACGTTTGTGACGTTTTCTTTCTTGTTATAAAAAAAACTTAAAACATTAGAGACAAAATATCAATACAAATAAAAGTCGTTTGTTGGACTTTTGTAGTTTTTTTTAGATTTTGCAGTCTTTTGCTGTTTTGCCATAACATTATTTTCTGCTCTCTCTGTCATTTGTTACAGTCGTTTGCATTTGTTTGCATAACCTTTACATAATTATTTATTCTTCATTCATAGATATTGAATTATATTCGTTTTTTTCCCATTTTTTGCTGTTATTTGCTTGCTTAACTTGGCTTATCTTTTTCTTGTTTCAATTCTGTTATTTTACATTTCTTTGAATTCATTTGCAGTATTCAACATTTTTCTAGGCAGGCATCTTACCCTATCGTGTAGATATTGTTAATATAATAGACTACAGAAAATTATTATTAAAACATGTGATTGAAATCTTATCTAGCCATGATCTTAAAAGCTTATTATTTTGTGATTTCGAAATTAACATTTAAAAACTAATAGCACATGTATCAAAAACACAAGCATAGTTTTAATTGTATCCATAAATATAATTATTTAAATAACTAAATTACCATCATTAGACCACAGGACACCGCTCTTACCTGGTCGGCTAACGCAAAGGCCAAGCCCTAAAGGTGGGTGTCCATTTGAGGGTGGAAGAGCTGGAAAGAGGTCTCGAAAATAACTTTTCAAGTGGAAGTGAACAGAGTTCCGAGAGGCCGAGAGTAGGTATAGGTCGAGGATATTTAACTTTTTACTCTCGACACTCAAATATTTTTAGAGCTATGGTTCATTGTATTTTGTATATTTAAAAATGCCTAATGCCCATCAATTTAAGAGTTTTTTCGTTATTAAACGCTCGATAATAACTCTCGGTAAGCTGTCCATTTGAGATAATAAAATAATGCGAGATTTTAATATCGCGAGCTCTCCAGTAGAATTTCAGGAGTTTATTTTCAGAGAGTATTTTCATAAGTGGGTTCAACTGTTCACTTGATATTATATTTCTTCTGCTATAGTTATCATTATCACTCAGTGTTGAAAGAGTGAAAGTGCAAAATGTTTACTAGCGAAAGGTTGCAGCTGTTTGAATATTGGCACTAGAACTGCTCGCAGCATTTACACTCTCAAAATAGACACCCACATAATAATAATGTGGGAATTCTGCGAGCTTATTTCCGATAGTGATCAAAAGACACGTGTCTTGCTAATTTCGAATGTCGAGAGTAAAAGACAACTCTCTGCGAGGTACTCTTGGGAATGTGTGCACTTGCGAATTTGGTCTCGAGACCTGCTCGCAGCTCTCATAATTTCAAATAGACACCCACCTTAAGAGTCACATGGAAATGGGCACAGGTTTTTATCACTATACCGAATAATTCTAATTTCCAACACCATTCGTCAACATCGCAAAATATATATTGTGCTGATATCAGAGAAGAAGAATCAACTGATAATTGGATGTCCATTTGAGAGAGTAATATGCATCCTTAGTGCCAAAATGTAAGCTCTCACAACTTCCAACTGATTACTAAACGAAGAAAAAAACTAACATCAGGTGGTCACTCTCATCAGGAAAAAAAACTCTCGAAATATTATCAGGCAACTCGCGAACCACGATATTAAAATCTATTGAAAACATTAGTCTCAAAAGGAAACCCACCTAATATGTATAGTTGAAACGATGCATATACGGAGTCGTGCAATACTATCCGAAATTTAGGAATTTAACGATCCATACGTTACCCTCTCTTTGTATAACTGTTATGTTAGGCCGCATCTTAAGTATGCCTCACAAGTATGGACCCCTTTCTATGAAATCCATAAGAAACGTATTGAATCAGTCCAGCATAATTTCATTCGCTTTGCTCTCAATGGCCTTCCATGGGCTGATCCATACAACCTGCCACCATACGAGCATCGGATAAGGCTTTTGCAGATACAATCTTTATATCAACGTAGAGAAAACAATGACTTAATTTTTTTCCATCAACTTATCTCTGGACAAATTGATTCGTCGGACCTTTTAGCCTTAATTGGTTTTAACTACCGCGGACGGTCGTACCACCTTCGAAGTTCTGAGCTTTTTAATATTGAACATCACAGAACCAATTATGACATGCATATGAGCCTCTCACGCGGATGAGTAAGTTATATAACTTGAATGGGGGTGTGTTGGGTTTTAATTTAAATAAAAGTAATTTAAAAACTATTTTCAGAACCAGTGCTCCACGATCCTAAATGTTTCTGTGTCATTTTGTTTAATTTTGACTTTATATGTTTTCATGTTTTTATGTGCATTTGTTTTTGTTTCATTGTGCTTACTAACAACTAAAACCTGCACTAAGTGATGAGCCAGTGGGACACATTATATGTGTTGGCAAATCTTCTTTCATCTGCTGATGCTTGCTTTAAGCTCCATTTGAATAAGATCTGATAGTGTAAAAAAAGAAATCCCAATATAAAAAACTTATTTATAGGTACAATGCGCCCATAATGGCAGATTGCTTGGTTCGCTCAGTTTTCATTCACTTTTTACTTAAACGAATTTTTCGTTCGCAAATTTGACAGTTGACGAAATATATCTGAAATTTCCTTGCGTTTGCATTCTATTATTATGGGCGACTCAAGGAATTCACAGCACTTAAGGGAACTGTAGATTTATTAGATCACATTATCTTATCTGTTTGATTTCGGTTATGGTTGGACCTTTCAGCTTTGCTCTCGAGAGTTTGCTATATAACGAAAGTACTCTAAAATAGTAGAGTATAGTGCAATCTATAGAAGGTAATAGAGTGTACTTTTAATTGTTATTTACACTAACTGTAGCAACTCCATTTGCTTTCGCCGGCCGTGTTTATCTAAGTATACCCAAACAGTTTCCCCGTTCTTTTCTTTTGAACTACCAATATAGTAAAACAAATAAAATTGTCTAAAAATAATGAAAAAGATCTTTAATCGGAAATCTAATATTCTACACATTTTCTTGCACAACAAAATAAACGGAGTTCTATTTTTGAAACACGTGTTGATGTCTCATCGAGGGAGCTCTTAATATTCGAAGCTTGCCAACATTTTTTGAACATATATATAATGTATTATGTATAGAATCAATTTATTTTAACCCATAAAAGCAATATACAAACCGCGTTCGGCTTCTCACCAAGTTTCTACCATAATGGGTCATAATTAATCAGTTAAAGAGAAAGTTAATCCTTTTATGAAACATGTAATCATCATTTCACATACGAATATAAATTAAACAACCCACAAGACAGACGCCTCCAGAGTAAACATCGCCCGAAATGAAAAACACATTTTCAAGCGAAAAATTATTGCATTGTCAGGATAAACGAAGAAAAATGAACCCCTTCTCCCAATTTTCTGAATATAATGTGTGTTCACTAAAACGCCTGTCAACCATACACCGGGTAATCACATATGCAGATTAAGTTTACACATCCCACAGAACCACCACACTCGATCCACCCTCAAAGGATCTATAAACCCTTTAACAAACGAATGTTTTTCCTCTTCGGTGGTTTCACACAATAAACTTTCCGAAAAATGTTATAATTTTACTTTGCATATACGAAGAAAAAAAAAAAACAATTCCAACTTCCTTTCTCATTTCAGGTGTATCCAATAAATTCGACTTTTTAATGATACCGATTAAAAGACACCTCCTTTACTTTCTTATGAAGTTTAACTTATCGAAAAAGACGTTTTAATTAATCAAAAGTCTTATTTCGCTACCACACACAAGTCGTATCCTTGAACGCATATCGAATTAACGGATGAATTTTTGACAAAATCGAAAAACTGTACTCGATACGGGATCACAGGTTTTATTTGTTACACTTTTAGAAAAGGGGTTAGAGAGATGTCTCACCCCCATTCTCATCTGACATGGAACGGATACGGTTCACATATGAACTAAATAAATACACAAGGCGAATTCCCAAAAGAAATCGAAAATTATTCGAAGGAAACCTGCTATGTTGTTCGCGTGGGTATTAATTATTTTTCGGTTTTAATTAGATTGGGATCGAGGTGAACTTTTGAAGATTCGGTTCAATGCAGAGCTGGCAAATGGCGTAACTTATGTGATGTGAATGGAGGTAAATATACGTTCAAAGGAATCAAAAGGAGATGTGAGTAATTATTATATCCTTGGGTATATAGTATATACTTTACTTATAATAGACAAATTGATGATGAAGCTATACCAGTAAGTAGAGACAATGAAAATAAGTGAAACCTTATGACTAAACTAAACCTATATCAACTCACGAGAATGTGGAGTAAGCATAATATCAATTAAAGTTGAAAAGAAAGAATATCTTAAGCCCCACAACGACAACTTGATTTTTTACTTGCTTAATGAGGCAAGTATTGGTTTGGCGTAAAAAAATTAAAAGTTTTAGTCAAACCTTATTATAAGATTATATATGGAAGCATTAAAAAGTAGGTTTCGTCATGCCATCTGTCGGTCTATCTGTGCGTATTTTCGTGCATATGTAAAGTTGTCTTTTCACCGCCAAAACGTTTTAGCGGATTTTATTCAAATTTCGTGTACCTATAGCATTTTTTAGTAATGCCACTGACGGCCAATTTTGAATTTTCGTTTTAGCCCAGTTATAAGCGGGTATCCCATACTAGTACAGTCATTTTTAGGCAAATAAAGGGGTGAACCTAGAAATGAGAGATAAAAAGCTGGAAACTTGTATACAACTTCAGTTTGGCGTTCTAAAAGTTGTCTAGAAAGTCAACAAAAATCTCGTGTCTGCAAAATAAGTTATATTCAAGGTCAAAGTTCAGTTTTTTTTAGAAACATCTCGGTTCTTATGGCTCCAAAGAAGTTAGCATCCATTACAAAGTTATAAAGCATTAACATCATTCCAACAAATTTTGTCACAAACATTTTTTGATAGAATCAACCGTTTTGAGATAGGGGGCGTTGAGTTCCTTTTCGTGACCTTTGACTTTGAAAAACTTATATTGCAGACATGGGATTTTTCTTAACTTTCTAGACAACTTTTAGATCGCCAATATGAATATGAGTTTCCAGCTTATTTCAAGGTTAAACACTAACTATAGACTGGACTATCAGCCCTATTCTACTATTCACGTGGATCGTAAATTCACCTCACCCATTCGATTCCCTTTTCCCCTACCTTTTCATTCTGCTATTCGTCAAGTGAACTACATTATCCCAAATTAGTTTGACAGCTGTTCTCAGTTCATGTGAAATTCTTAAGAAGTTTCAACAAATATTTTGGTTGATTATTTTGTAAAAGCCAAAAAATAAACTCAAACAGGAAAATTCGCAAAAACATAAGAAAAAAAAAATGTTATATAGCTGCCGGTTGAAGTATGAGTTGTACCTATCAACTTATTGAATCGATTTGTGTTTTAGTGGTAAAAATGTTAATAATCTATTATTTATAATCAAATCTTCTAAATTAAGCAATAAATTTGGTTTTACTTACATTTTTCGAAGCACTACCTTACAAGATAAATCAACAATTGAACAGATCCGCAACATTTTATTTGCGGATCTGAATTCTATGGAGTGAGTGCGTTCACGTGAATAAGATAATGCCACACTCATTGGCGTACTGACGGGGGGTGTGGGGGTGTCTAACCCCCACGGATTCGCAGAGTCGGCAAAGTCGGCATTTTGAAAATTTCAAATATTTAAAAGTATTCGGGTCATTAAATTCGAGATTTTTGAACTAAGATGAGCAAATCGGCATTCTTAAAGGTTTTTAAATTTATAAAAGCAAGGAAGTCGGTATTTGCGATGGTTTTTAAACTAAAGTGTACAATTCGGCATTTGCGTACAATTTTAAACTTAAAGCGAGCATATAGTTTAAAGTTTTTAAATCTATTAAATCAAGAAATATTTATTTTCAAAGCTTGTAATTTTAAATGTAAGTCGGTATTTATGCAGATTTTTATACTTATATAGGTGAGGGACTCGGCATATGCGATGGTTTTTGATCTTAAGTGTGAACGTCAACATTTTTGCAAGTTTTCAAATGTATATTAGAAAGAAAGTCGAAAATTTTTGAAGTTTTCAAACTAATTAAAGTATGAAAATCGGCATTGTCAATGGTTTTTAATTTTAATGTTGTAGTCGGTATTTTTGAACATGAAAAGTGCACCTCCAATCCTGTAGAACTAACAACGCACAAAAGGATTGGTTGAAAGTGTAAATCACTAGGCCTTGGTTCTTCGGAGCTGTCAGTGCCACCAAATTTATAATTTTTTTATTTTGTAATAACTATCTCATTATTAAAAATATCTTCTTTTTCAATTTGTAGGCAAATAATTCCAACAAAGTTGGTGTTAATTTCCGATTATTATTGCCCGACGTTTCGTTACATTTTTCGTGGTCACAACCCGTGATGTTTCTTTTCACGAAAAGTGTAACCCTGTCGAAAAGTCGGGCAATAATAATCGGAAAATAATTTTTAATTTAAATAAACAATCGCGGTAAGTCCGCTTAATGTTTCTTTTCAAAAACTAGGTTCTTGCAACCAATTAAATTAAGAGAAATTCAACCGATATAGTAGTTTAATAACTTTTAGTAGATACACCGAGGCAGGGGGTAAAGTTAAATATTCAAAATTAAAATTCCTTAAACCCGTGAAGCAAAGCGGACCACTTGGCAACCTACTGTCTAATGAGTAAACTGTTAAAGGCACCTGCCAGTGCCAGAAGACATGTTATAACCAATGCAAGCATTGGTTATTACAAGTATAACCAATGCAAGCACATTATTCCGCGTCCGCGGAATAATGTGCTTTTAGACAGACTTTAAAAAATATTGTTGCATTAATTAATTTATTCCATTTGCGTTTTCAAAAACTATTAGTTAAAAAACTTTTCTTTAAACTCGATACGTATTTAGTATAAATGAATACATTGCTATTGAAAGAATTCACGTGTTTTATTTTTTTAATATTGCAGCAGTAGGCACTCAATATTAAAGTTTCGGCAAATTCCCTAAATAAGTCGGCAAATTCCTAATAAAACTCACCCCCCCCCCCCAGGGCTCGACCTCTTGGTACGCCCCTGGCCACACTGTGTTACCGATATTGTTGATGTAAATCCATAGTCACATTGCATGGCAGTATAGAAACAAGTGAAAATTCAAGTAAAATTCCCCCCGATGAATAGCACAATAGCACTGTATATAACGGTTTTAGTTTTTAAAATTTTTCTCGAAACCGGCTTTATAAAAAAAAAACTTTTCCATAAAACTTTATGGACGATATTCTTGCAATGCAGTTAACGGTTTCTTACAAATGTTGGCTATAAATGGATAGGGGCTAAATCGATTTTATATAAAATTGTTATGGCACTTTATTTAGATATTAAACACAAAATGGCATATAAAAAAACTATTTAATGATATAGCTACCATAAAAAACTTTTGTCAAAAGAGTCATTTTAACCGAACATTTGATATTTATAAGAACTTATTTTAAAACACCTTATTTTATTGTTTCAAACACAAAAAAATAAACTTAACAAATGACTTACACCTAAACGCGAATGCATTTCATACGTTTCGTTGGCGTTCATCATCAGCTTTAACTCGATTCAATTATATAACAACAATCGAGTTTTGTTCCGGGTCCTCATGGATTAGATAAACCTCGACTCAATTTTGATGAAAATTTTGGATCTCTTCGTCCAATATCTGTGCAGTGCGTTTTCATAAGTCTAAAAGTCGTGATCCCATTCGAGATCATAACATCGTCAGTAAGAAACAAAATTTAAAAAGTCAAGAGTCACAATTTAAAGCATTTACTTAACAACACAAAGCCCCTTTAGTTTTGATATTTGAGACTCTAGAGATGATAATGAAATATTGTTTATGATAAAAGAGTATAACTCATCTTATTTCATTTTTAAATAACACATTTAAATGACATCAAACGTTTATTTCTTTATTCTTTCTGGACATTTTATTAAATCCAAAAAAAAGGGTTAAATCTCAAAATAAATATGACTAATTAGACCATTAACGATAACAAAAAGCCTTCTGTTGCACAAGGTCGACTCATTTATTAGCTAAGAAAACAGAAAAAGAATCTGATACTTATTATGTAAATTAATCAACAAAAAATCGTGATTTTCAGTAAAGGGGTTGGTTGGATATTGCTTTATCTACTGACGCTGTTAATTGATTAATTTTGTTTAAGATTTCAATACCTTCCATCAAAATTAAAAGAGTGTGAACTGGATTATTAAAATAATATTAATTGAATGAATTTATCACAAAAAAAGGACGAAATATACAAATAATGAGCAGTAAACAGACGCGCTTTCTGATGGCACGTGATTAAGTGTCAAGAAGAGGGTGTGTTCATGGAAAAATAAGAACAAAATTGGAGTAACATTTCCGCTTACCATCATCCCATCCGTTTAAATACAAGTAATTCGATAATTTTCTATCGCTTCGTCAAATCCACATCAGCATCACTCATCATTTATTTTTATTTGATAAACCATCGTTTTCTTCCTTGCAAGGATAATGATTGGAAAAATACTATTGACCTGAATTTGAATCCAAACGCCAGAAGTCACGTACAAATTACCCAAATCAAGGAGAACCATCTGAAATAGAGTTAATGTGCCCTTAGGCGGTAGCACATTTGGAATTTTGGAACTGTCAATTAGTGAGCATTTACGTTTTCGAAACGATAAGAGAATATTAAATTTTATTTTCGTCACATTTATGATAAAATTCTTTTAACTATACATGACTTTTAAGAAGCCATTAGTATTTAAATTTAGATAACTACCTACACAAAATTCCATTTAGATGAGTTTAAAATCAAAAATGCTAAAGTCCCTTTTGACAATATCCTGAAATTTTGTCCTCAGGCTAAACAGTAAAAATAACCGCACTTCAACCCATCCTTTCATATATGAATTCTTATCCATAGTGTTTTATTTTTCATCCATTCCAGCAAACCCACCCTCACAAATTCATAAAAGCCATAATAATTTGTGCAACACATGTGGGGCAATGAATTTCGCACAAATGAATGAACCGAAATGACCATTCAATTTTACGACCCTGGATATTATGGTTTACTACTATGGTTGTGTTGGTGGTTACGGTATAGTGCCATATACTTGTCACTTAAAAACACATCTTGTTGGCAATTTTGTGAAAATAAGGCCCTGAAGCGTTTTGGTACGCAAGTTGAATGCGAACCACCCGACCAACCGACCGAAGTATATCCACCAAAGGTTAATTTTTTTTGGGGGAAAAGGATTAAAGGCAAAATTAAACGAAAATATTTTTAGAAACTATACGTATTGAATATTTATACGGTAGAGATGTATACAAATATAAAATGTGGGAAGATGTCTTATTTATATTTTGGAGATGGAAGAAACAGTTTGCGGTGCGAAAAAGTTATCCCTTTGGTTCGTACGAGTAGCCTTTGGGCATTTCCTTTGGGAGGAAAAGAACAAGCCATCTCTAGTCAGCAGAAATTTGATATGAAAGTTTGATTTTTTTTTTGTTGTTGTTGCAAAAGAGTTGAGGCACAAAATATTTTCTTAAAGATTTATGATTTATCGGCAAAAAACTTAGCAGACAGTTTTGAAACTTGATGTTATGATGCGGTCTCAATGTTGACCAATCTTGCCAACTATAAAAATGGGCAATGAATAAGAAAGTTTACTTATTTGTTTTAATACAACAGAAACCTTTGCTCTGAAATTTAGTGAGCGACAGAAGTAAGTTAGAGAGGGAGTTATGGAAGCTAGATGAAATGCGGTCCGTCGGTCTGACTGTGCGGATATGCTGATATGCGGATGTGCGGATGTTCGGTTGTATGTTCACAGAGCTACAGCCTAAACGGTTGGACGGATTTTTTTCAAACTTCGTGTTTAGTAATTTTTGGTGATACCCTAAAGGACAAATTTGAATTTTTGTTTTAGCCCGGCTATAATGGGTACCTCCCAGACAACAGTTTTAGTTTTTTTCCAAATTTTCAGGAAAACAGCTCTAATGATTTTGATAAAACTTTGTAAAATTTATATTTGGAGTGCTCTTAATATAACTGCATTTCAGTTTTTTGGCTAAAAATGCACATAATGAAGATTTGGTGTTAAGGGTTTTTAACAAATTAGGCCTTAAAATGACAACGGCTTACCCGATTTTATTTAAATTTGGTATGGTATATAATTTAAGCATTTAAAGAGATTTTTACTTGTTTACTTGTATCATAAATATTTAATGAAGTATGTACTTGATTAAGCAAAAAATGTGTCTTAATAAAATTTGTTTGGCTTTAAAAAACCAAATAAAATGATTCATTGAAAATGAAAATCGGGCAACTGGGTTTGGCGGCCATTTTAAAAAATGGTGGCCAAAGTCTCATATCTTGTATTATGTGACCAACTTTTTTTTGGGTGTTGAACAAAGTCCCAAAGGAAAACTAACGAGACATATAACGACACACGTAATATGGTGCCATTGAATAAGTTATTCAATGCTGGTGCCCTACTATATAATTTTTTTTAGTTGTTTACTTTTATCTTGAATATTTCAGCAATTACTAGTTTAAGCGAAGAATATACCTTAAAAAAATTGTTTGTCTTTAAAAATCTTTTAAAATCAAACTTCTAAGTACCTACGGAGATACAGTCAAATAAAATTAAATAAAATTAAGCGGCCATTTTTCAAAATGGAGGCCAAACGCATATGATTTGGATCATGTGACCCATTTTCTTTATTCCCCTATGGGTGTTTAACAAAGCCCCAAGACAAAACTGAAGAGACATATAACGTTATATGCCGTACGGCTGGACCTATAAAAAGTGAAATTATTTCTCGTGAAGTTTTTCCTCGTAAGTTATAAGTATTCCTCAATCTGCACCTTTATGAGACATTTTTAATCAACAAGTATAAAGGATGGTCGTCTTCACATTATTCCTAAACTAGACATAATTAGTATTTATTTTTGGTGCGATTTTGGGTACATGAAAGTTTTTTGATTCAACTTTCAACATGTGACCAAAAACATAACATACCTATAGGAGTTAAATAAATGAAAGAATCAATTTGTATGGAAATTCTTGTTTTTTAACTGCTCATACATAGTTATGTATTTTCTCAAAAGTAACTAAAAAGGCTTGTCTGACCCTCATCAGATTTTTCAACGTTAAAGCTTTGTTTAAGTGCCCATTTTTTCAAAGATCGTGAAAAATAGATGATTTTACGGTCTCCTCCTTTATAATAAGTTTAAGATAATTCGATTTGCATGCATGTAGAACTTTGTAGAATAGATTCGATTCATTTGATTCGATATACATATAGATAAACCTAACAAGTACAGTTCCATTAATGTAGAACATGCCCTTTGTTGGCGTTTGCCTACTTTACAAAACATTTATATAAATTTTATACAAGTTTCTTCGGAGTAATTTGAATAATTTTTATTTCTCTAGCTCTAACATTCTTAGATAAAGTTGTTTAACCAAATAAGTTTTTGCAAAATTTATTTTAAAAACAATTTCAAACTAATATTTTTCAAAATTTAACGTAATTAGGTATAAGAATTATTTTTGTTTGCAAAATTCATTTTTAGTCGAAAACAGGAAACCGGATGGTGAAATATGACTTTTACATTTTGAAAAGAACAAAAACCACATCTTTTAAGAAAAAACTATTTTGTAAAATCTACTTAAGTGATAGGACTTTAATGATTAAAGTCTTAATGTAATTCAATGAACATTAAACGATCACCCTTATTTTTATTAGATACTTATATCCAAAATGTTATTTGTATACAATAAAGTAAAAAAATGCTGGATAAATAAAGTGTTGGAAAAGGGTTTTTATATATAATTTTCCCTTGAATGATCTATTTTGAAACTATAATCGTTTTATATAACATTAAAACATATGTAGTTGAAAAGGATAAACCATCCTAAATCTTTAAATTATGTTTTTACCAAATGTATACAAATATTGTTTATTGCTACCTAATAAAATGAATTGAAATGTATTGGATAAATGCTATTCCACACATTTTTTTCATTGATAAAACCTGAAAATCGACCTGTCAATTTTATTTATTTCGCCGTGATGGAAGGCTTATACAATTTACCAATCTATACAGGGTGATTGGTATAAGATGCACCAAAAAGCTTGAGCGTGTAGGTGGGGTTAAGACAAGAACAAAATCGTATGAGAGGGGGGTCTATTTCCCCCCGTTTAGGCGGGAGGGGCAATTTTCTAAAAAATTGACTTAAATCAGAAAAAGAATTATTTAAAAACAACGGTGAATAATACAAAGACTTGTTATATCTTTTTTAAAAGCCAGAAAACTACTCTTTTATTTTATTTTTAAATTAAGATATTAAAGTGAACAGTTTTAAAAAAATTAATTTTCAAACTCAAAATTTTGAAAAAAAATTTAAAAAAAAATGTTTAAACTAATTTTTTTCAAAATTTTATGTAATTAACTATTATTTTTATTTTCAAAATTCAATGCTCTTAATAATTTTTAGTCAAAAACAGAAAACCGGATGCCAAAATGTATTTTAGTTTTTGAGAAATTAAGAAAAACTAGAAGTATTTTTTTCCAAAAAAAACACTTTTTTTTTGGTTTTCCCAAATTTGACCTGTTCAGGTTAATTATAATTTAGGGAATTATCCCTTTTTTATTTTTTATTACATACCATCCGATTTTAATTTAATAATAAAAAAAAACGAATTAACTTTTTACTTATTTTACTAGTTTTACTTTTAATTTTTTTTAATTTCTCAAAAACTAAGATACATTTTGGCATACGGTTTTCTGTTTTTGACTAAAAATTAATAAGAGCATTGAATTTTGGAAATAAAAATAGTAGTTAATTACATGAAATTTTGAATTAGTTTAAAATTTTTTTTTTATTTTTTTTTTCAAAATTTTGAGTTTGAAAATTAATTTTTTTAAAACTGTTCACTCAAACAACTTAATTTTAAAATGAAATAAAAGAGTAGTTTTCTGACTTTTCAAAAAGATATAACAAGTCTTTGTATCATTCACCGTTGTTTTTAAATGATTTTTTTTCTGATTTAAGTCAATTTTTTAGAAAATTGCCCCTCCCGCCTAAACGGGGGGAAATAGAACACCCCCTCTCATACGATTTTTTTCTTGTCTTAACCCCACCTACACGCTCAAGCTTTTTGGTGCATCTTATACCAATCACCCTGTATATATTTATATATTTTATATATTATTTATGAATTATCCAGCTATGAATAAAATTCAATCTTTATTTCATAAAATTTGTATTTAAATATTGAACATTAAAAAAAATTTAGTGAATATTTAAATTAAACTTATGTTAATTCTTTATTTTATAAAGTTTTAGAAATAACAGTGCTACAAACGAAAAACAATTTTATCTCATATTCCTTCTTATCATAAGCATAATAATGTCAAATCACTCATACATATATGTAAGAAAAATAAAGTAAGAACCCTCATGTTAATATTTTCTTAAGTGATTACATGAGTTGTTCCTTGGATAAGTCATCACCACTTAACATTGTTGCATATCAAAAAAAGACACCCCACATCAAAATACATCAAAATATTGTCTAACCCTACATCAATGTCAATCTCTATTCAGTGTGTAAAAATTGCTAATGTAATCCAATTTGCAGCTTTCTGACCATAAGCGACCTCTATCCACCGGGTAGCCCTTCTTCAAAGATTTAAAGAAGTTACACTCTATAAATATGATGTTGGTCCGTTATTTTTTATGAAACGATTTCCCAAATAGTCTGATCGACAGTTGGTGCGTTTTTTGTATCAATTTATGTGATGAAAATGAAATCATGCCAAGACTTCTTCAACCCTCAAAAAAGGTCCGTCTAGCTTAACATTATCACTTATTTGTCCCGGTCAAATAAGAAGCAAGTATAGGATATCCCTTTCAATACTTAGAGGTGATAAAATTTACTACGGCTCGCCTTGTTGTTTGAAATTGATATTGACTTTATACTTCATAATGAATGAAGCTTCGTCCAGGATAAAAGTACAGTTGTTTTGGGCTAAAAAAAAGAGAAGGGTAAATCGAAACTGATGGATAATGGAATTTGGTCAAGTACCTATTTAGGGTTATCATGGCTAGATACTGTGTCCATGATGGTAGTTTTGAATTCATTTTTAAGTAGCAATTGTGAACATTTGTACGTAATTCGAAATCGATTTTGAATGCTGGATTTGCATAAAGAAGTGATATGAAGAAAGTAATATGTGCAGTTATAGTGGGTTATTGACATTAAAATGGTCACATTGAACTCAGCTTTCAAATCACTGAGTTTAGGGTTTTTAAAGAATAAGAAACAAATTGAAAAAAGTATCAAAATATTATTTAAAACAATTTTATGAAGAGCATAAGGTTTTTAAAGTAAAATCTGATATATGCATACAATACATAATAAGTATGCGATGAAAAGTTATTATTTCATTTAATTTATTTTCTCATTAACTGCTGGAAAATGCAACGGGAAATCGCTTTTAGAAACTATTATTTAAGAGTTATAAAATAACAACAAAAGTGTTTTGTTTTCACAAATGTATGTATATAGGTTTCAGATAACTTTAGAGTGATTAAAGAAATGAGGCAAGAAAATATTCTTACACCGAGGTCAAGGTCAAGCAGTTCAACTATAACTTTCAGAATGAGTTGAAGTTTTACTAAAGTATAAAAAGAGATGCACAAGTTGACACTTATGTCTTTCTTAAAAATGATCTGGCTGTAAGATTGAGAGAAATTTCTGTTGTTATGAAACCAACCCCACTGAGTAAAACAGAAATATGTGAAATTAAATAAACTAGAACTGTCGTATTCGAAGAACCAAATTTTGACACGAACAAAAATTAAATAAAAAAAACACCTCCAATGTCCCAAAGGCAGTTCAAGTTGTTGGTCATTTTTAAAAGAATATATATAAGAAATATAACTTCTTCTACAATTGCGACGCTCTTCTTAATTGACCCCGCTGATGGTGAATTAGGTCAGAAGGTAAAGTTAATTTGATTGCAATAAAGTTCGCTGCTCAAGTGGTTCATATGATTATGAATATTCCTAAACTAAGAGCTCTAAACGATTTTATGGGATGAATAATCCTTTTGCTTAGTTTGTAACGTTGCAAGACTAAACTGTTCAATGATCTTGAACATAAACAAATCCGCTGGTCCGGATCGTTCTTCCAGGAAGTGGCGATCATCACGCTGGTATACATATATTATGAACATGTTGTCTAACAGTATGAGGCTTTAAGTTTAACCCTGCAACGAACGATTTATACAAACATATTAATTATAAGAGTCTGTCTAAAAGCACATAATTTCGGGTACACGAAATGTCCAGTCGTCTGGAAGGCGCATTTGTCATCAGTTTTCTTACTAAGCAATACCTGAGTGGCGCACTCCATCGGTTCAAGGGATTTTAACTCCCTTTCTGCAGTCCACTCCGCGATCAAATTACCTAATTCATTGGTCAGCTTAGGGTATGTCCAGGAGCGGTGAAAAAAACAATTTCGGGTATGCGAAATTATGTGCATTTAGATTGACTAAATAATTAATTTATCCGAAATTGGCTTTTACTTTATAGGCTGACTATTTATTGATAAATTCCTAAAAAGTTTCTGCATCCATTAATATGACGTGTGGTTCTATAAAGTCTATTTTTCCAAATCAAAAAGTGCTCTAAAAAACTTCATACCTACTTAAGAAAACCATTATCCTAATAAACCGATTAAAATTCCACCCAGGAAACAGGACATTATTGAGAAATGCAACTATGTGACTCTCCTATAGCAAATCTTTTGTTCAAGGATATCCATTAAAATGTTCTTTTGAACCCGCACACGTCGCCATCAAATCGGTTATATGCATCTCCAACACTCCACATCTTAAATTTTTGGGTTAGCAATGATTTTAAGAACACCACACAGTCAAATTGTCCGCTTAACGCCATCGTTACGAGATTGGATTACAATTTCGCTGGCAATTAATCATTCTAATACGCGATTTATGAACAATTTAAAGCCAAATCAGGCGCCATTAAAATTATTTATTATTAAAATACACGCCCAGCAGACGAGTGCCATGTCGCACAAGGACTCGGCATTGGAACTTCTGTATGTCCTATATATCAATATCAACCTTAGAAAGTCTGAAGTTGGGGTGACATTATGCCAGAACAACAATTTAACTGTGCTAAATGTATATTTTCTTATAGTCTTATACCAATGGGTGGTGAAAAGGAAAAGGAGGTGGTAAAATCTTTTTTTTTAAATTATTATTTTTGCAAATTTGAATTTTTTTTTGTTTTTACAAGTTTGGAGTGCGCGGTTTCAAGTGTCATAGTCATAAATATGTAAATAAAGAAGGAAATACTCTACAAGTCGTTTAGAATATTATATGCAGGGTTCATAATTTCTTTTTAAGTGTTTGTCTGTGTTTAATTTTTTTTATGAGCAAAAGAAATATGAGACTTTAAAAAATAAGGTAGTAACAATAACGGATCTAAGACTCTATATTGAGGTTTATGAACAAAATTAAGAACTCTACTTTTTGTATAAAATTTTTCTACTGCCAATTTATAGAATTTTAAAAATTAAAGAAAAAGTCCGATAGAAGAAAGGCGGAATTATTCAAAAAGAAATCCTGACTAATGGATTGCATCTGATGATGAGAAGTTATGGACAAATAAAATAAAATAAATCGTAAATATTCATCAGCTTATACCTTATACACAGACTTTATTTTTAAGCTGGCTTAACAGGACTGGGTGTGCCAATGTTTCCATGTTCAACAGCACCTGGTTGGCCCACTTCACCGCTTCGTTGGTTCAAGGGATTTTAACTCCCTTTTTGTAGTCAGTCCAGCTAACGCATCTTCGTTGCTCCGCTTAGGGTATGTCCAGTCGTCTGGAAGACGTCGAGTCCAATGTTTCCATGGGTGGCCCGCTTCGCTTCGCGGGTTCAAGGGATTTTAACTCTCTTTCTGTAGTCAGCCCCGTCCTCGCAACTTCGTTGCTCCGCTTAGGGTATGTCCTGTCCAGTTGTCTGGGGGGCGCCTGAGTCCAAAGTTTCCAAATTCAACAGTACCTGGGTGGCTCGCTTCGCGGGTTCAAGGGATTTTAACTCTCTTTCTGTAGTCAATCCCGCTCACGCAACTTCGTTGCTGCGCTTAGGGACCTGAGTCCAAAGTTTTCAAATTCAACAGTACCTGGGTGTTCAAATTAAGCCCCCAACAGTTAAGATTGGATAATCCTACCGGGAATAAAAGTAGGGCTCTTGTTTTGGTATTTATAACAACATTTTTTTCTGAATTGAGGAGACGTGAGAATTTTGTTAATGATTTTAAAAAAATTATTTTGTTTTTGTTCAATGAAATTACCTATTTAAAAAAAATTAAAATTTTGAAAAAAAAATCAATCTTAATTTCGGTCATTTGGGTTTTCGGTCTTTTGTGTTGTCGGTCTTTTGGGTTTTCGGTCTTTTGGATTTTCGGTCTTTTGGGTTTTCGATCTTTTGGCTTTTAGGTCTTATGGGTTTTCGGTATTTTGGGTTTTCGGTCTTTTGGATTTCGGTATTATGTCCGTCTCCAAAAAAAAAAACAATTTGTTTTTACATATGAATTTTTAATGGTTTGTTTTGTTTGTTTATTTTTTTTACAGAGATGGGAAATTATATTGTAATTTCAACGTACTTTAACGGGCTAAATAAAAAAATTGCATGAGTTTTGTAGGAAATTTAATGGTCCTTAATTTTGTTGTGGTAAAATTTCAGTTAAGACTCATAGTTTCCGAGATGTAAGCTAAGAACCGAAACAGCGGTTTTTCGCTTATATCTCAAAACGCAGCAGGAAATTTTGTTGGATTTATTCAGATTCAGATGCAGCGAGTCAAAAAACATAGAATTCGAAAAAAAAATCCATTTGTATATTTTTTGTAACATTTTATATAAAAATGTTGAAAACTAATCATTAGACATTATAAACTGAATTTTTTAAGCTTAACTAATTGGTAACAAGGAAAATCCACAAGAAAATCCCCCAGGAGTGAATTTGGTGAGTTGAATATTGGTTAAATTATACCTAATTACAAAAATAAAAAGCAATGAAGATAAAATATCAAACTGCAACATCATCCTCTTAATTATACCATATTTAAATCGAGGTTGGCTAAATGTTACAAAATTGATCAAAATAGCTAAATATAGTTAAGGAATTAACGTGACACTAATCAACATTATAGTTCAACTTTAGAACAGTTTCCTAACATTTACTCAAGAACAAAACACTGGAGGGTGTAGTCACAGATTTTAAAGTGTTGTATTAAAAAGATAACGCGCAGCTTTGCTGTTTTTAAAGTTAGGTATACATTTTTATTAAGTAAATGCATGATACCTATAATACGAAAAACTTTATTTATAACCAAGTTTTAATTCAAATGTATTTGCTTTTTAGTTTCGAGTTAACTACATTGTTGGGCCAGTATATATATAGTAAGGTTGTATATAGCTCGGTGAATATCATATGTACGCACATCCGCAGACAGACCGGCGGACCTCATGACAAAGCCTGATTTCTATATCATTGTGCCACGACATTTTGTTTTTTTTGTAAAACCGATATGTACCTTCTTGTTTATTTTTTAAATTTAAGCGGATATTTTTCTGAGTTCATTCAACAACAAATTTAATACAAAATCATGTATGACACCACTCATATATTAATTTTTTTAAAATTTGATTTTGTTATTTCCAGGATCTTTTCAAACGTGTCAGTCTGACAATCATATGACTTAATAATGTCAGTCAACAACATATGCCCCATCTTTTTTCTTATATCCGCATTCTGATTAAAACTAAGAAAAAAGGTAATCCTTACAAAAGAACCAAAAAAGTATATGGATAAAGTCGTAATTGACTGTAAGACGTTGGCAGCTTAAGGAGACTGTGCATAATCCTATATAGAGTTCTACGTGGAAAAAATTATACCGCACCGCCTGTGTAATCACTCTACATTTAGGATGTGGAATTGATTGGAAAGTAACGAATTGGCATCTATATATATATACCACACTCACTAGGGATGGGCTTCGCAGACAGGCAGTAACTTTGTGATGCCTCATGGGAAATTGACAGGTTGTCTTGATTTTAAAAATGTTTCTCCTGCCATTTTATGAAACTAACGCGGTTCCAGTCGTCTTAATTTCAAACAATATTCTACGAATCATTGACGCCCCATTCTCAGTCCTGATTTAAATTCAAAATCTTTCTCGCGAGTCCTGCGAGTGACTGAGCACTGAACATTGAACATCCTATATATAGTCGATGAATTGATGCCTCCAGCAACAAACAAGTGGTATAACAGCGAGGCAGGATTATGAAAATTAATTTGAATAATAAAGACGCTTTCAGGCTTTTGTTAGGACTTTTTATGCCTTGTCTACATATATATTTGTATAACTACCCTACACCTTTGGTATTAGACAGGATTTGGCTTGTGACAAATTTTGAATGAGATCCTGTTGAAGAAGTAACTGTACCAACTGTTTTTGTGTGTCATGCAGATATTAAAAATCTTTTTTTTTTATGAATCGATAATAACTTCAATTGGAAAACATGATTATATTTTTGGGGATGATTTCAATAAACGCATGGATGAGATTCGAAAGTGGCACAGTATACGCACTCACTGATGGCGTTGATGATTACAGCACTCAAAAATATGTCAGGATTGTTGAGAGGATTTCACGAGGATGTTATATGCGTGTGCATGTAATATGTCCCCCTATGCGGAACTAGGATAACATTCACAGCGGGTGAGGTTAAAATAGAACAGGATGGAAGCTGTTATGTTTTTTTTTTTTTTTTTTTTTTTTTTAATGTGATTGCTATCGAGGTATGACTCGAGGCTTAGGTTTTGACACTTTAAAATTGAATCAAATGCGAATTGGGGTTAAGAATTTATTATTGACTATTGATTGCAGTTTCATGTGAAATAAGGTTATTATGTTGCCATGCCAGTAATATAGACCATTATAATGGTCCCGTTCTTCGAAATTAATTTTTATGAAAGGAATGTTATGCTTCCTGACTTTTGAAATATAGATAATATTAAGATATTAGTTTGTCTTAAATTTAGTCCGATTTTACTCAGGAAAAAAATATTTATGCATCTTCAATATTTCCTATCTTCAATAGATTCTGAGATATAGGCCATATAGAAGATCGCTAATACAGGGTGATTGGTATAAGGTGCAACAAAAAGCTTAAGCGTGTAGGAGGAGTTAAGACAAGAAAAAAATCGTATGGCGGGGTCTGTTTCCCCTCCGTTTAGGCGGGAGGGGCAATTTTCTAAAAACTTGACTTAAATCAGAAAAAAAAATTATTTAAAAACAACAAGCCAGAAAACTACACTTTTATTTAATTTTTAAATTAAGTTGTTTAAGTGAACAGTTTTAAAAAAATTAATTTTCAAACTCAAAATTTTGAAAAAAGAACTAAAAAAAAAATTTAAACTAATTTTTTTCAAAATTTTATGTAATCAACTAATCAACTGTATGTGTACAAAAATTCAAAAACAATAATCAAAAATAATAGTTACAACAAATTTTCGTTTACATATTAGCGATCTTCTAAGGATTATAACTCAGAAGAAACTGTTAAAGATACGAAAAAACTATTAAAACACTTTGTAGAAAATTTTTTCAGTTTTAATTTTTACTTAAATTTGTTTTTTTTTTATCAATGATTTCTGAGTTATAAGCGAAAAACTGAAAAAGGTGATTTAAGGTCAACGTACCCCGTTGTGACCAACCAATGATGGGGAACTTTTAGTTAACCTCGTTGCTAACCCAAACAAAACTGCATCATATATGCTTAGTTTTTCTGCCCTCGATTTTTCCACCTATAGACCCCTCTTTTTACCATTCGTTGACTGGGCTATAAGTGTCTTTTGAAGCTTTTAATATGCAGGCGAAGACGTACACGTACAGTCATGTCTTCATAACACTTTGTTACTAATTATGATTGATATCAAGTGATTGACCTTGATGTATGGTTCACTTAAGATATATTCGAAAGTTTAGTGACCACTTTGACGAAACTCTTGCATTATTATTTATTATTATAACCTATTTACAAACTAAAATTTAATATTGCATTATTGATAAGAAAAAATACAATCTTTTATTGCTCTTTCATCAATCCATTCAATGAAAGAACAAGAACAAAGAACTTAATAGAGAAAGCATGCGTGATAACCTTAGTCAACGCAGATATTCTAGTGCCATTCCTAAATGTAAATCACCATCTGAAAACTGAAATCACTTAGTCCGGGAGTCCCCTTCTCAGAAACTTTTAAGTATAAAAGGCAAACGTATCTTACGAACAATTAATCAGTTAAAACATTCAGTTCAATATTGAAACTCAGAAAAATCTTTTTCAACAACATGAATTTCACTAAATATTTTCTAGTCGTTGTTGTAATTATGTTGGTCATGTTAACTGGAAAATCAGAAGCAGACTTTTGGAAGAAACTCGGCAAGGGCATTGTAAGTTTATTTTTTGTAATGACAATGAGGTGAAACTATACTGTAAATAGTAAAAATTTAATATTTTACAGGAAGGAGTTGGCCAACGTACTCGGGACGCAACTTTGCAAGCCATTGGAGTAGCACAAGCCGCAGCTAATGCTGCAGCAACAGCAAGACAGGCACAGGGATAGACATACTTATTGCAGTTCGCATCAGTACTTCTTAAATTTATTATTATTTAATTTAGTCCTTAATATTTTCGGTTTTTTTCGAGAAATAAAGTTTTTTAGCTATTTAAAAAAAAGTTTTGTTTAATTTTTTGAATTATAACAAAGTCAGAAGTTCGTCAACAATATTTCAACCATTATTTTTTTTTTTGCGGCCAGTAACCCGGGTTCCAGTTAGTCATGAAATAAGGTCCAAATCGTTTGTAACAATTTTTCCCATCTTTTTTACTTTCGATTATAGGTATCTACTGTATGATGCATTCGTGCAAAAAAAAAGTTTTGAGATAATAATCAAAAATGATATTACGATGATAGAGAAGACAAAAAAAGTGGGTCCGGAAATTCTGTCTTTCTGTCTGTCTGTCAGTCTGGTTGCATACGAAACTATACAGCCTAATCGGCTGAACCAATTTGCTTCAAATTTGGTATGTAGTGTTTTTAGACCATTCCTTAGAGTGAATAACGGTACCTGCCATATAACGGTTTTGGAAAATCTTAATTTTCTCGTCTTTCTGTCTGTCTGTCAGTCTGGTTGCATACGAAACTATACAGCCTAATCGGCTGAACCTATTTGCTTCAAATTTGGTATGTAGTGTTTTTAGACCATTCCTTAGAGTGAATAACGGTACCTGCCATATAACGGTTTTGGAAAATCTTAATTTTCTCGAAAACGGCTCCAACGATATTTTCTTCAAAAAAAATACAGATAGTGTTTATCCGATTGTCTTTTGTTTACTTGCAACAAAAAAAAAATTGCAAGCTTATTAACGGTATCTCCTAAAAAACTGTTATATTTTTCTTGAGCTATCTCGTGAACCTAATTTAAAAACAAAAATTTAAGAAATACCTAGATGACTTAAAAAAATTCGATACCAAAATTTTTCAAAAATGCTTAGTTTTAGTTATAATTAATTTTTTAATTTATTTTTTTTTGTAAATTCAAAATGGCTTACAAAAAAAAAATTATTTTTTGTGCATAAAATGCAATCTATTTAGCAATTTAAACTGGCGTTTTTTTTAAATTCGTAAAAAAAATTTGCATACAAATTGTTAAGTAGGTGAACATCGATTTATTTAAAATTCGATTTTGGATTTTTTGTTTTATAAACTTGCATAAGAGAGATATGTTTGCAGATACAGTGTGGAGCATTTTCACTCTCAAATGGAAACGGCGTCACGGACTTATAAATTTGTCTCCGTGCGTGATGTCATTATTTTGCCATGTTGACTCTCGGACAGCTGCTCACGAAATACGAGACGTGTTGAAATTCTGCGAGCTGGTCTCCGACTGTGATTAAGACCTGTGTAGTGTGTACACTTGCGAGTTACTCTCAAAAATTTAGAATGTCGAGACTAAAAAGTCAACTCTCCGAGAGGTAGGTACTCTAGGGACTGTGTCTACTTGCGAGTTCTCTTACGAGACCTGCTCGCAAGCCTCCTATTCTCAAATGGACACCCACTATTAAAGTATTGCAACATTTGTTGCCGACCAATAGATACTCAACGACACCTTTCTGATGGCTGTATTTTTGCAACCACTTAATCAACTTTAAACATGTTTTATCTAATATTTTTATTAATAAAAACCAATTGATAACAAACAGCAATAGTAATTGATGACATTTTGATCCCATTAAAACAAATGAACGAAATGTACAGTCAACTCTATATTAGGGGCCGGTTATAGCGATCAGGAAAACGAAACAGGAAAAACTTTTCAAATCAATAATTAAATATGTTTTGATTTTATTTGAAACACAAATGCTACATTTATCGATGACAAATGACTCCCAAAATCATTTGCGATGTTAAAATTTTCAATAACGCACATATATTTTGTAAAAAATACATTTAATTATTTTCCTGATGGAATTTCCGTACGGAAAATGAAGTTCCATCAGGAAAATAGATAAATGCATTTTTTACAAAAAGTATTTGTTCAACTGAAATTCTAATCATCTAAAAAAATTCTTTGAGTTATTTGCCATCGATAAGTATAACATTTGTATTTTGATTCCAATAAAAACCTAATAAATTATCGATCTGAAATTTTTTCCTGTTTCGTTTTCCTGATCGCTATAACCAGCCCCTTAAGCAGCATTGGATTAGTAGGTGACATATTAAATGCTATAAGACATCGAGTAAAACATATTACAATCTTGGTGTTCATAATACAAATTACCCATACGAAATGTTTTTATTGTTTGTGCTTTGTTTTTATTTATTTTCACAACTTTAATATTATTATTTAATAAAGAAATTATGAAGGTAAGGTATTGATTTGAAAATATATTTATCCAATACTCAATATAATCGATTATCCGGCATGGCATCGGTCCCAAGCCGGATAATGGAGAATTGACTGTATTATGCCTATGAGATTTATTTCTTGGCATGTAAATCACCAGACTGATTGTGAATTTGATAAAAAAAACATTGTTGTAAAGGGAATCCCTCATCATTGTGGCAGAGTATTTTTTATTTTTTTTTTGCAAAGTCACAACCGTATCGTCGACACACAGTGGTTCAAAAATTTGATCTAGATGGACAAAATAATAAAAAAAAAACTGTTTTCCAAATTTAATTTTCTCATAACGAATAAAAATAAAAGGCACGACTAGGTCGGACAAACTTGCTCTTGTGTAAGATTACTAATCTTTAGCTTGGGATACTAAGCAAGAAACTATAATAAATAATCGGAAGTAAATAGTTTCTATAGCGTACCGTTAATAAAGTGATTTTGAAAAAAAAAAATCTGAAGCAAAACTTCTTTATTGGCAAGAAATCAGTCACACAAAATCTTATCAAAAACGATCGTATTTTTTTCGACAAAAGTCGCACTTTCTATAGAATTTATATGGCAGGTACCGTTAATAAGTAGATTTTGAAAAACAACTTCTAACGGAAAACTCCTTCATTGGCAAGAAATCAATCACACAAAATTTTATCAAAATCGATAGCATTTCGAGAAAAATTGAATTTTTTATAGAATTTATATGGCAGGTACCGTTAATAAGGTGATTTTAAAAGAAAAATTCGATTAACTTTAAGGCTTATTTGGCAGGTACTGTTAACATGAAAACTTATTTTGAAAATACGAAAAACATAGCAGTTAGCTACAATCCATTATACGAAATTTTATAAAAATCGATCGTATTTTTTTCGAGAAAAATGGAGTTGTCAAACAGACAGACAGACAGAATTGTCGGACCTACTTTTTTCGTGTTCTCTATCATCGTAATGTCATGTTTGATTGTTATCTCAAAACTTTTTTTTTACGAATACAAAACCTTCCTTATAGTAATTATTATAGCTAGTAAAAACTGTAAAGGGAGTCCCACATCATTGTGGCAGAGTTTTTTTTATTGATTTTGCAAGGTCACAACCTCATAACCGTCGTCTACACACAGTGGTTCCAAAATTTGAAAGATGGTCAAAATAATAAAAAAAAACTGTTTTCCAAATTTAATTGTCTCATCAAAAAACAAAATACAAACTTGCTCTTGTATCAGATTACTAACCCTTGGCTAAGGATACTAAACATAAAAGTATAATAAATAACCGCAATTAAAAATAGAGTTTCTATAGGGTTTATATGGAAGGTACCGTTAATAAAGTGATCTTAACAAAACTCCGTCATTGTTAAAAAATCAGTCACACAAAATTTTATCAAAATCGATCGTATGTTTTTCATGAAAAAACGGATTTTCTATAGAATTTATGTGGCAAGTACCGTTAATAAGGTGATTTTGAAAAAAAAAATTCTAACGAAAAACTACGTCATTAAGAATAAATCAATCACACAAAATTTTATAAAAATCGATAGCATTTTTTTTAGATTTTATGAAAAAGAACATATTGTATAGACATTTATCAAATTCATAGACACTATATTTCTCGCTATTGAATGTTTTAACCACCATCAACCCAATCAAAAAAGTTGATGTTTACCAATCACTCAATGATTTTGTTTGTACATCTGAGTACTACGTACAGTGCTTGTCATTTCACATCAAAATTTTGGAATTGCCTACAAAATGCAGGCAAGACCTATAACAAAAAAAAAAAAAAAACTAGAATATTGACTTTATCTCAAAAAGAGTCCTTATCCAGTCCTCCCGCGCTATGGTTTACTTTATAATATTAAACAATCAAAAAGTAAAAAATGAGTCGAAACCTTCCAATGAAACAAGATACAGGTTATAAGATATTTTACAAAAAAAAAACAAAGAACACTCACTGATGGGCATATCCTCTCAAGGGAATTTACTCATTCGCTTAAGTTTTTGTGTACGTTTCCTATTATATTATCCTTGTTGTCGAAGCGGATAATAATAACAATAATCACGGAATAGAGAAGTGAGTTTTTTTTCGTTGGTAGCCAAACAAAAGGACTTGTCAGAATGTCCCTGCCCTTGTCGAAAAAAAAAATATACCATATCGGCTGGATTGCCAGCCTCATTCGTGCGTTGGTGGCACATGCTATGCGCCAGGACATTTGGCGTATTAGGCAAATAATGAGTTTTGTCTTTCTTTTTTTTTTGTATGCTTTGGATGTGGGTATATTTGGTAATGGATATTGGGAATGAATCGATTTGAAAATCACCACAGTCCTGTCGTTCTGACATAATGGAATGCGCGCACCCAGAATGGGATTTGATCAAAAAGGTGGTTCAATCGAGAATAACAAGGCAATAACTAAAAATAACGTAATTTGATATGATTCGAGAGTCCTTTATTTTTATTGCATTGAAAAATGAACGGAAGCTGCGAATCGGCTAAAACTATATTGAAGGGTGCCGTTGTTTTTTTTCTGCTCTGTTTGCTGACATTTGAAATTACCTGCTAATGGTTGGAAAGAGTAATTGAACAATAGTGGATGTAGTCAAAAAAGTCGAAATTGGATTAAAATTTCAAAGTATGGACTCTTCACAGCACACTCTATATAGGTATAGAAATTGACAGGTAAAATATTTGAATACTGAAAAATGGCAAAACTGGAGGAGCACAATGTAAAAAACTTTTTATCATAGACAATATTTATAAGTTCTGAACTGGAGACCATGAATAATGCAATAAATGGATTTAGATTTAACTTCGAATAATAATGCATATAATATTAATCTCTATACCCACCCTTATCGTCTCCAGTTTCATATATGTAACTATACCATCAAGTCATTAGAAATCCTCTTTTATTTTATCACTAAACCGAATATGAAATCTGCCATGTTTTCTTGTTCCACTTGGTTTGACGTTGAAAATTTTACAACTTAACCGTTAAAGACAAAGATTTTTAACAAGATTTATGTGGATGTGTAGGTATGCGTCATTGTGATCCAGTTCTTGTTCGTTCTTTTTGTCAACATAAACTGGGACCGTAAATTGTTTGTAAAAGAAATGTGTCTCTTGTATATTAAGAGAGCTTTCATTTGATGTGCAAAATATCCATGTTCATGCACCACACACTATGAACTGAAATTATGAGTGCACTGCACATACAATATGTCCTTGGACTTTATTCCACAATGGACCACTCAGCCCAAGAAAATAGCGATTATTAGCAGTTAATCTACGTTGGATTTCTGGGTTGATGGTGGTTTTTTTCAAGTTTAAAGCAGCAAATTTATATAAATAAATTGTCACTTTGTGACAAAGTTTAAGATGGTAGACGACTTTTATTGATGACAACACATGATTTTTCTTATTCTTCACTCATTTTGCTGGCTTCAGACTCAAAATTTTCAAATGCCCGAGTAACTGTAACTGCTGCTCCTTCACGTTTATAATGCGCGGCCGTTCATCCGATTGCGCTGAAACTTTGTCAACTTATTACTTGGACTAGGTCGATGGTTTAGGCATAGTACAATTGATTTTTTTCAGGTGGCGCGCATGACGCATGTAGTACAGACCGCGTTGCCATATCATTCATCCGATTGCAATTAAAGTTTGTCAGCTTATTGCTTGCACTTCAGCAACAGTTATACCAATAGTACATTCACTTAAAGTTGGTGGTTTGCCTGCTGCATACAAGCCAACGCAAGACTTTGTTCTGACATTCGCTCATTCGCCCTATTCTTGACAAACTTGAAAATCCTACTATACTTAGTTTTTTCGAAAATGACCAACACTGGAAAACAACATTAACGGACCCATGTGTATAAGTTGATTCATCTGCGACAAATTCAAACATAAGTAACAACATCCAAACAGAAAGACTTTCATGGAAAATTCACAAAATTCGAACGAAAATGTTTGAATCGTGTTGGTTCCGTTTTGACTATTCCATTAAGTTTTCAGACAATAGTTTTTAAACAAGTTCCGAACGTAATAAAAAAAAAACATGTCCCCAATCAAGAAAGAATGAACTTTTATTCAACTTGGCATTATTGCATTACAACGTTCAAATAAAACTAATATTATTACGGTTTTCACAATTATTTTTACTGTGGCAGCAACGCAAAGTACATATGTCTAACATTGAGACGCAACTTATATTAAATACTATAATTACTATACTATAAAAAATATAAGGTCTTTTTATTTACCTATAACTATTAAAATTTTTGATCTTTAATATTTGAAACATTAAATTTGTAAATAGGCATGCGCAGCGCATGGTCATGGTCACCCCCTTACAAAAGCTACGACATAAGCTGCTTTTCGAGCTTGCTCGATTGTTTTAGTAGATATATGGTGAGTCTGTTGCAGCACATATTCCTGTGAATAAATTAAGAATATTTAAAGCGAAAAAAGTATTCCAAGATTAAAACAATTTTACCAATCGTTTCACAAATTTATTTAACCAATCCGATTGTATTTGCACAGTAGATATTGTTAGAACAATGAAAATTATAACTGAAATCTTACGTATCTGCATCTTTCTCGATGTTTTTAATCGAATTATTCGACATCAAATAAATGATGTTTGATAGATCAAGACATATTTATATCATCTTTATCTGTAACGCTAAACCTACGTATAGATTTTTCCACAAAGGAAAAATGGACTTTCTCTTTCTTCGGAATAGGTAGATGTATCGACGTACTTATATAATTTAAATCTGAGAAGATGTTGATACGTTTAGGAAAAGGGCTCATTGCCAGATGCCACTATAAGGTTTATAATTCCACCGAGTCACCTCCAACTGATTTATTCTTCATAGAGTCAAAGATGAAAATCCTACCAACTTTACGATTCTGTGGCACGAAATGCAGGAGTGTATTTGGGTAGTCACCGTTTCAGTCAGACATTTCTTGCCTGGAATTCATGCACATAAAATTTTTAAATATTTCATGTAAACCTAAAAAAACGAGTTTTTCTTCGGTTTGAAGTTCTTAGTTAGCACGCAGTAAAAAGCGTTTGTCGTGTCACTTTTCATTTTTACTTTAAAAGTTGGTAAGCTTGACAATAATCCTAATCAATTTTCATCTGTCATCCATCAAAATAAAAATAATTTCTAGTGCAAAGGAAAATATTTATAATTCATTAAAACGAACGCATTCCTTTGCAGTGCCACCAACCTTTACGGGACCAATTATTTATTGAATCTCAAATTAAACTCCTTCTGTACATCAACGGCTCAACCTATACCTTGATCATCTAGATCTAGAATGTGCTTAACTCGTAAAACATTTTTCATCAAATCACGACTGTTTGGCGATTGCAACTGTGAAAAATACTTGGCCCGAACAATTGTCGAACAATTATCGCTTTGCAAATGCTACTCTATCCAGGGTCGGTTGATGGGGTTAGGGCAATTTAAATGTATACCAGTTTTTTTTACACAATGAAAAAAAGATCTACGGAATGAAATACTGTCGAAGAAAAGCAGGTGCATTAACGATAATAAGGGGCCAGTTATAGCTATCAGTAAAACGTGTCAATAAAAATTTTCTTTTGCATTTTTTTATATTTTTGTACACTATTTGAAACAAAAAAAAGATGTGAATCGATAACAAATAACATTAAATAATTTTTTCTTGAAGAAAATCTTTATTTTGATATACATTTTTTTTTTTTGAAAAAAACATTTATCTATTTTACTGATGTAAATTCATTTTACGTATCAGCTGACTGTCATTGCACCCAAAATGAAACAAATCGTTCCAATGATGTGCGTTCCAATTTTTTACTGTTCCAACACATCAGTAAAAATTTTACTGAAGCAATTTGCATCCAGAAAATCAGTTCTATAGGTAGGATAGCCTTTTTACTGAGATATATTTACTGATTGCTATAAACGCTCATACGTAAAAAATTTCAGAATTCATTTGTTCCATCATTTACTGATGGTTTTTACTGATAGCTATAACTGGCCCCTAAACACGAAGGATAAATGCTGAATACAGTGAAATTCCATTGAAACTAATTTTTAGGAATGAAACTCTGTGCTAGAATGAATGTTTTTTTTTTCATTTCGTACCTTTTTTGACAGATACCTAGTTTATATGCGTCTTTGAACCCAGGTTGAACTTAGGTTCAACCTTTTGTAAACGGGGATGAGTTGGAAAGAAATGGAATTCAACTCGATCGCACTCGAGCAGTGGTGTTGAGTCGAAAATTAAATGAAATACCTGGGTTGAAATGTTGAATACACAATTATTTCTGCATGTGATCAAATGCATATTAACGAATGAATATTTGGTGTTGAAAAGTATGCGCATAACTTGTAAGAGCAATAAAAATATTTTTTTCTCGAAAACTCAATCTTTTTGCCTTAATGCCTACAAAGCAACGCAAGTATTCTCCTGTCATTTCAACTTTTTCGCACTTAACTCAACTCCTCAAGCTTTCAACTAGTTTGCTGAAATACCTGTGTTGGAATTTCGTTTCAACTAAAACTCGATCTTTCGACTCTGCATATAAACTAGGAAAGAAGAGTAAATCTATCTTCATTACTTAAATACAAACATTTTAAAGGTTCTCTCTCAAACAATTTCAATTTCATTGAAATGACGGTATATTTGTTGTGTCGTCAAGTTTTTTTTTTAGTAATTTTTGGAAAATATCGAAATAAAATTTTAAATTTTCTATAGCTATAAAACGTTTGAATATGATTTCTGGAGGCCCTCGATTTCTGGGGCCCTCGAATAAAATTTGGCCCTGTGTTTTGTCATTATAAAAAGGTAGATTGAGAGAGCTACCTTGAAACGACGATTGTTCAATCGTTTTTATTTTACAAGATTAGAGCCTTGTTTTCAACATTTTAATGGAAAATTTACCAAAAAAATCAACTGACGGAAAGTGGGAAATATAAAAAGGTAGAACTGCTTAAACTTGTTGAATGAGTAATATTATTATTTATTTTTTAACTCTTATACTATTTTTCAATTATGTATATGATAAATGTCGCCATCGAAATCGTATCTGCCCCTCAACACTGCCTATTGTATTTATAGACAAATCCGGCACTGAATCTAAAAAGTAAGTGAAAACCCTATACTTGACGATAAGCAACAATCAACATTATATACGTAAATAGGCTATTCAACTTTCTTTTTGCTGTCATACTTTATCTTTACATTATAGCAATAAACGCAATCTCAAAAATAATTGATATTATTCAATCAATTGAACCTCAATTTTTGTATAGATATGAATTGCATCAATGTAAGTAAGATTTATGGTAAGCTGATTAAATTATTTCTGGAATTTTAAGAATTTGAACTTTTTTTTGTTTAAATGCGATGTCGTCGATTTACTTCCGCATAATTTCGAGATTTCAAGTATTTAAGGGACTTGTTGTCAATTTTTCGGCACCAGTCTCCGAAATCACAGTAAATCTCCACACCTATGATCAACCAACAACAAAATGATTCGCTATATTTTTGTTATCGTAATTCTGATAAGCATTGTTTTTGCCACTCCACCGATGGTAATATTTTTATTAAATAATATTTGTTAAAGCCTTTTAAAGTAATACTGATTTTAATATTTCATATAGATAAATGAATACTACAAACAAGAAGATTCAATCAATCTTTTGGAGGTAAGTTGTAAATATTTTGTTGGTAAATCCATTTGAATAATTTTATTTTTTTTATTTTATAGGTTCCCGTATCTCTTCTGAAAAGTCTTCAAAATTCCTTAAAAGCTATTAAAATACCAAAAATAACATTATAGTTCCATTTTATATTGTATAGATTTTAACTGTATTATGTTAAGATAAACATTGTTAGGAGAGAGACATTTTGAAGATTCTTTATTATCAATAATCATGCAAAATTTTTAATACTCAATGATGGATTGATGATTTAAATTTCATCAATATTAATTTTAGGTTTTCAGTTTAACACTTTTTTCAAATAAAATTATGTATTAAATATTTACATATCTAAGACATTTTGTAGAAATCGTATGAATCGTTTACTATATCTAACAATAAAGGGCACGACAGGGTCGCACAAACTAGCTCTTGTATAACAAGTTACCTTCGTGTTATAAAATGAACAAAAATCTTTTGACCAGTTTTTTTTATTTTAAATGATTTTTTGAATTTTATTCATGAAATCAAAATTAAAGAAAAATACATTTTTTTAGAATTTTGTATGCAATATACATATTTATGAAGCATAGCAGTACCTACCTACTACCATTGAATTTATACACATAGAGAAATCATGTGTACATTTCAAATACTGCTCGTACGATGTCGTTACTATCGACATGTTTTTTTTTTACTCCTGTAGCAATTATTATTGAGTTTTAAGGCAAAAAAAATAAAAAAAAACAAATACAAATGTATATGAACAAAAGAATTACGTTCGTTTTGGTTTGATGATTTTCGTTTCAAGAAATTAGGGCAATAATAATTACTCGATATGCTCATTTAGCAACATCTATTTCGGTGAGTTTTCTTGATTTCTCTATTTCTATAAACTCAACTACTAACTAAATATCAAATTTCGTTGAAATCAGTGAAGTCGCTTAAAAAATATCTATCAAAAAAGTACGGTTCAAGTTCATCAAGTATGTACCGTTAATAAGCTTTTTCGGAAAAAAAAATCATTTCGGGAACATTCATACCGGGTACACGTTCGCATACGAAGACGATTGTTGATTGTTCCCAATAATATGATAAACGATGATTTTTGAAGGATATTACTGGATGCAAACTTCATTCTGGGAACTCCATTTTCATGACTTTGAATACATGGATTTTCAACTGATTTACTATCTTAATATAGGGCAAGTATTGGTTTTGTAAAAAAAAAAATTGAAAATTTCGTTTTTAATAAAATTTTTACATTTTGTATTACATTCAATGATATAGAAGCCATGCCGTCCTTTGTTCTATCTGTGAGGATGGGCGTATGTACGTATTTGCGGGAGTGCGTATGTCAGTTCACCGAGATTTTCTTCAAACTTCATGTGCAATACTTATAGCACTTTTTGGTTTCCTTATATATAGAGATAAAGACCTTTAGATGATAAGGAATTTTTGTTTAAACAAGTACCTCGCATAAAATAGTTTTAGTTTTTTTTCTAATTTTATAGAAAATGGCTCTAACAATTTTTATATAATTTCGTGAATGTTATATTTGCATTGCTGTTAATATTAGGTACCTACTGCATTTCAGGGTTTTGGCTTAAAATGCACATAAAGGAAATTTCGTGTTTTTTATTTGCATGTTGGTGGGTGGCAATGGTAATGGATAAAGGAAATTTGCTTTTTTTATTACGTATGAGTGGCAATGGTAATGGAAGAGGTGCTTGGCTGTTGCACACCAGAGGTTGCCAGTTCAATTCTCACATACGGGTACACCCAAACGGCCTTAGTTATTAAGGGATGTCATGCCTTGATTTATGTTATCTTAACATAGGTTTTTCTCTTGGTGTAGTGTCGTGCAATACCTGTTGCATCTAAAAGGCAATGTGCGTTGCAGACACATAGTAAAAATATTATTATTATTTAAATATTCATCCAAACTGAAATTTAATTGGATCAATCAAAATTTAGTAATAGCCACCTTAGGTACAACTTGATTTGACTTTGTGTGCCCATTTTTTTAGTTTGTTCCCCTTTAGTTCTTACAGTTGTATACAAGAACAAGCTCATGCCACCCAATCATGCATTTTATTTTAATAAATAATTTAATTCATCAGCAGCTGCATCCTGTAAAATAAGGTACAGGGAAAATACTCCACGGGAAAGTGCTCCACATGGTAATTTGTTCCACTTTAAATGGGAATTTGCTATACTTTAGTTGACTATATTGAGCCCTTACGTTTGTTCGAGTTCAAAAAACATCACTCTTGATAAAAAGCCAATTATCACACAAGATTACGGTTGCAGTTATCAAACTTGTAATGAAGAGTTTAATCACAATACATAATTCTGGTATACTACATTGAAAATTATTAACTAAGGGGAACTTAACATTATTTGCCATTTAATCCATGAAAAAAAAACACCTTACATATAGCCTTAGTTCACTGATAACTCTATATACATATATGGTAAACATGACATATCTACAATCCTTTTTCACAGTCCCTGAATAAATTCTATTTAAAATACTATTGAATTTTTTATTTTGTTTTAATTAAAAAAATAATTGCATTTTTAAAAAAAACTTCTTCAAATTGATTAGTAAGTAAAGTAAACCATATATTTTTATTTGGATCATAGATATATCTAAGTTTTAAACAAAAAATATGTGAAAAAAAACGATTTTCGCGACCCTCTTTTTTTTATACATTTTAGCATTCTCAAGTCATTTGATAAATATTCCAAATCAATCAATGATGACACCATCATCAAAACATGATTCAATCTTCTCTATATATACGCTCTGGTAATTTTTCATAAAAATTAATTTAATTGAAAATCACAAAGGATAACCAATCTTAAATGATCCAAATAAACTCAACAATATCTCATGTCTCGTGCATCATTTTTGGGAACAATAGAGCACGTCGTTGTCGTCGTCGTCATCATCCGCCCTAACTTAAACCACATTTTTTTCATCTTCCCACTCTCAGACGCGCACACACTCAATGTCCTTGTCAGCCCGTTAGTAAATTGTTTTGCAAACATTCGCAAATAGGCTAAGGTAGGAATAGCAACATTCTTGTTAGTGGGGTTTTCATCAATGTCGAAGTATATATTCGTCGCGTGTGTCAATTTGCATTTTTTTGCAATTCGTTCCACTTTACAACGAGACACTGAAACAGACGTGCGAACAAGGACTTTCTCGTGAAATTACACAATTTCTAACAAGGACACACCGTTCCTTTAAATTGTAATTGAAGCATCAACCAGGGGGTGGTATCCTTCTATATCTATTGCCAGACTGAAGAACTTTGGGTTCCCAAATGAACCCATAAGTATTTTAAATCATTGACACCAGTAACCACTGTTTTGGCCCAGATTCCTTTTTTTTCTTGCAATTTTTGTTCTTTGTCATGTCAATTTAAAATCGGTGTGAATCAATCGAGCACTACGAAGAGGGTTCGCATCGCACGTTGGGCTAATAAATCAAATTAAGGATCTTCGTCTTTGGTAATATTTTATACTAAGACCTGAGAAATACCTATCCATATGTGACTGCTTGTACGTATATGATGGGCAATTTAAAACAGTTGTACTCCAATGGATGCATTGCATATAGAACATTTTTGAAGAAGACGTTAGGTATAAAAGAATATTTTAAAAATTTGAGGTTAAAAAAAAAATAAGATTTATTTCACTCACTCATGTAAAATACATCACACGTTGGATTTATTATAATTTTTTTTGTTTTGCCTTAATATTCGATGAAGAAAGCGGTCACACGAAAACAGCAGGATATTTAGAGGAAGGATATTAAAATATTTTACATTTTAAGGCAGTTTCTGTGTCAATTTTTATGATTTTGTGAAGACCCTATGGCAATTTATTGCTTGGTAAATGGATTTCTGATGCAAATCAGTGATACAAAGCTGGATGACTTAGCAACGTATATTTCAACTTTGAACTGGTTACGCACGTAAAATAATCCTGGTAATGACTTTGATCTTGATACATTGTAAGAATGTGAATGGGTTTTGAAGGGCGGAAAAATCAGTTTAATATATAAATAGCACCATTTTGAAAACAGGTCAGCTGCTTAAAATAGTCTGATAGTTCAATTAAAATTACATTTTCAATACAGTTGAACTGTAGATATACCTATATCTTCCATATTTTGCTAAATTTCTGTTCTTAAAAATGGCAAACTAAATCTCGAAGAAATATGGCTAAATTAGAATAAAAAACACAAAGGACACAACACCTTATCACATATCTACACATACAAATACAGTTTGGTGAGGAACTTCATCCGGTTGAGTCATCATGCAGTATATCCAAAATAAGATTTCATATCCATAACTGCCCTGCCACAGGCGGCGATTTTGTGGGTTACATTTAACGATATTGGTCTTATTGGCTATAGTTACAACAATTGGTGCTACATAAATAGTCATTATTAGCTTACTTACTTGATAAATGTTTAAAATTCGTTTAATACCTTAACTCTGAGTTAGACAAGCTCTATAACTATACCTCCTATCAATAGTGACGGGTTTAGGCGAATAGACGCTTGTTTGCCAACAAATGTCGCCTGTTCTTCAATCATTGTGAATGACTCTATATGACAGCATGTTGTTATATAACCTCGTTTCGTCTTCTTGAATCGGAACTACTTGGTATCATTTGTGTAACCATTTGGTAAGAGAGAGAGAGTATATTTTTAAATAGAGAGAATTGTTATGTCTGCTGAAAACACTAGCTATTATGCTGTAGCTTACCTCTATAAAAGACAAGCGCTATACGATAGAGCGAGCAGAAGGTACCCCAGTACGTTTATGTCGATCGAGTTGCTCCTAGACGCATGAAACGTACTGAGGGAAAGGGGTATGCGGGAAATATATACATTTGCAAGTTTACATCGAGCTAATTGCTCCTGGACATGACACTTGCTAAGGAATTGAGAGTCTTAGGAAGAGTATATGTTTATGTTGAGCGAGTTGCTCCTATAAATAAAGCATACTAAGGAATGGGAAATTAGATAATTCAACTTACTTTCCCTGGATTCCTGGATGCGGACGCAAAGTTAAAACAATATTTCTGCTTCTTGATTTGAATCGTTACTCTAACTGAATCCAAGTTTATTGCATTTTGTGGTAATAACGGGTGTTTTTTTTCGAGGTATAGAACTTTAAGTTGGCATTACTTTTCAAGACGGCGACCGATTTAACAGCTGTCAAGTGATTTATTCTCAGTTTGGTTTGGAAATTCATCATGAATAGACTCACGCCTGAACAACGCGTGCAAATTGTGTAGAATGGGCCCAAAACGGATGGCCGTTGTTCCCGATTTTCATAAGGGAATTTTGTTTAGCGATGAAGCGCACTTCTGGTTGAATGGCTACGTCAACAAACAAAACGGCCGCATTTGGAGTGAAGCTAATCCTCAAGTGTGTGTCGAAACACCGTTACATCCAGAAAAACTGACTGTTTGGTGCGCTTTATGGGCTGGTGGAATCATTGGTCCGTACTTCTTCAAAAACGATGATGGCCACAACGTTACAGTCAATGGTGATCGGTATAGAGCCATGATTACTAACTTTTTCATTCCTAAATTGAACAATCATGATGTTCAGGAGCTGTGGTTCCAACAAGACGGCGCAACATGTCACACACCTTGTGCCACAATCGATTTATTGAAAGACACGTTTGGTGACCGCCTAATTTCACGTTTTGGACCTGTGAATTGGCCTCCAAGATCTTGTGATTTAACACCGCTAGACTATTTTCTGTGGGGTTATGTAAAGTCATTGGTCTATGCGGATAAGCCACAAACGCTTGACCATTTGGAAGACAACATTCGCCGTGTTATTGACGATATACGGCCACAAATGTTTTTTTCATCGAAAATTGGACGTCCAGATTGGACTACATCCGAGCCAGACGTAGCAGTCATATGCCAGAAATCATATTTAATATGTAATGCCACAAGATTATCTTTCGAATAAATAAAAAATCATGTCAATCGAATATTCCATCGTTGTTTTATTGCAATTTAAAGTTCTATACCTCTAAAAAAAACACCCTTTATTTATACCAATAGCCCCACTACTTTTCTTAAACAATTTGAATTATAATACTTATTGCAACTATGCATAAAATAATTACTTTATACCTCTTATAAATTTGATATATTTTACTGGTCTTTGTGTCTTTATAAATTGCAATACGAGCTCGCCAACCAACCAACGTTTGTATCTGGTATTCCAGGTGCCTGTGAGTACAAACAAAGTATATCCAATTTGACGAACAATTTTTATTTATTCTTTTAATAAATACTATCTGCATGGATATGGCAAAATTATTATTTTTGCTGATAGTTTCAAACTTTTTATGACTATATATAAATCCGAAAGGACATTTGTTGTAACAGATTGATATAGATAGACAATGTTGTTGAACGGTGCAACTCAACTTACTGAAAAAACCACTATACATTTTGCCAAAGTGAAGAATTTCAATGACCCACACGATTTAAGGCAAGGAGTCGTCTTTTGGTTTGATCATATGGGGTTGTCAAAAGAATAACATTGCGTCAAAATAAGAAAAATGTAGTTTCTAACGCTACCAAAAGCTTACCTTTATCACCAACGTAAAAGAAAATATGCCTGCAGTATTTTATGCTCTATATATTAGGTGTCGATACATCCAGACAGACAGGGAGAGAATTGACCGATTTTTCTTTATTGGTCTAACAATTATGAATACCACAATAATAATACCACTAAAAGGAGACTAATGAAAGGATTTGGCACTCCTTGAAATAGCTATATCTCCAGCCAAAGATAGAAAAACGAATAATAAAAATTCGTAAACGAGTCAATAAAAATTCGTTTAAAAATTGGTGGTAGCGCCTTTAAGTTGTTGTTGTTGTTCAAAAACATTCAATGAAAATTAGAAGAATGGTCAGTAATAAAAACTGACATTCTACAGTACGACGAATAGTACAATATAACAATTATGAATTTTCTTTTTCGACAATGTTTATGATCCCAAATGGGGCCACATCTCTCCCACTCCACATATAAGAATGTGCTGGTGGTGTTGGCCGGGTTGACCGTCCCCGCACGGGACATATACCTAACATACGCAAAAAACCATATAATATTAAAAATCTCCAAAAGACATTAAGGAAACTCTTGGTTAAAAATCTTCCTGCAGTGGCAGGTAAATTTCCAATATTATTTTCAGACCTTAAGTATAGGTATACAATCTGCTGTAAAATATTGTCTATTACATTTTCAGTATGTTTAAAATATACTTTTTCCAATTTAGCATTATTCAAACTTTTACTAAAGAAAGGATAACAAAAGCATCCATATGTACGAAAAAAAAGGCCCGTGATTATGTTTACAGTTCAGTGATATTGAAAATTGCAAATTAAGGTAAATGCAAAAATCAGCCAACCCCTTCAAACTTTAAATTCGTCCTTTCATCTTTCGTATAGATCTATATAACCACCATACTTCCTTTTAAAATTAAATTTAAAACCAGCAAAGGACAAACAAAGACCGAAACCACCACACAACAATCTTCTCTAAACATGAAAAAGCCAATACAAAGGTGAGTAGTCATCCTTCCGCATTCAAATAATATCAGAAAAGGATTTAAAGTGTAATTTGACTATGCATGTCACATTTTTTCGCAAATTAGCCTCACCCTCTTTGCAACAAAAATATATGTAAAAAAAACTACATACGTTTCTCATATGAGTACATTTATAATGTTCACTTTAAAACCATTGCTTAACTTAAACCCACAGGGTAAAAGGCCGCACAATGTTTTGACATCCCGATTCATCTATCGTCAGCCATCAATATGCATCGATAAATTTAAATAACAAGGACATGTGCCACATGCAAAACACAAAAAAAAACCGTCAGGATGGGAGCAAACAACTAAAGAAAAAAAAAAACAGGAATCTTTGATCTTGGGCTTGGCATATAAGAAGAGAATAAGATACAACCAATAAATACCCTTTGACATGTCATGTAGATGAAGAGATGGCAAATGTTTGCTTTTTTCGTATGGCAAACAAGGAGCAATGGACCGAAAGGGTCCTCTTGGCTACTTGAGAATTTTTTGCAAATTACTCTTCTTTATCAGTCTATGTATATATAAAGTTGCACGAAAAGTATTCTGGTAATGACATTAGGTATCATTTAGATGAATTTTTAAAAGGCATTTGGTATCAATTTGAAGAGATCGATTAGTTCTTGTTTGCGTGCTGTTCTTTTCATTAGATGATGGTGTATAGGTTAGTATTCCCTAAATTTTGCCCCCATACGCCAGAAGCATGAATAAGCATTGTGCAATTGAAAATATTGGGTCCTTTTTAAAACCGATCACTTTCGTATAAATACTCTTATTATAATTTTGTTTTTTTTACAATTTTGACGTTTTCTTCTGTTCTTCAAAAGCATCAATTAGTATCACACTATTTTAAAAAAACTGGTGAGCCGGAGACGCAACTTTTATCAGGAAAGGTATTAGACAATTTATAAGACTGTCTGAACGGAAACTGAAAGAGTGTTCTTGATACATTTGTATACCAAGTGCAAGGTGTGCCGTTGCTCAGGGCGCTTAGCCTAGATAATGGGCAGACTGTAAGTTCTGTAGTTTCAGAAAATATTCATTAAATAATAATAATTATTATTATTATTTTATAATTTCATTCTTCTATATTTGGAAAAAAAAATTATTTAAAAAAATGTATAAAAACACAAATTACACTTTATCAACTTTGACCCAAAATCATATAAGTTTACAGAAATTACACGAAATGAAATTATATATTGTTCTAGCAAATTTAAATTTTTGTTATTTTAAAATGTGTGCTTTTCAAGTTTATTAAATATAAAAAAAAACTATTTTTTTATGTAAACAAGCGTATATTTAACGTTTGTTTTTAATAAAATTTAAAAAAAAATGTTAAGGGTTTTCAGCACAAGATTATAAAAATGGTTGAATGTAAATTGTGTATAAAACTAAAAATAAAATTTTATTAAATTATTTTAATTGTTTTCGAAAAGAAAAAAAATTACTTTCACATTCTTAACTTGTATCCAAAACTTTTCCAGCTAATTATAGTAAAATTATATAATATTGTTGGCAACCCTGATTTCAGGAATTACTCAAAACTGTCTTAGAGACAAGGATTTTCCTTAAATACTCCTCTAAACTATATTTCTCTCCACAACCATGCACAATTTGGTTCTTATTAAAGTTATTTAAAAGGTTTGCCCAAAAATTCCTGGGCTAATAATAATTAATAAATGATATTTTGTTTTAGCCCTTCAAGTGGCAAATTATACTGATACGATAACTTTGACATATAGGGTAGGTTGCACTTGCACAATCTTCTCATTTCGTTCAGTATGATAAAAATTTCGAGTCAATCGCTCCATTAAACAATAAATGGCGTTCATAGTAGGTATACAATTATTGACGAAATCCATTGATAAAATTAAACTTTTGACATTTCACGGCACCTTCTTCTTATGTCTTTTAACCATTCCTAGTTATAAATATACAAAAAATTTCAAAATTCAATAAACACATTTATCGTAAACGCATCAACGAACGATTACAGATACTTTTTTTTCGCACGAGATCTGAATGATAATTCAATTACAGAAGACTCTCATTTTTCACCAAAACGAACAAGGACATTATTGCATGCGGCAGTCCATGAATCCAATTTTAATATCAAATAATTTTGTGTCATATTAAACTCGTTCGGACATAAATCAGCAAAAGAAAACAAAATTCCACATTGAATGTTTCGACGAGTGGAACAATTCAATTTTCACACAAAAGAAGTGGAAAATAATATTGTGTCTCCCATTGCAAGAACATTTGCAATTTTTTTTTTTTATTATTTATTACAAAGCGTATATGACACAAAATAGAAAATAGAAAAAAAAATATAATAAAGGTACCTATATAGTGTTTGTAAGGACAATGGGTCGTCTACGTGACCCCGTATAGTCAAAATCAATTTCTTCGTTTAGTTGGAGTTTTATATGAAAATCCAGGCACATAATCGAGTGAATTCACGCACATTCCAATCGAATTCAGAAGCAACCAACCGTCTAAGACGAAAGGTTATGAATTTGTTTTTTTTTATCCTTGCATCCTTTTATTATATTCAATCGGGAGTAATGAAATATTGGATTTGGAATTCAACCAGGTCACAGCATCTTCATTGTATTGTAAGTTGTCTATGTGAATAGATAACACAGCCAAGAGAGGGTGAACGGTAGCAAGGATCAACAATTGGTAAGGATATCAAAGGAGCATTTTTTTATTTTACCAAACAATGAGTGTGAAAAATAGTCTATTGGTATAAAAAAGGATGAGATGGGTGATGACAAAGTACTAGGATTATGGTGGCTCTATAGCTCGATGGATTTAAATAGCGCGGGTAAAAAATGGATTTTGGCTTGGCAGATTTTTCCGAATTCGATGCAAGGATTTAGATAACTTTATTGAGAGATATAACTCATTCTAGGAGGAAATTTTAATTCAAAATGAACAAAGTTTTCTTAATATTTTTTAGTACCTAGAGAAAAGGATAATAAATATACACTAGATGAAATTCTGTACAGAAGTGGAATACTACCTGAGCGGTTGAATACTCTTTATACTACGTTTCTATAACAAAAAATAAATTTCAGTTTTAAGAGATCAAAATTTAGTACTGATTCTACCGGTAAAATAGATTTACAAGTGATTTATTTCACAAAATGTTTTAAAACATCAAAATGCAGCAGCACTTCGTTCAGAAATTATGTAACTATGTATTTAATATAAAATGCACTTATTTCACATAATAGATATCAATATCTAAACCTTTGTATATTTTACTATCGAATTTATGCATTTTAATTCATTTAGAAATATATCATCAAAATTCAAATAAATATTGCAACTTCTTTGACAAAATTATTGTTGACATCTAAAATGACATTTCAAATGAAACCTTTCATACAAAACGGGTTGATCACAAAATTTGCAAGGATATTTAAAAGATATAAGTTTTTAATAATCATGAAGATTCAGAAAATAAATATGTATGGTAAATAAAAAGTAATTTAAAAGGAGATTACGGATAAATCTTTTCAAATCATGTTAAGTACTTGGTGAAAAGATATTTTATTTCAAATTGGATTTATTTTTTAAATTACATCATCCCAAGTGATGTTCGTTTAGTCACATACAGACAAACATTATTAAAATTCAAAGAATTTTCATATTTGTTCCGACAATGACAAGAACATGTTTGACACTAAGAAGGTTCCTTTAGCACCGCACATTATAACATAGTAGAGTTACAAGAAATGGGTCAGTGCCAATAAATAAAAACAATATTAAGGCAATACCTTTCAATTTGCGGTTTCAATCTATCAAAACAGCAGGTAGGATCAACCATTTACAGTTGCTGAAGTTGAACCTATATGTGCTCAATATCTCTAAAAATGATGAAGCCTTTGGATCGGATAGTGTTTATAGAAGTTTTTCAAATTCTTGCATCCGCAAAATTTTCTGAAAATTTTAATAAGCCACTAGTAACTCCAAATCAATTAAAAAATGTGAATCAAGAAATTCAGCAAACTATACATTGTCATTTCCGTACTGAACACACCTGTGAAAATCGTCTATCAGATTCTGAGATAAAGGTTATACGACCCAAACGCAAAATAGTTGGCCTACCTTGCTTTGGACAAAGAAAAAATACTTTCCATGCTGAAACTAATTAATTTTAATAAAATAAATTATATTCCAAAACTATATTAAAAAGAGACGTATTTTTTCTTTAAAATGACTGCAAACAAATATTATAAAAAATGTATTACGAATAAATTTACGGTAAAAATGTTAAAAGGGTAAGAGCATAATAATAGGCCTACTCTTTTTTAGATGCAAAATAGTTGGCCTAGTGCTGTTTATACAAGGTAATTCGCATAAAATGCGGCAAAAAGATGGATCATGAAGGTTTGGCTGAGTTAATACCTAAAATTAATGAAAGAAGGGGGATATTTTTCCCCCGTTTAGGTGGAAGGGGCAATCTTCAATGAAATATGACTTAAAACAGAAAAAAAAATATTTAAAACCAACGGTAGCACTAACAATGTCATACTATGCCTTTTTGTAAAGCCAGATGTATCTTCTTTAATTGTATTTATTAACAAAGTAGTTTTATTAAACAATTTTTGAAAAATTAATTCTCATACTCAAAATTAAAAAAAAAAATAAAGTAACAAAAAATTCAAACTATGTTTTTTCAAAAATTTTTATCATTAACAACTATTTTTGACTCCAAAATTCAAAGTTCTGGTTTATTCATAGTCAAAAACAGAAAACCACATGTTCATATGTATTGTTCTTTCTAGAAAATAACTGGGACTGGGCCCAAAAGTCTATATGAATTAAAGAATCAACCTTACTTTTATTATTTTTTTTAAATATAGCGTTTCATTAGCATACAAAATAGTGAAAAAGTGCTGCATTATTCCTATTTACATGATAATACCTGCAAATAGACCTGATATTTTTTTTATTTCCTAAGAATTAAAAAAAGGTTTTCTTAGAAAAAAGTTGTTTTACATAAATGTTTGTTTTTTTTTTTCAAAAGTACAATACATTTGAACATGCAGTTTTCTGTTTCTGTCTATAAGTAAATAAGAATTTTGAATTTCAGAATCAAAAATAGTCCTTAATAACGAAAAATTTTGAGAAAAAATTGTTTAATTTTTTTTTAATTATTTTTTTTTAAATTTTGAGTATGAGAATTAATTTTTCAAAAATTGTTTATTAAAACTTATTTATTAATAAATACAATTAAAGAAGATACATCTGGATTTACAAAAAGTCATAGTATGACATTATAAGTGTTACCGTTGGTTTTAAATATTTTTTTTTTCTGTTTTAAGTCATATTTCATTGAAGATTGCCCCTCCCACCTAAACGGGGGAAAAATATCCCCCTTCTTTCATTAATTTTAGGTATTAACTCAGCCAAACCTACATGATCCATCTTTTTGTCGCATTTTATGCGAATTACCTTGTATAAACAGCACTAGGCCAACTATTTTGCATCTAAAAAAGAGTAGGCCAACTATTATGCTCTTACCCTTTTTACATTTTTACCGTAAATTTATTCGTAATACATTTTTTATAATATTTGTTTGCAGTCATTTTAAAGAAAAAATACGTCTCTTTTTAATATAGTTTTGGAATATAATTTATTTTATTAAAATTAATTAGTTTCAGCATGGAAAGTATTTTTTCTTTGTCCAAGGCAAGATGGGCCAACTATTTTGCGTTTGGGCTCGTAGGTACACGTAAGTTCAAGGAAATAATCATTTAAGCGAAAATAACGTTGATTTTCATTTTTGTAAAGAGTAAACAATTTTTGCATCCTACGTAGATTTTGAAGCAACTTTTGAAAGAAGTAATAGAAAAGTTAAAGAAGTTCAACAAAGGAATGTCTTAAAAATTTGAAAAGATCATCAAGAGTTTATTCTGATAAAATGTCAACCAAAATCAATTGAGCAGAAAGACCAGAAGAGCTTGAAGTTGAAATTGGTGTCAGGAAAGTATATGCAATTTAAACCTAGTTCTATTTGAACTGTTTATAGATGACACAAATAAAATATCTTACTGTTAAATAATCGATCCACGTATCGAGTGTTGTTAGGCAACACACATTTTGCTGTCAAACATAGGTATTAAATTTGAAGATGCACAGAATCTTCTCCGATTATTTTTATAAAGAACTAACACAGTCCACGACAACGTCTAACCATAGTCTGCAACACTTCCACACTCAAGATTTGAGTTGCTTATACCTTAAAAACGCTAATGATGCAGGGTGGCAGACAAAACAAAATAGATATAACTAAGTAATTCTAATATTAAAAAATTAAATATCACGGTACTGAATGAATATTGTAGCTAAATATCCATTAGCTAAATAACTTAGGTGAAAAAATCTGACGCTTTTTAAGGCAACATGGATGTGAGAATGCTAGGTCTTCCTTACAACAAATAATATATCAATCATAACCTTAGGAGAAGTTCATACGAAACCGAATCCTTCATCATCAAAACAAGAACAGAAGTAATTTTGTTTGTCAGAAAAAAGATATCCTATAGTAACTGCCAAATTGGCTACAGCTTTGATTCAGTCTTTCATTAGAACATTTAGAACTGATATATCGATTTAATTTCTTTTGCAGTGGGGTGCGGTGAGAACAACGTCTAGTTGTGACGTAAGAGTTGAACTTTCCGTATGCAAATAAAACTACATATTTCATTCAAGCTGTCTATAAACAAAGTAAACATCTTCTGAAGTATCACTGAAATAATTAAATATAGTTAATAGATTATTCCTCTCGATATCAAATGATGAAAATGTTCGATTGCGCATACATTTGAAAATCATAATTATGAATCTTACTTCTAACCATAAAAAGTACAAGGTATTCATATTTTTTTATAAAATCCAATAATCCAAAAAAAATGTATCTAACGTCATGCATTACAAATAAAATCTAATTGAATGGATTCCCTTACATTCTGAAATTAAACAACGAATTCATTTCGTAATAAAAAAAAGCTAATCAAAACACCAGCATAAGACCACAAAGCTAAATTGAACAGACTTGTTGTGTTAAGGACATTTTTTTTAGGATAAAGGTACATAGTGTAAAAATAAAATAAAAAAAAAATATACAAATTGTCAAATGTTTACTCATCCAAAAAGCAATTTAAAAATTTGAATGAGCAAAATCGAACCAAAATATAATAAAAACAATATCATAAAAAGAACATCGACTAAAAATGACGTGCATATAAAAATTCGCAAACCAACAAAAAGATGAGTATGAGTATACTGAGTAGAGGTATATCCGCAATGATCCGCAACGTCCGGATAAAAATGATAAACGGTATTCCGGTTTTTTCCCTCCTGTATACAAAAATTCTTTTCGTGTGTGTTGAAAGTAGTCTAAAGGGTAGTTACTTTCGATTTCGTTCGACAATGTCCTGGTGATTTTTTTTTTTTTTTTTTTTGGTCTTTTGGACAATGGTTTTCCAATTACCGAACCAACACTCACACCCTTCGACCATGGGTCAGACATAACGACGCCTCATCGACAACCACAGTGACTCAAAGGCCAATCTCACTTCTTCCTCTACTAGCAATCAACGTTCTAGGAAAAAAGGATGGGGTGCTTGTGGACTGTCATAGATGTGTGTGTTATTTTGTCCGGAAATCGAAATGTATACAGATTCTACGTTCCCATGTTCATTTTTTATAAGCAACTGCAATAAATTTCAATTTAATCAAAGCAGAAACAGAATAACAAGTAAACACATGCATCATCAGGGGAGAAACCTTGAGACCTTGTTTAAAAAAAAAAGGAAAAAATATATTATAAAAGGGAAATGTTTCCACGTTTAAATTCTTCAACTCCCATTCTTTCGCCAGAGACTGAATAATTTTTCGCATCGAAATTCAACGCATATACACGACATCAGTCAGAGCAACTGACCAATGCCTCACGTTGGGCGCCATCGGCATTTTTTCTGTCTAACATCATTCGTGTTGCTTGTTAATTTGGAGCCCTCACAAAAGGGATGGTATTTTTTAATCAACTTTATTGAAAGTCATCGAGTTGAAATAAAAGGATTAAAATATTCAGAAATGATACAAACTGATAAACGTTTCAAGCTGACCATCTGTGACGGAACGTGAAGTATGTAACATTTGTGGGTTGGCACAGTTGGTGGGCGGTGAGTTGGAATAAATATCAACTTGTTAACAATCGAAAAACTGGTCATACTAATCGACAGTCATTCTGCTAATTTGAGATGAAGCCAGGAAGCGGTACATACTTTGAGGAGATGTCTTTCTGTTTGGATAATGGTCGGAGTGACCAAGCGGAAAGTCGTACATGATAAATGGACATTGGTTACAATTTGACAAGCGAGTAATGACAGATGAGTGAGTGACAGGTAAAGTTCTAGATTTATGAGGAGAAACTAAACCACCCAGATGTTTTTAAGTGCTGAAAATTCAAAATATACTTATTTGAGGGGTGGATTTTGAAAAAAAATAAGTTCTGAGATAATAGATTTTAAAAACAAGTCAAACGTTTGATTTCAGCTTAATTTCATTTTGTATACCATCTACAAGGGATGGTATCCAAAATAACGTCAAACATGGTTTTGGTTTTCATTTTGATGAATGTGTTGATGAGTGTGTCGAAGTTACGTATAGGTAAGTTTATCGCTGAACAGTTAGAATTCAATTTGTAAACCTTCCTTCTTCCTATTTTGTTCCAGCTTTGGTAAAATCTAAAAGGATATGTCGATTATTCGATCAACCCGCTCGATAACAGATTTTTTTAAACTATAAGATTGATGGTGCAATTGAGTTTCGGTAACTTTCGCGCTCAGGAACCAGAAGAAATCAAGGACTGTTACAAAAAAAGCTTCAAAAAAGCCATGAACAACAATCAAAACCGCCGGTTAGACTGTTTTGAGTGAGACCAAAAGTGAGCATTAAACAATGATATCAAGTGAAAAGAAGCTTAAATAAATTAAGCAAGAGCTTGACATTTTTAACATCACTGCTTAAAACATCAATGGATATGTGTTGTTAGATCAGCTGAGGAAGGTAGTTGCTGATTATTTGAAAAATAATTTCAAATTTTATATCTATAGCTGGTATGTGAATATCTTGAGCCAAGAAGGCCATTAACGCAGCTTAAGGAATAATTAAGAGTTGCGTCAGAGGTATGCTTTTGTATTGGTCCATTTATATTAGGCCACATGAGTTATAACATCACAACAGGGCTCACTAACGCCTATTTTTTACCTTTTCTACCTTCCACGTGAAAGTTGCCCTTATCAGTTAATTCTTCTTTTATAGATGGAAATTTCGTTATTCGTTACAAAAAAAAAAAAAAAAAAATTTGCAATCAATAAATTTTGATGAATTACTTAAAGAGATCAATCACTGTTCATCAATATTAAAAATTCATAAATCGACGTTTGCTGTTTTATTTTATCACAAAATATAAAAGATAAAAAACCAGCAACACAATTATGAATATTTTTGTATAAAAGCACGCTCAACTGATCAAATATCAATCAGTAACAATAACTTGTTCATTGAACTTTTAAAACTTACTAAGTTAAACAAAATCACCATGAAATTCTTACAATATTTCGCCATTCTTGCTATTCTTATTCTTTGCTTGACTGCATCTAGTGAAGCTGGATTTGGCAAGCATTTCAAGAAGGAAATGGTAAGATCTGACATTGTTTTTAATTTTAATGTTTTCGACATCTACAACGTTTTAATTATAGCATAAGGCTGGCCACAAGATAGAAAAGGCCGGAAAGCATGCTGCCCACACAATTCATGAAACTGCTAAGACTGCTGAAGATGCTGGTAAAATTGCTGCAGCTGGAGCTGTTATTGGCGGTGCTCTTTCTTAATGTTGTAAAATTTGTTACCTGAAAAAGATAAATAAATTGTTATTAAGTGTACAACAATTGCAATAAATCATATTGTACATAAAATTGTCTGTCTCGAATTATCTACTAATGAGAAGCTGTTTCGGTGCGGTGATATAATGCCAAGTGAAATAAAGCGACATTTGGAAAATTGAACTCATTTTACATTTTACTGTTGAAAATTGCATTTAAAAGTGAAAGTTTGTTGGGATAAGTGCGTCAGGAAAAAGGATCAAGACTGTATAGCCAACAATATTTTAAGGCTATGGTTTGTTTCGCCTTTTTCACCTATATTTTCGTTGTTTCCCATAAGTCGTTTCGCATTTTGTTGCTTGGTATTTTGTTGTTTAGTTTTTCACTTATTTGGTGTACTTTTGTTGCGATAATTTATTCTACGATTTCTGAATATTTCGTTATTGTTTCGTTTTTCGATTATTTCGTTTTCTATTGTTAAAATTTTTGATTATTTCGTTTTTGCTCACTTCGATTTCAATTATTTCGCCGCCTTTAGACTCTTAACATTCAATTATTTCGCCTTTAGGCTCTTAAAATCCATCACAAAAAAAAAACACAGATGGCGAAATAATTGAATAGATTTTTTTTAATATTTAAAAATCTTATTCAAATTTAAAAAGAAAAGAAAATTAATTTCGAAAAAGTATTTTTTAATCAAGCAAAACAGAAAAAAAAATATAAATAAAAAAAATGTAAATCAACGTAGATACATAGTGTGTTGGTTATCAATACTGTGAATAAATAATATTTTTAAAACATTTTTATAATCAACTATGAGGACTATCGAAGACGTCAGGCATAGACTCAAAAAAATTAACATATTGCTCGTATGATTGATACCCGCTGGACTAAGAAAGTAACAGTCTGGATACCTTTAGATATGCAAAGAAAAGTGGATATACAAATGAATCGCTGGAGAGATGACTCAACAGCAATATCTCCATTCTACTATTATGATGCATTAGACAGAACAAGATGGAAAAGTATGGGAGAGGCTTATGCTCAAATAAGTTAAATTTTCTTTTACTTTATACAAGTAAAATTTTAAAAGCACAATTAAAATCTATCGAATTGTAATCTAATTTATAAATCTATATTTATATAATCTTATGAGTAATAAGCTGTAATAAAAATAATAATAATACGACCCAAACGAAAAATAGTTGGCCTATCTTGCTTTGAGTATGAGAATTAATTTTTCAAAAATTGTTTATTAAAACTAATTTATTAATAAATACAATTAAAGAAGATACATCTGGCTTTACAAAAAGGCATAGTATGATATTGTAAGTGTTACCGTTGGTTTTAAATATTTTTTTTTCTGTTTTAAGTCATATTTCATTGGAGATTGTCCCACCCACCTAAACGGGGGAAATATACCGCCCCCCCTGTCATTAATTTTAGGTATCAACTCAGCCAAACCTACATGATCCATCTTTTTGCCACATTTTATGCGAATTACAATGTAAAAACAGCAATAGGCCAACTATTTTGCATCTAAAAAAGAGTAGGCCAACTATTATGATCTTACCCTTTTTACATTTTTACCGTAAATTTATTCGTAATACATTTTTTATAATATTTGTTTGCAGTCATTTTAAAGAAAAAATACGTCTCTTTTTAATATAGTTTTGGAATATAATTTATTTTATTAAAATTAATTAGTTTCAGCATGGAAAGTATTTTTTCTTTGTCCAAGGCAAGGTAGGCCAACTATTTTGCGTTTGGGCTCGTAATAATGAGGACAAAGTGATCGAATGCGAAACAATAGATTTAAATTGAGACAAAAGGCCAACAAAAAAAAAACCTTTATCGGGATAACCTCAAAGCTAACAATTCATTGTTCTCTTAGCGAAGATGCAAAACATGTGAGAAGTAAAATAACAAATGAGAAGTAATTGTTGGGCGAAATGATCGAGAAACCGAGTGAACGAAAATAAAGACGGGTTTTGCGAAGTGAAAGGAAATAATAGTGACAAAAACGAAATAACAAAAAGCTAAATGAAAAACACTTAACAATAGGCACCATGAAAGGTTTATGTTCTTCTTTCTCTAGTTTGTTTGCTTTTTAGCTCTCTAAGGCCCACTTTCACGAAATTTTTTTGACATTAGTAACCACTGATTTATCCATGCATATAGGCACTACCCATTGATAAAAATATAAACTCGTTGCAAAATCTTAAATATTTATCCACTCATTTTTCTCTGGATAACTTTTTACATCCGTCAAATAAAGGATTTTCCAATAAGAGGTGTTATTTTGAATAGCCCGCTATATCGGTAGCTTTCACTTTTGAAGCTATTATTTTTTGACATTTGATAAGTAGAAACTACGCCATTAAAAATGGAACGATACAACGATCTGGACAACGTTTACTTTCAACAACACGGCGCTACGTGCCACACAAGCAATGAAACCATCGATCTTTTACGGGAAAAGTTTCCGGACCGTGTTACCTCTCGAAGAGGTGATCACAATTGGCCACCGAGATCTTGTGATTTAACACCTTGCGAATTCTTCCTTTGGAGCCACATGAAAGATAAGGTCTACGCCAACAGCCCAGCTTCGATTCAAGACCTCAAAGATGTAATTCGTGGGGCTATCGAGGACATAGGGCAGCCACTTTGCGATTTAGTTATGGAAAATTTCATGAAAAGGATGTGGTCGTGGCGACCATTTGACTGATGTGTTCCATTATTAACGGCATACCTTCTTCTTTATAATGAAATAAACATCCGATCATTTATCTCAAAAAATGCCATTTTTCTTTGAAAATCAAAATAACACCTCTTATTGGAAAACCCTTTAGAATTTGACAAGAAGTTGCTATAGGTGAGGTTCGCATTAGTGTGTGTAGCAGATATGTTGCTGTTGTTTTATGGAGGTTTTCTGATTCGTTCCTATTTTTATTTTTTTATTTTTGGTTTGATGTGTTTTCATTCGTGCAACGCAAAATCGAAAAATACACATTTATTTATTTAATCCTGAATAGCTAACTGCGATTTTATAAATGTATCCTTTGTTTTCGTGCAAGTGGCCATATGCCTATTATTGAACTATATATACTTATAAGATGATTAACTATTTCGCTTAGTTTAGTTGAAAGACTTTTTTATTCATGGTTTGTTTAGCTTTAGATCTGTCATCGTAAAACATCGTATACATCTTTATGCGGGTCAAATTTATTTTCCAACAACTTGAACTACAATTAGATCGCAGCATTTATTAAGCAGGGAAGTCAAATTTTGATTCAAGAATGATGTCATTGTGATAAGCAAATTCTTATTTACATCGAAAGAAAAAAATTGCGAAACAGAAGCAGCGTATCCACTAAGTGAATTATTCAAAAGCTCCTTATGTCGCTACTTATTATTCTTTTAGGTTATGGATTAAATTTAGAGTTCGCAATGAACCATCATTAATCACCTCTAAGAAATCACCATACAGCATGTGTTGTGTATAGACGGATTATTTTCCACTTTTCCGCCGTCTTTCAAGTTTCATCATCTTGCACTTCTGCGTAACTTTTAGAATGCAATCATTGTATTAAGTATCCCTTTCTTCAATATCCATTTCAACCATACATTAGTCAAACATTGGCACCACACAAAAAGTACGGTAGGTAAGCAAACTTTTGAAAAATGACATAATATCATTAATTTTAAAATTGTCCTTTATGCTAACACGGTCTGGTGACAGTTCGTCATATCCCTCGAGATGTGGATTGTGGATAAAGACGTACGTGAAGACAACCCTCTATATCTGTGATATGTAATATTACACTCACCGATTGAATGTGGATGAGTATACCGAACCCATACCGCGAATTTTTCCTTTTTTGCATTTTTCATCATTTTCTTAGTGGAAATAAATGATCTCATTCAAAAGTCGAAAGCATGTGTTACCGCGCGGGAGGAAAGAAAAAAATAGTAAAAGCCATTCCACAAGTTTATTCAGTTGAATGCAAATTTCTTTTTTTTTTTAACCTTTCTGTCAAAAAGAGGGATACACGCGCTTGTTATATACCGTTAACAACAACACGAATGTAAGTGACACATCGACCATGAAAAATGATGTGATACAATGTCATTTTGAATTTTTCACTTCCTCCCGCTCCACTGTGCTTTTCAAAAAGAATAAAAATTTCACAAGAATGTAAAGTGTGCTTAAGTGAGAGGGTGTGATGATGATGATAGTTGAAGTTGAAACTGAAAGGATGCAAAAGAGATTGATGGGTGTGAGAATATGACTATTTTTTTTTATTTTTTTTTTTTGTGGTGTGTGATAAGATTTTTTTAAAGTTAAGAGAACTGAAGCATCAGCGTTAGAGTGGATAGAGTAGATTTATGTTTCGATTAAATTATATACAATACTAAAGTACCTGAGATGGTCCATTTTGCGGGTTCAATGGTTTTAACACCCTTCTGTAGTAAGTCCCGCTCACGCAACTTCGTTGCTCCTAAGCATATGTCCAGGAGCGTTAGAGAACTATTCCACGAATATTCGAAATTATGTGATTTTAGACCAGTTCCTTATTATAATTGCAATTCTGGTTTTTGGTAAAATGTACATTCGGTATGAACGGTTTTTTCGCCATAAATTGATAACAGCTCAGTCGATTTCATTTAAATTTGATATTTCAATTGAGTTTGATACAAAATGACATTTACAGTCTTAAGCTAAACTACAGTTCAATGATAGCTACTACCATACAACTTGATCTCCCGGTTTTGGACATTTTTTGATATTTTTCGCCCTTTCAGATAACTTAATAATATTTTTGCAATCCCATAGTTTGCTATAAGACTAAGTTTGCATGTATTTTAGCTATACCTATATTGTCATAACAGTTTTGCTTCGAAAGAAGCCAGGGTACGTATAGTTTGGCTTCTCAAGTATATGATTCCCATTTTGCCACGTAGATTTGCTTCTCAAATAGCAAGGGTTTGATTCCAATTTCGCCATTGTAGTTTTGGTTTGTAAGAAGCCAGGGTAAAATTCTCATACTTTTACTTTTAGCGGAAATTTCTGGCAACAGCTGTAGAATACTGCAGTTCAAGGCGTGCTTTTTTAAAGTTAAATAATTCTTTAAGTTTCTATTCCTATTAGTTTTAAGGACTTATAGGAATTAATTTCAGTGCTAATCATGAATTTTCTGAACACATTGGGCCATATTCATAGATGTTTGACAAGTCCTTATTAAGTTATTTTTAAGCTAAACTCGAGTTTTTGCTATGCATAGAAAATTTAAACCCAAGTCCAAAAAAAAAAAACTGGAGTCTAACTTTAAACTGGACCGAACCCATGTTTAAGTTGTATTTAACTCTGATAAACGTCAGAAATAGGTACACAAATGAAATAATTTCTTAAGGGTCGCGAGTAATTTTCTTTTTCTTGCAAATAAAATGTTGGTATTTATCACTTTACGAACAAAAAAACAAATACATAAATAGATAGTAATATTTCTACATATATCTACCTACCTACAATAAGAGAAATTCCAGCGGAATATAGGTATTTTATTCACGCAGATGAGGATATAATTGTGCAATAAAATAATCGAGATGGAGAAACTAGATACTGCGGCATTTTATTAGACATTTTCTTAATTTTCATTTGATATTCTTAAAATTTTATAATTTTCTGTTCCTAGGCAAAAATGATCAATAAAAAAATATCGTAAACATCTGGAATGTATTGTTTTCAACTTGTCATGCATTGTTTTCAAACCTTCTTTTTCTTACTTAATAAAAAATCAATCTATCCCACTCACTCCATATGTAGAACCCAAGTTTGGGATACGTTCCACTCGTGTTTTACTAAACAGAGCTGACAAAACATCTATGCATTACAACTGTGTCTAACCTGAGTGTTAACGTTAGACTCCAGTTCAGAAGAATTTGAGTTTACAATATGTCTATGAATATAATGGGCCCTTAACTTTATAGTAAAAAAGGCGAACTCTAAGCTTGGATTTATAAAACGGTGGGCTAATGAATTTAACGATGAGTACCTTACTCTCTCTTTGTACAACTGCTTTGTAAGGCCTCATCTTGAGTGTGCCTTATAGGTATGGACTCCATTTTATGAAGTTCATAAGAGCCGCGTCGAATCAGTCCAAAATAATTTTATTCGTTTTGCTCTTAAAGGTCTTTCCTTAGGCGATTCTTGTAACCTGCCACCTTACGAACATCGGATACGGCTTCTGCAGTTACCAAACCTTATATTAACGGCCGGCGGGTTAGCAATGATTTAATATTCCTTCATCAACTTGTCTCTGGACAAGTTTATGCTTCGGACTTGCTAGCCTCTATTGGCTTTAATTACCGCGGAGGGTCATACAACCTGCGAAGATCTATACTTTTACATGTTGAACATCACAGAACTAATTATGGCTTACATGAGCCCCTCACTCGTTTATGTAAACTTTATAATATGAACGAGGGTGCAATTGATTTTAACTTATGTAAAATTAATTTAAAAACAATCTTTAGAACCAATGCTCCACGATCCTAATTGTTTATTTGTTGTATTGTTTTCCATGTAATGTTGGCTAAATGTTGTATTGTATATGTGTTTGTTTGTTTATGTGCATGTGTTTTTATGTTCGTAGCATTTTTGCTTATACTAACAACTAACACCTGCACTAAGTGATGAGCCAGTGAAACACATTTTATGTGTTGGCAAATCTTCTTTCATAAGCCGATGCTTGCTTTAAGCACCTTGATAGTGTAAAAAAAAAAACTTTTCGCAGCCATAATTGTAGCTTTACACAAAATTCGTTGGAGTGAAAGTATAAGCTGCTTTTCGCATTATCCAAAAGTATTACCTACCCAAAATACCATATTGTCATTAAGTCCCAAAAAATAAGTTCTTTATATATACATATACCTATACATATAATTATCATCCGCACAGATAGATTTACACAGACTGCAGTACGAAACCTAGTTTTTCCAGATCCTCATCATCGAAATGAGAGGATTGATTAAAACCTTATGAAACCAATAATTGCCGAACGGAACATTGGACGAGTCGTTCAAGCAAGGAATAAAGTCTAAAAGATGACCCATCAAAAGCAATAAGTAGACCAAGAATATCCGCACCAAGGCATTGTATTCATTTTTGGATGTTTGCATAATGCGCGGCGATAAAGTTTTAACGACAAGGTCGACTATGGTACGGTAACATGGATCTAAAATTCTACCCAGAATAATGAGGTATTAAACATTATTCTGAACATAGGTATTAAGACCTAATAATTGCCGCTTTTATAGATTTTTTGTTTCCTTGTCGATTTCCTCAATCGACTATCGTAATAAAGTTTTCTTTTTATTAACAATATATATATTTTTTTTTGCCATGTTCAATGTTCAAATCTGCATATACCTACACTTTTCCCCAAAGAACAACATTATATCCTCATCATCGTATGCTGTCCTGATTTACAGTTAAAAAAAAAATAACCATCACAACCCTTCTCACACTAGCGACCCCAGACAAAAAAGACAGATTCCAAAACAACAACACGGTTGAGTGAATTTCGCAAACGATTTATCCTTTTCGATAAATTTTACATTTTTTTCCGCCGAAAATAAATGGATAAACATCCAAAACGTTGATATGGGAAATAAAATACAATAATAATGTATTATAGTGATGGGTTGGTTAGATTGCCTTTGCATATTCAAAGCGAAAAGTAGTGTTTCGCGTGGAAATCATTAAACCGCGCTAAACATCCCCTCGAACAACATTACAGTACTGGGAGTTGACACATGCTGAATACATGCCACGCCAACACACCCGCTCACATGACGCATATTCACAACACAAAAAAAAAAAAAGAAATAAAATTCCTTCGGGAATGACAACGCGCCCGCCGCCGCCTTTTGAGTAATGATTGCTGGCGAAACGATTTCCTCAAGAAAAATAAGAAAAGTCGCGAAAAAAAAATATATATCAGCCCTAAAAAAAGAAAACCTGATGGAAAAATCACATTCAATTCAACACCGCATGTGGAAAAATCTCTTTCATTTTCCCATTGAAAGTATTTACGCATCATTTGGGGGATGGGCTGGGAAAATAGATCTGGGTGGTGATTTGATACCCCGGGGGGCGCAATGATATAGGAAGCAAACTTCTTGCATGTGACATCATCACCTCTTTGCTGGAAGTTGGAATTTTTTTTTTTTTTTCAGAAGTTGGGAACAAAAATACGGATCTTTCCGCATTGTGAACCCTCGTTTTTTGTTGTTGTCGATTTTGAGCGTTAAGCATTGAGTAAATGTTAAAAAACATTTTCAGATTTGCAAAAGATTCTAATCTGCGAATATTAATTTTTAACGAGAACACTGCTGTGAACATGATTAATAGTTCGACAGGATATTATCCGTTTTACGTCTTTTACAGAATTCGTACAAAATGTGCGGAAAAGGGGTTGCCTTGCAATCAGTTGGTTTTGGGTAGAAGCGTTTAGGGCTTTATTTTATTTTTATTTAAAATCGGTTGCAGGCACAGGAATAATTACATATTTATGTTTTTGTAAGTGAAAGAATAAAGTAAACCACTGACGAGATCAGGAGGCAGCTCCAAATGGCTGAACAAAGGTTCATTTTCATTTTCGGAAAAAAAAGATGTTATAACTCAAATTTGTACGGGGATAGTTAAATGTCATAAATACACATAATACACATACACATTTACAAAATTAGGTACAAAAATAGAATGTAATTGCGAAGGACAAATCCTGCAAACGGTTGCGCAGAATGTAACAAGTTTGATATGTGTTAATTGTTGTTGTTAGTTACATTCCACCAAGAAGCTCATGCGATCTGTACAGAATTCGTGTGAATAATAGTCAATTATATTTATCGAAACTAAATTATAATGAACATATAATTATTCTAGGAGATTTTAACTTAACTAATGTTAAATAAATGTTTGATCCCAAAGAGTTTCAATTTATTTCATTTAATGTAAATTCTTTCGCAAGTTATGACTTAATTCAAATTAATTGTTGCAAGAACAGTTTCAATCTTGTTCTCGTTGATAGGGAATTATCTATATCGGCTGCTAAATCAATCTATCCATTCTATCACCATAACGCTTTAGATGTTACTTTTTCTTTTTATGACAATTTAAGATAAATTGTAATAAATATAAGTTAAATTTCACGAAAGCCAATTTCGAAGGCATTGTGAGTTATATGTTGCATATTCCGTGGCGCTTAAATTTCAGTTCTTTGAATTTATTGGAGTTTTATGATTTTTTCAATGATAATTTGAAAACGGCAATTAGCATGCATGTGCCAAAAGTCACAATTAAAAATAATTCTAAGCCTCCGTGGTTCATTAAAAGGCCTTGTAACTTAAGATATAAAAAAAACAAGGCTTACAAAAAGTAATTATTGAATTATTGATTTAAAATCTTTTTACGTTCGGTTAGCGTGTGAATTCGATGTTTTTAACGAATTTCTGTATAAGAATTACATTTTTTCAACTGAAACCAACCTGAAATCAAACAGCAAAAGTTTCTGGTTGTTTATTAAAAGTAAACAAAATTCAAATGGTATTCCTAGCAATATGCATTAAGGGCCGGTTATAGCGATCAGGAAAACGAAACAGGAAAAACTTTTCAAATCAATAATTAAATATGTTTTGATTTTATTTGAAACACAAATGCTACATTTATCGATGACAAATGACTCCCAGAATCATTTGCGATGTTAAAATTTTTAATAACGCACATATATTTTGTAAAAAATACATTTAATTATTTTCCTGATGGAATTTCCGTATGGAAAATGAAGTTCCATCAAGAAAATAGATAAATGCATTTTTTACAAAAAGTATTTGTTCAACTGAAATTCTAATCATCTACAAAAATTATTTGAGTTATTTGCCATCGATAAGTATAACATTTGTATTTTGATTCCAATAAAAACCTAATAAATTATCGATCTGAAATGTTTTCCTGTTTCGTTTTCCTGATCGCTATAACCAGCCCCTTACCTAGGTTCAACTTTTTCAGATCTTTCGTCTATTTGTAACTCATTTACTCACTTATTTAATTAAAATCATACAAACTCTAATGAAGAATTTTAGAGTAGATCCGAATTATTTTCTCCAGAATGCAAGGTTAACATCGGTTTTTTAGAATTAAATATTTTTGAAATAGAACAATGTCTTTTGAATTTGAACAACGACAACAAATCGAGTCCTGATTAAATTCCTCCAATTATTTAAAAAAAAATGAGCAGGTGTTCTTTCTGATCCCCTTATGTACATTTTTAATAGCTCTCTTTGAAAAGGTGAATTCCTTTCAGTTTGGAAAAAAATCATATTTAACTCCAATTCACAAAACCGGTCAAAAGCAGAAAATATCCAACTATCGTCCTATTTGTAAACTATCAAGTACACCGACACTATTTGAAAAAAATCTTATACGATAAACTCTATTATTTCTTATCTCTTATTTCTATTTTCTCCAATTTCGTTCTAAATAAACTTGAAGAAGAATACCAAATTGATGTTATTTATACCGATTTCGCAAAGGCATTCGACAGAGTTAACCACTCTATTTTAATTCAAACATTAAAATTATATGGTTTTCATTCTAACATGTTGAAATGGTTAGAATCTTACCTCAAAGGTCGAATACAACTCATATGTATTGACCAAGTGATTTCAAACCCAGTTATGGTAACATCAGTTGTTCACTGTTCCGCAAGGAAGTCATCTTCGACCCCTTCTTTTTCTGTTATTTATTAACGACATGCCACATATTTTCTCAAATTCTGTTCGACTTCTATTTGCAGATGATTTAAATTTTTTTAGGTGCATAAAATCTTTAGATGATTGTCTTCTTTTACAAGATGATCTTCAAATGTCACGAAATGTCATAATTTTTCTTGTTACGGCAATTTTTCACCGATTTTCTTTGAATATAAAATTGAAAGAGTTTTCGAAAAAAAAGGACCTTGTTCAAGCATATAGAACTCATTGTGTCTAATGCATACTCTATGTTAGGTTTTATTAAACGCAACTCTAAAGATTATACAGATCCTTTTGCCTTAAAATCCCTATTTAGCTGTTATGTAAGGTCGATCTCAGAATACTGCTGTGCGATTTAGAATCCTTACTACACAATTCATTCAAACTGAATCGAAATGGTACAGAAAAAATTCACCATAAATTCACAATACGGAAATTAGGTTGGAACATTGAAATTTCCTTCGTATTCTATCAGATGTCAACTTCTAGGTATACAGTCCCTTGAAAATCGACGAAAAATTTTCTCAATTATGTTCATAAGTGATATTTCCTCACATCAAATCAAATGCTTTTTTTTCTTGTCCTTGATTGACTTATATGCTCCATCGCGTCAGAGAACGTTGCTTGCTTCGTGAAAACGAACATAGAGTTAATTATGCACTTAATGAACCTATTTAACTCGTTGTGTCAGAGAAACAAATCTCATTTCAAATTATATTAATTTCAATTTTCATTTAAGTAGGTTTACTTTGAAAACTAATTTACTTATGTACTTTTTAACTACCTGGTTGATTAGATACTACCTACATTATATAGTTATCATGTTATTACGTTATTAATTAAACATTTTCTATAAAATGTTCATTGTGAACTTTCGGAAGTCTAATTGTAGATTCAACTAACGCTTACTGATTTACATACATGTATAAACAATAAATAACATAAGTATAACCTACTGTAAACCAATTTGAAGTAATGAAAAAGACTGCAAATATCAGCAAAATTGTAAAGTTAAACTTAAGATAGAGACCAAAGAATACTGCAAAATGATGCAAAAATCTGCAAAATATTGCAAAGCAGAAAAAATATGAGAATGGTTGATGAAATAGAAGAATTAAGAGTATAATGTAGCATTATGCAATTAAAAGAACAAAAATGTTACGAATGTAAATTTTATTATACGTAAAAGTGGTGTGATTAAGATTTATTTTGTCACCACTAGAGCCAATGATTTTACAGCACTCTTTTAAGGACTTGATGTATTTAAATATTTGGAGAAGATAGTTCGTTTCATTCTATATGATAACGTCCTGGATATGTATTTCTATTTTTTAGTAATGATCCGCACTTTTTATTTGCTGATCTGTCCTTTCCTCATCTTCAATTTAAAATCTTCATGCAACATACAGACTATGTATTCTATTTCCAAGCTCTAGAATGTATCAAGGAGTCTTCTTAGTTTGCAGTGGAGAAGGGGACCTGTGATAATTCCTATGTCTGCATGATACTACAAAGATATCAAAAATAGTGGAACTAAAACGACGGCAAAGGTATGCAAAGAGCGCAAATTAAGAAAAAGATTACAATTGATCCCGTTTAAAATAAATTAAACACATAATAAGTCTGCAATAACTTTCTAAGGACTGGAAATGAATGTTAATCAAAACCTGAAAGTAAAACTATTTTTTTGTTTTTAGCGCTTCAGTTTAAAAAAAAAATGGTCTGATGAAACGATGTCATTGTAAAATATTATTTTTATATGAAAATATCCTTCTATATGATTAACTTACTTTTCGAAACTAATCATACTGTTTGCTGTACGTATCATCTGTATGTTTTATCTGGAGTTTGATGAAATATGTAAGTTTGGATCAGCCTGCAGCATCTTAACAGTTAATTAATTTCCACACCCACACTCTTAAACAATGAAAAGCACAATAATAATAATTAGATTCTGCCACAAAATGCCACGCAAAGGAACATCAGACATTCAACTTAAACGTCTCATTACGTTAAAACGCCCTTATCATCAGTTGGCGACACCCGTAAAAGCAATGAAGACCTTTTCTCATTCTGACATATGTCAAATTTTAGCTTGACTCAAATTAATTTCCAGCGATGTGTGAACATCTGGATTTCTGGTACAAATCAGTGTAATACGCCCAAACGAACCGGAACCAACCCTCATTACCGGGAAATGAGTTCTCCATCTAATTCAACGTTTCACTGTCACCCACTGCCATACACTTGATATAATAATTCTTTCACTCATTACCAAGAATTGGTTTTCTGATAAAACTGACGAAAAACGTGTCGAAACTAATTTCATTAGGTAAGTGAAGTACAAGTCGTTTTGTTACGTATTATATTTTTTTTTCCATACTGCCACTTCATCCAGTTTCCCACTCCAGATGATAAATTCAATTCAATATTGGGGGGCTTCCCGATAAAGAAGTGATTTTCCTCGCACCATTACAAACTCTTATCAACGCTATACATTACTACCACAGAGACAGATGAGTCCCAATCCATCACACAACACCTTTATGGGCAGTTTCTATTTCTATACAGGGACAAGACAATAGAACAAAGCTTGTGAGTTCTTTGATTAGTTAGGTGTGGGAAATTAATTTGAAAGTCATCTCCTGCAAGGACTTTGCTTAGAGATTTGTCATGGTTTCCCCCAAAACAATAGAAGCATATCAACGGAAAATAAAAGGAATGACAAGAAAACAAAAAATTGTCAATCTAGAAAAAATGAAAGGAAATTAAAGGCGAAAGGAGAAAAAAAAATCAACAGGATTACGTAAGAGTCCTTGAAATGAAAACGATGGCAATGGCGAGTTTTTCTTTCAAGGTATCTCTATACTGACTTTGGTAGTGGATTTGGCCTCTCATGTCCATCCGTCTGGTCGTTCGTTTGTGCCAATGACATTCGCTATTGTCGGATTTAATTTGTAGCTCTTGAGTACAGAACTAAAAGAGAATTGGAGATATCTTGGCTTCTGGATTGAAAACCATGCGGATTGAATATGGAAATGTGCATTTCTGGCGCAAACAGCTCCGGATATTTCGTAATTATGGGCATTTTTTTGTATTTTGTTGTTGAAATATTTGTTTTTTCTTCTGTTTTGGCAAAGAAAATAAAATTAATTGGTGTTTTATTAAATGGGGGAAAGAAAAAAGGATTTTTTTGGTCGAAATGGCTTCTTTCCGCTTAATATAACAACACACAAAGATAACAGATAAAAGAAAATAAAAGAGGTGTTGGTACAATTTGGGTTGGTTTCAGGGTATAGTCAGGAACGAACATCTAAAGCGGGTGACCGCATGTAATGCAAGTAATTGGGGGACATTTGTATACAGTTTCTTTTACACCTTTCTTTATGTTTTCAGTACACAAAATTAGCTAAAATAAAGAAACAATTGGGATGTTCCTGAAAATTCGTATTCTAGCAAAAAAATGTATGCCCTTAAAGATCTTAAAGAATCCCGAGTTCCAAAAGGTGAGCTCGGATTTAAGCCTGCTCTGCGCTCACCACGACGCAACCGCGACTCTTGATCCCAAACGCGATTCTTGATCTCAGTTTTACCACATACGTAAGTTTGGTCAATGCAGAAGAAAAAAGTATGGGAAGGGGCATCTACTAATCCTCATTTTTCCGGGAGGATCATTAAAAAAAAAATGCATATGAAAGAAAACAATACTTGAAAATCAACAGTACTTAATTCTTAAAAAGTCATATGATAATTTTTTGTAAAACTATAAATCTCTTCCTTTATTTAATTTGTAAATAAAGTTATTTTTAGTGAACAATTTCTTAAAAAAATAATTTTTTTCTAAAAACTTAAAAAAAAATTTAAAAAAGATTTCAAATATTTTTTCGTAGGTAATTAAGTACCTACTATTTTCGTATCAAAAACTTAATGCTCTTATTAATTTTAAGTCAAAAACAGAAAACCGAATGGTCATGCCTTGTACCTTTTGAAAAAAAAAAATAACTTTGTCAACTCGAAGACATCGCGTCATAATTTTTAGTAAAATTTTTTTTCCAAAAACGGTTCACTAAAAAACATTTTATGTACAAAGAAAATAAAAGAAGAGATTTCTGGCTTTGCAAAACTATCCTTAGCAGAAGTTGTTGGACTCATCAGCACCGTTGCGGCGCACGCCGTCGACGATGGTTATCCCAGAGGGTGCTTAAGCCGAAGTTTTAGGTTCTAGGTCACCTTTTAGATCTCGGGACTCTTCAGAATCTTGAAGAGCATACATATATTTTTCTGGTAGAATACGAATTTTCAGGAACATCGCAATTTATTTTTTTTTACGAATTTTGAGCTGAATTGCTTGTACTGTTTAAAAAAAAAAATCAGCAAAATTCGAAAACTTATACACACGTCAAAAATTTCAAAAGTGTCAGTAATTATTTGAATGAAATGATTTTTGGACTTTCGAATTCTTCATAACTTTTGGATATAAGTTTTTACTTACTCAATAAGCCAAATATTGGCTTCGCAAAACAAAAAATTCAAAGTTATAATCAGAGTCTATAAAAAAATTCATTAGGCTCTTCACCAAACTAGAGTCTAAGTAGTATAGTAGTTTTTATCGCTTCGAATTATCGCTTAAGCGGTTTCAGTTATATTTAAACACGGTTCCTAAACGTTTTTTCTAAAACTTATTACTGTTCATTTGTACGGCGCATGACAGAATATACAAAGGTATACGAATGCTGATGCCGCTTGGTGGATAGACAGCGTAAGAGCGATATAAATGCTGTACTTGTTTTATTATTTGATTCATTTTATTTTCTTAAGTCAAGCTCGATGTTGGGAACGGTACCGCGAAAGAACGCCCAGCGAAATAAAGCCAACTTTTATTTGCGTTTCATTTTTTCCATCCATCGTTCGGATTAATTTCGCCGAATTTCGTTTTCAACGTTGCCATATACCAAACCTCAGAAAGGTGCCGTAAAATAAAGCCAACTTTCGAAAAATGGACTAATTTCACTTCTTTGACAAACTATTGTTCGCCAACACTATTAGGTATACTTACATACATATATATGCCTAATTTTCTGCTTCCATTAGCCAAAATATGGTGAGTGGCATCAAATCATTATAAATAATCTGACATAAATTATCTGCGTGCCAGAATACTATATCATAATCGGTTGCTAAACTTGCAAACAAATTTGAGATTTTTTTATACATAAGAGCTATACAGACGGATATAATTTTGAAATTTGATATCACGAATGATTCATTTTGAATGTGGAATCATATTAAATTCTATTTAATGAGCAAGAACATTATGTATGGTATTTCCGATGTCACAATTCATAAAAGATCTGAGAATTTAGATAATAATTTTAAATAAATATTTCCAAAGAACCTACATAGTTACAAATTCAATTTATTATACCTATACCAACATACTAAAAAAATATTTTTACAATGCAAATTTATTATTGAATTCCCGGTAAACAAAAGTGGAAATGATTGAAAGCTTAAAAGTAATTACATTTATAATGATTCAACACTTATGCTCACAAAAAAACATGTGGAACAATCAACAATTAATAAAATCATTCAAATAAATTAAATTATCTTTTGAATGAATCAGCTGTCAAAAGCTAAACAAAATGATAATATAAAAATATTATTTATTTTGCGATAGTTTTTATCTCTGTGGCGCGTGTGGCATAATTGGGGTCATGCTTAAGATCAAATTTGTCAAAACACTAAAGGAACGCAGTACGAGATAAATAAGTGAGGAATTTTACTGATAACGTTACTAATTATAAGAATGTCGGCATCTATATAAGATGTATATATAATCCACAATGGCAGTGAGATTTACCTTTCAGCATTTAACTTTTTGATAGTGTTTACGATCTGAGAATTTAACCGTGAATCATCTAAAGAACAGAAAGAAATGATGCTGTGTTGATTATATTGGTTTGAATTTAATTTCTCCTATGAAACTTCGACGCTAAAATCCCATTTGGTACTTTTTATACTGCACCCATATGTATATTATGCATGATTATGAACAAAAAATCACCAAAATTATTCATATAGATTTAAAGGGTATTTAAACAAGATACTTCAGGAACATGATACTATTCCTTCATTGAACTTTACCAAGATATTCGTTCGGTTTTAGATACAAATTTCAATTTATAATGAACTCCGCAAAAGTATTCTTATTCTTCACAGTCGTTTTGGTCATATTTGCTGGTCAAACCGAAGCTGGGTGGTTGAAAAAACTTGGAAAACGATTGGTAGAAAAAATTTCAATTTTGGTTGTATTTATTAATTTAAGAAAACATTATATTTATTTCTTTAACGTATTTCAGGAGAGAACTGGACAAAATGTTCGAGATGCATCCATCAAAACAATAGCGATTGCTCAGCAAGCTGCTAATGTCGCTGAGACTTTGAAGGGATAAAATAAAAAGTTATTGCAGTTTTACACCTACCACTGCAAACGTATAAATATAGTTTAATTATGACTTTACACTTAATTTAGCTTATTTATTTTAAATAAAAATTAAAATTAATACTTTATTTCTTCTAACTTATCATTTCTTAAATTTGAACTTGGACCAAGTACCTATGGTTTAACAGATTCTTCTTTAGTTTCCTACGCCATGTTTTTCTAAGAATGAACGCTCTATTCTGACTGTCTGAAGCTTAAATGTTCTAAGATTTAAGCATTTGGTTAGTTTTCGTTTATTAAAGTAATAAACCATTTCATTAATAATATTAACGTGCTTAGAGAAATTTAAGCACTTACTGATTTTAACAAATATGGGTTCATTAATATACCAAACCGAAGAACTGAGACAGTGTTTATTGAACACGAATATGAAACTAAAAGGTTACCTTTTAAGAAACAATAACAAAAACTTCTTTATATAAAGTTTGATGAATTATTTAAAACAAATCAATCACTTATTAACTACCAATATTAAAATTTATCTTTCTATCGACAGTTAAGTGTCGTATATATTCTTATATTTTATCATACAATTTAAAAGATAAAAATAATGTCATTATAGAATGTTATAGACAGCAATTTCAGTTTTTGTATAAAAGCACCTTCAACTGGTCAAATATCAATCAGTAACAAAAACTTTTTATTGAACTTTCAAAACCAACTAAGTTAATTAAAATCACCATGAAATTCTTCCAATATTTCGCCATTCTTGCTATTCTTGTTCTTTGCTTGACTGCATCTAGCGAAGCTGGATTTGGCAAGCATTTCAAGAAGGAAATGGTAAGAATTAACAAATTTTAAAATTTTATGTTTTTGATATTTAAAACATTTTATTCATAGCACAAAGCTGGCCACAAGATAGAAAGTGCCGGAAAGCATGCTGCCCACACAGTTCATGAAACAGCTAAGACTGCTGAAGATGCTGGTAAAATTGCTGCAGCCGGAGCCGTTATTGGCGGCGCTCTTTCTTAATAAAGTTTTTTTTATAACTATGTTGTGAAATCTGTTACTTGAAAAATATTAATAAGTTGTAAAAAAAATTGTTCTTAGGAAAAGTTCGGGTCTTTTAAGCCACTTTTTATTAAGTCGTAAATAAAGAAATATCTGTTAATATCATCCGAATCAACGGTATATTTTATACAGCTATCCATTTTTCTATTTCAAGAATAATCTTATTTGTTTTAAATACCTACATGAAAATGTTACTTAACTAGAGGATTTTCGCCCCATCTGATGGAGATTTGAAGTGAACATAATTAGTCCAGACGTAACTAATTTTCTATGATGTATTTTAAAATGTCTGTGTTGTAAGGTATAAGAATAACTCTATAAACGTATTTCTTTAGTTAAGATATCTAAGTTTTTACTAAAACTTTGTAAATAGCTTTCTAAAATGATATAGAATCATTTAACTTGAATTGTGTACCCAATTCGAAGCAAATCGGTTTACCCATTTTGGGTCTTGCTCGATGTTAAATCTGTGTTAAAATTGTATTTTTGATATATTTTTGATATAGTTATACCAAAGCGATAGATATTGTTTATAGCGCTATAAAAATCGTCATTAAAATCACAAAGCTTGAGTTATTGTTTTTTTTAGTTTTAATAAAAATTTTAATATCTTAGCGAAAAAATACATTATTATCATCGAGTTTAGTTCAAACCAAACACCACAGAAATGTTATTATATCGAATTTGAAGGAAATTTTCAAATTGGGCTTTATATTTAGAAAATTAGTTTAAACATGAGATTGTAAATGGACAAGCGAAACTATTAAATAAAAAGGAGTCTGATGATTAGCGTAGGCGGCTATGAAATAGCTATAACTTATACTAAAAATATAGTGTTGGTGTGTACAGGTTGTTGTTGTCTAATTCACCCACTTCTCAATGTAAACTGAATTATGGAGCGCAAGCTACACAGCCTAACTGCAGTAAGAAAGTGCACCCCTAATAACTACTCCGGGTGCAACAATTTTGCCAGCATATTCAGCGGTCTTAGCTGTTTCATGAACTGAATGGGCAGCATGCTTTCCGGCGTTTTTGATCTTGTGGCCAGTCTTGTGCTATGGTTAAAAAGTTTTAAGTGTAGAAAACATTAAGTTTTAATAAATGTTTTTTGTTACCATTTCCTTCCTAAACAAAGTGCTTGCCAAATGCAGCTTCACTAAATGCAGTCAAGCTAAGAACAAGAATAGCAAGAATGGCGTAATATTGGAAGAATTTAATCGTGATTTTGATTAAATTAGTTGGTTTGAAAGTCCAATAAAAAGTTTTTGTTACCAAATGATATTATTTGACTGCAGTTGAAGGTGCTTTAACACAAAAACTTAAACTGCTGTCAATATTATTATTTTTATCTTTTAAGTTTTACGAATTTGATTGATTCATTTTAAGTAATTCATCAAATATTAAATAAAGAAATTTTGTTGTTGTTTCTTGAAAGGTAGTCGTTTAGTTTTATAATTTTTCGTGTAATCGTGTTCAATAAATATTTCACTCTCTCAGTTCTTCGGCTAATTATATTTATGAACCCATATTTGTTAAAATCAGTAAGTGCTTTCTCTAAGCACGTTAATATTATTTATGAAATGGTTTATTACTTTAATAAACGAAAACCAACCAAATGCTTAAATCTTAGAACATTTAAGCTTCAGACAGTCAGAATAGAGCGTTCATTCTTAGTAAAACATGGCGTAGGAAACTAAAGAAGAATCTGTAAAACCATACACGTATATACTTCCAAGTTCAAATTTAAGAAATGATAAGTTAGAAGGAATAAAGAATTAATTTTAATTTTTATTTTAAATAAATAAGCTAAATTCAGGTGTAAGTATCATAATTAAACTATATTTATACGCTAGCAGTGGTAGGTCAGTTCTAAGATGATTCACCAGTTGAATTCTCAGAACATCAAAAAGTTAAATATAAATCTCACAGCACTTGTGGATTCCATCTTTTAGATTATTATTTAGTTATGTTATTAATAAAATATTTAACTTTAATTTAATAGAGCCATTTGATATATCGATTTTGACGAAATTTTATATTGAAAAATTTCTGTTGAATCTGATAAATTCTGCAAAACAAAATTTTTGATAAAGTTAGTTATTTTAATTAAACTTTTTCTCGGGAAAAATTGCGATAAATTTTCATAAAATTGTATGTGAGTGCTGCATTGTGGAGACGGTTAAAAGTTGACGAATTTTCCAGTCGTAAACATTAAAGTTATTTTTCACAAGAGTAATTTCGTGCGACCCAGTCATGCCCTTTATTTTTTACGAATGGATATCTTGCCTTTACCTATATGATCGTGAAACTAAATTAAGTTGCCTTTTTCTTATAACAATATCTATTTATTACAAGATAGATACTCATAAGTAATCGTAAAATGAAAACCGAAGTTCTCTGTGAAGATTCAACGTGTGTACACTCATAATGTGGTTATTTTTAAATTTTTAGTTATGAATGTTCTGATGAAAAATAATTAAGACGGGAATCATCTTAAATGATGCTGCAAAGAATAAAATAGTTTCTCTTTTGGGTGCTTCTTGTATACCGACGCTGCACGAGGATGGGAATCCCACTTGGTAATTTTAAGAATGCACCTATTTATTAGGTTGTCTTAATTTTGAAAAAAAAAATCCCCAAATTATTTAATATTGACATGAAGGGTATTTAAGCAATATACTTCTAGAAACGAGATACCATTCCAATATTGAATTTAACCAAGATATTCACTCGTTTCAAAAAATATCGTATATACAAATTTCAATTTTAAAATGAACTTCTCAAAAGGTTTCCTTATTTTAACAGTAGTTTTAGCCATTTTAGCTGGACAAACTGAAGCTGGGTGGTTGAAAAAACTTGGAAAACGATAAGTAAGAAAAACATGATTTTGTTTTTGTTTATTTCTCTTGAAGACCTTATAATAATACTATTTGTAATTTTTAGGAAAGAACTGGACAAAATGTTCGAGATGCATCCATCAAAACAATAGCGATTGCTCAACAAGCTGCTAATGTTGCTGCAACTTTGAAGGGATAAAAATGTGGTTCCATATAACAACCATACAGTTTATGAAGTTTTGTGTTTTTAAAATATTATTTAATTTATTTATTGAAAATAAAAATTAATTTTAACTTAGGTTCTATGGGTTTTTTTTGAATTTCAGAGACAAAGAACATTTAACGTACATATATCTTAAATAGATGAAAATTTTCTTTTAGATGGATATACTCCTCGACGTGGTATATATATACTCACCAGGATATAAGATTGCCAATAAGTTAAAAGTTTGTAAACTAGGTTCTAATTCAATGGGCCAAGCTCTAAAAGGTTCTTTTCAAATTATAGTAGATACCAACGGACCTAATGCAATTTCGGATTAATACCATCATAATTCGGGGTTATCTCTTATATACTCGATTTTTTTAAAATATATAAATGTAGTTTCAAATCATCGCCTGACTTTATCTCAAGTTAAAATTCTAAATTTTATCTTCTCGATTGACATCATTCATACATTTCCCCAAATTCCATTATTAATTTATCACGCACCCAGCACTCATCGGATAATCACCCCAAGTGAAATAAAGCAACTCCCCGACCTAAAGTGGTCCAATACTCATGGCAGTAACTTCTATTTTATCCTGAAATTGAATATCCCCACGGGGACACTCTACAAAAACACGGTTGTACTCCGTCGATACGGGCTTCCTAAAGAACAACTCTGCTCTGTCAAAAAAAAACTTAAATTTGAATGTTGTCCATGCCACCAGTAAACACACCCACCCACTGGCCAATTCCACCATTTATTTTTTATCGAAAATACTTCAGAGATACGAAATTAAAATAAATTTATCTTCCTGACGGATCCATCAAAACAGTATTCGTGTTACGCGTGGGTGTTACTTTACCAAGTGGAAAATTTTATTGAAAATATTTCTTTTATTACAATTAGCTCCTGCTGATTGATGGTGGTGTGGTGGATTGATAACACGTCAATGGTCTACAAACGATGTAACCATAGCACCTTGAATCCCCAGCAGAACTTATTGCTTTTAGATAAAATGAAAACTTCACATAAAGGTGCGATGAGTCCTTTTGTTCGCAGTCAAAATACCATAGTGAAATTTGTTATATAATTATCAAATCAATCTGGCGAACCGTAAAGGATCTGTGAATGACAATCGCGGTTCTGTCAGACTTTAAGTAGGTATCTCAAAATTAAATCCAGCGATGAAATAAAAATAACTGTTGCCAGGCAACATTTCAAGCTTTAATTTTCATTTTCATTGTGTGTAAATGATTTGTTATTTAATGGTAATTTTGAAATTGATCCCTGCGAAAATGTCCTTTTACGTGCTTTACTCAGCTTTGAGTATCTAAATTGTGTATAAGAATAGATATACTCATAACGATACAAGCCATTTAATCCTGAAAATTATACCATTTCTATGGAGTAGTTGCATCAATAAATAACCACCCTCTTATAGTGATTATCCTTTTCCGATATACCCACCTCTGTCTATAAAAGATACACGCATTTTTCCCAAAAAGAACGGCAGATGACAATAAAAGTCCATCAACAGTCGCCAGGATATATTGTCATGAATTTCTAAAGTTTCCAAAATATGTATTTTTGACATTCATCAAATCGAATTCAGTGAAGTAAAGGGAGTGAGATGAATGAGGGGTGGATACTGGATATGGCTATCGGTTGAGTGAATTTTGGCTTAACGGACCGAATTTCCGGTTTGGTTTTTCCTGTCGAATAGCTACAAAGGAAGACATTCTTCTATACGGCCCTCACTTCTTGTCGCCTTAATTTTTTTTCTGTGTCAATAATCACAAGCGATATCCTGTGATAGTCAAGAGGAGTCCAATGGGATCAGATGGAATTCAAATGTGAAATTGGTTTAGATTGCTGTGGCAAGGAAATGAACAGTCATAAAAACAGTTTCCATTGGCCATTAGTTGCCATATTTTCTAAAAAGGTTTAGCTTGTTTCTTTTCGCTATGATGCAAAAAAAAGGAAGTAATTATTTATGAAATATTGTGTGTTTTGAGTGTGAGTAAAAATAAGAGTAAAAATTTAGATAAGGTATATCATTTTATTGATTCAATAAAAATAAAATCATTTTTACTATCAAAATATCAAAATAAAATAAGCCCATTAAAAATTAGAATTCTGCTTCGAAAAAATTCGGACAAAGCTGGATTTTCTGGAGACTATGTCTTGAGCAAATCCTAAAAAATACCCATGATCAGACTGGAGCAAATTTGTTTTTTTGGGGGGAAAGGGGTCGAAATTCATTTTTTTGCTGAACAAAGTTTCATCAAAATCGTATAAGCCATTTTCGAAAAATTTGGGAAAAACTAAAACCTTTGAGAGATACTCACTACAGTATTAGATTTTCCAAATTTTCTTAAAAACGGCTCATATGATTTTGATGAAGCTTTGTGCACGTTATGCCTGCAAAGTTTTGAATATAACTGCATTTCAGGATTTTGGCTTAAAATGCAAATAACGAAAATATGGTGTTAAAGGCTTTTTACAAATTTCGCCGGAACTTCAAAATGGCTGAACTAATTTCATTATAATATTTAGTACCGCATGTAAGTTAAATATGCAGCCCAATATGGCATTTAAAGTTTTTAGCTAAACAACATAAACACAAACGAAAAATATGATACATAATTTCATAAATCAAAATTATTGTAGTACCATAGTTTGCAACAGGAGCAAGTTCTTTTTTTTTTTTTGTGGATAAGGCTTAATAGGATAACCACAAAAAAAATAAAGCAAAAAGCGCCAAATACTATAGTGTAAAAGTGCAATGTTACCTAAAAACAGACCTTGTAACAATTTAACACTTTTTTCTCGAAATTGGTTGATGGTACGATGAAAAAAGTTGAGACCTTTTTATAGAAAATCATATAAGCTACATTTTTTACCAAAACGTTTTTTTGATATAAGTTTATAGTTTCCAAAAAATTTACAAAAAACTGAATTTCGACCTCTTTCCCCCAAAAAAAATTTAGCTCCGGGCCAAATCATGAGTACTTTTGAGTATTTGCTCAAGACATATAAAAACAAAGGTCTCCAGCAAAATGCAGCTTTGTCCAAATTATTTTGTAATTTTGCCTTTTTACTTGCGATTATAGGTACTATAAGGCCAGTCATGCATTCATGCAAAAAAAATTTTTTGAGATAACAATCAAACATGACATAACGATAATAGCGAAGACGAAAAAAGTTGATCTGGAAATTCTGTCTGTCTGTCTGTCTGTCTGTATGTCAGTCTGTATGTATCAGCACCTACAATCTAAACGGCTTTACCGATTTACTTCAAATTTGGTATGTAGGGTTTGTAGACTTCTCCTTAGAGGAGAATTTGAATTTTTGTTAGCTCAAAAAAAAAGGTACCGTAATACTATAACGGTTTTGGAAAAGCTTAATTTTCTCGAAAACGGCTCCAATGATTTTCTTGAAGAAAAAAAAATACTGATGATTTCTGTCTCATTTGCTTTTGCTAAATCGCAAAAAAAAATTGGCAAGCCTATTAACGGTACCTTCTATAGAACCATTACTTTTTTCTTGAGCTATTTCATAAACGGGTAATCGATTTGAAACCAAAAATTTTTTTTAGAAAGGTTTTTTATTTTTTGTGCATAAACTGCAAACAACTAAGCACTTAAAAATGGCATTCTTCAAATTTGTAAAAAAAACTTTTTTATAAAAAATATTAAGTAAACATCGATTTATTTAAAAACCGTTCTAACGATTTTGGAATAATTTTTTGGTAAACTTATATTTAGGCAATAAAATTTTCTGCATACTTTGATTTTGGCTTGAATCTTTGTAAAAAGAATTTTTAGCACTTTTGTGAAAAATTCATATGATTTTTTTTTCCTTTGTATTAAAAATAAAAAAAAACAAATAATTAAATTTTATTTTATTTTCGTGGCAACTTGCCACAAGAACAAGTACGTGCAACCCAGTCGTGCACCACAAGAGCAAGTTCGTGCGACCCAGTCGTGAACTTTATTTTGTCTTATTTTCCTGGGCTAAATATATATAAGAGCTAGCCACATAACGAAAATAATTAGTCTTATAATCATCTCCCAGGACTTGTGATAAATAATCCGGAAGTCGGCCATGCCTCCAGTAATGGGCACCACGCACCGTTAAAGGTGTTAAAAATTGTATGGGGCTTGTATGGGAAAATTTGAACGGTTGGTGGGATTTTTTTCAAACTTCGTGTGTCGTACTTTTTAATGATTCCTTAGAGGAGAGATTGGAATTTTTGTTTTAACCCGGCTATAACGGGTACTCCCCATACAACGGTTTTAGTTTTTCCCAACTTTCTCGAAATTGACTCTGATGATTTTGATGAAACTTGGTGAACGTGATATTTATAGTAATACTAACATAACAGCCAAACCGATTCCATTTAAATTTGGTACGGTATTTAATCTAAGCATTCAACATAAGATGGCATTCAAAGTTTTTGACTAAACAGCCATTGAATGATAGCTACCATACAACTTAATCTCATATTTAGGACACTTTTCCACCCTCCAACATAATTCAACAAATTAAATTTTTCTAATACCATAGTTTGCTACAAGAGCAAGTTCGTGCGACCCAGTCGTGCATTTTATTAACTTTAACAGCCAAACCCACCACCGAGGGGTTGGCATACTTCCCGATTAATTATCAAACTTGTTGGAAGATGAAAAGCGTTCTCGTAGTTATTTATAGCAAAAAAAAAGGCAGAGAAAGTAGGATTTTGGCAGAGAGAGGGTGGGGGATGGGGTAAAGAGGGTAAAAATTTAAGTTTTCTCAAAGTTTTCGGAAACTAAATATGAAATGTTATGTAGCTTATTATAATTCTCTACAAAAAAAGTCTTCTCATTTTTGATCATAGGTACCATCAATCAATTTAGAGAAAAACGTCTTAAATTGTTGAAAAATATGTTTTTTTTTAAACACTGCTTCTTTTACTACTATTTGGCTTGTAGTTAAATTGCACGACATGGGTCGCACAAATTTGTTCTTAAAGTATGAGATTTGCTTTATTTCTTTGGTTGCATTTTATTTATTTTCTAAACTGAGGTCTGAGAGTTATCAATTGGATGGAATACGCCATCAATTAATTTTTTTTTTTTTTTCAAATTAAATGTTTGCTCGAGATTAACAGTTAACACCAAAAAGTATTACAACAGTTAAAGCTTTACGATGAAGGTAGACAAAAGCGCATTCAAAGATCCGCTTAAGCAAAAACAGACCGACTCGGCGCACGCTAACGATGAAAGGGATCGCCATAATCCTCCATCATCATGATATAAATTTTATACATCACACAATTGGTTATCTTATATAAGAAATAAAATAATATACTTAGTCGAACCCGATTCCGATATTTACAAGAAAATATTTGGCAACCATCTAAAGGAAAGCGAAAGAGAATCATCCTTGTTTGCCAATTTCAGTTGTGTCAAAAAAGATTTATTTCCACCAGCATGAACTTTTAAAATTCTTTCTGCGCAAAATTTATGATGAAATCTTAGAAACTCCTTAAATGTTAACCGACTAATTCAACCGGATATCCTCTTAAATTTGTTGATGAAAAAAGTCCTTTTCTATATTTGAATGCGTCAAGCCGAAAAAAATCTAATACAGTCATAATATTTCTACCACACACGCACGCAACCAGAAAATGAAAATGGAAAATTAATAATTTGTGTGTGCGTGGCAGGATATAATGCAATACAGGCGGATACATAAAATTATTATTATTACTTTTTTTGTTCAACTCCTCTTATACGAATGCGGTGTTTCTCCATTTGAAAGTTTAATATTTTAATTATGCAAATTTTTGTTTTCATCCGCGTTGTTTCCTTTTATAAGAGAAATAATCTTTTGTTAGCAATTCAGTTGACTGTATGAAGATGCAGAACAAGTGATCCATAGGACAAAGGACTTGAAAACATTGCTCCTTGAAAAGTTTACTTTGTGTCGGTACTCGGTAGCCCTCCTCCTGTGTGCTCTCGAATGTCTATCAATTCAAATTTCTTTCATAATCATAATCATAATGTGTGCCGCCCAGCGACAGGATGAGAAAAGAAAAAAAAAATAATAATAAATTATTATTACAAGGACACCCTCATCTGCCATCGAGGACCGAGGTGACTTGATGGTGTCTTTAACTGTTTCCACACAGCTTTGCTACCCCGTGATGGGTTTTTAATCGAAAAATAAAAATTACCGAAATCGTCCATAATCAATTGACTTTGTAGTTATGGTTTTTTAACGAGGGGATGTCTATAAAAATTGCGCGAAGTTAAGAGAGGGAGATATATGGATTATTTTGGTTATGGATGCATACGTGGTTGAATGCGATAGAAACTCATAAAAATTATCTTACAACGCTGAGAATAAATTGCTGTTTGATTAGTAATGAAAAATAGAAATATAGAAATAAACATAGGAGCAAATTTATGCCGCTCAAGGAAATTGTTATTTTCAACTTTTTTCGTTGAAGAATAAGAGACACACCAAAACATTTAAAAAACATCAATTTGTTTTTTTTTTTAATTTTTATAAAAATTTTCTTGGGATGGGATTCACTATTTCGGAAATGACACATATAAAGAATGTGTTTATCGTTTATCGAAAATCTGATAATGTTGCGTGTAGGACTAAATGAGAAATACGAAATATTTTAGAAACATTTCGAAAAGGTTTCTTCAAGTGTCAACACCAAAAGAAGCATTTTTGAAATGATTCTACATTTCAAAAACATTTCAGAAACGTTTTTTAAAACAAAATTCTTTTTGAAATATTTTTTATTTGGTCTGGACACACCTTAATAAAACCAACTTCGTTTGAAATAATCCTACAGTGAGGCTTAATTTCTCGCCACAAGCTCTAAGATCCGTAATGAATTTTAATCTATGAACGAAATCAAAACCACACATTTTTCCTATTCCAGAATGTCTGCAATTGATGCTTGTATATTGTAAATCTTAAGATTTTGATGCATTATTTCCGCCCAATTTTCTAACCATATAAAGGTTTCCTTTTCAATTTCTTATTGACCTATTAAATTGTCCCTTACGTAAGCATAAACCAAGTAAGTTAACTTTAAATCAATTTTCTATTTTACCCAGAACTTTATTATAATAAAATTACATTTCTGTGTGTGTTCGTCAAGCACTCTTTAATTGGAATTAAATTGTTGAGAAAGAGATTTCCGTTGACCGACAACCACGTCCAATTTGCGTTTAACAATGGGAAACCTTTCTAGGAATTTTTCCGCACACAGTTTGGACAATTGAACTTAGAAAAAAAATCTAGTTCAACAGTCGGCCGTGTGTCCATTCGAAAAGTCCTTTTAAGGATTCTCATTTCGCAAATCGTCATTCGCTAGCAGTCCCTTGTTACCCCAATCTTATATTCGCATTGAGTAATTTTATTTAGTGAACTATTTGTGGTCTTTTGTGTTGCGACCACTCTATGTCAATTATCAATTAAAGTCATTTTTTTTTTCTCAAAAACGTCGATGATGTTTGAAACATTTTATTTTTTTTTTTACTTTAGTTTGACCACTTCAATATGTCATTGAATTATATAATTTCACAATGGAAACATTTTGCAGAATTTTTACAATGGACATTCGAGTTCATAGAAGTCGTAAAGGGGGTGCGTAGTTCTAATGGATTTGACAGGTCCAGCAGGGTTTGGAAAGAGATTTTTTTTTTTTTTTTTTATTAAAAGCGATACTTTAGTATTTGCAGGCGGAAAGAATACAATAGAAATATATTGTGGGAAATTAGTTTCATAAAATTGTTACAGATGCCGAAAGCAAATAATTATGTTTCTGACAGAATGGGTTTGAAATTTATATAGAGCTTCAAGTACCTATATTTACCAAATTGTGTGATGCAGGAAACTGGTTTAACTTTAAAATGTTTAATTTTAATCTGTTGAGGGCACTTTAATATATCCAATATAACGAATTTTTCGTTTCTGTTAATGTTGGTGGTTAAGTTCACTTGGTTTGTAGTGTTATATATAGAATCTGGTTTACTTATAATTTATCCGAACTTAGGACCAGTTGTAAAATCGTGGTTCAAGTTTTTTACCCACCGATTTTGATAAATAAGCTAGGGAAATCAGTGGTTTGAAAATTTGATCCACGTTGAACACCGATTGTACAACTGGCCCTTAATACATCTCTCGACGACTGAGCATTTAGAAAATTCATCTCCTACATTTTTCAAAATTTATAATGAACTCACAATGAGTATGTACGCAAGATTGGTTGCGTAAATTCGCTTCTTATTTTTCCAAGACTTTTATGATCTTTAACGGAACGAAATCTATTCCACTTTACCACTTAACTTTAGGATCTGTTTAGGGGATTTCGCATGGTTGATGAAGATAACGTCAGCAATCTTCACGGTTTTGGTATATTGCTCGTGGTATTGCATGCATTCTTGTCATAAAGTGAATACATACAATGTTTGTATTGAAATTTGGAGGAATAAACATTGAAGTACGCATGAGGGAATGTAGCCCCTTTCAAAGTAAAATATTTAGAAATTTATCATTTGGCAGCACATCATTTCGCCTTTTTTAGTATTTGCATAACACGTCGCGGCCTTATTATTTGAAGCAGCCTCGGATATAATATCCACGGATCTTATGTCATCCGACTAACGGTACTAGCTGAGTTGCCAGAAACAAACACTCACTGATCATCATTTTATTCTGTATATGGCAATCCAGCGTTAAGCTGGTACATTTGTAGATGATGTTGACCCGATGTCTCCCATCTTTTTCCAGATTGGACAATCGCTTTTCATTTTCATTGGATATTTTCAGCGCCCGAACTGGCTTCTTTGGCTGTAATGTCGGGCATTTCTTTGTAGTTTGTTGCGCAAACAAAAACTTCAAAGTACACAATTTGGGTATCATAATTATATCACCTTTACTGTTTCTTTGGAAAACTCCCTCTCCCTGGCCTGGCGTTGCTCTTCCTCTCCTATCATATCACTAACGAACCCCACAGAATTACTCGCTGAATTATATCTGAAGACTGCTACAAGTTTTTTATTAATTTTTTTTTTTGCTAGTATTGATAGTTAGAGAGTTATTGAGGAAAATCGGTTTTGGGGGGCCTTTAAAATTGTTAACGGCGCTCATATCGATTAGGACTTTTTAACAGTTTCCTTAGAACACAATGAGAAAGCCATTTACCAAAATTCAGCCTTCCTCTATTTTGGTACAAGTTAAATGCTTTTAATTGATTGGACCATAGTCTGATTTTTTTTGCTTACAGCTCGAAGATTCGTCCATTCATACTTGCAACGTTCGAATTCATCACTTTTCATTTCGATTAATCAGTTGCTCACTTTGCTGACCCCCAGATTCACTTCAATAATGACTCGATAATTTGACCTCGGTCCAGGATCAGGCATTGCCTGGCTGGATGGTATTTACCTTTTAAATCTTATATGCATATTACTTCCATAATAGTCGAAATTTTCCAGAACAGTTTTGTATAATTTTAAGATGCTCCTTATTTTGTTGTTTGATCTTGCTTTACGAGTAGCACCACCCGCAACCCTAACCCTGGCATGTCTAACACTTTTGGAAAAGTTTTAAGGTGTTATTCGGACAGTGGGCTGACCACGGTGGCAATTACATATATTCAACTAAGTTACCTTTTCATACTGGTTTTAAATAAGGGATATTCTGACCCAATTATTAATAAAACATTTCATAGGAAAAGTTTCTGATACATCCCGCATTCCAGTTGATTTGATTTGCAATACGAAGTTTTTTTTTTTGGAAATTGAAATTAATTTTAGTTCCACCGAACATAACTATAGTGAATCAAAGTTTTGGTTATAAGGTCCCGTAAGACATTTTTCCCCAATCAAAGAAAGAAATGGTATGCATTAGTGTTAAAGGACTATTTAAATGTCTATATACATATATATTTTCAAGAACTTACATATATCAAAACATGTATTTAAAGTTCAACGGAAAAAAATGTTTCTCAAAAACAAACTCATCTCCTTTGATGAAGAAATTCTTCCATCAAAAACTCTTAATCTTCATCGTTACTTTAAAGTAAATGTTTTCTTCTTTCAGTAAAATATTTGTCTATGACTTCACCAGAAATGTTGTTACAATTTCCGAATGATGTTTGAGGAAATGGTTTGTCGGAGTTATCCCATTCATTCGAAATCAAACACTAAAACAATCCATAAACAATGAACCGAGTGGTTTCTTGAATTTCCAACAAAAATGCATCATCTGTTGGATAAAATATTTCATGGATTTGCTATATAGAAATGTCAGTTGTTTGATTAGCAGTGGATGCATGGAAATTGGAATTTCCTCACTAATACAAAATCTGACATATCTTTCTGACTTCGGTTGTCTTGTCTATGCAGTGCCTGTCAGTGGTTCATTTCCTTCTCGTTTTCATTCATTCATTACGTCCTTACGTATATATTTAGTCCTGACTAAATGGAATTTTCTTATTGGGATGGGGAATGAGTGCGGTTTCCGACTGTATACAAGCTTAAGTTATTCTTCACTATCTCTTCTTCAACAGGGTGGCAATGGTGGTGAGCTTGATTCTGACTTTGTCATTGTTTTCCCGCAAATGAACGAAAATTCGCTCCTCTCCCGAAGAACAATGCAATTGATTCACAGAGATTTTCCATTTCATCCAGAGGGTGACGGCCTTTGTCTTGAGTTTATAATACCTTCCAACCCCTCTTCACTGCACTGTAGCTTTGACATAGTCTGGACTTGTCTCACCCCCGACACCCATGATGATTGTTTGACATTTCTTCGATGATGTTGCATACACATCATGCTGTACTTTGACAATTAATAAGCAATCCTTGTAGAAATGAATATTCGATGCCAAACCTCCTTAAGCAGGAATTATGAATGACAGACTGGAACTGTTGTATATATACTATACTTGCTGTGTCATGATGCTTATATAGTATTCCCGGGATAACTATCGCATTTCGCAACGCTTGATTATATTAGCAATCATCCTTCAGTGATGTAGCAGAATGTGTCTCCTGCAAGCATAATGATTGCCAAAGGCAAGGGATTCGGGATGCTGTTGATGGTCACCGTCATGTCATTGGGCAACATGTCGCTCTCCTGAAGCCACTCTTTGGACGTTATTAGGTTTTGAAGTGCTACCGATGATATTTATGAGACGTTTATATGAGCTGGTGATGATTATGATGATTTTTTGTTATATTTGCACTCAACTGGAAGCTAAACTATGTTTCTTATTTAATATTATTTTTCTCTAGGATTTTACGCATTATTAATATCCATAAATTGTAGGCCTTTTGTTTGCATGGTTAATATTGTAATGATTCGGTAAAAATGTTTCTTGCCTAGTCATACTCATTCGTTTACTGAATATTGTATATCATAAATTGCACATAATGACAAAATATATAAAATATAAGTATCTTAACTACATTTTATGTGAACTTGTTGGATGTCCCATAAAGTGTGCAATATTGTTTTCTTTTGCCTTAAAAATGGTTAAGCATTCCGGATTTCAGAGTTAAACTTCGTCGCTATTATTGGATATCTATGACAAAATATATAAAATATATTTATATATAAAATATAAGTATCTTAACTACATTTTATGTGAACTTGTTGGATGTCCCATAAAGTGTGCAATATTGTTTTCTTTTGCCTTAAAAATGGTTAAGCATTCCGGATTTCAGAGTTAAACGTCGTCGTTATTTTTGGATATCTATGTTTTGACTCGAGTTATTTACACTTGAAAATTTAAATTCATGCGTGTAGTTTCTTATGTGGATTTGAGTTCAGCGGAAAATGACATTTCGAGTCGCACGAACATGCTGTTCTGCAAATTACCTTCGTGTTTAAGATTGTGAAATTCATTTGACCAGTTTTTTTGAAAAATAATTTTCTGAATTATATAGGTTATTTAAAACAAAAACACATTAATGCAATTTTTATCAAGCAGGAGAATATCAAATTTCAATCGCTGAGTAAGTTCAAAAGATAGTATAGGTATATTTAAAAAAAAAAGATTCTATTGGAAGTGCCGTTTGAAATCTTTTTCTAAATATTTTTTCCAAATAAAAATTATTTTGTCACCAAATAAAAATTTATCAAACACTTGTTTTCAAAATGTCTAGACATTTAATGAATGTTTTCAAAACTTCATAATTTTTTCTTCATGACTTTCTTACGACTGCAATATTAAATTTTACATACTATTTATAAAACATTGATTTTTTGTTTCTCTTATCTTAATAATCTTGTTTTAATTTCGATAAAAAATAAAAGTCACCCTCTTTCCTTCTTCTACAATGAAGAGAATGTTGAAAAATAGAAATGAGTTACAAGTATTTTCTCTCCATTACAAATTCACTTTGATTTCATAAATACCAACGTGATGAAAATGACACACGACTCGACCCACCCACCTACTAACCCAATGGAGAATCTTTGCTAATTTTTGAATATTAAAAATAAATATTGAACAATATGCAAATTTCTTTTATTTTTGAGATATAAGTACCTTTGGTGTATCTACCATATTTATGTCCTTATAGCGTTAGCTGCCACATATTAGAAAACAGAAGTTGCCACATTATCACGAACGGTTAAGTACTTGACACGTGTTGTGCAAAAAAAAAAAGAAATAAAAATAAAAAGTAAAACGCAATCATATTGTTAACGTGAGGGGTTGTTCTGTAGTACCATCGTCACTGTAATTAGATATTGTTTGTAAAAAAAAAAAAAAATGTGAAGAAGGGTGAGATTGTCATATAGAAGTACAGTTGTGATTATTATTTGGCTTATGATTAAAAAATAATGAACCATCATGCAATAAAAAAATTAAATTTAAAATTATTTGCTGATAGTTTGAACATTTTAAAATTTCTCATCTCATTAGAAACTGTACATAACATATTCATTAGATCTATAGGTATTTTAAAATATTGGTTCAAAAAAAAAATTTTTTTCCTTTAGTTCAACCCTAGATTTACAACCACATTACAGATTCTCTTCTAATTTAGGTTTTTTTTTTTTTTTTTTTTGTTTCTGTTGAGTTTATATTTCGTAATTATTCTATAAGAAATAATTTATCAAAGAAAAAATAATATTTATTTTTTAATTGATGTTGCCCGTACAATAGATTTTCAGGAAGTGACAAAAATATATAAGCTAGATTTAATGAGTGATTTAATATTTTTAAAAGGATGGCTATACAAAAAAGTATAACTCAACAGTTTCGTTGTGCATTTATAGACCTCCAACCAATTTCGTTTTGGATCAGCTGAGTACCTTTTAACCTTTAAATACTCGATCTTTTTTAAGTGGAAATATCATGTCGAAAAGCGAAATTCGCGAAATATATAAGATATGTATTTTATTGAGTGGATTGTTCTTTGTCGCAAAGACTCCCTCCATAAAATCGTATGTTGAGATAAAAGAACATGTTGTAGTTAAATGGTGTTGTAGCTTCACTTCAATGATGTGTGAATTTAAGTCTCAAAAAGTCAAATCCTGTTTAGAAAATATCATGAGAAATTCAACAGATGATAACATTTTTTCGTAATCGAAAGTATTTTTTGGATGAGTATGAATATATAGTGATGTCAGATTTCTTTTTCTTAAAGTAAATTAGTCATCAATTTGACTTGCGTCTTCATTGAGTTTGTTATGGTTTAATTTATCTTTTTAACTTAGAAGAAGATATAATGTATTGAGAACATTTTCGACCTAGGACTCTTGTTTTCAAAAAAAATAATAAAATCCAACATTACGAAAATTAAGAAGCTGAAAACAGCGTCAAGAGATTCTTTTTATCTCGTTTCGGTCTAAACGGCAACACATTCTTATTCAATCTTGGAATCTAGGGTTTCTCATAAAAGTAATTTGAATAAAAACCAAAACTTAAATTTTAAGAATGAAAATAAAAAATTTTAACCCCTTGGGTCCAAACAAAAATTTAAATAAAATTAATTTGTGGCAAGGCTATCTCAATCCGTTAGAGAAACTCATGAAACTCACTATAGTTGGGAATGTATCCAAAAAAAAGTTAAGTTCGAGTTGGACGGAGATGTTGGTCTGCCAGGAGAGGGTCATCGGCCGGAACAGAGTAAGGGGGCACCGATCGTCAAATGAAACAGGACGATTATTAACAATTTTGTGTGTCCTAAATCGAGAGATCAGTTTCGATTAAAACAAAAACATTTATAATATGTTTTCATTAAAATAATTAAAAATTCGAGCGACCTTATTTAATAGATAAATTTTTATTATCAATATAAAAAGGATTATATTAAATTAATATACTATCTATATATAGAAATAAAAAAATTCTATTTGTCAATAAATATAATATAAATAAATTAAGTAAAGAAGAAATAAATTAAATTTACGTTGCTAAATATGAAACTTAATCGTTTCTTATAAATTAATATTACTAGCCCCTCGCAGTTGCAGCTACATCGGCTGCTTGTTGAGCGATTGCTATTGTTTTGATTGAAGCATTACGTACATTTTTAAGTGTCCGTTCCTAAAATGTAAAAAAAAATATTTTCATATATTTATATATTATACAAAAAAAAACTTTTCTATATTTTACCAATCGTTTTCCAAATTTCTTGAACCATCCAGCTTCTGTTTGCCCAGACATGAGCACCATTACAAAAGCAACAAAAATAAATACTTTGATAAAATTCATTATGGAATTTAGTTTCTTTGCTAAGAGTTTGGATTTTGGTAGGCAGTGTTGCTGATTGTGATGAAAGATGCTGCAAAAATGTTCTTATATATACCGAAATTAAGCAACACAATTAAGATTCGGGGATTCCTTAATAAAATAGCATCTACTTTTAACATAAAGTCTACACGATACAGATTTTCAAATATAAGAAAAAGTCAACAAGGAAAAAAAGTGGGGAATCCCAAAACCCAAACGGCACAAAAGTTTGTTGAATTCGTATTCTATTGTGATTAATGAACATGATCTTGTGATATTTTGTTGAGAATAACACTTTGTTGCTGTGCGAAGGTCTGATCAATGTAAAAAACGATACAAATATAAGTTCATCTAGTTCTAGATATACCTAGAGTTAAATGGCTGAGGTGAAAGAAGTGCGTAGGAACACCGTAACTGATGCACTATCCTTTGTTTGGAGAACAAGATTGTCTTGAGCTTGGTTCCACGTGCGAGCTATGTATTGTTTTAATCGTATCTATACTTTGTAATAGGATCATCAATTCTCCTATAGAGCCACAGTATGATGAATGGAAATAACAGTCGCCCGAAGTTGGTGTTGGTGCAAGCCAATTTTTGATTTTAACTGCTTTGTATATACGGCCAACCAAAATTATGTATATGAGAGACTTGATGAAAGGTTGGATTTAAGGAACTATTACACCGTATACTAGATAAAGGGCTGCTTTAAAATTTTGTATACATAATATATATTTTAGCACTTCATAATATCGAATTGCAATATCTGCCACGGCATCTTTTGATGGAATTGATAAACTATTTTTGGAACAACAAATTTGATGCTAGCTCCGCAAAGGTGGAAAATCCAGAGTTCTGATATTGTACTATGTACATATATAGGCTATAGTATGCTTATATCCACAACCTCCCACCGATAAAAATATGCATCATATACAAAACTTCTTCTTTAGGGCTGTAACTCTTTTGTACAATATAATTTCTATGCAAATAAAATGTACAACTGGGTCGCACGAACTTGCTTCTATATATATTTCGATATCAGTAGGATTTGTACCAGCATGTTATCTACATCCACAAAGGCTTACGGTTTCTTATGACAGAGCCGGTCACTTTCCTTGCAAAAAAAATATTGCAAGACACACAAAGTACAATAATAATTAATTATCTATATACCACTAAATAACATGAACAAAATTGAAATGCCAACATTTCGCAGTTTCCTAAGTATAGGCTTTATATGGTCGTCGTATCGTAGACGACTTTGCGCTTTTAAACTTTGATTTGCATATTTGGCAGTTAACTTCTTTATCTATAAACAACACCATCATCTTTTTAGAAAACGCTTCCTAAGGTGCAGAAAGTCAACTTGAATAGAGTTAAGGATCGTATAGTTTTCAAAATGCTGATCCTTAGCCCGAAATTATTTGTTTCATTTTGCAGATTGCTTAGATACCTGGTGAAGATCCATGATGTTGTTTGAAACCGAAAAACGTTAAAGAAATGAAAACATTCTCCATCGGATTCCTCGTGCATTTTCGGCTAGGGCCGAATGTGATTTCTGGTGGTTATTGTAGATGCAGTAAATATAGCATTGTTGAACTCCACTATGGACTTCGAAGTCCTCGCAAATATTTTTAGTTATGCAAGACTTGATAAGTTGCGAGCAGATAAATAGAGGAACGGAACTCTATACGTATTGCCCTGTTATATAAATGGTCAACCCTCAAAAATTGATGTTTGGTTCTTCCCAATGACAATATATATAACAACTATATAGAATGTTTATATGCACAGGGATTTATCGTATACAAATCATTAAAGCTTTTGCCACAAAATAAAAATTAAAATTAATGAAATTAATCCACTCTTCCGCTTGTTTGAACTCCAAAAATGCGACTTATGATTCATTGAGTTAAATATAATCCCATGGGAAACCCAACGGAATTGGATTCATCTTTACTCCTCTCAATGCAAATTGTTATTAATGACAGTGTCTGTCTTGCCTGTTATGCTCTCGAGTCGAATTATTTTCTTCATCGTTATAATTATTCTAGCTTCAGTGAAGGTAAATAAACCTTTCAATTTGAATGAAATGTTTTGCAGTCCTTCTGAACAGAATAGGAGGAATATTTATCTATACAGACTCAATTTCTTTACAGAACGAAAGGCAAAAGTATTGTAGCTTCTTGAAAATTCATCAGAGCATAAATAAAATTGTATACCCATACCGAAATCCGTCTACGTTACGTTAAGAAGGAAAAGTGGAGTGCAAGGACTACGATTTTATATTGTTTGTTTAATAAAAACACTGAATATTTAAACAAATTCATATTTGTATGGAAGTAGTAAAGTCACCAATAATTTTTTTGATTAAGTATACAGGGTGATTGATATAAGGTGCACCAAAAAGCTTGAGCGTGTAGGTGGAGTAAAGACAAGAAAAAATCGTATGGGATGGGGGGTCTACTTCCCCCCGTTTAGGCGGGAGGGGCAATTTTCTAAAACATTGACTTAAATCAGAAAACAAATTATTTAAAAGCAACGGTGAATGATCAAAGCCTTGTTATATTTTTTTGGAAAGCCAGAAAACTACTCTTTTATTTAATTTTTAAATTAAATTGTGTAAGTGAACAGTTTTAAAAAAATTATTTTGTAAACTCAAAATTTTGAAAAAAAAACTAAAACAAAATTTTTAAACTAATTTTTTTCAAAATTTTATGTAATTAACTATTATTTTTATTTTCAAAATTCAATGCTCTTATTAATTTTTAGTCAAAAACGGAAAACCGGATGCCAAAATGTATCTTAGTTTTTGAGAAATTAAAAAAAAAATATAAGTAAAACTAGTAAGTAAAGTAAAAAGTTAATTCGTTTTTTTTTTATTATTTGTTTTTCTTGGAAAAAAATACTTCAAGTTTTTCTTAATTTCTCAAAAACTAAGATAGATTTTGGCATCCGGTTTTCTGTTTTTGACTAAAAATTAATAAGAGCATTGAATTTTGAAAATAAAAATAATAGTTAATTACATAAAATTTTGAAAAAAATTAGTTTAAAAATTTTTTTTTTTAGTTTTTTTTTTCAAAATTTTGAGTTTGAAAATTAATTTTCTTAAAATTGTTCACTGAAACAACTTAATTTAAAAATTAAATAAAAGAGTAGTTTTCTGTCTTTCCCAAAAAAATATAACAAGACTTTGTATCATTCACCGTTATTTTTTTTTTCTGATTTAAGTCAATGTTTTAGAAAATTGCCCCTCCCGCCTAAACGGGGGGAAATAGACCCCCCTTCCTGTACAATTTTTTTCTCGTCTTAACTCCACCTACACGCTCAAGCTTCTTGGTGCATCTTATACCAATCACCCTGTATAATAAAATATATTTGACATATGGATTTACGAAACGAAGAAAATACATATTGAAAATATTATGAATTTTTTGTTGGATGTACCTATACACATTATATGTATATGTATATGAAAATAATATGCTCTGAAAAACCGTTGATCTATAACGAAAAATTAAAGGCGCACAGACTTGCTCTTGTGGCAAATTACTGCGTACACGGAATGAAATTATTAAACAAATATAAAAAACAACTATTATAAACAAATATAATACAAATAAAATAACTTTAATAAATTAATTTCTAAGATCCCAGTGTTTTAAAAAAAAAATTGTTGTAGGTATTCTCTTAATTTTGATATATATTTTACAATTTTATTTTACCAAAATCAATTCTATTCTATCTCTCTATTTTTTCTTAACTAGTAGTGTTGTGCAACTGCATTAGAAAAGGCAGTGCACCTTAAAAACACTGAGTTAAATTATTTAAAAAAAAACTTATACATCCAGTTTTTTAAACATCAATTTTTTTAAAACATTTTTTTTTTTTTAATATTTTTAAGAAAAAAAAATGAGTATGGGAATCTTAGGAAACTGACAATTTTTATTTGTTAACTAAACTTTATAAAAATTCATCAACCAATTTTCAAAATACTGAATTTACAAAAAATAATTCTTAAAATAATTCAATAATCATCACTCGGTTATATGGGTTTCTTTAGAAATAAAATTTGACTAAGATTGGTTGAGTCGTTAACAAGAAATTAAAAATTTTAAAAACTTCTGAGAGATACACGATACAAACCATCTTAATGGTCTTCAATAACTTTGGCGCCAAGAATTGATAATGGTATTTTGTAGCATTTTTTACTAGCATTTTTTACTATGGGTGGGGGGGTCTATCTCCTTCCGTTTGGGTGGGAGGGGCAATTTTATAAAAACAGTGCTAAAAACTTAAAGCAAATATTAAAAAATAACGGTAATATTTACAACTAAGTTTTATATCTTTTTTTAAAGCCAATACTTTTTTCTATTAGATGTTTTTAAAATCAAGTGAAACCTATGCATAGTCTTTGAAAAAACGGACTTTAAACTCAAAAATTGGGAAAAAAAGGTAAAAAAAACTTTGAAGTGTGATTTTTCAAAACTGTTAAATAAAATACTACTTTTTTTATAAAATTCGTTGCTCATATTAATTTTAAATCATAAACTGAAAACAAAATGATTTTATATTTTCTGGTTTTTGAGAAAATGGAAAATTACTAAAACTACTTTCTTATAAGAGTTTTCTTTTTTTTGGTATACGGTGAATGTTGTACGTAGGTTCGTTTTTGTTATGATGCTTGGGCATCTTTAAATGCAACAGAAACTTTGCATACACCCAACCTCGCACACACCCCACCTCGCACCCACCCCAAATCCTATAGTGTGTCTAAGCAGGGGGGTTGCAGGGGGGCAGCATGCACCCCTTACATACCTCACTGTTTATAAAACAAGTACCCAATAAAAAAGTTGTTTTAGTAATTTTCCATTTTCTCAAAAACCAGAAAACATAAAACATTTTGTTTTCAGTTTATGATTTAAAATTAATATGATTAATATGCTTGTATTGATCTGTTCTACAAAAAACAGTTATCAATTCTTGGCGCCAAAGTTATCGTACTCGTGCCTGTCAAGTTTAAGAACAAAATTTAAAGTTTAAATCTAAAATTTGACTTTTGCTTATTGTTTCGTAAACTGCCGCTAACTTCGTATACTGCCCTAACTACATTTTCACTTTTCGAAGATGAAGAAGAAAAAACTGTTGCGCCTACCGCAATAAAGAACGTGAAAAATACCAAAAAATATGTCTCTTTAAGCTCAAATTGTGCTTTATTTTTTGTATATAACTTAAAACAATAATACATCATAATAACAATACCCTGATAATAAATATGTCATAACATTACGAAGTTAGCGGCAGTATTGTCCCAGTAGTGTGTAGGTAATTCTGATTTCGCAGTTTCGTTTCGAACGACCGCCGCTAACTGAGGAAGGGGGGAAACTGCAAGATTTTCTGACTTTTTTCAAAATTTGGCTCACGCAAGAGATAGAACCACTTGCAATATGAATACGAACTTCGTTGGAGCTGAAAATAACTTTGCAAGAAAACAACATCACCAATTCACCACATAACCTGATTATCAGATCTCCAGAACAGCACACCACCACATCAACCCCAGTAGGGAATTTGTCCTCAATGATTTTTTTAGGTGAAAAGAACAATGAATTCATGGAATACTTTTTCGAGGAAATTGCATGTTATGATTTCATTATAGAAAAGCATTGATTTTTTCATCAGTTCAGTATTTTTAAGGTATTTACACTTTGTTTTACTTGGAACAAAAGTTCAACTGAGTTCAGTGCTTACATTTCATTAATCAATTCAAGTACATAAAGTCATTAGGTGATTCCATTGATGACAAGTCATGCACAGATTCACTAGTTCGTGAAATAAGTTGGGCCATCTGTGCTGTTCAGTGTTCTTCGCGAGAAAGAGGAAAAAAAATAATCCATAAAAATTGCATTCTGTCTTAATGACCCAAGGAACACAAGGATTTCCCGGGTGAAGAGTAATGCACAGATTCATTAACTGCGAGCAGCTCGAAACAGAGAAGAGCAATCAAAAACTAAAAAAAATTGCCTTTTTTTCTACCTGACCCAATGAACACAATTATTTCCAGGGTGACGAGTAATGCGCAGATTCATGATCTGCACGCAGTTCAAAACAGAAAAGAAATAAAAAACTATAAACTTGGCCTTCTGTCTACCTGAACCAAGGAACACAAGGATTTCCAGGGTGACAAGTAATGCAAAGATTCATTCGCTTTTTTTTTTTATTTTTCGTTGTCGAAAATTCATGATATCTTTCAGTGAGGGATAGTGGGCTGATGATTTCACTGCTGCACTTTCACTTAATTTTTCACCAAAACTGTGTGTTGCTGAATTAGCAAGTCCTATTTGCCTAATGATATCACTGACGAACTTTCATGATGTATTTCATCAAATATAATTCATTTATGAATAAGCAAACTCCACCTACTTGGTGATTTCACTATTGAATATTCACCCAGAAAGTCACTTGGTGAACGCCAATGACAGCCCCATGTTAAATTCACCTAAGGATTCCTCTGAAAATTCCTCGGTGAAGTTCCAGTTCCTCGAGGAAAAAGTTGGTTATTCCTCGAGGAATTTTTTGAAATTTCCTACTGGGATTGTATCAACACATCACACCACCAGTTTATCAGATCATCTATACACATAAATAAAAATGGATTGTATGTGGGTTTGTAATGTCAAAATAACAGTATTTTACTACACTCATATGAAAGCATATACAGCATTTATAACAAAACAAACATTTTTAAAATGTTTTCTGTCTGCCTGTCTGTTTGTCCTGGCTAATGTCCAGAACGGCTGGAACGATTTTGACGGGACTTTCACTGGTAAATAGATAATGCTGTAGCGCTCAACTTAGGCTATTTCATTTTCGCTCAGGTCGTTTTTATGCCCGGTCAGAAACTATGCTTGACAGATTTTTACGGGACTTGCCACTTACAGATAGCTAATGTTTTAGGGAGTGACTTAGGCTATTTTAATTACACTCTAAATGGCACTGGGGCTCCCTAAGTGGCGCTCGGGTCATTTTTTTTCGCATATTCTTATAAATGAACAGATCAGAAAATTCTGAACCGATTTGAAAGTGAAAATTCAGAAACGTTTATAAACCAATGTTTCTTTGGTCTGAGCACACCTCATTGTTAGTTCGTCTAAAAGTGTTTTCCGTTAATTGTGTAAACCAGAAATGAATTAAATGTAGGTATATGACTTTTGGTAAATAAATACAAAATTGTAACGTTTCTATCCACAGAGTCAATAATCACATTAAAAATATTGCAATCGAAACTGAAAAAGAAAATTCATCGCAGACAGATCGAAATCCCAGTCATTAATTTCATTAAATGGAAGCCATCATCGCATCGAACCCATTTATTCCTTCATTAACTTAATTTCTCAAAATGCACAGTCCAGTCGCACAATTCAGGGCATTTCGAGCGCACTATACATCATCAAGGATATACCAGTTTTTTTCTCCTTCATTAGTCAGAAGACTCAGAAGGCGATGTATGTATAGCATTGATATTACAAATAGCACAGACTGGTCATCACGGTGGGGAGAATCGAACCCTGTATCGAAGGACGATGGCAATTGATTAATGTAATCAAGTCCCGATTTGATGCTTAATCACCTAAAGAATTCGCATATAAAAAATCTGTGATGTGAGTTTGTACAGAAAGGACTAACATCGAAGGGATTGCTAGGACATTGAAGGGAATGATGATGGGCAGTTGACTTCTATAATGGTTTCCCTTTTTCTTAAATATCACTTTTTGGTTCTATTAAAGACTAAGAAGATTTCTTATAAGCCAAAAGATAGAAAGAAATTGCAACCGCCGCCGCCGCCGCGCCATCCCAAAGGGAATTCAAATTCGAACCCTTGGGGTGTGTTTAGTTGCCGTATTGCCAGCGGTAACCTAACCTCACATGATGGGCGATCGTCGACGATGGATTCGCATGTAAATCGTAAATTTCGTAATCTGCCTGACCGAGCAACCCATTTTGCCTTGTATGACCAAGTCGACTTCTCTCATTACTAATCCTCGGCACTGTTGGTTTAATTTACTGAAGTCCTGTTGAGTGTTCTGCAACATGAGTGAATCTTAATATTTATGTTTCCAAGTGGATTTTGTGGGGTTGCTTTGAAGAACAATATGTGAGAGTGTGTTCAAGATGACCAAGTAAAATATTCTGGCTTAACTTTTAATTTAGTTATGACTTTGGATTGACCCTTTTAAGACTTCCGGTGTAAGGATTTTCACTTGGTGCGGGCAAATTAACTCAGCTGGAGGGGACATAATTCATTATAATTACGTTGCCAATAGTATTTGGTAAGTTTTTGAGGATTCTATTTGATCCAAAGGAAATCTTCTGAAATATGACACAATCTTGAAGACATTTATTATTCATAACATCAAGTATGATAACAAGGGATGATGCTTTTCCTTGAAGCCTTTATACCTTCTTTTCAAATATCACCAACTCAGATATTACATAATATTATACATACAAACCGATATACTGGAACTTTAAAATTACTCTTGATATCTGTATTTTGAGAATGACCACAAGAAAATGGCATGTTGACTGTCTTAGATATAGTATAAGTGTTATTGAGAGTGAATTTTGCGGACAAGAAATTTTAATTACACAATAAGGTATAGTTACTTATAACTTATAAAATAAATTCGTTTATTTAAGAAATTTATTGAGCTATAATATTTATTTTTATTTATTTCAACGTACATTTTTGCTGTGTCTACCAATGTAATGGCACAACGAAAGAGTTTATTGAGCTAATAAAACCTATAACTGAATTCATTATAATAAACCCATTTAGGTATACTGAGCTCGGAAGATTCATTATTGATATGTATCAACGTACATATTTATTTGTTGTGCCAATAAACCCATTTGATGACACAACGAATACGTTTAGTGAGGTAATAAAACTTTATTGCTTTCAGTGTAATTATTTGTTGTTTAAATAAATTAATTTATTAATACAAAGTAAAGAAATTTATTGAACTGCTTGTTTAACGTATTTATTTGTTGTGCTAATATCCCCATTAGTTGATATTGTGCGTATGCCTAAACAGTTTGACAGATTTAATTCAAACTTCGCGTATAGAACTTTTTTTTCCAAATTTTCTCGAAATCGGCTCTAACGACGTGGATAAAACTTAATGCACGTTTTATTTGTAGTAATTTTAATACCTATGACAGCATTTCCGGTTTTAAGCTAAAAATAAACATAACGGAGATTTGGTGCAACCTTTTGCACATAAAGGTTTTTACAAATTTGGCCATAATTTTATAACGTCTGAGCTGATTTCTTTTGAATTCGAAACAGATTTTAAGTTTCACATGTAACACAAGATGGCATTCACAGTTTTTTGCTTAACAACTGTTTAATGATAGCTACCATATACAACTTGATCTCACATTTATTTATATTTTCATATTTTGGCCTTTGAGCATTACTTACTGAATTGAATTTTTTTACAACATGAGCAAGTTCGTGCTACGCAGCCATGCATTTTTATTTTCAGTGTAATACAGTCAATTATAAATAAAAAAAAGCCCTGTTATATAAATGCTTACTTACTCCATACCCTGGTCCAACTTGCCCCACCAATCAGGTAATTTGGACCACTTATTTATATATTTTTTTTTCAATTTCATTGGGAAGCTGAAATATAACTCTATCTAATTGAATTTAAAAAAATTGTCATTAATGAGACTTTCAAAGAAAAGTTGGTCCAACTAACACTACGCCCTGACCAAATATCATCACCTGTAATTAACTTTAAATACTATTTTTAAGGGAAGTCCTCTATTACTATACCACATGTCACATGATGGCAGCAAATAAGAGCATATGAAGCGTACTGTTTCTTTTAATAACTACCAGCAAAAAAGTTAATATAAGGCTGGGCTTTCAATACGTACAAAAAAATCATTGAAACTCAATTTTTATCAACTTTATCTTACTCTAGGTTCTATTGCCGCATATTTTTTTTTTTTTTTTTTTTTTTTAAACTTTGCCTTTATGATTTCATTAACTAATTGAAGAGTTTTTTTGCATGACAAAACTCATATTGGGTCCTTTCGCATATGTGACTTAATATTGTATTGTATACTACATACATCCATGCTTCATCGATCACACAGTGATGATGCTCTTCCACTTTCAGTCACTCAATTACTCCTTTATGATGGTCATTTGATTGAAATTGAATCTTTCTAATGGTACCCGATGGCTGTGTACACGGTCCTTGTTAAGTTAATGCTATACCTTCCATTTCTATTTATATATGTAAAGGTATATACATATATTGTGTTATAGTTAATAGGAGGGCGGGTGCACAGATGAACTTTTCTAACAAAATAACCTCTTACCGAACCCTCTGTGGGATATTTTATTTTTATTTTCGTCTAAATAGCAAAGGAATGTCATTCTTATATGGAGAATCCTTGTGCAGTTTTATTGTTATTATATTTCCCTCCAAGCGAATTGATGTTGTTAAAAAAAAAGTAAAAAAAAAAAAACAAGGATACAAATGTTGACATCGTCCTTTACACCGCACCTTGGTTGTTTATTGATACATTTATGATGCAACAACATACCGATGGAAGACATTTAATGGATTTGTGTTCTTTTGAGTTAAGCGTCTGTGGCCTCGTTGCTCTAGAACTACCCTTTTCTGATGTCCTTAGCTGAATATGGTGGAAATTTGTATCCTTTTTTTACTTGTTACTTTATGTTTTGGCAATGACATTAAATTGGTGTTTATGTACTCGCGGATGTGTTTAGTGAAGTGAAATTGCAAAGTAGAAATGCAATTTATTAACGGGAAATTATTGCATTCTTATGGTTAAATAAATAAGACATGTTTATGATTCTAGAGACTGAAGGCGGTGAAAAGCTCTGGTAGCAATTTATTTTTTTGTAAATACTGAATGGGAGATTGCGATATTGGTTTGCCATATTTCTCGCTCTCTAAAATTTGTCATTTACCTATGAAGTTGTATCTACATATTAATCTGGTCACACTGACCAACGGTTGACTAAAATTTCGCATGTTTTAAATGGGAGCGTGCTTAGCACTCAATAAGTCTGCCTGATAAAATATCCAATATGCACTCTTCAAACTGGCATAAGTGGTTGCACTTTATAGTCAACTACGCCATTATTCAAGCGGTAAGAGTTTAAACCATCTGAACATGAATTTGGAGAACAAAACATTTAACTATATAGTTATATGATGAAACTTTAGAAAAGTTAATTAAATTAATTCTGGTTTTAAGTGTCTAAAGAACTTGAAATTTCAAAGCGAATACGCTTATCACTTTATTGGATAAAGATTGTAAGAAAAATAGTATATAAGACAGTTTTAGTAGAGTTAGAACGTTTTCATTAAAACAACTTGTAGATTGATAGATATTCAAAATAAACTTAAATAAAAAATGAATTTTAAATACATATTGGTGGTCGCATTGGTTTTGGTTTTCCTTATTGCACCAGAAGCTGAGGGTAAAAGCATATTTAAGAAAATTGGTCATGCATTGGTGAGTATTTTTAGCTAACCATAAATATTGTTCATATCTCTTTTATTATCCTTATCTTTATCTCAAATTAATGGTTTATTAAAGTAATTACTTATTTTATTATTTTTAGGCAAAAGTTGGAAAGAAAGTTGGACAAATCATTCATAAGGCAGCACCAGTCGCCAAAGATGCTGCAGCAATCGTTGGAGCTGGTGCAGCAATAGGTGCTGTTGTCGGAAAGTAAAGATTGTTAACAATACAATGTGTTTAATAAATGATATTTACCTAATAGAATCTTTAGATATAGAATACATTTAATGAACTTAAATTAATTTGGTGATACTATTACATATGCGATTTTGGTAGCATTGTACATAATGGTTGACGTTGAGGCCAGGCTAAGTACAATTTACATAGGTATAAACGTCGTTCATAAACATCAACAAGAATTAAATTTGGCTATTTCCAAATAAGACCATTTTTAGAGTAGTCTTCCCTTAAAATACAATAAGTTACATTATTTTATACATAAATATTCACAAAATTCGTGCAATATTTACAATTTTTATAAAAAAAAAGTGTGAGTGCCATGCCCATGACTCACGGGTCAGTAAAAATGACAAGCACTAAAGCCTTATGAACTTTCCAATTTTCTAGTTGCGATATTTCACAACAGTAAAATTAGAACGCTGGCAGTCATGTTGGAACACGCTTGAAATTGGGTACTGGCGCAGTCTGTGTATATTAGTCAATGATCCGAACATACATCATGTTGGAACACGCTTGAAATTGGCTTACGGCAGTCTGTGTATATTAGTCAATGATCCGAACATTACAACAGTTCTTTATCGAGTAAATTCCTTAAAATCCCCTTTATCTGGAGCTAAGATGTTTATTGTTTATACACACACACCAAAAACTTACTCTGTGCTGTGCATTTGCGATTCTCTGCAGCCATGAATGCAATTGATACTTCAGTTTAACTAGGTAAAGTCGATCGAAAATCTGACTTTATGAACGTATGGATAATGCATTTCCTATTAGATGTTAATGATCTCAACAATTCTCTGACAATAGATTTCCAAAGGATCTACCAATCCTATTTTCTGAAAAGTCTTCCAACCATTTTCAATTGCAATTTTCATTTGAAAAATAAACTGTCAATTTTTTGGGCATTGAATGAAAATATTTTTACCCATTCACCATAATTTCGATTCTCGTTCTGCCAAAAAACAAACCGTAAAAAAAATTTATTTGAATACATTTTTTTCACGACCTCGCTTAATTGACACTCATCATTCACAATAGCAAAGAATATTCACAGGAAACAACAAAAATTTGTGATTTTTTCGATTCACTTTCCACTAAAAAGAGATTCGCGTTTCATGAGATAAAGTCTCGTGGCGATTTCAATATCATTACACTGTGTTGATTAAAAAGTCGTCAATTGCTATCTGTCATTAAATCGAACATATTGACCTGCAAATATAATACCAAACTTATAAGTCTCAATTTGGGGAAGCCTATTACTTTCGATATGAATTTACCTATACTATTAGAGAGATGAGTTGAGTTTCAAAGCTTGCACAGTGTTGCTAGAGCTCAATATTAATTTTCACGAAGAAATAAATTATATGAACAATTGATATTTGGCATTTAATTTAACATCTTGATTAAACAATCAAGATGTTAGAAATGAATATAATGGCCGTTAGTATTTATTACTCGTTTTTTTAATTTGAAATTCTTAAACTTAGACGCTTAGTAAATTTAGAAAAAAGCATTTTAATTTTCGGCAGATTATATCACAAAGAACTTTATAAAGTTATGCGCGATAAGCCTTTAAGATTTATGCGTATTATTTAAATAGCGAAAATTCCCACTTTATTTCCCCCCCTTACTTTAACTCATTTTCCACGTTTTAACCCAAGGCTTGGATGTAAATTTTTAATTTTCAACAAATTTCCATTACACTCAATTGAGTCGGAGATTTATACAATATGCTTTTATTCCAAAGGCGAATATAGTTAAGGATTACCTAAAGCTTTATACAACAAAAATCAAAGACAGGAATTTCTATTGTGTGTATGCCTTCTTTCTGGATTTTTAATTTCTTTTTCTTGCTGGTTGTTTCCTTTTTTCATTCAGCATACAACTCCTTTTGAATCGGTTTCTTCATTCATATGCAGATGAATGAACATCGCGAATAAGAAAATTGAAATTGACTACAACTTGGCTTTTCTTTAGCAGACGAAAACCCAGAGAACAATAAAATACTTACTTACTTCTTTCTCTGATCCTTTGCCAGAAACAAGGGCAAATAAAGGACTCTACCTTTCCTTATCCTATACCACATTCTCAGATTGCTTGCCTTTGATATTAAATTCGTTTACATATCAACATTAATGCCAACCGAACAATAGAAGTCCTTTTTATTCAAAAATATTTTGGAAATTATATTGTAGGTATAAAATCCTGCTGAAAGGACACGCGGAGATTTTCCTACTTCAACCACCGAATTTTGCGAATGACTATTTTATGATATAGATTAATGTAGGTAACTGTACTTTTCGCTATAGGCATTTGTAACTGGTCGGTGGGTTAGTATTATTCCCAAAAGGATACTCGCATGGTTGCCAGCATACATGTTTCCTCCCCTCATATAAAATAACATTATGAAATAGTTTTTGCTAGGGATTCAGTCCTATAAAAGGATTTCAAAAACTAAAGTCCTCGCGTATTTCAAAAACCTGGCAATTCTATCAGAACTGCCAAAGGATGTTTTTTTTTTGTACACGCTGCACACACATTGGGTGTGGGCAACAGTTTGAAACTGTTTTTCATTTTGTTAAGGGGGTTCGTGTTTTCGACCCAAAAACCTACAAACATGATATTGAATGGACTTTGTTTGAGAGTATACCATGATCTGCTGCTGCACCCCTCCTCTCTATGGTGGATAATTCTCCCACGGCTGGATATATCATTAACTTACCCTCTCGACGTCATAATTATTATAATTGGAATATTTTGCATATATCTTAGGGTTCAACTCAAACGTAGTTTTGATTTGGGATAAATGAATATTGTTTCTTTTCTTGTAAAAGGTTAGCATCATTTTGTTGATGTTTGCGGTATTCAACGCATATGCAGAGTCAATGACAAGGACCTTATAAAACGATAACGATTAGGTAAATGACGAGTGAATTGCGCTGTTGAGGGATTGGAAATAGTTCATACGCAAAAGGGGACCTCTTCTGTTATAATTGAATCCAGTGAAAAGCAATTATCTTTATCTATATAGAATAAAAGAATACCGGTTTAAATTATTTCAAATATTTCAATAGACATTGTTGATGAGTTAAATCCTGTTGATCCATATTTTTATTTAGTTAGGTAAAGGTGTATCATGTTTCATTAATAAAACTGCAAAATTTTTATTTTTCTCAATGTTTTAGTGTAGGTATACCTACATATATAATTTGTGTCGAAACATCTTCATCTCACTTCAAAGAAATCGACTTTAAACCGATTTAACTTCGAAATTTTTTAAGATGGTAAATGGCCATAGACAACATAAAATCAACTGTTTTATTTATGGAAAATGAAATGCAATGTTTTCGACGACATTGCACTCGTCGGTTGTTCCTATTGTTGTAGGTATCAGATAGTTGCCCGCTAAAGTCATCATGTGGCCTTTTAAAAACTAATAGCTGCTGTCAAAGGTTGAGCTTCTGATTTTTGTTGAAACCTTTTTTTGTTTACTCATATTCAGTATAGGTATACCACTGGGAACCGATACACAAATTTTTTCTTCAAGCCGCGTTTCAGTAAGTTAAAAATTGTGTTATTCGAAAACCAATTTGGATACATTGATATCATCACCGGAGCCTTTTTTTAAAAATAACGATGCTCAAACTTCATCAACTGATTTTCGGCATCTCCTATTGAAACTGTTGCACCCATCAGCAAAAAAAAAAGCACTTTGGCCGTAGTAATAACAAGCTTTCTTTAAAAAGCACAGCTTAAGGCAGAATCCACAAATTCCTACGGAAAAAGAAAAAAATTGACATGGAAAGAATTATTTTCAGAAAGTGAGGAGGACGAGTAGTGTCTATATTGTGGGTATTAATGCTCATAGTTCTGTTTTGGAAAATATTGTCGACGACAAATTTGTTGTTAGTTTCTAATTCAGCTTTCTTTCAAGTTGATTCCGGAGGCGCTTTGAGATAGTTTTAGTTTAGATGATGGTAGATTGAATTGTGAAATGGTTTTTCTGGCCGTCAAGAAGACTGATTCTGTTTCGTAGGGTTGCTAAACCACATTGTTTTGCCCACGTTGACGTATTAAGAATGTTATAGCTATCTCTGGAGCAGTTCACAGATAGTATTACCTATGGGATTTTCCTGTCATCAAATAACTAGGTTGTATATATAATAATATGACCATAGTCATATCGATCCTAACTTTTTTGAAGAAATATCGAATCCTCGTTCATATTAAACTGGACACAATAAACAGAAACATATATCGAGTAGAATTGCGTATAGTGCGAATGTGCTACGACCATACGTGGGAGGTCTAGGTTCAATTGCTGGCCTTAACAAAAGTTCTATAACGTGTTTTTCTAATAAAAATGGGATTGTATGTCGAGCGATAATAATAAAATAAAATATCGAGTAATTATTATTGCCCTAATTCCCTGTAACAAAAATCACTCAAACCAAACAAAACAAAATTCTCCAGCATACTTTTGTATTTGTTTTAGTTTAATTCTCTTACCTTTTAATTCAAGAATAATTCCTGTAAAAGAGTAACAAAAAAACAAGTCGATAGTAACGATATCCTACGAGGAGTATTGGAAACTTACACATAATGATTTCTGTATGTGTATAAACTCAATGCTATAACACATGTCAAAAATAGTGTTTGTTTCCACAGGCTGTTTTTGTCTAATTCACCCACTTCTTAATGTACATTGAATTATGGAGTGCAAGCTACACAGCGTAACTTCGGTATGTATATTTATACACAAAACCATTCATAGCTCAAAGGTAAGTATAACCCGAAATGTTTTTTGTTTATTTTTTACTGCCTATAGCATGGTTACGAGATTAAATGTCAAACACATGTCAAACTTACATTTTATGAATTTTCAACATTTTACCTTATACTGGTTTTCATTCCGCTCTAAATAGTTAGATTAATATACTTAAGTTTAACCCCATTCTTATAACGCTTCAATGATATAATAACTATATAAGATTTTTATAAAAACAAAGTCATGGAAAACAAAGATACGTATTATAAAATAAGTCACAAACACAATAGAACAAAATGCCATTGACAATCAACGATATAGTAGATATAGCTATACATATTTCTATTGTTCCTATTATATATTGTATAATAGGAACTCCTGGGTTAAAAGACTTTTATTATTCTTTTCTGAAATTGATAGATAAGTAGGTAGATACAAAAGTATCTTCCTTAGCCATTTTCGATTAATTTTAGGGAACTGTTAAGAATTTATATTTTTAATCTTCCTTAAGGAAAACATGTGTGATTGGCATAGAACGATGAACATTCCTACTTGTTAGTCCAGTCTAAATATAACCAAAATAAGGGCTGATATTGAATGAAAATTGTAGATCGTAAAATTATCTACACAAATTGTTAAGATACATTTTTCTCTATAAAGCACATATAGTTATCAAGTTAGAGCAAATTAAAAATAATTGACTTAAAACAGAAAAAATAAAGGGCACGACAGGGTCGCACTAACTTGCTCTTGTGGCAAATTAACTAAATGTTTAAAGTACAAACGGAATATACGAAAAAACCGTAAGCTATTTATTTTAAAGAAATATATCCACGGATTCAAACCAAAACCAAAGTATGCAGAAAAATTTCATTACTCAATGTGTGCTTACGAAAAAAAAATTTCAAAATCGTTGGACCAGTTTTCGAAAAAATCTATTTTTTCAAAATATTTTCGAAAACTTTTTTCTAAAAAAAAGTGAGTATGCAGGTATTTTGAACCTAATTTATTATAGTTACATTAAAACTGAATTTCATAAAAATCCGTGAACTGGTTTTCGAAATACTGATTTAAAAAAAAAACAGGTTTTCAAAAATTATTTAAATCTTAACAAAAACATTTTTGAAAAAACAACTTTATGCCATGTTATTAACAATAGCTAGGACAATTTCAGTATTGAATTTAAAAATACCGTTATATGACAGGTACCGTTAAACGAATTTTCTTGAAAGTTTGGTTTCCACAATTTGAAATTTGGCTGAAATCGTTTTAGCCGTTTTCGAGAAAAATAAAATTTTCGATAACCGATATATATATCGTTATTTTTAGACTTAAAGTGACATTCAAAAAAAGCTTTGGGCGTATTAACCTAAAAACTACATCTACCAAATTTGAAGTAAATCGGCCCAGCCGTTTAGGCTGTAGGTGCCGAAATAGAAAGACAGCCCGACCGACATACCGACAATTTCCGGATCCACTTTTTTCGTCTTCTCTATCATCGTAATGACATAATTATCTCAAAACTTGTAGGTATACGTACTTTTTCAGAAAATTAAATTTGTTTTGTAGAAAATTTTACGATCCACCTACAACTTTTTCTCATTAATTTTTCCCAGTAGCTCTCGCCGTTTCAGATATATACGTTAAAAAAATTGACCTTTGACCTCGGATAAAAAAGAACGCACAAGCGGAATCGATGAAGATTTGATTTGATGCAAATATGACGTATTTAAGACCTGTACCGAAATCTAGCCTGTAAGGAAATTAATGTATAATCTCGAGTGTCTCTATTTTGACTGAACTATTGACTACTCTGACTCCTGACTTTATGCATCTTATTATTTATTAAAAAGATGTATTATTTTGTTTCAATTTAACCTATACCACGAACTAGTTTAACAATCTACCTATGTATATCCGTTGAAATAATAATCAGCAAGCGTATTTAAGGCCTGAAGCAGTATACTTATTCACGCATCTCAAAGGATGTAAAAGGACACTGCACGTACCTATAAAAAATATAATTTCTATTAAAAGTGATGTTAAAATAGGTTAAAAAGAACTTCTTTTTCTTGTTCAAATATCCTGCGGCAGTATTACTGCTAATTATCCTTTTGTTGTGTTATTTTCTAATTTTCTACACAATTCTCGTTTAACAAGGTTATATATAGTTAGATGCGGTTGCTTATGAGAATTATCTACTACTATTCCGACAAGAAGAAAGAAAAAAAAGTTGAAACATGACCCCGCGGGATTTTTTTTTTTGTGGAAAACTCCTTTTTTTTGTAAAAGAAAGTCAACATTGAGTCCTTTTGTTATGGAAATTCTTGTATAAGCAGCTGCTATCTTTTGATGACATTGTTTTCCGAATTGTATTAATTTTTAAATAGTAAATTATTCTACATAATGCAGAAACTTCTTTGTAGAGAAAAGATTTCTGTCCGAAGGGTGTCCACTTGAGCGTTAATCTCACATCCCCCCATATACTATTTGTAAACGTAAATCTTTCGCATGATAAAGCCGACCCAACAAAATAATGATGTAAGTTGCTAATGTGCTCTTGTGAGGTGAACTTATCACAGAAATAAAAGTCTTCAAGTGTCATGTGTGTGAGTTGAGTTTGTTAAGAGGCTGTCAAGAGTCCTCTTAGCTCTGTGTGGTATATCTGAAAATTGTCACATTCCAGGGTTTTGAGAATTTTTTTTTTCACCATTTTCCATGTAGGTATTATCATTTTGAAGTGGCAAATGGGAAATCAGATTTGCACACACGTACAGTATCTTATGTGACACAGATGTGTGTTCCTTCATTAAATGCGTAGGTTTATGGATGAGTGTTGACTATGAGGAAAGTACACATAACATGTTACGTAATGAACCCTTCAAGTGCACAACTGGATTACGATATATGCGACGAAGAAAATCTCTTCTCTGACGACATACTTTTCCAATCGAAAGCAATTTGCGTCTTGGGTTGTGCTGCAAATGAAAATTCGATTTCAATTTCCTTCGTGTCGCATTTACGGGTGATGATTTTTTTTTATTGGAACACCATGTTGGCCTAAGGCTAAAGGGCAAACAATTTGAAAAGGGGTGCGTGCTGTTGATGAACAAAAATTTCTGTATAGAGTTTTTTTTTATATAGTTTTTTTTTTGTAATATAGGACAAAGTCTAGATAGAGGGAAGTGTACCGAATATAGAATACCAAAATATTAACTCACTTTTAAACCCAAAAATATCAATTTTTATTCGGCTTTTCAATTAGATACTGAAAAAAATACTATAGGTAGGTATACTAATTGTAAATCAAAACCAAAATTTCAAAAAAAATCAACACATCTTTATATGAACAAATAGTAAAAAAATCACAAAATGTATACTTTTAAAAAAGTGACCCTAATATGAACAACTTATGATTTTGAATGGATATCCACATAACATAAGTGATGAAAATTCAATTTGATGTGCAGAATTATTATTTTAAATTATTATTTATAACATAATACTATATTTATTTACTTATTTTGTAATACGACTTTGCTGGTGTTCCATATTCCATATTAGAAACAAAGGGGTGCTCCGAACCCTTTACTTTTTGTAAAAATATGTATACTTATTATTTTACTGAAATAACAACAATATATTTTGAATTTTCCCAAAGGTTAAGCTTTTGACTTAAGACTCTAGAAAAGAATCTAGCTAGTAAAATAAGCCCGATAAAAAAAATATAGGTAATATAAAATGTGCATGTGCTGCACTTTTCAAAAAAAAAACAATTTTTTATAACAGCGCCCATCTAAAGCCGTCACCAACCACAAGAATACCAAAAATTAATATGTGGGTCAGATGACATTTCCAGCAAAAAGAACCTTGTCATAACGCAAATTTTAAGATTTTTTTTTAGCTCAGCTTACATTACTTTTTTGACAAAAAGCCAATATACGAGAAAGATCACGGTTGCAATCTTTTGATTTTGCCTCATGTCCTATTTATTTATTTAAGCTACAAATTACAATTCTTAGCTGTGTAAAGTATATATAAAAATAATTATAATTATATAATATAATTAAAATTAATCATCTAAATTGTTTCTTAAAACTATTTTTATATTTCTTGAGTTTAAATTGAAATCAATTAAATTAAAACAATTATTAAAATCAACACAAGAATCAAAATGTGGTTCATGAATACCGTAGACAGTTCTATTAAATCTTAAATTGAAAATTATTTGTTATTTTGAAAAGTAGATTACTTGAATCGATATTTCCAGTTAAAATCATAAATATAAAGAGGATGTTAGATATTTTTCTTCTTTTACTTTATGTTTCTAGGTTCAAAAGTTCAAAAGTTCAAAAGTTCAAAAGGTTGTTTGATCTATTCCAAGGAATATTCCGCAAAGCAAATAAATTTTAGGTTAAGATTATAACAAAGAAATTAATTTTTTAATGATACATATTCTATATAATATGAAGCTAGGTAGTCAGTTAAAAAATTCAACCTAGTAAAAGATTAAGTATCATTTGATTGAAAGTGGTTTTCCTGAATTATTATTCAAAAATTAAGTGTTAAGCGGCCTTTGGTCCCAGAAAAATAGCGTTCCGCCCAGGTGCTAGTTTATTATGGGCTCGTCAGATGACGTTTCCAGCAGTTTCAATATATTAAAACTTAAAATGTATAGCAAAGATACATTTATATTCGGTTTTTGTGTTCGACTTGAAATTGATATATAAGCGTTCAGAAAGAAAATTTAGCACTTCGTTTCAAATAAAAAAAAAATTGGTCTAAACTTTATTTTTTGTATTTTTCTTATCAACATTTTTAAAAAATTATATTGATAGGTATAAATAATATAATTTAAACTTAGGATTAAATATCAGATTTCTGTCTTTCAAAAACATTATAGTACTTTTTTGTAAGTGTTGCCATTGTTTTTAATATTTTTTTTGCTCCCACAGTAAAAAAACTGCTTGATAAAGATATCATACTCTCCCTATTGTTAAGAAAAACATTTGCATTTTAAGTCGATTTTACTCCCGCCCAGCCGTACGAATGGATAAGATAAAACCAAACCTTCTTTTTCATGATTTTTACTTGCGATTATAGGTACCTACTATAAGGCAAGTTTTGTATTCGTAAAAAAAAAGTTTTGAGATAACAATCAAATATGACATTACGATGAGAGAAACAAGAAAAAAGTAGATCCGACAATTTTGTCTGTCTGTCTGTCCGTCTGTCAGTCTGGATGTATCGGCAACTACAGCCTAAACCGTTAGGCCGATTTTCTTCCATCTTGGTACTCTGTATTTTCTAGGTATGAAAACAACGGTATACCTGCTATATTCAATTTTCTCGAAAAAAAAGTACCATCGATTTTGATAAAATTTAACATGATTTTTGAAAACGGTGATGTTTTTTGACAAAAAAATATACAAGCGTTTTAGACGATTCCATTTTTCTCGTAAAATATACGATCGATTCTTATAAAATTTCGTACAATGGATTTGTAGCCAAAGGTTGTGTTTTAAATTTTTTTTTCAGAACCCAGCGAAATGTCAAACTATGACTTGTTCAAAAAAACGAGTACCAATCATATTGACTATAATATTTCACAACATACATTGTGCCATGTTGTTAGTTTTAAAGATCTTGGAATCGTCTTTAATTCAAGTCTAGATTTCACAGAGCACATCAACTCTCTTGTTAAAAAGGCTAACTCAACGTTAGGTTTTGTAAAAAGATGGTCCAAAGAGTTTCAAGACCCTTATGTTACCCTTTTTTTATACAATTGTTTTGTTCATCCGCATCTGGAATACGCATCGCAGGTATGGACTCCGTTCTATGGTGTTCATAGATCTAGGATAGAGGCAGTTCAGCATAATTTTGTTCGTTTTGCCTTAAAAGGTCTTCCCTGGACAGATCCAAATCTTTGTTCATAAGCTGAAGCTTGCTCTAAGCTCCTTATGAACAGGATCTGATAGTGTAAAAAAAAAAAAAGAATTATTCTACATATTAACGGTACCTGGCAAATGAGCCTTAAAGACAATCCAATTTTTCTCATAAAATATACAATCGATTTTGATAAAATTTAGTGTGACTGATTTTGTTCCAATTATGAAGTTTTTCATAAGAAATTTATTTTCAAAATCACCTTATTAACGGTATACCTTTCATATAAATTCTATAGAAAATCCGACTTTTCTCGAAAAAATACGATCGATTTTAATAAGATTTTGTGCGACTGATTTTTTGCCAATAACGAAGTTTTTCGTTAGAATTTTTTTTTCAAAATCACCTTATTAACGGTACCTGCCATAAAAACGCTATAGAAACTATTTTTGCTGTCGATTATTTATTATAGTTTCTTGCTTAGTATCCTAAGCCAAAGGTTAGTAATCTAACACAAGAGCAAGTCTTGTCTTTTATTTTCTTCTCTTTTCCTAAGCTGCATTTTAAAAGTAGCCTTTCTTTATTAAAACAAACTATGATTGCCTATGTAGCCTGGCGTTGCTCGGCCCTATTTAATTGAATAATTGAATCTTGTTTTCTTATATTATCGCTTCATTCAAATGATTCAATAACTTCTTCACCGTAAGACAAGTCCCATATAGCAACTCGGTGGATTAAAATTCCGAAGAAGTAGGTATATGTTATTGTTATTTTTAATTTCAATAGTTTGGTGGTAATTCTTTCAAATCCAGTGAGTTGAGAAATCGTGAAATTGTATACTGCATATGTCTTTCAGTCTGCCTTCTGACGGTCGAGCTTTTTCTTTTCCAACTGCAATCGAACAATTAGACCTACCAGAAAAAAAAAATTTATTGAATCGAGAACGGTTGGAATTTCTACAGCCTTCTTTTATGTAATAAGTAGTTTTAAAAAAACAATTTTCAAAATCAATATAGCCCAAGTTCTATCAAAATATAACCTTTCAATTTTTTCGCACAAATATTTAGATTTTTTTTTTTGTAGTTTTCAAGTCATCATGCCTTACTTAGGATGAAGGACACCAATTTGTATATAATTTTAAAAAGAAAATAATAATCCCACTTATCTAAAAAAAATTCGATCTGGTAGGTACAAAGTTATAATTAAAAATTCTGTTATTGATTCCGTTATTCTATGTCTATCAATCGCCCTCGTCTCATTCCAAAAAACACACACAAAAACTGAATAAAAGAAATCTGATTCTTCATCAAATCCATAGGTACGCACGACACATTCATAATGCTGAAATATGTCAAATCAATGCCTTCCTCTTTTAACTCGCTTGATTGGTTATTGGCTTGCCCAATCCATCGATTATCCTTTAAATACCCAAAACCTAAAAAAAAGAACATAATAAGAATAACATAATAGACGAACGTATGCCAAACGTCCTCACTCAAGGATAAACGTTATTTAATTTACTCACAGTCAGACTTCATAGATTTCGAATTCAATTGTTTTCACATAAAAAAAGGAAATCCTATGCATCCATTCAAGCTGACCATAATAAGGAAAAGGGATCATTATACGTGCATGATATTCGATTGCTCATCGATTAAGTTCAACTTTTTGGCCGTAGGCATCATGGACGTTATCAATAGCCACGAGGATAATCAAAAAATTAAAATCTCTTTATTTAACCGACATTGCCAACAAAATGTTACATAAAACATGTATGTTTGTGTGTATATGTGGATTCAGTTTTTTCTTTCTCATCTATTCATGCGAATCGGTCATCCTTGATGTAATCCTATCCTTTAATCGGAAAAAAAGGAATAAAAAAGCAGATTTAAGTTCTTTGAAGGAAACGGAAGAACTGTTGGTATTTCGGGTACCGGTGGTGGCGTTGTACGAAACTTACAGGGCTTGTTTTCGTTACGCAATATGATTACAGGATTATGAAATGTTATAGATATTTTTATTTAAGTAATAATGCCCCTCGTGATATTCTGCATGACCGTCATTAGGAGGTAGTTACTTGATTACGTTAAATGTGCTGATTTCTATTGTGGAATAGTATAACTCATATATATTATATCTAAAACATCATAGTGTTATAATTATAACTTAAAAACCCTGATGCGTGAAATATATGAAGCGTTGCTATAGAAATTTTAACATCCGGAACTAAATAGGTAGGCAAAATCATGGTCAGTGCTGTACACTGGCTATTTGAATGAAAATTTCAATTTAAAAAATTGAAATCTAACGGCCGGATGCCGCAACCATAGGAAAAATGATGCCAAGTTTGTTTAGTCTTTCAGCACTTACAAACAAGACGATTACCACATCCCACCCAAACGCGTGTTGCTAGAGCAATGGGAGCTTCAATTGAAAACCGCGAGTATTGTTGCCGTCAGATTTGATGGCTTGTCAGTATATAGCCGCCAAGGATGTCAGAATGAGTTGCCTAGGAGCATGCAGCAACTCATTTTAAAAATATAGTCAGAGCAATTTATCGGAATCTCGGCATGATTGCCTTATTAAGAATTTTTGAGTAGTATGATCGTTCTTCTGGACCAAAAAATTTAACTTACTGCGCTTTACACTCCCAAATACCAAAATAACAATATCAATGTGGTGGATTGGTGATTTAGTCACATGTACATGACCCGAAAACCATACATTTAATGCGCTTATGTATACGCAGTATGGTTATCAATATTTTTTTGACAAACCCCTGTATATATTTTTGCGGTTTTGAAAATTTACGTTATCAAAACACAAAACAAAATATTTCCGCTTTACTTAAGTTTCTGAAGGTGTAATTTTCAATTATGCAACTTACAGTAAAAAAAACGTTAAAAGTCACATCGGTTGTTGGCCTATAAAAATTAAATTAATTGGATGCACAAACATGTGTGAAACTGGAACTACGACACTATACGAGTATAGGAGAAAGTGAAAGCTTTTAAAAGCTGTGAACTTGACTTAGAGTCGTGGTGAATAATGTTTATTTTAAATATTATTATGGTAGGCAGATTGTGCAAATGAGTTAACTAAGCCGGTGTTAATACAATTTAATTTGTTAATTTGTATGCAGTGCGTAATTTTTTTTAAATTACGAAACTTAAGTTTTTAACAAGTCTTTGTGACTGCAGTTCATGCAAGTTTTGTGATTACAAGTAGGTTAAGTTTTTTTTTACCGATGTATTTAATTAAATTTTAACTATAGCTTGTGAATTAATTTTACAAATTTATGTAAACTTAATATCTCTGTGGTGTGTACCTAAGTATTGAGCAATGTATAAAAAAGACTAAAAAACTGAATTTCCCTATGCAGTGCTTTCAAAATACTATCGAATATAGGTACTAGCGGATATAGGTACTGAATGATACATTTGCAGATTAGATTTATTTTTTTTCTCTCAGCGATAAATCTCACTAGCTGAAACATTAAAAAACCAAAATATATGTTTCTCTCAGACCTTGACCGAAAAATTTAATTTTTTAGAATTAAGGTTATTGAGTGACTTTTGTTAAAAGGTTAAGATATATTTCTTAACTCTGGAAGTACGAACTATATATTTCACAAACAGAGTCACATGTCTATTCGGTTTTAACATTTGTAAAACAAACTATAAAAAGAATTTATGTGGATAAGCAATGTAACGCTATATGTTTCTGACGAACACATCAGTAAAAGCGTCAGTATTATATGTTTTTGTGTTTTTGAATAATAACATTCAGTGCATTTTAAAATTAATGGGACTATATGATTCATATAAACCTTCAAGCTGCTTAAGGCTCGTTTCATCAACTTCGGGCTTCATTCGATTCAGTCTGTATTGGATATTCGCTTCTGCCGAATATATTATAGAAGCCATGTAAAGTATCTATGGCAAAAGCTGATACCTTGACAAAAATAGGTTTCATTCCATTTCAATTGGGTTTCACACTTTCAATCTTTCAATTCCGGTCTACCAGTATAGTAATTGCAGATTACAGACAAGTAGGTCCAAGATCATTTAAGAACGCCCAACGGTTTACCACAAACACTTTTTTTTGAAAAGTCTTAACTCCGAAGACATCACCATGATGGGCAACAAATATCACTCATATAAAATTTTATCAAACTTTTTTCGAAAAAAAAATTTTAAATACTTTTTTTTCTAAAAGTTAGGCCCCAGGAAATAAGGCCCCAAAACAAAAATGAAACAAGCCCCCAAAATTATGCTTGCAGTATAACAACTTAATAAAATTGCATATTTTGGAGTGAAATTTCATATTTTGGGGTCCAATTTAATTTCTGGTACTGTGGTGTTATATCATTACATAGTTAGCCCCCAACATTTAAAAATGAAAGAAGACCCCAAATAATTTTTGGGGTTTACTTTAATTTTTCAATATTGGGGTGTTATTTCATTATACAGTAAAAACTTAATATCATAGAATGAAATAGAAACCCAACAAATATTTGTGGGGTCTTTTTTCTTTTTTTTTCTCAAAATGTTAAGAGACGTCGGTAAAGTAACGTTTATCCAACTGTTTTTTTTTAGGCAATCATCATTTGTATTAATTAGCTTGTAATGACGGTGACGTGATATAGCGCCAAACTAAATAATGTCAAATTCCTCTTATTGCGTTTTCAAAAACAACATTTGGAGTCTAAATTTTTTCAATTAAGGAAATGAAATAAGGACAATTTGAAGACTTTTAGCCATAATAATGTATTATGATACTCTTGAAGAGCGATCAAAAGCAAACGATGAGGAAGGTATTAAGGGCATGTTGCCCCCGCAACCACCCTCAAGGTTGTACCTACTGTCAGATTTGCAAGGTGAGAAAAAAAATGGACAAGTGGAGGGAGGATCTTTTATCAGAAGGTTTTTTTTTAGCTACGCTTTTTATTTCTCACGGTTGCCATAACTACATCAGCCACCACTTTCCCCTTGAAGATTTAGATATTAACTTAATTTCCGATGAGCACTATTTCGAATGCCACTATGGCCTTTAATTTTTTTTGTTTTTCGCAGGTTGTTCTGGCGAAAAAGAAATTGCGTTTGAAAGTGACATTAGGCCCCAGTGGCCATATGACAAATGGATATCTTTTAATTTTTTGGGACGTAATTTCACAAACGAAAATTGGCCTCTAACTCGTTACGAAAAAACACCCCACTTTTGGGGGCTAATATCATTTTTGCTTCTGGGGCCTATAGTTTCTCAGCGCCTTCGCTCAAAAGATAGTAGGAATAATAAAAAACGGTTCTACATGCCAGGTATACGCGTAAATAAAACTTAGTAGATATAAGACTATCTACCATTATTTTAATATTTTTTTTTTAAATTATTGATTCAAATAAGCTTTGTATGACTTTTAGTCCATGAAAAAATGACGTTTTGTGAGGCAGTTGATTTAAGAAACTTTGGCAATACAACATAATTTGCGTATTGACAAAATGCTCACTATTATAGTCAATTGATGAGAGTATTAAGCATGTTTTATGTTTCTTGAAGCTTTTTTAAGGAATTCTTTCATATTTTTATAAACATCATTTTGAATGTAGCGCTTCTTTATTATAATAAATTGTATCTTACTGGTTAGAAAGAAAACCTCCCACGACGTTAACTATTTAAAGCTTAACATAACACGCTCCACAAAAAATTTGCATCGTCAATCATGACGTGTCTGAAAAATTATTAAATTAACAAATATGAAAAACAGCTGTTTTGTTCACGAACAATTTTAATAAACAACAAATCATAAATATTATTCTCGATTCTCCTTCAAAAACGAGATACCTACCAAGCTAATACAAACATTTATACAATAATTATTATTTATTATTTTTAAACCTACGCAGCTAAGATACAAACTCTGGCTACCTTCTTGTTGTTTCTTTAATCCAATCGAGGTATGCCGAGACATTTGTGTACACAGCCGGATGATCTGCCATTCCACATCTCGTAAAGCCGTAGCTAACAACTCCGTATGCTACCCAGCGCGAGCGTTTACGATTGAAATACATGAGGGGACCTCCACTGTCTCCAGAGCATGTGTCTTTGGCAAATTCGCCGCCAGCGCAAAGCTGATTCAGACCCACTTGAACTCCAAAGGGTCTTAGGAGTTTCGTACAATCCTCCTTAGGTACAAGTGGGACACGAAGTTTTAATTTGATGGGGCTTTGGATATTCGGATAGTATTTGTCAACTGAAAAAAAAAACAAAAGAAATTTAGATAGATACAAGTCAGCGATATAGATACAGTTTTAGACAAATTACACAAATCCGTCTGACCCCATCCTGATACTGAAAACATATGGCCTGGCTTGGAGGGATTCTCGTCATGATCGTTGGCAATTGGTAAGCAGATGGGCATAATGAAATGGGTAAATGGAACAGTGCTTTTCAGTCGGATGATGGCAATGTCGTCATATTTATTCACTGAGAACTCATCGTAGTTGGGATGAACAAAGATGCGGTTTACCGCCATGTCTAAAGCAGCATCATTGCAATTCAGGTAATTTGGTTCTTCAATGCAGTCTGGTTCAGTCTTAACGTTGAATTCGCCCAAGCGAACGTGTTTTCTGAATGAATAGATATATTTTTCTTTTATTATTTTTTTTAAAAATAGAAATAACATTAAATAACAAAACTAATAAAAAAAAAATATTGAAAATTATAGCTTAATCAATGAAGTGGTTGTAGAGTGACGTGACAGTGATTGAGAAGAAACCTAAGCCATGATTTCGGAATATTTTAATAAGGACTAATACTTTTCGATAATAGTCAAAAAAGTCTTAAAACTATCAAGTTATCCTTATTTAACAGCGATCAGGGCACTTTTGTCTGTATCATCCGCTGAAGAACAGACACACACACCCTCATGCAAAGCGTTACTTTTTTATTGGTAGGCCTTAATATATCCGCCGACACCGTGTATAAAAAAATTAAAAATCATCAGTGTTATATATTACAAAAAATATACTTTGGTGTATACAGTGTACACCAAGGAAGCGTATTTAGTGTGAGTCTTTTTCTCTTTATTACATAGTCCCTGACTATCTACTTGAACATGAGCCTCACCAAAAAGTCAATCAAAATTGTTCTTTTTAAGTGAAATTTTGAATCGCAAGCGCCATTCGCAAGATCCATCCAGGCCTATATCGGACATTTATTTGAACGGAACAGTGCTTCCCAAGTGCGAAAAGATTTAATATCTTAGATTTATGATCAAAAACAAAGCATACTGTGATGACGACATCAACCATCGCGTAAGTGTAGGGTGGATGAAGTGGCGTTAGAACTTTCCCATCTTCTATAATTTGAGGTTTCAAAATAAAATCTGACATCACTCGAATTTTGTTTTTACACAAAACCAATACTTGCCCTGTTGAGCAAGTAAAAATCAACTCTTGAAATTGAGTCGTTAAGACAAAAATCATCTTATTTAAAAAATGGATAACTCGTATATGATGCACATACCTATACATATAATAAATACAGGGTGTTGTCACACCTTATACGAATCACGCTTAATAACGTTTCGTTAGAGGACACTGGTAATAAATTTCGTGATTTTTTTCTTATCTTTGGAGAAGAAGAGATAATCCAAAAGCCCAAAAATCCAAAATCTGGAAAAAGTTTCTGGATTTCTTGTAAACTTTTCCTGGTGTTCGCTTTCTATATTCTTATATTTTATGGTGAGTATAATGATAATGACAATTTTACTTGTATCAACAGTGTTAGGGGTAAATCCCTTTAAAAGTTTAAAGTATTTTGAATTCCTCTCCGTATAGTCAGTTCAACTATATTTGTTTCAAAAAAGGCTGTTGTTGCACTTGTCAGTGGGGAAATAGTCGCGATGAACAAATTTTTAGGCGAAGAGCAAATCTGTGTAAAAAATGTTTTATTAAATTATTTCCGATGAAACTAGAAATGTATAAGAAAACGTTATAGTTGCCTTCATGGTAAATTGGTAAAGAGATATTAACTTAGTGTTCAACAAAGTTTAATACATACATATTTGCTTGCCACTTTGAAACTAAATTCACAAAAAAGTTTTCTTGGTTCGAAGGTTGTTCTATTACTGATGATGTTGGTTGATTATTTTGGTTTTTGTTCAGAAAAGTTATATACAACTATTAGGTATCTTCAGTTTTAATTTCGGGATCCTCGCCTTTCGGGATTTTGAGTTTTCGGGATTTTGGATTGTCAGGAATTTGTTTTTTTAGGATTTTGGGCTTTCCTTTCTGGGATTTCGAGTTTTCCAACTCCCGGACCGGAAAAGTTCTCTCAGGATTCCCTTCAGCGATAACTCGAGTTTAATATAACCCTGGAATAATCTCGCACTAAAAAAACTAACCTGAGAGTAAGTAAAATGTTTATAAATGAGGAATAAATAAAATATAGTATGATGCTTCAAATGCTATAAGAAGAGTCGTGCAAATACCGAACAAAAAAAATGTGCGCATGCCTTTAGCTTCAACAAATATAAACACACGTTAATTGCGTCAAGAAAAAAAAATACTTAATTTGAAACACGTTTTAATGTTTTTTTCAATCTTATTTGTATTTCTTCCAAAAGCTTGTCTAATTTATCGTAATTGGAAGCATTTTTCATGTTATTGGCAAACTGTGTTTTTTCTTATGTGTACCTACCTGCTTAGGTTCTATTCAACTCTATGCAAATGTGATGCCAGATTTTTTTTTTCTTTTGTTTTTATCAAATGTTTGTTTGATTATTAATTTGATATTTTTAAGTTGTCAAAACAGTGAACAGAAGATATTTTTGTTGATACCTAATTTTAATCAAACTTTATTTCCAATAAACGTTCTACGGAAAAAGCTGTGTTTACAATCTCAATAACTAAATTTTACAAACGTTTTTAGTGTTTTTTTATGTAGTATATAAGTACATAATTCAAAATCTTAAAATATTTAGCTTTAAGACAAAAATTTGGATAGATACATATGTATACGTACTGAGTTTCTTCAAGCTTTACTTTCTTTCATCATAATCTTTCAACTCTTTTTATTTGCAAAACAATGAACTACATAAGGTACCTGCGACAAGACGGCAACGAGATACTCTGGTGGAGAAGTCAAAATCATTCAACTTGACAGATAAATCTAACCTTCTGGCAAAAGGTGAACCCATAAATTCTCCACGCAGTTGGTCCAACCACTTTGAAAAAAAACTATTGAATTGTTAAATTTAAGAATTAAATTTTTGACTGCACCAACCACTTTCAGTTTTAAAAATGTTTTAAAGTGATATTGCATTTTGTTTCAAATAGAGATGTTTAAATATTTTTTTTTAAATTAAAGGACAGTTTGCATTCGAATTTCATTTATATTGTTCTTTCATTTACTCTAATGAAAATGAAAACTCACACGAGTGGTGAATAAAAATTAGAGATTTATACAAGTATAACATTTCGATACATTTTATTGTTAATTTAAATAAAAAGGTTTTAATTGTATTTTGGTACATCCGGACATTATAATAATAAAATTATTCATGGGTTATTGAAAAAAGTACAAAGGTGCAGACTTAAATTATTAATTGAAGCGGATTAATGTTAAAAATTACCGGTTTTGAAACCCTTTTTTTCTCTGCAATAGCAAAATAAACTAAAATTATGCATTTTTAATTGTCAATAACAGTTAACAGAATGGCAAGGAGAAATGGTAACTTACATAAGTCGCACTGAAAGTGAATTTGAACATATTTGGTCGTTATATATAGCCCACCCAAAAAACGTATTGGGATACATTTGTCCCACTTGAACTTTAATGTTGGAAATGTCTTAAAAATAAGTCATTTGATCAGCTCTTGCTAATTTTGGTAATAAAAGTTTTATAATAACTTTCCGGTTCGAAAGTGTTGGAAATAAAATTGCTAAGACTCTGTTTAAGTTGATTTTAAGAAAAACTCGAATGTATCCTATTTAAATTACAACCATGTTAAATAAGCGCAGCTATCTTTGAAATTGGTTCTAAGAATCCTTGATTTTATACTTCTTACAAATAGCACAAGGCTATTATATCTTTTGCAGGTTAATTGTTTGAACGAAACATTCCTTTCTACTGGAATGTAACGACGGGCTTATTGCCAAGCTACCGAAGTAAGGCTAATTCAAGAATTTATTATAATTATCTTAGGTGCCGAGAAATAAGGCCTTATAATTTGTAAATTAGGCCATATTTGTAAATATGACCTCATTTCACTTTGCAATAGTGAAATGTATAGCCATATTTGTTAGTTTGGCTTTATTGCGCTTTGCAAAAGTGAAATAAGGACAAACGAGTTTGTGAAATAAGACCATATAAAAAAAATTGTTGGTAGATAGCACAAACACGAACCTCTCATTTTAAAAGAAAAACTGTTGTTTATTTTGTGTAAGTATATGTACCTACCATGAGCAGTTTGGTATACAAATATTATTATTACTTATGTATGCGTAATTTTATTTTAACACATATCATTTTGGTAATCAGAAAAAGGAAGAAGAATCAAGCGTTCCTTAAATTGATAAAATAATTTTTTTTTACTTGGCGGCATTTGAAAGTATTTTTTTTTTCGAAATACGAGCGTCGCGTTTGGCACTAGAATATTGAAAACAAAAACTGCGATTTAGGCCGTGTGCGAACAGCGTTAAAATTTGAGTCGAAGACTTATTTTTATAAATCAACCTTAAAACGGTTTGGTATATTTCCACGTATTCAAGCAAAAAGAAAGGGAAATTTTTCAATTAATGTAAAAAAATTTAAAAATATATTAGTGTTAAAAATCCTATTTAATCCAGTTCGCACACCAAAAAGCATTTAAATTTATTTACCTCAACTAAAACGTCAAAAATTAACCAGAGGATAAATTTTTAACGCTGTTCGCACACCACCTTAATACTCCGTTTTCTTTTTCGAGCGAGCAGCTTTTTGATGGTTGAAAAAAAAAAATTTGCCAAGAAATCGACTTGGGGAAAATAATAATTTCGCGCGAATTTACCTTAAAATTGAAAAAGAAAATTTTTTATGATAAATAGATTAACAAAATGCAAAAAATCGGGTCTAAACTATCTGAAAAGTAAGATGATTTCTAAGTTATTTTAAGTCGACGGACGTTTGAAGAAAAAAGTAATCTCTTTAAGAACTTTAAAAAAAATTGATTAACTCAAAAAACTTATACCTAACTATCTATATGTCTCTAATACATTAACAAAATTTCAATATAATATAACAATATATTTTTCGAGGGCAAACAGCTGTTTCACAATTACATATAGGTACCTACAATGATTCCTATATTATTTATTAACAAGATGGTTAAACTATTTTGTTTTGTTTGACAAAACTTTTAACACACTTATACACTAACTATTTATGTAACTTTCACTTACAAGCCATTTTTTTCGCGCACACCACTGCCCTTGACACAATGAGCAGCTGTCAAGATGTGCTGATTGTCTATCAGTGTCCCACTGCATCCATAATCGTCTACTTGAAACAGATTAAATAAATTAATCCTATACAGTCAGTCTAAATGCCACATCGCTATAGATAATAGAATGTTCGTACTAACTTGTGTTGTAGACAAGTAACGCCAACCAAGGATACTCGTCAAGTTCGGCAATTTCCCCACCGTAAATCCTATTTGTCACTTGTTTTCCACAATCATTAAACAAACTGTTATATTTTTCCGAGTTGTCAACTTTTTGAATGCGTCTCTTGAGTTTTTTGATCTTATTGCGCGAATTATTGAACTTGGAAGCGTTACGATTTACAAATTTTGTATCTTCAACCGCTGGATGTGCATACTGACGTCCGTTCAATGGGCAACACACAATAACTGGCGCCGACGAAGAAGTGGACGTTGTCCACATCGACGACGACGACCCACTTTCACTTTCACATTGCACTTTTTCCAGGAAACGCATCAATTCCGGTTGCGACACCTCATCGTCAGAACTCGTTTCTATATTCACTTTCAAAAACGCCTCGCAGTCTGTTGCATCGCGGCATTGCCCACGCACACTCTCATTTGGAATATCACAGGACACCAAAGCATTACGCGCATTTTCGTTCGTCACGATACTTGTGACGTCTACCAGCGTCAAACTACCGATTGCGACTAAAGCTAACCACTGCAAGGTCAATTGAGCTTTGATCATTGTTTAACGGTATTTAATTTGAACAATGTCAAGCCGAATGTTCGAAAACTCTATGTTAGATTAGGCGTTAAAACTGACTGAAACGAACCCGATTACTACTCCGTATTGCTGGTGTATAACATCGGTGCGAGACCGATCGTTGAACACAGACTTTGAGACTAGCCAGCGAACTTGCTTATGGTAATGGCAAAGTGTGGCGTGTGCTACAGCAACCAATAATTATTGGGAATCAGCTGTTTAAGATCGTTTGGTCGATGATAGCAATCGAAAAAAAAGCTTCGCTCTTTGCCAATGTTTATATTATTTTTATATTCATATCGAAGGCGTTATGTCAGAGCTTTTTAAACAACCAAACGCGACGACACCGAACGACGACGAAATGGCTGGCTGGTTGCATGTGATTTTGCAATAAACATTAACGATCTACAACGAAAACGATGCCCAGACCTCAAAACTGGTATGTTAGATAATCAAACATGGGTCTCTTCAAGTGAAGACAGTGTACTACAAAATTTCTGAATCTTTGTTTTGGTTTCACTTTCGTTTGGCATACGAAAAGCTATATAATTTATAGTATGGTTATAGGCGGACGTTCAAGTTACCCAAAGTGCTGCTTCGACTTATATGTGTTCTCATGTGTTTTTGTTTGTGGCTTTTTCAATCAATATGTTTGCTATCGTGCTATCGATAACTATTTGTATGAAAAGCAATCTGAAAGATATACGAGATTGAAGTTAAATTAGCTAAAATTAAAACGGACGTCTATAAGTTTTAATGCTCATGGGTGGTGTAACGCGTGCATAGATATACTATAGACGTTAGGTTTAAGTAGTTTTAAAGTGTAGTTTTCGGTGGTACATAACATATAACAATCGTATGCACCCCAGTCTCATTTCTTAAACTAGCTAAACACCAAGATATCTAATCTACAAATTGTAAGTGTAGGTACACTGAAAGAAGCCACAGTACCTTTGAATATTAACAACAAAGTGAAATGATAAAACAGTTTGTTCCGTCTGATCTAGGTAGGTACGTACAAACTTTTTTGTAACCACGCCAATGTGTCAATCGTGATGACAAAAAATAGCATTAACCGCTTCCACAATATGATTCGCATGATATAATTTATAAAAAAGCTTGACCGATTTGTTAGGTTGAATTATGAAACAAACAGTACGGACCGAATTCTTAAACGCAACATTTTGTTATGATGCAATGTATAATGGATCTTAACGCAGTGCTACCGCATCTGATGCGCAAATAAATGCAACCTTTTGCATCACAAACAAGACTGATGCAACAAGCAATGCATTGCAGTAGAAAGCTAATGCGTCAGTCCATAATGAGAGCATCATTTTTACTTGCGACTATAAGACTCCCGCCACAACACCACACTCCAACTTTGAACCGTCTGTGTAAATAATTGTGTCGTAATTTTCCGTTACACCGCCATCCTCCCATGCCTTTACAGTAGGGAATGCGACGTTGAATTGTTTTTAAAGATTCATAGAGGGAGTGCGGTAATCGGTAGTAATTTTGTAATGTTGCTGGGACCGTAAAGCATGTTGGTCTAACAACCAATTTCCTTAAGTCTGTAAGCGTGCAAAATACTTAATATATTGCATATGTAGATCTAAAGGAAAATGATGTAATATTACGCTGGTCCCACCAAAAAACGGTTTTTTAACGGTTATCAAAAAACTTACTTTTTCTAGGAAACGGCTCTTACGATTACAAACGAATTTCGCATTATTCCAAATTTTTTTTTTTTACCTTTAAATAATTTTTAAAAAACTATTTTTTGGAAATTTAATATTTCAAAAATCTGTTGACGGATTTTTATGCAATTTAGTTCAAAAAACTTAAAAACTTACTTATGCAAATTCACTTTTTTTATTCAATGATACTATTGTTAGGTTATAACAAGAAAATAAAATAAATAATGATACAAATTATACATACTAATATGAAATTAATTCAAAAAGTTTTTTTTTATTTTATATTAAAAATATTTAACTGAGTAGAAGATTTAGCATCAGTTTATTTTAAGTGGACTTTGCTGAATTATTATTCAAAATATTAAAGCGTTTAGCGGCCTTTGGTCCAAGAAAAACACGAAGTTAGAAAGACTATTTGAAAGTACAGTTAAGTTTATTTTACATCTTATTTAAACAAAATATTTGTGTTGATCTCTTATACTATGACTTTGTATATAATATAGAGAAAAATTCATAGTTTAACTACATGTAATTCTGCTTTATAAATTCATTTTACATATAAATCTTACATACATGTATATTACACACTATATATATACAATTTACACTGCACAGCCTTTAGAGCAGTTAATTCTAATTTACTTAAAAAAAGTGTTTTAATATAACGATATAGCTTATTTATATTAAACTAATGCATACAACTTTTCGCTAAATAATAGTATTTGAAAATTCTCATGAACTATTCTACGGTCGTATTCTTTCTCTTAGCCACAAATCATAGCTTGAAACCCGAGTATGAACAGCAGGCCAGCCATCAAATCCACACTTAACTCCAAACGAAACTATGCCTTCCAGAACCCATACACCTTGCCGTAGACTCATTAAAGGTCCTCCAGAATCGCCATCACAGCTATCCTCTGCATACACACCACCCGCACATACTTGCGAGTCAATGACATCAATTTTGCGAGTCAGAAACTTTTGCCGGCATTCGGCCTGATCGGTTAATGGAACTTGAACTTTTTGTTTGATGGCACTTTTTTGACCTGTAGAAAATATATATGTACATTAGTTAGACAAATTTGATAAAATTTAGGACAACAATTTTAATACTTCGAAGTGTCCTTCCCCAGCCTGCCGCGGTAAGTAAAGTTCCACTGCGAAGTTGATCATTTGGAACTGCAAATGGTAGACAAATTGGTCTAATTGAGTCCGAGTAGATTACATTTCGGTCCAACCTCACCAGGGCTATGTCATTGTGCCGATGCACTTGGGTATCACTGTATGATTCATGGGGCTTTACTTCTTCCACACCAAAACGTAAGGCAGAATTTGCGCAAGTGCCATCTACACAATCGACAGATCTTGTGGTATCATATTCTCCTAGGATGACACCAACTCTGAAATCAAATGGTATATGTTACAAGTCTTTGCATATAAAGATAATAAACATTATAAACCTACCATTTCTTACTCAAAAATTAAATTTCTAAACAAAAAGGATTCAAATTTTAGAACCTTTTGGCTAACCATTTTTAATTATAGGTATGTTGTATGTATCTACCTCCATTTATTAAATTATTATTATAAATAGGTGGACTTTAAGGCTGATTTCCAATGCCGCGTTAGGACTTAGGCGTACATAATTTTATGTCAACGCAAAAGTTCAGCTATAATAATTCATGTATTGTGTTTACAATGCCGCGTTCAGCGTTAACGTTACGATTTGGCATCCTTTAGCAGGTACACAAACCAACTTAACGTAAGCGAGCGCGACGCAGAAGTTGACATATTTGAACTTTTGCGCGCGTTGAAAAAGATCCGTAACCATGCGGTAGCCGATATATTTTCAGTTTAAGTAAAAAGTAAAAGTATTTAGCACAAAAGTGCCTGAATTGTTGATATACAAACACAGACGAAGTGAAATGAAACCATCTAATAATTTTTTTTTACTATGTTTGAGTATTTTCACCGAGAGTATATCCCTCCGAAATATCTTTTCTGGATATAGGCCTGTCTCTGACATTTTGATAAACAGATGTGCTGTGTTTGAATGATATTAATATCAAATTGGTAAACCAACTTTTTAAGGCTTTTTTTGGAAAAATGATTTTAAAATGCTGTTTCACTTGAGTTCTTGTGTCATCTCAACGCGCCCGTAACGCTGGCTAAATGTAACGTACGCGGCGCTAACGCCAGCGCGAAATTGGAAATCAGCCTTTAAAGTGGTGGCTATATTATGTCGGAGGTTTCGGATTGAATTCAGCTTAACATCTTAGTTCAAAGTAATATTAAGGTGGGTTTACAAATTCTCCAAGTTGAGTAATTTCTTGATCTTATCTGTCGAATTTGGGAACAAATTGTCCCATTTCTGTAGAATTTACAACACGAGCATACAAAAGAGATGAATGATAATGTAAGTCACTGATGGACCTTGGATTTGTATAAGCTTTACACGGTGTCTCCACGATCTAGATTTGATAGAATGCAATATAGCATTCTATTAAATTTGCCAATGGAGACCGCAAATAGTATTCTATGAAAAATTTCTTGCAATATATTGCTCAGCTCATAGCATGCTATAGATAGTATTCTATGAGCTGTCATTTTCATATTGACTTTTCTGTTTTCTTTGTAATTGGGCTGAAATAGTATGAAATAGTAAGCTATCAAATGCCCACCATACATTTTATAGCATTCTAGCAATCTTTCATTCTATGGAAAGTGACAGATGGTAATCTATAAAATCTTGCTCGTGGAGACACCGTGTTAAAGCGACCTTTCCACTGTCAGTCATTTAACATCAATCTGTATTATAGTGTTTGTAAAAATAAATCTGTATGCGTGCATTCGTTTGACGAAAAATCAAAACCCTTTGATTTTGGCTGATGACTGATTATATGTGTAGATGACTGTCCTCTGACTGACCGTGTAAATGTCGCTTAAGGCAAATCGTTTAATATATTATGTTAAGTTTGAATTAAAAATAAAAAGATTATTAGATTATTTTTTACATATATACTGATAGTAGTCTCATTGACGATGATTTTATGATACTAGCAACAGCAAGTCTCGTTAAATGATTCTTTTGTTTCCGTTTTGTCAGAAGAGACAGTATTTTAAATACTTGACTTAAATTTCTATTTAAATTTGCATTTGAAATCAACGACAATACTTACAGTTACAAATACACTTATTATTAGTTATTATATTATACCTTTACCATAATATAGCTAATACGTTTTAAAATACCCTTTTATTCTAATATATTGACCGTATAATGTCTTGACTTTGTTCATTTTGAACTAAGTATAATTATTGTGTAAATACAAAATTTAAAATCAATTTAAATTAAATGGGAACTTCGTGAACGAAATAAAAGTGCTCCGATTGTTTTGAACAGAACAATTAAAAATTTGTTTCAAGTTTAACTGGAAATCAAAAATTCTGTTGAATTAAATATATAAAATACTAAAAGGTACTTACTGTAAAGGATTCTTAAAAAAAAAATTAAAATCAAACATGACATTCAATACTATAGTACCTATATGATGTTCAAACGTTTACCCTAAGAGGGCCTACAGACGTACTGTAAAGTATATAGAGGTTCTTATATCGTAAGAGCGGTTTTTAAATAAGTCGATGTTTACTTAATAACTTTTTAAAGAAGTATTTTTACAAATTTGAAGTACGTTAATATAAAGTGCTCAATAGTTTGCGTATTTAATGTACAAAAAATTTAATTTTTTAGTCAAGCCGTTTTCCAAATATAGAATTTACAAAATATAAATTTAAAAAAAATTAATAACGTTTTTCTATCAAGCTTTTTTGGTCATATGATAAATGCAAATAACAACAATTATATTTGTTGTTATAGTATACTATTCTTACTAGAATGTCAGTTTTATTACTTGATCATTCTTTATTCCGTCAATTCTCATTGAATTTTTGAACAACAGCAACAATTTAAAGGTGCTACCACAAATTGTTAACGAATTTTATTATTCGTTTTTATGATTTTTTTTTATTGGTTTTTATTTTTGGCTGGAGATATAATAATAAAAATTCGTAAAAATGAATAATAAAATTCGTTACGCAATATTGAAGGAATAAATAATGACCAAGCAATAAAACTGGCATTCTATAAAGAATAGTACAATACAACAACAATAATAGCTTAAATAGTCTGGTCAATTACCAATCTTCCAACCCCTCCCCTTTTGATATGTGCTATGCGAATTGTAGTCTATCGAACTAAGGTAAGGAGAAAAATGGAGGCGGAACAAAACAGCATACTTAATGCGGCGCTTAGAAAAATGCCGATGCTCCAAATGATGCGTTTGAGAAACAAACATCACATCTCGACCTGTGAAGTCAGTGGTAATAAGCGTGGAATGCGTTGTGGAAACGACTTCGAAGACTGAGCAAATCTGTAAATGCGTGGGCTTGAATCTCATGATGAGCATGTAGAAAATTTTTCATAATAAAATTGCATTTAAGCTCAGCACCATTGATAAGGAGACTGATGATAGGAATTTGCAGTCCTTGAAATAGCTATATCTCCAGCCAAAAATATATACGAACAATAAACTTAGTTAACAATTGGTGTAGCACCTTTAAGTTGTTGTTGTTGTTCAAAAATTCAACAACAATTATTATTCCATATTTTTCCCTACAACAAAGGAAATTTAAAAATTTATTTTTATTTTTTTATTTTTTTTTTGCAACTTAAACTTAAGACAATCAAAGAAAAACGATCTCAATTTTTTTTTTAAATAGTTGGACCTGTTTTTTTATAACGGTTATACGGCAGGTATCGTAATTTTTTTAGCTAGAAAAAAAACTCCAATTCCTCTTTTAAGGAATGGTCTACAAACACTACATACCAAGTTTGAAGTAAATCAATTTAGCAGTTTAGGCTGTAAATGCTTATACAAACAGATTGACAGACAGACAGAATTTCCGAACCCAATTTTTTAGTCTTCTTCATCATCGTAATGTATATGTTTGATTTTAATCTCAAAATTGTTTTTTTTTTTTGCACGAAAGCATGAAAGATTATAGTTGGTATACTTAGGTACCGGTACCTTAGTAATAGGTAAAAATTACTTAGGTAGATATACTTCGCTTTCTAAAAATTATTGGTAGATACTCCTATAGTAAGAATAGTGCAAAAAGAGCAAGTTCGTGCGACTCGTACATATTTTTTATTTCGTTTTTTTTTTTTTGTTATGAGAAGATTCTGAGAGAAATCCCAAAATCAATTCATACCTAAATTTATATGAGTTTGTTTGTATAAACAATTTAAACCTAATAGGTATATGAATAAATTAAGCTAAGTGCACAAAAGTAAACAAATACCGGTTACAAAAAATATCTAATAATAATTTATTGATGCAGCCATTCCACATTCAATATAATTATTTGATGTTGGTAAAGGTCATAACATATTATAAACACAATGGGCATTGAACCTTCATCGAAATAGGTATACCTAACCTATGTTTGGTATAAACAAAAACAAATAGTCGCTAAACCTGTCAGTAAAATAGCACCTAGATGTTTCTTACTTTCATAATATTATAACTATGAGTATATATTGCTATTTATATTTACCAACGATAAAATATAAAATATTGTAAAAGTTTTATTGGTATGTACTCAGGGCGGGCCAAATTGTATCACCCTATAGGAAGTTCCTATAACCTTAGTTACAGTTAGTGCAAGAAAATGTGTTAAAAAGACTATAAATAATTGCAGCGCCAACTTGACCGATATCATCTTCATAAAGCGATGGAAAAAACTTTTAAGTTTAAATTAACATTTAAAAAAAAGATGTGAGATTAATGTCTTTTCATTTTAAAGATACAGCAAAACAACATCGGGTGGTGTGAAGTGTGAATGTTGAGTGTTCTTACGGCACTCTGTAATAATTTTCTTCTAATACTTACAATGGTCCAACATCTCGTTCTATTGCTCCTGTCACGCAGTGTGCTGCAGTAACAATGTATCTTTGGTTGATTAATGATCCACCGCAATTTCTAGATCGTGCTCCATTCTCTATAAATTTAGCAAATAAAAAAAAATTGTTTTAAAAAAAATTATTCGAGGAAGGAACAAGTTTTAAATATTTTTTTTAATGTTTGGATTATTTAAAAGTGTAAAAATTTGGAGAATTAAAAAAAAACTTAAATCAATCAAAAAACGATAAAAAGGCAAGAAATATCAAAAAAATTAATTCTCAGAGGGAGTTAATCAATAAAGATTTTAAATTGTTATATTATATAATTAAATACAAATCTATGTACAAGATTTACGAAATGAGAATGATATGGAAACCCGCTGATATAAGCCAAGTCAAATTTTCAAATTTGATTTGCTCTGGAAAATCAAAATAAAATACAAAAATTGAGACAGTAAAGCATTCCACATTCGTTAAGTGCGGCTAATAAAAAAATCTCTATACTTATTGGTTTGTTAAATCTTAAATCTTTTTTACCAACCAATTTCAGTTTTAAAAGAGCCAATAAACCAAAGTCCCATTTTGTTCCAAATAAATTTTAAAGGCGTCTTAAAAATGCAAGACAAAGAGAACGTTGACATTTTTCGATTGATATGCGCTCCTTTTGCTTGCTCTAATGAAAGAGACCCATGTGTGTCATGTGTGGTGAATAAAAATCCGTTGTTGGCATCAAGTTTCCTCATTTTTAAAAACTCACCTCCTAATGTTGGTGCACACTATTTTTAGTTTAAATGCCAATAAATTTTATTACTCCGTTAACTAAAATGCTTTAAGGTGTATTATGGTGCAACTGGGCTTAAAACCAAAAAATCGCCCGATTTTTGGTTTTAGTTTTTTAAATACGCAAAAACTTTAGTAAGAGCTCCCATAAGCGGACCCTCATGTTCCCCGAATTTTCGACCGGTTATGGGACTTGTTCGCTTATTGGAGCTGTCCGTAGAGTTTTCACTGTAATTATATTTAATGCTTCAATGCGTTAAACGTAACGGAGATAACTGAACAAACTATTTAGATGTTTGATCAGTTATAATTATACTAGTTGCGTGTTTTCTTGGTAAATTCATAAATTTAGAAATTAAAGGTGGGACATTAGTCCGAACTTAATTTTTTGGGACCTATGACCCGACGGGGTGCGGGGGGATATAAGTCCCAAATCGAATTTAGGGGTGCATAATGAAACGACTTATAGCCAGTATTTTCAAGCACTTTAAAATATTTATTGGGTTGTTAAATCTTAAAATGGTATTTTTCATTTGCACCAACTACTTTCAGTTTTAAAATGGCCAATAAACTAAAGTCTCATTTTGTTCCAAATATATTTTTAAACGCGTCTTAAAAATGCAAGAATGCAAGTCAAAGAAAACGATTGAATTAAATTTTCTTTAGTTCTTAATCACTAAAGCAATAAACAAACTTTGGGGTCAGTGATATTAAATTTGATTTTCGTCACTTCCTTATTGACCACAATAAAACATAAATAAAATGAACACAATAATTTATTTTTTACATGTCAAAATTTATTAAAAAAAAATGAAATCTAGCAAAATGTAATTAATCGCAAAAGACAACAAAAATTGAAGGCTAAATAACATTAAGTGAAATAATAAAAAGCGAAATAACGAAAAGCGAAATAATAATATGCGAAGCTAAAACTTGTCGAAGTGATAAAAAAAACTGGCTAAACCTGTTTCAACAAAACAAGAAATTGGCAAAATAAAAACTGTCGAAAATCTTGGCGAAATGAAAATCTGCCAAATAAATTGAACCCTACCCCTGACAGTGGTTTCAAAATATCATCGGAAAAGTTATTTTGAAAAATTTGTTTTTTTCTTTAAATTGCTCTTTCTAGAAATTAGACCTTTTAAATGTCAAATTTCATAAAAAAAAATAATAGAGCTTTTCTGGATTTTTTTTTTACGAAACCCATAGCCGTTTGTGCCAAACCACTAGTTCGAAATTTTACCAAAATCGATCGTATTTTTTTCGTTAATAATTATATGCCAGAGTTTTGTTAAAATGAAACAAAAAATTGAATTTCTGTTCTAAGCAATGTTCTAAAAACACTATACACCAAATATGAAGAAAATTATATATGTATTCTTTTTATAAAATGTAAAATAATTTTATTCTTTAAAATCGGTGAGATGTACGAAAATACCAAAAAACTTCACAATCGTGAACAAAATCAAGCTATAATTGCCATATACAAAGGAAAGATGGTAATAATCCCACTACAATGCTATTTAAAGCGCGAAAAAGTGGAGTTAGAGCTTAAAACTTGACTAAGTTTTCTGAGGTCAACCTTTGACATATCCTTATCGAATGAATCCGTAAAATGGTATAGTCTTCGAACCAATTTAAATTATAAACATTGCCCGAAAAGAAAAATTTACCCCAACATAAAAAAAAACGTTTATTATGGATTCGATGTATGAATGCGTGTTTTAATTTAAATCCTTACCAACTGATGGTTCACTAGGCCGGCCCAAAAACCGATCTTGTGCTGGAGATAAGACCGTTGATCGTCTCTGTGTTTGCTGTCTTCTTAAATAATCTGTGTCAATTGTACAACAGACATGTGGTGTTTCTCCTACACCACCACGACAGTGAGATTCCAAGATAAACTTCCTATCAATCGCCTGCAGTGGCTTTCGATTCACAACAGAAAGAAGTGACTGACAATCATATATCGACACACAATTACCTAGTTTCCGATTTGGATTTAAACATCGGGCTGTTAAATTATTGAAACTTGTATTACTATAAGTATTTAATTTTGACTCTTCGAACACTTATTGGTAAATGAATCTTTCTAAAATGGAATTCACAATAGAGCACACAAATTGCAATGAAATAATTAAAAATTACTTCACAATGCACTTTGAGTTATGTATTTCGAAAACACTGCTTGGAAACCTAGCAAATTTAATTGAGTTTTAAATTTCGAAATAGTAAGGAGAACAAAATTGATTCCTACCACTTAAAAAGATGTGTGTTTTATAATTCTTTACTCACTTCTTCTGTATTCCAACATTGCTAACCACGGAAATTCAAACAGATCCGCATCATCTCCACCATAGATTTTATTCTGTAAAGTTACTCCCCCGCAAGCTGGAGGTGTCGGTATATCTCCTGTTGACGATGGTGCAACTCGTCCTCTTGGCCGTCCGAAGGGTCGATCTTGTGCTGGAAACAAAACTGTCGAACGACCCTCACTTTGTTGTGATCTCAAGTAACCAGTGTCAATAGTACAACAGACGTGTGGTGTTTGTCCTGTACCACCACGACACTGAGATTCCAGGATAAACTTTCTATCAAGCTCCTGCAATGGCTTTCGAGCAGCAACCGAAAGAAGCGACTTACAATCATAGATTGACACACAAAAACCGAGTCTCTGATTTGGATTTGAACATCGAGCTGTACATATACATAAATCATGGTTATTGAAGGTTGCATTTCAAAAGATTTTTTTTTTTAAACTTTTTTTGGACAAAAATACACTTACACTGAGAAACTGTGAAATGAGGAATACAAAGAATCAACAAAAATGCGAAAAAATAATTAACACTTATTTTGTAATTCATATTAAGATACATTTTTGTAAAAATGACACAAAATCTTTAATAAAATTATCCTAAAATCGATATTAAATATCTATCGCACTTTGCAAAAAAAAAGAATATTGACCCGCTTTGAACACAATCACTTTAACAACTGAACTTCAACTTGATTAGCATCTTGGACTTGAACGACTTGTCGTTTTTAATACTGTTCCGCTTCCAGTTCTGATGAGTGGCGGCAGCGGCATTCTCCGATTCATAAATCTGGTTTTCCAAAAAAATAACAACTTTTTACGTATGTATCCATATAGCCATAATATGTCAATCTACCTTTGCTTAAGTAAGTGACTATACAACTTAACTCAGTTAAATTAATCCATGCTCTCGGGTCTTGGTCTCTGTGTCACTTTAGATCCGCGCTTCCATTAGCATTGAGAAGCAGACAGGTGGTGTTGGTTCAAAAGATACAATTATTAATTTATTGCATTTAAGAAGTTGCTTGACTTTGCAGGAATATGTGTAAGTGCGTGATTGCGATACTCATCGGCCGTGTTGCTGGTAATTACAGGGAATCCCCGTGTTATTGTTGAGTTTACGATGAGCACTTGTTAAAGATATTATGGATATGTGTATAGTTAAAAACTTGTGTAATAAACATTTATATTTATATCCATTTGTTTGAATTTGATTCTTTTAATGGAATTCACTGAATTGCTTAAGTATATTAGAAGTACTTCAAGCATTTCATTAGGTACATTGTCAAAAAAATCACCCAAACTTAAGGTACGAAAAATATATGTAATTGGATAGGTACATTATAAAAAAGATCATGAGACTAATAATCAAATTTAGTAACAGTTTAAATAAAAATCTCCACAATTTAGGAACATTTTGGTGGATATTTATTTAAGTTTTTAATTAACTTGATTATTAGTAAGGCCAAATGAATTCAATACATAATAAAAAATATATATGTACCTACTTGAAAGTTAATTTTGAAAAAAATCCAAACCATATCTGGATTGGCTCTGAAGACATTAATTTTACACTTGGGCGAAACCCATCTGATTATACATATAAAGTCCTGCAATTGCTAGTTATTACATAATAACTAACAAATAAAACCAATGCTAGTTGTATATTTCAATTTTTCACCAAAACAGCTGATTCTTAATATCATTAAAAATGATAGTTAACTCGAAGTTAACCTAATCCTGGAATAATCTCGCAGTAAAACACTGTAGCTTTAGCATACAATAGACTGTTTCGTAGTCATAAGAGTCAGTGGAAGGGAAGATAAGAAAGACGAAGATTTCGTACGATACGACGATATAAGTTCATATATGTATTGAGCCTGAAAAGAGTCGACTCACTAAGAAAATTTCGAAGGTGTTCCTTCGTTCTTGCAGTAAAATGTTAACTATATAGGTGATTAGTTTAAGGATTAATAATTCCTTTGGACCATCGTTTCACGAAGCCAAGTGCAGAATTTATTTCAAAACTATATCACATAGTTATTTAGATTCGTGAATAGATTCAACAATAGAAATGGGTTGAAGGTTCATTATGAAAAAGGTTAAAACTGTTTATTAATAATTTTTAATTTTTATTGATTTTTACTACTGTCTATTTGGTAGGTTTTTGGAAAGCGTTCAAGTAATTTCTAGTAGATAGATAGATAGATAGATAGTTTTTATTCATTTCATATTAGTTTTAAGTTTTTACATTTAGTTTATAATTGAATAATAATGAGCATGGCATTGCTGCCGTCTGCTCGAGTGGCATTATTTATTTGATATTACATTTTTTTTTTGTTCAAAAAATTCGAATTTGAAAAATATCGTAAGATTTTTTTTTTTTTTTTTAATTTGACTTAATACTTAATTGAATTTAGTTGCAACTTTTAGTTTAGTTAAAACGAAAAAAAAAATAGTAAAAACAAATTTACAAGCGGATATAACTTTTAGTTTAGTTAAAACGGAAATTTAATAAACTGGAATTTGAAAAAAAAAATCAGAAATGGATATTACTTTTAGTTTAGTTTAAAAGGATTTAAAAGGATATTAATAATTTTATGATATATATTTTTCATACAACTTTTAGTTTATTTAAAAAAAAATTAGAAATTTTCACTAATAATTCTGTTTCTGTATGCCATCGCTTCTGTTGTGAATTCATATAACCGAATCCAATTTTCCCCATTCAAAATCAGTTTGATGTCGTCTTCTTGCAGATTATTTTTCTCGTAGAAAACTCTCCTTATCTTCATCAGCATTGGACACCTGCCCAGAAAATGACACATATTAGTAAGCTCTACCCTTGCTTTGAAAACAGTACTTATTAGTTTACGTGAATGATCCTGGTTGAAGTAATTTCTTTCGTTAAGATTATAGTTCAGACTAGAGTATATCGTTCTTTCATTTGATGATCTGGCTTGCTCTATAAATGAATATCTTTCATTCTGATCTATATGTTGTATAACTTCATACAGAGCTTTTTTCCATTGAAGTGAGCTTGCATTTTCTAAATTAAGATTCCATCCACAGTTTGTAGCATGATCTAGCCAATCTTTGTAAAAAAGTGACTTTTGGCGGACTGCACTCGTAAGCATCATCTTCGGTAGTCTGGCGTCATTCATGTTTCCCACTCGTACAAGATAATCTGCATTGAGCTTTAGTGTAGATACATAAAGTGTAGGTAGTCCAGTTTCCAGGTTATACATATAATTGGGAGAATTTACTGGCAACAGAAAAATTTTCCTAAGGAAAAACCGCAAAACTCTTTCTGCTGTCTCAAACTTTTTAACGCCCCAGATTTGAGCACTGTAGAACAGCGTAGCCTTAGCTGTAGCGTTAAACACTTTGTATTTAGCATTTGTTGTAATAAGCTTACTGTTGAATATTTTTTTCCAATTTGCACAAATTGCATTTCTGGCAACTTCAGCCTTAGCTTGGAGGTGTTTTTCCATATTTAAATTGAATGTTATAGTCATTCTTAAGTAAGTAATTTCTAGTATAAGCAAATTTGTGCGGCGAAGTCGGTTTTTTATTCATTAATAAATAAAACAAATAGCAACGGGCCAAGCTGAAATTTTTTATAGAACTGTTATTTCAAACACAAACTGAAACACCTATAGATAATACTGATAATAAGAAATCCTCAGAACAAAATGGACATGAGTCAGTCAATGAGTAAGTTAGTGAAAATGATCTGATGACTTAGTTTCTATAAACATGGGTTTAGTCTCTAAAATTTTTACAGAACTTTGCTGATGGGGAGTCCCATTGGGGACTCTTGATCTTAACACTCAATTTATGGAGAGAGCTTCAAATTATTTGAATATCAAGGTTTGGTTAAGTAAATAAGATCTTATTGGTGCTGCTGGTGAACAATGGTAATCTTTTAATCTGTATGTCGAAAATGAACATTCTGAAATGTTTTAAATAATAGTGCTATAGATACCAAAGATTATAGATTGTGTTTAGATGTATGTATTGTATTGTATGTCAATGATTTTTCATTGGTAAACTCAAATTTAATGAATGATAATATTGTAGTTTCTGCGTGGAATACAAAATACAATTTAAATAATAAAGGTTTTATATTTTTTAACGATGGAACTAACTTAAAAATGTGTCACAATAGTTAAACATTTATGTACATACTACATATGTATAAATATTTATGCACCTACTTATGTATTGTTTTTATTTTTAACTTTTATAAGAAATTTTGTGATTAACATAAAAAATTGCTTTTTAATGAAAGAAAACAAAAATTATCCAAAGACATTTAATAACATATAATAGTGAACTTGATCTTCATTTCTAAGAATGTAAAAATGAGCGTTGGTTCTTTGACATTTTGAAAGTGATTACAAATTTGCTGGAGTTGTAAGGTCTACAGACCATGATGGATTATTTTCTGAAAGGGCAAAACCCATAGAACGCGTTGCGTTGTCGCTTTCAACTGAGTGGTATTGTTTCATTTTTCATTTGTTGTTAAAAGTGATAAAATTAAGTAACTCAAATAATTTTTTTTATTTGGTGGCAAAATAAGGGTCTCCCCCGAGCGGCACAAAACCCTTGCTACGCCGCTGCACTAACTTACATATAGCGTATAAGTATATATGCTCTTGATATCTGAGAACAATTATGTCTGTCATTTCATTCATAGATAATGTCAGGTTTCCCCTATCAATATGTATTTATACGTACTAATTATTTCAATAGAACAATTATTTTAGCTGAACACTTATTAAATGAATGTTTCAGTTTGTATCTTAAAAAAAAAAGTCTATTTACCTATATTTTATTTAAATTATCAAAAAAACTCGTAGAAAAGTAAAACATTGGACTAGTTGGGTTGAATGAACCATATTTAATGTGATATCATCTGATTTAGGTGAATAAGAGTTTTATCGTGACGCAAATAATTAAACCTATAGAATCAAATTTAAATCTAAACCTCTTGATAAAACTTAATGATAGTTTCAGTTTTCTACGAATTTTCAAGGTCATTATAGGTCAGTGCTTCACATCAATTAGTAAATCATTGGATGTACCTTTATAGATATATATATATATACTTGCAAGATCGATTATAAGCGTGTTAATAGTGTGTGGTTTCATTTTACCAGACTTTTCATCGATTAAACAGCTCAGAATCATTTCCGGAAGTCTTGACTTGACTAAAATGGGTTAGGTATAGATTCAGCATTTGGCGTGCATCCCCAGAAGGCAAACAAAAAATGTAAATTCCATAGAACGGAAAGTTTACATTCGTGGTTAAATAAATAATTAACTGTGAACTGATTCTTGTTTGTGGACAAAAGTTAAAGTTAAAAACAAGTTTGAAGGTCATCACTCATCAGTGTGTTAATATTTATTTTTTTATTAATAAAATAAGATAAACTTACATGGAAAGAATATAATAATAGATGCTCGAATGGATGTAGATTTAAAATACTTCTCGCATATTTTCAATATTATCAAAGTTCATAAAGCGTATATGCACCACACAAATTATAGTAACATATAGCATAGAATGAAGTCAATATAATGATTGTCATATATTATATTGTAGAGTGGAAAAAAAATTATTAAAAACGAAAAATTTTTAAAATAATATATGTATAAGCATTACTATATTAGATATATTTTAAATTCGCAATAAATTATATCGTGTATTAAAATTATAGTAGTAGCTATCTATATACTGTTCTTATAATAAGGAGACTAAAATATGATATGCTAAACATTTGGATCTAAACATTGGAAATTAATGTTGGGGCCTAATTTCATTGAGGCTTATAAAATTAGACCCAAAAGAAAAAAATTATATAAGGACCCAACAAATTAAATAACACTCCAAAATACGAAAAATGTCGTTATTGTTGATTTGTGTGCTTTTTTTTGAGAACCTTCTTTAATATTTTTTTTTAGGGGACTTATTTCCTGGGTTCGAATTTCGCGAAGCCAAAAAATTTGAAAAAAACAAAATTTTTAGGTAAGGTATTATTTAATAGATTGGTATTTACTATCTAATAAATAAAAATCTATCTTTTTCTATCTAACAATTTTTTTTTTTACTTATTTATAAATTCATTTTTTTTTTATAAAATGTGATTTTTTCATGTTTACCGGTTATATTTTAATATTTTTTTAAATTAAAAAATTGTTACAATTTTTCCCGCACGACGAGGAATATTATTATTAATATTAATATATATTTATTAAGTTATTTAAACCATTAATTTATCAACGCGAACAATAAATAGAATATTAAAAGGTACGCACGACCGCGACGACGAAGACTAAACTAAAACAATTACAAAAAAAGTAGGTAGATAATTGATGCAATGAAATACAAAATTGTAACCAACAGCAAAGATGATGCTGCTTCCTCAGCCTAGCTCAGCTGGTCGTAGGTTCGCGAATTATTTGAATTATTTAATCGATAAAATGATAGATAGAAAAAAAAGCTAAATAAACGATAACAATTCAACAGGTAGGTATTTAATTTCATATTCTATTGAAGATCACAGCTACAGGGACGTAAATAAAAACGTCAAGGGGGTGTTAGGCGCCAGGAATTTTGTTCTTACAAGGAAATTCCAAACCTTTGAAGCGGAACCGACGGTGAAAAGCCAAAGTAAAATAAAAACAAAATTAATAATAATTTTAACTTCCCGAGTAAGGATTTTAATTATTCTTTAATTAGCCCAGGAAACCTTTCAAGCAGGATATTAAAACCTGAGATCTTTTAAAACAAAAAAAAAATAACAATTTAAATAGGTATAGGTATTAAAATTAAACTATAAGATGGACCACTATCGCTTGGTCCCGAAATACAAAAAAATGCAATTACAATAGGTCGCGTGTCCTGCAATCTCAGGATAAATTCGACGGAGAAGTCAACCGAATAATATTTTTTTTTTTCAAAAAAAAAAAAAAAAACTCAACATAAAACGTCGCAAAACAACAAAAAAAAACACTGTGGACTTATCTGTACCAACTGCAAAATTTTCCTTCCTTTTTCTCCTTTCTGCCTAGAATTTTCACTACAAACACTTTAAATTATCTTATTTCTCTACTCTACTTTATTTTCAACTCTGCAAAATCAAATTTTACAACTATCAACTATTTTTCTTTATTATATTAAAAATTTGTTAACTTCTAGTTCGTTTGTTAGTCACTTAAGAAGAAGTTTTTGCGCCCACAGAAAACTTGCCACGCATCAAGCACACAAGACCAAGTGCATGCAACGCAATTGTGCACTTTTATTTAAAAAAATATTTAAAACCTCCATATCTCTCGCAAATCAAATATGGAACTTTGGTAGGTAAATTAAGAGTTTAGGTCCACTAATTTTGTGTATTTTGAACATTTTTTCAATCAGGGTTACAAATGCATTATGGTTTTAAAGCCTATGGCTTGCAACAACGTCAACGAAACAAAATGCAAAGGTTAAGTATGAATGCAAATTCTATATAAAATGAAAAAAATAATATTATTAAAAACCCACTTAAAAGTTATAAGCTGCAGATTCGGTCATTATTCAATGAAAAAAAAAATAATACCCAAATCAGATAAAAGCATTTTACAACAAATAATGTCACTTAAATTTCAACAGAATCAAGGATTAAAAATCAAGATTATAAACTCAAAAGAAATTTCAGTCACATGCTTTTTAACTTGAAAAAGTATTTATGACTTTAACCGAAGCATCTTTATTTTCATTTTGTATACTATTAATCATTTATATTGAAATGTTAAACCGAATTTTGACCTCGTCGATGTATGGGTAATTGGTTTCTTAAAAATAACCTGAAATGAAAAATTTATATCGACAAAAAAATAAATAAAGAAACTTTACTTGATCCAGTATGTGTATATGTATATTGTATACGACATTGAGTTGTGAACAGTGGCGTAGGTGGTTTGGTTGTACTGTTGGGATCGGTCCCAAATATACTGAAATTTTAAGCTTACGTTAATTCGTCTCCGAATTTTCTGGAAAACATATACTTTTTTAATCAATTAATAAATGAGAAAAAAAGGAGTTTTTTACTTTTTCCTCTTCTTCAACTAATAACATATCTCTTCTCCATGTCAGTCCTAATTTGGGTTACCTGGCTATAGATTAACATTGGTTTAACTTTGCCTTGTTGAATACGCATCCATCTAACTTGATCCATATATGTCTTTAACTCTTTCCGTTGAACCTTCTTCGCCACACATTATCCACACACTTATGTACCGAAAATTAATCAAAGGATTTTTGGTTTAAAGCCACCAGTACTTTTTATCTTCCTGAAGAGATTTCCTTGTTTACGCAGAGTCACAGAGTCCAAGCAATCAGCATTGGTACCTTGGCCGTCGCAGCCAAAGATATTGTTTACAGTCAGGTTTGATTTTCGGAAAGAATGTAAATCCAGAAGGTTGGTTCTAGTGCCTCCGATGTTTAATTTGGATGATGATATATCAAACAACCTCAAGATCGGGTAAACGACCTCAAAAATTCTGAAATGATAAAATCACGACCTTTGTTCACTAAGATGTTTCCTTTTACGTACTGCAACGTCAATCAGCCTTTGTTCTTTCTACACAAGCTTGTATCGTAAAAGCCAATGACAATGAAAAAACTAAGACATCCACTGCCCTTTTGTTTTGTAACAGCACTATAGTATAGTTATCGCAGTTTTCCAGTCTTCTCCTGACCGTATATCGTTAATTCTGGATCACATCAACAGTAGTCTCCTTTATAGCAGTGCCAGGACCTCTGTTAGTTGCTCGAAGGTAGAGGACAACACTTGGAGGACCTTTCAAAGTTGGTTTTCCCCGACCTTGCAAAGACCTAAACTCTTAAAATGCCTTAGTAGCCTTAAATAAGGTGTTCACTATAAGTAACTATCCGCCTGACAAATAGCTCAGTGGGCTTCACTGTTAGTTCCTGATACATATTATGCATACGCGAGCTCCTACGCTGTCCACTCGATATGAAATGACCGAATTGATCGCAACCTCTTTCCTCTCTTACCTTTTCGTTCAATATTGACTACGAAAAAACACTTGGGATCCAATTTAAAATAAATCTTCTTCTCGTACGTCTTTAATACTCTCTCAAACCTGTTTTCTTTTACAAGAGTTTTCTTTGATGAACTCTAGAGCTGGACCTGCCGAAATTATACCTAATACATATATATAGAGAAGCACATCCATAGCTATCGTTCCAATGTATTTTCGCTCTTATACAAAATTATTCTAGACTTGATGGTAACAAGTGACTATATATGCCGGGAACTCGTTTGATGTGTCAAAATGAAATAATAAGATTATTTGGGTGGTGTACAGTTGAGCACAAATGAGATTAGCATTTGCTGACACACACGTAGACTAATGTATACCACAGCTCATGCATAATAAACAACCAACCATATCCGACCAAAAAAGCAAATCATTCCTCTTTCAAATTGTAACCAAAGTCCATTTGAAGTAACCATCCATTAGTGAAAACAAGGCTTAAACCATGACTACCTACTTATACTGCTATGCCAACCGGTCAATCCTAGCTAGATCTCAATAAAACAACTCCCAAATGGCTTCATGTTCCTAATAAATCCCAATTGAAATACAAAATCTTGAATAACAGAAAAAAAAAAGAGTTGCAGCATTTTTTAATAATTAAAACCCTTTTCTCCATCCAGAAGCAGACAATTTGAAATTCGATACTTTTTTTAGCTATCCCGCAAAGAGCGATGTACGTGTGGCGACATGGCGTCCCTCCAGCATCCCAGAGAGTTTAAGAAAATCCTTTTAATTTCCTTTTCGACAATAAATTTGATGTCTTAACAAGACAAATGCCCATGAGGGTGGTTGGTTCTAAGGATCTATTTCGGCTTCTTTATACAAAGCAACAGTGCTAGCGTTTCAAAGGGTTAAACAAAAACGATGGGCTTGTGTCTTAACCCTTTTTCGTTTTTGGAAAATCGCCTCCTGTCGTTGCCAGGATAGGATAACATCAGTGGTAATGGTGTTTATGGCAGTAAAGCATTTCTTTTCCCTTCAGTTGCGTGTGTTACATGCGGATGTCCTGCGGGGATGTAAACTTCGGTGGGTTTCCTGGAAAAGTCGCGTAGTTTCTTTTATTGCAGGGAATTGGGTGTGACATCATCCGCGATCTCGGTACAGTTTAGCTGAATCATAGTGCGTGCTTTTTAATTAGATGGAAACGCATTACGTGGCAAGATAACTGTGGGAGGAACCGAAGCATGATTTATTTTTATTTGCATGTGGTTTGAATTTTAGGAAAACTTCGCGAAGCGAATAATTAAGATAAGCGAAGCTATTGCATGCCCTTAACACTTAAATGAAGAAAGGGAGAAAGGGTTGAATTTCATATACAATTAGGGCTGAGATTTGACTTATCCGCGTGACAGTTTGGCGTGTGCCACAGTGTGACGTTAAAGGTGTTAAACCTGTTACCAAGCCATTTTGTTCTTATCGAAGACAGTTAAATGAGGTGATTAGAACCCATTTTTAAATATCAATGCGCGACTGTTTTATTTGAGGTTTAGGAAGGTATACTATTGTTGTTGTCCTTGTGGAATGATATTTAAACCGTGCGTTGATTGCTTAAAAATTAAATGATTTGCGATGCCTTGACTGGCAGAACCTCTGACAGCTGTCTGGTTGCTTATCTTTGGCAATTAAAAAAGTTTATTAAGAAAAATTACCGTAAGAATAGTAGAGATATTTAATTGCGAGTTGTTAACGAAGTTAATTTATGTAATACGTATGAAGAAGTCTCAAATAGATAATGGTATATTGAAAGTATGATAAGATCAGCCCCTTGGCCATGATTTCATTTCGGGGGGGCTTCATCAGAAGTCTTATTAAATCAATGAAAAATATAAATTAACTTTTGAGTGACTTTTTTTAAAATTATTTCAAAATTATAGTTCATTTAACACGAAACTAAAAAATAATTTAATGCCAAACTTGGGTAAAAATATGTTTTTTCGTATTATAACGGATTAACATTATAAAGAATAAATTTTCTTATAAGTTGTCTAACTTCCAAACAATCCTCCGCATTGTCGTGTTAAAAAGTGTCAATTCAATTCCTTAAATATAGGTTGACTATAATTTTGCACCATTTGTTTTGTAACTGGTCTGGAAATTCTATCCGTCAGTGTGTATCTCTCTGTATTAACACACACAGCCAAAACAGTTAGGCTAATTTTCTTCAAACTTGGTATAAATAATTCTTACTTAGAATAACCTCCGCAGATTTTTTTTTAATTTTACCCTAGGATTAAAATTTACGGTAGATATCTACCATACAAAGAACTATCGGTAATAGTTGCATTTTCTCGGAAAAAAATCCGATCAATTTTGATTGACCAATTTGTTGGTAACAGTGATATTTTGGATCAGTGTTTTTTTCGCACAAAACTTTATTTACGGTACCTGCCATACAACGGTACTTTTTTGATACAGATTTTTTTGAAATTTAAAAAATTCAGCTACGTGGCTGGATAAGATCAAAGAAGTAACGGCATTTTTCTCAGTCAAAAACAAATCTCTATACCTAATTAATAATTTGAAGTATTTAAGTATTTTATAAAGCTAGAGAAACAACAAGCTGTGTTTTTAGTGTTTTTGTTTTAATTGATAGGAACTCTTACTGAAATAATAGAAATTTTTTGTTCTTTAACTTATAAGCCAGTCGGGATTTCGGCAGACGGGGTTTCGTCCGTCGGGATTTTTGTGTCGGCAGTCAGGATTTTGAGAGTCGATATTTTGGGAATCGTAGTTTTGTCAGTCGCGATTTTGGCCGTCGGTATTTCGACCAGTCAGGATTTCACACCCAACCCTCAATCAACTTCGAACGTTTTTTTTTGTATCATACGTATTTATAACATATGTAGGTAACAATTTATAACATATGTAGGTAACAATAGATATTTTATAATTTTTCCAAATTAATGAAAGTTCTACAAACCGTACAAATCAAATTGTCGATGCTTTTTAATTCTCATATTATATATTTCGTTATTTCTAAATGACTGTTTATTTCTTTGCTTTTGGGTAGAATTTAGGCTCTTTATGTTTATATTTACTTTTTAGATGATTCTTTAAAAATATCAAGAAAAGAGAAATGGAAAGTTTTTAGCTTTACTTTTGGGCTTTTCAAAAAACATCGATATTGAGGACGATGTTTTTAAATATCGATGTTTTTTTTAGAAAAATCGATACATCGAACCATCGATGTTTTTTTTTTCTGTCCCTAAAGTTGCAAAACCTTAATTCATTTTTAGTTTAGGCTTGGCTTTCAATTCACAACCTAGTTAATGAATTATGAATAAGAAAATCTTGACACCAAAATCCCGAAAACAAAATCCCAAATTAAAAAAAACCTGACATCAAAATACCAAAATACAGAATTCCAACACTTTTGTTTTTGGGATTTTCAGTAGCTTATTACTTGATATTTTTTAAATTCATAATTCATCAAGTAGCTTATACATTCATTACTTTCCAAATCACAAGTCAGTTAGCTTAATTCATAAACTATAGTTGATAGTTATAGGTATGTTGTATGTAGGTCTAAGTTAGGTAGGTAGGTATATTAATTTGATCAATACAGTCTTCGTAAGACGTTAACTTGTAAATAAATTATACATTGTGGTGAAATTAACAAATTGTACCCACACTGTGCTGTGCCCAATTAATATTTAATTTTAGCCGTATAGTATACCACACACTACACAAGCTGCACAAAAAAACCCTGAAATAATAAAGGAACCTTAAAGGTAGGTAAGTACCTAAACAAGAAAAACATATTAAAAACATTTGAAAAGAAATCCCCAAAAAAACTGAACCACAGAATTAAATCTAATTACCCTACATACATATATATGTATAGGTAGGTTGTTTATTTTTGAATTTAATTATTGCTTAGCATTTAACAAAATCATTTTAAAAAGCAGGTTGGTAACTATAGCATTTAAGAAATTAACACTTCATCTGCGAAATACCTATACACATGACATTGTATAGGTATCAAATAAATAAAAAAAAAAATGAATTCTTACCAACAAATTAGTCATTTATCTTATTGAGAAGAAGCGATGATCTATATTAATTTCACAATACAAAAGTATATTCCAATCTGAATTACTTTTATATCCTCATTCCACATGTAAGCATTGCACGCAAAGGAAATCCTATAATAAATCAGCCGACCGACGACGACAGATCAAAATATTTGACCTGCTTCAAATTCAATAAATTATATCGAACAGTCATTGTATATTATAAAGAATTAACTTAAATAACAACATTCCTTGTTTTTTCTTTCATTTAAACGTTTAGTCAGTGACTAATTATTCACTTATATTATTATTCCGCTAATTGTTCTTATTACAATATAATGAAATTGATTAATAAAATAATTCTGACAGCGGTGGGATTCGAACCCACGCCCTTTCGGACTGGTGCCTAAAACCAGCGCCTTAGACCGCTCGGCCACGCTGCCTTTAAAGAAATAGCTGTCAATTGAAACTTTTCCGTAGTATCGATTTAACAAATTCTAAAAAAATGTAATAATAATAGAATTTGAGTAATCAATCTACCAAGTACCTATGTACTCAGTTTAAAAGTGTTACTCATACATACATAAATATAAGTAAGTAAACTTTTAATTGGTTTGCCATGGCCTTCTTTTAGGCTCTCTTCCCACAAGAGTGGAAAGCTTTCTCACGAAAAAGCTTTTGTATGCTTTAGTAGTTAGGCATATAAATAGGCGAGGGACGAAAACCGTTAAAACATTTTACTGTGCATAATGTTAGGGGACTTCCAGTTGAGAACAAATTTTTTGGTAAATTACCTACTTATGGTATAGGTAGGTACTCGTTTTTCAAATATTATAGTTTTGCTTATTTTTAAAGGTTTTCTTAAAATTTTATTGGGTAGGTAGGTATATTATGAATTAATTGGTGTAGAGCTTCAGCAGTGCACTGCGAACTCATATCGTACATCTACTGTACGACTTTTCCCTCTTAACTAACCTGACCTGGATGATTGATTGGCTTATTCTACAGCTCTTCCTCCAATCTGATTTCTCCAAGAAATGAAAATGATTCTTCTTGGAGTATTTGCAGAGAGGCCAGTTCGCTGCTCTTTTATTCGATAGCCATTTCGATTTTTGTGTGTTTTGTGCAATCACCGCATCACAACATTTCATTTACCCAGTGGGTGATCCGGCGTTTCCGCGTTTCCAATATACCAAGGACAACCAATTTAACAAACATGTCTTTGCAGTTTGAAGTGACCATATGCAGTACGAAATGATTCTTCTTCAGATTGAAACAAACCGCAAGCCGCTTTTGTTATAGGTATACATACGGTGACAGTTCGTCCCATATTTCCCGGGACAGTCCTGTATTTCAGTAGCCTGTCCCGGGTTTTATTTAGGAAATACATTACGTACATACATATGTCCCGTATTCAATATTCAGACCCGTATTTGTCCCGTATTTTGCATACACATTTTTTATACTATGTATATCATTCAAACTTTGTAGCTATTTTCGAGAAAAATAGTATTCCAAAAACAAAAAATACTACCCACGAAGTACTTCACGAAGTACTTCACGTTTGAAGAAAATCCCTCAAAGGCTGTAGATCCAGTGAACAGACAACCGCAAATTCGCACATACGCACATATCCACGGAGCCACATCAAACATCAGTTTTGCTTAGGGCCTCGAATTTTATTTGACTTTTTGAGCAAACAAAACAATTTTTTGATTTATTTATTTATTTTTGGTATACACCTTATATACCTACATAAATAGCATTTATGGATTTGCCTTGTCTCAATTTAGAGACTGTTTATGTTGGCTTGAGTTTGGCTTCCTCTGAAAATTGAAATTGAAATTGAAAATTTCATATTTTCACCTATCTCCCACCTTACCACTCTGAGAACTCTGCGTCTGCCATCTTATGCAGTCAATTGGCGGAGTTTTGATCCCATTCGAGGTAATTACATCGTCGGAAAAGAAGAAGAAAATAGATAATGGATTCCTTAAATAATGGCTTACAACAATCAGTGCGTTTGATTTTGCGATTTTCCTAAAAACACAGGACTTAATGTTCCTACTCTACAATAGAGCCATCAATAAGGAAAATGATCTTATAGTGTTATAGTCCAAATGGGGTTAGAAGAAAAAAGTTCGGAGATCAATGAATATTTAGTATGTTGTTTAGGGAAGGTTAATTAACATTTTCTCAAGTTTTGGACCCTAAGGATCCTGTGCTATAAGAGGGAAGGGGGTAAACTGCAAAATTTTCTACCTTATTCCGGTTTTTCCTGTATAGCTTTTTTGTCTTACGTTCTACGGCAAAAACGGTCAGGTATGTTTTGTAGAACGTTAAATTTTCTACATAATTGATTAGCCAATCATGTTTGTATGTCACTTCTTTACCGAGATATGGCTCACCAAAAAAAAGGGAAATTTTACAAATTTTGCTAAGAAAAAAAAAAATTGAAAAATTTGCAAAATTTTAAAAATTACCCTATTTTGGAGCGCCATATCTCGGTAACTAAGTGACATACAGACATGTTTGTTTAATCAATATTATAGAAAAAAAACATACCTGAAAGCTTTTGCCGTAGAACGTAAAAAAAATGCGTAATGTGAGAATAAAAATGGTGAAATATAACCTTTTTTTCAATATTGTAGCAAATTGAATGCTGCTCTAAGAAACATGCCCAAACGTTTTTGCCGTAGAACACATTTTGCAGTTCCCCCCTCCCCCTTTTAGCACAGAGTCCTCAACTCAAGAAAATGTTAATCAACCATCCCAAAATAACATCGGAAAGTTTCATTGACCTCCGACCTTTTTCCACCTAAAACTATACCAGCCGGCTGGACTATTACCACTTCAATCAACGTTTAATTGTTTAATGTTTTTATTGCAGTTCAAAAATATTTACAGTTACATTATGTGTTTATTTAAGAGATATAGAAAATTAAATTCTTTACAGCTTCAATATAAACTAAATACTAATATGAAAAATGATTTAAATGAAATGGAAAAAAAAATGACAAGGGAAAATCTACAAGAAAAAACCCTTATATGATACTTAAAAACTAAAATTGCACATAAACCCAAATGTGATATGAATAAAATATCTAATTTAAAAGATTAAGTATTAGCTCATTATCAGAATAAGAACATCTTCTAAAAAAGTTGTCTTGTAAATTATAGAGTACAAGCTTAAGTTGATTAACATTAGCCTTATCATGAAGCCTGGCTGTAGAATAATGCCTTGGCAAGTTTAATGAGGCATTAGACTAGACGAAAAAAGGGCTGTATCGTCAGCAAACATGGCAAATTTAGTGTTTACATCCAAAGGTGGCAGGTCGGACATGAAAACATTGAAAAGAATGGGTCCCAGCACAGAACCCTGTGGAACTCCACTTTCTATATTATATAGAGTAGATTTTACACTTCCTGCGTAAACAGCAAATTTTCTGTTATGTAAAAAACTTCTTATTAATTTAATAAGATATGTCGGAAAACCAAACATCATAAGTTTGTAAATCAACCCGTCGTGCCACACAGTGTCGAAGGCTTTTTCGATGTCCAAAAGCACAAGACCAGTCGATAATTTTGATTTAAGGCTACTTTTGACGTGATTTTTAATTCTTAAAATTTGATGACTTGTGGAGTGACCAGCTCTAAAGCCAAACTGCTCATTATAGGGTATACGTTTGCATCCTCAATATGGTTTAGTAATCGTCGATTAATAAGCTTTTCAAACACTTTACTAATAGCACTTAATAAACTAATAGGGGTATAACTGTTAGGATTATCTTTTGCTTTACCAGGTTTACAGATAGCTATAACTTTTGCTTTCTTCCAATCATTCGGAAAGTAAGAAAGAATCATGCAACAGTTGAAAACCATTGTAAGATACTTGGTGGCCGTTGACGGTAAGGCTTTAAGCAACCTATTGCTCATACCATCGAGGCCGGATGATTTTTTGGGTTTTAATTGTTTAATCAACTCCTTCACAGTATTATTTTTAAAAAAGTTGTTGCTATTAACGTTACTTGTTAAGGAATTGACCTCAATAAGCTTATCTTGTACAATATTTTCAGTAAAAATGTCACTGAGATGAGATGAGACTAAATGATTTTGGTAAAAACAGTCAGCCAATGCGGTTACCTTTTGAGTAACGAGAACACTGTCATTGACTCGAAGAGGCGGAATAATAGAACTTTTTTTTTTTGATAATTTTAGTTACTTTCCAAAAAGGTTTGGATCCCTTATCAATCAACGTTAATTTTATAATTGCTTCTATGTATTCCTATAACGCTATTTAAATTGATTTATTTTTGACTTTATTTCAAGGCAATCTTTTAATTTCCATTATCTTGATCTCTTAATTTAATTGATAAAATTTCTTTTTACAACTTTATCGCGTTCCATACTTTTTTTTAGATCGTGTACCTATGTCAAGGTATATAAATATAAGGTATAGTAATATCACCTTAACAATCATGGGCACCTACAGTCCACATTTTTCGCTTATAACTATTCAGTGAAATAAAGGAACTGAACTTTAATATTTTTTAAATAAAACTATTATGTTTATTATCAAAAATAACAAAAATCGTTATTGTTCAATTAAATAAATAATTAGGTACTAAATAAAAACCTAATTCTTGTGTTTTACCAGTGATTGGCACATTTTTTTTCAGTTATTATAGCAACACATTTAATTCAATGATAAGCACGTAGATATATTTGTATGCTTTTATTAATTGTTAATTTTTATTGCAATTGTTAACAACGCGTAGTCATCAATATACAAATCTATTTATTATTTTTAATTCTTTGATTTTTTAGTAAAATCACATTAAACTGAATTTTTCTTTATAGGTAAATTGTTTCAAAAAAACTATAAATATATGTACTTATCTTACTTACTTGTTTTACTACTTCCCTAATGGATTTCACAAGTTTTACTTAAAAAAAATTGTGAACTTTTGATTGAATTTTTAACAAAAGCTATTAAATTCACAGTTTCCAACATTTAAAAGCAAAAAGGAAATGATCCTAAGTAACGCACAAATAATTAAATTAAACAAACGTGCCAAACATTATTAGAAAGATCTCAAAATACAAGCTATATCTAGCTATATGTAGGTACGTTATTTAAACTCTAAAATGCCAACAATGTTTACCCTATATAATTTTATTTTAAATTCAAATAAGTTGGTCCTTAAATGATTATATTGCGCGGCAACACTCGACACATGAAATTTCACCAGTCAAATTGACATTCCCTTCAATATTAAGGACATGAAAAGAAAAAAAAAACACGAAAATACTCTGCTCAGTGCTCATGTTGCGAAATTTAACAATAACCATTAAATGTAGTTCCCATTTCATTGACAGGTTGCAACGCCTTCCTGAACAGCAACATGTTCAACCGAGAGGTCCTACTACGGTTTGTTTTTTGGAATTGTTTTTTTTTTTTTTTCTTGCATCTTTTACATCAACCATTTCTTTTACTTTTTTAGGAATCGCACCAGCAGATGTAGCGGATATAAAATGCCAAAATTATATAAAATTCACATAAACCAGGTAACACAATGTTGGTAACTGTTGTGTGGTGAGGGCGAAGAGAAAAGCCCAACAATGGAGACACGAATTTCAACCTGAGAACTTCAACTAAAAATAATAAAAATTAAAGGAAATGTATAAAATTGATGAAATTTCGGAAATGACTTTCAAGTTTTGTGTTTATTTTTTTTTTTTATTTTTTGCAATTTGGGGGAAATTTTTGCACGAGAATTGGTGGCGTAGTTACTTGGTTCAGGTCTAATGAATGAGCGTTGTTGGCAGATGTCACAGTCGATCGTTAAACTGCTGTCTCATGATAACTGGTGCCTGGTGGCGACTCAACTATACTAAAGTCATTCTATGTCGCTGATTATTCATGTGTATACATGTTCATAACAAAAGTTTTTCACAATTCATTGCGATTTGGATTGAAGTGACAACTGACAAATTAATGCAGTCAAAGTCCAGTTCACTGCGCATGGCACAAACATTAGCTTATCTAAATACCTACAATAATTGATGCAGGATGCAGGTGTGAGGATCATACAAAGTCAGGATCTGAAAAGAAATAATGTACGAATTCTCTTTCTTGTGGCTTTTGGACTAAAGATGAAACTCACATTATTGGTTCATTTACGTTTGGTCGTTTGGTAATAAAAAATGGAATTGACCACAAGAATCGTTATTTAATCGCGTGCTAAAAGATTCTTCCTATTTGCAGGATGGCATCTGTCGGAAGTGGTCTTGGCAAAATGAGTGTAGTTGTAGATAGGTACCTATTTAAATTATTCTATAAACAGTAATTTTCTTTCAATTTGGTTCAAACATCTGCACAAATGAATTGAAGAATAACATTTTGAATAAGCCATTGAAAAAAAAAACCTTTCGACAACGAACAGTTTTACAAATTATGTTACCCAATGACATGGAAAGTATATACAAATTATACTTATTATTATAAATTATAGTAGAGGGGTGTACTTTTTTAAGTGCGAGATTTTAGAATTCGAGTTTTTATTTTGCGGTTTTTGTAATTGCGAGATTCTAAAGATCAGGATATTTTTATTGCGAGATAATAAAAGCGAGTGACCTTTATACATGTATCTTAAAAAACTCCTACATTTCTACCTTTTCGCCCGAAAAAAATGAAGAAAACGAAAAAACCGTAAATTTTTCCGAACTAACTATATTCATGTTATAGAATCGTCCATGTTTTCAAGATTTTATACTGTGTTATCAACTGTAGCCCCAGGATTTATATTCAAAACTGATAAACTAACGTAGGTACATATTTCTACTTTTATAATTAGGTATATATAGGTACCTATACCACTCGTGAAGAACTCACACCATACCACTGAAATAGCTTATTATTCTCAAACCGTCTTACGTATGAAATAGATAATCGAGTTCAGCTTTTGAAGTTCTCGAAATAAAAGTTATTTGAGCCCTTGTCGAGAAAAATGTTGGCTTGGGCAAGTTAAAAGAAGTAAGGTTACGAAGAAAAAAAAATTCAGTAACATTTTCTTGCGGTTGCCTCTTAGACCCAAAATATCGTAACTATCGAAACAAATGAAAATTAGTAAGACCGTGTAGGCTAGAAATAAAATGGACAGATTAATTTATGTGTCAAATTTGTTCCTATGTTATGTCAAAAATGAGAAGTATCTCTAGGCTAGACAACATGGAAACCATTTGATTATGAGATAGCCTTGGCAATCCAATCAATCAACAATCATCACCAATCATCAGCAATCATTTTCAATCAACATCAATCATCATCAATTATCATCATCATCATCAATCATCATCATCATCATCAATCATCATCAATCATCATCAATCATCATCAATCATTATCAATCATTATCAATCATCATCAATCATCATCAATCATAATCAATCATCATCAATCATCATCAATCATCATCAATCATCATCAATCATCATCAATCATCATCAATCATCATCAGTCATCATCAATCATCATCAATCATCATCAATCATCATCAATCATCATAAATCACTATAAATCATCATCAATCATCATCAATCATCATCAATCATCATCAATCATCATTAATCATCATCAATCATCATCAATCATCATAAATCACTATAAACCATCATCAATCATCATCAATCATCATCAATCATCATCAATCATCATCAATCATCATCAATCATCATCAATCATCATCAATCATCATCAATCATCATCAATCATCATCAATCATCATCAATCATCATCAATCATCATCAATCATCATCAATCATAATCAATCATCATCAATCATCATCAATCATCATCAATCATCATCAATCATCATCAATCATCATCAATCATCATCAATCATCATCAATCATCATCAATCATCATCAATCATCATCATTCATCATCAATCATCATCAATCATCATCAATCATCATCAATCATCATCAATCATCATCAATCATCATCAATCATCATCAATCATCATCAATCATCATCAATCATCATCAATCATCATCAATCATCATCAATCATCATCAATCATCATCAATCATCATCAATCATCATCAATCATCATCAATCATCATCAATCATCATCAATCATCATCAATCATTGTCAATCATCATCTATCATCATCAATCATCATTAATCATTATCAACTCATGATTCATGATTCATGACATGTGACATGAAGATTGATGATTGATGATTGATGATTGATGATTGATTCATGATTCATGATTCATGATCCATGATTCATGATTCATGATTCATGATTCATGATTCATGATTCATGATTCATGATTCATGATTCATGATTCATGATTCATGATCCATGATTCATGATTCATGATTCATGATTCATGATTCATGATTCATGATTCATGATCATTTATGAATGAATTTATTCATGAATGAATCATTCATGAATGAATGATTTTTTTTTCATCAATCATCATCAATCATCATCAATCATCATCAATCATCATCAATCATCATCAATCATCATCAATCATCATCAATCATCATCAATCATCATCAATCATCATCAATCATCATCAATCATCATCAATCATCATCAATCATCATCAATCATCATCAATCATCATCAATCATCATCAATCATCATCAATCATCATCAATCATCATAAATAATCATCAATCATCATCAATCATCATCAATCATCATCAATCATCATCAATCATCATCAATCATCATCAATCATCATCAATCAGCATCAATCAGCATCAATCATCATCAATCATCAATCATCAATCATCATCAATCATCATCAATCATCATCAATCATCATAAATCACTATAAATCATCATCAATCATCATCAATCATCATCAATCATCATCAATCATCATTAATCATCATCAATCATCATCAATCATCATAAATCACTATAAACCATCATCAATCATCATCAATCATCATCAATCATCATCAATCATCATCAATCATCATCAATCATCATCAATCATCATCAATCATCATCAATCATCATCAATCATCATCAATCATCATCAATCATCATCAATCATCATCAATCATCATCAATCATCATCAATCATCATCAATCATCATCAATCATCATCAATCATCATCAATCATCATCAATCATCATCAATCATCATCAATCATCATCATTCATCATCAATCATCATCAATCATCATCAATCATCATCAATCATCATCAATCATCATCAATCATCATCAATCATTGTCAATCATCATCTATCATCATCAATCATCATTAATCATTATCAACTCATGATTCATGATTCATGACATGTGACATGAAGATTGATGATTGATGATTGATGATTGATGATTGATTCATGATTCATGATTCATGATCCATGATTCATGATTCATGATTCATGATTCATGATTCATGATTCATGATTCATGATTCATGATTCATGATTCATGATTCATGATCCATGATTCATGATTCATGATTCATGATTCATGATTCATGATTCATGATTCATGATCATTTATGAATGAATTTATTCATGAATGAATCATTCATGAATGAATGATTTTTTTTTTCATCAATCATCATCAATCATCATCAATCATCATCAATCATCATCAATCATCATCAATCATCATCAATCATCATCAATCATCATCAATCATCATCAATCATCATCAATCATCATCAATCATCATCAATCATTGTCAATCATCATCAATCATCATCAATCATCATCAATCATCATCAATCATCATCAATCATCATCAATCATCATCAATCATTGTCAATCATCATCTGTCATCGTCAATCATCATTAATCATTATCAATTCATGATTCATGATTCATGACATGTGACATGAAGATTGATGATTGATGATTGATTCATGATCCATGATTTATGATTCATGATTCATGATTCGTAATCATTCATGAATTGAATCATTGAATCATGAATCATGAATCATGAATGAATCATTCATGAATGAATCATTCATGAATAAATCATTCATGAATGAATCATTCATGAAATGAATCATTGAATCATAAATCATGAATGAATCATTCATGAATCATTCATGAATCAGTCATGAATGATTCATGATTCAATGATTCATTTCATGAATGATTCATTCATGAATGATTCATTCATGAATGATTCATTCATGATTCATGATTCATGATTCAATGATTCAATTCATGAATGATTACGATTCATAACTCATGAATGAATGATTCATCAATGAATGATTCATTCATGAATGATTCATTCATTAATGAATCATGAATCATGAATCATGAATGATTCTTTCATGAATGATTTATTCATGAATGATTCATTCATGAATAATTCATTCATAAATGATCATGAATCATGAATCATGAATCATGAATCATGAATCATGCATCATGCATCATGAATCATGAATCATGAATCATGAATCATGAAACATGAATCATGAATCATGAAACATAAATGAATTCATGAATGAATCATTCATGAATCATTCATGAATGAATCATTCATGAATCATTCATTCATGAATGATTCATGACTGATTGAATGATTCATGAATGATTCATTCATGATTCATGATTCAATGATTCAATGAATGAATCAAGAATCATGAATCATGAATCATGAATCATGAATCATGAATCATGAATCATGAATCATGAATCATGAATCATGAATCATGAATCATGAATCATGAATCATTTATTCATGAATGAATATTCGTGATTCATTCATTCATGAATGAATGATTCATGAATGAATCATTCGTGATTCATTCATTCATGAATGAATGATTCATGATTCATGATTCATTCATGACTCAATGAATGAATCATGAATCATTCATGAATGAATAATCATGATTCATGATTGAATCATTCATGAATGAATCATGATTCATTGATGTATGATTCATGAATGATTCATGATTCATGATTCATGAATGATTCATGATTCATGATTCATTCATAATTGATTCATGATTCATTCATGAATGATTCATGACTCATGAATTATGAGTCATGAATCACAAATTTTTCATGAATCATGAGTCATGAATCATGGATCATGAATCATGAATCATGAATCATTAATCATGAATCATGAATCATAATTTTTCATGATTCATGATTCATGAATCATGAATCACAAATGATTCATTCATGATTCATGATCATTTATGAATGAATCATTCATGAATGAATCATCCATGAATGAATCATTCATGAATAAATCATTCATGAATGAATCATTCATGAAATGAATCATTGAATAATAAATCATGTGTGAATCATTCATGAATCATTCATGAATCAGTCATGAATGATTCATGATTCAATGATTCATTTCATGAATGATTCATTCATGAATGATTCATTCATGATTCATGATTCAATGATTCAATTCATGAATGATTATGATTCATAACTCATGAATGAATGATTCATCAATGAATGATTCATTCATGAATGATTCATTCTTTAATGAATCATGAATCATGAATGATTCATTCATGAATGATTTATTCATGAATGATTCATTCATGAATGATTCATTCATGAATGATTCATTCATAAATGATCATGAATCATGAATCATGAATCATGAATCATGAATCATGAATCATGAATCATGAATCATGAATCATGATTCATGAATCATGAATCATGAAACATAAATGAATTCATGAATGAATCATTCATGAATCATTCATGAATGAATCATTCATGAATCATTCATGAATGACTCATTCATGAATCATTCATTCATGAATGATTCATGACTGATTGAATGATTCATGAATGATTCATTCATGATTCATGATTCAATGATTCAATGAATGAATCATGAATCATGAATCATGAATCATGAATCATGAATCATGAATCATGAATCATGAATCATGAATCATGAATCATGAATCATGAATCATGAATCATGAATCATGAATCATTTATTCATGAATGAATATTCGTGATTCATTCGTGATTCATGAATGAATCATGATTCATGATTCATGAATGAATCATGATTCATGATTCATGATGTATGATTCATGAATGAATCATGATTCATGATTCATGATTCATGAATGATTCATGATTCATGATTCATTCATAATTGATTCATGACTAAATGAATGAATCATGAATCATTCATGAATGAATCATCATGATTCATGATTGATTATGAATGAATCATGAATCATGAATCATTCATAAATCATGAATCATTAATCATGATTCATTCATGAATCATGGATCATGATGATTCATTCATGAATGATTCATGATTCATTCATTGAGTCATGAATGAATCATGAATCATGAATCATTCATTCATGAATTTTTCATGAATCATGAGTCATGAATCATGGATCATGAATCATGAATCATGAATCATGAATCATGAATCATTAATCATGAATCATGAATCATAATTTTTCATGATTCATGAATCATTCATGAATGAATCATGAATGATTCATGATTCATGATTCATGATCCATGATTCATGAATGATTCATTTATCATGCTTCATTCATAAATGATCATGAATCATGAATCATGAATCATGAATCATGAATCATGAATCATGGATCATGAATCATGAATCATGAATCATGGATCATGAATCATGAAGATTGATGATTGATGATTGATGATTGATTCATGATTCACGATTCATGAATTCATTCATGTTTCATGATTCATGATTCATGATTCATGATTCATGATTCATGATTTATGATTCATGATTCATGATCCATGATTCATGAATGATTCATTTTTTCATTTATTCATGAATGAATCATGAATCATTCGTGATTCATTCATTCATGAATGAATGATTCATGATTCATGATTCATTCATGACTCATGATTCATGAATCATGAATCATTCATGAATGAATCATGAATCATTCATGAATGAATCATGATTCATGAATGAATGAATGATTCATGAATGATTCATTCATGAATGATTTATGATAGATTCATTCATGAATTCATTCATGTTTCATGATTCATGATTCATGATTCATGATTCATGATCATTTATGAATGAATAATTCATTGATGAATCATTCATTCATGAGTTATGAATCATAATCATTCATGAATCATTGAATCATGAATCATGAATGTATCATTCATGAATGAATCATTCATGAAATGAATCATTGAATCATGAATCATTCATGACTGATTCATGAATGATTCATGAATGATTCATTCATGATTTATGATTCAATGATTCATTTCATGAATGATTCATTCATAAATGATCATGAATCACTAATGAATCATTCATGATTCATTCATGATTCATGAATGAATCATGAATCATTCATTCATGAATCATGAATCATTCACTCATGAATCATGAATCATTCATGATTCATTCATGAATGAATGATTCATGATTGAATGAATGATTCATGATTCATGATTCATTCATGAATGAATGATTCATGAATCATGAATCATGAAAAATTATGATTCATGATTCATGATTAATGATTCATGATTCATGATTCATGATTCATGAAAAATTCATGAATGAATGATTCATGATTCATGATTCATTCATGACTCAATGAATGAATCATGAATCATTCATGAATGAATCATCATGATTCATGATTCATGAATGAATCATGATTAATGATTCATGATGTATGATTCATGAATGAATCATGATTCATGATTTATGAATGATTCATGATTCATGATTCATTCATAATCAATCATGAATCATGATGATTCATTCATGAATGATTCATGATTCATTCATATAGTCATGAATCAATTATGAATGAATCATGAATCATGAATCATTCATGAATCATGAATCATGAATCATGATTCATTCATGAATCATACATCATGAATCATGAATCATGATTCATTCATGAATGATTCAATCATGAATCACGAATGATTCATTCATGAATCATTCATTCATGAATGAATGAATCATTCATTCATGAATGAATGAATCACGAATATTCATTCATGAATAAATGATTCATGATTCATGATTCATGATTCATTATTCATGATTCATGATTCATGATTCATGATTCATGATTCATGATTCATGATTCATGATTCATGATTCATGATTCATGATTCATGATTCATGATTCATGATTCATGATTCATGATTCATGATTCATGATTCATTCATTGAATCATTGAATCATTGAATCATGAATCATAATTGAAAAATTGAATAATGAATGATTCATGAATCATTAAACATAAATGAATTCATGAATGAATCATTCATGAATCATTCATGAATGAATCATTCATGAATCATTCATGAATGAATCATTCATGAATCATTGGCTCCCGGAAATTACGCCATAGGAAATAACGCCAGATTTTTTTTTGGAAAAAAAGCCAAAAAAATTTTCATACAAAATCTGGCGTTTTTTCCTAGGAAAAAAGTGCAAAATTTTTCTGGGAATATTTCCGATTTTCTGGCATTTTTTCCAAAAAAAATTCTGGTGCTTTTTCCATTTTATAAAATGGAAAAAAAGGCAGAAAAAAAAATTTGGAAAAAAAGCCAGAAAGTATCTGGCGTTTTTTCCTTTTTTTGTTTTGGAAAAAGAGCCAGAAAAAATTCTGGCGTTTTTTCCTTTTTTTGCTTTGGAAAAAGAGCCAGAAAAAAATCTGGCGTTTTTTCCTTTTTTTTTTTTTGGAAAAAGAGCAAGAAAACGGTAAGTAAAAATACAACTAGCTGTGATCTGGAATAAGCGATTGTGTACCTACTTACTAGGGGGGGGAGGGGGTCAACAAATTAACGGCCGGGGGGGGGGGCGCGTCGCGGGGCGCGCTTGCGCCGGGGCCGGGCGTTGCACCGCGTCGCGAGTCCGGCTGCCATCGGCGGCGCGCCGGATAGCGGGTTCGCGCGGTGCGGGGCGCGGCGGTGTGCAGCGGGGTGTGGCGGTTTGCCGCGCGGCGCGCCGCCGATGGTAGCCGGACTCGCGACGCGGTGCAACGCCCGGCCCCGGCGCAAGCGCGCCCCACGACGCGCCCCCCCCCCCCGGCCGTTAATTTGTTGACCCCCTCCCCCCCCTAGTAAGTAGGTACACAATCGCTTATTCCAGATCACAGCTAGTTGTATTTTTACTTACTTTTATTAATTTTTTTTTGTTAGAATTGAAAAAAACTTTTCTGGCCTTTTTTCCAAAATGAAATGAGGAAATTAGACCAGAAATTATTTATTAATTTTCAGGTTCTTTTTCCAAAATGAAATGTGGAAATTAAGCCAGAATGTAATATTTTCTGGCCTAATTTCCATTTCATTTTCCGACTTTTTTTTCCATAGCTGTCTGGCACAATTTCCAATGTTTCTGCTGTTTTTTCCAAATTATTTTCTGGTGCTTTTTCCAATTTTAACCAAAAGAAATATTCTGGCGTTTTTTCCAAAAAAAAATCTGGCGTAATTTCCTATGGCGTAATTTCCGGGAGCCGAATCATTCATGAATGAATCATTCATGAATCATTCATGAATCATTCATTATTCAATTTTTCAATTATGATTCATGATTCAATGATTCAATGATTCAATGAATGAATCATGAATCATGAATCATGAATCATGAATCATGAATCATGAATCATGAAACATGAATCATGAATCATGAATCATGAATCATGAATCATGAATCATGAATAATGAATCATGAATCATGAATCATGAATCATTTATTCATGAATGAATATTCGTGATTCATTCATTCATGAATGAATGATTCATTCATGAATGAATGAATGATTCATGAATGAATCATTCGTGATTCATGATTGAATCATTCATGAATGAATCATGATTCATTCATGAATCATACATCATGAATCATGAATCATGATTCATTCATGAATGATTCAATCATGAATCACGAATGATTCATTCATGAATCATTCATTCATGAATGAATGAATCATTCATTCATGAATGAATGAATCACGAATATTCATTCATGAATAAATGATTCATGATTCATGATTCATGATTCATTATTCATGATTCATGATTCATGATTCATGATTCATGATTCATGATTCATGATTCATGATTCATGATTCATGATTCATGATTCATGATTCATGATTCATGATTCATGATTCATTCATTGAATCATTGAATCATTGAATCATGAATCATAATTGAAAAATTGAATAATGAATGATTCATGAATGATTCATGAATGATTCATTCATGAATGATTCGGCTCCCGGAAATTACGCCATAGGAAATTACGCCAGATTTTTTTTTGGAAAAAACGCCAGAATATTTCTTTTGGTTAAAATTGGAAAAAGCACCAGAAAATAATTTGGAAAAAACAGCAGAAACATTGGAAATTGTGCCAGACAGCTATGGAAAAAAAAGTCGGAAAATGAAATGGAAATTAGGCCAGAAAATATTACATTCTGGCTTAATTTCCACATTTCATTTTGGAAAAAGAACCTGAAAATTAATAAATAATTTCTGGTCTAATTTCCTCATTTCATTTTGGAAAAAAGGCCAGAAAAGTTTTTTTCAATTCTAACAAAAAAAAATTAATAAAAGTAAGTAAAAATACAACTAGCTGTGATCTGGAATAAGCGATTGTGTACCTACTTACTAGGGGGGGGAGGGGGTCAACAAATTAACGGCCGGGGGGGGGGGGGCGCGTCGTGGGGCGCGCTTGCGCCGGGGCCGGGCGTTGCACCGCGTCGCGAGTCCGGCTACCATCGGCGGCGCGCCGCGCGGCGGGGGGGGGGGGGGGGGCGCGTCGCGATACGCGACATGAATGATTCATGATTCATTCATGATTCATTCATGAATGATTCATGATTAATGATCAAGTCATGTCGTGAACCATGAATCATGAATGATTCATTCATGAATGATTTATTCATGAATGATTCATTCATGAATGATTCATTCATAAATGATCATGAATCATGAATCATGAATCATGAATCATGAATCATGAATCATGAATCATGAATCATGAATCATGAATCATGAATCATGAAACATGAATCATGAATCATGAAACATAAATGAATTCATGAATGAATCATTCATGAATCATTCATGAATGAATCATTGAATGAATCATTCATGAATCATTCATGAATGAATCATTCATGAATCATTCATGAATCATTCATGAATTCAATTTTTTCAATTATGATTCATGATTCAATGATTCAATGATTCAATGAATGAATCATGAATCATAAATCATGAATCATGAATCATGAATCATGAATCATGAATCTTGAATCATGAATCATTTATTCATGAATGAATATTCGTGATTCATGATTGAATCATTCATGAATGAATCATGATTCATGATTCATGAATGAATCATGATTCATGATTCATGAATGATTCATGATTCATGATTCATTCATAATTGATTCATGACTAAATGAATGAATCATGAATCATTCATGAATGAATCATCATGATTCATGATTGAATCATTCATGAATGAATCATGATTCATGATTCATGATGTATGATTCATGAATGAATGATTCATGATTCATGAATGATTCATGATTCATGATTCATTCATAATTGATTCATGATTCATTCATGAATGATTCATGATTCATTCATGAATGATTCATGACTCATGAATCATGAGTCATGAATCACAAATTTTTCATGAATCATGAGTCATGAATCATGGATCATGAATCATGAATCATGAATCATGAATCATGAATCATTAATCATGAATCATGAATCATAATTTTTCATGATTCATGATTCATGAATCATTCATTCATGAATGAATCATGAATCAATTATGAATGAATCATGAATCATGAATCAATCATTCATTCAATCATGAATCATTCATTCATGAATGAATCATGAATCATTTGTGATTCATTCATTCATTCATGAATGATTCATTCATGAATGATTCATTCATGAATGATTCATTCATAAATGATCATAAATCATTAATGAATCATTCATGAATCCTGAATCATTCACGAATGAATGAATGAATCACAAATGATTCATGATTCATTCATGAATGAATGATTCATGATTGAATGAATGATTCATGATTCATGATTCATTCATGAATGACTCATGATTCATGAGTCATGAATCATTCATGAATAAATCATGAATCATTCATGAATGAATCATGAATCATTCATGAATGAATCATGAATCATTCATGAATGAATCATGAATCAATTATGAATGAATCATGAATCATGAATCATTCATAAATCATGAATCATGAATCATGATTCATTCATGAATCATACATCATGAATCATTAATCATGATTCATTCATGAATCATGAATCATGATGATTCATTCATGAATGATTCATGATTCATTCATTGAGTCATGAATGAATCATGAATCATGAATCATTCATTCATGAATTTTTCATGAATCATGAGTCATGAATCATGGATCATGAATCATGAATCATGAATCATGAATCATGAATCATGAATCATTAATCATGAATCATGAATCATAATTTTTCATGAATCATTCATTCATGAATGAATCATGAATCATTTGTGATTCATTCATTCATTCATTCATGAATGATTCATGATTCATGAATGAATGATTCATGATTCATGAATGAATGATTCATGATTCATTCATGAATAATGAATGAATCATGAATGATTCATTAGTGATTCATGATCATTTATGAATGAATCATTCATGAATCATTGAATCATAAATCATGAATGAATCATTCATGAATCATTCATGAATCAGTCATGAATGATTCATGATTCAATGATTCATTTCATGAATGATTCATTCATGAATGATACATTCATGATTCATGATTCAATGATTCATGAATGATTATGATTCATAACTCATGAATGAATGATTCATCAATGAATGATTCATTCATAAATGATCATGAATCATGAATCATGAATCATGAATCATGAAACATGAATGAATCATGATTCATGTTTCATGATTCATGATTCATGATTCATGATTCATGATTCATGATTCATGATTCATGATTCATGATTCATGATTCATGATCATTTATGAATGAATCATTCATGAATAAATCATTCATGAATGAATCATTCATGATTCATGGTTCACGACATGACTTGATCATTAATCATGAATCATTCATGAATGAATCATGAATGAATCATGAATCATTCATGAATGAATCATGAATGAATCATGAATCATGAATCATTTATTCATGAATGAATCATGAATCATTCGTGATTCATTCATTCATGAATAATGATTCATGATTCATGATTCATGATTCATTCATGACTCATGATTCATGAATCATGAATCATTCATGAATGAATCATGAATCATTCATGAATGAATCATGATTCATGATTCATGATTCATGAATGATTCATGATTCATTCATGAATGATTCATGATTCATTCATGAATGATTCATGACTCATGAATCATGAGTCATGAATCATGGATCATGAATCATGATTCATTCATGAATGATGAATCATGATTCATTCATGAATGAATCATGATTCATTCATGAATGATTCATGATTCATTCATGAATGATTCATGAATCATTCATTCATGAATGAATGAATCATGAATGATTCATGATTCATTCATGAATAAATGATTCATGATTCATGATTCATGATTCATGATTCATGATTCATGATTCATGATTCATGATTCATGATTCATGATTCATGATTCATGATTCATGATTCATGATTCATGATTCATGATTCATGATTCATGATTCATGATTCATGATTCATGATTCATGATTCATGATTCATGATTCAAGATTCATGATTCATGATTCATTCATCCATGATTCATTCATGATTCATGGTTCACGACATGACTTGATCATTAATCATGAATCATGAATCATGAATCATGAATCATGAATCATGAATCATGAATCATGAATCATGAATCATGAATCATGAATCATGAATCATGAATCATGAATCATTCATGAATGAATCATGAATGAATCATGAATCATTCATGAAAGAATCATGAATGAATCATGAATCATAAATCATGAATCATGAATCATGAATCATGAATCATGAATCATGAATCATGAATCATGAATCATGAATCATGAATCATGAATAATGAATCATGAATCATGAATCATGAATCATGAATCATGAATCATGAATCATGAATCATGAATCATGAATCATGAATCATGAATCATGAATCATGAATCATGAATCATGAATCATGAATCATGAATCATGAATCATGAATCATTTATTCCTGAATGAATCATGAATCATTCGTGATTCATTCATTCATGAATGAATGATTCATGATTCATGATTCATTCATGACTCATGATTCATGAATCATGAATGATTCATTCATGATTCATGATTCAATGATTCAATTCATGAATGATTATGATTCATAACTCATGAATGAATGATTCATCAATGAATGATTCATGATTCATGATTCATGATTCATGATTCATGAATGAATCATGAATCATAAATCATGAATCATGAATCATGAATCATGAATCATGAATCATGAATCATGAATCATGAATCATGAATCATGAATCATGAATAATGAATCATGAATCATGAATCATGAATCATGAATCATGAATCATGAATCATGAATCATGAATCATGAATCATGAATCATGAATCATTTATTCCTGAATGAATCATGAATCATTCGTGATTCATTCATTCATGAATGAATGATTCATGATTCATGATTCATTCATGACTCATGATTCATGAATCATGAATGATTCATTCATGATTCATGATTCAATGATTCAATTCATGAATGATTATGATTCATAACTCATGAATGAATGATTCATCAATGAATGATTCATGATTCATGATTCATGATTCATGATTCATGATTCATGATTCATGATTCATGATTCATGATTCATGATTCATGATTCATGATTCATGATTCATGATTCATGATTCATGATTCATGATTCATGATTCATGATTCATGATTCATGATTCATGAATGATTCATTTATCATGCTTCATTCATAAATGATCATGAATCATGAATCATGAATCTTGAATCATGAATGATTCATTCATGAATGAATGATTCATGATTCATGATTCATTCATAACTCATGATTCATGAATGATTCATGATTCATGATTCATGATTCATGATTCATTCATGATTCATTCATGATTCATTCATGAATCATGAATCATGAATCATGAATCATGAATCATGAATCATGAATCATGAATCATGAATCATGAATCATGAATCATGAATCATGAATCATGAATCATGAATCATAAATCATTGATGAATCATTCACTGATGAATCATTCATTCATGAATTGAATCATTGAATCATGAATCATGAATGAATCATTCATGATTCATGAATCATGAGTCATGAATGAATCATGAATCATGAATCATGAATCATGAATCATGAATCATGAATCATGAATCATGAATCATGAATCATGAATCATGAATCATGAATCATGAATCATGAATCATGAATGATTCATGAATGATTCATTCATGATTCATGATTCAATGATTCATTTCATGAATGATTCATTCATGAATGATTTATTCATGAAGGATTTATTCATGAATGATTCATTCATGAATGATTCATTCATAAATGATCATGAATCATGAATCATGAATCATGAATCATGAATCATGAATCATGAATCATGGATCATGAATCATGAAACATGAATCATGAATCATGAATCATGAATCATGAATCATGAATCATGATTCATGATTCATGATTCATTCATCCATGATTCATTCATGATTCATGGTTCACGACATGACTTGATCATTAATCATGAATCATGAATCATGAATCATGAATCATGAATCATGAATCATGAATCATGAATCATGAATCATGAATCATTCATGAATGAATCATGAATGAATCATGAATCATTCATGAAAGAATCATGAATGAATCATGAATCATAAATCATGAATCATGAATCATGAATCATGAATCATGAATCATGAATCATGAATCATGAATCATGAATCATGAATCATGAATAATGAATCATGAATCATGAATCATGAATCATGAATCATGAATCATGAATCATGAATCATGAATCATGAATCATGAATCATGAATCATGAATCATGAATCATGAATCATGAATCATGAATCATGAATCATGAATCATGAATCATTTATTCCTGAATGAATCATGAATCATTCGTGATTCATTCATTCATGAATGAATGATTCATGATTCATGATTCATTCATGACTCATGATTCATGAATCATGAATGATTCATTCATGATTCATGATTCAATGATTCAATTCATGAATGATTATGATTCATAACTCATGAATGAATGATTCATCAATGAATGATTCATGATTCATGATTCATGATTCATGATTCATGATTCATGATTCATGATTCATGATTCATGATTCATGATTCATGATTCATGAATGAATCATGAATCATAAATCATGAATCATGAATCATGAATCATGAATCATGAATCATGAATCATGAATCATGAATCATGAATCATGAATAATGAATCATGAATCATGAATCATGAATCATGAATCATGAATCATGAATCATGAATCATGAATCATGAATCATGAATCATGAATCATGAATCATGAATCATGAATCATGAATCATGAATCATGAATCATGAATCATTTATTCCTGAATGAATCATGAATCATTCGTGATTCATTCATTCATGAATGAATGATTCATGATTCATGATTCATTCATGACTCATGGTTCATGAATCATGAATGATTCATTCATGATTCATGATTCAATGATTCAATTCATGAATGATTATGATTCATAACTCATGAATGAATGATTCATCAATGAATGATTCATGATTCATGATTCATGATTCATGATTCATGATTCATGATTCATGATTCATGATTCATGATTCATGATTCATGATTCATGATTCATGATTCAAGATTCATGATTCATGATTCATGATTCATGATTCATGAATGATTCATTTATCATGCTTCATTCATAAATGATCATGAATCATGAATCATGAATCTTGAATCATGAATGATTCATTCATGAATGAATGATTCATGATTCATGATTCATTCATAACTCATGATTCATGAATGATTCATGATTCATGATTCATGATTCATTCATGATTCATTCATGATTCATTCATGAATCATGAATCATGAATCATGAATCATGAATCATGAATCATGAATCATGAATCATGAATCATGAATCATGAATCATGAATCATGAATCATGAATCATGAATCATGAATCATGAATCATAAATCATTGATGAATCATTCACTGATGAATCATTCATTCATGAATTGAATCATTGAATCATGAATCATGAATGAATCATTCATGAATCATTCATGAATGAATCATTCATGACTGATTCATGAATGATTCATTCATGAATGATTCATGAATGATTCATTCATGATTCATGATTCAATGATTCATTTCATGAATGATTCATTCATGAATGATTTATTCATGAAGGATTTATTCATGAATGATTCATTCATGAATGATTCATTCATAAATGATCATGAATCATGAATCATGAATCATGAATCATGAATCATGAATCATGAATCATGGATCATGAATCATGAAACATGAATCATGAATCATGAATCATGAATCATGAATCATGAATCATGAATCATGAATCATGAAACATGAATCATGAATCATGAATCATGAATCATGAATCATGAATCATGAATCATGAATCATGAATCATGAATCATGAATCATGAATCATGAATCATGAATCATGAATCATGAATCATGAATCATAAATCATTGATGAATCATTCACTGATGAATCATTCATTCATGAATTATGAATCATAATTATTCATGAATGAATCATTCATGAATGAATCATTCATGAATGAATCATTCATGAATAAATCATTCATGAATTGAATCATTGAATCATGAATCATGAATGAATCATTCATGAATCATTTATGAATGATTTATTCATGAATGATTCATTCATGAATGATTCATTCATGAATGATTCATTCATAAGTGATCATGAATCATGAATCATGATTCATGATCCATGATTCATGATTCATGATTCATGATTCATGATTCATGATTCATGATTCATGATTCATGATTCATGATTCATGATTCATGATACATGATTCATGATTGATGATTCATGAATCATGAATCATTCATTCATGAATGAATCATGAATCATTCGTGATTCATTTATTCATGAATGAATGATTTATGATTCATGATTCATTCATAACTCATGATTCATGAATGATTCATGATTCATGATTCATGATTCATGATTCATGATTCATGATTCATTCATGATTCATTCATGAATGAATGATTCATGATTCATTCATGAATGAATGATTAATGAATGAATGAATAAATGAATGATTCATGATTCACGATTCATGAGTCATGATTCATGATCATGAATCACATGTCACATGTCATGAAACATGAATCATGAATCATGAATCATGAATCATGAATCATGAATCATGAATCATGAATCATGAATCATGAATCATGAATCATGAATCATGAATCATGAATCATGAATCATGAATCATGAATCATGAATCATGAATCATGAATCATGAATCATGAATCATGAATCATGAATCATGAATCATGAATCATGAATCATCAATAATCATCATCAATCATCAATCATCATCAATCATCATCAATCATCATCAATCATCATCAATCATCATCAATCATCATCAATCATCATCAATCATCAATCAATCACCAATCATGATGCAACGAAATTCACGATTGAGTTTCTTTAAATTATTACGGTGGCGCCAACATCGTACGTCATCTCCATGGTGGTACCCGCTGGATAGTCGATCGGATCTGGATGCATAACTTAATCTGTCGAAACGGAATACTCCTTATAGTCCAGTAAAATTATTTATTTAAAAGAGTACCGTTTGGACAGTTTAGATCCACAAAGTTCACACAAAAAGATTTCTGCGTTGTCCGCCATCTTGAAAAAGGTGTTTGTGTGATTTTCTCAAGTTTTACAGGTCCTAGAATGATTTTGTTCATTGTATATAGGAAAAATATTTTCTACAACTTTGTCTCATAAACATTTTTGACAGCTCTTTTGCATAAAAAGTTATTGACGAAAAACTGTCAAAATAAATAGTAGGTATAAATAGTCCAGTCGATATGTACCTTTTACCTTGAAAAAATTGCACACTTAATGAAACTTCCACAAATTGTTCGGGGATATACAAGGAAGACACCCTTAATTTATAAACCTCGAGGTCATAAATTTCCTTAACTAAGCACATTTTGTGTACTATATTAATTACAAAGTAAAATACCATTAAATTTCCTAAAAATTGGTTGGTGAACCAGATCTGATGGCACAATATTGACGGAGATACAGCTGATTAATTTTTGGGGTATTTTGAACCCTACAATAGGAGTCGGTGCTGTATGTACAGTACCGAGGTTTTTAACATAATTTGTGAAACTTAAAGAGAAAAATGCGGAAAAATTTTTACATTTGAGTGGCACGGGAGCAGGAACAAATAAACAAAAAACGTTTTCGGATAACGAAAAGGCTGTAATTGCGATACTCGACCTCAATGAAGTAGTGTCTGGGAACGCAATAGAAAAACAATTCGGTAGTCCTTCCTGCCAATAAGATGAGCCTCAGTTGACAAACGCTAATGAAGAAATTAACGCGGATGTTGACCATGTAATGAAAGAGATTTTTGGAATTGTGGACAAGGTTACAATATATGCTAACGTGGAGAACTTGCCCCCCATTCCACTTAATGCCAAAGTGCAAAACGTGCAGAATCTTCCTTAAAGAACAAAAAAGAATAGGAAAGCTATGCTCGAGAAACACGACAACAACATACAAGTGGATGTGCTTCATATTCTTCAGGAAAATCTTACCGCGTTTGAAAGCACACTAAACGCCATCCTGGAAGAAATGCAAAAGACGAACCAGTGGCACAAAGAAGCAGATAGGTGGAGGTGAAAAACATATGAATTAAAAAAAAAAAAACAAAATAGAGAAAATAAAATCAAAAACCTAAGAAAACACAAAGCGCGATTGGAATTTAATTGAAACTTTTTATGAGATATATAAACCGTAATATGTATTAACGTACATTAAATCTGGAAGACTCATTAAGTTTGATGCATCCCTCATTGCTTTTCTTGGAATATGTTGTATTCCTCTATCTTCGGATTCATTGTCACTACTCAAAAAGAATTCACAATGAAAAAACATTTCAAAATTTTACAAAACACAACTTAATAAAACTATGATAATTTTAATCACATTTTGACAACTGTTTAAAGGCGTGAAGTTAGATGCACTTGAAAAAAAAGGCATTTCTCCGTTTTATCTGGCAACAAATTCATGGAACCATTGTCGTTACTTGTAATCGCTTTATTTCGCGGCTATCGTTTTCATCGTTCTTTTGGCGCTCGTTTCGTAATAGGTAATACGGGCCCTGGGTTCCAATAAACATAGTGATCTATTATGCAACATATTGAATGGTTAAATTTAATAAATATTTTCTGCGTTTTCGTTTATATTCGCATCCCATAAACCTCTGACAAAATGGTTGGAAATGGGATGCTCACTGATTGAGCTCAGTCTTTTCTTCAATAACAAATCCACACAGCATTATGGATTCACCGACGATGTCGACGTTATGGAAAAAACCAAGCGAGCAGTTACTGGTTCCTTCGCAGATTTCAAGACGGAAGAGACCAACATGATGGGTATTGTTGTCTTGTTAACCAGGATGAGACGAAGTTTATGATTTCATCTAAAAAGCCGAATCAAAACGCAGACTTATTCGAGGTGAGTTGTGAATTTGTCTATACCTATGGGTACTAAACTCTAAAAAATAATAGAGGTGAATAAGGAGGTTAAGCCAAGCAAATCAGCCATATTATTATAGAATATTGGACATCTTCACGAAAAATGATGACCCAAAATAGAGGGATTGTGGTACTCCAGGAACTTCTTTCTATGTACCGAAGCGATAAACAGGTGGAACTACTCCCAATTAAGTACAATTCGGATCGAAATCCTTTGTTACTTACATACAGTGAAATTAAATGAAAATTATAAGAAGCTCATTATTGAAGATGTGGTGAGACTGATTTACTAATCTTGAAAACAAATAAAAAGAACACCCAATATATAGAATATTGTAATATATAAGTCTGTTACCGTAATATGGATTCAGAGCCAAAATAAATATTATAAAGAATTCTTAATTACTGACAGAATTGCAAATGCAGGCATAACATTAACAAATTCCAAGCTAAATCAGCTCCACCACCAACATCAGTGGGAGCACCATACCAGCAATAAGCACCTTATTCCCTTATGGTCTCGTAAAGTATCGTAAGAAGACGATTCCGATTCCGATTCCCCGAGTTACCAGAATGTATAATACCGACAAGAATTTTCATAAATCACAACAAGGAATTTTATGCTTTTCTTCGCAACAACGTGACTAAAGAATTGGTTACGAAGTTGGAAGTTTGCAGCGAAGCACCTCCACAAGGAGGTACAGCGAGACTCTTATTACAAATTACTTTTACCAGGCTTAGGATCACCAGCACGATGTTTGAGTTGTGTACTCGTGTAGTTGCTGTGAATTTCAAATAGTGTGGGCGATGGTGGTTAGTAAATAAGTTACATTGTAAACCTCGCGTCGATAGTGATACTCCAACGAAGCGACGAGAACGAAGCTATTGCCCGTCGTCGCTTTCGCATTTTAATTGTGTTCCGTTTTGGTTGTTTTCTTTCACGTCCTCTGGCCCTTGCAGTTAATGAATTCAACCCTAATTGCTCCTTTGGTGTTGAGCAAGTAAATTTTATTACAAGAATTCTACCAGAGTTAGTCGTGGGGTTCGAAGGCCAAGTTCATTGGTAAATATTCCTTGGTTTGAGTATGTATGGTACCACAAAGATTCTGGTTCTGGGGTAATGGGAAAGTCATATCTTCCTTCCAGGTACGTTAGGAGGCGGGAGGAAGAAACTGAAACAAAAGTGTTGTTCCGTCGCCTGTGCTGAACTTTGTGACTCTGACTCTCTAGCTTGATGGTGGTGCGATTTATTGCATACTTTTATGTCTTTTTTGCTGTTAATTGCTAATTTTTCCGATTTCTTGTTGCGCTTGAAGCTTTATTTACGGCTGAAGTGCTGCCGAGTTGTGGAAAGGGTTTTAATTAGTTGCCAAGATCGAGCTATTTATGGCAAATAATTCTATCCGACGGGCCATTCATAATGCTCTTCTTAGATATGGAAGGGTATAATTATAAGTATTGTGTGCGATTTCTTCAAGCATATGATTCAATTTTGGAGAATTTTAATTTTTTTAAATGTTTGATGTGGAAAGAGTGACTTGCTTTAAGGAATTCAAGACATGGCAAACAATAGATTTATTTTGGTTTGATGAAAGAAGAAATTCTTAATTGTGGTTGAGTTTTCTTGAATAATGGGAAAGAATTCACGTTTTTACTTTATGAGGAAACATTTAAGGTTAAAGTTACTGACTGTTTCTGAAGTTACTTACTGTGAGTGACTTTGTGAGTAGTCTCAGAACTTACTTACTTACTTACAGTCCGGGGTGGAAAAGGGCCTCAACCAACAAGCTTCTTCCAGGCGGCTCGGTTACTATAGCTAGCTGCCTCCAGTTTCGCACGCCACTTGCGTGCGCCACCTGCTACGTTGTCCTTCTATACTGTACCGTCCCACGGGGTTGGATTCAAAGGCCATCCGGGCCGGACCATTGGTGTCCATTCACTCTATGTGTCTCTTACAGTTTGTTGTTATATCTTCTTCTCCATTCCTCATTTACACAGATAGGACCATAAATCACACGGAGAATTTTTCTTTCAAAGCCTAGAGCGTTTTCATCAACCTTTAGTAATGTCCATGCTTCTGCACCATAAATAAGGATCGGGATGATAAGTGTCTTATAAAGGGACACTTTAGTTGCTCGAGAGAGGGCTTTGCTCTTCAGTTGCCTTCTGAGCCCAAAGAAACAGCGATTGGCAAGAGTAATTCTTCGTTGAATCTCAGCAGTAGTGTTATTGACTGAGTTGATAGCGGAGCCTAGATACACAAAGTCCTTTACGAACTCAAAGTTATAGCTGTCTATGGTGACGTTCTATCCTAGACGTCGGTGTTAGGTGTCCTTTCTTGTTGACAGCATATATTTGGTCTTGTCTTGAATCACCGTTAAACCCATTTTCTTATGGCTTCCTTCTCAATACTCACGAAAGCACCACTGACATCACGCTTTGTTCTTCCCGTTATGTCAATATCGTCGGCGTACGCGAGTAATTGGACGGATTTTTGAAAGATTGTGCCTCTGGTGTTGACGTGAGAGTTTTGCACTATTCTTTCAAGGATGATATTAAAGAAGTCACATGACTGTGCATCGCCTTGTCTAAATCCATTTTTGACATCAAAGTATCGTTGAGGTCTTTACCGACTTTAATGGAGCAGCGTGAGTTCTCCATCGTCATCCTGCACAAACGGTCGAGTTTGGTAAGGATGCCAAAACTAGACATGCTCTGTATAGTTCATCTCTATAGATGCTGTCATACGCGGCCTTGAAATCGATGAAAAGATGGTGGGTACCGATTTGAAATTCTTGGGTTTTTTCAAGATCTGCCGTAGTGCTAATATTTGTTCGATGGTAGATTTGTTCGGAAAAGAACTTAGTGATCTCTTGCGATTGTATCCGGCCGACATTGAATTTCCTAACAGTATTTCGACGTTTTGGCTTTGTTCTGGATATCCGTAGCATTACCTTGGCTACAACGAGGTAGTTAACGTTGGCTCCTCGGAACGTTGGGACATCTGTGATACTGGAAGAATGCCTCGCGTCGACCGTAATGTGGTCAATCTGGTTGACGGTCGATTGGTCAGGATGTCGCCAAGTCCCCTTGTAAATATCGAGATGGTAGAACTGCGTACTAGCTACCACAACGTTTCGCCCCGCAGCAAAGCCGATTAGCCTGAGTCCATTGGAGGTGGTGTTGTGCAGGCTGTTTTTACCGATTATTCCACCAAAGACGTCTTCTCTTCCTAGTTTGGCGTTAAAATCACCTAGGACAATTTAAATGTCATAACTAGGGCATTGCTCGTTTGTCTTCTCCAAGAGCTCGTAGAACTCGTCCTTGGGTTCTCATCTTTCTCCTCTGTGGGGGCATGTGCGCATATTAAGCTGATGTTAGCGAATTTGGCCTTGATGCGAATTATCGTGAGGCGCTCGTTCACATGGTTGAAACTGAAGACTTCTTGCCTCTAACTACGAATCCACATCCAAAAAGTCGCTGCTTTTGCTCATGGTAGCAGTCGCCGAAGTATATGTCGCAATCCTTCATCTTTCTTTTGCCCGGTCCATCCCATCGCACTTCTTGGATGGCGGTGATGTCTGCTTTACAGAACTCTAGGGCCTCCGCTAATAGTTCGGCTGCTCGTGGTCTGTATAGTGATAGGACATTCCACGTGCAGATCCGAAGTTCGTTGTCCTTATTTCGTTTGCATGGTTAGTCAACAGTAAATCCGTCCGTATCCGAGGCTTGTTGTTGCTTCACAACTAGAACTGCTTTACATGGCCGGGAAGTCACCCCGATGGCACAACCCCCAACCTGGAGGACCAGACCTTAAGTATAACTCCAAAGGCGGGGAGCCGGATCAACCTGAGCTCCGAATATGTCGAAGTAGCCCATATAAGGTGTTCACTAACTAGTTCAACCTGACTGGAACTGTAGACGCCACCGTTGATTCCATCAGTGCATTCCTCCGCTACCGTCTTGATGAAAGGAGAAAGTGGCCTTAGTGGAAACACTCCTCCCCCCTCTCTCGTTAGCTGCCACCACAACACTCCAAAGCGATTGGTTACACCGATCTCAGGTTATGGTACTAGGAACCCGATGTTCACCACGGGGAGGTGAGAGTAGAAGTTGGTAGTCAGAGGTTGGTTTGGGAAAACTTGTAGACGTTTGAGTCCGCTTGAATGCACATAACAACCCTTTGAACATCATGAAGTAGTCTCAGAAACTGCTTAATCAATATTTATTAAATTTTCCAAAAAAAATAACTAGCAATCCTGAAAGTGTTCATGCCGAAGTTGGTGTCGATTGGTCCATAAATAAAAAAAATCCATAGTGTTTCAAAATGACGTTTGATTTTACATTATTTTACATTATGTAGGTATGTATTTATTTATCAAAAAGCACACACTAATTTGTTCAATAATCAATGATAGCCGAAATAGACCAATTAGTAATCGGTTATATATGTAACCCCAGCCGTCTACCTCTTAAACCTCTGAAAACTCGCATCTTCTTCCGCTTGCTCTCACCTATTTTGGAGAACATATTTGAGCACTGACAATATTTTACACCTTATAAAATAACATATACTTTTTCACTTTATTGTATCTGTATGCAAATCACATTCTGGATATTTAAAAAATATTAAAGGGAAGGTTTATCTTATAATATTCATTAAATTATAATTAGCAAAAAATCCAGTCAAGTGAATACTAAAGAAATAACCTCTGGGTTATGTTATTTATAATTTTCTCAAAAAAGTATAGGACACTTCGGCATCCGGTTATTCGTTTTTGACCAAAAATTAATAGAAGCATTGAATTTTGAAAACAAAAATATTCCATACTACGTAAAATACAAAAAAATTACCTAGTTTAAACAGTTTAAATTTTTTTAATTTTTTTTTTTTGAAAATCAATTTTAAAAAGAATGTAAGAAAATAGATTGTTGGCTTTTTAAAATGACATAGCATGGCATTTAAGATTTTATGGTTGTTTTTTTGAAAACGTGTAGTTTTAGGAAAAAAATTATTAAGACATTTTTTGTAGGAAATTGTCTAAGCTACAAAATTGACATTTACTTTTTTTTCTAGCAGTGATAGTTGGGGAGATATTAAGGAAAAACGGGTTCGGGAGGCGTTTGACCCCCCGTTAAACCGTTAGCGTCGCTCATATCGAATGAATCGTTAAAAAGCGTTGCAAACTTTACTCATTAATACATTTCTGTAAAGGTTTCCGGAGAATCCCAAATGATCTGTTTCCTTTTCTAATTTCATAAAGTGCAAGGCTCATAAAAAGGGAATTCCGTCACACTATACCTACCATACGATATTATGTTTATATCATAATAAATTCCTAACGTAATAAACTGGTCTAAAAAAGGACCATCCCTTAGCTCTTTTTCAACTTCCTATATAGGTATACGTATATGTATGTACCTATATGTGCAAAAAATAAGATGTCATAAAACCATCAATTTTTTTTTTCATTCCATTCGCTTTTTTCAAAACCGGACAAAGGCATTCAAAGTAATCTAAATTTAAGTGAATGCTTTGTAAGTACGTAGTAAAAAAAAGTTTGAGAATGTTACGCTCTTGTTTGGAAAATTGCAATAAAACCGTAAACAACCCGATGAGACGGAATAAGTAAGTAGGTATATGTTGGTAAGAGAAACTATGCCCCTTCGACCATAATATAGGCATAGGGTTGGGGTTGGAAAAACTAATAAAACAGGAATTATTATCAGATTTCTTTGTACCTGAAGTTCATCACCCCATAGCGTCACTTTATTCACCTATGACTTTATTTTCTTCGCATTAGAAATGCTATAAAAAGTACTTTAAGGTTACAAAGGAGAAAAAAGTATTCCCTGCCAGCTTCTGATGTTTTATGTTTTTTTTTTTTTTAATTTCTTAACAGGATCATGACAAGGTATTAAATTGTGTAGATTAACAATGGTGTGGAAGTTTTGTATCTTGAACTTTCTACGTATCTTTCGAAAATGAATCTGATTATTCTTTTCTTCCGGGAGTTTCTCTTAAAAGACAAGATTGCTCAAAAATGACATGAAGTGGACGACAAGACAGCTGGTGGATAAATGAAACGCAGAAGAAATAGTGACGCAGTTATGGTTTAATTGCGATTCAAACAATTACATACATAATTGATAGGTATTAGGGTGGTGGTTTGAAGGTGAGTTCTATTACCTCGTTGTGATTTTGTTCATGAATGTGCTGCTGTGATGTAATAGATTTAGAAAAACATTGTTTCGCTAGGAGAGCTAACGACCGATTTTGGGACATTATTTTGGTGCGCCTGAATTGGTGTCCAATTATACAGAGCCATTCATTAATGAATGACAATTATGGATAGCGAAAACCAAAGTGCAGAAAACTATGGTAGGGAAGTAATATGTTGTTATTTTGTATGCACTTTGAAGGGCTGTTTCTTAGCCAATCCCGGTAGCCATAATATCTAGACAAAATTTCAGGCACCCTAAAATAATATCCCAACATCGGTCACTAGCTCTCGGACTATTAGTAGATATTGCTTATTTATTAAATTTTGAAATTACTATAGCCCAGTAAAATTAGTATTACTTCGAAAAAATTCGGACATAGCTGGATTTTTCTGGAGACCTATGCTTTTATGTCTTGAGTAAATAGTTTTCTTAAAAACTGTAGCTTATATGATTTTCTACAAAAAAGTCTCAACACTTTTCATCGTAGCATCAACCAGTTTTGAGAAAAAAGTGTTAAATTGTTACAAAGTCTGTTTTTAGGCAATATTGCACTTTTACACTATAGTTTCTGTCGCTTTTGCTTTATTTTTTTGTGTTTTTCCCATTGAGCCTAATCCACAGAAAAAGAAAATTGAATGCATGACTGGGTCACACGAATTTGCTCTTGTTACAAACTATGGGAATACAAAAATTTTGATTCATGAAATTACATATGTAGATATCATCATATTTTTCGTTTTATGTTGTTTAGCTAAAAGCTTTAAAGGCCATATTGTGCTGCATATTTAACTGATGTATGTGAGGTACCAAATATAAATTGAATAGGTTCAGCCGTTTTGAAGTTCCGGCTAAATTTGTAAGAAGCCGCTAACACCAAATATTCGTATAATTATTTCGTAATTTTGCCTTCTTTTTGTCTAATTTTCCTGGGCTACTAGCTGATCACCAAAATAATATGCGCGATGGGTAGCTATAGGTATTACCTTATTTTTGTGTATAAATTAACAAATGTAAGTGTGACTTTTTTATAATGGACAAAGTAAAAAACGCACAGAACAGAACAAAACAACTGCTGATTTTTAACACTTCTCGGAAATGTGTCTGATTTTTTACTAATTTTTTGATCTTTTTAAAAATGCTCTGACGTAATATTTCAAAAAGTGACTTAAAACCTTCTGACCACAGAATTATAACTAGGCAAGAGTTTCGTCGAATGTATATTATGGTTGGGCCTTTAAGTGAGCGAAAAAGACAGAACACTTAAGGAAACTTAGGTATAGCAAAACAGCCGAATCAACCAATATAACTTCACAGATCGTAGTCGTAGTGAGTTATTCGTTGATATATACCTAAATATCTAGGTAGGTACTCAACTAAATTAGTCTAGAGCTAGACTCAAGAGGTTTTATTATGTAACCACATGGACTATACGATATACAGAACTTCAAATCAGCAGTTTTTTGAGCTTGTAAGCAAACGTGAATGACAGTGGGATATTTCCATCTTTACATTGTTAATCTCCGAGTAGGAAATTTGCTCCTCAATGAAAAATTTCTTGGTGAAATTTATACCACTTTTATATTATATGAGATGAAGTTCTCTGATTTCACTCATTAAAAGTAATGCAAACAGTCAGCGGTTCGTCATTGGCATCTAAAACTCCAAGGAATTCGATAATGAAAGCAATAAATTTTTCTTGCACTTTGTCAGCGGTATTTGGAATTCTTTTTCTATAGTCTTGACTCACAAAACAACCCTTTCCTTACTTCGGCAAAATCATGCTGATATCGCTTATGAAAAGCAATGTACCTTTTCAAGCACTCCGTTTGCTTGGCAAAATTTATATTTGACCTGAATAAAAAATTTCTGATGCAAAAGTAGATGAACACTTTTTGTTTTGGGTCTTTCCCGCGATCGGTCGGCGACGCTAATTAGGTCCTTTTTTGTCGCGAGTCATTTCTTTTGTTCTAGTAGATTTACTTTTTATTTTGTGGCATCGAAAAGTAGGTAGAATAAGTGCAAGCTATAAAAATAAAATCAATAAAAATTTAAAAAAAAAGTACTGCGAAAAAAACAGTTTACTGCTATTTTCAATTTTTGAGGAAAAAGTACTGTTTTTCGTCCAAAAAAAGATACGAGCGTTAACTATACGCTATACCTATTCACTTCACTTCCAAGAAATATAAAATAATAATGACGTTTTCAACAAGGTTAATAATTATGCACGACTGCATTAAAGTAAAGTAAACCTATAGGTATTCAAAACATAACTTGTGGGCAAATAACAAACTAAACATTTTCTGTAGTAAAAATTTAAATTTTCTCTTTCAATAAAAAGCTCTTAGTTGCGGAAACTTGCCAAGAAAATGAGTATTTAAATATGTAGGTAGGTAGGTATCTATTGTAGGAAAATTCCTGCCGACTAAATTCTGAATCTTAAAATGTAACATAAAACCGCTTCCTACCCTTTAAATGTTTATATGTAGCCATCCAATTTCACTTGCATTTTCAAATTGCAGCAGGAGAAAAAAAAAAAGGTTGGTATGGTTCCTACAAAGTTCGTAAAAGATTTGCGACTGTGTAGCTATTCCTGTCTTACAATCCTTTCGCTTCAACAACCCTCGCACCTCGTTACCATTTTTCACGCGCCTGATCATCCAGCTCATGTAGCTTCAAAACCAGTTAAAGTGTAAATGCAATTCGTTTTCATGCGTGCGATGTCTTCACAAAAATTGCATCTTCCCCCAACACTTGACAAGACGACAGGAGTCTTATTCAATTCACGTTCAAATGCAAAAAAAATTAACTAAAACATGAACACATAAGGGGTGCCTGCAGAAAGGACCGAACCGATGACGATCGACCGGTTGTGTAAAACATGTTTATGCAATCTCCATTTTTCTATGTTAATGGTCAAGGTCTAAGGAGCAAAAAATTATGCACGCAAAAAAAACCGAAGAAACCACCACAAATAATTTGAAAACACGAAAAACCTGAATAATATAAAAAAAAGAACTCTAAAGGAATGAAGAAGAACATACCTATAATTTTTTAAAACAAAAATAAAGTTCTGATCGTAAGAGAAGATTGCAAAAATAATCCTTAACTTGATTTGGAACTGCAAATGACAGGTTAACTTTAATGTAACAAAACATATTAAGATAAATCAGATATTCTTTGCTGACAATGAAAGCCGTCACAATTAAAAATTCTTCATCCATGCACTTAATGTATGAGTGGAAGTTTTAGAGGGAAATGAGTATTTAACATTTTCTAATCCATTTAGGGCTTCTCCCGACATTTATTTCAATTGAATAGTTGTGCACAAGTGTGGAAAGGTTAAAAACCTAAGATCTATGATCAATAACGAAGAACCTTATGATACCGTTTTCGACAGACGAGGTAGCGTGAATACTTTATAATCTTCTGTCAATGTCCGCTAAGCTGAAAGAAAAGTTCTACATGTGATTGTTCCTTTTGCTGCAGAGCTTACATACGGTTTATAATGTTGAACAATGTGCATATAATAAAAAATTCTAACGGAAACTTCACCATTGGCAACAAATCAGTCACACAAAATCTTATCAAAATCGATCGCATTTTTTTACGAGAAAAATTGGATTATCTTTAAGTCTTATTTTACAGCTACCGTTAATATGTTTATTTATTTTGAAAACATGAAAAACATAACCTTTAGCTACAAATCCATTCTACGAAATTTGATCAAAATCGATTGTATTTTTTCGAGAAAAATTGAATTATCCTATGATAAAAATCAGAAATACGCCTGGGGCATAAAAAATACAGAGTACCAAGTTTAAAGAAAGTCGGACCGGGTGTCGATATATCCAGACTGACAGACGGAAAGACAGACAGACAGAATTTTCGGATCTACTTTTTTCGTGTTCTCTTTATTTTTTACGAATGCAAAACTTTCCTTATAGAACCTATAATCGCAAGTATAAAAATGCAAAGAATTATTTAAATTACATTTTTCTCGAAAAAATTCCGATCAATTTTGATTGAATTTTATATAAGTGATTTATTGTCCATTGTGATGCCCTTCATCTAAAACTTTTCTTACGGAGTAATTTACTAACTGTATCCTGCCCTACAAAGGGTACTTTTTGATACCGATTATCTCTCAAACGGCTTGACCGATTCTGACGAAATTTTATATTCTTTCTGATAGGATGTATTTTTCAAAAAAGTCAGTTTTTCTTAATATAATTTTTTTCGAAAAAAAATCCGATCAAATGTGAGTGATTTGTTGTTAACGGTGAAAAGTTGACGAATTTCCAAGTCGTTTACACGAAGGTTACTTGCCACAAGAGCAAGTTTGTGCGTGTCCTTTATTTCCTTTCACTCGTCAAATTTTTGTGAAAATTTCAGAGCAAAATTCTGAACAGGCGATTTCAATCTTAACTTTGTTTTTCTCTATGCTGGAACAAGGAATAACGTATGTATATATGTTCAAAAACTGAAGCTAAAGAAAAACATTATTAACTTACATAGGTATTATACAATTCTACAAATTTGTCGAACCTGTAAAACGCATTTTCATTTCATTGTGACGTGACATAATAAAGTCAGTAAAATACAATCACAAGTTTATCATAAATATTTTGTTATTGTTAGATTATCACAAATTTTTCGTTACAATTCGGTTTGCGTCCTAATTTGAGAAATTTGTCGTAATGTACCCAATATTCACAGAAGCATATACGCTGTGGTACAGACATTTTATTTTCATAAATTCATTGCCAACTAAATGTTATGCATACATTGTATTGAGCTCCCTTTCCAAACCAACGAGAGTGATGGTTATCGTATGAACCTATTGTAATTGAAACAGAAAAATAACTATCTATGAAATAACTTATAAGTTCATCTCTGGTGGAAATTGATTTCACACGACCTAGGTGACCATCAATTCACATCGCCTCCGCGTGAAAATAGATTGTGTACACTTATTTGGGTGAAGTTAATTATACAATTTAAATATATTCAAAAAAAAAAATTATTTCCCACCCTCGCTATCACGTCACTTCAGAGTGAAGTTGTTTCCAACAAAAAAGTGAAGGTATTTACCTTTTGTGTGAAATATTTCCCATGTGAAATTACTTCCCGAGAAAGTTATTTCTTTGCATCTTTGTGATTATTGACCACCTATTCACGTAATTTCCGAGCTTATTAAAGGTAGAAGTTATGGTTGGTGGTTTAATTTGCCAAAAATTCTATCAAAGCGTTCTAAACGACTTGCGGGCTCAAAAAAAAAAGAAATACCTATTTATCTTGAAGAAGTCATCAATATTCCTGGTAATATTCCTCTGGCCTCGTTGGTGACAGAATTGATCACCAGAGAAATTTCGAAGATATTTTAAACCCTTTTTTACCTTCAAATATGTCTTGTGTTATCAGAAATTAATCAAATACCTACCTTAAACAGTTTTATTTAAAAAAAGGTACGATATTTTAGGAACGAAATTTGAATCAAAATTTTAAAATGAGAAGTGAATGTTTTCCTTTTGCAAAAGCATGTTGTTATAGATATGTGCGTGTATGAACAACACACATCCCGATTATTTTTAGTATCCAAACTAATACCAAATAAAAAAAACTATTGTCCTCCCATTTTATAAGCCTATTATTATAAAGGTATGTGTGTACTTGTGACCTACAAACAACCTTTTGCGTAATATCTATACTACTAGTATTTTTGCACATTTCTTTTACTTTGTTTTTTCAATAAAAAATAACAAAAGCAACGAAAAGAAATACGAACAAAAACAAGAACCTGAATTTTAGATTTGAGGAACAAAAAAAAAATATAGAACCAAAGGCAGTTTTTTTTTGTTCTTTTAACCAGTTCCACTTGCACTCTAATACGCAGAACCATAAATTAAATCAGCCTTTGTTTTCACGAATTATGTATTCTTTTGATAGCCATTATAGTGAAAGAAAATCTATATGTACCTAAAACCTATTTTCCAAATAAGGAGTTTGCTTCCTTGTTAATCAGATTAACATACAACAACTTACCCTTGAGTGGTTTATTGGATTTTATTTAAAACCAACACTTTTCTATTCATAGATCTTAACATCAGATTTGCGAATGGATTTTTGGTGTCTTTTCCTGTCACGGCCGTCACGGGATGTCAAAGTGGTTTCGATTGTTAATCCGAAATAGCAAAGCTGTGCTCTATCTCATTGGGATCGAAAAAGATCAAATTGAAACAATAAGAACTTACTAGTTCATTCAAGAGCTCTTAAGTCGCTAGTACCTTTTATATTCAATATAAAGCAATCATTTTGTATTCCAAGAATCCTGATGACGAATAAATTAAGAACACTACGTTACGGTTTTACAATAAATAAACAAAGAACTATTTTATTTTCAAATACCTAGAATACATTAGAATTAGAAATAATTTCCGATACTGTGAAATTATTATTATGGACACAAAGTTTTATTAACAATAATCATTTAAGAAAGAACAAAGAAGCCACTCCCTATTATTTAGTGTTTCTTTCAATGGCCAAATATCACGAAATGTTCTCATATGATGGAACAATTTAATTGTAGGCGTCAATACAAGAAAAAAAGAACACAAAAAAAATAATTTATATGCAAATGATTTGGTAAATATGAGTTTCTCAAAACAATTTCGTTTCGGCATAATAAAGGTTTTTTTTTTAATTGGTCTTAATTATAGATCAGTTGGAAGAATAAATTTATTCTCCCCATAGTGAAGCCAAATCGGCAGTAAAATTAAACAACACCTCTATAAAAGGTATTATAGAGACGAAAAAAAAAATCTAATAAGGATTGCACAACTATTGCTTCCGTCTTCCGGAATAAAATATCAAGAAGGGTTGACCTACTTCCTTTCTGTTGTTTTGTTTTTTTTTTTTGTCTTTTTTCTTTGTGATTTTTTTTGGTTTTGTTTTTGAATTGGAATTTTGTTTACCTACTTCTTTGTCAAGGGCAACATGATACCCTAATGATGATAATAATGCCGTTTTAGTTTTGAAGAAAAAAAAATGACAAAATGGTTGCATAAAAAGGTAGGTAGGTAAATGTGTTTGTGTTCTGTTTTTAAGGGATTAAATTACAAAGCTGACCTTGTTTGTAGCACTCAGGTTGTCCCTTTAATAATTCAATCTACGTTGATGTTTATAACTATATAGTTAGCTAGGTTTTATTTGTTTCAAAAACATCATCCTCTTTGTCATATTGTTCAGCTGATGAGTGACACATATTAGATAGGTACTTTAATGTAGAGTTTAGGGTAAACAAAATTGCACCCTTTTTATTCCGATACAAATTACTTATTTGAAATAAAATAAGTATTTGCAATAAATTAAAAAAAAACGAACTCGAGATAGCAGTACCTAAAAAGAAAAATTATAACCTACGATGAAATAGTCAACAGGTCAAAAGCCTTAGGTCTGATGCATCAGCATACACCTACATTTATAACTACAAATCAATAATTACAAAATAATACCTAGGTAGTAAAACCACCAAATCGGGCCGACAGTTGTAGGTAGTTTTACATATATTTGATTGTAAAAATCGAGTGGACATAATAGAGCGTCATTTTGAAAAAGATAAAATAACAAAAAGGGAATATTCCAGCTTCAAAAACATGTGTAGGTAAGCGTTTTACAAAGTTTCAAAAAATTATGGGAACAATTTAACTGTGAACCGCAATTCAAAGTAAAAATGGCTAGCTGAAAACCGCTCAATAGTGTTGAAAGAGCTAAAATCGACTTACTACCAGAACAATGGCTAACCAGGCTTTCTAGAACAAACAAAATGAAACGGAATTTTAGAGTGATTAATTTCTCCTTGCCTGAGAAACGAAGATTTTTATAGAAAAAAACTGAAAATAGGTTAAAAGAAACGATAACAATAACCGTTTATCGAAGTGCAATTTTAAGATTTGCTTCCGATACTTGTGAATCTGCCACAAAATTAAAACAAAAAATTCGTGTTAGTGCAAGCGTTTCAATTTCAACATTCCTAAAGAGTAACCAACATTGCCAATCATCAAATACGAATAATGCTTCAAGATAAACCATCACTCAACGTGCATCAAAAATGTAGACGTTTAGAATTATCTAATTGACTCTATATTGACTAATTAAAGGATTCCTGTGGTTTTTTCGGATGAGATGAAATTTAGTTTTATGATGGCCCTGAAAGGTTTAATTATAGAATTATATAAAAGAAGTATTTCTGGCTTTTTAAAAAAGTATAGCATAGCATTGGAAGTTTTACTGTTGTTTTTTAATCATTTTTTATTTCTGTAAGTCAATTTTTAGAAAATCTCATATTTATAATGAATAAAGCGGGCAAATACAACGAATAATCGAATCACCATAGGACTTACCTGTCAGAAAGACGAAACACCTCACCTACGAAAAAAAGAACTGGTGTAATCAAGGTCTTAGAGTGAGTTCTCATTATGTGGACTTGACATTTGTTTTGATTTTTGTGTATCTACTTCTCTATTGAGTTGAACCTCCTGGAACCGCTTAAGAATTTTGAGTTAAATTGTTGTTAAAATCAAAACCAACTATTAGCTCCAATGCAAATGTGAATCATTGACTTATCAAACCGCGTAGGTCTGTATAAGATGTATTGAACACACCTCCATTAGTAAGAACCATACTATGCATCTTTTAAAAAAAGCTACTGGACTTGACGACAGCCACGTAGTCAGGCGGGGGATTGAGGGGCTGAACCCTCTCCCGAAAAGATTTTAATATTTTTTTTCCTAGAATTTAACCTATTCCATCTACATAAAGGTCAGTCAAACGACACCAGTACACACATAATCTGTCATCAGACAAAATGAAGTGTTAAGATTTTTCGTCCAACAAATGCACGCATACAGCCTTGTTCTTACCAACACTATATTATAGATTGATGCCAAAAGGAAGAAAATCCTGAAAAACTCGTTGACGTCTTGTGGCGTAGAAAAATTTTAGCTAAAATTTATTTAATAGAAAATGTTCATATCGGTTGAAATGATGTTTATTACGTACGGAATCATTCATATAAGTGATAACGTTCACCCAAACACCCCATAAATCATATGTAATGGACAGTGGAAATCACGCGGTTAAAAACTTTATAGAATCGCAAAGATTCATTTTCCTATTCATGATCATGGCCAATACGGTCACCACAACTAACTATCACCAAACGCTATCCACGTTCATTGGTATCAGACACAATTACTGGTAGTGGCATTCTGACTGTTTTTATGGAAAATAGGAAAACATTCACGATCATAGAATAATAAATAAATAGAACATCATCTCAGGATACTTCACCCATTTTTCCCTACAAACTTTCAAAACTGCAAAGATTTAACTTTTTCTATGGGAGGAGACGGAGGAGTACAAGTTGATGACTTGTGTTCACGATGAAGGTAAGAGGAGCAAATGTTGGCATTTTAATTGATTTAGTACTCGCCTTTTCTCGGTAAGCTGTTACGTTATTGAAATATCAACAGTTAGTTCCATATAGAAATTGAATCTTCAAGTGAAGATAACGTCGGTCGGCGCGGCGCGCGTGGCGATACGTGAAGAAATTACAATTGAAAACGAATAAGCGAGTGGCCTCACGAAATTACCAGTCCGTTATTGCAGAGTTCTCCGGTCAATTATTTTGGATGGAAAATGGCCTGATTTCAGTCGGTTATGTCAACGGCCTTATTAAATTTCCACCGAATTTTCGTCATTTTACCTCGATGCCGTTAAAGGTTATCATATCCTTCAGAATTATGGTGACCATGATTGGCTGAGTGCACGATCCAAAATCAACTGTTTAAACAAAAATATATCGATCACTTGAATTTATTCGTTCAAAATCAAATCGCCGTTGGTTGATTTAAGATTCGGAAATTTGTGTTTTTTGAAAAATGATTTTTTATTTAATATTTTCAAATACATTTTTTTTTTTATTCTTTTTAAAAATATGTATGCAATAAAATATAATTATGAAAGACAGCACTTTATCATAAATTAGATTTTATTAAAATGGATAGTTTTTTCGATAGAAATAGAATTAACGGTTTTTCAAAAATAAGGTAATTTATATTTTTCATTGATTTACTAAGACTTTGGGTCAAGCCCCACCTCCCCCCCCTTGAAATGAAATCCTGGCTACGGGGCTGCTTTACGATAATAGTTTCACAGTTTCTGAAAGCAGATGCAGCTAAATTTTGTATGGTTTCGGAATATGAAACCAGCCCCAACGACTTTAAAAATGGGTTATTTGAAAACCTATCAAAAACTAGTAACCTAAAGAACTGCAATAACTGGATTGTAATTGCAGTTTTGTCAATAATCCGGTGAAAGCGCTCCGACTGCGGCGAATCAAAAAAGATAAAGCTATCTGGTTGCTGCCCGTTGCTACCAGATGGATTTGAAGTGCTGCGCCTTCAGCAGCCGGAAATAAAGTTATCTAATTTATTAATTTTTGCTATAGCATCTTCTTTTAAGACATAAGTTTAAACCTTGCCTAACTTGTCGTGGCGTATACTTGTACTCCCTGGAAAGCAATTTCAATAAATCATTTCTGACCGCCTTCAAATTGTCTGCATAAAAACCAATTCCACCCCTTTATCTCCAATAAATTGTAAAACTAATTTCCGAAATTTCATTTAACCCCACAATATGAGTTAAATAAAAAAAAAATCCACGGAAACATTGAATTCCGTTTGAAAATCTAATCAGCATCCCTCTCCTTAGTCCTTGGCTGTGTTAAGTTGCTGACTCAGTTTCCTTGGTTCCAAATTGATTTCTTTTTTTTCCGCGGAAATTATATTTAATTTATTTTTCTCATTAAACTTTTTTTTTTACTTAAATGTATGGTGACACAAGAAAGGACTACAAAGGACTAAGGTAATTAAAATATTTTTTTTTCCATTTTTTATCCCATTCATGCTGAGAATCTAAATGCTAAATTGCTTTCTAATACAAATCACATGCAGGACACAAACAATTTTTTTTAAGGCGTCCTTCTGTCAGTTTTGTTTCTCAATTTTTTTTGTGTGCATTTTTCAAGGAGTTAACTAAAGGAATGAGAAAGGATTTTTTTTCAACATTTTGCGGCAACATTTTTTTTTTAAATGTCCCCTGTGGGCACTTGATGTAAATACGCCAGCACACGCAAGTGTACTAATTTACCATCCAAAGGAAGAAAGGGAAATTTGCATGTGCAGGAAAAAATATTGTTTGACAAAAAAAAAATAACAAATACGAAATTGGGTGAAGACAATTAAACAATAAAAACAGCTGACGTCATTGAAGGGTTGAGGCGATTGAGTAAAAAAAAGAAACAAGGAAAAGGGTTAGAAATGGAACGATTCAAAGGATTTTTTTTGGCTTGTGTAATTTATTTGTAAACGCATACGGCTTTTTGGGGGTTTCCAAAGGATATATCATTTTTAATAGTTTATTCGGCTGAATTTTAATTGCTAATTTAATTTTGTGTTTTTTCTTTTTTGGTGGGCGTAAAAGAAAAAAAAAGATGAATAAGCAGTTTCTTGCAAGGTGGTGGTTGGATTCATTTTATGAATATAAATTAAGTTTTACGAAAAGGTTGCGATACCTACTTTTTTGTTTAGTTTGTCAGGTAAATTTGGTTCGTTCCTGCAATCCACCTGCCTTTTTTTTTTTTGCTTGGATGGATAGCGATGAAGAGCAGATACCTACATATATACCTACTAAGGTATGGTATATGTGTTGTAGGTATCTTAAAAGTTCAGTTTAATTAATTTATCACAAAATTTACTCCCATTTGTTAAAAGATATTCAAGGCCTTAGTTTCCCTTTATCGTTCGACATCCTCTTATGAAGCAAGCAATCTGTTTATTTGTTTGGCAATTTAATTTCTTTTCACATTATAGTCAACGAACATAATTCATCCGATGGGAAGTGCTTACTTAAATGACAACATGTATCTACAAAATAAATAAAATTGCGTCTCCCGGATTGATATACTATACTTTTATAATATACATGCTGGCACAGCAGATGTCCCTCGCTGACTCGATTTCTTAAAAACTATCTCATAAACGGATGGAACATTTGATGGTGTTCTATTCTGTCTAATGGTGCGGTACCATTGAAACGGATTTTGAATTAGTTCTGCGAAATGGTATTTAATTAGATTAGTTTTTGGGGAGACATTTATTTTATATGGAAGGGAACTTGCTGTGCCCGACATGAGCATGCTAATAAATCTTAAAACTTAAATGTCTATTTATACAAAGTGGAGTTCGGTTAATTAACACGTCTAGTTTTTTCAATCTTCTCAAAAGAAAAGAATTTAAGAAAAAAATAAACAATTTTAACATGTGTAGTAAAGACTTAAGGAAGTTGAAATTCTTCCTCCGAATGCATTCATCCAAAGGGAAATAATATATGTCATTTCATGAACTGTCAAATTAAAGTTCTTGTTTTATGCATATAATAATAGTTGATATTCCAAATTAAAGAAGAATATCTCAACAACCGTTTTCGAACAATTGCTCTACCTATGTATCTCTACCTACTTTCCAAAAGACTTTTCATGCTGCGAAGAAGTGCCTAAAATCAAAGTTGAAAAAAGTTATTGGGCCTGTGAAAAATTCCAAAATGGAAAAATCCGAGAGAGATACCTTCCGAGTTTTGGAAAAAGATTGGAGCCACCCATGTCTGGACGGCTGAAGGTCACGATTCTTGTCTTTATACTGATTGGTTATTAGATAACAAAATACATTTCGGTTAGGTATATCCGGTGTTCAGTATACATGGTTTTGTTTTCGTTAAATCAAGTATTTATCCAATATGTAGTCCAGAGCAATATACAACCATGCAGATTCGTCAAAGAATTAACTTAAAGGTTTAGGTTATTGATACAATTTGTGTGCAGGGGATCACAGCAACCTAAGAATTAAGGAAATATAGGCAAAATGCCCCGACTGAAAGTTAGTGTATCTAAGCCAAGGAAGCGTTTTGAGTCCTATGTTCTTCCTTACTATTATTGATTATCGACATCCTGGAAGTGGATCAGTGCCTTAACCAAAATTATCTTTCCAACCAGTCTAAGCCGCTGCCGGCTACTGTATATACATACACTCCGTGTCACTTGATTAAGGACAGGCAGTTTTCTATTTTAATTTTGCGATAATTTTCAAACCCCTCGGTATTTTGTTAATAACTAAATGCACATTAAATGAAGGATATGTTAGGTTTTTATTGTAAAAAAAAATTTAGGATAATGTTGATAATCGCAACATTTATGACGCTTTTCCTAAAAAGGTCGTAAAATGTCCCTGCTTTTTTTGTTTCACTTGATTAAGGTCAGTGTCAAAATCTACCTGGTACCGTTATTTTAATCAAATAAAAGGGTACTTGCTGTATGAGGGAGCTTAATTCAAGTAAAAACTGCAAAGAGGAAAATGGCCAAATTCTAGCCTACCGGGATGAAGGGAAATCTATCCGTTTTATAGCCAAGAAGATTGAAAGAAGCAAGTGTGATGTCAACAATTATCTTTAGGACCCGGAAAGCTATGGAAAGAACATCAAAGGAAGAATCGAGAAGATCACTAACATGTAAGCAAAGGCGGGCGATACTGAGAACAGCTTCAAATTCAAGGCTCTCTGTAAGTAAAAGCAATGCAGAAACTGGAGTTAAAGCTAGTAGATCAACTGTTTTTCGGGCGATACAGAAGACCGACCATCACTTACAAATCGATACTGGAGAGTGCTTTTCCGCATTTTTCTGAAATATTTAAGATAAGACAATGCACCGATACATACAGCACGGACAACAAAAACCTGGATTCAGAACCAAAATGTAAACCTACTTGCATGGCCATCATATTCATCCGGTCTGAACATCATGGTGCATTTGGTTTTTCCCAAAATACCGAGGGGTTTGAAAAATATCGCAAAATAAAAATAAAAAACTGCCTGTCCTTAATGAAGTGACACGGAGTGTATATATACCTACTTTGTAGCACACCAATTTCTTTGCAGATCTTCTTCTTCTTATCACTTGTCATGCTACCATAGGTAACGTATTTCCTCTCATGTGAACTCCCACAGGTATGGCTTCACAGATCTTAGAGGCTGGAGCATTTTTGTCCAATCGCTGATGTAAAAACATTTTTCACTTAAAACGACAAAACAAAACGCAAAACGTTACTCTGGCAACCATTTTCCGGCTTGATAATAAAGGGTTCTCCAATAAGAGGTGTTATTTTGAATAGCCCGCTATATCGGTAGCTGTCACTTTTGAAGCTGTCATTTTTTGACATTTGACAAGTAGAAACTACGCCATTAATAAAAATGGATCGAAACATGCTTCAACAACGCATTGAAATTCACTATAAAAATGGTGAAAATTTGGCAGAGACGGTTCGTAAAACTGAAACATTTTTGGGTCGTCGTGAGGCACCTTGTCGGACCGCAATACAGAAATTGGTGGACAAATTCGAGCTGTTGGGACAAGTTAAGGATGTGAAGAATAAAACCCGTGCACGTCGCTAAAGAACAACTGAGAATATTGCTGTTGTAGCCCAAAGTGTTGAAGAAAACCCAGGTTTGTCCATTCCTCGTCGTTCTTTGGAATAAGGCATTCCACAAACGTCATTACTCCGTATTTTGCATAAAGACTTGGGTCTTAAGGCTTATAAAGTTCAATTAACGCAAGAACTCAAGCCGGCTGATCGTCAACAACGTCGTGTCTTTGCTGATTGGGTCATTGAATATCAAAATAACACCTCTTATTGAATAACCCTTTATGTTATCGCAGTTATACATTTTTTATTTTGAATGTTTTAGTGAAAAAAATCGTTCTAAAAGAGCTTACCAAAGTTAGGTAATTTTGTCTGCATTTTGGTTTCAGACCATTTTCGGTAGCCATAATTGTCTTTCATTAATGAGGGACATCGAAGCCATAAATTTGACAAAAATTCAGGCACGCCAAAATAATGTCCCAAAATCGATTTCTAGCTCTCCTATTATTAACCTGAATGTGCATTCGACATTAGTACTCTGATATTAGAAGCCTGGTTTTCCACTCCAACTGCGATACAATACAACATATACCATCTCTGATGCTTTAAATTGGATGCACTTATAGTCCTCGCTTCTAAAACGTCTGTCTAAAACTCAAATAGTATATAAAACTCTTCTAAAAGTGTCAAAAATAACACTTTGAAGTTTAATGGTCACGTTTTTTCAACAGTTCTTCTCAGATAAACCACCAAATCACCAGGATCAACTTTCCATACCTAACCATCGAATAATAATTCATCAGCTCAACTGCAAAACCCTTTTATAACATCTGAAAGCCAAAAGCCAATAACAAAAAGGAAAACTATTGTTCCATTTAATGAAATCACCAGACCGAAAGGTGCAATGCTAGACGAGTTGGCAGAATGTATAGTAGATGGAATCATTGTTCTATTCCATTCTTATAGTAGGACCTCATCCGCACATCATATGATGGGTGAACCATATAGGTTAGCAACGTGATACCACATCGCGCACCAATTCATATGTGGGGAGCACTTTTAATTTCCATTAAGAAACCCTAAGCAAAAGCAAAACCAATAAAAACAGATTAATTAAATAGCTTGAAAAAGTACGGATGAGGGACCATCAGGCAGCACCAGAAGCATCCAGTGATTGGAAACAAAAAGACCAACAAGAGAACGCAGAAATGAAGCAACGCTTCGATTCTCCGATGCGAATATGCTATGCGGTGTGGACGAGCAAATATAGCCTTCTCCGACAAACCTCCTGCCTTATATACAGAAAAAGAGTTTTTGCTGGCACCATGATTCCAATCCCAAGGGGGCTTCGTGCTATTGGATATTGTATGTTCAAGTCTCGGCATATAGAGTCTCATCTCGCTAGATCTTGATCCCTGGCCTAAGCAACGTCAAGCTGAAAGCTCTATAAGTGAGGATCTTAATGGTCATGCATGCTTGCCATTAATTTTGCTATGGACATCGCTATGTTCAAGTAAAACGAAGTGGAGACCCTTTGAAGCTGATGTGGTCTCAATATGTGTTTTTAGTTGGTAGAAGAGACCTTGGCTTCTTTTCAGTCACGGTCACGGATTTCGTTTTTTTTTTTTTTTTTGATTCTTTTCAATTGATTTTTATCTTCTTTCTGTTGCTGCACACGTCAAACTTTATGTTTTGCTTTTGTTACTTAGCGAAACGCGAAATCAAAAGCAAGCTTAAAAAAAAGAAGGAAGTTGTGAACTGTGGTGGTGGGTTTTAAATTGTGATTTTGCTTTGCAGGTTCTCTTGTTCGCTGGATTCTTTTCTTTGCATTTTATTTTACTGAATGTCATTAATAAAATAATTGACATTTCGGAAGAGATGTACTAAACGTGGTGGGAATTCAAATTGGCTATTAGGGATAGACCGAGGCATACCTACATATGTATGTACGTGGAAGTTGCAAATCAAAGGCTTTATGGAGATTTTATTCATGTGAATGATAATAATTAGATTTGGACTGTAAATATTATAGCTATTCAAGGAAAACAGTTTCTATTTGAAAAGGGAAAAGAGTTATGAATTTTCATTAAAAGTGTAAAAAATATTTTTGTAAGGATTCAAGCCAAAATCAAAGTACAACGCAGAAAATGTTTTTGGATAAATAAGTACCTACCTACAGATCAATACAAATTTTAACTAAAGTAATTTCAAAATTAATTAGAGCTGTTTTTAAATAAATCGATTTTTATTTAATAATTTAAAAATAAAAGGTTGTCTACAAATTTAAGGTAAGCCAATTTAAAGTGCAAAATTTTCCGTGCATCATGCATGAAAATCTAAATTTTATGTAAACCCATTTTCCAAATACAAATTGAATTTCCAAAAAAAAATATTACAAAATTAATTAAACAAAAAATTAAAAATTATTTAAAACAAAATTATTGCTAAAATCGATTAGACCGTTCACGAGACAGCTCAGGACAAAAATAACTGTTCTATTGGAAATACTATTAATAGACTTGAAAAAAAAATTTGTTTCATCCACAAAAAAAACAAATAAACGGCGAACTATCCCCCATTTTGTTAAAGGAAATCGTTGGACCCGTTTTCGAGAAAAAAAATATTCTTCATAACTGTTATATCACAGATTATCGAGTGGAAAAAACTTGCAATTTATCTGCTAAAGAATGGCCAAAAAAAACTACAAAACAAATTTGAAGGAAATTGGTTCAGCATTCAGCTGCAGTTGTGCGGTGCATAAACTGACAGACCGACAGGCAGAATTTTCAGGCCCATTTTTTTCGTCTTCGCCATCATCGAAATGTCAAATTCTATTGTTATTTCAAACGCGAAATTAGGTGCCTTTAGACAGACTCTTAAATTAACCCCTATTAAAAAAATGTGCAGCGGTTTTTATTTCTTTTTATCAAAACTGAACAGCACCTTTAGAACTTTAGAGACGAATGATCGGTTTATCTCTTGCCTACAAATACGAACCATGTTAAAAATTTAAAGAGCTGCGTCTTTTTAAGCTCTCAAATATGTTCACTCTGTTAAAAAAAAAATAGGTGTTGCCACCGTACATTTTGAAAATAAAGAAGGTTGATTTTAAAAAAAAAAGAAAAGTCAAAGAAAACTTTAAAAAAAAATCGTTGACGGGCACACGGAATGGCCGGTGGACTAAAATGTATGTAATCTTTTCGTTTTTATGAAAAAGTTGATTACGTTTCAATTTAATTGGATCCGCAAAAGCGAATTAAATAAGTAAAAAATAGTCCTAATTCCAGGAATTTCAAATATTCAAATAATGTACTTGTATCTTAACACTTTTTTCATAAACTGCGGCAATGCAAATGAAGGATTTTAGTTGTGATTCTCATTTCGAAGCAATCAGGTAGCATTATTTATTGTTTTTTGAAAAATGATGGAATTTGTACGAAATACTTCTCAAAAAGCTTACATATGTATAAAGATCGAAGATCGAGTGCAGGATCTAATTTTAAACAACTTTATCGTTTTAAGAGGGAAAACGTGGATTGGTTGAGTGAATGCCGTCCCGGACTTTTATGCCAGAAGTGGGGGTTCAAGTTCAAGCAAGCTTTAACTTAAAAGAAAAAGAGGTATTGACAGATTCTCCAAGATTATCCATTTGTCTTTGAAAAGTCGATCTCATCTTAGCCATTCAAAATGACGGTTAATTTAAGGTCCTCTCTTTTTCCGAATAACTAGTAGCACACACAAACATGATTAAGTATAATAAGTATTAAGCACCCATCAGGTGATCAATTGAAGAGAAAAACTTCATTCATTTTTTCAGCACATCTAATGTAAAAATAGTTACTGAGAGTATTCGCTTGTTCAGCGAAAGTTCAGTAGGTATATACCTACTTAATACTGAACTTTATGAATACCAAATACATTAAATACTGTGAAAATAAGCTTCTACTAGAAATTCTAGTATATATACTATAACCTTCTACAAACAGTATATACTGGATTTCTATGCATATCACCCATTATCAAGAAACTTTATTCTTTCGTCTTCTATTTAATTTTAGAGATTTTAATATGAAACCTTTTTTTAACATTTTGTTTAACTAATCTCTAAAAGAAAAGAAAAAAGCACTAATCAAACTAAAACTGCTTTTAACATGGAACTATTTTCACATCGATAAAGTTTTTTTTTTTTAAATTACCTAATATGGAAATTTAGTTCGATTTAAATGATACCTATTCAAGTCATTTCTAGATTTCTCACTGTCAACATCAACAAAAATACAGGAAAAATTACATTTTCGGTTGCTTAATACCTTAATATAATACTTTAATATTTATAAATTGGCAACACTAAAACAATCATAAATAAAAAATTAAACAAACATCCTGCTCCCCGAATTGGGATCCACTTTTGTTATGATGTCATCCTTATGCCATCAAAAACTGGATCTCATAAATTTATTTAAAAAGTTTCTTTTGAAAGTCGCCAAGTGATTCCAATCCCCCATCCGCCTCAGTTTTGTCTCGTTTCAAGTAATTTTTATCACCATTCAACATGAAGTGAAGGAGCTAAAAGTTCTCAAGCAAGTCCACCAAGTCCCATTATGACATGACAGCGAAAAAGTCGAATAAGAAAGAGTCTGTTTAAAAATTTCCTTGCCCATCATCATCATCATCATCATCATCATCAAACAACTTCAAGACTTCAACCATCTATGCCCATGTGAGGATGTTCAGGTTAGTCAATATAAGGAGAATGCCTACATAAATTTATAAATATGCACCACAGCCCTACACAATACAAAACTGCATGTTTTCCAACAAACACTTTAAAACTTGTGTTTGTATATGAAATACAGGTATATACATATATATGCAATCACTTCTTCGATGAAAAGAGAATTTCAAGGCCAAACTTCTTGATATTTATTTATAGCTACATGCTACACTACACTATACAAGTCGTGCCGTGCTAGGAGGATTGCAAATATTGTCCCATTATAGGGACTTGGCAAACTCCTGTACATACATATATACATACCTCTATATTGAATGCTTCTCTGCGAAGCATAGTGATGTGCATTTAAATGCAATTTTACTGTGAGGAACTGAGAACAGTTGTATCGAAAAACTTTCGAACGAAATATTTAAACGAAAGTATCCTTTAATATTTTTCAATTTGTATAATAAGATAGGTAGGTAAAATAAATGTGCTGGGTCGCAAAAACTTGCTCTAATGGCACGCTGTGATGATGATGTTAAACAGAAGTAGTTAAAAATTTCATTGAAATAGGAAAGATCTGATAAAACTTTTTTTCTAAAAATATAGAATTCACAGTATTTATTAATCACAGTAAGGAGAACTCTTAAAATATAAAATTTCGTCAAAATCGATGGAGCCGTTAAAAAGATAATTTGTATACAAAAAAGTAAGGTTGCATGGAAGGTAAATTAATTATTTTTGAGAAAAATAAAATTCAATAAATAACTTTTTAGAAAATACTTAAAAAAAAATTGTTTGCAGTATTAATAAAGTTAAGCAGATCTTTTAGAATACAAAATTTCGTCAAAATCGATGGAGTTGTTTAAAAGATAATCCTTATCAAGAAAGTACTCTTATGGCAAGTACAGTTAATAAGCTCCCTAGGCAAAAAACTTGACAACACTTATGTATTTAAAATTTTATTTTTTATTGTATAAAATTTTATATTAAGAATTATCTGTAACGCTTATATGGTAACGGCTACTTTACTACCTAGTTCAAACGTGCGGAAATATTTTTCAAGGGTTGGGATCAAAATCCCGAAAACCGAAATCCCGAAAACCCAAAATCCCGAAAATCCATAATCCAGAAAACCCAAAATCCAGAAAATCCAGAATCCCGAAAACCCAAAATCCCGAAAAGCCAGAATCCCGAAAACCCACAATCCCGAATGGGATCCCGAAATCCCGAAAAATTATATAAAATGAAAAATTTGCGCAAATTTTTCGGGATTTCGATTTCGTAAAAATAATCCTAAGTGTAAAGTTAAGAAGTATAGGCGTAAAAAAAATATTAGTGTTTAGTACCGTTAGTATAAATCTTTGAAAATGATTTCAAGTTCTTATTGTGCTTTCAGTAGTGTTGTGTTGTTAAGTGAGAAGAAATCGTTGAAGTTAAATCAATAAAATTGTGAGTTTTAATATTTAAGTTATAATTTTATGTTTAAATTTTTATTTAAATGGTGTTTTCTTTTATGTTTCATAGCTAGAATGAATGTGTCCATCGTAAAAACGAATAAAGGACTTTATCTTCAATTAAAGATTCAATGTGCAGACAATTTTGACTTTTTCTGTTTTGTTTTCGGGATTTTGGGTTTTCCAGATTGTGGGTTTTCGGGATTCTGGCTTTTCGGGATTTTAGGTTTTCTGAATTATGGATTTTCGGGATTTTGGGTTTTCTGGATTATGGATTTTCGGGATTGTGGGTTTTCTGGATTCAGATTTTCGGGATTGTGTCCGTCTCCCATATTTCTAAGACTACTTTGTACCAACAAATAATTTCTTCTTATCAGCATGGATTCATTGAAGGAAATTCTACGGCTACAAATTTAATGGAATTTTGCTCGGATGTTATAAATAAAAATCAAGATTGATACCAAATTGTTGCTATTTATTTTGATTTTTCAAAAGCCTTCGATCGTGTGTGTATTGTGTATGTCATTCCATTCTATTGTAAAAGCTAAAATTCATAGGACTGCCTATCTGAGTTTTAAATTGTTTGAAATCCTTTTTATCTGGTAGAACTCAATTAGTGTTGTTTCAAAACAAAGTTTCAAAACAAATAAATGTTTATTCTGGAGTTCCTCAAGGAAGCTATATGGGACCCCCGCTGTTTTTGTTTTTTATTAATGATATGTGCAATGTTATTTTCCGGTCCAATATCGAAATGTTTGCTAACGATGCTAAATTATATCTTTCTTTTAAAAATGAAAGTGAAGCGAACTGGTTACAAAGTGACTTAGACAATATAGTTAAATGGTGTCGTACTAATAAAATGAAGATTAATATGTCGAAATGCAACGTAATGACTTTTACCCGTCGAGTACTGCCGATCCAGAAAAACTATAAAATAAATGATGTTATGTTGAAGAGTGTAAGTTATGTTTTTGATCTTGTTATTTTGGATCAAAAACTTACATTTAATAAACATATTGGTTATATTGTGAATAATTCGAAACGACTGCTTGGTTTTTTGCGTCGCGTCGGTGGGCTACAGATTTTCAAGATCCGCATATTCTAAAAATGCTTTGTTGTTCTTTGGTGAAATTTGGGCTTAGTATTACTGTAACAACATATAATGTCCACGTTACAATGTTAACAAAAATCGCATTAAATCGGTCCAGAAAAAGTTCCTTTTTTTTTGCTTTGCGGAATCTTCCTTGGGATAGATCATCCAACCTGCGATCGTACATCACTCGCTTGAAACTTTTGAACCTTGAATAATTAAGTAAAAGAATTAAAATATCTAATATCCTTTTTGTTTTTAACATTTTAATTGGAAAAATTGATTCAAATAATCTGCTTTTTAAAATAACAATTAATGTTCCAAACAGAATTTTTCGTCACTTTGAATTTTTCAATTTAAGATTTAATAGAACTGTCTACGGTATTCATGAACCACTTGTTGCTTTTTGTATTGATTTTAATAATTGTTTTAATTTGATTGATTTCAATTTAAACTCAAACAATTTAGAAATAATTTTAAGAAATAATTTACATGACTAAGGGCCAGTCTTTTCAGCTCTGTAATCATTGGTTATTTCAGTTTTTAACCATAGATTTTGTATGTGTTTCAATGGTTACCAGCTAAAATAACAAACGGTCAAATTTAACCAGAGCTGAAAAGACTAGCCTTAAGATTAAAATAATAGCTAAGAATTTTATAATTTTTAGCTTAAATATGTAAAGAGTTTTTTCAATAAGAGGTGTTATTTTGAATAGCCCGCTATATCGGTAGCTGTCACTTTGGAAGCTGTCATTTTTTGACATTTGACAAGTATAGAAACTACGCCATTAATAAAAATCGAACGATACAACGATCTGGACAACGTTTACTTTCAACAAGACGGCGCTACGTGCCACACAAGCAATGAAACCATCCATCTTTTACGGGAAAAGTTTCCGGACCGTGTTATCTCTCGAAGAGGTGATCAGAATTGGCCACCGAGATCTTGTGATTTAACACCTTGCGATTTCTTCCTTTGGGGCCACGTGAAAGATAAGGTCTACGCCAACAGCCCAGCGTCGATTCAAGACCTCAAAGATGAATTCGTGAGGCTATCGAGGACATAGGGCAGCCACTTTGCGATTTGGTTATGGAAAATTTCATGACAAGGGTATGGTTCTGTAAGCGTGGTCGTGGCGGCCATTTGGCTGATGTTGTGTTCCATTATTAACGGCATACCTTCTTCTTTATAATGAAATAATTATCCGATCATTTATCTCAAAAAATGCCATTATTTTTTGAATATCAAAATAACACCTCTTATTGGAAAACCCTTTATATAAAAATTAAACTTTGAAGAAAATCTTTCCAACCCTTACGGCTTTCGATACATACAGACAGACAGACAAAATTGCCTGACTTACTATTCATGTTTTCGCCTTCTATATGTCATCTTTGGCTATCATCTCAATTTCCGAATGCATAACTTGCCTTAAAGTACCTAACTATTAAATTAAAAACTGAAGCACAAACCAGGGAGAAAATATGGATAACAGACAAGGCTGACTTGGTTAAATATAATTTAAGAATATTTTATCAACTTCTATACATAGTTTAATTTGCTTGTTACTTTTAGACTCTAATGTATAGAATGTGAATGATCACACTCTTTCCCTGTCTAGATAGCAGTCCATAAAATTGGTCTTTGCCAATTCATTTCACTTTTGTTTTGTTGGATGTTTCTTCTTTTCGCCACCATTATTGAAGTCGTTAGTTAGGCTCTACCTCTACTCTCTAACTTCGCCTTCCTGGCCATCGTTCTCATCTATCCAGAACTGTTCCAGACTTTTTCTTATATTAGTGTGTTGTGTTTCTACCCATATATAGAATGAACGAGTAGATAATATAAATGCATTTGAAAACGAAGACTACCATTCTGCTTGGACTTTGGCCTCCAACGCTGCCGCTCTACCCCATAGGTTTTGCGTTGCAATTTTCAATGCCGATTCGCCAGACTGGTTTCCATGTTCATCTGATAGAGGCACACAAAAAATCTCCACGCAACCCACTCTTTCATGGAGAGATGCAGTCGTTTCTGGGACTTGCAATATGGCTGGATGGTCATGTAACCGCATTTTAATAGTTATTGCATGATGGTTATGCCCTTAGCCTTTATCCTCCTAGCATACATATAGACTCGCAACTTATTTTTTGCCGACCAACCAACGTTCGACTGGAAGCACTTTTAGAGTTGCAGACTCAAATGAATGTCCAACAGACAATGATTATCTGAATGGCGGGCATTATAACAAAAGTAGGTAAAAGTTGAGAAAAACTTGGTCTTTTTTTCTGCGTTTCGGCTCCCTGGTCTGGGCTGGTTTGATGTGCACTTTTGTTGTTGCATCTTGTCGGCAGGCGCGATAACGACGAAGCTCTGGCTCGGGTGGTGCTGGCTGCCCAGGTTCAGCAATGGTGTCACCGCGCGCCTCCGCCGGCCGCCGCCGTTCCATCTACAACCACAATGGATGATTCTGCAAGAATACGCTTGGCTTGGAGAAACAAACACTCCTGATGCATGACTTGACATATTGGGCGATATTGAGGAGTAGGTATCTATCTACACACCAAATGGAGAACAATGTATAACTCTGTAACATGGAATATGCAATGTTGAAATGCTGAAGTCTGCTGAAGTTATAGATTTTTGCACACGCAATTGCAATTGATGTACAACAGTTCTGTCCAAATAGTGGTTAATTCTAAAGGATTGCTTGTTAATGACTGGAATACGTGCTCGTTACAAATTCCGACATTGTTTGACAATGAATAGGAGGCCGGAGTTTGAAGAGGAAGTATCATGACAATTGCGAATTGGTTTTCGGCATTGTATGACTTTGGTTTTCCAGAGAATTGGTTGTTTGGAATTGAAGTTTACAGTTAACTAGATGTTTTGTTGGTCAGCAACACAATGGATTTTCGTTTCGATTTGTGATAGGGAAAGACTGTATAGGCAGTATATAGTTCATTGTTTAAGAACATGTGCAACTAATTATATAACAAGGTGGACCTATAGCGAAGTATCCGTCGGAACGGAACTTTCTCCGATTTTATACGAATCCGATGATTTTTTCATTGAAATATTTTTCCGAATGCACATTTTTTATATGGAATGCACACCAGCATGCAGCATTTAGCATCGCAGTGCGATCAAATGGACTTTTACTTATATTTTTTACAATTTTATTATGATTTGTATGAAATCGAATTATATTACTTTCCGTCGGATACCTTCGCTAGAGCTGATTCTCTCTATTTTCGATAAACTCTACCGTTTTACAACGCCCAGTAATACTGATGAACTTGCATCAGTCTCAGATCGTCAATCTTATCGTGATACGTATAGGACATAATGTATTAGGTACAGAAATTTACTTCGAATATCAATGTGCGTGTACGGTGTAGTACAAGTAAACATTCGAACACCACCTAAGTGTTTCGCAAGACAATTTCTGAAAGTAGGAGTATAGGAGTATAGTATAGGAGACGACGGATATAGACTAGCGACGGATTTTGAATTTTCGTCCAGTTATTGTTTCAGGGCCACTCATTAATGAATGACAATTATGGCTAACTGAAATAGCCGGAAAACAAAGCAACAGCCCTTCAAAATTCAGACAAAATTACCCAAGTAATTTTTGGCACGAAATTTTTGAGGTAAATTGCGGAATTTACCCAATTTTACAAATTTTTAAAAAATCAGTGAGAATAAAAAAAAGTTATATAAAAACAAATGATAAACAAAAAAAAATTACTCACTCAATACACCCTAATCGCCATTTTGTCCAGTTTGAAAGTGATATTGACTTCATAATACGATTTATTCCAATTTACTTCAACAGCTTTCACAATGTATTCGTATGCGTCTTTAAAAGAATACCCTTAATGTATAAGTGCTATAACATTATCTAGCCGGAAAGGGTTGCCAGAGCATTTTAAAAAATTCAATAAATTTCCTTTTCAAGTGTTTTTATATCACTGTTTTTAGAGTTGCTCTGGCAGAGAAGAGGAAACAAGTAGTTCCTGAAATTCTGTCTTTGTGTCTGTCTGTCAGTCTGGTTGTGTTAGCAACTACAGCTAAACTGATTTGGTTCAACTTGGTACATGGGGTTGGCAAACCATTCCTTAAGGGAGAAATTGATTCATCTATAAAAACCGTTACCTGCCATTCATATAACCATTATTAAGATGCTTAATTTGCTCCAAAACGGTTCCGACGATTTTCTTCAAACAAATTAGAGGCGGTTATTATCTGATTGTCTTTCGATACGTTGAGCTATCACTTAAACGGATTAATCGATTTCAACAAAAAAAAAAATTGGAAGGCCAAAATTATTTAAAAAAGTTTAAAAAAAAATTTGCAGATGCGCTTACTTTTAGTTTAACTAATTTTTCAATTTATTTATTTTTTTTTTTTTTGTAAAACTTATTTATAAAAATTATTATGTAAACGTCGATTTTTTTGAAACCGCTCTTACGATTTTGAAATTTTTTTATTGCAAAAAAAAATTTCTTGTATACTTGAATTTTGATTTTAATCTTTATAAAAAGTAGTTTTAGCACTTTTAATAAAAAATCGTATTATTTTGTTTGTATTTTTCATATAAAAAAAAGTATTTAATTTATTTCAGTTAAATTTTATTTTATTTGTGTGCCTACTTGCCACAAAAGCAAATTTGTGCGACCCGTGCACTTTATTAAATTCTTACAATCCCTTTTTTTAACCAAAAAGTGTTGTAGTTCTGAATTTGTCAAACCTGTTTTTCTATTTTAGAATTAGATCATCGATTTAAAAAAAAAAATCGGGAAGATTCTTGGAACTTTTTTTCACAAAAATTATCATGTAGAGATGGTCGGGGAAAGTATGAAAACCAACTTCAAATTTTGTTTTATTATATATATTTATAACATAAAATAAAAATTACTTATTTCTAAAGGTTTCTCGAAAGGAACTAATCCTCTATAACATATACTTTAGGAAAAAAAAAGAAATTTAAACAAATATCCAACTTGGCTGTCATTGCCCATTACGAACAAGACCACTTTCAAGTGATTTATTTGATATTTACAAATAATCATAATTTGCTGAAATATGCAGACAATTTTCAGAGTATCCCAGCGGCTGATCCTGCGAAGTTTGGTGGGGATCGACTGAAGAAAAAAATATGGCCTGGTAACCCCAGTAAAAAATTCAAATTTTAATGACGGTCAGGTGACCTTAATAACACGATTGCAAGAGCAATTATAAAAATAATTTTTATAAAAAGTTTTTTATAAAAAAAATTCCTTACGTATGTATACATATATATAGGGGTTAGGCTAATTCACTGTGCACAATTCACTGTATGGACAATTCACTGTGGAACACAATTTACTGTGGCGCCAATAATTCACTGTGCACAATTCACTGTGATGAACAATTCACTGCGTGCATTTCACTGTGGTGCACGCGTGAATAATGCACCACAGTGAAATGCACAGTGAATTGTCCATCACAGTGAACTGGCTCCCGTGCCATTCTTTTAGATTTAGATTATTTAATTGGACATTATTCTATATTGTTTCTTAAATCATTACCTTCATAGTATTTATGTATTGATAAAATTTAAACATGGTCAAGTGTTAGAAAAGATATCAATTTTGATTAAATTTTTTATTAGTTTCTCAAAGTTTCATATATTTATTTGAGATGTAAGAAAATAAGAAAAATATCATCTTTTTGAGATGTTAATTTAAATAAATGCAAATTTTGTAAAACGCGTATCAAATAAGCTGTGTTCGAAAAAATAGACCACAGTGAATTGTGTTCCACAGTGAATTGTGCACAGTGAATTGTCCATACAGTGAATTGTGCACAGTGAATTGTTCACAGTATATATATACATATATATATAGGAATGAGCAGAGCATTTGAATTATGAAAAAAAATTATAAAGCATTTATAAATGCAATACTTATACGTATAGATTTTGGATCGGCGGCAAATTATATCGCAGTCACTGAATTTCGAAATTTTTGTTTTTACTTCAAAATCTGACAGATTTTTAAACTTGGCAAACGTCAAAGTTGTTTATTCGTTCATGTCTATAATATATTCTGTTCAAAATAATAACTAAATTCGCTTTATTTACGCCAAAACTACACTGACCGTCATTGCCAGCTGACCGTCATTAGCATACCTTCCCCTAGGCCTAGACACATAATTGTTTATAAAAAAAGGTTTATTGAAAAGTATTTATTTTAAACTTGCATGTTTCTACCCGAATCTATATCATAAAATTTATAACCGTGATGGCGATCAAAATCGGTTGTCCAAACTCGATTATGAAATCAAACCGTTTCTTATTTTTCTATCAGTCATCAGTATCTAATAAAATAATCATGCAGAATCAAAGGTTTTGGTCATTTATCAAAAAAAATGTTCTATTTCGGGTATATTTTCATAAATCAAATCTCTTTTTTTAATTATTTTGCCGCCAAAGCTTTTCAGTCTTTGCACAACTTCCTCGATGTATCTTTACTATGCTATAGCATCTTGTATGAGATTCAAATCGGATCTGATGGGCTTGATATTTTGTAATCCAAATGAAAAGGAAATAATATTATATTGGACTCTTAGACCGAAGTTGAATTTATTACGTCCAATTAATTTCAACAGAAAACATGTACCATCAAGAATAAGAATAATCTTGACATTCCTAGAAATATAAGGCACTACTTATTCATTAATGACAACGGACGCTGAAATAACAGAGACCCAATATAACATTCAGATTATTTTGTTTGGAAGAATCTCGTCGAACTTCGGCCCCATTTCGAGGGTACGAAATAAAATTTGGTGAAAATAATAATAATGGGAGTCAATTGGAAGCTCATCAAGACTCTCTGATTGACAGATTCTTGCTTTCAAAAGACCACCCCTCTATATACCCTCTCTGCGATCATGTGGCTATTTTTAAAATGTTTGTCCATATGAGCAATAAGTTTTGATATAACAATATGCAAAGAGCATATGGGCGATTAAGAGCACATGTTTAGTCCGTCCGTATCCATTGAGACTTCGTTTAGCCTTGGAATGTCAAAAAATATAGCTGATATTTTAATGAAGATTATTAGTGCTTCATCCAAAATGTCAGGCTTCCAGATTTCCTCAATTATTATGAAGCTTCCCATGCAAATGAATGCGTATTAGTACATAATGGTTATTGGAGGGTCAGCATTATTGAAGAGAGCGGTCGCTTTGATGTTTTGTTTTCTTACATTTTCAAAAGATAGATATCTATAGATAGAGGCCTTCAGTTTGGAACTATATGGGTCTTTAGTTTTGTTATAATTTGTGCGAATCTATTTTGTGTGCGCACCCATGGAATGAATGATTTATATTTAAATGTGAATGATCAGTATGGGGTCGTCATCGGTTATGGGGATCTTTCTTTTGTCTTTGTTTTTTTTTTGAAGATTTATGTCGCAATTAATTTATGTAAATTTTTTTTTTTTTTAATAAAAGAGTTTTTATTGTGTGAGAAAACGGATGAAACACATGTGGCACATATGTTTTTTTTGTCAATTTTTTAAAGTTGCGATAGTGTTTTTATTGAAAGCATACACAAGATGTAGCTCCTTGAAAACAATAATTACTGAGACGCAAATTAATTGCTAATGTTTATAGAAATCAAATGTATATAGGTGCTCAGTAAATCAATAAAAAATCGCTTTCTTTTAGTCTAAAGATACAGTGATTAGATAGAGTGATAATTCGGTTTGATTTCAAACTCGAGTTAACAGCTTCGTATACAAAAAAATAAACAGACATTTTTGTTTCACTCTTAAAAGAAAGTGAGAAAAACCTTTCAACTTCGTCACATTAGTCTTATTTCTATAAAGAATAAAGATGAGACACGTATTACTTGACCCCAAATTCGGGGACGGGTTAGAATATCTCCGCTTGTCGAAGAGGCTTATATTAAGGGATCAATATATCAATCACAAGTAGTGCAACAGATGAAGATGAGTCGAAATCTGAGAGTCGCGAATTGGAACATTGGAAGAATGAACGGACGAAGTTACGAAGTGGAAAAGATGATGAAGAGAAACCGATTGGATATCTTGTTTGTTCAAGAAATGAAATGACGAAACACTGGAAACATCAGAACCCATATCCTGGATATAAAGATGGAAACATACAATATGTTCTATTACGAATTAGATATTAGAACAAGGCAAAAACTGCATCGGCACCAAACTTGCGGAAGAACTTTTTGGTAGCATTTAGGCTATTTCGAAGTCTATACTGACCGACTTAATTCTCCGAAACTGGTAATGATGCAAGGAGGGGTGTGGAATATAGTCAGTGCCTATACGTCACACTAATTCTCAGGAGACGTTAATTTATTGTTGCAGCTTGTCATTATTTAACAACGTTATGTCAAATAAATTTTATATAAAATTTGTATTTCGCTTGGTATAGTTGTGTGTGTATTAGGTATTACATACTTTGCTACACGGTGTACTACCCCCTATATACGTACAACATTTCCGTTACCAAACGAACGTAACATAATTAAGGATGATAATTGTTTTGAAATAGGTTCATCCAAAATTGCACCAGGAGCATCAACAGATTAAGCATTCATGCATACATTACATTGCATACCTACACCTTTTCCAAAGTTTATCAAACGAAATTACGAGTTAAGTGACCACATTAATAGCGAACAACTTACTAGTACACGATACTGCTACGTAGTGTTGTTTCTTTTGACAGGTATCCACCTGTCACTCGTGTAAATGCACCATTTAGACAATGAGGCTTGCCTCTCATTGTTGCTTTCAATCTTTTACTTAATTTTTGTTTATGTTTGTCTAAAACCCGCATGCATATTTAAGGGCCACATAAAATTTAACATATTACCTACATAAATATTTTAATATTTCCGTTTGTTCATATTTTGAACTGCGACTGTCTGCAGGCCTTGCAGATGACATGACGTGATGATCTCATTAAACTTCAAGTGCGCAGGATATATGTACCTACATATATATAAGCTCGCAGTAAAATATTTGAGTTTATGATTCCTAAGAGAAAAGCAACGAAAGGAATTATCTGAAATTTTATTACTTTGAAACCACTACTACCAAAATACAAACTTATGATACCAAAATGAATGCAAGTGCAAAAATCGTCGAACGCCACCATGATAATCAAAAAAAAAATGTTCGTGTCAAAATGATTTTAAAACCACAAAAAACATTCTCTCATTGAAAAAAGAACTTCTTTTGAATCGTCTTGTGTTTCGCATATTTAATTGTTAAATTTAAAAACAAAGAAAAAAAGGAAGTATGGACGAAAACGCAGCCAACTGTAGCATGTTTTACGTTTTTTTTGGCGTCCAATGTTGAATAATGAAAATGAGAAGTAATGGTTTGTTCTTCGGCAGGATGTGAATGTTGTGTTCTGGCACCAAAAAGTGCCAAAATAAAAGTTCCGCTTGGGTTGAGCGAATTTTCGGCAGATCTCTGACGATGTGGTTTTTTTTGAGAGTTTACTTGATAAAGATAATGATTGTGTCAAAGGATTTCGAATTGTCATTATTTACTGCAATCAGACCATGACAGAAGATAATTAGGAAGGGTGATATGCCGACCAATATTGTTGGATTCAGCGAAGAAAATCGTTTAAAGAGTTTAAGCTGCGAAACAGTTATTCTGATTTTATCTGAAGTGAAATCGCAATAGGTACTTTCATACATGCCTGTTTGCAAAAGAAAAATGAGTTTTTTGATGATAGGTATAGGTACTAGTTTATTTTATGTTTTAATTTTTGTAGTGCCTGACTGGTTAAATTTAACAAATGTTTCTACATATGTAGGTACATAATATGTAAAAATACAGAACACCAATCGCGTATAATACCTAAAATACCTATATCTGTTAATAATCAAATGATCGTCATTTTGAAGATGCTGTCTCTATCACATATTTATAGAAATTTATAGATAGAGATGGAAACGTTAAAATGATATGTTTGTTTAATCGTTTTTATTTTAATTATGTCCATAGTTTCTTTTGCTGAAAACAGACTTTTTAATTCTTGGTATATTTGTAGGTTATACCTATATTGTTTTCACTTGAAACTGGTTAATGTAAGGTATCCTAGTAATATAAATACAAGACGCTGAATTTTTGCACAAGAGCACAAGCCTCTTCGCATTCGAAATGTTATCTGATAAGCTTTCACTCATATTCACACATTATTTTTAAATTTATGAAAAAAGACCTTAGAAACATAACTTGCCTTTAAAAAAATGTGTGAATATAGGTGAAATATTTCTCCTTGGATAAAATAACAGAGTTGTATTAAAAACTATAAATCAAAAATATCTGCCCGATCTTACCCAGAACTATTACAAAAAATCCATTTTTTTTTAAATATCTGTAAAAAATAGTAATATTTTAATGAAAGTTTTATTTTAATCTCAAAAAAAGGCTTAAACTCAAGAAAAACAAACTTATTTTCGTATTATATTTTAGTGCATTACCTTAGCTTCAGAAAAAATTAAATTTTTTCACAAATCATCATAAACAACTACTTGCAACACAGGCTGCAAAGTTAACAAAATGGAAGGCGTGGTGTAGTGAAATAAGGCCCATACACCGAGAGAAAAACCTGTGTTAAGTTATCCTAAATCAAGGCATGACACACATTAATAACTAACGCCGTTTTGGTGCTGGTAAGTTCTAAGGTAACTTGCCTTAAATTCATAACGTAAATTCAAAAACAACTCAACCTATGTAAAATTAACCTAGTAAAAGACTGCGAGATTGCCTTAGTCATTTTACCTTATACTAAGTCAAACTAAGGTAATTTTACCAAAATCTAACACAAATAAAACATATTTTAAAATTTACGAACCTACAATATCAACAATGTACGATATCAACTAGGTAAACTTGATGTATTTCTGTTGCTAAATTATGTTTTCTGATAAGGTGAATTTAACGTTACCATGAAATACTTTGCTTGTTTGCCAGCTATTGATTTGAAAAAAGTCAAATTTTAAGCACAAATAAACAGATTTAGAAAATTAAAAAAAAAATATATATATATTGTTTTTATTTTTTTTATTGCATTATGTTTATTTATTTGTTTCGTATTTTTTATATAATGTACATGTATTTTTTTCCCTGTTTTTTTTTTTGTTTTATTGTAATTCTTCTTCGCAGTAAACTTTTTTCACTACACTCTGTAATGGTTGAAATTATATTTTAATGGAATGCAAAGTTTGTATTTACCTGTATTTGAACTCGAGTCCTTTCACGCACCACTCAAGCACTCTACCGCTACGTTATTTGGTTGTAAGAAAAATATCATCAAATGGGATACCATTATTTTTCGTACAAAAATTGCCTCATTTCTTGAGCAAGATATGCTTGTCTAGTATATCATTTATAACTAAAATATTTAGGCACCTAAGGTAAATAACACCCACACAAAATATTTTCCTAAGGGGGTTTAGGTAATATGACACAGTATTTTTCTATGAGTTGAGCTGAGTTGGAAAAAATATGTTAGGCCCTAGATAATATTAGCTTAGGGCATAGTTAGGACTATGATTGAAGTAAACATTTACCATAATTTATAACCTTGTTAAAAATAAAATAGACTGTTAAAAAATGATATACAAAAAACAAAGTATCTATTTTAGTAAAAAGAGTTGGTAACCCTATCGATATTTTTGAGAGATTTGAACGCAATTTGCAATGGTCAGTATGTTCACTTCGGTAATTCTGTTAGAGCTTCCTTCCTGGTAACATTTCATCGACATTACATCATGGTTGATTTTGTCATCGCAAGATGCTTCTTCATATACTGATCACATTCCCCAAGGCAATTTAGAAGCACTGTTCTATTCAAATAAATACCCGGAATACAGGCTTGTGTGAATCACAAAATATGGACAGCATAAGTACATATATAAAAGAACGATCAACCCAAAACATCAAGTTCTTGTTGCAAAGATGTTAGAGGCATAAATCACGGGGAGGTGAGAGTATTGGAAGAGGTTGGTTTTGAGAAAACTTGCGGACGTTTTGTCATTTTATATGCACATAACTACCCTTAGAACATCACATTCATGTATTATGTACATCTTGTAAAAACCTGTTATTTTCACATCACAAATGCAGATAATTAATTTTTATTTATATATATAATTTTTTAAACATTATGGGACATATTCATCATAGACACTTAAACAATGTTGTTTAAAAAACTGGAGTTTATCCTATTTAAATAAAATGTTTAAACTTTAAACCCAGGCTAAGACAGACTGTAAGGGCCACTTGCACGAAAACAAAGGATTAATTTATAAAATCGCAGTTAGCTATCTAGGATTTAATAAATAGTTGTTTATTTTTCGATTCTACGTTGGACGAATGAAAACATAGCTAACCAAAGATAAAAAAATAAAAACTGGAACGAAACACTAATGCGTACCTCACCGATAGCAACTTCTTGTCAAATTCTATTTGACGGATGTAAAAAGTTATCCAGAGAAAAATGAGTGGATAAATATTTAACAACGAGTTTATAACTTTATCGATGACTAGTGCCTATGCATGGATAAATCAGTGGTTACTAATTTCAAAAAAGTTTCGTGCAAGTGGGCCTAAGTAGTTTAAAAACAAACATGAATAAACCTCTAAATGCCCCTTTAAAAAATTCTATAAGTACATCTTTTGTTTCCATTGCAAATTTATTGTTGATAGTCTTTTCCAACAATATTTTCCAATACACCACGCAACACATTAATTTGGCTCCTTTAAGCCTTGAACAATGTGACCCTAAAACTCTGAATTGGAGCCTGTGTTCAGCATATAATAAAAAATAATAATAAATATTTTTTTTTGTATAAGAATTTTCCCACGCCTATAGGAGGAAAAAATAATATAAAATTATTCACACCGATAACATGTTATATGATGTTAAATTTTATATGACAAATCATCTGTCTGCTTTTATTTTATGGAGCCTGTGCACCGTACAGTTCACTGATACTCATCTGAATTGCATTGAAATTAATGGGCTTGCAGAACACACACCATATCCCCAAGGAAGAGTAAAGAGCACACATACACCATATCTCCGAACAAGAATGAAGCTTCTGTAAAATTAATTAAAGAAATTATTTAATCCCATTTGAATAAAAAGATTAACAGCTGCGGAAGAGTCTGGTCGACACATCACGATGATGTGTTGTATCGAACAGTTAATTCACAGGTTTTTACATTAAAAGGATAACATACCTACAGTTTCATATTATCTGGTATAGTATATAGGTATACCTATATAAGTATATGAATTTCCCAAAGATGCAATAATCCTTAATTGCATAGGTGTATATAGAATATAGATTGCTGTCCTTACCTTTATTTTCTGACTTTTGCTATGTCTATGTCCTATACATGGACGATTTGTCATTCATCTGAAACTTAACGTCTGATGAATTGGATTTCATTAGTCAGCTCATAAATCATGAAAAACATTTCAGAAGAAGTCAAATGTGAGACCGCAATCATCCTTACATGCGGTATAGTTAAATGTTTCGTAGATAGTTAACAAGAGATTCTATAGACTGGCATATTCTACCCGCATTTTACTTCATACATATCCACACCTAGATAATATACTAGCCATATAACTTATCCAAATGGAATTATATACCTTTTGACTTCTCCCCCCATTCATAATTATAGACGGTCTTGTGCAATTAAGCTAACTCTTTAACTTGACAAGCTGCAACATAACATATAGTTGATTTAGTAAACACAAATAAAACAGAGTTGCCATTGTTGTTCAAAAATATTTTAAACGTCTGAAAACTTCTAATTACTTATTAATTATTTTTATACTTGAATTAAATATTTAAACGAACCATTAAGATAAAGCTGTTTAAAAACTGGGAATATAGTTTTCAAAAACTGCGCTTGGTCTAACAAAAATTACAACTTAAAGTATAGGAATTTTATATATTGTTCTAACTATCTAAGAATCGATAGGCTGCGAAGTGAACTATATAGTTTCTATAAGCATATTGGAAAATTCCAATAAATTTTAAACAAAAATCCTTCAAGAAACACCAATGACCCAGTCCACCCCATCATTCCTTATTTTAGATGTCGCTAACAATCCCGAATTGACAATACGGTTTCAACCTTTGCATATAGAAACTATAGTACCAAGGGCTCACAACTTTCCTAGATGGCGCTTCGTGCGATAGAGAAAATGTAATAAAACAATGATACCATGGAGGTACTATAGAAAATATATGCAAAGGTTTCAACCAACAAACCAGCTATCAAGTCAGCTTTCTCCTTATAGCTTTATAGCTGCCTCCCAATGCACTCTAAGTTAGTTGAGGTCTTTCCTCGACTTGTGCGCGCCACTTTTGTCTTACTCAGCTGCGATCACCCATCAGGGAAATGGTATATTCAAAGTCTCGTCGGGCTAGTGCGTTGGCTAATAGAACACGTGGACCGTGGATACAGTACATTTCAGTTTCTGGAGCTGTATATGTATAGTCATCGTTGAATATTTTTATTCACGTTAACACTCCTTTGTTCCACACCAGTCCAATAATAATCCTCTCAAATCTTCGTTACTGCTTTGTTCGGCTAAAAAATTGCAAACCGCGCATCATAAATTGGTCATTTAAAATAAATAATAATAATAATTTATAACTAAATGTTGTTCTTATTTAAAATTGTCATTGATTGCCTAACCCAAAATGAATGAAGTTATTGAAAGAAGGTATCGGAAAATAGAACAGTTTTCTTCGTCAATAATTAGATTTAATTGTTAAAGTACATAACACAGGTGTGCACACTTGTGGGCATGTGAGCAATAGTTCGAGTTGAATTTTCGTACTAATGCATAATGTCATTAAACGATCCTAGAGTAGATAGATTTATCTACCATCAGGATAGCTAATATCATAAGCATAATAATGTGACATTTATTTTTGTTAGTTTTTTGTCCAACTTGTTTAATTTATTTGCCAAACATGGCCACACTTAAAGTGATGGTGGAACTTGTATAAGATACATTGATGCAATGATAGACGCCAGATTACAGCTAGACGATGTCAACGTCTACTCGGCGACATGTTATCACAACGCTCCGGCATGGCTGGTTTCTTAAGTCAACCCAGAGTGCTATAGTCAAAGATATGAAAACATATACGAAACAAAACTTGATGATGAATTAGTATGCAAATGTAAGTTGAAATGTTCAACATGCCGCGGAAAATGTCCTTCTCCTCTGCCTCTGTTATATTGTTCTGCTCACGCATATTGAATTGTATATATAAATACTTCTACACACGTATATGAAAGGGGTTCCAGTATTATATATCTTTGTTCTAAGTTATGCCATCTATCTTTCTAGGCATAATATTATATATTTATTATATTATACGGGTGCCATTGCGATGGAGTCGTCTCTTTAGAAAGTGAGTACCTATGAGGTTCTTAAACTCCTTCATGGTCACAGTGCACTTGGTCATGATGTGCAATGTGCCTACGTTACGTATACCAAGTCGTTATAGCTATAAGCAGAATAGCAGACGATTCAACTGAAAACGACGACTATGATTATGATGAATTTCTTAGATAGTTTTGGATATTTATAGAGGTGGGTAAACATCTCGTTTGAGCTAACTGAGTGTCGTTGAAAAAGTTCAAAGAAAATCGAAAGCAAAAGCCTGAACAAAAAAAAGATTACGACTTCGCGACAAGCGGCGCGGTGACAAGCGGTTGTATGCTATAACGAGGTTTTCGCGTAAAGAGTCTTTCATTTTCGGGCAACCGGAAGCTAATTTAGTATTTGCAGAATGAACAGTAGTGGGTGGGTGGGCTGTGCTGCGATACAAGACTTTGAGTCCATGGAAAAGACATCTTCTAAAAATAGATTTGGATAATTTTATGTATAAGAAATAATAGTACACATGTATATCCATAAGCCTTTGTAGAATTGCAAGACTGCTAAAATGTATGTTTTGGATTTTGGTCGATGACATCCTTTGATATGTTTGGTTGTGGTATGTTAATTAGCAAGCGAAATGTCAACAGGTTAATGTAAGAAAAATGAGAAACATGTTCAGAGGTGTACCTGTATATGTAATAAGATAAAAAATAAATTTATTGTTTTATATATTTGAGCTATTATATAGTGGAAACAAGATTTTTTTAACAAATTATATAAATACGTACTTTCGGTAGATGCCTACTTTTTGTTCCCATGAATCTTGACTTTACTACATATACATTAATTGCACTATATTCTCATCTAACATTTATTTATATAAGTATTCTAATAAAATAGTAGATATCTACATATTAAAACTGCCTAACATTCCTAACAATTCCTTTCACCCAACGACTAAATCATGTTTTAGATACGAAAAATTCTAAATAATTCTTTTAGTCATAAATCATAATTTGTATTTTTTTTTTTCAAGCCTTTTAAATAAGAATTTTCAAGCCACGCAATAGCAAAAACATTATAAATCTAATAATTTATAGCAACCACATAAGTGGTGTCAAACTGCTATAAAAGTCAGAACTATAAGATAAATTAAAGTTAAAATAAAAATAAATTCAAGCCCGATTGTCAACACTTTGCGTAAACTAAACAATCCGTTGCTGACACCACTTAAAAAATTATAGGTTTAGAACTTGAGAAAAAAAAACAACAAATGTTTAGTTTTACAATAATTGTTTATTTAGGTCCACTTTGAAAAGAATAACAATATGCAACATTGAAATAATTGAAATCCATCTGAGAGAGAACTAAGACCATAAAGATGCATGGTTTATATTTCTTTTTTGTAGTAAATGATAATTGTATTGATTCCATCTAAGGCGATCACTATATATGTAGCTGAGCCGTATTTACTCCATTTTTTTACGATCATCATCCGAATCGGTTGAGTGATAATGATAATTAGATATTTTTTTGAATTGCTTTGCATTATCATTCTCAATGGAGTGGACGATCGAAGATTGTAGACATTTACCAAAAAAAAAATACTTGCTTCATAAAAATTCAAACTAAATTATCTTTTTAATTTTAATGCCGACAAAGTGAGTTCTTTTATCGACCAGCATATTGCATGGATGGACAACGAAGTTATTGTTTTGTTTGGTATATTTTCCCAGCAAATGTTAAAACATAGAACGAAGCCCCTATTTCTAATACTGGTATTATACTGATAACAGTGGTAATAAATGTGAAGAAGATTATTAAAAATTTAATTGGTGTTAAAAATGCAGTACCTACTAATTTGATAAAAGAAAACTGCAGGTAAAGTTTATCTATCTTCAGGTATAAACAGCAGTTTAAAATGATAATATTAAATTTAATAGTTAGTGTTATGGTATTTTTTAGTAAAGGTGTTATGGTTGAAGAATTATATAATTAATTAGAAAAAGTATTTTAGAACGTTTAATTTGTAGATACATTATGGCAATTAATGTTGAATAACATAAAACGAAGAAAAGAGTTCTGGCAAACAAATAGCTTACTTATGTATATTAAATTTCTATTTGTGTATTTAGTTAATGTTTATTTAAAAGATATTGTTGTACATATACAATATAATAATAACCTTTTTGTTACTTTCTTGTTGGATGAGAGTATAGATACCAACGCAAAATTATTTATAATTTTCGGTATCTTAATATCCCCTCTGCTGATCTTATATAGATCTGATACATTTACAACATATACTTATATATACAGGAACGACACAATCTCAAGCTTTGTTTATATAGATATTGCAAAATTCCAATCTGTTCCGGATTACAGAGTAAATAAAATCCCGACTCCTGTCTGCTAAAATACCGACTTCCAACATCCCGAGTTCTAAAATCTCGACAAACAAAATTCCGACTTATGTCCCGGGGAGTTATGTCTGCGCCTACATCAAGAATCAGGCATGCGTGCGAATCGAAAGAAGAAAAGTCCACCCATACATCAAGGGCGCAAGGACATAACTTCTCGGGACATATGTGGGTCCAAAATTCTTCTTTTCGGACTTATATCCCACTTTTGTGGGACATAATTGCAAATTTTGATTTCGGTCATATTGGGACAAAACAGAATTTTGAACCCATGTCCCGGGGAGTTATGTTCCTGCACGGTCTGGACCTTTATAGGATTTTGGGTGGGTGCGAGTTCGGGTGGGAGCAAGTTTGGTATAGAAAAAAATTAAGGTTCTATACGCAAATTTTAAACTTATGTCTCACTGCAAAAAGAAAATATTTTGGACTTATATACCACTTTGGTGGGACATAATTTCAAAATTCTATTTTGGACTTATGTCCCATCAAAGTGGGACACAAGTAAAAAAAAAAGCATTTTGGATTTATGTCCCGAGGAGTTATGTCCCTGCGCCTACATCAAGAATCAGGCATGTGTGCGAATCGGAAGAAGAAAAGTCCACCCATACATCAAGGGCGCAAGGACATAACTTCTCGGGTCATATGTAGGTCCAAAATTCTTCTTTTCGGACTTATATCCCACTTTTGTGGGTCATAATTGCAAATTTCGATTTCGGTCAAATTGGGACAAAAAATAATTTCGGACTCATGTCCCGAGGAGTTATGTCCCTGCACCGTCTGGACCTTTATAGGATTTTGGGTGGGTGCGAGGTCGGGTGGGAGCAAGTTTGGTATAGAAAAAAATTAAGGTTCTATACGCAAATTTTAAACTTATGTCTCACTTTAAAAAGAAAATATTTTGGACTTATATCCCACTTTGGTGTGACATAACTCCAAAATTAAAATTAAAAACAGAGTTTTGGACTCATGTCCCGAGGAGTAATGACCCTGCGCCATCTTTGCATGAATCGAGGATTCAGGTCTGTCGTGTTTTATTATCGAAGATGAACCATATAAATTACTATATGGCCTCCTCATTCAGATAAATCTGAGGCTCCATGTTCATTCTTCATGAACCTACTTCTTATAGGTACCTACATATGTCTTCTTGAAAAGCTCCTGAAATAGGTATGCAATAATTATCGTTATGTTTGGGAATTCGCCACTGAAATGTAGACATAGTAACCAAGCGCTCTTATAACGATTCCGCATCCTATATAGCTGAGCCGTATTTACTCCATTTTTTTACGATCATCATCCTAATCAGTTGAGTGATAATGATAATTAGATATTTTTTTGAATTGCTTTGCATTATCATTCTCAATGGAGTGGACGATCGAAGATTGTAGACATTTACCAAAAAAAAAATACGCTCTTATAACGATTCCGCATCCAAAAAAGTTCCTTCCCCCGATAATGTAATTTTTTTAGAATTTACATTAAATCCAAATGCCCGAAATTATATGAATTTACAAGATGGAAGACTTCGTGATTCCTCCGGGTGACATAAATAACCCATAATCACATTCTCTCTTCCTACAACAATCTGACACCAATATTTCAAATTTTCAAACAAAAGTAAAAGTATCATAGCCCATTTACAGTTATAACTCATGCATAACCATTTACTGTTACAAAGCTAAAAAAATAAATACAAAACCAAATGTACATCATCTTCTCTACCCGCTTCTGTTAACTTCAGCTCTAACGTCGAATGTCGACATTGACCACCCTCCCCTGCATAGATACGATATAACGAAACTACCCTTTCCCCTTTGACATCTCTGCAAACACCACTACCACCGCACTACAAAATATCTCCATAATCTAATGAAACCAAAAGCGAATGCGAAACCCCAAGTTCCACATTAAGAAGGATGGGCAACCCCTCTTTGAACCTGATGGCAATGCCAATGCCATGAACAGTTGATGGTATATTCTACCACCCCCATCATGGTCATGATCACAACGATAAACAGAGCAATGGGGAATAAATTTTGTATGCTACTGGGCGAAACCTTGAACATAAAGACGGAGATAGAGTCCTAGAAAAAATTTACAACATGTTTAAAGGAAGGGTGAATGGGGAAAATGGATGATGGAAATGGGAAATATGCTTCCTCCTTATTTCGCAATGCGTACAACTTCAACTCTCTGTGTGTATACATTTGAACACGCTATACTCGTTTCTAGAATAATCTCTACAAAACACACATACACAGGAAGATATTTATGTTGGCTGGGCAGCTATAATGCTCTCTTCCAGAACTCCTGTTCCACACTTCACCTCAACTGGGAGCAAATTTCTGCGCAGAATCTGGATGAGTGTGGTATGGAGTTCTTTTTTCCCCCCACGCTTATGTTTGTAGGAGTTTATGGCTTATGAATGCTGTCAGTAGCTACATGCAGAGCTATAGAAACGTTGAAAACTGAAGTTCCCCACCCACACCCATTGATAGATATTCCATACTCCACGTATTAACAACCCCACGTTCGCTGATATCTTTCCACTTCCAAGCCTTGCTCACCTCTCCGGGTCCCGGGAACATTTTCTGCACATGGCAGCGGCCACATAGTTGATGGAGTTTTTATATTTTTTTTTTTTGTTGCCCTGGCTCTTGGCTGGAACACTACCTTGCCCTTGCACTTGGCCCTTAACAGAGCTCCAGAGAATGCCATGTGCTGCGCGTGTTGGCCAAAAGTGATGGCTTAACAGGAGAGAGGAGCCATCGACGAGGGACAAGAATAGCATTAATACTTCTTATGTATATGTTGAGATATATCTATGCAAAAGGAGTTTAATGTTGCACATAGATAAAAATGTATATAGTATTTGAGTAATGCATATATGTATGCTCGTAAATAGATCGACAGATGTACAAACATACATAACATTGATGTGGCCGTGAATTTGCGTGGTATGGGTCCAAGAACGCAGGAGAGAAGTTTAAGGTCGCTGTGGTGATGGGACGAAGTTTTTTTTTCTCGGCGCTATGTTAGTGAGTTGTATTTTCCATAGAATGGTCTGAGGGGGTAGTTTTATGTTGCGCATTATGTTGGAGCTATAAATTGATCTATACATTACATTCATGTATGTTTCGTTGTTGTACGCTTAGTTTTCAAACTTGTGGGATGATTGAGGTGGTTCACAAACAGTGTTGTATAGATAGGTATACCTACGATAAAATATATAGATATTTGCGTCAAATCGGTATCTATACCTAGATACATTTTTATTATAAAACATCATCCTTTCAGTTAGAATTCAACATAGCTAGATACATTACGTACATATACACCTATACAAAATATTTATTTGTTTGTATTGCATAGCTTTTTGCAGGATGTGAAGCTTGTGCAGGGAGCTATCCCATCCTGATGGAACTTTCATGCACTTATGTAGGTTTTTTTGTATATTTGGACAACTTTCCATTTTCATCTGGCAGTAGGTAGATTTAATTTGGAGTTTTTTTTTTTAATTTTGATTTTGGTAGATAGGTTAGGTTAGGTAGGCTCATTTTTGCGTCGTACTTTTTGAAAAGTGCCACACCCGAAATTGTACACAGTTGTTTTTGTGCTCTGTCTTTCTAATCTTTCTTTATCTGTATGTACCTACCTGCCTATCTATCATATTCTACTGCACATTTGGGAAAATGAAGTTAAATTGATGTTAAATAATGAAGGGAAATGCAGGTTCTACAATCAATACCTACCTATAGATATATATAGGTTTAGGTAGGTAGGTATACCTAGCCAAATTTAATCCATTTGTGTTTAAAATTTTAAATCGTTATTTTGCAGGGAAATTTTTTGTTCTTAAAGTGCTTCTGTTTCTTCTTTTAGGACAAAGTTATGAATGGGACAACAATTTTCCATGGTTTCGCCGTGTTGATCATGGAAAAAGTCAGCAGCCTTCCCGGTTTCGGATTGTTTCATGTCTGAACCCAGCTGATTGCCTTTTGCATTGACTTTTCCAGTAGTTTTTGACCGGCTTGGACAAACTTGTAAACGTTATATTTATAGTGCTCCTAACATAATTGCATTTCAGGTTTTCGGCACATAATGGAGATTTGGTGTTAACGGTTTCAGATAACGGCTAAATAAATTTTACTTAAATATGGTAAAGCATTTTAGCTGAACTTGTTACACAAAATGGCAGTTAAAGTTTTTGGTTAAACAATTGTTTAATGAAAGCTACCATACATTTTGATCTAGGTAACGTTTAGGCCATGCATTGACAGTTTTCGACTTTTACAATAATTTAATACATTACTTTTTGTGTAGTCCCGTAGTTTGCTATACGAGAGAAAGTTCGAGCGCTCCAGTGTATTTTATTTACAGTGTCCATCTTTGACTTTGACTTGAGATTATAGGTATCTACTATGTAAGTATGTACAAGTTATGTATTAAAAAAAAAAAAAAAGTTTTGAGATAACAATCAAATATGACATAATGATGATGGAGAACACGAAAAAAAAATAGGTCCGACAATTCCGTCTGTCACTCTCTCTGCCAGACTCCTGCAGCCTAACCCGATTTTCTTCAAACTCTGTAAAAAAGTTCAAAGTTTTTCAACTTATTGACCAAAAAATCGAAGCAAAAATCGAAACAAAAAGATGACAAAATTTAAAAAATAAAAAACTTTGTTCAAATTTTAAATTTCAAAAATTCTTTTAATTTAAAACCATATGCCTTTTGGCTCTCAGCTGCGAAACAATCATCAGCGAATCATTGTTCTTAAAAAAACAATGAAAACATAAGAGAGATAAGAACAGTTTTTCTTTTTTATTAGTTTTTCCTCTCCTTCTTGACAGCGCTATATAACTGTAAGTCAATCGAACCAGGTTCTGAATTTATCAGATTGTCGTTTTAATAAATATGTAATGAATCATATGCGTCTAGTTTAGTTTTACGGTTTCAAATAAAAAGAATTTATAAAATTTTAAATTTAAACAAAGATTTTTATTTTGTTTTTAATTTTTTAAATTTTTTCCACTTTTTGTTTCGTGTTTTTAAGGCGAAAAACTTTTAATTTAATAATCTGACCACAAACAGACGGCTATATATTCACAAATTAATTGTGAATTCAATCATTTGTAAAAACTATTTATAGAGAAATATTCCCGCACGTTTTTTTTTTTTTTTTTTATTTTGACCTTAGGTATAAAAATTAGGGTAGATTCCTACCATATAACCGATAATTCCATTTTTGTTAATAAAAATAAGATCAATTTCGATACAATTTCATATGAAAGATTTGTTGTCAATGCTGATGTCTTTTATTGAAAAAAAAAACAGAATCAGCTTATTAACGGTACCTGCCAGAACCGTTTTTTATTACTCCAACTATCTTTCGAACGGCTGTACCGATTTTGACAATATTTAATATTCGACAAGTACTGCTAAACCTAAAAAAAACGATCAATTTCGATAAAATTTTATATAAGTGATTTTTTTTTCAATTGTGGTGTCTCTCGTCTGAATTTTTTTTCTGAATCGGCATATTAACGGAGCCTGCCATAAAACCGTTTTTAATTATTCCGACTCTCTGCACCGATTTTGACCAAATTTAATTTTCTAAAATTACTGCTAAATTTGAATTATAATAATGCAAAAAATAATATAAAAAGTTTTTTTTTTTAACCAATAATTCTAATATTCTCGAAAAAAATTGGTAAAATTTCATATATTGAATTTTACGAACGGTTATGGCTTTCATATAAATATTTTCTCATTCCAAACATTTGTTTTCAAAAGATTATTTTGAAAAAAAAAAATTAAAAATGTTTCAAAATTTAAAATACTGAAATATTTTTTTTTTTTTTTTTCAAAAAATGGACACGAAAGTAACTTGCTCCAAGAGGAAGTTTGTGCGATCCTTTATTTTTGGTCCTAATGAACAGGAAAGTAACTTGCTCCAAGAGCAAGTTTGTATACCATACTTTATTTTTTGGTACCTGCTCACATCCGGGACCATTGTATGTATATACATTTCTATAGTACAATCATGGAGAAGCGCCATCTCAGGAAACTTGTGAATCGCACATTTGGACATTTACACATTTACTAAGTGTCTATTCTGTTACCCTAACAATAGTCGTCAACAAAACAAATTAATAATATATAATGTATTTTATTGGCTCTAAAATCCATATTTCCTTGACAAGAATCGTAAACAAAACAAAAATCATATATGGTTACGACTGTTTTCAGGGTAACAGAAAAGACAACAAGTAAATGCACGAACCTAAAAATGTGTTATTCACAAGTTTCTTAAGATAGCCAGGCAGCGATTATTCAGCATGAACATACTATGGAAATGTTTATACCATGCCGGGACTTCCTGTATTGTTATATTGTATTGTAATAGGAGAGCGCGTTATTAGAACTATACACGGAGTTTTTGTAGTTTTGGAATTCGTTCAAAAATCAACTTTCATTGATATATGGGCGAATAACGCTTGGCAAGACGTAAGATTATTAATATATCATTGTATCATTGGAAGTTATTTTTGTTTGCAACCGAGTATAACTCTTAGCAGTTTTTCTCCATACAATACTTTACACAATAGAAGTGCATCAACAACTTAATTATATCCATCAATTTGAATAGCTAATCAATCGAAAAAAATAGAGTGTTGAGAGTCGTATATTATTCTATCCCGGATTGTCTCTGGAAAAACGACGAAACTAGGTATAGGTATAAGCCGTTGGAGCAGGATTTGCTCTCATGAAATCTGGCTAAATATCACTGCCAAAGCTGATATCCTGTTTCTTGTTTGTTAATACACAAAATAAATTATTAAAACAAGTTTTCAATTAAATTATTTTAATATCGGTATAACAGTTAATAGTACTTTTTATTTAAGAGACCCTTTCATTTTGTTTAATCTATTACAAGTACCTATCTACCTAAACCTATTCATTTAAGCATGTTTTTTTCTGCAGCGTGATTGATCACTAATTTAAATTGAAAAATTAACAAGCTACAGCTTAAACTGATTGACGGATTTTCTTTAAACTTCTTAGTGGGGATATATTAGGTATAGACACCCCTTTTGCAATGCACTAAAGACGCTTGGCGTTTGCTTGCCTCGAGAATATATTTTACCTGCAGTTTGTCATAAAAGAAAATAAGAGTTTGCTGCAAATGAAGTGAAAAAAAAAATTGCTGGCAAATGAATCATTCCATTGGGCAATTTTTATTTACAGCAAACGATTCCTTCAACCTACAACTTTTTTTTATTTTGTTTTTGTGTGAAATAATAACGTGATATACAAATAAGATCCTTTTAAATCTTTGCTTACAAATACCTATTAAATGTTTCCATGAATGTAGTTCAGTAAATTTTTAGCCAGGTAGTAGGTACCTATACCCTGCCTATACCCATGCCTCTTTTGAGAAAAGTTTTTATTTCTATGTACCTATGGTAGGTACTTAGGTAGGTACTACTATCTACCTATAAGACCCTGTTATGTTTATCTACCTACCTATCTTCATATTTCCTAAAAATTCATTAAAACCCCTGTCATTCATTTAATAAAAAAAATAGCTTCTTTTTAACGTTTATCCCCAAAATTATGCGTCACGATTCTAATTTAAAGCTTTAACTTTGACATTTGATGCACAACACACGTGACTAAAAAAGGAGGGTTGTATAACACAACACATTACTTACCCAGCGACTTCGATGCGACATCATAGTGCAAAAATTATGCAAAATAAACCCTTCCTGTAAAACATCATTCAACCGTTTATTCTCCCCCTAAATATTACATTAAACACCAAAATGTTACTATGGTGTGGTGACTCAAAATTCGCCATCGCTCACAACAAAAATAAATAAATACATCTAAAAATAAAAAAAAAAGAACAAAATACCTATACCTATGTAATCTATAATCGGAAAGTCCTAATGTCCTGGACCATTTCAATTTTATTTGGTTTGAGTCTATAGAATTATATAATGTATATTGTTCGACGACTTATTTACTCTTTTTATACATACCTATCCTATTTATAATAAAATAACGCGCAGTGGTCAACTGAAGAGTCCTTATGAAGGACGATAGAAAAAAACGACACACTCTAGATATGTAGGTATAGACAACACACCATGATGGTTATCCTTGAATCACCCCATTCATATTCGAACAATATGTGGATCAGTAAAATGTCATGTATCTTCAAAGAGTTTTTCGTTTTTCTATAAGTAAGTATATATGTATCTAATACAGATCGTGGTATTTTATGTACTTATAATACCTATACATTATATTAGAAAATACAATACAGAAATAGATTTTTCATCCCGAATGATTCTTCTTCTGTCACTTCCTCTGGCATTGTATTAGTTCGGCCATGGCCACTATCTTCATACTTTTTGTATGTCCTTTCTTCTAACTAACAGCGCACTCTTTTTGTATTATACAAACCAGCCCTTTACCCCCAAGGACCTTTGGCAGTATTTAAACGAAAGTAAAGCCGGCAATGACGTAACCTATAATTTTCCCTTTTATTTCGCAATAGAAATTCTAAAAATGGAGAATGGGTAGGTATAACGAGGGGAATAATATTTAGGTATATCCTTGTAATACTTATATATTCCTATAGATACATATTTTACATAAATAGATAGATACACATAATCCCGAAGGAAACTCTAAGGGTTGTAAAGCAATCTATTGTAGGCGGAGCCAGAAAAAGAAAATCTAAGGGTGAGGAGACATGAAAAATGTGCGTAGATGGCAGAATTCTTGTAAAGAATATCCCAACAACAAAACATAACATTTTAAAAAGAGACAACTGCTCCTGGATAAATGTACAAAGAAAAGCAGTATTTATAGAAAGAAAGTGCGCATTTTTTCCATTTTGTGGTGTTATCCTTTTTACACCAACACAATGCGAGCTGGATTTTCTATAGTTGGTGGGGTTTTCCTTGAGGTAAATTTTCCTTCTCTACCGATTATTTTGGGAATTTTTTTTTTGGTGCGTGCGCTAAATAGGTAGGTACAAATTATTCCTCCGCTACCGCAAAATATTTGGCCAGTGGGATGTTCCACTTTCGCGGTTCAGAAAGCGCCTGAATCTGAATGTAGGCCATTTTGATTCGCCTGCTTTTGCAAGTGTATGTGTAATAAACAGGAATTTCGGGATACCATTGTGGGTTGAAATTGAGTTGGGTGGGTGATTGTGATATATGCCAGCATATAATATTCTCTACCTCAACCCACAAGAACTACCAAATCAGGTTTTTGCGTTTCAGATATCAGCCAGAAGCGACAGCTCATACTCTTAATAAAATGGTGTTTTTTGGACGATATACCTATATAAAATGTATATCCCCTTACTGATCCATAAAATTTACATCATTTCATTTCATTTACATTTCTAAGGATGAGCTATACCTACAAAAATAGCTATGTACATATACCTTAGGTACATCCGGCTTTTGGGCGTAGTATGCCACATAGCCTAATATTGAGTTATTCTGTTTGAGTTAACACCCGACTGACTTGGTTTTGGTGGCAAATTCGTCTTCATCTTCTGCGGGCTGGATACGGGGTTGATATAAGTAAGAGTTTGAGGAGACTAATGGAATTGTCTTCTTTAAAGCTTATGTAGGTAGTATATCTATAGGTACTTGCTTTCTTGAAAGAGACCAAAAGTTTGACTTTGAAACCATAAAGATAAGCTCCTTAGGGGTTGTTTTGTTGTGTGTTCTTCCCGTCTTCTTTTACTATTTCATCTTTATTCCCCGGTCTTGTTTACACTTTCTTGGGTTTGAGGTTTTGAGACTTTTTTGTGCTAAAAAGCCCTTAGAGTCAGTATTTAGGCTTTTCTTTGTGGGTTGCTTCTTCACACTCTTGGTTCACATGTTAATTTCAACACAAGAGGGTAGACTGAACAAAATTTGGAATGAGTTTTAAGTAAAAATGGTTCGAATTTTCAATTAATTAGAGCGAAAACTTTTGTGCAAAGAAAGTATTTGATTTAATTATCAGAAATGGGTGCTGGTTTCCGTTTAATATAATTTTAACAAGAATTGTAATTAAAATTTGATAAAAAAGTTTTTAACTCAAAATTTATTAGGATTAAGTTTGAAAGGGTGTTTAAGTTGATACCTATGTTATACCTATACCACATAGAAAGTTTTTATGTAAAAAATAGCATTTATTATTAAAATTTATAAAAAACCCTTTTAACATGTATTTAAAAAAAAATGGCTGCGTGCTCCATTTTCACTTTATTGAAGGAAGAGGTTTAAGTATTAAAATATCTTCTTCTTAATTTTACTTCTCAAACGATCTTTATTATCTCGATGTTCCCCGAATAGACCTGAAAAAACTTCAGCTGCCTTCCGGGTATTGGATAGCTTAATTTTTGAATGTTAGTGACATTCTTCGTAATTTTAACGAAGTGTTATTCTTATTACCAATGTTAGTACCTACCATTTTTCCTTTTAATTTAGGGGCATTGTTTTTTTTCACAGAAGATGGCAGACTTCTCCCGTTATACTTCTTCCACACTAAACTTACGTGACCATATCTTCAAGTTGATAACAATGACTGTAAAGTAAATAGAGATAGAGAGGAAAGGAGTCAAGATGCTTCCCATATGATGTACACAAACGTTGATTTGTTTCTGATTTTTAGTTAGTTTTATTTATAAAATTTGCCTTACATATACACCCGTATTTAAATCCTTGAAGGGTAAAGCATAATGCGATTGCAAATACGATATCCCATAGCATGACCGGGCAGATTTCTGTTAAAACCGGCCACGGACGGAACCAGTGTTACAGTGTAATCGGGTAACTTGTCCTCTCAGGGTGTATCTTAGTTTTTGAGAAATTAAAAAAAAAATTAAAAGTAAAACTAGTAAAAAAAGTAAAAAGTTAACTCGTTTTTTTTATTATTTGATTAAAATCGGATGGTATGTAATAAAAAATAAAAAAGGGATAATTCCCTAATTAATAATTGACCTGAGCAAGTCAAATTTGGGAAAACCAAAAAAAAAGTGTTTTTCTTGGAAAAAAATACTTCTAGTTTTTCTTAATTTCTCAAAAACTAAGATACATTTTGGTATCCGGTTTTCTGTTTTTCACTAAAAATTAATAAAAGCATTGAATTTTGAAAATAAAAATAATAGTTAGTTACATAAAATTTTGAAAAAAAATAGTTAAACATTTTTTTTTTTTAGTTATTTTTTCAAAATTTTGAGTTTGAAAACAAATTTTTTTAAAACTGTTCACTAAAACAACTTAATTTAAAAATTAAATAAAAGAGTAGTTTTCTGGCCATCCAAAAAAATATAACAAGTCTTTGTATCTTTCACTTTTTTTCTGATTTAAGTCAATGTTCTAGAAAATTGCCCTTCCCGCCTTAACGGGGGAAATAGACCCCCCCCCCCAAAAAAAAAAAATTTGAGCGTGTAGGTGGAGTTAAGACAAAAAAAATTTCTTAATTTTCAATAGTTTTCGAACTTTATTTTTGTCCCCGCCTTGTGAGCGTATCTACCCTGGCAGATTTAATTCCGTCAATACAAATAAAAATATTATTTGGCCATATTTAAAACAGCGCCCAAAGACGCGTATCATCCTGAAGTTTGTAATAACGGGTGATTTTTTAGCTGGTTTGGTTTTGGCAACACTGGTTTTGACAGCTGACGTGTGTTTAGTACCTTGTGTCACTGTCAAACAGCTTCAGTTTGGTTTGCAATTTAACCATGGATCGTCTTACAAATGAACAACGCTTGCAAATTATTGAATTTTACTATCAAAATTCGTGCTCGGTTCGAAATGTTCGAAATGCTTTTTTATCGAAAAATTGTGTTCAGCGATGAGGCTCATTTTTGGTTGAATGGGTACGCAAATAAGCAAAATTGCCGCATTTGGAGTGAAGATCAGCCAGAAGCATTGCAACAGCTACCAATGCATCCCGAAAAAGCCACTGTTTGGTGCGGTTTATGGGCCGGCGGCATTATTGGGCCATATTTCTTCAAAGATGATGCGAATCGCAGCGTTACTGTCAATGGTGAACGCTACCGAGCGATGATAACAAACTTTTTTTTGCCCGAAATGGAAGTTCTTGGTTTATGGGCCGGCGGCATTATTGGGCCATATTTCTTCAAAGATGATGCGAATCGCAGCGTTACTGTCAATGGTGAACGCTACCGAGCGATGATAACAAACTTTTTTTTGCCCGAAATGGAAGTTCTTGACTTGCATGATATGTGGTTTCAACAAGACGGTGCCACATGCCACACAGCACGCGAAACAATGGCGCAATTGCGAGGCGAGTTTGGTGAACAGTTAATTTCACGTTTCGGGCCGGTCAATTGGCCGCCTAGATCGTGCGATTTGACACCATTAGACTATTAGACTTGTGGGGGTATGTCAAGCCCGCTTCGATTGACGCACTGGAAGCCAACATCCATGCATTCATTCGTGAGATACCGGCCGATATGTGTGAAAGAGTATGCCAAAATTGGACTCAGCGGATGGGCTACCTGAGACGCAGCCGCGGTCAACATTTGCATGAAATTATCTTTAAACATTAAATTGCAAAGTTCAAACTATCGATTCAAATAAATATTTTATTCATTTTTTTGAATTTTTTGTGTTTTTTAAAAAAAAAAGTTCTAAGCCTCTTAAAAAATCACCCGTTATATTTCACACACGATTTGTTATTTTTATATTGTTTATATGGCAAAAGTCTCTCTCTTGGTCAGAAAAAAACTATCTAAACTGGGTCTTGATGTCTCTACATTGCCCGATGTATTTACCCTGGGCTCCTAAAAAGTAACTAAATGTGCATAAATTGACTTGTCCTTGCACTAATATAGGGTGATAGAGCCAGTAGTCAGCCATTTAACTTTTTTTTTGTTTGACTGTTCTTTAAAACTATTAATGTTTGAATTCTCAATATCCAATGTATTTTATCAGATTATTTGGAATGTCTAAATTTTTAAAAAAATAATTTTTTTTAGTGGATTTACCATAGAAATTCAACAATTTGCAAACATTTAAAAAAAATGTTTGATTCTGGTGAAGTCGGCCTCCTAAACTCCAGTGGTCCGCGGCCACATGATTCTTAAGTTGTTGGCCACCCATTTTTGTGTTCTAAATTTGTCATTCTTTTGACCAACATAAAAGACAGTTTTTGAAGTTTTGAGCCAAAACTGCGTTTAATTTTGGAGCCAGTCATCTTTTTGACGTTTTATGTTTAAAACAACTGCGTACCAATGAATACCCTTCATATAATTTAACACAGTGCCCGCCTGCATAGAAAAGTAATAAAAAATTAAGGAGATCCCGATGAACATTGGTTTCGAATATCTGACACCCATTCCATATTCGTGTTGTGCGGCTTAATATGGTATGTATCATGTACCGCTAAAATGCTTCAAAGAAAGAATTGCAGCTGGAGACAAAAAATATGTGGTAATTTCACCGAAGTGACGCACATACCGAGAATGAAAAGCCTATAGAAGTGCGACTCAAGGTCGCATTGGGGTTCCGTTTTTACTACAAAAGACAACATTGAATTTTCGAAGATCCACGCGGTTTGAAATCAATCGTAAATTAATATTGTCAAGATCCGATTCTAATGAACTTTTCATCTGGCAACAAATAGAAAAAGTTGAGAATAACTACTGTCTTCAGCGAAACAGTAAGCCGGAAAAGAAATGAGCCCCTCACCTCCATTATACAATTTGGAGTAAATTAAGGTTTCAACAAGGATCTCTACAGCATTTATCTCTTGTAAATATTCTTGCGAGTATCTGCTCTTTTATCTACTTTACTCGTCTTTTAAACAGACCTTCTGTTTTGAAAACCGATTCTGGGTACCAATTTAAAAAGCCATAGTTGTAAGATGTCTTCTTCCAAAATAATTTTCTAAACCCTGCATCGGACCCATTTACTTAGGCTTTTCAGCAACTCGACAATGAATTCTGGGAATTACTTATCTTAGTTTGCCATACGGATATCCCATTTGTCGTCCCCAATTTTTGTTAGAGCTTCACTGATTTAGGGTCTCTTATTCCATCGATTTATTTCTAATTGTCTGACACTTAAATATTTCTTTAAATTCTTTATAAGCAGGTATTTCCATATGAATTTTGTTGTTTTTCATCTTAAACATATTACTGCGCTTAAACATATTACTGTATTAAGGAAAATATACTCAGAAATCTTGTTAAAAATAAAGAGAAACTGAAGTTTGCCTTAGATTTTCTTATAAAAACAAGCAAATCTAATAAAAATCATTTTCATCAGTAGTCGGCCAGGGGGGCCGATTATATAGAGAACTATACAAAAAATGTCATCTAAGGTCGTCCTCCTCTATTTATTGTAAAATAAATAATTTTTTTATATTTTTATGCAAAATTCATTAAAAACATACAATTAATAACATAAAAACACTGAAAAAATGTATGCACTTGGCCTCAATAGTTTAATAGTTACAAGACTTTTTGTAGAGCACTTTCAATATTTTTTTCTTAGCAAAACTTGCACTTTTACTTTACCTGAACATTTTCCAAATTTTTTGTGTGCCGTTAAGAACGTTAAGCCTTTAAAAAAAATATTTTCATTTAAATTGTTTTAATATTTTCTCTATTACCCATCATTTTCTAGCTTAGTGGCCGACTACTGGTGATGGCCGACCTCACGTGCATCCACCATAAGAGGGACTATTAGATTCATAATTATGAATTTGGTCAAGAAACTCCAATGTTCGCCCTTGGCCGCATCTTCATATAGGAATGAAAACCTCTTATAATAGAATCACCCATACATAAACAATTTCCAAATTAGAAGTTTCCATGTTCCTTTCTACGGCAACCTTTAATCTTGAGCATGATCTGGTGAAAACAGCTTTGGCGAAGAGACGTCCGTGTCGCGCGAACTTCATGTCACCCATTAACAGACACCTAACTATAATAACTACCCACATATTATACAACTTCCTTCTTCTTATAATTAGGTAGCGACCTATGTATATTTATTTAAAATCTATTTTGAGTAAAGGTGGGTACCTTTACCTACTTACCTATATAGCTCAGAAAACTTATTGATCTAGGTACCTAGTCTAATTTCAATATTCTATCTTCTCATAACTAATCTGTAGATACAAATAAAAAATACCTAGGTAGGTACCTACCTTTACCTATAGGTAGAATAAAACATATCAAAATAAGTAAAAAAGCAATCCAATCTAAACTGTAATCAATGTAGGATCATCATCTTTGAAAACGAAATCCAAGGACAAACACAAAAAAAAAAACAAAAGCACAAAATAAAAAAACAACACAATTCTAAGAAAAATTATAAGATTCCAAGAAGCCCTAGTTCCCGAAGTTTTTAAATCTTCTTATTTTGTTTTCATGTTACCTACCTATCCCCTTTTTTTTCTTGAATCTCCGTTTCAGATTTTTTTGTCAACAAACTAGGTAGGTACTAAAAAGTGCAAACAAAAAAATAAGTAAAATAAATTGTCCTCCCTGCAAATATGTACGTACATACCTACATATTATGGGTATATTTATACAAAATTATAAAAACAACAACATATTGTGTGCCTATATTTTTATAAGAATATATAAATTAAGGAAGACGACAGCTTCAAGAGCAAACAAAAAATCGATAAACACGCGCTTAAAATTGTTGGATTCTATACACCAACGCTAAGTTACGTAACACCATTTTAATACATAAACTTTAACATATAATGTACAACCAAAAATACATAACCTCACCACATGATTACATAGGATGATAGGCTTAAAAAAAAAAACTCCTTTTGTAAGGGTTTCCCGTTCCTTAAATTAAAATTTTTTTGTTGAACATTTCTTATACATTTATACATTCCTTGAAACATTGCTATTTGGAGTTAACATTAAGAACTTCCATAGATGTATAGGTATATACATAGATCCATGTGAAGCGCATAGCTCGAACTTCATGTCAATTTTCATGTAGGCATAGGGTAAATAGCGACAACGAGCAGCATTCCGTATCACATTCCTCGCCGAAGACCTAGAGTGCTGCTTGTGATGTTGCTAGTTGCTATAACTATATAACATAACAGCAAATACAATATACCTAACTCAAACTCAGCTTTTTCTGTTATAAATACATAAGGAAAAAATTAAAATAACAACAAAAAAAAAATAAAAACTTTGCAACACAACGAAAGATTAACAAAACAAAAAACAAAAAAAATTATACCTAGGAACAAGAAAAATATATGACGTGCCTATGTATGTATGTATAAATAAAAGTCCAGAATTGGAAGAAGACTATGTTTCTGGATGAAATGCTTGAAGGGATACGGGTATGTAGGTATGGTTTGTGTTTTATGTTGTCCTCTGGAAGCATAACCACAGTCAGCGACAGTATTTTAGTCCAAACAAAAAGAAAAATAATATTGAAATAAATTCACGATCGCCTTATTAGTTTCACATTGGACCCATTTTATTTTATTTCCGGTTAAAATTATCTTCATCATTGAAACAACTGTATGTAGGTACGTATATTTTTCAGTTCTAACTTACTTACTTATAAAAATAAGGATTTGTGGCCTTATTCCATAATGCGTTTCGACCAAGTTAGTTTACCCTCGAGTTTACCTACATACACGATTGGTCTCTTCAGCAAGATCCGTGTACGCAGTAAATCTACTTTTCTTGGACGCATGATTTTTTTTTGTTCGATGGAAATGCGTCGAAGAAAATTAGATTCTTGGAAAATTCACTCGAATTTTTAATTTTCACACCCCAAATTAATCTTCTTTATTGATAAAAAAAAATTCAGCTACGCTTTTCGTTTCTTATCTTTACCAAAACAAAAACTACATCCGCCACTACTTTTCCCTGGAAGATTTAGATATAAACCATCTTTTGGATGAGCTCTATTTTAAAAACTGCATTTGAAAGTAATATTATACCAAAATGGCCAAATTACACTTTCGTAAAGCGGCAAATGACCATATGCAAAAATATGGCCATATGACGCATTGTGATAAGTGTCATTGTCATATGGCCAAATTTGTAAATGTATATGACGCTTGGCAAAATGTCATGGCACCGTTATAACTATAACTATATCATTGAAACTCATTATTAAAAATTGTTGGCTTCAGTTTATGGCGTAAAAATTTCAAGGGCATATGCTGCCCCCTGCAAACCCCCTGCGTCGGCTCACTATAAGATATATGGGGTGGTTGCGAGTTTGGGTACATGCAAATTTTATTTTGCATTTAGTACTTACTAGATAGGTTAGGTTAGGTTTGCGGGTTGCTGTAGGAGAGCCAATGGCTCAGCCCCAGCACACTTAGGTCAATGTAGACCAATTGTGATGCCCATTTGAGGGTTTACCAATTCCATACTCGTAGTCCATATTTAGTTCCTTAGTATCATCCCGGGGTGTCCAACCATTAATTTACTCTTGCGAATCTATATAGATTTGTTATTAGGCACTCTAAAAGTTCTTTGATGCTTTCGAAGAAGTATTTCCCCAGAGTTTTATTTCTTAAATGGCAGAGACTGGGGCAGTGACAGAGGTAGTGGGTTATATCCTCATGTTCTTCCTCGTCACTGCAACCTCTACACAGATCGTTTTCAGTTAGACGTAGTTTTTTGGCGTGATATCTTAGCATGTTATGGCCAGTTAAAACACCTACCAACGTCGATACTGACTTCCTGTCTTTTTGAATGATTGCATACGTTCTATTTTTGTCGTATTGCGGCCACAGTTTCCTAGCTACCTCACAAGTGTTTAAGTTTGTCCATCTTGAGTTGGATTTTGCCAGGATTTCACACATTATATTAAGTTTGAGGTCGCAGAACTGAGGTTTTACGCTCTTTTCTGAGAGTTCTAGGCTAAGTGCTGAGCCTTTTCTTGTCAATTCATCGGCTTTTTCATTTCCCATGATACCGGAGTGACCGGGGGTCCAGCAGAGTGTTATACTATGCTGTGTGGCAAGAACTTTAAGCTCTTCGCGACAGCTTTTCACAAGCTTGGACTTTATTTCAACAGCAGACATTTCTTTTATCGCTGCCTGGCTATCGATGAGAATGGTAATGTCCATAATAGGGGTAGTGCCATCATGGATGCCACTCTGGCAGCTTTCGTTACTGCTAGAACCTCTGCTTGGAATACACTGCTGTTATTGGGTAGCCTGATCGAGCCTTCTATATTCAGAGCTTCTGAGAAGAAGCCAGCCCCAGTACCTATATCCATTTTTGAACCGTCTGTAAAGATGGATTTGGTTGTAGGTTGTAAAACTTCATTATTAATCAAATCCTGTCTACTTGGGAACAAGCATTGGAATGGCCTTACAAAATCTGTAAAGGGAACTATGTAGTCAGACTCTACATTTGTTCCTGTGTGGATGTTCAAAATTTTAGAGTCTCCAGTTAAACTGGATCCCCATAGATTAGATTGGCTAATCCTGAGAGCGCTTTTTGCTGCAGTTTTCTGCATATAAAGGTCAAGTGGCAGAAGGTTAAGTATGGTTTCTAATCCCGCCGTAGGTGTCGTGCCCAAGGCACTGGTTGATCCAATGCATGCAAGTCTCTGGATGTTAGTCAACGCCTTAAGGTTTGTAGCTTCATTAGCGGCTTTCCACCAAACTAATCATCCATACGTCAGTATCGGTCTCACTATCGCAGTGTACATCCATAGAATTACCTTGGTTTTTGGGCCGCAGTTTTTCCCAAAAATTCTGCTGCATGAGTAGAATGCGATGGATGCCTTTTTGACTCTTTTTTGGACGTTCATTTTCCAGTTCAATTTTCCTATCAAGTATGATTCCGAGGTATTTCGCGCTTTCGGATAACTTTATTGGTGTGCCTTCAATTGATGGCAGATGGCTACTTACTACTTACTATGTAAAGAACTTCTTAAAAACAAAAGTCCACCGGCCAAACGTCTATATGATGGACATTTGGGTTTGACCCAGTTGGGTGGGATTAAAGTTCAGAATCAAATTATGGCTTTTTTGCCTATCCAACTGTCTGTCTGTATGGCTGTTTGTTTCGGCTAATCTCGAAAACGGCTGTTTTTTGACGGGACTTTCAATGTGTATGCAGAACCGATCAGAAACTGCTGGACCGATTTTGTCTTGATATTCACTGATAAATAGCTGATGTTATTATTAGTAACTTAGGCAATTTGAATTACCCAATAGATGGCGTGGGGGTCGTTTTTTTTTTTTTTTTTTTTTTTTTTTAATGAACTGACCGGAAATGGCTGGAACGATTTTGACTAGACTTTCAATGGTTTATATAGCTGATGTAGTAAGGAATATAATTGAGGCTATTTAAATAACTTCCTAGGTGGTGCTAAGGTAGGTTTTTCGAAAAAATGTAGGTATGTATTGACTTAATATCACACATTATAATGTTTAATAATAAAAGTTTTTGCTAAAATTTTGGCTCGATAGGATTATAATAACTAAAAAAAACGATGTTTCAATTATGTGTGTTTTTTGTTTTCTGGACTGTGAAACTGGTTGACTTAACTGTGAAACTGGGGGTAAATAAACAGAGTATTTTTGGCATTTTATATTCACCAAATGACAGATTAAACCTAAAATTCAAGATTTTAAATAATAATTCAATGGACCTAACCTCACTACCGTCAGTGTAATACTCAGCTGACTTTGCACTGAACATTATAAGCTGACGATGGCGATGGTTTAAAACTGATACCGATGCGATGCGGCATTGGCAATGGATGATGTACCTATAGGACGAACAAGGAGTTGAATGTAGGTTGAAAAGAGAATGCGGGATGCGGTTCGTAACGTTTTCATTGCCAGTGCCAGCGCCAGGCCAAGCTATATAAACAGAGCCCTATATAACAAAAACAACACAAATCGCACCCTTTTTCAAGTTTGCAAAAAAAAAATTAAAAAAGAGAGTAGGTAGGTATAGGTTAAAAAGAATAAAATCTATACAAACAACACGAAACGGACGGACAGAAAAAAAAATAAAATTAAAAGCATACACACGCAAGTCATCCAACAAAACCTGATCGATTTGATTGCGAAACATAATGGGCAAAAAAAATTAAAAGGGCGAAAGTGAGAAGTTGCGGAGTGTGACGCGGGCTAAGCGGGCTTACGGTTTGAAAAGAAAATTTTATATCCCATCTCATCTACCGAGCCTATAACAAGCACGAATACCAATGCAGTTGATGAGTTAAACCTCGTTTGTTCCCTTCAGCCTTCAGATGTTCTTTATGGTCCACGAATATCCTTATGAATTATGGTGACATAAATCAAAAGCTGTGCTGTAGTTGTGGCAGAAATTAGAATAAAAAGAATACATTCTTCTATACCTAGGTAGATAAATCCTAGCTTCGGAAGTGGAAGTAGTTTCTGAATACGAGTTTTTTGTATTCTATAGATATGTATGTATGTAGATAGATAGATTGTTAGGCAGGCACAGAGGTACCTATACCTAGGTACCTACCTTTATGCGGTATAAGATAGATTTATGAGAGAAGAGTTCGGGACTTGGAGGAGCTAGGTATTGCGACCTGGTTTAAGGGAAGCTCATATAATTTCTGCTGGCAAGAGAGAACGAACACAGGACAAAATTGTTATATAGGTACCTAATGTATTACACTAAAAGAAGGTGGAATAAAAAATACTGCACACCTGATATACCTACCTATATCTAGATTCTACAGTAATTATAGAAAGGTAGGTACCTAAATAGGTACCTTTACTTGTACGTTGTTTTTAAACTCGAACATAATGTAGGTAATTGCTATAGAGGTACCTACATACTTCCGTACCTAAATAGGTAGCCTAGATTCTTTGCGGTAGAAACATATTCGATATTGGAGCATAATTGTTGACGACTGAAGAAGAGTATAGGTACCTACCTACCTATAAGGTTGAAGTAGGTACCTATAGGTTTTTAAGAAATCACAATACCTATACCTAGGTAGCAGGTAATTATTTAGACTTTTTGGATGAAGTAGGTAAGGTAGGTATATACCTACAATGACATTTTTTTACCAGTTTTTTTTATTAAGCTATTACACCATGGTTCCAGAGTCATGACTCATTTTTAATACACGTTGAACAAAAGAGAAAAAAAATCGAAAAGGACAACTTTGGTCTAAAGTAATTTATATAAAGTGCGCAACTGGGTCGCATGAACTTGATGGTCTTGCGGAAAGTTGCAAAAAAAAACTTAATTTAAATTAATGGCTCAAAATTTTAAACATTGCTCTTTCTAGCAATAAATGAATAAAACCGGCTCTAGTTAAAGTAGTCATTTTGATGCAAGGCGTCAGAAGACCCCAAAAATATATAAGCTGTATCTCCGTCAATATTGGGCCTACAGATCTGGTTCACCATTTCACCAACCAATGCTTATGAAATTTATTGGTCTTTGACCTTGTTATGTAAAGCATAAAATTTTCTTAGTTTTACAAATACCTATAAACCAAAAAAAGAAAAAAATATTTTTTTTCTCCTCTCCCCAAGTTAGCGCCGGGTCCTCGCTGGGTCAAAAACTTAGTGATGTCTTCCTAGTAGGTTGCACCCCCAAACAATCTGTGCAACTTTCATTAAGTTCAGAACATTTTCCAGGTAAAAGTACCTAACATATCGAATGAACTAGATATATTTGGTATACTCGTAGTATGGTATTGTTTGCTTCCATAAAATCAGTTCAGTTTGCAATTGCTTAGTAAAAAATCTCATAATTACATAGATATATGTAGGTACTTTGAAACAAAATTTGCTCTCGCAATCGTCATATATACCTACAGCCTAAATGGGTAGGCCGATTTATTTCGGTTAATATGCCCGGACGAAAGTCACTGTAGGTCTAAAACTAACGGTACCTTAGATACAAACCGTAAACGAAAATCTTAATTTCCTTTACAGAACGGCGCTAACAATTTTAAACAAATTTCACATGTTTAATAAGCCATGAAAGGTCTATCTATATTAGATATAGAGAAATTTTATTTAATAATTTTCGTTTAATTTTTTTTTTTTTTTTGTGAGTTGGTGCGACCCAGTTATTTTTTATTAGGTTGAAACCTTAATTTTTTAATTGAATAAATTATCTACCTATACCTACCTACTTTTATTTCGAGAAAGCTAAACAACGAAGTTTTTATTAAAACAATAAAAGGAACAAAACTTCATGTGGCCCTATTTTGTAGGGTGCTATATTTTACGTTACCGGACATTCTATTACATACCGGCGATATTGCAAAAAAGTTAATAAAATAAAAACAAAACATTTCGCCATTTTATTTTTTGCTGTATAGGTATAGAATTTTGTGTTATATTTTGATTTGTTTTTGTTTCATGGTGTAGTATAGGTATCCATGTGTGTAGAACTTTTTTTTCTCGTCTTGTTCTGCACTTTGCCTCAAGGCCAATTAAATGAGAGCTCGGGATTTGCACGTTCATGTGCTGCTATTGTTCCCGCACAAATGAATTTGTCCTTCGTCATTATAAGTATGGGAATAAAAACTTTATGGTGCTCGTTGCATGCTTCCCGTTTCATGCTGAAGAATTTAAGTCCATTACGTAATATGTTTTTTTTAGTATTTAAGGATTGACAGTGTTTTAATTATATTTTTATAAATTTATTAAAAAAGTATGTACATAGTACATACCTTACCTACCCAATACTTATAAATTGTGGTTAAAAGTACGTTTTGCAGGTACCTATATGTATACAGGGTGAGTCATGAGCAATGCGACAAAATGCTAGGGCGTGTAGGTTGCGTTGAGACAAGAAAAAAATCGTATGGGAGGGGGGTCTATTCCCCTCCGTTTAGCCGGGAGGGGCAATTTTCGAAAAAACTGACTTAAAATGGGAAAAAAATTATTTAAAATCAACGGCTTCATTCACAATGCTGTGCGATACGTTTTTGAAAAGCCAATAACTTTTTCTTTCATTCTGTGTTTAAATAAATCTATTCTAAGAAATAGTTTTTGAAATATTAATTTTCAAAGTCAAAATTTTGAAAAAAAAAATTGAAAAAAAAATTTCAAATTCATTTTTTTCAAAATTTTACGTAATTAAGTGCTAATTTTAATTTCAAAATTCAATGCTGTTATTAATTTTAAGTCTAAATAAGAAAACCGGATGCAAAAATTTTATGTCGTTCTCAAGAAATTAAAAAAAAACCAAAACCACCTTTTTCTAAGAAAAACATTTATTTTTATTGTAACGAAGCAATTTAAGAAGCATTAATCTTAGTTTTTTTTATTCCTTTTATTTTTACTATGTTTTTTATTGGAAGTACTTATAAAAAATTCTCGATATGATCTCCATTGTTTAGAAGGCATAGATTATATCTCCTTGTAATGGCTTCACATAAGTTTATGCTTGACAAATTTTCCTGCAATTTGACTCCAGCGACTTCAATTCGTTCCTTCAGTTGTTCCAATGATACTATTTCCACTTCGTAAACATAATTCTTCATAAGTCCCCATGCATAGAAATCTAGGGGAGTTAAATCTGGTGACCTAGGCGGCCATTCCGTGGGGCCCCTTCTTCCGATCCAACGGTCACTAAAATGATCATCCAGCCAGTTTCTCACCTGTAAGCTGTAGTGTGCTGGAGCACCATCTTGTTGGTAGATTAAAGTATCTGCTATAACCAATGGAACGCTGTCTAATAAATCGGGTAAAAGGTCTCGTAGGAATTGCAGGTATGATTCTCCATTAATAATGGAATTCAAAAACCGGGGCCCGATCACAGTGTGTCCAACAATACCAATCCAAACATTACAACTAAAGCGGTGTTGTGATTTGTTTTGTTTTTTTTTTTTGTGTGGATTGGCGCTACTCCAATAATGTAAATTGTGGAAGTTAGTAACCCCATCCCTAGTAAACTGTGCTTCATCCGTCCAGAATATTCTTCTAAAATAGTTTTGTTCGGTTTAATTTCTAAGTAGTAATGTTCTACAAAATTCGGTTCTCAATAACTTGTCGTTTGAGGTGAGTTCCTGAACAGGCGTAAAGTGGTACGGGTGTAAATTTTCCGCCCGAAGTACTCGACATGCTCTAGATTGGGACACTCCAAGCATAGTGGATATCCTTCTTGTACTGACGGAGGTATTATTTCGGACTAAATCCAGAATTCTTTCATCTAAGATTCTTGACTCATCAGAAACTGACCTTTCGCTTCTTCGATGCTCCAGCACTCCATGATCTCTTAGACGTCGGTGGATTCTTGGAAACGTGCTATGATGGGGACACCTCCTATCGGGATATCTTTCAGTGTACAGTCTTTCGGCTTCACGACTTCGACCATTAGCTAAACCGTAGCAGAAATGCATGTCCGTTAATTCTTCTCGGGTGTATGAGCTTGACATCGTTACGTGTTAATGAGTTAATATTCAAATTGTAAATAATTACTAAGCAAAACTGCAATGCCTTTTATTTATCTTGCGTTGCAATTTTCTTTTTTTTCATTAAAAAAAATGCGGTTTTATTGTCCCTATTGTCCCCATAACAGGTAGAACCCATGGGCTGCGGGCAGGCCAAGGCAAAAATATTGACAGGTCAGTTTTCAGAAGTTATCAATGAAAATAATATTAATCCAGGGTTATTCCAATACTATTTAATTTTATTACGTTCTCATAAAACTCCAATTAAAAAAAAAAGTAAAAAAAACTAAGATTAATGCTAAATAAATAAATAAATTGCTTCGATACAATAAAAATAAATGTTTTTCTTAGAAAAAGGTGGTTTTGGTTTTTTTTTAATTTCTTGAGAACGACATTAAATTTTTGCATCCGGTTTTCTTATTTAGACTTAAAATTAATAACAGCAGTGAATTTTGAAATTAAAATTAGCACTTAATTACGTAAAATTTTGAAAAAAATGAATTTGAAATTTTTTTTTCAATTTTTTTTTTTCAAAATTTTGACTTTGAAAATTAATATTTCAAAAACTATTTCTTAGAATAGATTTATTTAAACACAGAATGAAAGAAAAAGTTATTGGCTTTTCAAAAACGTATCGCACAGCATTGTGAATGAAGCCGTTGATTTCAAATAATTTTTTTCCCATTTTAAGTCAGTTTTTTTCGAAAATTGCCCCTCCCGGCTAAACGGAGGAGAATAGACCCCCCCCTCCCATACGATTTTTTTCTTGTCTCAACGCAACCTACACGCCCTAGCATTTTGTTGCATTGCTCATGACTCACCCTGTATATACATATGTAGGTACCGACCTAGACAGAGTAGGCTTAGCAGTATGAATATGATGCATCACGCTAATTTGGCAATAAGATTTTTTTATTTATTATTTTAAAATTCTTATTTCATAATTTTTTTCGGTTTTAGGAATAAATTTTAATGCGACAAAAAATATCTTTTGCCACATAAAAGTCAAATAGGTATTAAGAATTTTAGAAAAACTTTGATGTGTGAAAATATGTTGGAATGCAGGTATAGGTATATGTAGGTAGGTCTAGGTAGGTATATTAATGTTTCCGTTAACTTCATCTGGCTCGAAAAGTTGCTTCCATATCTGTCACGATTTTCCCGGAACAGTGTTTTTTGTGGCCTCGTTATCGGCCGGTTATATAACGAATCAGTAAAAATGCTACACTTATCGATTAAAAATAACTGCCGAAAAAATGTTTAATTTACCAAATTAATGTCTGTTGTAAAAATGCATTTAATTATTTTCCTGATTGAAATTCATTATTCGTACCTATGTAGCTGCCAGATTACTGACATTTAAGAAAAAAACTTAAACAATTCGTTCCAATTTTGAGTTCCATTTTCACTTGTCCTATTTATATTATATTTTCACACCTCATATTTAGTTATGGTTTCTAATGGTGGTCAGTCAGTCAAAGGACGGCAGTCATCTACACATGTAATATAATCATTCAACAGGCAAAATCAAAAGGGTTTTGATTTTTCGTCAAACAATTGCACGCTACCTACAGACTTATTTTTACATAGGTACACTATATTACAGATTGATTTCAAATGACTGACCGTGTAATGGTCGCTTAATGTGTACGATGGCTGACTTCGTTTGACTAACCGTGTAAAGCGGCCTTTACACGGTCAGTCAGAGGACTTCAGTCATCTGCACATAATCTGTCATCAGGCAAAATCAAAAGGGTTTTGATTTTTCGTCAAACAAATGCACGCATACAGACTTAATTTTACAAACACTATCTTACAGATTGATGTCAAATGACTGACCTTGTAAAAGTCGCTTAAGGTTAGGTTCGCGTTTCTTACTATACTACGTAAATTCAGAGCTGTATGAGAGTTAAATCATTTGGTGATTGCATTCATTTGAATGCAGACTGCAAAAATGATTGAAAAATGTGTTTAGAATTCAGCGTGTTCAAATCCAATTCATTTTGAATTCGTGTACCTAGGTACTGACTCAAAAAATTAATTTAGAATACCTACAGTGTGTTCAAATCCCATTAATTTTGAATTCAGTTTTTTTAAATCACTGAATTGATTTGCATTCAGTGATTTAAATCCCATTCATTTTGAATTCAGTCAGTCTCTCAATATTTGATTTGTTTTTGTATAAACCTACCTAACCTATCTACGTACCTATCTATTTTTTTTTTTTCATTCTAGGTACCTTTAGAGAATGGAAACTAAAAAACCTAAATCCTGAAGGCTATAGGTATTAGAGTAGGTAGGTACCTACGACCTTGCCATGCCTACACACATACCTACCTATAGGTTACCTACTTTTCACTGAATTCGAATTGGATGGGGAATGAGAAAACCTGGAGTCCAAAGTCATTTTGAATTCAGTGATTTTAATTTATTGTTAGGTAGGTAGGTAGGTAGGTACCTTAACTACTTGTACAAAGGAGGTAGTTAGGTACCTACCTACCTATCATATTTAATTCAGACTACGTGAATGCATTCACAATTGGTTTAATCCTTTTACAGCTCTAATAGGACATCGCATAGGCTATAATAGGTATAGGTACCTATAAATACATATGTACCTATTTCCGGTTCTATAGAAATAAAAGCCCAAAACGCATTTTATTTAAGGAAACTGTTTACACATCACCATTATGTTATTAACATTTTAATGTGTTGTTATATCGTATTTGCATAAAAATTCTGCAATGAAATACTTGTATTCCCCTTCTACGATATTGCTACATGCATAACATAATACCGATCCGGCGATACATATGTACATATATCTTCTCATCCCATCCCTGACTCAATGCCAAAGCAAAACCGAAAGTGAAAATCTTAAAAGGCAGAAAGAGTGAGGTACACAATTGCAGTAAACACGAAATGTGCAGAAAACGGTGCACCATAATCATCCACACATCTATTCGATAAGCTGAAAATACTCGTCTAAAATGAAGCGAAAGCAATAAGAGAATCAAGAGGGAAAATATCTAACCAGAAAACAAACAAATATAAAAACAAACGACGGATGCCGGCTTTTTTGTTTTTTTTCTGTTATCATATTTTGCCGGTTCTGTAAAATAAAGCAAAACAAGAAAGAAAGACAAAACTATAATGAGAACCAGAGCGAGAGAAAAATTGAAAAAAGTTGCGGCGAATTCGTTTAAAATTGCTTGCAGAATGGAGAGCTGATTGGGAAATTTCTCCTATAAAAATTAACACAAATAAAACGAGAGAGACAGAGAGAATGAATACAATAAGTTTGGGTTAGTATTAGTTTCTGCTGTGTTTCTGCAAATGTGTTTCTTGTGAGCTTTTACTCCACCACGAACACGATGTAGTTGTAAAGAATTGAAAATGTGAAGTGTGCATTATTGATAGGAAAACAGGGTGACCATTTAAGTTCATACATCTTTGAGATAAAACAGATTGATTGTCGTCTCCGTTTTTTTATTATTTAAAAATAAATAAATTGCTTATTCATTGCAACTTATTCATTGCAGTTTTTTTTTCATATCACCGGTACATGCAAGACAAAGACCACAATACGATTTAGAACTTCAAATTTTAGCTGCAAAGAATTAGTTACACCACCAGTAAAGTATGTATTAATTACTGTGAAAAATTCTTCTTCCGCTAACTCGTCACTTTTCATTTTCTGTCATTCTGGATTAATAATTATTTATTCCCTTAATTTCTCGATGAATAATACTGTCTTATCTTTTGCTTAAAAATTTAAAGAGTTTCTCTCAAAAACTTCCTTTTTCCTCACTTAATCGTTCATTTTTTTAATGTTATTTTATTTTATATTATGCTCAAGAACTGAAAACCTTGGTTAAACTAATGCGGCGTGGCTGTCAATCTTTAAATCTGTTATTAGAAATGTTAATAGTTTTTGGTTTTTAAGTTCATGATTTTGAATTTTTTAGCATAAAGTAATATAATATTGAAAATAGTGCCATTTTTTAATTCTATATTATTATGCTCGAAAATTCAAAATCTTGATGTCAGAAAACTAAAAACTGCTTATCTCCAAATGCTTATTATTAATTGTAACTGATTTAAAAACTTTAGCTGAGCAGCGAGCAAGATTCTGAATTTTCACACTCGAGCAAAAGGTAGTTGGCTGAACCAATTTTGGAGAAATTCTGATAGTTTTACTATGTTTTTTTTGTAAAAAGTCATCTTAGGGCCAGTCTTTTCAAATCTGATCGTGGGTTATTCAGTAACAATAGATTTTGTCTTTTCAGCAAAATATGAATAAGATAACTTATGTTTACAATTGATTACTTCAAACTGCTGAATTTTGATTATTAGTGTATTTATTTCAGTTGGTTAACAGCGATTTGGTCTTTTAAAAGAAATTTTAATCAGAAAATCTTTGGTTAACAGAGATTTCATAGAAACTCTATTGTTATCGAATATATTTTGTTGACATTTTGATAAAATCATAATTAACATAATTGATAGTTGCTTATCGCTTGAATAAAAGAACAATATACATATTAACAAAAGTGATGATCTATCATCTGTCACTTATGGATATAGGTATTTACCTACCTAATAATTTTGCAACCTTCAATGCGATGGTCAACGTCATAAATCGATACATTTATTCTGCAGCAACCAGCTCACGTGCCACATCTTATATATAGTCCACTAAATAAAATCCGTTTAGCTGTTTGTCTATTGTAACGTTTTGGGAAGATTATTGTTTTAAATTTTTGTACGTTATTAATTATTATTTATTGTTGACTATGACAGAACGAGAAAAAAAAATATCAACAAACTTTACCAGAGATTTCGTTTGACATCTGAAATAACTGGAAAATTGAAAGAATCTCTGGTTTGATGACCAAAGTAGACAAAATGCTGAAAAGACGAATTGTATCTAACCGATTTTGAAAACATTTGCTTAGAAAAATTCCCTGGTGATAAAACCAGAGGTTTAGCAAGAGTTGTAAAGACCGGGCATGTTTTAAAAGCATATTTAATAAAGCTTATCTAATAATTGTTTTTATGTTGCTATTTATAACAACATTTTTCCAAATTTAGGTGGCAAAGAATACCACACAACTTCATGCCATGCATTCTCTTTTTTTTAAGTGCAACCGACAGCTCTGAAGAGCACTTGCACTCTTAACCAATCCTTTTGTTCTACACTTCTAAAGGATTAGGATGATTTACAATTTTTCGTCGAGTCCGAACGACTATGGTGAGATGAATTTTTCATGACAATGATACTCCTGGAGTATTTTTCACTTCCTCGCAAGATGCGATGGCCCTGAAAAAAACAATCCTGTTCAAATACAAAATTTTGAAGTCTGCAAAGAAGAGACAGGAAACAAAAATTATCACCAAACCTACTTTGAATTAGAGTTCACAAAATTTCTTTGGCCAGAGGTATGAACATAGAGTTCTGTCAAAAGTAATTCACTTTTGTAAAAAAACAAAATAAACAAATCAAACTTACAAAGTTTTCCTTTAATTTTCTTTCTGATTTTAATATTTGTTTTTAACTGGAACTATTTATTTGCAATTAGGGAGCATTTTTAAAACAAGATTTGTTAGTAAAATAAATTCAAGTGAATTGCTTGACATCCATTTAAAAATAAAACAAACATAATGTATGTTTCCGACGTTTAGAGATGTAATCAACTTTGTTGTTCCCCGCGTTCCAGCAATTTTTCGTAGGTATCTAGTTTCACTTTTCTCTGATAGATTTTCTTTTCGACTAATCTCGCAAGCTGCCATTTAAGTTAAAGTTTTTCTGGGACAGACCTTTTGTTAATAGACTTTTTGCAGCTATTAATTTCGTCTGGTATCGTAGCCATTTCGTCTGGGGGTTATTCCGTAACTCGATTATCGCCAGACGATATCGTTTTGACGATACAAAACTTTGAAAACGATGATCGTTTGGACGATCTCATTTTGACGATTGTGATTTGCTTCACATAAGTTAATAATCGTCCAAACGATATCGGCAAAATGACGGTTTTTGGACGATAATTAAATAGGCATGCTTTGAATGAATGCTTTGTGGCTGAGTGATTTTTTTTATTTAACTCTTTTTAATGAAGTAAAAAGAATTGTGTCTCTCAAATAAATAATCAAAATTGTGTATCATCGCTTTCAAATATATACACATGTAAACGCCATTCTATAATTACTTCACTAATTAAAAAATGAAACAAAAATAACTGTCACTTATCTAAATAAAGTAAACAAATAGAACATACACTATCAAAGCAAAAAAAAAATCCTAATAAACTACCAGAATCCACACTCAACAATACCTACTCCATATACATTGTTAAAAACAAAATAAAAAATAGAGAAAGAAAGAAAAATCTTTGGCTTAAATTTCTTGTCTGTGAAAAAAATGCATTTTGAAAAACAATTTTTAAAACATACTTTGACACCTAATCAAACTTTTATACACATACTTTCACATCGTATTTAAGTTTATGATACTTTTACACAGTTTGAAAGTTTCTGGAATAAATACAGAAAGCGCTTAAACTGTTTTTTAATTAAACGACCGACGAGACGATAGTGGTAGAGTTACGTGAAGCAAATTGAAGACGATATCGTTCAATACTATCGTCTGCACGATTATCGTTTTCAAAGTTATGGAATGACCCTACTGTTTTGTCCGAAATTATTGTAAATATTTTCTGAAGATCCTGAATATTTTGATTTCTGCTGACGATTATGGTGGTTGACGGCATGCTTGACTAGTGTCAACGCAAACTATCAAGCGTTCATCACGCCGCGGGGGTCATGCCTTCAGTTGAGTGTGAACCCCCTTATTAAAACCTTTGATTTTTTAAGAATCTCAATTTTAAACAGTGACGAATTTTTGGGATACAAATTAAAAACTTTCATTACCTTATCATTTTGAAGTGCACAGTTAATAAAAATGTTTAAACAGTTCCCTTTTTAAAAATAAGTTTAGGTAGGCAGGTTTTGGATCTATTATAAAATAATATGTACTATGGTAACACTACTCTGTGCTTACATCACGCACTTTCATCTCATGATAGTTTTTTTTGTTACGATACGCGTCGTCGTCGATAATCCAAGGCCCAAAGGCCCAAAGAATGTTGTGGGAGTAAATGTTGTGGATATATAAAGCAAAACAAAAAATAATTCAACTCCCCTGCTTTGCAGAATGAAAAAAAACCTCAACCTGATGGCTGATGCCAAGAATTTATTGTGATTTGTGAACCAGCATAGCATCATCAATTCAACAATCAACATCAAGCAAGTGAGAGAAAATCCAAAAGCAAAACAAGCAAAAACAAACCGTTTTAGAGAGTAGCCAAAACAACACACACATCAGTAAATTAAATTAAGCATACAAACACAAGCAAATTCAAAGCTTATCTGCTTATAACAAAAATATCGCATCAATACTCTTTTCTGTAATTGCTCTAGCATTTTTGCGTAAAAGCCTTGAGCGGAAAAGAGAAAACAAAATGTTTGTTGTGTGCAAAAAAAAGTTTCATTTTCAATTTCAAGTTTACGCAACGCACACTACCTATACAGACGAAAGTTACACAGATGCATTAATTTCATATAATATAGTTGAGCCAAAACACACACTTCGCCTATCAAAAAAAAACTTCCCTCTTTTGCCTATTCGACTTCACAAAAATATGCTTTGCTATAATGTGTATGTATAGTAAATATGTATTTACTATTCAAGGGTTTTTCTTCTGCAACGGGAATTTTCAAGAACACTACGTCTGCATGCAATTCAGCAACAGGGATGAGAAATACGATAAAATAAAATGATGCTTGTGCAGTGGAGTTAACAGAATCAACTATCACTGCATCTCTCTTTCACTCAGGATTCAGTACAAAAACAAATTCGCCCAACTTCTCCCTATCTCCTTCCAACATTCGGCTGGCTCACTGGCTGTACGTTTCGTTCGTGGTTGATGGTTCACAAACGGGGCGCACAAAACGCCGCCAACCCGACCGACAGTCAAGTCTACGTCTCGTACTCGTAGTCGACGCCACCACTAAAACCAAACAAATCAACCCAACCAAACCATGCTGTGCATCGCCTTCGCCGTATCGTAGTTTTTCTTGTCGTTTCGGTGTTGTGTGCGCCTCCATTGATTATCATTGCTCGAGTGAAATTTCAGTTTCATTTTCGCTTTCCGATAGATCAGTTCGTTCCAGAAACACACTTAAAAAATTCCGACAAAAATACAAAAAAAAACAAACTACATCGGTTTAGAGTAAATTTAAAAAAATAACCTATTCGAAAGGAAACAACAATTTTTACTTTTTATATCGAAATTTTGTTACAACTTCCTTTTCTTCTAGTTTCTCTCATCTTCACTCTCCGACATCGTCTTTCATGTTGCGGGTGCAAAAATACAAAACAAACAAACAAAATCTTGAGTGTAAACGAAAAGATAAATTTATAATGAAAAATGTTTGTTTCTAAAAAAAATTCAACGGTATTATCTTCCTCCTTTAAAAAAAAATAAATAATTAATAAAAGTTAAAAAAAAAAAACAAAAAAATTATAACTTTTTTATACGTACCTTGTCCCCCAGATCTTTGTGCCGTAAAATTTAAAATAAAAAAAAATGTTTAAAATAATTTTTAAACAAATGTATATAAACAAACAAAAACGCGCGTAGTGAACGATTTTTTAGTGAGCAACTTTATACCTCAGGAAATATTTTTTATATAAAAAAATAAACAAAACAAAAAAAAAATAGTGAAATAAATAAAATATTTATTTTTATATATACAAAAAAAAAACAGAAAGGTACGTGTCAAAATACACATCCCGTTATTTTGATGACATGATAAGTGTAGTCGTCCTTGTCATAGTTCAGAGAGAAAATAAGAAAAAAAGTGAAAACTTGAGTGAGTGAGAAAATATATAATCTAAAAAAAAAAAACATTTTATATTAACAAATACTTGCATAAATTTATTATATTTTGCGAAACAACGGTTAAAAAAAAACTACGAAAATAGCTACCTTAACGGCATATCATCCGCTGCTCCTTATGGCGCCGCGAAGGAACAATTTGAGCAGTAATCATCACACGACGTCGTCGGGTCTAAGTTCTTCGACCACATCATCCACAACTGGATCATCAGTTGATGTTCATAACCTCCTTGGTTTGACAGTAGTTGGATCTGGAGGAGGTGTTGGAGCTGCTGATCAACAACATCAGTTCCAGAATAATAATTTAATCATCGAGAGCAGTAAAATTATTGTCTCACCAGTTTCATCGGAATCTTCTTCTTCATCTTGCTCGTCATCGTCGACAACATCATCCACTACCTCGTTGATGATGTCTCCAACTCGCGAGACCACCTATATCCGATGTTGTGTCCCAACTGGTGACTGCTTCAAGATGAGTTCCTCGAGTCCAGATTATGGTCTCATCTCGATGGAAAATCTAAGCGATTGCGTTCGTGTGATTTGCAATATTGAGAACTGTTCGGTTGGACAGTATATGCACCGGGAGTGCTTTGAATCCTGGGAGCAATCGGTGTTGATAACTCTAAAGACCATCGGCAGAGCTCGTTCTTGGTCGGATCGTCAACGTTTGCAGAACCTATGGACAAAGAAAGGTTATGATTTGGTTTACAAAGCATGTGGTTGCAAATGTGGACGTGGACACATTCGTAAGGATCTTGATTGGACACCACCAACTCCTACTAAATCGTCTCACAATGGAGTTTATTTAAATAACCGTGCTTCTGATGAAGAATCAACCAAGAAGAAGAAAAAACGCAATCGCAACCAGAAACCGACTTTGTCTTTGACGACAATCAATCCGGGAACTTATCATCCCAATACCCAGAATCAAACCAACAGCCATCATCAGTCGAATGGGAATGTTGGTGTTATTGGTAATGGTATTAACCATAATTCTACAACCAATGGAGCTTCTGGAGATCTTCGGACTCGTACTGCAAGCTTATCTTCCAGCAGTGGTACATCATCGCCACCAGTATCGGCTTCTAGTGATATAAGTCCATCACCAGTACATCAAAATAATAATGCTAATAACTCTAATAATTTGACAAATAATGCAAATTTGAATGTTGTCAATAATATTAATAACAGTGTTGTCAATAATATTAACGGTAATATAATGATACCGAATGGAAATTTAGCACCAGGAAGCAAGATAAAGCAATTGACACCGTTGGAACAACAGCAAATGGTTCAACAGCAGAAAAACAAAGAAGTTGAACTTTATTCGGAGCGTGTTCGGTGAGTTTGAAATATTTTCATTTATATTAAATATTTTATTTAAGTTGGTCTAGTTGGGGAAAAAAAGTGTATTCTTATAAGAAATCAAATTAAAATCAGAATTTTATTCAGAGGTTTAAACACATTAGGTAAAATAAATAATTATTTAACCAGATAGATGTAGGTATCTACCTACATACGTACTACCTATTTGTAGAAACAGTGTGTCCTTTTTGTTTTATGTTTAATGGTTTATTGTTAATGTGAAGTTGTTTAATATTTTTAAGATGCTTTTTTGTTGATAAAAAAAAATTATTTCCTAATTAAAAAGGTAACAATTAATAGAAAGTGAAAATTTAGAGAATAATTCGAGAAATTATTTTAAACGCAGAACAGGTTTAGAAAATCAAATCTAAAATTTTATAGGTAAATTGCGAAAAATACCTATGAGTTTATATAAGTTCATTGAATAGGTAACTTCTAATTACTTAATTGTTCTTATTCAATTGTGTTATTCGTTTCTTAAAAATAATACTAATCGAAATTTAAAATTTCTGTGAATTTAAAAACAAAAGAATTTTTTTGCACTTTTTTTTAAAAATCAATTTTTGGGCTTCTTCTGATTTTTGATTGGAATTGAATTCGTAAACGAATTGATTTTTGTACGTCTATGTAGGGTATTTGACAAAAAAGTGTTGAATTTCGTGGGTAGTTACCTACCTACAAGTAATACCTACCTACCTACAAAACTTTCATTTAATTTTACTGTCATTAAAACTAATTGAAATTGATATTTAAAACAACGGGCATTTGAAAACAATAGAATAGTGCTTTCGCACGAATCAATTTTGTATTTTAATTCTATCAATAAGAATAATTTAAAGTAGGTACCTAGGTGACATTTGACATATGTACCTATTGCAATAACCGAGTATGTACGGATCGCTAGAAAGTTTTATGCCAAAGAATACCTACACAGAAAAACGGAGACTAAGTTAAAAACAAAATGATAAATTGATTCAAAGTTGTGTTTATCGAGTCACATTTTTTTTTTGAGAATTTATTGCACTATAATATTGTTTTATAACTTATTTCACTCGCTTTTTTACAAAAAAAAATCTTCTTGGTTAAGTTACGCATAGCCTACAACTTTTTACCTGTGATTACACTAGAATTGGCTCTATTTTTTTTTGGAGGTAGTATTTATTCAAATACCTATTTGTATTTCTAATTTTTAATTTAGAGCTTAAAATTCGGGATATTTAATTTAAATTTAAATTTGAATTTAAACAAAAAGTTATAAACATCAAAATATATTTGATAAGCATAGCATTCAAATTTTTTTACATAGGCCTACCTATAGGTAGGTATATGTAGGTATATTATTTATGTATTAGTATATGTATGTAGGAACAATGTACATAATATGGAAAACTTCCTAGCAACATGAAAATTCTCTATTAACTTACCTTCGTACCTAACTTTTTTGTAATTTTTTTAAGATAATTTTGCAATAAAATATTACCGAGTTATCGCACAAATTCCAAAAAAAAAATACAATCTTCAATTCCTTGTTTTGTGGTTAATTGTGGGATAACGCTTATCGCTTGCCAAATTACGTTATTTCGTACTGTAAACAAAAAAATAGGCAAAGAACAAAACAAAAAGCAAATTAAGTAGACACATCTATATGTTAATATAATGATTTAATTTAAAAATAAACTTTTTCTTGTTCTTTTTTTGTTGTTTGCTTTTGCAAATTGTTTTAAAATTAACGTAGCAATAAAACAAATTTTATCGTTGCTCAATTGCCAAAAGCATGATTTATAGAAACAATCGCATATGCCTACTATAAATTGTGTTCCATCGAAAATCTTAAGTATGGAAAAAAATGGGAATGCCTCTTTAAAACAAAACAAAAGACATAAATCCATTTAATGTCTGCCTATCCTTCCACTTCAACACATTTTTATTAAAAAGGTCAAGGTTTACATGAGAATGTCTGCTTTAACTTGTGTATAGGTATAACCTCTAAATTGTCGAAATGTCTATTCAAGTTTTGTGCGTCTTCCCCACTCTGTCTGTGTTTTTTAATTTTTTGTTTTGTTCTCCAGAGGAAACACAGTTTAGGGACAAAATTGAGCCTAAATTTAGTCTCCTATTCAAAGCTTTTATATTATATTTTGCCGGCTTTTCAAGGTCAAATTTTTCCATATACAAACAAAAACTTGTGACGTAAATTGTTCCTGTTTGTATTTTGAGGTATGTAGTTAAGTATATTTTTTGCATTTCCCCATTCAGTGTCTATACCAAAAACCAAAAAAAAAAAGAGAGAACAAAGTGGGTTTAGTCAGCTCAGAGCTGTATTTATATATATGTAGATTCAAAGAGAAAAAGCTCTCCACAAGAACAACCGATTACAAATTTTATCAATAAATTACGCTCACGAATTCCTCCCCAATTAAAATGAAGGAAAAAAGAAACGCGGCAGGAATACACCACCCAAACCACCATTCCAACCCTTATCATCTTAGTTTTCATGATAATAATACAAAAATATTAATAATTATCTAACCGCAAATTTATGTATTTTTTTCTTCTCGTTTGTGACAGCACAGCACACACCCAAAAATTATCTTAAAAATTATAATTTTGTTTTTCAATTTCGTTCGTATTTTTTTTTTTTGTTTTTTTTTTAATCAAAACCTATCTTTGAACAAAAACGTCAAGTATCGAAAACACTTAAGCTTATTTTGTTGTCAATGCCAAGGTTAACTAAAACCCCACCCGAATCGCTAGTACAGGGGGCTTTGCAAGTTCCCCCAAGTTAGTGGCTGCGATTTATAATATATTTTTAGAAAAATAACAACATTGTACATATTACTGTATAAATAAGTACATAACTGTATTCATTGTTGAGGGAGAATGACGTGCAGGTTATCAATTGGTACAAATAAAAAAAAAATAAAAAAATGCTTTAAGATGCAATTTATTTGCGAGAGAATTGCTTTATTTTTTTTCCCGTTGAGCAAATTCGCTATACGTATGGGAATTTCTTCACAATTTGAATGCTGAGAGCGCAGGGAAACTTAAAAAAATGTCTGTTTATTGTGGATACTGTTGGTTGTGTAAATGGGCAAGGGTTGCGCAAGTAGGGTGGGTTATGGTAAAACAATCGATAATATTCTATCGTAGTCGAAAGTGGTTGATGATGTTGTGCTGTGACTCATGAATACAAAATAATGAACAATTATAATAATAGATGCGAATTGAATGATGGGAAAATTAGGTTTGATTTTGTAGGTAGTTGTTTTCGAACTGGTAAGAGGAATCAGAATATAGCATGCAATAGTTTATCTTTTATTTTATGTGAGCGTCTTAAAAATAATTAATGGACAACCTGATCGGTCCATAAAAGTTGAAAAGACTTAATATGTAAAACTAAATCGAACACTACTCTTGATCAAATTTAAGGATGCTTAGTGCTTATGACATCATACATATTGAATTCTCATACCCATGGATTACATTCGCAGTTACTTTAAAGTCGGAATCAACATCACTGAAACCTTTGATGTCAACAAAACTTTCAGACAAGTATATTCATATGTACATGCTCTCTAATTCGACATCTTCAACCTTTCATCATTTGCAATAAAACTAAACTAAACTAAACAATCGTTTTGGAAGACATCGTTAAAAACTCTCGTTTCCCAACGACGCAATACCTTCCAAAGGTTGATAGTCAAAAAAGATCGGAGTCTGTTTCCAATTTATTAACTCAAATTGACAGAGCTGGGCGCTGCAAGCTTGATTGGAGATATGGGTTTAAAATTGTCCCCATCCACACGAACTGACTGTTCTAAATAAAATTTGATGTTTTAAAATTTTGACCGCATAGTTATCTTACATCCTCCTTGTTGTATATTAATTTTTATTTTTATTTAATTTGAAAAGTTAACAAATGACTGATCATGCTTTCGGTATACCTACCTACACTTTTAAACTTGAGATCATAAAAAGTTCAAAAGAGCCAATTTTTTACACTCACCTAGCCCTTTTTTCAGCCTTACTCCGTAGGTGCAAAATTTTATATCCTCTTTATTTATTTATTTTTTTATCGATTAATACCAACTGACAAAACAGCATGCAAACATATGGCCAGCCTCGAATGCATATTATAATAAGTGAAAATGCAATTTAACAACGTCGCGTTGCAGTGCCTTCAACAAGCCTCCTCCTTACATATGCTTGACAAGAAAAAGTATCTCAGAAAACAGATTGCAGATGGCAAATAAGGAGTAGATATACACAAACCTACATTATGTACACAAAAGTTGGTATAGGTATATTCTTGTTTTTTTTTTTTTTTTTTTGTCGGTAATTGGTTTGGAGTTCTTTTTCGCTTTCTTCTTCAATCTTTGCGCGTCGTGTTCGTGTATAGCCAGCAGCTTCTTTCACCTCACACTTTTATTTGAAGGGCTTTTGTATGGCGTTTTGGCATACACTCCTTGAAGTGAGAGTGGGAGTTTTTTTTTCTCAATTCAATTCTATAATGAAAATGCAATCTTTTCAGAATAAAGGGCATTTTTTTTGTATCTCTCTTTTGAGAGAATAAAGAGCAAAAGAATAATAATACCAAAACACATAAATCGTGATCGTGATGATGATCTTCATCTGGTAGGTAGATTCAAATCATGCGATAAACCATTTTGCGCTGTTGGCTGCCTTCGCATTGATCTTATTGCAATTATTTTTTTTTTTAATTTTTTATCTAAATTACTTTAATTAATTTAGCTCTTTATGATTTCTCCTTTCTTATAGGCAAAACAAGGGATTTAGTTTGAAAGACAATGGTTGAACAAGGGAAATCCCTCAGATGGCTTTTCCTCACATCTCAGACGTTATCTTTTGTCTTTGCTAACCAACATCCAGACAGTGATTAAATGAGACTTATTCTGCATTTCCTGTGTACGAACGGTATTTTTTTTTTTTTCATATAAGATGAAAATTATTATTTTGAATCCAAATGGTTAGGTAGGTACTCCTACGATCTTATTTTTCTGTTTTGACAGGAAAGAAATGAAAACCCGCGTAGGATTAATTTTAGATTTCTTGTGCGAGTTTGGTTGTAAGTTTTCCTTTTTGTACATTATTATCATTTACAGAAACCTACTTTGAGGCTACAGGAGTAATTTCCTAACTCCTTTTATAGGCAAGTTGGTGTGTGGAGTAGGTACCTTTACGCATTTGGTAAAGAGATTGGATTTGAAACAATGGAATATGTGGGTTGAGAAAAAATAAATCGAAAACACGGAGGGTTGAATTGCAATGATTTTGAGTGCGGAAGTAATAAAAATGACATTTTTTTTATTGTTGTATTTTAAAGAAAAGAAATACTCATTGGTCTTTTATAGGCAAAAAAAAAATGGGAAAACAAAATTAAATAATTGAGTTCAAAAGATATATATTTTAAGTAAGCATAAATTAAAAAACGTAATGTTTGTATCTTTTCAATCAAAGAGTGAGTTAAATTTATGTAAACATTTGACGCCGTTGACCTACTGTTTCTGTACACATATATATTTTGGTATAAACCACCCAGCCAGGAGTTGAATTTAACAATCTAAGGTTTAAAACAGCTCAGCGTATAGGTATGTACCAACTGTTCAGTTGTTTTAGAGAAATAACGTACATACCTACCTGCTAGTGCATCCCATTTTACGGGTCGGTCTTGTTGCATGCATCTTCTATATCTTAAATAATATAAGAATTATGCCGCCGCTGAAAAATATAAACTGCTAGAGAATATTACTTTCTTACTTATTCGGCTTTTGATCTATGTAGACTGTTGTGTCTCTGCCTGAGGCAATGCCTCCTTCCATCATCCTCGATTTCAAACACACTGCTGAAGTTATTTAAACAAAGTAAATCTTAAACCGGAAGCTGCATCTACCTTGATGCCTCGAACTTACTGCTTTAGATTCAAAGCCTCTATGCTGGAGGATACATTTTCGAAAATACTACTATCAATAGTAACGTAACGTTTCCTTGAACCTACCGATGTTTGACACATTTTAAAATTAAAATAGAGAATACCCAGTTTTACAGTAAGAGTTTAAACTTCGATTTCTGTATAAACATTAGAATTTGCAGGCAGTTAACTACAATTCAATTAATTTTATTTCATTTTTAATAAATGTTTATTTAAGTTTAAACGAGCACTGTAAAAAATTTTCTTAGAGTAATTCTGAAGGTTTGTCAAACATGTATTTTTAATAATTTGATTGAATCAATATCTAATACATTGATTGAATATATGTAGGTATTAGGAGAAAAAATGGTTAATTTAATTTAACTTCTTAAACAAAATCAAAAATAATGGATATTAAAAATGTTCCAACATAAAATTTGTAAAGGTAAGGATGCACATATGTCTATGTATCTAATCTAGATATATCCTCTTTGTTTGTATTCCTATCAAACATCCTACAGATTTGTAAATCCGTAAAAAAATGAAGTTCATTTTTTTTTTGTGATTTTATAGTAGGTACCTAATCAGTTTTCAAATCGTGAATAATCCATTTAAAAACAGCCTCCACTGCTGTATCCTTTAACCTAAGTTCATATATGTATATAAATAGTTAGCCTAGAAAACCAGTCTGGCTTTGGAGCGCGCCTGTGTGTTGGATGATAAACCATATCTTCGCCTAACAAACAAAAAGCTTAAAACGACAAACTCGGCTATACCTACACTCTATTCTCAACAGACCACCAGACGTTCCACAAACATTAACACAATAACATTGAATCCTATAATTCTTCGGATTTGATGTTGCTATATTCCTGGTTCTCCGTTCTTCCTTATGTTTATACATACGTGTACGTGCATATGTATGAATAACACATAAAGCTGCCTACAATTTTAGTTTGTTGGTTCCACTCCTTTTTCCATTCATTTTCTGAACTGAACTGTGCTGTGTTGGCTGAGCCTTCTGCCTCATCCCTTGGGATTTTATGTAATCAATGTCAACGTTGAACAAAAAAAAATATATACCTATATATCTATATGCATTTATATATAAAACAAAGTCATTTCCTCTTTCCTCTTTTGTTAAACCATGCAGTGTGGACGTGGAGCCCATTATGAGAATTTTCTTCTGCCTTTGCTGTTCGTAAAACTCCTCTTCCGTCTGTTGCATTGCAATCCATTAAAATTTACCAAAGCCATAAGTTGGAGCGAGTTGTGGGGTATCCAAACCAACCTGCCTTCCTTATACTCTTCCCCCCTTGGTTGGCTGAACTTGACTATTGAAATTGCAGACATTAAACACTGTGTATACACATACAATATATATACGTATACAGTCGAATATAAATGTGCGTTCTTTTTGCTGCACCCTATGTGTCTGGTTGCCACTTTTAGGAATAATAATGTACCTTCGCCCTTCACTTAAGTCATAAGCCCTCTTTTCCCCGTCCTTAAAAGTTTTTTTTTTTTTTTTAATATTTTTGAAACAACAAAAGGCCTCGAATACGGTCACTACAGAAAATTGCATATTTTATTGCTGCACATTGTGAGATTGCTAAGATTATATTTTAAATAATGGTTGCCAGATCGTTTTTTGATTTGTTAAAAACAACATACCTACAACTTACCTATTGTACCTATATGTTTTAATTTTTATAATGCTTTTGTGGAAGTGAATTGTTTTAGAAAGCAAGTTGCAAACTTCTTATAAATTCAACATTTTCAAGTTGCATTGCAATAGTTCTGTGCTTTAAGCAACGCAACTGAACCATATTCCAGTATCGGATCGTAAAAATTCTAAATAAAGATGAAGGTTGAAAAGTTAAAAACTTTTGAAAAAACTAGTGTCAAGAATGTATGCCACCATGCAACTTAAGTCTCTAAATTTTTCTTATTTTTGGGCAAAATGGGAACTTATTCAGGATTGGAGGCTTTTTGCATGAAGTATTTTTAAGAACACACATTTTCATGGACCGTTAAAGCTCTTTTTTTTTCCTTAAAAAAAATTTAATTTTTTTAATTTATATTAACTTGACGTCAAGTTAGCAAAACAACAAAAATAACACTGTCAAAACACGATTAGGTGCTGAATTCGCCGCTTTTATTGTCGCTTATTATTTGTGAAAGACGAGGCGAAAGAAAATAATTTGCCGCTCTCTTTTTATATAAAAAAAATTTTTTTTTAAAGAGCTTTAATTTAAAAAAAAGAGCTTTAATTTTTTTTCACAACTTATTAACGACAAAAAAGCGGCAAATTCCCGTTATGTTAGCGATTTTTTTTTCCAAAGTTGTTTCGCTAAGTTGATGGACATGCACACAACCGTTTTGAGCCACAATGCCATCAAGTGTACTTTTACCGACAATTTTTTTTTGACAATTTAATTCTATGATTATGAAATAGGAAAACATTCTGTTTCGACGGCTGAAAAATTATTTCTCTTTACCTACATGGCAACCATATTTTTTACATATTTGCAATTGGTACACAGTATATACAACCCACTCACTCGCCTTAGCTCCCCAAGTCGGGTGCACTTCTCCCACACTATGTCACTCATTGCTTTATGATTCTTCCTTCATGAAAGGCTCTCTGTTATGTATGTATATAAAAAGTACATAAAGCAAATGCTTTACATACATGATTCTCCGGTATTAAGGGAGGCTCTATATTCCCGGGGGTCTCTATATATACATATGTATGTAGATATACTTATCTGCTACTCTGAATTGAACTGTTATGCACTCCAAAGTGCATATTGCAACTTGCACCCAGGATTCTGATTGTGTGGCCATATCGCTTTAGGTTCAGAGCTCTTGGCATATTGTATCTATAGAACACCAACCAACAGATTAAATGATCGAGCATTGAATTGAGTTTTTTTTGTATTTCTTCCTTTTATTTGAATTTGAAATAATAATTCAGAGTGCTTATGAATCTACAATCATTTAACACACACACACAACCATTCATTCACTTTGTATTGAATAGCAAAGTTGAAAGTCAAGGGCTGGACCTCTTTCATATCATTGCGGTTTTGTGAGAGTATTTTGAGGTTATGCATCGATGAATATGAATATTGAGTTGCGGGATTATGATGAAGTGACAGCAAGAGATACTGGACTTGAGAATATAACTTTTATTTATATGGTCTGCGTTAAGGCCGGATTGCGGTATTGAATCAATACGAGATTTAAAAAAGTTTTATAAAAAGTTGTTTGTATAGGTATCCTGAATCGTCTGTGCAGAATATGAGATTAATATATTTTTGTTTTTAATTGTATTTATGACCAACGCTGTTGATAATTGAGAACAGATTGGAAAATATTGTGGGCAGATATGGCTGCTGATAAAACTTGTTCAGTTCTGCTGATGCACTCAGTCAAAATGGTTCTTTATAGGTAGGTATATTGGAAAACATCAGCCATCTATATGGATGAGTGGCGTGGCTTTTTGTGTAGACAGGTATTAAGCCCAATGGTATCAATTTCTCTTCCCAAATTGTTTTCTTTGGATTATGATACTGTTTTTAAGCATTCGTTATCATAAAGTTTCATATATTGTATATTTTTTTAGGTGTGTCTATTGAGCACGAAGTATTAAATAAAGAATCAATAAAATTGTCAGGATTCAGTTTTGTCTAACAACTAAATTAGATCTTTAAATTCAATTGAAATAATCCTAGGTACCTATGTCTAGACAAGCCGAAAAAAGTTGATTGAATTTCATGACATTCAAAAATTTATTCGTTAGGCGTTTAGGAAAAATGTTTCCCTCGGAATTTTTCGAACATGGAAACAAAATTCCCAATGATTCCAATTGTGTCAGACTATACCACACCATGGCTCTGGGTCTCGTTATATAGTGGATGACGGTTGATAGTGGTATCTAAAGATGCTGAACTAAACATTGCCTTAGACCCTATTGAAGGATTCCGTCACCGATATTTCTGATAAACTAATGGGAGCTTTTTATTCCTAAGAAAGAATAATCAGTGTAAGTTTATATTTGAAGAAAAAGCATCCTTAATTTTGTGTATTTGTTTTCAGAATAGGAGCGTTGTAATCATAAAAAAATTCTGATCTTGAGGGCCAACAACCGCAATTTACCGGCTATTCCAACTGGATATGATGAGGATGCCTTTTATCAAGACAAATGATAAAAATATTTTTGGAGGATTTTTCATTTCCTCGAAAACTTGTTGTGCTATCTTAATCTGGATTTGAACCCAAATCTCGGCCGTGAGATTTCCATACACTGATCACTTTTGTGTCTATACTTTTATAAAGAGTGTTTGGAATATTTTGAAAATAGCCATCAATATTATTTCTCCCCTAAAACTCAACCGTATCTATTACTCGTACTGCAAGAAATGTAGGAACTAAGTTTTATTTCTGAGTTTGGAGTGCTTCACTCGTCTTAATTTTTTGCGCTCTAAATGTCATGTTCAGACCCGTATTCCCTTTAACCTTCTATCCGATTTTCCTTAATGCTCCCACTGTGTTGAATCATATTAGTTTTAGCTCACGTCTGAACAGAAAAAAGTTAAAATGAAGTAGAATTAGAATGGAAAATTTATCGCTTAAAGACATAGGTAAGATAATACACAAAACATAAAACACAATACACATCTATACACATTACTCACGATTTGTAAAATTTTTGTTGGAAAGCAAAATAACTTAGTACACGAATTAACGTCCCCCGTGTTAAAACTAAGCTATCCATAATCCATAGCCTTTTGATACCACGAAATCTCTACCTTCATAACTATTTTATCACACAATGTGACTCTTTTGAGATGACTTTTGTGATAATAATTTCCCGTATGAACGTCTATACATTTTCCAATTAAACTTTAAAGTTAGCTTACCTTAAGTTCAACTGAAAAAAAAATGCTTAAAATAAAATGTCACTTGTTTTTCGCTACCCACCATTATTATACCGCCCAATAAAATGTCAATTATAAAGCTAACTTTTATTACGCCCACATGGGTTATTAGGAGATTTATAATATCGATAATAATAATAATGTTAGCCATCGCTTCTTAATGAACCAACAGTGGAAATACAAAAAAAAAATTATCCTTTCACATATTGCATAACAAACTTAAATGCACCTTTTGATCTTCTTCAACTTCTATACATTGCCTGACCACACATGCATGACTAAAAAAAAGAAAAAAAAAGTCACAATATCTTCAGAAAGGAGGAGGATTGTCATATCCAGCACTCTTCAACATCACATCCACAAACATGGATTAATAAGATACCATTTAAAGGAATATACTGACCTAAATTTTTCTTATTAACAATAAAGAAGACGAAAAAGGGAAGATGAATTTCTTAAAATAGATCTTCTCCATCGTGTCCGTCTGTCGTCATCTTTTGCAACAGAAGATAGAATTTAAGTGAAAAATAAAAAAAATAATAATATAAGTATCCCCTGACGGCAAAGAGAGAAGCAAACTTAATTCTTTCAATGAAATTTATTGCTTTTAATTGAATTCAACAAGAAGCAGTGCTGCGTTTCGTATACGAAGTGAATACCTACCTATACATGCGTTGGTCATTTGCTTTGAAAACGAAGGACATGTGTACGTACTATAAGAAAAATTCTGCAATGGTGTAAAAATGAAATAAAAAATGCAACACATGTCGCAAACATCATTAACATAAACTTCTTTTTGAAATTTTTACAAATAAATATTTAAAGAGATTGTAATTTGGTTTCATCAGCCTCCTTGTTTTCTCCACACAAACCAGTCAAACCGAACTCTACTACCATCAGTTATTATTAATTAACACAAAAGCCAAAACAGACGTCAAAATGTGTATTTGACAGTTTCCTGTCGAATCAACAAAGTTTTTTTTGTTTTCTTTTATTTTCGTTGAAAATATAAATTTGAAGTGCGAAAAAAGGACCTTAATGATGAAGCGCGACATTGATGGAGAATGATTCTTAACTCAGCAGAATGAACTGAACAATATACCATCGCTGAAGAAAAAAACATTTTATAATGATGACAGATTAAATATTTACTGTTTCATCCACATGCATTCAAAAAGACAGACAGCCATATGCTTCTCATCAAAAAACATCAAAATGAAGTAGTAGTATATAGTTGTTGATGTCGTCTTTCATTTCGGGGTTATGACAATGAGGATAATATTTGAACATGAAAAATGAACATAAAAAGAAGGGCTCAATTGTCTGCTAGTTGCTTTTTTTTAGTTGAAAATTATGTAGTATTAAAGTTTTTAATTTAAAGAGCAAAAGGTTGAAGTTGGGCACGAAAAACCAAACATATTTTTGTAATAGTAGGTACTTATGTGTTTAACACAATTTTGTTTTTATTACTTTTTGAAATATCATATTGGTTAAGTAGGTGCTGCCATTGTCGATTACCATTTGGATACTTTTTATTGCATTTTTATCGTCTGCGGAAGAACTTCGTCCGATAAGTTCTCAGATTGTAGTTGGATAGGAGCTTCAAGAGTCTGTTCTTATAGACCCTCGATTTCAAATAATACAGAAGAAACAAGTCTAATATATCAAATCGGACATTATTTTAGAAAACACGAAAACGCTTGCATTACCCTGATGAAATCACGTGTGTTCTAATTTCAGTTTGCGTCGGTGACTCATCGGCGATATCTTTAGCAACTAAAGTGCACCGGGCGCTTGATTTTTTTGCGGTCGTATTTTTTTGCGGTCGTATACAAAAAAAATGCTGAAGTTTATATTTGGTCCTTTGAGCCGGATTAAATTTTGCAGTAAAATAGGTTCGTCTGATCTTCAATGGATTTGTTATCTGGATTCCTTGTTTCGAATATTTTAGTTGAAGTCCCTCGTTTTAACAAGTTCCATTTTTTCCAAAATCTCAATAAAATTTCGTACTAAGATCGTGTGAATTCGCCTTTTGTAACGATAAATTGTTCAGTTCTGGTTGAAGCTCTCCACATGAAGTTCTTCAAATTTACAATGCTGGTCGTTAAGAGCTTCTAAATGTGTGTTAAAAACGGCGCAAGTTCTTTGAAGATAGATTTGTAGGTTCCAATAATTCGTCAGTTAGGTAACTAATACCTGATCGATTTTACCGCATATTCCCAAAATTCTGGGGAGAAGCAAGAGGAGCAAAATGCCATTCGCCTTGTTGGGTTTTTAGCTGTCCAATCATATTGTGCATTCCTAAGCCTCCAAGCGTTCCTCTATTATTTTCCAGAAGCGGTCGAAATACGTTACAAGCTTGATTATTAACTCTAACAAGCTAAACCTCAAACTACTTGAAGCTAAAAAAAAAAAAAACAATTATGTATAACAAAACATTAAAGAATCCTTCATATATTTTAATTTAAACCGTAATTGGCCGGTTTTTTTTTTGTACTCAAAAAATAAATCAATTGCCATCCCTCTTTATAGTTATTCATTTCACATAAATGAAACGATTTAATATCCTTCCAGCTCAGCTCCTCCGCAAACCCACTGTTTATTACCCACAGATACTATAGGAATGCTAATCAATAAACATTTTACTCCTACGTTGCCATCACGTATGAGCATCGTTGTCGTAACACGGATTAATGACCGACACTCTACACAGCCCTTGCATGGTGTTGGCGACAATCATTACGCTACTAACTGATGAGGATGTTGCTTCATCTATGTTCTAACAGAGGTGTATTTATGTTTATATGTATATGCGTTTGGTGTATCTTTGTAACAACAGTAATATCAAGTGTAATTCATCACACAGAGTATCTCCTCTTCTGTGTCTATGCAATGGTATTAATAGACAATGACAAAAAAAAAAAAAAACAAGCCAGACAGTAGGGAGACATTTTTGCGGTTTGGTTTCCAACAAAGTCTCCTTCCTCATCGTCCCACTGCACAATTTTCCTTATCGCATGGATTTTGTGTGTGTATGTGTAAAATGCTCCTCTTGTTCAAGTTCGATCCTACGGAAACATGTCCCTAATGTTAATGGTTCATTTTTGTATTGTCTGTATGCGTGGAGAGGATATAATCCTCCTACCGAAGTAACATATTTTTTTGGTTTTTTTATTGTTTGTCAACGTTCCTGGTTTTGATTTTGCTTATCTCAATTTTCAACAGAATCCTTGTGGAATAATGGTTGCAATGTATAATTTTGTTAGTGCATGCAATTCATTCTAAATGTCTATAGATAGATACAAAATTGCTATTTAAACAAAGCACACACAAACAATAGATGGATTTTTATTTTGTCCCAAAAGTTTATCCCTTCGTGTTCAATGAAAACTTATAGGGATGTATAGGAACAAAAATGATTTTCAATTCATTTTCTTAGTTTTGTTGATGTAAATTTTGTTAATTAAAATGGAAATTAATACATTTCCTTTTATCAGCATATTAATCTGAAGGAAATTTGAATAAAGAACATTAGAAAAAAGCTCAGGACTAACACTGATCCCCTGAGGCACCTCATTATAAAAGAGTTTTAGGCATTTAATCTGGAATTTTACCAATTTCGATCTTCTGCCATGTTGCCATGCGTTAAAATTACTACTTTATTAGATAAATAAAATGAGAAAGTATTGCTTCAAGTTTTAGACTAGAAAAAGTCTACTATCGATTTCATAACCAGATGACGACAGATACTGAAACTGCTTATGGAATCATTTTTAGAGAATAACTACTTCATACATTGCTATCAGAAAGAAACTCGTATTGATCTGAAAATTTCCTACAATGACGGTGAAACACAATTTTTTTTTCAAAATTACCGTATATAAAGAAAATTTGATATGTAAAAGTGACTTTGTTACGGAAAACGCCAATTATCTCTTATTAATAGATTCTTCTATCCCAAAACTGCACACACGTTTCTATACGTAAAAGTATTTAAAAAAGCTTCACTCGACTAAAATCCTGCCATCATGTACAAATTTTCTCCAAAATAAACAAATATCAGTCTGTAAGTTTCCCCCTGTGGAACCCCATAACAATTCATCTTCTACAACAATTTGAGCTGTCATGTTTGAACAAGAATCCTCTACTTAAATTCATCTGTATTTTGTATGTTTTCTTTAAAAAAAAAATATGTACATGCAACACTTTTCACTCTCTAACCACATTCACCATAGTTTCAAGTAAATTGTCTGTGTTGCAAAGGATCTTCTTTCAAGATGTTTGTGGTGGTTTCACCAAACTTTTAACCAGCTGAACCGAAGCAACAGAATAGGAATCTTTTGGATGTATCTTTTCAACAACATTAAACTTCAAAATGTATTTTATTTACAAAATTAAAGTATTTTACTTATTTTTCAAATAAAGGAAGCAAAAAACTCTCATGTACCTTTCAAGTTTTTAAGGGGTTCCTTATTTTTTTTTTGTGTGGTGTAGTCTTTCTAACTACATACTTTCATTTCTTCTTCTTCGTTTTTGTCGTCATCGCATGCCGTCTTATACGAACCAAGGCACAAAGTTTCTTACTTTCATTAAGAAACTTTAGTTATGTGCATAATTTGTGATGATAATGTTGAATAGCAGCATTGTTGGCGTCATCCTAGTGCACCATACCGCACCAAGGGAATTTCAAGAAAACCTCAAAGGTACACAGGAATATTTTACAAAGTAAAAAAAAAAAAAAAAAAAAACAAAGCAGAATCGTCGTTGCATTAAGCAAAACATCATACTTTAGAAAATGAGGGTGGTAACCACACACGTACTATTCCCAGACGCAGGAGTCCTGTCTTCCCTTAACTGTCATACTTGCTGAGTGCATAAAAAAAAAACTTTTTTAATTGAAAAATTTAAACTTTGTTTTATTGATCAATTTAACAAGATTTAAAAATATTATTCTGTCGACCCTTGTGTGGAGTGAAGGGATGAAATGCATGCGAACTGTGCTGTGCATATACACCCACTCATCCACCAACTAAGCTTGATGTTAGGAAGAGAACTTACACATCTGTTTATTGACAAGAAAACGAGACTAATGCGGTTCTTGTCCTGACAGGTTATTATAAGTATGGAATTGCATGTATACTTAAGAATGAAATCTACCTCCATCACCCCCCTTCAGAGGAAATATTGAAGGTTTCGCCTTGCATTTTCTTTTGCAACAGGATTTGTGTTCCTTGAAGGTACTTAATGTGTAAGGCTTCTTTCTTTTCTTCTTCGTCTTGTTAAAATTGTTGTTTACTCTTTTATTTTTTTGTGGTAAGTTAATTTCGTCTTTTTTACTAAGAGAGAAACTCTTTTGAAAACCACAACTTTTCCTGTAAGGATACACGGTTCTGAGATTCGTCTGTTGGGGTTTACTGCCATTTTAGAGCAGCAGCAGCAGCAGCAGCACATCATCTATAATTTATGGTAAATTTAAATGCCAGTTAAGCGCTGTTTTGGGAGCGAAACTTTTCTCACACACACAAAGCTATATCAATCCAAAAGATTCTTTGAAAATTCACCCCGTTATGATTATATTTTTGGTGGATTGTTAACCGTTAGGTAGGTACCTATATCGGGCTATGCAAAGTTTATGAGCATTTTGGGGCAAAAGGTGGTTTGTGTTAAAAGATGAATGGATGAATGTTGGTTGGTTGGTTGGTATAAATTATTATATGCGATGATCTAGACCTAGAGGGAGCATTTTAGTGGAGTTTTAGTGCCTGCAGATTATATTACATCCTTTAGATATAATATTTGCTTTATGACTTTATTTTTCTTTAAGGGTTGCTAGTGCACAAGAATGCGCTTGAGGAGAGCACAACTTTTTATGTTATTTTATGACCTCTCTACTATATTAGGAGTGAACATTTTCAGATTCTTTGACTATTAATTTCGGCTCATAAAAAAATCTCTAATGTCTGGAGTAAGTTTAAGGTTAAAAGTTTAAAGGATTTAATTTAATCAGAGGAAGGGAATTCATATGAAAATTATTTAAGAAGATTTTTTAGTTATCACTATTTCTATCAGAAAAATATACGTACTCTAATTAAGGTACTTCTTTAACTTTAACTTAGATGTTTTCGAAGCTTATATTTAATGTTGGATGACTCTTGTAAGAACACTCGAAATTGCATCTTGTCCAACAAGCATAATTGTCTATTTTCAAAATCTGAAATTCCGAAAGGATAAACAATTGTAAACATATCGTTCAACTAAAAGATAAGTCGTGTAATTAATAAATTTATGATGCAATTAATAAATTTGTCGTGCAACTAATGCATTTATAGTAAAACAAAAACATATTTGGTGTGCAACTCGAGGCGCAACTAATAAATTTGTAGTGCAACTAATAAATTTTAAGTGTTCATTTTAACTAAAAAAATCTGAAAATTTAACTTGATACTCTGTAAGCTCTATTAGCCCCCTCTATTAATACCTACGTCAGGCAACTTATCAATTAGTCGAGGAATTTTGTAAATTAAATAATTCCCATTATAAATTATTTCCATCATCTTTTTAGTTTTCGATTAAAATTTTTAGTTGCACGAAGTATTTACAGAATAATTGTTTTTCATTTTAATATTTAATTTTCGGTTGCAATCGATTCTTTTTCTAAACACATTACAAGGGGTTACTAAAATTGCTACTTCTTGCAACTAATAAAAATGTTGCAACTAAAAAATTTAAGGCAAAAATACTACAAATATTGTCGTTCTCATTTTGAATTTTCGATTGCATTTGATCCTTTAACTGGGTTGGTAGTGCTAACTTGACTGTTTAGTTAGCATTGCCAGAGGTAATTTCAATTTGCACCGCAAATTATTAAGTTTCACGATCATTTTGCAACAGTTAATCCAAAAGTTAAACTTTTGAAATACGGACGCATATTTTTCAAAAACTGGTCTTTTCCAAAAAAAAATTTAATAGAAAACATTTCAAAAATTTTGTTTGCTGAGAAAAATGTTTAAACCAAAGTTTTAAGGTACGAAATTGACTTTTAAATCTACTTTATGATACAGTTCTGAAAACCATTATGCAGCTATAGTTTATAAAAGTGACATTCTTAACTTTTTCCAGGGTCCGCGGTAAAATGCTGGTAAATGACTTCGCCCTTTAGGATGCATCGCTTATAAAGTTTTTGAAACCAAATCGTTGAATGCCGTCAGGCAGACTTTTTATTATTCAGGGACAATCAGACTAACACATTTCATTTGAGCATGAAATTTAAGTGAAAGCGAAAAGCAAAAACCAATTATAGTGATGGTTTCGCCCACGTCATGTCCACCTGACAAAAATTCAGCTTGTTAGTTTTCATAACCTGCCTCCTAAAAAAAAAAATAGCACGTAGCTTATCGTCGTTTACCTTAATTCCCCGCTTTGAAATTGCTTTCATTGTATAACTGTGTGCAACCACAACAATTATGAAAGACACCTCCTTAGCAAGTCCATTCCATAAAAAAATATTAACTTTACTTTGCATGTTCGTGTCTAATTTCTATTGCGCGACAAATTGAACAGAGAAATTAACACAGAAAATTGTCCATTTCCAAATTTGTGTGCTAACACTTTCCAATGTCATGTCAGAGGATATTTCTCTCCTATATACCCCCACACAATATTGTATTTGTGTGAAAATCGGTGGACACGCGCAGCCAGCATGCAATTATTTAGAATTACCCAAAAGGATACCCTGTCGATTTCAAGAAGCATCTTTTAATTTTTTTTTGTTTGTATTTAAGTAAGGACTACCTAACCAATTCATTGTTAAATATCACGCGGAGTGCAACCAAGCCCGCATTTTAAGCGGTACCATTAAGTGGAGTTGAATTTGAAAAAGAAAAAAATCTACATCCGAAGGATATAATGTTCAAAGGACCTCCTTTTTCTCGCTCTTGATAGTTTGCTTTGGTGTCGTTAGGTTTTATGATTATAAGCTGGTTTTTAGTTCGACGATGTTGTGGGCATGGTTGTCGTCGTCGTCGTCTTGGATGATAATAACAATTTTCTTAACATATTTTTTTCTGTGAAAAGATATTTTGATTGTTATTACACAATTTTTTTTTTTGTTGCTTTCTGAAGGTTGTTCATCACCCTAGAAAGTTTTTTTTTCTGATAAAGTCCTTGGGATCTGTTGCTGTGTTCGAGGTGCCAGTTGAGTACACTCAAAATGGGGTACTTTCAATTCAATTATACAAGACTTTCAACACGTAAATGGGTTGGGTTGGGTTGGGACAGGATTTGTATAGGGTGTTGGATTATATTGTTTGATGATTTGTTTTTCTTTTTATCTTTTTTACTGGTTATGGGTTATTTGAGATAATATTTGTTTTTTCTTTCAAGTTGTTGTCAATAATATTATTTTTTGTACTAGATTATGATGAATTAACTCTTACATTTTATTTTTATTTTCTCATTACAGGTAAGTGAATTGAAGTTGATGCGATACTTTTAACAATTGAGTGTTTTTTGTTTTAAAAAGGAAGTTGGTAAGACAAATTAATTAAAACTGATATCTAAACGAAATGTTTGTGCCTTTATAAGTTTGAACCTTTATAAGAAGCTGCTAGGGAACTCATTTGTGTAATCCTTCGTAACCGAGAGTTCAAAACTGTTTAGAAATTATTTTATCAATGCATTGTGTTGGTAAAGTAAGATTTTCCATAAAAACTTCTTACTGATGTTGACCACGGCTGATGATAGTACCACTCACAAGTATGTAAAGCTTATCTTGTCACTTGCACGAGTTTTGACGTTTGCGAAATATTCTTGCGAACTGTCATTGGAAAGCTAAAAATTTGTTGTTTTTTGACATTTATTTAACATTCAATGTGAACTGAGTAAATTCCACCTTGAACTTATGTTACAGTTTGACAGATATGGTACTAAATTTTGACATTTTCTAGTTTGTTAAATAGGTGTATGCTTATTTTGTGACAGAATTGGAATAGAAAGTAGAAAACTCTTTTTAAAAATTCAAATAAAATTCAAAATTTAATAAAATACATATTTGATTTAAGTAAAATTTTTGTTCATTACATACAATAATATAATTTATTATGTTAAACCAAATCTTACAACTTCTCAATTTTCGGTTGGTTGACTTTTCTGTTCAGACAATTCAAAGTTCTTGGATTTTTCGCATTTTATATTAGATATATATTGTATACTGAAATACCATTGATAACAATGCGTCATTAAACTTTAAAATAATTGTGACCGTTGTGTCACATGAAGTAGGTTTATTCACAAAGCTAACCAAACTATTAAAAGCAAAAATTGCTGCTTCCAATCTCATCGTGGGTTGAAGATATACGTACAATACATAAAAAAAAAAAAACTGTCAAGCTTCCAAATTTGGTTTGGGTTGGACCTACAACCTACCCAACAAAACTGTCACATCTTCAAAATTGAGAGGAGAACAAAAATTATCAGCTTCCAAGGGCCTCAAAAAACCAGTTAAAACCTCAAATACCTCATAAAACAAAAATAACAATTTTAAACTCTGCTTGATTGACTGCACTTTAAGTTCGATATAAAGGTAAACATATATATAAAAGTATTTACGTCTGTCTGGCATTTTGCCCAATTTGTCGGCCACCATTTACATCACCAACAAGAAGCTCCCATAACATCAGTCTCAATTCAGAAAAATTGCATTTACTTGATTGAGTAAAATAACATGAAGCACTTCACACTTAAAAAAAAGATACATTCTTTTCGTATAATGTCTACAAAAAAAAAAAGACCTGAATTCGCACATCGATAAAAATGATAAAAAAAAGTATCAAAAGAGAGAGGAGAACAAGTTTAAAATAAAAAATAAAAATATTGGCATAAGTACATCAAGCCCTCCTCAATGTCAAATGATGTGTACTTAGAGTGAACATAATTGAATTCTTTTCTGATATACGAGCTTTCAGATATCGAGACGGAAAAACGGATTGATTGCACATGTGAGACATAAGATTGGAAGCAGTGTTGTCTATCAAAACAAAACCAAAAAAAAAAAATGCTTGAGTCTATTGAATACAAAAAGAGAATTTAATAATCGCACACCGTCAAAAGGATGTTTTCCCTTTTTCTTCATCCAGACATTGAGTTTTTTTTTTGAAACATAAGTAACGGGAAAAGGAAACAATATGTCAATCAGGTATAAACATAGACAGAAGCATTTTAATTTGATTGAGTTGCAAGAACATTTGTCTGGCGCGAATAAGGAAGATTTTGACTTTTTATCTTGCTCCATTACGTAAAGCAAGATGCTGCAATTTGAAGGATTTTTATAATTGCTTACGTTACCTTTAATTGTTTTTTTATTTTGTATTCCGAATTTGATGTCAATGTTGATTTTTTCAAATCTAGTAATTTTCTAATTTTTATTATTTTTCATTTAATAAAAATCACTCTAAAAAAAATTAATTAAAAAAAACATTTTTCATACAAAAATTTTAGAGGTTTTAATGAAAAAAAAAATCTTACTGTTTTTGAGGAAGACTTTAATTGCTATTTCTTTCAATATTATCAGTAGGTTAGAGCGGAGCTGGTTGGACCACGAGTCAAGTAGGACCATGTGAATTACTCGGAAAAGCTTTTTAACAAACTTATCCGTATTGCTTATATGCATATGTGTGGCACAACTCACCACATACCCTGGTCCAACTTGCCCCACTAGTGGACAACTTATACTTGCTTTATTTGAAACAATATATTTTTTTCCTGAATGTGTATTTTGACACGTTTAAAATTTCAATAAGAATTACAAATACCAAAAAGTGGTACAACTCGTGCCGCACTAATTTTGTTATAAACAGTGTTAAATAAAATAGAAAACTATTTAAATGTGTTTCAAAACTTCGTTTTGGTAAAATTGCAAATCTTCTGTTATTGTCCCAAATCTTCTCATGCAAAATCACTTACGGTTTGTTGACATTAAGATGACTTTTGTCTCTAGCGTTGCCAGACTTAGCTTTTAGTTTTTTCAACGTTATTCTCATCTTAAATACACATTATTTCTATAGAAGAAAAAAATGTAAATTAATCATACAATACGTTTGAATAATGTCATATTTATTTCCAAAGAAACATTTTCAACATTTGTGTATTTTTTCAAATGCCTAAGATATTTATACAATCTTTATTTGTATTTATTATATTTAAGTACTTCCCAAGCAATCGTATTATTCATGATGAAGTAATCATAAAGTGTGGGATTAAGTTGTCTTGTTTTTTTTCTGTTCTAATGTATCGAAAGTGAGTAATTATTAATAAAAAAATGAAAAAAATATTAATAATACTGTTCGCCCACACATCCATCCAAATTTGTGTTATATTCTAAAAATAAAACTATATGGCCACGCAGTGTGTAAATGAGTTGTAATTGCAGTAAACAAGTATAGTAGGTAGGTACATAGGCGCCAAGTAGAATTTTTAAAAAATAAAAACAAATTTATACCACGGTCTTAAAAATAAAAACAAGAGCATCACATTAATCTAAACAAAGAATTAATTAAAGTTACAACAAAACAAGTTTATTCTATTTAATTCGAATTCAGTTTAAACCTTTGTAAGATAAATCTAAGTTTTATTGTATTTTGATTTAAAATGACAACAACAACAACGGATTGTTGGCGTTATAGTCGAGCGCCCTCTCGGAAGTGCGAGTTATACAAAACTGGTTAACTGCGATAAAAATAATAAATTATTGACGGTCATAAAAACAATGTAAGGTATTAATAAATTTATTAACGATTTGGCGCAGAGAATTTGTGTGAGAATTATGAAGTAAAAAACTTCAATAGCGGCACATTTTTTTTTCTTTTCGGCGGCGCCTTTTATTATTTAGAAGGATTTGTAATATATTTTAAAAGAAGATATTAATGGTTGAACTTAGTTAGGTATGATTATACATAATGAAGGGAGAAAATGATTAGTAAATTAGAGGAGATTTTGTTTATGCCATTTTTATTTTTAAAGAAAAGGTATCACTTTTGTATCTAAACAATAAATTGACAAAGACATTTTAATTCAATTAAAACAAGAAAGGTTCAAAAAAATAAATGAATTAATTTCTTATCAAGATTTTTAAATTAAATAAGTTTTACATTAATATGGAATGTTTCTGCAATTTTCGAACAAGTCCCTTATTAAATTTAAATCTTCCGATTGTTTCCAATCTTAGGCTGATACTCAAAACGCGTTGAACAGCTTTTCTATTCCCAAAAGTGGCATATAAAGTTAGACCCTTTTTTCACTGTATAATAAAACAAATAATTAAATTTGTCAAATAATTAAATTTGTATGTATGTATTAGTTGTACACATGTAAAGTAAAAATTTCAAATACCTTATTCTTCTAAAATTATATATTCAAGTTTGTCAAAATCAGTTTGTTTTGTATTTTTAATTAAATAGATAAGTTGGGATAAATTGGGAAATTTCAAAATTATTTTCTTAAATATAATTATATTTTTTATAATACCAGCAATAAGAATTAATTTTATTTTATTTTATTTAAAAAAGTGTTAAAAAGTTCTGTAAAAGTTCTGGTAAAATAAAGTACTTTTCGTTATTAATATTTTTTGTCATTTTGTAGGATCAAAAGAAATATTGTTGGAAAATCTCTCGAAATATAAATTTTTAACTAGATAGATCAGTTGGGATAAATTGGGAAATTTCAAAATTATTTTCTTAAATATAATAATAATATTTTTTATAATACCAGCAATAAGAATTGTTTTTATTTTATTTTATTTAAAAAAAAGTGCTAAACATTTTTGTAAAATATCTGGTAAAATAAAGTATTTTTCGTTATTAATATTTCTTGTCATTTTGTAGGATCGAAAGAAATATTGTTGTGAAATCTCTCGAAATAACCTTACATTTCCCGAAAAATAGAAGTATGTATTCAATGTTAATTAATTATTTGGAAATGCGAGAATAATGGTACTGTTGGGACCTGTCAAGATGTATAAGCAAATTCAATTCCTTCCACTCAACTCACATTCTACCTGTCTGTCTATTTAACATTTGTATAAAAGATAACAATAAAATTAATTGTTAAATCAAATTTGTAAAAACATAACATACTTCCTAACTCTAATATCTATTGTTTCAAATCGTGACGGGAACATTTTTTGTACACCCTATTTCCACTGCCAGGCCAGTCATGGAGTAGTTGACGTTTGACAAATGCAGATATTTCGGCACATTGACAACTTCAATGAACATCTGATTTACATAAACACATTTTGACACTCTTTACCTCTATAGTGTTTTTACTTTGACAGGCGTTATAAAACAGTAAACATATAGAATATGTTATAACAGTAATTAGTTATAGGTGTCACACCTTAATTTGAATCACTTTACCATTATATTATAGAGTCTTCGAGATTCGAGCATGACATGGGTAAACTCTCTCTCTTCATGATCAAGATCGACGAGGGGTCTTATCTCCCCTCCGAAACTAAAATCTGACGTCTCTAGGTCAATTCACGTGAAATGGTCTTTAATAAGCCGCTGAGTTTTTGACTTTTTGAATTGATGACGGTGCTAGAGGTGGCCGCAATGGTGTTGTTGTCTAGGGATGTGCTACGAAGTGTAACGATTGAATTGTTTAACGCTAAGTAAATGTATACCACTTAATTGTGTACCTTGACGCCTCACTCAGTCCGACGTATAAGTGAGTTCATTCGTTCGTTTGTATAAACAAAACACAAAAAACGTGCTGACTATAGAAACCTCTGTGTTTAGCGAGGTGAGAAGAAAAGTTTATACAGAAAGGTGAACGCAAAACAATACGTATTTTTTTGGTTTTATTCAATTGGATAAATGCGTGTCCTTGAATTAATTAAAGACACAATTTCTATTTCGCCCTCAATTTGTGTGGGTACTGAGTTTGTTTTCATTTTATTTTATTATTTTGCGAATCTTTATTTCCATTTCCGATTAAATATGAAGCACCTATGTACACTTAGCCGAGCACTTACCCTCGTTTGCTTTGAATTTGGCAATGGCATTGACTCTGGGCATTTATTCAGTTCTGTGAATCACTTTTGATTTTCGTTTTCTGAATCATTTACTTCAGTAATTTTTTTTTTATAATTCATTTCTCGGGCACTAAACCGCGAGATAATAAAACTTAACAGACTTCTAAATGAAGAAATGTGATTGTTTGAGAAAAGATAAAAAGGTGTTTCGAGATGTGACATGACTTTAAATATAATAAAATTTTATTTTAAATCAATTTGTTAGCTACAAATGGAATCACAAAAAAAGAGATACACGTCGATATTTTTTTTTTTTTTTTTTTGATAAAAAATAAACAAAAGTTTAAAAGATGGTTTCCAAGATGTAAACCACCTACGTGATTTGCATTTATTCGCATTGTTGATATATTATTAATTTTTTTTATTAATTGGGAACTCATAAAATATGTCTTTCTTTGAATGCTGCTTGTAAATCAATTTATTTATTGCTTTTCAAATATAGTCTATGAAAAAAAAAACAGCATTATTATGAAAATGTTTCTGAAACAGTAAAATTATCTAATTTAAGAATTAAAATAATTAAAATTAACCTAATCATTTTCATCTTTATCATTTTAAAAATTATATGCAATCATTTCGTTTGCATATTTTGGAATAATTTTCCTACTTTGGAATAAACTCCATGATTTGCATACATTGTCATTGGTTACAAGCATTGGCAATCATTTGCACTCTTTGCAATCATTACTTCTTAATAATTTGTATTCCCCCTTATCATTTGCACATTTGCATGATTTATAATCGATTGTATACTTTGAAATTAGATATATAAATTCGAAACAATCATTTGGAATCTTTTGGATAATAATAAAACTTTATACATACATACTCATACATATATGCATTTTATGCAACAATTTGCATTTTTTCTTTTTTATATTTTGAAATCATTTGGAATAATTTTAAATCACAAACATTTGAATGCCCGCAAACCTTTTCATTACGTGCAAACGTATTTACAAACATTTAAAATAATTTTCACTATCTAGTTCCATTCTTCTAAAATTCTTGTTGCGTTTTTCCGATTTGCATACTTTGAAACTGTATTATGTAATATCATTGAGTTTATACACATAGAGAAATCATGTGGAAGTTTCAAAATTTGCTCGTAGGATGTCGTTACTATCGACTTGTTTTTGTTTTTATTCTTGTAAAAATTATACTTGATTTAAAAAGCAAGAGAAATAAAGAAAAACAAATACAAATGCATGCAGAAGAATATTGTTCGTTTCGGTTTGAAGGATTTTCGTTACAGAGAGAATTATTGCAATAATAGTTACTTGATATATTAATTTAGCGACACTACTTCAGTAAGTTTGAAACCATCTTGATTCCTCTATGTGTATAAACTCAATCATAATATGTATTCTATGCAACCATTTACATATTTTTTTGCATTCTATATATTTTACAAACATTTGCTTACTTTTGTTACAAAATGAATTTAAACGTTATAAAATAACTTACATTTAGGTATGCCAAGATTGAAAATGTAGTTCATTTAAAAAAAACTTCCTGATTTTATTCAGAAAGTATACAATTGGGTTGGGTTCGGGAGCCCGTTTTTCAGAATCCTGTTTTTTTAAAATCCTGTCTTTAAAATCCCGTTTTTTAAAATACTGTTTTTAAAAATCCCGTTTTTATAAAATCCCGCTTTTAAAATCCTGTTTTTTACTATCCCGTTTATTAAATTCCCGTTTTTATAAGCCCGCTTTTGAAATCAACACAAGGTGTTTTATTTTAAAAATCGCCGCGATTTTTAAAATAAAACACCTTGTGTTGATTCCAAAAGCGGGATTGAGTTTATTTTACAGCCCAATGCTGATGAGCGACGATGATGGGGTGACATAATCTTGCAAATGTACCTACGTTTGCCACTTTATCAAACACTAAATATTTCTCTTGCTTAACCAACCAGTTTTTGCAGAAAATGCAACTAGAAAAACAGTTAGCCATTATCTGTTGAAGTTTATATTAATAAAAAAAAATGTTCACACAAACCACAAACAACTTTATTGCTCAGCCCAGCTTCTCGAATTGGGGAACTGCTAGGTAATATTTATGTGTACAACATTCAGTAAATTTATCAAAATAAGAAACGGGCTAAGCGGGATTAAACGGGATTTTAAAAAGCGGGCTAACGAGAAACGGAATTATGTTTAAACAGGATTATTAAAAGCGGGATTTTAAAAAAGCGGTACTTTAGAATCGGGATTTTAAATTTTTTTTTGGCGGGATTACAAAAAACGGGATTTTAAAAAACGGGCTTCCGAACCGCTCCCATTCAATTAAATATTTTTATATTTATTATTTACAAATTATTATTCGATGTTAATAAAATATATGGAAATATTTTGACTGGTAAATAAATGATCACTTCATTCATTTAAAAAAAAAAATATTTAAGATAATCGTAATATTTAATTAATTGCAAATTTCATTTCAAACTTCATTGATTTTTTTTTGTATATAATTCTGTTGTCATTAACTTAATATGAAAACAAACAATTTTGCGTTCCTCAAATGAAAAATAAAAGAATAACACACCTTAAATTAATTCATTTATATTCCAATAATGTTGTGCAACAAATTTGCTCTAGATTACCTACTTATTTATTTTATTGCAAAAAAAAATAATCATGATAAATACTACTTTATTCTTAGTTTAATTCTCATTCACCTGTCAGCAGACAATCGTTTAACGATTGAAAAGTTTAAAATCGTGACTATAACTGGGTATTAATTTCCAACAAAATTGCATAGGCATAGAAAATACAACTGTAAAGTAAGCATAGGTCAAATGGTTAAATATAGTTTTGATTACGCTCTAAATTCCAAAGTAAGTATAGTTATTTATCCACTTAATTGCATTAATCATGCACAAAGTATCTCTAACAAATTTTTTGTGTGTTGTGATTTTTTTTTTGTTGCGAAACAGCTTGAAAATGATAAAAATGCTTAATAGTTTATCTTCGTTTAAGTGTCGTCTTTTTGGATAAACGAATGACATTCACGATTATTCGAAATTCAAGTGAATCTTATGTTATTCTGTTCCAGAACACGCCCTGCTACTGAAATTCTTAGCCAAATAATTCGTGGATAAAAAAAAAAAAAAAAAAAAAAATGGGAACTTTGTTCAACTTTGATCTCAAGTTAAGTCAATAGTTTTCGACTTTGTCTTTCCATCGATCAGAGTCGTGAGCTTGAAGTTCCATCAAATAAAGATACAAAAGCAAATAGCAAAGGAATACAAAAGATAGATACATTATAGTTGGAGTTATTGCACTTGTTTAAGCACACAATTTGGATTAATGTAAAGTTCATAATGCAAAACGTAAATAATTTTAACATTTATTCAGTTTGATTTGCGGTCTTGGTCGATGGTAGGTTTGAATAGAGAAATTGAATTGAAATGCAATTACATCGGAATCAATTCTGTTTTTTTCCTTGTAAATCACGAAATCGCAATTTAATCTGTGCGGGTGTTTTTTTTTTTTTTTTATTTGCGGTCATTTAATGGTAAATGATGAACAAATGGATGAACAAATAAATAAATTATCAGAAGGCTGCAAACAAATATAATACTTGTATCTTTTGCGAAATCCATATGTATATAGAATTTGGAAACAAATTTCTTTCATAAAACTGATCGGTACCTGAGGGAAACTTTTTTTCAAAAACCGGTTTGCATGGTAATCTAATTCCTTACATATGTCCCTATATATTGATTGCAAACAGGAAAACCCATCCACCCTTTGATGCCTTTAAAAAGAAAAATGTTTCGTCTCATCATATTTTATACAACCAACAGTCAATCAAAAAAAAAAACTTAGTGAAATTGAAAATTCACAGTCAACAGATATAGGGGAGGGGTGGTTGTTCAAAATTTCTTTTTGTTTGTTGTTCCAAATAAAAAAAAAAGAACTCACCAGTTAATTAGAAAGTTATTATCAGGCAATTGAAATCAAATTTCAAAGGTCGACCTAGAAGAGGAATAGAAAAAAAAAAAAAAAAAAAACGGAGGGGTCAATTGCATTGACGTCAATTATTATAAAGTTGAAATTAAAATCTGTTCGTATTTTTTTGTTTGAACTCTAAAAAAAAAAAGAAATATTCACCCTCCTCTCTAATTAAATAACCGACAAACTACAAAACAACAAAAAATTATTTTTAATTCAAGCGATAAATAGAAATGTCCACCAGTCATGTTTATGGAAATCCTTCTTTTTTCTTTTTTTTTGTGTGGTGACTTTCTTTGAGATCCTTATAAAAGAAAAAAGGAACTAAAAAAAACAGAAACGAGGGTAGCAAATAAGCTTTTGAATCATTTTTTTTTAACAATATTGTAAAACAAAGAGGAGGGCTAATCGTGCTTGTGACAACAGTGTTAATTGAAACATAAAACAAAAAAAAAACGAAATGTCAATGGCACACTATTTCCAATCAACTGTAAAATATTCTGTATGTTTATTTTAAGTGTGAAGAATTATAAAACTTAACACTTGCCTAGATATCTACAGCAGGGTGAAATAAGGGCCATGATTTTTTATGACCATAGATATTAAAAAAAAAAATATAAAAAATAATCAAAAAAAGAAAAGTTGTTCAAGCATTAAATCAATTCTTGATTATGATGTTTCGTGTTCTCTACAACTATTTTCTTCAAATATTACTAACTGTCAATATTTATTTAAACTGATTAAAATAATTATTAAAATAAAAAATACTTTGAAAAAAATAAGAACTATTAAATTCCTACCGTGTTAATGAGAATTCGAAATTCGAAGATGAATCAGATGAATGAAATACCTTCCATTCAATTTGTTACTCGTTTTCAGCGTCAATTAATTCCTTTTGATACGAAATCCCAAGATATTAAAACAAATTTTGAACTAAAACTACCTTGCTAATTTAAAACAAATGGAGTTCCATGTATCAAATGTGATACATTGAACAGTGATGCTAAACTTTTTTCTTTCAAAAGCAAATTCTTTACGAAAACATTAATTTTGTATGAGGACAGGGAGTTCATTTTATTTTTTTTTTGTTGTTTTTTATATCGTTTATACTGTACTACATCCACCCTGCTGCCGCAAGAACCCAATTGCTGTTTTCTGAACATCTTCGGCAATTTCGACAAATAGGTACATTGAAACACCTATTTAATATGTCTAGGAGTTGAGTAATGGAACTGTTGTATAGTTCATTTTAACAGATTTCTTTTCGAACTAAAACTAGAAAATGGAACACTCTCTATTTCACATTTTGCATATTTAAGCTAAAATAACTGAGTTTAATATTTAACAATCTTTACCAATTCAATTAAATTTTTACCAGAAACTAATATTCCCCATAAAAATAAACTTTCGTCTTCTAAAATACTTGATTCACATTTCTACTGTAAAAATGGTGTGTTCTTCAATTAATTATATAAAAAGCTTTACAAGTCAAAATTGAATAAAAAAATAGTCTGCTTTAAAAAAATATTATTTAGAGCTTGATTTCTTAAAAGAATGTTATTTCACGTTAAATACCACTTTAGTTTAATAGCTTCTCCAATATCATAATCCATAAATTATAACTTATTTATTTTTTTTTTTTTACCAAGAGCTGGCTCAAATAATTATTCTGAAAAATATTTGCTATTCGAAGCAAGTTTTCTTGAACAATTTTTCAATATTATTTTAATCCTCAATTTCCAGTTGTCTTCAATCAAAGGGATTAAACAGATTGTTTCTCCTTTTATTCTCATAATCTTCTTCTTCTTATATTACTTTCTATCTTTGTTTCGTTTTTTTTTTTCAATCAAATCTGACCTAATTGTTTCCCCTTTTTTGAAATCAGACATCTGCTGCCCTTCTTGCATCAAGGTGTGGACATCTTTATTAATCCCATTTGCACTCAATACGATCTTCTCCTGCCTGTGCAGATAAGATTGAACAAAAACTTGTAATATTTTTTATTAAGAAATTATAGTTTTTACTGGTCACTCACCATTCAACCCAATATTATTATTTGTCTTTGAAATTTAATTTAATTTTATTTGTATAACCCACAATCATTAGATTTTATTTTTAATTATAATTTCGTGTGAAGAACATCGTATACAACGCAATCTATAATGGCCCCTTCTTTGTTTTGTTTATCTTTGCATGATTGTGTGTTATGGATATAATTTATTGATTGTCAGTATCTTAAGAACGATTTGAAGATACAAAAGAATGTATTGGTTGTTTATACTTTTAAAGTACGCCTTAGAACTTATGGATACACAAACAGAACATGTTAATCGAGTCGCGTGAGTTCTAACAGAGAATTTCATTCATTCCAATGAAGTGAGATACTTGAATATGTCTCGTCGGATATGGAAGTCGGTCGATATAATATGAAAAGTATTTGCTTACGAAGCAGAGCGTATGTTTTGAGTTTTCTTAGTGACTTTTTTTGTTTGTTGTTGCTGGTTTATCACTGTTTATTATTATTTATGTAATTTAAATCGATTTTGATATTTATTTTGGAAGAATCAACTTATTGTTGATGATGACAAGTAGTATTTTTTTGCTTTTTTTTATTTTTGTATATGAATGTCGTCTTCAATAATTGTATATGCTTGATTGGGGTGTGAACGAAAATCAATTTAGTTTTTTTTGTTTTAAGATATATACATTTTGTTTTTATACTGTTTTTTTTTATTTATTTAATTTCAGTTACACCAACTCTCAATTAGAACCATTTTATAATTACATACCTATCGAAGTAATTACTGATATGTTCAATTTTCAATCGGTTTTACCAACATTAGACGCAGAGTTTGAAAAGAACATTTTTAAACTTTATGCCACGCTCTTAATTCGTTTCTAACCTCATCAACTACTTAGTGGGTGATGGTAATTATCCAATGGATGAGAAATTTTGTTCATATCTATTATACAAATTCAAATTACATGTCACAATCAAAAGTTAGAATTTTTTTAAGAGACAAATATCTCACTTCTTTTTATCTTTATTAGATGTGTTTGGTAACGCACTTAATCCTCCTTGTTTTTTGTCCAATCGCGTATATAATTGACCATAACATAATGTATTTGTTCATATATGTACGCAAAATATTCAACATTTATCTAAAAAAAAAAACACACTCACTAACATACTATTAATTAATAAAAAAAAAGTATAATATTATGATCCCGCCAAAGGTGCCAAGTCGAATTTTATTATCTCAATAAAACCTCAAAATCATTAAAGCAGCAACTCACCAAAATTTTACCGAAAAAGAAAACCCTCAATGTTTTCCATAAATAACATCAATTTGCTGAGTATTTCGTATTTAATTGAGAGAGAACCTCCATAAATTATATTCATAAAAATAATCCTCAAAATATATAGCGCACCTACAATACCTACCTAATTCTACACTGAGAAAAAATGATATTATGATTTTATCAAGTTATGAATGAGACGGCATAAAACTGTTGCATTTGAAATGAAATTTAATGTCAAATATAGCAAGCTTAGTCTTATAAGATTTGTTACAAATTAATTTTTTACACAGTTATACGGCTGTGATTCTAGTTTGTAATTGTATCGATACACCTTTAAGAACTGTTAGGTCAGTCTAACAAAAGCAAAAATTACTCAATAATGATTGAACACTACAATTGCATTAGTAAAATAATTGAGTGTCTTTGACTGGATTGGTTTAACTATTTTGGGTGCAGCTAAACAGAAATTAATTGAAAAATCATACTAGCTTCAAAAACGTTAATAAAATCATATTAGATGAGAAAATTATTGTAAGTTATAAGGAAAAGTATCGAATTTGTTATATGTAATTGAATCACTTCTTAAATGACTACGTTCCTTAACACTAAATTTTGAAAAGATAGATCAGTGAAAAATTAATTCTTTTCTCTTGTTTTTTTCACAGAAAATTCACTGGCATCAAATTTTTGGTATTAAAACAAACATAAAATGCGAGGAAGCATTGAAAATTTATTTTTGTCAAAAATTTATATTCTGTCAAGGTCCAACTAACTTTCCTGGGCTGAAATTCGTAGAAAATAAAAATAATGAATTTGATAATAAGCTACTTTTTATTCTTTGATGAATAGCGTATTAATACCAAAAACTAGCGTCTAGATATCTATCAAAGTCAGCCTGTCATTAACGTTTTAATGTTTTTTTTTTGTTTTTTTAATAACGAACCAAAATACAAAATAGACGTGTTTACTTTCCCAATATTTAGCGCATTGTTCCCGTCATTAAATTGTCTATTTTTGTCATTCGTGCTAATATAAAGATCAATAAAATGTTAAATAAAGATGTTGAATAAACGAATAGATTTTTTTTTTTCAGTGTAGTCACTGTTCCTCCTGTTCTCCAGAGTGTGTCATTATATTTCTGGTTAATTCGTATATTTCAACATCTACCTTAATGTTGTGTCTGAATTATATAAAAAAAAAATTATTGCATTAACCTTAAAAGTTTAAGGTTCCCACGATTTATTTTTTTAATTCGCATGAAGATTCGAGATTATCTGCTTTTTGGATTCAAGTTTTTGACGTCAAATCATCTTTCACAATCGATATCATTTAAATGTTTATGATTCCATGCACGAGTTTTTTTTTTTTTTTATTTCCAATCTATGTGACCTTAATATTTAATTTAATTTTTCTTCTCTCTGAAGAATATTTAAACAAATTTTCGGGTTTGTTTATTTTTTTTTTTAACAATCGTTATATTTAAATAAATAAATAAAAAAAAAAAACAAATCACTTGAAAATGCATGGAACAATTAAAAATGATAAATTTACTCAGCACCGCACCCAGAAATATGTCAAAGATCGGCCATTCGCGATGAATTTCAATTAAACAATAAATATTTCGAAGTTAACCCATATTGCGAGTAATAAACGTATTTTTAATAAATCGGACGTGTAATGAATTTTTGTATCTTTAATGTTTTTGTTTTTATTCGTTGTTATAATAATTATTATGCGAGAAGTTTTTTTTTTGTTTGTTTGGTATTTTCTTTCGATGGGGGTGTTGATGGGTGATGGCGGCAGAAACGAAAGATTGGTTAACATGGAACTTGATATATCAGTTCGATGATTTTTTTTTGTGGGCCGACAGACTTTTGATTTTGTAGGTGATGTATGAATGTTAATGAATTACGCAGAAAGATTGTTTGTTGAAAAAAGATAATACAACAGAAGACTATACCGACACAACATGACAGAGAGCTACTTCTTTAAACCTTTGTTCGCCTTTGTTGCAGTATTTATTTCCTAATTGGGACTATTGGAACTTGAAATCTTTTGTTAGGTGTTGTATTGTATTGTTATATTTATTTAGAAGAATTGAGATGTTTAAAATATCCTCAAATTTTATTTTGAATAACAGTGTTTGAACTATGACGAAAGCAGATGGATTTTTTTTGGCCAAAGAAAAGAACTTTCTATCCATATTTCAATCAATATTTTTGAAGGAGCACGGGATTCTGATGTGAAATCTATGTAATTAACCTGTTAATCCAGAAAATTATTATCATTTAAATCTGAGAGGTTTTTAAAATCCAAACTAAAAAAAAAATATATTATGTTTGTGATTGATGATCATCATACACCTGATGCGGTGTTCATTTTCAAACAAAGAATGCAACCAAGTTAGAGCCAATGTATCACTAAATCGACTTGCAGTTCTTTAGCAATAACATATGATCAGAACTGGAATTCAATTAATCTTAATCTGGATGCCGATGATATAGAGTTATGAGAATGCATATTTAAAGCAGGGTAACACTCACCCGATGTTCTTTTGCTGCCATGAAACGGTATGATTTAATATTTTTTTTTATTTTAATACCATTACTCTGTGTTCAAAAAGTTTACTCCTTTCTAGATAAATTTTTGGAAAATAAAACAACAAGAAATAAAAAAACTTTCAATCTTCTATTTTTAATATTGAGTGTGATGCGCATTAGGGAATCGATACATTGATTGTGGGTATGAACACATCAGTTTCGTGTATGAAAATATCTTGCTATTTCTGCAAAACGTTTTAATGTTAAACAATCACCTGATACTCGTGGAAAAACGAGCTAAAAAGGATCATTATAATTTCTCTTGAGCAAGCTAATGACGTTCATCACCTCGAAAGCTCGTTCATCTATATTCGCAACGAAACACATAATCAACATGCAAGAAAATGCAAAAGAAAAAAAAAAATTTAAAAACGTGTATAATATTTGATTGGTAAACCTTTACACTATCAAATTTAAAGGTGGTCCCATCTTCGCGAAAAAAAAAACAATTATTTTACCACACCTGCATATTACATGGCACTTCATTGAGTTTGAGACTCTCAATATCAAGTGGTTGTCACATTTATGTAAATATGTGTCCTGAAACCTTCGTCCAGCCCTCCAGATCCAGACAATCATTATTATTAACATGATCACGAAGCAATGCAAAAATAAGTAAAAGGAAATAACTCGTGTTGTGTTTATGTCGCGCTGCACGCCATTAGCATGTGACATTTTGACATAATTTTTCTTATTTTTTTTTTATTCTACCTTTAGTGTTATTTTCTTCTTTTTTTGTGAGTTTCTTGTTTGATTTTGAAAATTATTTTATTTTTCTGTACAACTATAAATACGTACATATACTTGTATGAAAGTTGATGCCATCATGTTGGCTGTGTGAATTTTGTAAAAAGCTGATGATGGTGCTGTTAAACAGCAGCAAACATGTTACCACGACGGAGTGACGTATGGACAGGCATCACATCATCTTCATATCCTGTGCTTCTGTTGAAACTCTTGCCCTTAGTCAAGTTTTACATGTTTTTTCAGGTGCAATTTCGATTGCAGATTGCAAACAAAAAAATTTATGTAATTACGTTACATTTAAAGAACGAAAACATGGTAAGAGGCTTGACGAACATGATTTTGCTTCTTGATTAAACTTATTATTACTCTGATTGCAAAGTGTGTTTATTTTGTGTAAAATATTAATTGAATACTATTTTGAAAAAAATATTAAATTATGTTAATCGCTTCAGTTATTTCGTTGAAAACTTTGTCTATATTTTGCTTGCCTTAAATTGGCACTATGGAAATGAATTTGTTAAACATTTAAGCGATCAGTAGAAGAATATCCTATTGCAACTTCCAATCTATTTCAAAATCTTGAAAATAAGCTTTTAACTTTACAGATATAGAGATCAATATCGATGGACGTATACAAACGGCTACATATTTCAAACATGGTCTCCCAGAGTTCTTACTACCATTTGCCTGGTTGAAAAAAACTGAAAATATTAATATTTTAAAGCAGTAAAGAATTCTTGTATTTTCTCCAATAACATTATATGAGTTGACCAAGATTTCAATCGAAAAGTATGGGATTTTTTCTTGCAAAAGTTGATGCACACGTCTATAAGAATCAACTCTTTTACTCAAGAATTTATTTAAACAAGAAGTCGTTTGCACACCACTTAGAAGCGTTATAATGCACCATGGATCAATTTTATATTGTAAGACAAACTATAGATCAATCAGAATGTTTGATAACAATAACAGAATAAAAGACATCTGTTTGCAGACATTGGACTATATTTATATTTATCTGAATTTAATATGTCTCACAACCACCCAAACCACACCCAACAATTATTACATCTAAAGGTCTGTTTAGACCAAAATTACAGAAAAATTGAACTCTAATCTAAAATTGGTTCTTGAAAGAATTTTAATGTATATAGCTTAAACTACAAAAAGACTATTGGCATAACCTAAATAACTTTATTTCAATCCTTTTCACACGATAACATATTTCGAAAAAAATAATTGTTTTTTAAACTTTACATTTAATTCTCTAATTTAAAATGCCACTTCTCTATTACAAAACAAACAAATTAACCTGAAAATACATGTCACGGAAACCATTAAAACTGTCAAGATACAATAAATTTAATTTACAACATCGGTGTGCTTACATTTAATATAGAATATTTCAATGGATGACCATCTATATGTGCGTATTTAGTTTAATTAATAAAATTCATCGACATCAACGTCATACCACGCCTAGTACCTATCTACTTGACCAAGTTTTTCCCCAACAAAAATATACACTTTTTTTACAATCCTATAAACCTTACTTTAAATCTGTTGGCAACACTAATTACAGTTAGCGTAATAAATTCAAATTTAGAAATTTAATTACTTTGCACTAAAAAAAAACTGTGTATTCACATTGAATGATGCTGATTTTTGCTTTGCTTTGCTAAACTTTATTTGCACTTGTGTCATCATGTCGGATAAAGAGAATTTTTCATTTGAATTGCAAAAAATAAATAAAACAAAATCTAACAACCTACCCCACAGGCCACTATATTAACACAGGCCAATCCAACAAAAACAACAACAAAATCTCCCTCGTTCTCTCTCTAGTTACACTTTGAGCAAGAAAAATTGAAAACTAACTGCATGCATTTGTTAACCACCTGCCTCCTGCCCTTTGGCCACCCCTCCTTAGTTTTCACATCTAATCACGTTGCACTCGGAATGCACTATTACCCGCTGATGGCTGATTATTACACTGCATGAGACGAAGCGGCAGCGACAAAAACCATGTATAGTTTCGTCGTGTGGTGGGCAAAAATAGAAACACTATACAAAGAATTAACAACAACAACAAACACTGAACACATCAACAAAATAGAAAAGTAAAATTCTCTTTTCCTTTGATAAAAGAAAGAAAAATTAAATGAAAATCACTTTCCATTTCATACACCGCCGCCGCGTCATGCCACAACCAGCAACAATGTGCAGCAAATTAAAATCGTGTGAAACATGAATTACAGTATCTTTGACCATATAGTATCTTAACGTTTGGTATAGGTAGGTATTTATGTTACGAATTTTATTGGATTACTGAAAATTATTTAGATTTTTTCTTAATTACTGTTTTTTTTTTTGTAATTCTTATTTTTCCATCGCCATAAACGAGTAATGTTACGAGACCACAAAATGTTTGCATGCCTGATGGTGGAATTTAAAGCTTTAATACGCACTGGACAAATTTACACTGGGGTGCGAATTTTTTTTGTTTATTTTTTATTTTTTTAATGTTGTATCGAGTTTTTGTTGTTTTGTTGCAGCTTGACTGCTGGTTTTAATCTTATCATTGTTGGTTTTCGAAAACAATTAGAAATAAGAAAAAAAAATTCTTATTACGATTGCCAATTAACAATTAATTATTCCTTAGAAAAATTACAATTTGATGTTCTATAACTCAAAGTATAAAATTTTGGGTCATTAAGAAAATGTGACTGTATAGTAGTAAATATTGATATCTATCAATAAAAAGTTGATAAGTATTTAATCAATTGAGTTTAAAAATATCAAATTTCAATATTTAAACAATTGACAAATAAGCAAATTGATACATTCGCAGATGTGTTTATTCCTGTTTGTTGCACACACTGCACTTTTAAGTACATTTTCCTTTCCTTATTTCACTCAAATTTTACATTTCACCCTCATTTACAACTACCCACTGGTTCTACTTGAATGGTGACGAATTCATAATTAACATCATTCTGAATAGAAAATACAAAACGTGAGATAGTAGTCTTACGAAATCTACGAACTTTTTATGTTTTCGGATTAGTTTTGTGCTTTTATGAGAAATATCGAAGTTATTGATGAACGACTTTTTTTCTAAAACGCCATTAATCAAATAAATTACAAAACAGCAACTAAAAAATAAAACAAAAGATTTGATTGGATAATTTTTAACAGCTGTGTATTGTATCGTTGTGCATGGACAAAGCAAATATTTGGCAATTAATCCTTCGAATATTTTAATTATTGACCACGTAATCAAAAAAAAAAAAAAAAACACTTATAAGAAATTAATAATACAGAAACGTTTGAGATATTTATTTATTCTGTTATGCGTGTTATTTTTTCTTCTTCAACAAAAATTTTGGAAAAAAAAAATCTTAAAAAGTATAGGTAATGGAGCATTGAGTTTGAGTGAATCGTTCTTATTTTGTTTATAACCGCAATGGTTTGTGGTAATTTTATTTTAAAAAATAAGTACTTTTCCCAAAATATTATTTTTTGATACGTAATAATGTAGAAGTTTTATTTTGTATACATATTATAAATTATTTCCAGAAATGGATTTAGCGTAATACTAGAACATATTTAGCATCATACTAGGTTACAAAACTATTGTTTTGTATCAGTGATGCGTAACGCAGTGATGCGTTAATGAATTTACACAACTTTTCTCTAATTAATTTTGATGCATTAACTTAAAGTTAAACGAAAATTGAGAATATTCCTACATAAATAGGCATCCTCAAGTTAGGTTTAATTTCGACAAATTACCGAAACAAGTTAAATTGCTTTAACTCAATGTTTAAAATCTGTTCAAATGATCATGGTTTACATTGATCCAATATACTCAATAAATGCATACAAGAATCCTAGAAACAATACAATTCAATGGGAAACCCCCACAATACTTATGTTTTAAGTATATGTATTTATGTTTTTATGGTTTTTTTCGAAGATTTTCTATTCCCTATTTTTATAAATTGCAATAAAATATTTATTCAATCATATTTGACTCACTCTTTTCTTAATTGAAAAATGCAGCTGTACTCATATCTTTTCTAATGCAAACAAAAAATAGAACGAACTTTCATAAAATTCATTTGCTTTAATTAATTTTTACTACTTTACACAATCAATCTATGGGTATTAAAATGTATATTTTACAACTGAACGCATAAACTTTGATCTCTATAAAAATGATATGGCACAGTAAAATTACACATGGTGTGTGGTATCTGATATTATTGTCAGATATTCATGTTAATACATAAAAAAAAAGACTAGGTATGTACAACTTAATAGATTTTAAAATAAGGGCATATTGTTAATAAAAAAGAAAAATTAAACAAAGGCTCTGCAAATAATAATTAGAAAGGTTTCAATAATTGTAGATTATGTATCTTTTTTTTTTCTCAAAAGTGTTAACAGATCTTTCGAATACAATTTTTATTTAAATATTTATAATGTCGTAAATTTGATATCTTTAAAAAAAAAATAACAAATTATCATTTATAAATCAACAGATTTGTCTCTGTCACACTTATTAAAAGATAGATCATCTTAAAAAAAACCCTTCACCTATGGATAAAAAAAATAAAACACTTCTTGAGTTTCACATCCGTAACCTATTTTGTCGCATAGATACAAAGAAAACTACAAAATTAAGCTGACTTGAAATATTGTATCTTTTTCTTATTAACTGAATAAATGACACTTTCTTATAAAATTTAATCACAAAACTTCATCCCACACATTGCTTCAGATAGCTACTCAAAAAAGAAGCCAAATTGTATATTGAGTTCTTTATTTTGAATAGATAGAGATACCTTAAGATCGTCTTTCTCATACCTAATTGAAATTGAGTCCCCTTTTGTTTTAATTGCTTTCGGTGCATAATGCATAAACAACATTGTTGGGTATCGGATGCAATTAATCATTAAATATTTCATATGAAAGCATAGCAGATTATTTATATGGTTTTTAATGAGACATAGGAGGGATGTGGAAAAAGATTTACATCTTACAATCGTAAAGAGATACATATATTTCAATGTATTAGTCCGTGAAAACATGATTACATATGTATGTGTGTAATAAGTTATATATAAAAGTGAAAAGTCGATGATCAAAGGTAATTGTAATTATAAAATTGGATTTTATTTTACTATGAAGTTTGTTTTGCCAAGTGAAAATAGACAAGCAATTTGAGATAGAAAACTTAATTAAAACCTAAACGGATATGTACATATCTATATTGTTCACCTTAAAAATAATAAAATTATGATGATATATTCAAGTGTTCAAGTTGATAATGTGAATGGGATAAACAACTATAACTGGAAGAAAGAAAAAAAATTGTAAAAAAATTCGTTCAGGTATAAAATTATACCAGCATGAAAGGCCATCTTAAGCTATAAAAGATTTTTAGTAGATTCAATTCATGTCTACATGATGTATTTGTGTTTTCTTGAATGTCCCCACAAACTCCTTCGATATACAAACTAGCGGCCAATAAAATTCTCATCGGTTCTTGACTAAATTCATGCTTCTGCACCATACAGCAGGACGTTTTTTTTTTATAAAAAACCGTTTTATTAAAACCGAAAAAGTAGCGTTGGGAATGATAATGGGATAAAAGACTTCTCCAAAACAACTGAAACCATTTCATTTAAAAATATAGCTGTTATTTTACTTCCCTTTCTAAAATTGAAAAAAATCAGGGCTAATGACTGATTTTGCCCACGAAATCATAATTGTTTCATACTTTGCGTATTTAAATGTTCAATAGTAGTTTAATCAAAATCCTAATTAGATTGTCTTTCCGACTTCACCACCATCCTTTATCTGAAGATCAGATGCGACGATCCTACAGATCTGAGAAGAGAAATTGCATCGAAAGTAGCTTTTCAATAAATCATCTCTTTTTTTAAATGGGTAAAGTAAAAAATTTAAAGACATATTTTGAAAAAAAAAAAAAAAAACTTGTTTTCTTCTCTTTTTCCTTTGCACCATATTAGTCCCTTCTGTCGGCATACCAATTCATTCCTAGTAACTCACAAGTTTTGACCCCCATTAGGATATGTTACAAATGACTTGCAACTCGAGGCCGTACTATATATCAACAGAACCATGCTAATAATAGCTTTGTAAAAAAAATAAAAGTAAAAATAAATAAAAAAAAAAAACAAATGTAAAGAAAATTTCTGCTCCATACAAGACCTATAAGAAGAGGCAAATAATTGCACGACTTTTGCGCGTATAACAACTTTTATTTTTAACTCCCATATCAATATAATATTCTTGAACTCCTAGCATGGAGCTACTTCAACTATCTAACTATGCCTCATGCCTTGCATTCTTTCCTAAGCAACTTGCAACTATAAACTACGTGTAGATACATACCTAGCTACCACTGCCACAGCTAACTTTAACTACTACAACTATTGCTCTTGGCACTTGTCGTTGACGTCGTCGTCGTCGTTCGTTGCCGTCGTTGTTGCAATGCAATTATGAGAGTCTCGTACGCCGCGCTGGCAATGCACTTTGCCAAGGACAAACTCATTGAAAAATGAAACCATCGAGTTGTCGTTGTTGACGTTTTAAAAAATGAAAAAAAAAAAAAAATATATTAAAAGGAATGCTGAGAAGTATAAACATATGGAAAGTGAGAAGATTGCAAAAGAAAAAGAAAAAGTAAATGATTCAACTGACAAGATGCTCGCTTAGCTCATGGCAAATGCTAATACTTGAAATTGGTACTGACAAAAATAGTACCATTTTAAGTACCTTGATACTTTTTTTTAAGAATCGTATTGAGTTTTTCCTAATTATTCTCTTTCTTTCATTCACATCCAATTGTTTTTAGCAAAAACTCTACTTACTGTTCTGTTTTCATAATTAGGTATTATTACAGAACTAGAAATTACAAAAATGATGAAACGATATTGTTTCATTTAAAAAATGTTGTTTTGGGCTTTTGAATCCATAAAAATAAAATGCAATTAAAAACTAATCCATTTTTGTTGTTTTCCCGACCTTTCGTTGGCTTTTTCCAACATTTTCAAGGGATATTTTTTATTTATTGGACCTTTAATACAATATGATTTTTTTAAACTGTTATATAATTATTAATAATTTTGCTTTGTTTAATTCATTTTCAAATTTTAATTATTTTTTTTTAATAATTTCTTTGATTTCTTTGAAAAACACAAAGTCAAATTTGATTCGCTCATTGTTTGTAGTTTTTTTTAACCAATGTTTCGGCACCACTTTTTTTTATGTTTAAATAAATTAAACAGCTCTAAAAAACAACAACAATTCATAACTCTTTTTTATTTATTGTTAACATACAAAAAAAAAAATACTCTAAAGTGGCAACACTTTTTCATATTATAGCGCCTTGATTGCACACCGAGATTCATTATTTCATTGTTATTTTGCTTGATCATGATCTTGTACCACAAAGGGAATCAAAGTAAATATGAACAGAGATTCTTTGTTTCGTTGAAGGACAGGGCAAGTAAAATCTCACCCAGATAAAGCAAAAAAAAAGAACTACATTTTATTTGCACTAGAAATCACCCAAGGACATTTTAATGGCCTGTGCCAATGATGAGAAGACTGGAGTGTGTTTGCTATTGACAATGAAACTTCAAAGTCGTGAAATTATTTTTTTTTGTTTAAGTATCTGCGCGAGGATTTTCGATTATTTTCATTGGAATATCTTATCTTAGTCACGATTCATTGAAATACTATGTGTGCATTCAGAACACTTTTTTTTTTTTGTTTTTGTAATCTGTCGATCAAAAATCGTTCGTGGTCGATGAAGAGATGAAAAATCAACTTCAATTGAACCCCCGAGTATTGATACAAAAAAAAATGCATAATTATCTTCGGATTCATCTCTTTATCTATCCCTTGGGACTTGAATGCACTTTGTCGAAATAGAAAACAATGGAATATTTGAATTTTGCAAAATCAAAATAATAAAAATAATATTAATTTTGTTTCTTCTCTGCTGTCATCTATTTTAGCGTTTTTTGATAACTGGTGTAGTGACGCATTCTTGTGTGTGTGTGTACTTTCGAGGAGTGTTCTGTTTATCTTGTCGATATTTTTTTTTTTGTTATTTGTTTTGGTTTCTTTTTTTTTCTATTTGGCTGTTTGTTTTAAAAAAAAATCTTTTCTCTTATTTTCTTCCTTTTGAATGAAGAAGAATTTATTATGTTGATGTCAGTAACGGAATTCCAAGCACGTATTATTCGTTTTCAAGGCTCTATCTGATGTATTCTGTTTTTTTTTTCTTCTAATGTTTGCTGATGGCTCCAGTGCATTCAAATAATACTAATAATACTTTTTCTCAGAATAATGTTAGAACCTGATAATTTCAAAAATAAATGTTTGCAACAAATCATTTTTCTGATGCATTATAAAGATTTAAGAAAAAAAAAAATCAGTAAACATTTACAAGTGTCAACCTTTTCTCAAAATTATTAGAGAATATCGATGGCTTAGTGCTCTAGTGTGTTAAGAATATTTTTTGTTATAATACAAATTCCATATACCTAATCTACATTAAAAAAATTAAAAATAAGAAATAAAAAAAAATTTATCTAAGCAGAAGACTTTATTTAGTGGACTTGCTGAATTATTGATTAACCACCATAGCAAAACATTTCAGTTTTAAAATAGGTTTCATTCTACCTATTCGGTCAATAAAGGTAATAACTGAATAAATAAATCGTTGGTAACCTTGTGTTACATAAATTAATATTTCAACTACATAGGTAATTAAAAAAAATTAGGTTTCTTGTCTATTTCCGTATTCGCACTAGATTGGACCTCATTCTGACTTGAGAAAAGTCTATATTCATCTTATTTTGCAACCAGTACCTACTTTAATTTACTATAATCGTCTCATGCTGTGTATCAGAACTTAAAGCCAAATACAAAAATTATAGACATAGACAATTAAATATCTTTTAATAATATTTTTTGTTATATTTTAACCACCCTCATAATGTACGTCTTTTACTACATTCAAAGTATCTCAAAGCGTTGCTTTTTCCATCTATCCAATTTAAAATAAAAAAAAACTGAAAATAAATTCACAAAAAATACCTACCAAAACAAAATTAAATAACATCATCCAATGTCAAGGTCAAACAAATTTATTATCTGTGTTTTCTTTTCCTTTCATTTGCTTATTTATTTTGTTTTTGTATTTTTCTTACCTATCTCTTTTTACCATTTGTGTTTTTTTTTTCTTTTTTTTTTTTTTTAAATTCATTGTATCTGCACTAAAAAATAAAAGTTGATTAATCAAATTCGAATGTAGGTAATGCTTATTAATTTAAACTTGTAGGAATAGAGAGAAAAGGAAATTAACCAACTTTATGTAAATAGATAAATACAAAAATTGCAATTTTGTTTTTGTATTGTGGAAAATTTTCAATTTAATTGCAAATGAAATGCCTATTAGCACATTTCGCAATCAATTTCAATTGATTTCTAATATGATTTTTGAACGTGATCAGCATTTAGATCGTTTCTTATTCTAACCACATAAATCTGTGAATTATTTTTGCGTAAAATTCTCCACCCTCGCAACGAATTTCTACTTTTATCTTTCGAATTAAAATATTTATTTAACTAAAGCATTACTCAGTACCTATACGAACGAAACGATTAAGATTTACTTCCTGCTTGCAAGCACGTAGTTGAACTAAATATAAAAAAAACTGCGCACAATATTATAATTCTAACGCCACATGTTTTAAAATTTCTTGCATTTATTTAAATTTTGTTGGCCTCGTTTAGTTCTAACCGCAAATAATAAAGTAATAAAATTAAATGTCTGTGATAACATTATAAACTGAGGTATTGTTTTTTTTTTCTTCGAAAATCTATACCTAAACTTGGAACGAAACAAAATTTGGCTATTTTTTTTTTGTCTGAATAGAGTATTAACAAGCGTTTGCGAAATGTATTTCATTTTTTCTTCCTCTTTCTTTATCGTCGATTTTTTGCACATGATGAAAAATAAATAAACAAGATAAAAATAAAATAAAAATAAATATGTAAACAAAAACAAACCGGCATGAGTAATAATAAAAAGAAAATATAGTCACACAAAAAAGCTTGCAGACAATTATTATTTTTAAAGTAAATTTCATATTTTTGTTTTTTTTATTATTATTATTTTATTTCCGCAAACATGATCTTGTCTGTGCTTATAAAAACGAGGGTTTTAAATTTTTTTATGTAGAATCCTTTGTAGTTCAATTTGTAAATCAATTGAAATATAGTGAATTGTTAAAATCACTTCTATCGAATAATACAAAACAATCACAACAAAAAACTCATTATAGACTCAAAGATCTCATAGAATCTGTTGTTTCGCCGTATGCAAATCACAGCTTGATGAAATAGTTTTTATAAAACTCGTCCTTTTTCAACTTATATTACAATGAACGCATCGAAAAAAGTATTAACTTTTCTTGTTTTTAAAATCAAATAATATCTTCTGCGGTTGTACCGGCTTATCTTCAACAAAAGTCCATCAAAAAATGGACTCTGAATCTTCTTCAGTGTCATTGGCGAAGAAATAAAAATAATGGAAAAGTAAACAAATCGTTTGAAAAATGTTATACCCCAATGTAAATACAAACAAATACATTGTGTGAGTGCCGGCAACCTAATCGTGTGAACGCTTATAATTTATAAGAAAATACAAAGTAACAAGTGAGGTAGGTTTGAAATATTTGTAGTACTCGTGCATTTATATGTATATATATATATATATATATATTAATTGTGTTTCATAAAAAATTGCGATGAATTAGACTATACAGAATTTGCTTAAATTTTTGTGAAATGTTGTCAAAGTAAGTACCTGAGTAAATATGCAATAAATAATTGTTTTTTTTTTATCTGAACAAACAAGATTGCTTGTGTGATTGATGAACCCATGTAATAAAAATAAATCATTATCTCATCATGCTTCTACTTCAATATTTTATTAGTTCAACTGTCAGTTTTAGTTAACTGTGCATGTTTTATTCGATTAATTTAACCATCGGTAGCTTTAAATTAATTGATAAAAGATTGTATAGTTCATTTAAGAATAATTAAAATGGGTGACATAATTTTTAAGTGAAGTCGTTTGTGTCTAACAAAAGTCTCATTTTGAATAGGTACATATATCTACACAAGATATAATTTGACTAAGGATTTGGATTATTAATTATTTGTTTAATGAAATTAATCAGACTCCTTACTTTTAAGTCATTACACCACAAAAAGCTTACTTATGATGATGAGAATGAGCAATCGTTGAATAAATGTTAATGTTTGTTTTATGATTAACTTAAATGTTGATTAAAAAAAAAATAGAGATAAACAAATTATCTTTTTAAAATGGCAATTACATATGTACATATGACGTGATGTTCGATAAATCTTAACTAACAAATTAAATCTACTTAAATATTTAATCATTTAAGTAAAAGTATTTTAGATACGCATTGAACATAATGTGTGTTGGTTTTCTTGTTTCTTGATTTGCCACAGGGTTTTATAACGTGTTCTTTGATTTTTTTTTAAACTTTTTAACTTTTTGCTATAACAATTTATCTGTGTTATTTAATTCTAGACCTTTAAACATATTTCAACTTCAGATTTTTATCATATCTTATTTCAAACCAAACATTTTCTTTAATATACTTACATGTAAAATTCCTATACTCACCCACAAATTAGCTTTTCAGCATTCTTATTAATAAAATCATAATAATTTCTGGCTTATGTTTCCTTTTTATGATTCCTACAACCTTCGCCTATTTATATTATACAGTGGTTTATATTACAAGAATATAAAACTTATTTTTTTTTTAAAGTTTTGAAGTCATAAATATTGTTAAACTCGTAAAAAAGTCGACCATATGCATTGAGGATTTAAATTTGTGGTTGTAAAATATTAATTGTTTTTCATCAGACAGTAGTTGTTTTATTGTCTTAAAAAACTATGCTTTTAACTTATTTCTTACAGTAGTTATTTATTGAGGTTTTAATCAAATTTGAAGGCCTTAAAAGTTTTAATAAAAACAATACAAAAGTAGGATTAAAAACAAATAGATTTATAACTTTTGTGTGAAAATTTCTAAGTAGTCAATTGATATTCATTAAGAACATTTTTTGATTTTTTTTTCAGTTTTAATATGTTTCCAATATTTTTTTTTTTAATCTACTACTTTTTTTATTTTATGGCAGTTAAAGATTTCATTTCAGTTTTTTGTGTGGGAATCGTTATAAAATGTAAACAATGAATCTCTGACACTATTGATAACTTTTTAATTTTTTTTTTTTTTTTTTTACTAAACGGACTTACAGCGACAGATTTATTAATTCAATTTAATTGAATGTTTACACCGTATAACATCCCCTCTAAGTACACTGACAAATCCATATAAAATCATTGAGCAATTGCTTAAAAAAAACTATTAAATTGTATCTTGCTAAAGTAAGCGTCTTAATTCGAAAATAACATTTATAGTCCGAGAACAAGCAACCGATTTTGGGACATTATTTTCGCGCGCCTGAACTTTTGTCCAGTTATTGCTTTAGCGTCACTCATTAATGAATGACTATTAGACCCAAGATATAGCCCTCCAAAGTGCAGAAAAAATTACCCAACTTTGGTAAATAATTTTGGCACGATTTATTTTTTCACTAAAATGTAGTTTGAAACGTTTAAAATAATAATGTATAGCTGCCATAACATTATAGCTGGAAAAAATACCGGAAATATCCATTTTCTGACTGAACGTACCTGAAAACGTTTATCCTACCATCGGTTTGCAAATGTTCGGGCTAAACTTATCGGTTAGTGTGCATTTTTCCAAAAGCCGCGATAAGATAGGATTAATCTTGCGGTCGTCTTCCCTACTATCAGTGTTATGGCCGTGCTTTGATTGCTGCCTGAGACATAAGAATTGATTCCAATTGACACCAAAAATATTTTTTTTTTATAAGTGAAACGAAATATTGATTCTAAAATACTGCCGTGATTTTTTTTCTATTATATTGTCATACGCAATTTTTGTAAAAAGTCAGACATTAGTTCTGTGAAAAACAAACTTAAGTTCTGTTCTAATAATTTGGTTTGACGTCATACCAAATATTGGTTCCTTGATATTTCATTTATTATATTTATAATAATGTCACAGAAAAAGAAAAACATGTCACTTACCTAAATCTCTTTGTAATTTTGTTTTTGTCGTAAGTATACGCCTACCCAAAAATCCGAATGCTCAAACAAAAAACATACCTAGATACATCTTATTTTCTTTCATATTATTCCGCCCAATTGAATTCTTTCGAATCAAAAAGCATTTCGCCCAAATGTAGATACCTACATATCAAAAATTTGACCCAATTTTTTATTTTTAATCATTAAACAAAAATACTGCCCATTTGGCACATATCTTTCTCATATCATCTCATTATAATAATTTTTTTTTTGTACTGCAATCTGTATTGCAATTCATCGGATACCACTTCTCTCATTCACAACAATCTCACCGTTGTAAAAATAAATAAATAAATAAATGCTGATTCCAACATCGAATACGCAGCATGTGGTATCGGCAGGAAGTAAACAAAAGCCATCTATACCTATATAAAATGGATTCAGTCAAAAAAAAAAAAAAAAACTGCAAAGCTAATCAAATCATAATAGAGAACCGATTTCCTTAGTACCTATAGCTGTGTATTTGTAGATGTTGTCTGTTGACAAGAAGATACATTTTTTTTTTTCTTCTTTACAACACATTTGATTTTGAAACTTTTAAAACAAAATTAAATTAAAAAACAACAAAAAACAGACAACATTTATTTCGTTTGCCAAAACCGCCATAACGGTGCTGCATCACGTTTCTCAACTTCTTCATTTATTTTGTGGTCTGCCCTGCCAGCATAAAGCTGCTCTCTCTCATCTTGATCATGATGGAAGAAGAACAAAGTTCATCCCTTTTCTTTGGCACGAAGCCCTTTTTGTGCGGCAGCAAACATCATGATTTCCATGTGGGTGCATTTTGTATATCTACAGTACGTGACTTAACATTAAAAACATGCAAAGTAGACTATACGACGACGACGCGACTCGACAGGACATAGAATAGGTTATACGTACATTATATACGAGTATAGTTAAAATGAAAAAAAGATGACTAAAAAAAACATTCGTTCTACCTTTTACAAAGAAGAACGTAAGTGCTTTTCGAGTGCAGAAATAGTTTGAATGCAATTAAGTTTTGATTTAAAGTGAGTTTTGTTCTTTTGCATACGGACAAGAATTTCTTTTTATATTTATTTGTGTGTTTTATTTATTGTCTCTACATATGCAATAAATGAAAACGAGCAACTTTTTCAAACTGGAGTGTAGAACCAATTTTAAAAGTGAATTGCACTTAACTTAACTTGGTTCTGATTTAAATTTTAGTCCTAAATTAAACAAACATAGAACATTTTTGAAAAGTGACCAAAAAGTAGTTTTTTGTGTTTTTTTCTGATGGTGCTATAATTGCACTTTATACAAAGGGACAAAACAACAATTTTAGTATTTTATTCTATCATTTTTGAATAAGAGAAATACATACCTAGATTTTTAAAAAAATAAATTTCAAATTCAAAAAATTGATCAATTTAACACTAAAAAACAATTTGGTTAATGATCATTTTTTTAAATCTTTAAAATTCAATCAATAAAATTATCAGATTTTCAGACATTTATTGCTTTCCGATGACAGTTCGAACTAAATGTTATGCACACAAAAAATCGTCCCTATTTTAACGTGTTTGGAATACATATTCGCCGATAAAATTATAAATTATTTTTTATTAATATTTGTTTGTTAAAAAACAAAAAAACAAAAAAACACTTCTATTTATGGACGACAAATTTCACTTAAGGTTAAGTTCATTTTAATTGTGAAATAAAATTACATATTTGTGTGTTTTAAACTTTATTTTTATCACCGTTGTCAACTCATTAAAAAAAAAAACGGAATTCCAACATGAAGTAAATTTATCTTCATAAACACGTAAATGAAATAATGATTTTTTATTTGTTTATCGTCTTATTAACTAATGTTAAATTAATAAATATATTTTGTTGCCTTCATACAATTAAGGAAATACATTCCATGTATCCGTATCCGTCCATCTTTTGCACTTCCGCACACGCATTAATCTTTTGTTTTTGTAATTTCTTTTGATTTTAATCTTTTCACACAATTAAGTAGGCCTATTCAACTGTTTGCCATCTTCCAGGTGTACATTTAGACGTCAATCACACTAATAGCCCCTCAAACCAAGTATCTTATTTGTTTATTTGAAAAAGAGGTGTGGAAGCATGACAAAATTAACAAACAAAAAAAAAAATTAAACTCAAAATGAAAATATCACACACGTTCTTGGCTTTATTTGTGTTTTAATTTTCAACATTTACTTTGCTTACCTGATCTTCAAGTGACCTTGGCAAATTATTATGACAACTCACCAACTGACGGCCGGACTCACAAACGAACAAAAGACGACGGATTTCGTGTTGGTTTTTTCAGTAAGTAAGTCAGTCATACTTGAGAAATCTGAGAAAGAAAAGAAGACAACAACACTTGAGTTGATTTTTTGCAAACTTTAAGAAAGAACAAAATAAATCTACCATTCAACAACAACAATCTTTGCATTCCTTGAAACTTTCAGTGTTTACTTTTCACATTATTGTGTGCGCAAAGAAGACAGTAAGGAATTTTAATTGTTTAGGTTTTTTTATTGTAAATTTTTATTTCCCTTTTAAAGTTGGCTTTTGTAGCTTAATTTGTATGAGTTTAAATTTTAGCGCTGATTGATTTTTAATGAGATGTATTTTTTTTAACAGAAAATGTTAAGCACGTTATAAATTTGACTTGACATGTTCACCAAAAGATCATTTACAAAAGCTGTTATGCTGCTGCAGGGTTGGTCTTAGGTCATTAGCCAAGCACTAGGTATCTTTTTTCAAACACAAAAGTGTTTTTTACGATCTTTATCAAATTAATATACCGCTAAAATATACAACTATACATACTTCATAAATCAAATAAAAATTATTAAATAAACATTTTTAAAATTGTCAATATATTTAAAAAAATGATTTCTAAAATTGTATCTGATTTAGAATAAATTTTATTCCTGCAGAATTGTCAATATTTTTGAGTATGTTGGCAAAATGTTTTTCTGTGTTTGTTTTCAGCTATTTCATATGTATTCATATTTTAAACAACACAAAATTATCATATCGACTGATTTTAAATTTTTTGTAAACTTTAAATCACTAGAGTTTTTGTTATTCAAAAGCTTATCATACATTCATAGATATGCATTAACATTATGTTTTTTTTTGACGTGGTTACATTTCGATATGTTGAATGATAGTACATTTTTTTGATAATGTTGCAAACATTTTTACCTGCATTTGGTTGCGAAAACTTTATATTAATATATAATAATATTTTTTTATTTTGTAATTATTTATTTATGGATATTTAAATTCAAATTTATAAAATTAAAAAAAAAAAGAAATAAACTTAGGTTCCAAATAAAAGTTGAAGCATCATGTGCCTTCAAATTATTAGGATACATTTTTCAAAGCATACCTTACATACGCGCACGCAAGGTATTATGGAACGTGTTTCAAATCAATATATTTGATTATGTTGTCAACAAATTTTATTGCATTTAGCTGAACTTCATCATTTTATGAATATAGTCAAACCCGCTTAAGCGGAATGTCAAAAATATGTAGTTGTTTTCAACATTTGTAATTATTTTGTCAATATTTTAAACTACGATTGACTGGGAATACTTCATACTTTTTATGATGAATGATGAATATGCATAAAAAAAAAACAGAAAATTCGATTTGAGGCAAAATGTTGCGAATGTTGTCATAATAGTCAATGATTTAAGCTTCGTAAACTTTTTGCAAAGCAGGGCTATTTATGTTTAAAGATTTAAAATTGTATTATCCTCAGAGATCACAAATCTGTAAAAAATAAAGAAGTAATGTTTGACTGACATTACTTATTTTTGTGTTTTTCTGACTTATGCGAAGCTATATCAGCATTGTTGTCTGTAACATAAAGGTTCATACATAATTTCAATTATTACTCACACCCCAGTTATAATTTATTTTTATTGTTCTGTCTACAAGCTAAGAGAGATCCCACTAGATTCGCAATTAGCAGCATATATAGATTTGCATAATAAAAATAGTCATGCATCGTAAATTAATTAAACAATAAAATAAAACAACACAACAAAACATTTTAAAATTTAGTTTTATCGTCGTCATTCACCACCATCAAATCTCTAAGTTTTATTTAAAAACAAATTGTAGCTGAATGTTATAACTCCGCTGGGAATATTTAATTCATAACATTTAATTGTGCGTCTATAGCGCATACAGCAGCTGCAAAAAAAAATTGAAACTAACAAATTAAAAATAAGCACAATCTCCCTGCATCAAACAAAACAACACTTGTGTGACCATATTTTAATTTAAATGTAGGTATAGCAATTGCCGCTCGCTTCGTGTACAAAAGTACCTAGATACAATCGATATTTCAATCCAGATTAGCTAAACCATATCGAAAGATGCAATCTTTCGAGAGTTGTTTTTTTTTTCTTGAATCTATGTATGAGTACAATAAAAAGCAATCACGATTAAAATATCATATTTCATGTCACAATTGCTCGAAAAATGGACAAATCAAGTGCAACAAGGTGTGAGAGGTAGATAGATTATTTAAATTTTTTTTTTTTAAATAGGTATTCCCGCAAAAAAAATACAAAACAAATGTATAAAACATACAAAATGTATCTCAACTTTGTAAAAAAAAAAAATCAAATTAGTATTTCGCCTCACACACGGAAAGATGAATTTAACGAACTTGAAGAGACTAATAAATCAAATTAGTTTTTGTTCGTTGTGGCCAAACTATAGCATGACTCTAACACGAGTCAGGAACCTACATACACTGATTAAAATTTCTCAGTCTTTGTAGCCGAAAATGAACGAATTTTAATTTCCAAGTCTTATCCAAATAACTTCGGGGCCAAATCATTGCACATGGATACTTTATGTATAGAATATTCGCTTTTTTACATTAAACTATTTGACCCCTCTGGGGTCGTTAAATTTAATTTCTGTATCTATCTGCAACAGCGCCACCTACGGGATCCAACTATAAACCCTTCAGTTGACCCCATAATTGAAATGCCAGTGGTACAACACAAGTTTTACTTGTCAAACTGTGTGTGTTACTTATGTTTCGTATTTGAAAAGAAAGACACCTTAAACTATGCTAATGTTTTTTTATTATTTATATAGATAAGTATTGTGTATTTAAAAAATGTATGTCAAATCTCTTAAACATGAAAAGTCTAAAGTTAAATGTTAGAAATATTTATTGGTTTGTCTAACTCTAATAATTATTTTTGAAACATACTTTTAGGAATAACAAATTCGTAATAAATTACTGATGGACCTTTTTGTATGAATCTTAATATTATTGAGGATTCAAAGAAAATCTTTTGTCATACACACTTTTAGAACTAGAAGTTTTTTAGAATAAGAAGTTTTTTCTTTTAATCATCAATAAAACATACTTATAGGGGCATTTTGCATGCATATAATTTTTCTGCTTAACCAATTTCAATGAAACAATAATACTAACATAAATGAAGTCCAAACAAATGCCAGACAACATGTAACAAATACTTGAGGCACACATTTTGCCGTTACTGTAAAGTAAACTTTTTGTTTCAGTGTTTCGTCTATTTAGCCATCTTCCATTACAAACTCCAATTTTTTCGGATATGAATTTCTCACCAACTTTGCCATTTGGCTGGTCTAGTCTGGACGGTGTGTCGGTTGATGATGTTTGAGTGTGGCAACACAGAGACTAGGGATTGGTGCTTCGGCTAATATGTTTCGTGTGGTGTCTGCCGCAGAAATACTTTCGGTCTTCATCGTCGGTTAATTCTGATGATGGTTTTGGTTTTGCTTCCCGCGGAGGTTTACTCTTCTTGCGGATGCGAATGCGAGAAATGGCGCTTTAATGTTGTACATTAAAGGTAATGTAATGTTGAGATGATGTATCTATGCCCGCTTGTGTATATGGTATTGTATCTATGAGTGCAAGCAATGAAATTACAAAATTCGAAATGGCAGTTGGTAATGGACATGTTTTGTGTGAGCGCTCATAGTGCATTTTATGAGCGGTGGTATAGTAGGTAAAGTAGTTTTGCTGCTGGATGTTTCGGTACAATCCCATTTCAAATGGCATACGATACGCTCCTTTTGGGCCGGGCCCAGGGAACGAATTTCAATTTGGTACCGATCATTACTGGCAGGTTTTTAACAGATGGTATGGAATAGTATAGTAGCTTTTCAATGCTGGTACGATGAGAAGTAAAAAACTTCAAAGAGGAACACTGTCACGAATTTAAATGGTTTTAAGGGGTGGCGCGCTACAATTTGAGTATAAATATAATTTAATTTTTTTTTACTTCGATTATAATGAATGTTAAGGATCAAATCAAAACACTTAACCGATACTTTTTCTTATTTTTTAAAAGATAAATAGCCAGAGGAGGCTTCTGTTGCTAGTTGTTAGAGAAATGATGTTGTAATTTCATTAAGCCATTAGGCTTAAAGTGAATGGAGGAAAATTGTTATGCTAGGTGCAGAGACTTATTTTAAGACAGAAGTTAAATATTACATAAAGTAATAAATCTCGAAAAACAAATTGAAACATTTCCTCATATAATTTCAAATTACAGACGTGATAGGGCAACCAGTCTAGGCTACGAGATCGATAATTGAAATCAAGACCTACTAAATGGAAATGATTATTATAACAATTGGATAGTTAAATGGGAAAAGGGCTTTGAATCTAATCTTGGATTAAAGATGAGATTTGCATTTTAGATTGCCATGATTATGTAAGAAGACAGGTTAGTAAAAAATGGTTGCATGAGTTACTATTCATCTTAAAGCGAAACAATTGTTAAAACACACCTTGATAGAAAGACGCACAATAAGAGAACAATTTGTTTTTTCTATAGCTGTATATAGGTTTGTTTATCCACAATATAATACTACAGACTAACCATATACGTAGGTAATGATCCTTTTAAAAGAATTAGATTTCCTGGTGCCCCATCAGAAATTCCAGCGAATTCTTGAGCTGCACGCTGAAATTAGTATAGAAATTAAAACGGATTGCAATTACATTTGTATGTTTCTAATTGTGATTTTTTTAAATTTTTATATCAGTTGAAATGACAGTACCTATGAAGTCCCGAAAATACATTTCTGATTAATTATTAAAAAAAAAAAAAAAAGTTGTATACATCCAAAATCTAGTGATGCTACCAATTGCCACTCACAGTTATATTCAATAGGAGTCCTGCAAAACAAAATGTAAAGTATTTTTATTTGAAATAGATAGGCAAACTTAATGGGAATCCCAATTCATTCCTTTTTTTACAAAAATCTCTTATATCACTGGCTCAATTAGCAAATGTATTTTCACCGCTAATGAACCCATGCGAGATTTTGTGTCTGCTTTTTCTCAATGGAATAACATACGAATTACATAGCTACCTTTCCATCATAAAAACATACACCGTACTTTAGAAAACCAAACACACTAAACAAATCCTATGGAGAGAGAGGAAATACCTAACCAAATTTTCAATCCCATATGAAGTATCTATAAGGATTTGCAAAGAGAAGATACACATTTCCGTTTTTTATTTGTATTTTAATTTAACTAAAATAGAAAAATACTCAAGGGAATCCTTTTTTCAAAAAAAAAAGTAAACCCAATTGCATAAATCTGTTTCATCTAATAGTAGATAGGGAGCAATTATTATTACAAAATATTTATCTTGTAAATTCATATTACAGACTTATAATAAAAAATCTTTTTTTTTTGTTTATCTTTTTAGTTCAACATCAGGATGCAATGGTATATTTTCACGTCGTTTGGATTTCACATCATTCAATTTGCTGCCAAAGACACGTCTGAATTCCTATCAAGTTAAGGTGAGTACTTGAAAGATACTTTTTTTTTTACTTCAATTGATTTCATTCCTTAAATATTTTTATTTTTTTTAAACAAGACAACTAACGCCATTCTTAGAACTTTAATTACATTTCTTTTAAATTTAAATTGGTTAAGGTGAATGTCTTCAAAGACATAAATTGACTGAGAAAGAAATAAAAGGAATAAAATGAGATTAAATCCTTGTGAAAGTTTATATCTACTCAGACATCTTTTGGGGTTTAAAATTTATTAGAAATATTATATCCCCTTTTTTGGTATATATGCAATAAATGCAAACTGTTACTTTCACATTCCTGGACATTGATATAGAAGGAATGCTAGACGGCAGCACTAAAATTACCTTCTATACTTATATACTCCTTTTTTTTTGTTAAAAAGATGCTCTAACATTTTGTTGTTTTTGGAAATAAAATCCTATTTCGAAATCTGTTACCTGGTGATATAAACACTTTAATTTCATGGTACATTTAGTTTAAGTGTTTCTTCTTTGAAAGAAGATGATGATGATTATGATGGGGGGGGGGTGGGGTGGGAAAGGAATTGTCTACACTGGATAATAATTATTAACATTATTATATAGTCGAAATATTGTCTAGGGAATTTTCGTTGTAATGTCCTTGTAAGAAGGTTGTGTCATTGCTTTTATGTTGGGTTTATCATATTATAAAGGATCCCAAAACTTTGGTTGGAAATTCATGGAACTAAGCTAAAATATTACGAGCTCTGATAAAATAGATGAAGGGAATGATTGTCAAAATTCGATATAAAAAATATTTCTAATGATATACTGACAAAACTGGAGGCCCGCCAAAATTAAGAGTCAGGAACTGCAAATTCTTCAATATGAAACAAAAAACCGATGTGTAATAAAAGAGAATTTTTTTCCGTAGAAACCGAAGTCTAAAGTGGGTTACGGAAAGAGACGGCAACTTGTCAACAATCCTTTTTTTCTATTGTTGCGATATTAAGCAATACGAAATGAAAGAATACTGTTGATTATTATAGAGTGTTTCTAGTTTTTCTTAATTTCTCAAAAACTAAGATACATTTTGGCATCCGGTTTTCTGTTTTTGACTAAAAATTAATAAGAGCATTGAATTTTGAAAAAAAAAAATAATAGTTAATTACATAAATTTAAAAAAAAAATTAGTTTAAACATTTTTTTTTAATTTTTTTTTTTTTCAAAATTTTGAGTTTGAAAATTATTTTTTTTAAAACTGTTCACTTAAATAACTTAATTTAAAAATAAAATAAAAGAATAGTTTTCTGGCTTTCCAAAAAGATATAACAAGGCTTTGTATCATTCACCGTTGTTTTTAAATATTTTTTTTTTCTGATTTAAGTCAATGTTTTCGAAAATTGCCCCTCCCGCCTAAACGGAGGAAAATAGACCCCCCCTCCCATACGATTTTTTTCTTGTCTTAACCCCACCTACCCGCTCAAGATTTTTGGTGCATCTTATACCAATCACCCTGTATATCTTATATCATTACAGCTATTTAATTCATTTGCATTTTTTGTACTCATTTCCATTTATTTGTATTCCTTGCGTGATCAAATTTTGTACTCGAGTGACAATAATGAATTCCGACGTAAACCACGTAATTTTTTAGACTTCGAGATTTGAGATAAACAAACTATTGAATACAGGAAACTATTTTGTGTCTTTTTTTTGTGCATAATTAAAATATGTTAGTAGATATAAATATTTTTTTAACTGATTTACATGCACTTAAACCCTTTTGGAAAGTTTAAACAAAAATCCCACTTCTGAAAAAACGTTATATTTATAATATAATCTCGCAAATTCTCGTCATTTCAAATCCTTAATATTAATTGATTTATAATCCTAACTGCGTTTTAAGTGAATATAATATTGTATTCATTCCCACAAATACTGATGAGAACATGTAAATAACAATGCAATGAAAATTAACTATGCACTCATCCATCTCAATTTTCCAACCGAACAAACATTTTCAAAACAAACTTGAATAAAATCGCAAAACTTTAACCGACGACATTGTCAGTGCTGTCAATAAAGACAAAAAAAAAAACACCGACTAGACATTCCTAGAAATGTCAACACGGCTCTTTAATATATATTGTCTTCCAAGAATAATAATGCAACTCATTTCAAATTAATTGAAAATTATTTATTGTCATTTATATCGTCTGTCTACTCTAACGCCCATTCCCTCTGCACTAGAATAACAAACATTTCCCACACATCGATCATTAGCAAAACACATAAAATGCAAATTTGCATTCTATCTTTCTATCTATATCTATCCATATACTATACAGTACAACTGTATACACCTGAAGACAGCTACTTTAATGTTTCCTAATCAAAATAAATGTATCTTAAATAGTGTTTCAGTTGCCTTAACACGCACCTTTTTGGCGAAATTTGAATTTTATCGTACAAAAGCACGCGAATAAAATATTATTATACTTGGTTGATGTCTTATTTCATTGTCTAAACAATTTGTTTAACTAATATAGCAAATAAAATAAAAAAAAAAAGAAAAAAATCGATAAAAAAATACTCTGAGACGGTCTAACAAAAAATACCAAGAAAAACAAGTCAATTCAATTACGTAGATGCCTTTCTTTCTCACTGAGTTTTATATGGAAATTCTTAAAGTTCTTTCATTGCATTTGAATTGCATTAAGCATCTGAATGAACTATACTGGAAATTCAACCCCCTGCACTGGCATTATATGAATGTACATGTAAAATTAAAAAGAAATCTAAAGTAGATGCAAGTAAGTAATCCTCGTATCTAAGAGATACTTCCCGTATCCTTGTTTCTTTTGAACAATAGACCCTATATATACACACAAAACCTACAACACTTTTCTACTGTGTTGCTGCAGATATTCAAAGTTGGTTCTCTATGTCCTTAGCACAAGGATATTAAAATATTTCTCCTATTTCGTTCATGTGATTCCTAAGAATATTGTGCAAGGGACGTTAGAACTCACTTAAATTGTTTTGGAGTACTCCTAGGTACTTTCAAACAAACAAAAATTGAGATTTACATAATACATACCATACATATATGTATGTATATAGAAGAAGAAGAGATCCTTTTTCGATAGGAAATGTTGTTATTTGGGTAAAAAGCTTTATATCGTTAGAAAAGGGGGGGATTCCCGTGTAGTGAAACCAAAAAAACCGAACAACCCATCTGAACAATAATTGCGATTTCTATTCATATACCCAAAAGACATCCTAGAAAGGTAGAGAGAGATATGTAGCTTTAAATATGCGGCTGGATAACAGAAAAAAGGGTACATGACATCTACTATCTATATGCAAGTGCATTCAAGAGGATTCTCATATGGAAATAAGGAAGACTTAAACTGAAATGTGCAAGGACATGAGATTATTACTATTATCATTTTAAAAGCACAAGTTCAATGACACTTTTATTGTTCTTTAAGGTTCTTGACAATATGATGTGAAGCTTTGAGTTCAACTCTGAAGAACCTTTTGAATTACGGGTACAATGCCCTGATTTTGGATGTTATTTTGTTATTGGTATATGAGTGCCCATGAAACACCAAAACCTAGTGACTTACACTCTCAAACCAATCTTGTATAACGCACATACTAGATTGGTTTAAGAGTTAGAGTTTTGAGTAAGTCGACAGGAAAGAAGGGGCCCTTTTATTTTCTGTTGAATTCAAAGTGCGAATCAAGAACGTGAGATATAAATCAAAATAAAAAAAAAAATATACTCTTGCGTGATTCGTCACTTCCTCCCAAAATGCAGTGCTTTAGAAAAAAAAACTTGAATTAAGAGAGTTGATTTCAGGGAACAGATCGCCTAGAAGAACTTTGATCGAACTTTTGTTGGATTGCAGTTCCGATCGTTTTGAATAACAATCTTCAATCCACAGAACGTAGGTAAATTAATACGGAATTCAGAACCGCACGACAAAACGAAAACGGGAGGATTTGTTATTAGTGTTAAAATCCGAACGGTATTACTTATTTAATGTCTTAATAATTGTTTCCGAGCTCTGATTCATTACTTAAGCTGTTTCTACACTATCCCACAGTGTAATACGACATGTCAAAAAATAAAAAGTCAAGTTACCAAGAGCTTAAAAGAACCTGCCACGAAACTATTTTATATAAAATTATTTTTCAATTTTTTTCAAATAATTGAATAAGAAATAATTTAAAAAAAATAATAAAAACAAATAACTTTGAAAATCACTTTATGACAAACGAAAGTTTTCCGATAAAATCGTGATATGCCAGTAATTATTTAATATATTTAACTTTTTTTTTTTTCAAAATCGTAGGTCCAGTTTTCGAAAAAATCGATTTTTTCACACAACTTTTTTAAAATATTTTTTTGAAAATTTTAGAGAATGCCAATTTTAGCTAATTAATAATTTTTATCCGAAAAATAAATTACAAACAAAATACTTGACGACATTTATTCCAACAAAGGCAGCGACTCTTTCCTGGGAAGATACAATGTTATTCATAATAAAGTTTATTCGTAATTTTTTCATTTCATGTAACTTGTAACTGTAACTTTACAAATCCGTTTTGCTAAAATTTTTAAGCACTAACTCTTTTTTAAAATCCTTCATTTTTCGCAAAACCCACATAAGAATTTATAAGTAATAAAATAAATAAATTACAAAAACTTTTGTTCTTCAACAAGATACAAAACCTAATAACTATATAGTCTACAAAATCTAAGAAGAAGAAAAACTGCACATTTTTAATCGGATTTATTAAAATTATTATTCCTTTGTTATTATTTTGTAAGTGTGCAGCAGCAAGATGAAAATGCTATTGCAAACAATTTCACTTAAGACGTGTGTAGAAACACCTTCTTTCATCCTGCAACAAAGAAAATCTAACAAACACACAAGACCAAACTTCCTATATAGCATCAAAATTTAATTAACATCCAGACACAAGCTTGTTATACATACACATCTCTATATATGACACAAACCAGCTCTTAGATCTTTATTCTTTTATCATCATCATCAACAACTGAAACTAACTATACTTCATCAAATTATGGTTTAATAGCCTGAACGCTAAAAATCAATTAAGCCACATTGCAGACAAAAAGCGGAGAGGTTATTCTCTCATCCTGATCTTGGCTCTTGGCAAGGAATAAATTATTAATTTTCCAAATTTAATATGACAACAATGCGAATAGACGACGAGGTGAAAAGCTGCTTACCTGCAGCAGATTCTTCTTTCAAACAACACTGTCTACATAGGGTGGTCCGGATATATTTTCGACAGTCAGTCAAGTTAGGTTTTTTTTTTTTCACTGCAACGTTTTGAATTATGAACACGAAAAAACTGTAGTATTTGAACAATATTCAATATCATTTGAACAAATTTTTATAATTTTTAAGACAACAAAATTCAAGTCTAATGTAAATAAATAACCCTGTAAAAACAATGCAATTTAAAAACATTAATGCTGCCTGTCACTGACAACTTCTATACTGACGAAATGATGTTCTAAAATAACTATATACCAGAGTACTTTTTTTTACCATTCCAGTCAGAATCTTCTTTCAAGGATCAAACAAAATATGAAAAGAACTTCCATAATTCGCGTCGAGTAAGGTACTTTGCTCCTTCCTTAGTATGATGGTGCGTCTGAAAGAGTGTATCTAGAAAAAAAGAAGTAGAAAAAAGTGACAATCCAACAACAATGATATTGTCAACGACACGATATCGCGATAATGACAATGACAGCAAAAATGATGGCAGTAACAATAAATGTCATGTTGAAGCAAGACAATTTTGTATTTTCATCTCAAAGCTGAACCCACATTTTGTAGCTATATACTAAGCTTTTGGTGTTCTTTAACAATGGAAAGGGCTAACGTCCTCTACAGCTACATAACAAGGACACAGTGATAAATATAATTTTAGTCTTATTTTTATTTTTGAATAATTCCCCATACCAAACCATGCAAAAATAAATGGAGAAAATTCACTTTCAATGCATTTTTAAAATTGAAATAATAATAAATTTAAACGTGTATCTTTGAATCTTTTGTGTTTTTTGCTGTGTGTGTCGTAGATTGTATGGATGGTTTAAAGAAATAAAAAAAGGAGCAGCATCTTCTTCACACATACTCGAGGCAATCAATCAAAAGGACTCTTGAGACGATTTTCCACTCAGATGTTGAAAATAAAAATAAAATACTAACGAAAAATAACACGCCAAGGAAAGAGCAAATGTATCTGGAGGATGTATTTTGTGTTGCCATCATTATAGAGTGAGTGTGATTTTGTAGCCAAAGTGGCAATTGTCGGTCTTGTATTAAAGTTGTTGGCTGTTGGCATGACTGCTATTAGATATATTATTGCGGTGTAGGAGGTTTAAGGGCGTTTTATTTTTGTTGGTCTTTTAAGAATTCTATGCAAATTACAATACTTAAAGAAATGATTGATGAATAAGCATTTGGCAATGGTTTTGAGTTTATTTTTAAGGCGATGGTAATTTGAGATGTACCTATATAGATACCCAGTTGAACGTTGAAGTTATCACAAAGACATTAAGGCAGAAAAGTTCAAGTTCAAGGTAAATTTGTCGAATTTTAACTAAATATACATTTTTGGATTTCTCTATTTTAGCGAGTATTTTAGTTATATTGAATATTTTTGTTGATCTTGGTTATAAATTGGGAAGATAATGGGTTTTCCAATAAAGGGCTTAATTTTAATACCAACACCTTTTGAACAAATTTGAAATGTTCACAATAACAGATTATTGTTTTACGGAACGAAAAACTGACTTACTTACTTGGGACGTTGTTAATCGTGTCAGCAAGTACAATTTAATTTCAATAGTTAGGGGAAGATTAGTCACTAATAATTCGAAACAAGCAAAATAACTCATAATTGTGATGAACTTAGTTTTTATTCGGAGTTTCTCAAGGAAGCCACATTGGACCTTTTTTATTAATTCTTTTAATATTTAAATTATTTCTTTTATTTAAAAACATACTGCAGAGTATCGCAACTAAATTTATCTTAGTGTGGTGAGAACAAGATCAACCGCCATCGCCAGGACACTTACCTATCTATCATAACTTAAGCCTTCACAAATGCTTTTGAGGTCTATTTGGTGGATTTTTGTGTTTTTTGTTTTTCACGAAAATTGTCCACTGCTGATTTTGAATTATGATTCTTTGAAGTGTTTTGTTGATTTCAAAACTAATGATGCTGAATCCTGGGGAATCGAAGCAGTTTTCAAAATAACACTACAATTTTTAAAAACATCTTGGCCTAGAAACAAAATTTATATTCCTAACGATTCGACAATTCACTGTCTCGGATTCCGCATTATTAATTTTGTTATCAATAAAGTATTTTGAAATACTATTCTGAAAAAGGGCGTTCTATAATAGGTCTTTCAGGCAGAAGGAGAACCGATAGTTTTTTTTGAACGCATTTTAAAAAATTAAAGCCTTACTACCTACTAAGAAACTAATTCACTTTGATTTATCTTATCTTCACTTAAAATAAAATATAAAATTCAGCTGGCTGACTACATATATACCTACCAATAAAACACAAGTTAACTAACAAACTTGAAACAAATAACATAATGCGATTGTAATGTTTTTTTTTTTTTAATTTATTTTCTGGTGCTTGTGTTTCTAAAACTGCAAAAAATTGATATGCCATACTTACAACCTTTAAACATGTAAAAACAATAAGAAATCATTATTTTTTTTTATTTCAAAAACTAATAGTCAAACTATCATCCATTAAATACCTTCATAAATGTTTCCAAAGAAATCGGAGGAAATGTCGGAGCATGAATGGCAGCAAACTTCTGACTGCGACCAATAATAAGAACAATCATTTTTCGATATTTTAAATTGCACATAAACCAAGGATGTCCAAAAGCAGCATCACCAACTGCTTGACTCTATATGAATACAGAAATAAAATTTTATATTGTATGTAAAAAAAAATATAATATTTTTCTTATAAATACTTACTGCATCAATGAGTTTATTTCCGTAAAGACAAACAATCAGAACCTGAATCAGTGAATACATAAAAAGAACAATATTTTGAAGAAGATCATCAAAAGTAGAAGATGTAACTTGAAAGCCAACAAAACATATTGTTCCCGACGATGCCACAAAATTTAAAAGTAATGAGAAGCCGAAAATTTTGTCCAAAGAAACGTTTAATCTGAAAAAAAAAAAAAATAAAAAAATATTATACGTGTCAAAAACTCGCAATATTAAACGGAATTCCAAAATGACACAATGATTTAATTTCTACAAAAATCTTGCTTTCTTTCTTCATTCTCTAATTATGCTTTGGGTATTACTTGTGTTTTCTATCAATCGAAAATTCATATTAACTTTCAAACTTACTCTAAACACTTAACATGATGCTTTACGATTTTTTCTAAAAACTGGTCATTTAATTGATCCGAAGAACTTGGTTTAAATTCTTCCAATTCTTTTGAAATATAATCAAAATGCATGCAAAGTTGCGACAACGAAGAAACAAGAAACAAATCTGCAGTCAAATACGTAGATGCTGCTAAGAATCCAGCATGAACTAATAACATATAAGTGAGAACATAAAGACCCCAGTTTATCGAAGGCTCAAATGGATACCAAGTCGGAAATGCCTGAGGATAATCAAATGACACTCCTTGAAATACAACTGCACGAATAGAAAGAAAAATTGGTACGAAAGGACAATAAGCTGCATTCAGTAGGTTGAGGCCGGCATAAAATTTCATAACAGGTTTCAGGGTCCTTAAATGTTTCTTCAGGTGATAATCCTTTTGTAGTTGAAGAGTTTTTGGATATATTTCTTGGAATTCCTTGAGAACTGCTTCTATTTGCGATTTATTCAAATGCAGTGTCATGAGTTTAAAAAAGCCCACTTATCCGCATCCAACAAAAGGTGCTACTGCATAGACATCATCAAACGCTAATGATCGGAGAGAGATAATGATAAATACAACTTCCAGTCCCCATTGAGTCAAGTAATTTACACAACTGAAGTAAAGAATTAATTGAAAAAAAATCGCTCGCCGTTTATTCGCTCCATCAGGAGACTCCAGAATTACTTGACCCAATACTTTAAAGAAAGTAATGGGTATATTGATGAACTCAAAAAACGGAACTAGGGTCATGGTTGCAGAGGCACTTTAAAACTGTAAGGCAGGTGATGTTTTTTTTACTTTATATAGCGGTAGGTCTTTTTGAATTTTTGTTCATATAAATAAATTTAATAATTCAAAATGATTACGAACGATTTCGCATGTTTAAAGATTTAATTTGTAGGTTCATTGGTTTTAGAATGTTAAATTTAAAATACTGATTTGGTTATTATGTGAAGTAACAAATATGTTGAATAAACGTTTATATATGTAGCTGAAATTTTAAACTGAAAAGTGTTTAAATAAACAAAAACAACATCTTTTGTGCACACATGTTGGAATAATTTATATTTCACATCATTAAAACTCTTAAGTGGAATTTCAATGTGGCGATTACATGTATAGTTAAGTGCAAGCATAAGTCTTGTCAACTCCTCATCGCACTTTCACGCGGAGACTTATGAATATACCTTGAATAGAGAAAAGTGTGTTATAAAGGAGCCAATGGTGGCTCATAAATCCAGTCTGGCAGAGTACCTAAGTGGGCTACTACAACATAGCTCACATCTTCGATAACCGGACTTCCAAGATTGAGGTTGTGCTTTATCCCTATGCCCTTGACTTTAAAGCTGTCGGAAAAGGTAACATTGACTCCAACGACTATCTTGTCGTACCCAAAATACGAAAACGAAATCTTCTTTTTTTCGACGATAACAATGTTCTCAATTTCTTCCACTGATTTGTTTGTGGAAGAAGTCTTTTTGAAACTATTTATGTATAAAGAAACATGCAGAAGGGTTGTGATCCTTAACTCCGTAGAATAATAGATCGAGACAAGTATATTTCGAATTTAACTCCTCCATTTTGTGAACCATGAACCATCACTGAAGATTTCTAATTCTTGAAAAAAAAAGTATCGGTACCATGACGCAGCCTTGCTTAGCCCCACTATAGAAGTCAGATTAATTATCATACAACACATTGTATCAGTCGAAATGCCTATAACTTTTGTTTTTGTTTTTTTATCTTTATCTTTATCGTTTTTTTTTTTTTTTTGTAATTTAACAAAAGTCCACATCTGTCCGAACAAGGATTCTTCAATGAACTTACTCTTCATCCAAAGCTAAATTTTATTCAAACTTAAATCGATTTACCATAAATTTCAAGGAAAACTTTATTCAACAAGATAATGTGCATTCAAGGATATATATACATTCAGGAAAAAGTGATGTTTCATCAAAACTTGCATAATTCCATTTTGGTTTTTGTTTCCTTTCTCCGATTTAAATTGCATTGAATATGAAATTCAAGAAGAACAACTTTACTTTTTTTCCATAAGTCGATTTTCTTATAGTTTGTTTGTGTTTTAAGATTTTCGCGTCTAGGTATCCAAGAATAATGACCATACAAAAATTTCTTCCCTATATCTTTGAATCTCTGGTTGTGTCTGTCTACAAACATCCTAGGTGGATTCGGATTCTAAAATTGGATTGAATGTATAAATTTTTAATTCGAATTTTCTAACAGAAAAAAAAAAACAAGAAAAGTAAAATTTGAATGAGAAATAGAGATGTTTGCCAAAAAGGTCGATGCATGAATTTCTCAATATATATGCACTGAACATCCCTTTGTTATCCTTTCCAGATATGTATATCAATGGAAATTGTATACATTGTTAAAGTATCTTCAGGGCAAAGATGATACAAAGAAAATTTCCAATTGTCTCTGCATATTTAAAAAGAAAGCTATACAGTCTTATTTTTTTGTTTGTCAACTTTTTTTTTTAAACGATACCGAAACTAAAAGTTTCATGTTTGACCATCTGGTTGGATTGAATTTAAACGGTGGCAGCGCCGACAACGCGGCAATCCTTTTTAATTAAAATGCACATTCGTCTTTATTCGTAGTTTATGAAACTAATTCAGTTTCGGGGATGAAACTCTTCTTGTGTTTACTTTGCAGTTAATCCTTTCACTGATGATGATGATGAGTGTGAGTGTAGAAAAGGGTTAGGTTTATTTTTTGACTAAATGATTCATCAACTCGGGTAAAACTTCAACGAACCGTATCTTGGTTGTTGACAAACATTGACGCAGTAAATTTTAACAATAATTAACTAAGCGTTAAAATTGTAACGATATTAAGACAACAAAGATGATGATACAAACCCTATTTTTTATTTCTTCTCGCGAAACGATAACTAGGATATAAACCAGTTTGGCTTTTCTGCATTTTGATATAAGCGCAACAAGCATAACGAAAGGATTTTAATTTTAAACAAACTATATGAAAGAGTGAATACAAAAAGGTGTATTTGTGTTGTTTAAAATGCAAATAGAAAGATTGATTAAAAGGATAATTATGCCCTCAAGGATACAAAAGAGATAATTTTGTTCGTCTCTTTTGAAAATACATACACAATTCTTTCTTGTTGAAGTGATTGATTGTATTTATAGTGATGGTAGATACAGAGTTGAATTTCATGCGGAATGCATTTCAATCAAACTTTGCAACGAATCAACGTCATGCTATTAATCATTTTGTGTCTGTGTTGTTTGCAAAGTGAAAATGATATATGCAGAGTTGTGCAGTGCATATCTTTTGAAAATGATTTATTTAAATTTTATAAAAGTATCGCAACCGAATTTAGTTTTGGTGTTCATTTTTGAATCCACAAATTGTTATTCCATCAATCATGACTTGGTTTTTTAACAATTTGTATTCGTTTTTGTCAACAATTGTTGAGAAGTGAAATGAAATTTGAACTTTTTATTTTCAAGAGGCAGATGGGATGTAACATGCAAGCAAGGATTGGGATTGAATTTTAAAATGTGCGCACATTTCGCAGGATCAAATTACAATTTTTTAAAAAATTGGATGTGAGATAAATGAAATAAAATACTAAGTTAGTTGTGAATGATGGCAGTAGAGACGAAACAAATGAGTCTGTCAGTTTTGTCTGTCTAAAATTTCTCAAACTTCGGACTTAGGTTAATTTTACTTTATTTTTAATGACGTTCTTATTCTTGAAATAAATCAGGAGATTGAACTGGCAGCAAATATCAATTTTATTTGACATTTTTGAAATAAGCAGATGCAAAGTACACATCAAACTAAGTATCCATCGAACTCTATATGTACTCTTCAATATCGCTGAATATTCTTGTACATATTACGGTACCATTATCACCTCGAAGAAACTGGACCATTAGTGTCCTTTCCCATGAGAACATCCCCTCTTGGAAAATATCAGTATTGACCACCATCAGAATACTGGAATGTGAAATAATAGATTACCCTATAAAAATCTAGCCAAAACAAAGAAAGGATTTTCGATTACGACCTACAGTTATTAAAGTTTCGCCTTCCCGCCATATATGATCTGAGACTGTCCAAAAAAAAAAAAACGGGGTTGAAGACCAATTGCTCTTCATTGATAAATTTATATTTTTTTCAAAGGAAAATCGTATGGATTGCACACTAGAATATCAATTGACCATCATTCCACGAGTGGTTTACGATGCACGGAAGAGGGGAATTATTGTTATGGGTCCAAACTCAGCAGAACACTTTTCAGTCTTTTCAGAGTCGCTTCATCGGCGCAGGGCCAGAAGTCCACGGGCCAAAAGTCCATAATGGACTTTTGACCCACTAGGGTGGGTCAGAAGTCCACAAATATCTTATGACCCACCATGGTGGGTCTAAAGTACACAAGAAATTCCTGTGAACTTTTGGCCCATCGATTATGGACTTTTGACCCACTGAGATGAGCCAATAGTCCATAATGGTGTACAAGTAGAGCTCTCAATTTATTTATTTTTTCGACTTAAATGAGTCGGAATTTTTTATTGTACTCTCCATGAAGGGTGATCATGATCAAAATTCTTGGGGCAAAATAAAAATAAAAAATTATTATGTTAGGATATTGAAAAACGAAAAATAAAGTATTCTTACGTTAGCAATTAGTGTTTATTTGTGTAGCACATTCAGAGCACGTAAGTACCTACTTAGTATTTGTTGTTTAGAATTACTTTTCCAAATTGCAATGAGGTGTTTTGAATTTGATTTTTTAATTGATTAGTGTAGTAATCAATTAATATAATCAATTAAAAAATCACGCGATTTTTTATTTGATTATATTAATTGAATTACTACACTAATCAATTAAAAAATCAAATTCAAAATACCTCATTGCAATTTGGAAGGTATTTTGAATTTGATTTTTTAATTAATTAGTGTAGTAATCAATTAATATAATCTATTAAAATATCGCGTGATTTTTTAATTGATTATATTTATTGATTACTACACTAATCAATTAAAAAATCAAATTCAAAATACCTCATTGCAATTTGGAAAAGTAATTCTAAACAACAAATACTAAGTAGGTACTTACGTGCTCTGAATGTGCTACACAAATAATCACTAATTGCTTCGATTCGCCTGATGGAAGAACGCTGAAGGTGCCATCAATAAAATAGTTCCTCTCAGATTCTATGATTTCATAATTGTTTTAGTTTTATTGTGGACTTGTGACCCACTTCTCCTTAAAAGTTATGAACTTGTGGCCCACTTTCTTTTGCACTTCTGACCCACCTGGGTGAGTCATAAGTCCATAATGTATTTGTGGACTTCTGACCCACCCTAGTGGGTCAGAAGTCCATTATGAACTTTTGGCCCGTGGACTTCTGGCCCTGCGCCGCTTCATCTTGTGACAAAGTTTGTATTAACCAAGCTTCAACTTTGTTTTCAAAATCTCTATAATTCACCTATTGTCAATACTGAGTCGAAAATTCTAATGATTTGAGGCAATTTTTTTTATTTTCCTAAATATAATTTAAATATTTAAATGGGATAGGGACAAAATCCCAACTGCCAAATCCCGATTGGACAGATTGAAAAATCCCGACTGACAATATACGAATGGTAGGAATATAGAATCCCGATTTTAAGCACTTTTAGCACGTTTTTGTACCTTTTGTTTGCTTTTACACTAATTATTTGAAAAAGAAATTAAAAAGGAAGAAAATAAGAAGCGAAACAGGCCACCCAGGTACCTACTGTTGAATTTGGAAATTTTGGACTCAGGCGCCCGCCAGACGGAGCAACGAAGTTTGTTTTGTGAGCGGGACGGACTACAGATACAGAAAGGATTTTGACGAAAAAATATTGAATACCATAAATGCTAACCCAGATATATGAAAAATAACCGGTAAAAACGATACCTACATGGAATTATGGAATTTTTGCAATTAATTTATATTGAAAAATTCAGTTTTGAATTGCCTTTACCAAAAAAAAGTAGTTAGTCAGTTGGGATTTCGTCAGTCGGGATTTTGGCCAGTCGGGGTTTTGGCAGTCGGAATTTTGTACCCAATCCATTTAAATAAATTAAGATATTTATTTTTTTTAAATTTAAATATCATATGAACATTTTTTTTCATAACCATTACACAAAAACAAAACTAATATTTTTTTTCTCCCTTTTTTCAGGTAAGATACAAACATATCTCAACAAATATCAAATTTATCGGTAAAGTACCAATTGAAAAAATATCTCTTAAATGTATTTTTATTTAATTAAAAAAAAAAACAACAAATCTCTCCTAATTGGCTGCCACGCAACACTTAACAAACCGACAAAAAATAACGATAATATATTGTTTTTATAAAAAATCACTGCATTTCCAAGTGCAGTACTTTTATCATGTTCGGTGGGCCACTTAAAATCAACTCATAAATATCTAAAAAAAAAAAAAAATACTTGGCAAGCTTTATTATAAAACTAAACAAGAACACCCCCGCACTCCTTCCAACTAAAACTAACTGACTGATTGAGTCAAAAATATATATCTACAAAAATAAAACAGTTCAGATACATACAGTAGCAGCACAGCAGAAACAGAAAATCTGCATCAGTCTATCCGTTTAACTTTTAATGAATTGTCTTAGGTCAGTCACGTTTGCAGATAAATAAATTGCTAGTGAAGTAGCGCGGGCGTTGAATAGATACGGCAGTTTATTTTGTTATGTTCTCACATAATTATCCACTCGTTCGATAACACACCTTAATTTTATTATATTTTTCTTCTCTAACTTGAGTGGAAATTATTTTATCTCTTTATTCAAATAAAAATAATTAATAACTTAAAAATTAAATTAAAAAAAGATATAAATCTATTTTAAGATTCTTTTGAGTATTTTGTGTATTTATAAATGAAAGAAATGCATAATATTTTAAAATTTTCTTGGTTTGATTTGTTTTTTTTTTGTTTTTTATAACAATATTTTGTATTTATTATGATCAAAAATACTAAATATTTCTTTGGAAAGGATTCCAATTGTTTGTGTTTATGGTTGCGCTTGATAAATTCTTGGGATGTGATGAAAATTCAATTTCAAAATCATCCACCCACAGAGTCAGTCGTTTGTTTCGCTCATAACTGCGGCTGAGAATTTTATAGAAATGGGGCCAAACATATCAAATAATAGTTTAGATATTTTTGTTGCCCACATTAAGCAGCAAAATATTTGTATATATGTGAAGCTTAAATGCAAATCAGTATAGGCAACTCGTGTGCGGTAATAAAATGCATGACCAAATTTAGTGCGATTTGAAATTCTTTTTATCTTAATTGATTTTTTTTTTTGTGTTGAATATAATTTGGTGTTTGTTGGCAACGTTTGGATAGAAAATTAATTTTTGAAATTTTTCCTCGTAGTTGTGGTGTATCTTGTTAATTCCAAATTGAGCCGCACAAGTAAAATAAAGTGCATTGAAGGCTACGAATAAGTATTTTGTTCAATCGTTAATGTAAGACATTGTCAAAGTCATTGATGCATGACATCAAACACTCAAGATATTTTTAAGCGTAGGTATCTGCAAGAGCAAATAAAAGTTCAAACCCAGGTCGTAAAGATTGTATTTTTTATTTCTGTTTTTATCACGAGGTGGAATATTTTTTTTTATTTTTCTTTTGTTTTGTTTTCAAACAAGTCGCATGTGCAATAACTTTGATGTTTACTCTTGAGTAATTTAGAGAAGGTTTATTGACTATTTTTAGTATGTTTTTTTTTTCTTTTGAAGTACCTACTTACATGTATTTATATTGGGTTCAATAGCATTAATATAGATAAAAAGTGTATCTATATAAAATTCCTCAGAACATGTTTTCTTTAAATGTTCAAAAAGATCTCGTCCTTTAGTAGTTGTATTCTGCTTGAAAATCGATTGGTCTTCGCGTATCTATTCATTGATATAGGATTTCTACTTTAAGATATCTTTTATACTGAATGACTCCAATTCAAATATTGAACCTCGTATAAATATCCATTTTTCAAAAACAGTCAAAAAGTGGGCACATTCAAATATTTGCCACCTTGTCTTTTATTTTCCCTTATACCTTTTTGTTATTCAAAAAAAAAAACATCATTTGTAAATTGCCTTACGTTGCGACAAGACTTATGACCTCAATAAATCTGATTTATCTCAAAATAATTGTCGTTGTCATATACACAAAAAGAAACATTAGCAAAATGACATCTTTTCATTTGATTAAGCTTTTTCGTGTGTGAGATGTAAAAAGATACTTTAATAATTCGTAGACTTATTTATTCAAATAAATATGAGAGCTCTTGAGGTGGACCACCCGCATTAAAAAAAAATTCTAGTAATAATCAGACGAAATGAAATAAAAAACTTTGCTCATGTTGAATTTGATTCTCGAAAAAATATAGTTTCATTATGAATTACGATTAATTTTAAATTATCTTAAAAATAATCCATAGTATAATACGTATTTTTTATATGCTGTCAGAGCTTTTAACAAAGTTATATAGGAAAAACCGATGCATATTGCATATCATTATAGGAAAAAAATCATTTCGTATTCGTGTAGTGAGGCTAAAAAAATAATCTCTTTAGTCTCTCTTGTTATGTCTCATAATACAAAATAATTTCAACACTAGCTAAAACACAAATTCGTTACGTTGAACAGTAGTTACGCACTCCAAAAAGTATGCAATGATTTACTCACTAATTTGTTTTTAATACTTTTTTGTTTATTTTTTTTGCAAATGATAATGAAAATGATAAAGCTTCTGATGTCATATTTTGAATCCTCAAAAACATCAATTTATCTACGTTTGAATTCTCAATTAATCATTCAGCCTGCCTTCAGTTTTGTACACAAAAATTCAAAAGTCCACCTAATTCCTTTGTCGCCACAAAGACCATTATGATTTCCTTTTCATTTGATTGATTTAATTTTCAATTATGCAAAATAAAAAAGAAAAAAAAAAAGACGTAATTATTTTGTTTCATTTCAAACGACCGACGCCTCTTGATGTTTATTGACCTCTCTTCTGTCCTCCATTTGGCTTGTGTTTTTTTTTTTTTTTTTTAATTTTTGTATGATTTTCTCCTCATTAATTTTGATTTAAAGAAAAAAAAAAGTTAATTCCCTGCGATTACATTTCTAAAAAGTTTTTATCATTTTTTAAAAATTTATTTTCCATTATTTATGATAAATTTTTTGTTTCATTTTCCCGTTCGACGTGCATTATCATCTCGAAAGTATCTATCGTCATCATCCCCTGCAACAAATACTGACTGTTTCCAAATTCTTCAGAGATTCTCTCTTCTTGTCCAATATTCCAGATGCAAACCGCCCTAGGGAGAGATTATGACAACGCGAAGAATGTGATAAATGATTGCGGGTAATTAAAGTGTCTGCATTAACAAAGAAGAAAAAGAAATTAAAAAAAATCAACTTTTTTTTTGTGAAAAGTTTGGCTTTTAGATGTTTTTTTTTTACTCTCCAGCGATCCACTTAATATCTTTTTTTTTCTGTCTTCGTTCGTCGCCGGTTGGTTATTCCTCATTGTTTCTTTTTTTTTTTTTGTTTTATTTTTAATAATATTTTTAATAAATGACTTTCCTTTCCTTTATTCCTTAGAATAAAAATATAAAAAATAAATCCTTCTCACGACTTATTATTTTGTTCCATAGTGGACCATACACACGTTTTGCCATTTTCGGTTTCAATATTTTCATAATGCTAGCCATCTTTGTATAGTTACGTACGGTTATGGCACGATATATGTAGTACCACAAATCCCTTGTGTTGCATGTTCCCTCAGGATAACCCAAACCAAAAGACTTGTTATTCACATTTTGTTGAAAAATTATGCGTCCATACATTCTGAAAAGTGCCATTAAAACCAGAAGTGCACGAGTGTTCCTTCAAAACTTATGGAGACTGAAAAAGAGTATCCGAGACTATATGGGAAACATGGAAATAAATTGAAAATAATAAAATATTGTCACGTTCTGCTATAATTGCGAATACATAAATGTGCATGTATGGTATATGTTTTGTTCTGATGAAAAAATTGAAAAGGATGAAGAAGATGCGATCATACGAACATTTTGGAAGAAGTATTTTGTTCCAATAGTGTAAAGTTCTTTTGGTTTTCAAAGGTCATGCTGTGTGCTTTAATGGTTTTTATCACTTATTACCGAATGATGTTTGTTGAATGGTTGAAAAGATTCTTAAAAATTCTCCATTACAATTTTTGAAATGGCAAAAAAATTCAAGTAATGGCATTTATGTATAATAAAACATTTCTTGAACAAAAAATATATTATACTCAATACTCATAGTTATAGGTTTTAAAACCAACTGCAAAAAGTTAAAAGTTTATATATCCCTAATGTCATAAAATACGATAGATATGCCGCAGCGTTACTTTGTGACAGCATTTAGAACATCTAAAGTTCAAATTGGTTGGTAGAAAAATGCTTCAATAACGATATGCTTTTAAATTTCGTTACAATATTACCGGACAAACCGCTGCATATTCATCGCAGTATAAAAGCAAATGATGTATAATGAAAAAAAAGCCTGGAAAACACCCTAAATGTTGGATTTGTAGTTTTTTTCGCGACCCGCATCCATCTGGTTTGCGCTAAAATTAGATGCCTTTTGCTCAAATACCTAAAAAAATTAAATAGTTGCATATGTTTGGCATTTTTTTATAGAGTCGCATATTTTTTATTTAAAATAATTTTTTCCATAATCACCCATTATATCCATCATAACTATAAATCTCTAGTATCAATTTTCGCCATAAAAAAAATAAAACAGCACCACTGTTATAACATCCTCAAAAAATGTTCTGTCTACCAAATCAAAACTCTCATTCGAAATAAAAATTAGGAAATTGAAAAAAAATATACTTTACTACATTGTACAATTTCAATAGAATTCCATCTCAGGACATAAAGTCTCAACACAAGGACCGAAATGGATACCAAAAAGAATTCATAAAAAAACCTGAAAGTATCTGGCGGAACATTCAATATTGGTGGTAATAAAAAATAAGCTCAGAGTATTACATCGACGAATGCAGTGCAACATGCCACACGATTTACCATTTTTTATCCTGCACAATGTCGATGTCATCCTTGCTGTTCTTTTTTTTTCTAAAATAAAAAAAGAGACACCGAACAAAGTATTTTGAACACATAAAATAGGATTTCCTATACTTCTTCTCTAACTAAAAAAAAAAACATGAAAGGAAAAAAAGAACAAAAAAAAAACAATTTTCTAAACGACCATATTTACGTTTTATCGATATTAAGTGGCAAATAAATTGTCTATAAAGTTAGCTGGGTGTAGTTCTTATTACCAAAAAAAATAGCATGAGGATCAACGAGAGTAGCTATTTTTGACAACGAAAAAATAAATTCCATGAGCATATTCTATTTGAGTAAATTTTTTTTTGTATGCTGCCTTCAGGACAAACTTTGTCGTATCTTTTGAAGAAGTTGTTGTTTAATGATGATATGAAATGGGTTTAAAAATAATCGATATATTGACAGCAATTTGTATGATAAAAGCTAAATAAAGTTGAACTTTTGACCAATTTAACTAAGCAGAAGACATTTTTAGGAAAGGCAAACATTAAAGGACCAGTTGTTTGTTGTGTGTGTTGGTATAAAGTTGCATACATTTATAATAATGTTCTTGAGCAGTCGCCTTCAAGTGGGATCACCATTAACCATGATAGGGGCAACAAAAAAAAAGGATAATTTAACTTTTCCTCTTCAATAGAGAGTTTAAATTTGAATGATGTCGAAGGACTCTTTGGCATTTTATTTTCTGTCGGGAAAATTGAGAATAAATTGATATTATCTTTGCTATTATTTTTCGATTAACTTGGCTAAATGAGATATAGGATAGGAGCAAAGGACTTTTTGATTTTTGTTTAAGCTTGATAAATTGTAAACATTTTTGCGTCTGAAGATAAAAATGATGAGGTTATTAGCTTATTGAAATGTTTAAAGGCTGTTTTAAATAAAAAAAAATATTGCATACTTTAAGGTGCTATCATTTTATTTTGTACTTATTATAATACATAATTGATCAAAATTTAACTTTCAAAGTAAATTTGCAAAGAAGTAATTCGAAAAGAATTCAATACATTGAGGCATTAATAACAACACGAATGATGAAATCGTTGAAATTATAAACACATTGGTATCTGAGTATAAAGTTTTATGATAGTCGGACATTCCTGCATTTGAGTTCCACAAAATCGACTGTAAGTCAAAATGATTTGGAATTGATCTTTTTTTTAAGTAAAACTATTATTTATGGGTTTATGCCAATTTGTATTTCTCAACTTTATTCTGTGGTTAAAGCTGCCTATCAAGCTACATTTTCTTAGTAAATCTTAAATGTATGCAAAAACATAAAGCTTAAAAAAAAAATAAGAGTGTATGGAATACGTTGTGACTTTCGTTGTGGTTGTTCACATCCCTTAATTGTGAATACAATACGGTTAAGTCATAGAGTAGTTTATAATACATTACTGTTCTTGGCAACCGGTATACAAACAAAACATCTTGAATGTATGCAGTGTTTTCTAGTTTGTTTACATTTTCTAAGAAATAGCCTATAAAATTGATATATTTAGAATATAGCCTAGAAGTATGCAATTTTTTCTTTAAAAATTTTATTTAACTAATGAAACAATCATTTTATCGATTTGAATCTATTTATTCTGTTTTAGTTTCCATTTTTAAATAATTGCGGCTCGGTTTCTTAATTCGCATTCAGAAATATTCTCAAAATTGTATTCATTAATTAGAAATGAACACAGCTCTTATTACTTAAACTTTTCAATCGTATCTTCTTCTCTTTTTAATTTTACCCAACTTATCAGTAACAACAACAATCAGATCAACAATTTAATGCTTTAATTAAACTTTCAAACACTTTATATACACTTTCTCTGAAAATTTACAATTTACCTTTCACTATAGACTTAACTTTGTATACAAAACACCAATAGTCTGTTTATACTTAATTCTCCTTTGATTTATCGGCAATTAGAATGAAATGAGAATTCGTAGACTTTTAAATTGTATAGTATTCAACTGAAACTTTTATAATCAACCTTAAATTGGAAATCATTTGTCAAATTTCTTTATTCAAGGACAAACTTTACAAGCATTGAAAAATATTAGATGAAACTTGAAAACAAAAATCGATGCCCAACTCAAGTGCACTGGGTAAATATGCAGAATCACCTTCTGACCTTCGTTAATATTATGTGGTAAATATATGTACAACTCATCTTTCTATAAGAAAAAGGTCCTTTGACATTTTGATTAATCTACCAAACCATCTGAAACACCTTTCAAATATAAAAAAAATCACGCCGACAACCTAAAACCTACACCATTATAATAAATATATCCCTCACCACCTTAAAGTAAAAGCGAGTATAAAAAAAAACATAAGAATTCAACAGAGAAACATCTGTACCACAGAAATAAATTGTCTTAGGAAAACGATTTAACAACCCCATTTGAAGAGAGGATATTTATATTAAAAACACCTAATGCTACCCTGTCATGTACAGGCAATTCAACGTCCTTTGCCATCGTTTGTCGTCTCCTGTAAGGAGCACAGTTTATAAACAACCTCAACCATTCCGAAAATACCACACAACGACAATGAGAATAACCGAAAATAAAGTTTTTTTTCCCAAAGGGATCACTCCTCTTTTCTAAGCTTTAATACTCTGGCTCCTATTTTCAAAAACAAAACATGCCGAGTTCAGTAACCTTGTTAGAATGTCTATCAAGGACATACATAGATACCCCAAAAATAAAGACGAGCTGAAAGCATCCGAAAAATCCATGAGAATAAAACCTTGTTAAGGAGAACTTCCAAACGATATGTATCTACCTCGTTCTAAATGAAATAAATTACAAATAACAGCGGGCCGCCAGACATAGCCGGCGCGTTAAATGAGAATTTCTTATGACATATGTACAAGGGCAAGGTCATGCAACACGTTTTCTTTATTTTCCCAGAGAAAACTCTCTCTTTTCTCCAATGTCTGGTTCAGGGCCTATGTCAAGACCAAGGTTAGTGCCTTTAAGACAAATTCATCAAATAAAACAAAAAAATATTCAGAGAATTCTGTATTATATAGGCGTTTTAGGCGCATGAGCTTAGAATTGTGCTTCTAATGACGTAGGAGACATAGAAATTTAGAAAAAAAAAGCTTTTGCTGTGTGTCGGTATTTCGAGTCGTTCACTATAAAAAAAGAAATGTTTTAATTTGTCTGGGTTTTATTGATGTTCCTTAAAGGTTCTGAAGGAAATTATTCACTCAGACAGTTGGCATTTATTATTCAACATGAAGGTAAAAGGTTAACTCTTTTGGAATAAAAGCTTCACAATAATTTATTCTAAATCAATAATTGTGCACGCATTCGTTGGTAATGTTTATTTATGAAAAAAGGTTAACGAAGTGGATCTCCTCATACCCAGAAAAAATGTAAATCTGAGAATCCCAAAAATATGCAGTAAATATGTATGTAACTTTTAAAATAAATATTCCTCTGAATTGTATGATAATAAAATCTGTTTATGTGTTAAAAAAGGTATAAATTAGGTTTTTTTAAAGCCTAAAAATATGCAATATATGTTTTTAGAAGATCAATTGTTAGTTTGTACTGCTTTTTTGAATAAAAAAAAATATTAATCTCATTACAATATCAATAGTTTTCTAGTGGCGATTAAATTGACATTTTCACCCCAGTCTCAAAAGTGTGTAATTATTAATGTATAAACTAATGAAATATATAAAAACTATAAATGGAGAAACCGTGTTTTTACTTCCACCTTCCTTCTTTTCATTAATAAATTGAATTCCATCAATATCAATAGATCATTTTCTCCTAAGATTATGCTACATTTTATTAAAAACAAAGAATTATAAAATCTATTAAAGCTTGATGTGTGGTGAAATGGAAATCCGATGATGTTTTCTTGCCAACAACATTCTTCAAAGCAATAATAAAGTTTCATTACTAATTTATTTACACAATAAATTTTGAAAATTGAACTCAAATCAAATACGTTCTTTCTTTTTTTTATTGCATTTTACTAAGATTTTTTATTGATTTACACCCGACCGGCGAATTACGAAAAAAAACTACAAAATTCCTATCCAGAATTTGATGTTCCCACCTCCTTTATTATTGGTGGTGTTCTCGTTGTTGGTAACTCTGTTGTCGCTTCAAAAATTGGTTTAATATCATCAACATTATTATGTTGTACCGAAGTTACAAGAATAACTTCGTGGCCTCTATGAACTGGCAAACTATTGGTTGTTAAAATAAATGTTAATAAAACAACCAAAAGTAAAATATAATTTTGTAAAAACATTTTTTTCTTATTATAAGCGAAAAACTGTAGGACAACTTATTGTCGATTGTTTTAGCGATACGAAACTGATGCAGTTTTATCCCTTTCATTTTGTTTTTATACAAAAACAAAATTTCTGTCAAACAAGTTTTTAAAATAAAGCACGAATGTTTTATTTTGTTTATTGGAAAGCTTTATAATAAAATTAATTTTAATTTTTCAAGTTATTGCACTTTGAATTTTGAAAATTTTCCAAATGAAACTCGTTCAACCAATGATGAAACGAAATTACTTTCATTTTTAAACAGAAAGACGAACAAAAAAAAAATAAAACAATTCAAAACCTTGTTTATCGTCAAAATAAGTTTTGAACCGTTTATTGATTAAATTAGATTTATCGAAGCTGCAAGTTCAGTGGTCGTAGGCGTGTAGTGCCGAACCTATTGAAAGCAAATAAAATTCGGGTTTGATGATAAGCTTGAAGAAAACCACTTACCAGTTTTATAATTAAAATATCAATTGTAGAAATCATCTTAAATGACTAATACAATATAAATAACATTACAATTTGTCTTAAGTCATAATGTATAATTAGGTTCACTAACACGATATTTCATAAAAAGAATATCTAAAAATGTTTGTTATAGAAATAGTTTGATGCTAATTTAACGTATTTGGTTACGAAGTAAAATCAAGACAAAGTGTATAACGGCTAATATAACAATGATGCTACTCTTACCGTGTAAGAATTACGCATAGAACTTCGGAATCCACAAAATATACAATCCTAGTCAGTGACATTAAAAAAGTTAAAACAAAAATGTAATCCTTAAAGTATGCAATTTTTTTTAAAACAAACCAATAATTTTTGTTTTAATTTTCATTTAAAATTAACATTTTAAATTTATATCTTTATTTCCATTTTCAATAAAAAAAAAAGTAGATCTAAACCGACTTTCGAAACTATCATGTCTGTGAGAAAAATGGTCTTCATTATTGTGCATTAGAATTTTTATATGGATATTGAATTGCTAATGATTACTAAAAAGTAAAAGTTTTCGATATCCTTCTTTGTATAAACTTTAACAGACATAGACTCTTGTCACATAAACGGAAGAGCTATTGAGGATTTGCAGAAAAAAGAATCCATGACGGAATAAAAAAAAAAGTTTTCTGATCCTTTGCTAAGGACAATAAAAAAAAGGATACTAAATCTGCAAACGTACAAAAAAAGAAATATTCCAATAGTTTGTCTTATATCTTTAGGATCCATCATCGGTTGAAACTCCTTCTTCTTTTTCGTTTTAATACAATAATTCTCCAGCAGATTTTCGTTCGAAATCGAAAAGAATTATAGCTTTGAATGAATGGCACAATCGTGTGGCCATTAATTATGTTTTTTTTTTTTTGCTTTCTCGTTGTGTATCCTTTTTTTAGTCTTTCAGTTTGGTAATATTTTTCTCATTGGCAATTTCAATGTGGGAATTTCAAGGATTTTATTTAATTTTGGTCGCCATTATTTCGAGACTTGTTTTCTATGTTCCATCCATCTATCGGGATTATATTTTTTGTTCTCGTTTCCTTAAAACAATTTTACTTTTGTTCCTATGTCATGGTATATATTTGTAAAGCATTGAAAAAAAAAATAGAAATGGTTTAGCAAGCAAAACACTTAATAAAGTACGTCTGGAGCAATTCGATTGCCCTTTTTGTGTTTCAAGACGACCCAAGAATGTTGGATGGAGTGTAATAAATTTTAATCCTTTTTTTGCACTCCCACTTGTGATTGGGTATTTTTCAATATTTCTTTTTTCTTAGCAAGACATTAACTTTATTGTTCTGAAATGAAATAAAGTGAAACATAGTACATAAGTTAATATCTGTCTGCAAAACCAACAAATTATTGCGTGCTCTTTATGTAGAAACAAAAAATTTCAACAGAAGATGATGTTTTTTTTCTTAATTGTCGCCTTTATTTCAGTAGCTTGGATGCGGTTTTGTTTTTTCAATATAATTAGTTTTTTTTTTCTTTCTAAAAAGTCCAGACTTCATTAAGAAACCGAACCAAATAATTAATGAGTTAAATTTCTACAGAGCTGTCATATTGTCAAAGTTGACACAAACAAAAATTCGAAAAATTTTAATAAAATTAAATATTTTTATCATCATTCATGCAAGAAAAAAAAAAATGTCATTAATATTTTAGATAAAATATCCTATTTTTGTATCATTTTTACTTATTATTATTTTATAATGAGTTCGGGGTCTGATTCTGTCATTAATCATTTTTCGATGTTAATATTTTTTGTTTTTTAAAAATGTAATTCTTAAAATTGTCCTTTTTATGTTAAAACCAACCCGTAAATCAGTTTCAGAGTTGAATTTAACTATACAACGGGGACCACGTTGGGCGCCAGTATTAAAATTGCACAAAGGATGTATTTTATACGATTACAAGCATGCCTACACTTGGCTCTCAAGAATGTTCAAAAGACAGTTTATTCCAACGAATCTGTTTCCCCCATAGCAAAGACGACTTGTTTAGAGATTTTTACAAAAACAAAGCAGGTGTCTGATGTTCTACATTTCTTCCTAATCTTGAAAGCTCCTGTAGAAATCAGCCGCAATATTGTGCCAATCGCTCAATGACCTATGAGTTCATCTATCAGGATTTTAATATCTGATATCTTTGTTGTGTGATCAGTTTTATTATTCCATAATGATTCAGGAACCCAGCAGAACTAGCTTTTGTTGGTATATTATGTGCAATAAGTTGCGACATAAATAACAACCTTAAACTGTCTTCAATGCAAAGTAAGAATGTTTAAACAATAAAACTAAAAACATTAATCATTGTGTCATCATAAATAGCATTCAATGCCATTCCTAACATTTGCACATTTCAACTGGTCTTATTTGATTAATTGCGTCATATGAATATGTGTTAATCATTTCGAAGATGATTAAGTCAAGTTCATAGTTTTAGGATTTTGTTGCATAAATAAAAGTACAATAGTTCTAACGTTGCAGTTCCGATTGTGTCGTGTATAGATTAAGAAGTTCTTTTATATTTAAAGTGCGAAAGTTTTCGAAGATATGATTTGGAAAACGATAGCTATCTCGATTTTGATCGCATTGGCGTTTATTGAAGGAATTAATTCATATCCTGCAGATAACTTTGAAGGACCACCATATTTACCACCACCAACGTCATTTAAGAAAGATTCACCACAAAAAGTAGAACCTTGCGATGCTAATGACCCTTGTATACCACCACTTGGGTTATCCATAAATACTTTGAAAACTCTTGCTGGATAAACAGAATTAAATCGTTTCATCAATGGATAACCGTTTTGAATAATAAAATATGTACCTTAATAATCTAACTATTAAACTCTAATGTTTCGCAACTTACATGTACTTAGAATTTTTTAAATTAGCGTTGGAACTAAGCAAGCTTGTCAAGCTAGATGTTTCATTTAGTTAAACAAATAGAAAAAATAAATAAAAGTTTTAAAAATGAAATTTAATTGCATATTATACATCCATTTTCACTTCTTTCCGGCGATTTCGTTAACACGTTCAAACAACATGCAAATAATGTCATGAAAAAAAAAAATGTTTTGTGGTGTGCGTTATTCATAATTAGATAAAATCTTGTGGAACGTCTTGGATCATTAAAACGTAGTAATGGTTTTTGATAATTTTCTAACAGTTTGCAACAAATTAGTGATTGAACATTGAAGCATTTTGTGCAAAAATGAATCTTAAAATTACATTAGTTTTCGTTGTTACAGTTGTATTCTTAGTTGTTATAATTAATACAAATCCTTTAGATGACCATGACAAGACGAAAATTCCATGTTCAGCTCTTAATTTCGACACCGATGGTTGTGATCACAAAAACACCAACTATACACAAACGCCTTCTACACTTCAAGGAAATTTAAAAATCAAAGAATATAAAAGTATTCCACAACTAAGCCAATTTACTCTTAAAACTTTAACTGGATGAAGCATATATTTAAAAACATTAAAACAACTTTAAAATATTTAAAATACAAAGTAAGAATGTTGAAACAAAAAAACTTAAATACATTAATCATTGTGTCACATATACCATTTGTTCTTTTGTGATGTCAATCTTGAAGATAAACAATAAAAACTTAAAAATGATGCATATTTCAACTGGTGCTTTATTTGATTAATTGCATCGGTCTTCATCATTTCGATTAATTAATGTTGAACGGTATCTTTAGATATTAAGTCTAACAAATGCATAGTTTTAAATTTTGTTGCATAAATAAAAGCATGAACTTAATCGACTGAAGCTGCAGTTACAATTGTGCCGTGCGTAGTTGAAGAAGTTCTTTTATAATTTGCGTTCTCTTTCTCTGTTTTCGAAGAAATGATTTGGAAAATGATAGTTGTATCGGTTTTGATAGCATTTTCGGTTATTGTTGGAAATAATTCATATCCTGCAGATGATAATATATTGGATAATTTTCAAGGACCACCATATTTACCACCACCGTTATTTAAGGAAGATTCACTACAAGAAGAAGATCCTTGTGATGGCAATGATTCGTGTATACAACCTTTTTTAGCTTTGAATACTTTAAAAACTCTGACCGGATAAATTCAACCAATCTTTAATCAATGTCAAAATCATTTTGAATCTTTAAATAAATGTATATCTAAATAATTATTTACTACAGAGAAAATCATCTCTCTTTTTCAAGCAAAGTTTATTGAACATCAAGAACATTGTGTTTAAATATTTCCCAGTTTTCTATATCTCAGTTTTCTATATCTCATAAAATCGCAATAGAAAAAAAAACTTTTAACAAGAACATTTAATTTAGTGCATCAAGATGAAGATAGCAGATTGTTCTTTTGTTTCAATTAGTGTCTATTATCTAAAAAAAAAACAGGTGTTTTTGCGCTTAATCTTATTTAATTATATGTAGTTGATTAAAATTAGTTAAAGGTAATCATTATGAATATAAAATTTATACAATACATACATGTGTAGGTACTCGTATACCTCTAGTGATATAAGCTTATCTAATTCAGTAACACGGAACAAATTCAATGCTGTTACTGTTTTTAAACTTTGTGCTGAAGATTTTATTTTAAATATAATTAAAACCTGTCAATCATGAGTATAGTTGAAATCGTGAAGTATTATACAAGTTGAAGTTGCCCATATCTAGATAATGTATTTTTGGAAGAATATTGTTATTGTAATGAATTGTCATTTGATTATTTAGAAAAAAGGACCTTAAGAATTCTTGCCAAAGGATAGGTTAACAAGAAATAAAATAATTTGCAATATCTTTGAAAATATTTAATCAATCAATTTTAGTGAGTGCTTGCTTTTTTTTTATTTTTAGTTAATATTGAAATATTTTGTCTTTGAAATTAGATACATATATGAAGAAATGTTAAGCGTGTAGAACAAAATTGGATTATTTCGGAATAAGTAATTAGTCACATTTTCCTTCCTATCTCTACCGACAGAATTTTTTTTTTGACATTCTTATTTCGTAACATAAGTATAACCACGTCTTACAGTTGCCTTAAAAGTTTTATTGCCATCGAAAGTTTTAGGCTTTCGATGGCAATACACAAATCAAAATATTCTGCTAATTAGATAGGTACCTAGTTGTTTATATTCTGATAATTAATTTGAGCAATGTAGGTTTGAGGTAGGTATTCCTAACGAACTGTTAATGATTTTATAATTCAATAGCTAACCTGTTTAACTGATTTACCAGTTGTACAGATTTTCAGATTTAAAATCAAGTTTCTTTAATATTAATAACTTTGCCTACCACCATAATTATTATAAAAAAAACATACTTGTTTACTAGGTATCATAAATTTGTCATCATCGTGAAAAAAAAACTTGTGTTGTTATTTTCATCAAAATAAGTTTCTCTCATCATAATTTTGTATCTTGTCATCAGTCTTAAGTTGTCTATCGCGTGAATATGATTAACAATGTTCTTGTACAGAGTAAAAAATGTTTTTTAAAGTTATTAAACTATTAGTGGTTATTATTTTGCTAATCGTGATTTCATCTGAACAACAACAGTTTCCCGGAAAAGTCGATACTTTTTCAGGGCCAACATATTTGCCTCCACTACTTCAATCGTTCAAAAGTACACTAGAAACATCAACATCAACTAAAACAACAACAGAACAACCATGTTTACCGCAGGATACAGACAACGAAAATTGTGTCATGATAGAAAACCGACTTCACCTTAGCACATTAAAGGTTTTAACTGGGTGAATTAAATTAAAGATGTTTTTAAACTTTATTGGCATTTTTATTTTAATTTTAAAATATACATATTCGACAATCAGAATTACTTAAAGCAAGTTATAGTATCGTAAACAGAAATTAAACTTGAAATTCGATTCAACCTAAATTGATTGGTGGAGAGTTTTCTACTAAACTTTGGTACATTTTGAGTTTGTATCCAATCATAATCGCATATTCACAACAAGTTTTCAAATCGACTTTAGTTAAACATTTTAATATCCATATTCAAAAAAAATTGTAAAAAAAACTTCCAATTATTTTAAAATTTAAAGTTGAAAAAACTATTCGTAAGTTTTATAAGGGTTATCAATAAAACCACAACATTGAGTTTATCAATTTTGTTTACTGTTTTTGTTTACTGACTTTTGCAATGTTCCAAATGCACTAAAAACTACCTTCCAAGCATGGATTTTTCTATTCATGTGACGAACTTTCTGCCGACAATATCGTCGTCATTAGTTAAATCGAACTCCTCTTCTAAATAATCAACAACCAGAATTTTAAAGCATATCTGTTTCAGTTTTAATTAAAAATGGATTTTTTTTTTGAAACCAATACTTGAAATATACAAAAAACACGTACATTATTTGTTTGCTACTCAATCTTTATTTTATTATCTTAATGAATTTAACCAGCTAAAGCACTAATAGCAGCTGCAGTACCAGCCATTTTACCAACCTTGCCGACTACTCCTACCACTTTTCCCTGAAAAAAGAAAACCTTTGTTTTTACTCATTCTTGTGACTTTAAAGCTGCTAAACAAATTATTTCAGAATTTTGTTTCGGATAATATTGAATATTTAGAAATGTTTCATCGATCAAAGTTTGAAAATTAATTTCTTTCCTAAATTTAATAAAAAAAATTAAAATAAATGGAAATAAATGAATGTTAAAATGTTTATGGAAGATTTTGAGAAACTACTTAGTTATTATTTAGGTAGTACTTAAAAGTTTCCTGAGATTTAGATATATAAATAAGAATTAAATAGTCAAAAATGTTGGTAACTTACAACGGTTTTTCTTAGTTTCTTTCCCAATCCAGCTTCACTTGAAGCTGTAAGGCAAAGAACAAGAATTGCCATAAATGCGAAATATTTGTAGAAATTCATTTTGAATCTAATGTAATTTACTAGAAGAAAGTTCAACGATGGAAATATTACTGTGTGATGATAGTGGGGTTGCTAGTGCTTTTATACTATTAAGGGATCCAATTTAATTTTCATTTGTAACCAATTTTCTTATTAGTTAATTAGTTACGAAAAGCTGTCTGTACTCAGATGGCTTATTATGTGAGTAAATATAATGCAGTTGATACAGCACTATTATAATGAGTTTATATTATTTTTAAATAATAAATAAATATAATGAGCAGCAAAATGTGGAATTTGTTCGTTTTTAATGCATTTGGAAGAAATTACCAGATAGTTTCGGTTCGAATAAGCTGCGCACAAGGCTTGATAGCTTCATCAAGTAATCTTTTGTTGTGCGTTGCTAGATCTGCAGTACTAGAAGACAACTACAATTTACTGCTGAATTCAAGAAAAGAACATTTTTTGAAATGTTTGGGTGAATTTTTCAAATGTTTCTATGGACTGGACATCTTTATGTTTTGTATGCTTCCAAAGTCAAAGGTTGTACTGAAATCTCTTTAAGGATTATTTTGACTTGCGGTATAAGTCTTTGTTAACATAATACTATGTTAAGGGTTTATCTTTATACACAAAATTTTATATTTTGATTCCAAAATATTAAACAGTACAAAATATATAATTCAAAAATGTTGTCAATTTGTTTTTTTTTTTTTTAGTTTGGTGAAACTCCCATGAATTGCTCACATCAAAAAACGATGTCCCGAACGTGGATTTCTCTCGTCCACTCAATATTCTTCTACCTCTTTCAATGTTTAAACAACACTTAACTTTTCTCTACGGCTTTTCAAATTTCAAGGTCTCAACAAAAACATGATATATTTACTCAACACTGTACAGTAACGAGCTAAAACAAAATTTGAGTTTTAATCTTTCGGTGAACGGACACATTAAGAGTCAACCCTCACCCCCATATCAATTTTTTTTCACAAGTACAAAATTTGAATTACTCAATCTTTATAAAAAAAAAGTATTAATTTAACCGGCTAAAGTACCAACAACAGCTACAGTGCCAGCAATTTTACCAACATCAACGGCTGCTTCTGCTACCTTGGGTAAGGCTTTTACTACATTCTGTCCAACATGCTCTAATTTGTGTCCAACTTTGTTCTGAAAAAGAAAGCGTTTGTTTTATTTATGGTAAATTGAAGTTCTTAAACAAATTATTTCAGAAACAATTTTTGGTGTATAGATACGATTTAATGTTTTGAAAAAAATTTTGGTGGCTTACAGCGGCATTTTTAAGTTTCTTTCCTAGTCCAGCATCACTTGAAGCTGTCAGACACAGAACCAGAATTGCCATAAATGCGAAATATTTGAAGAAATTCATGTTGAATCTGAGGTAATTTATTTAATAAAAGTTATACGACTAAGAAACTATTACTGTGTGGTGATATACTGGCTGCTGGTGCTTTTATACGATTAAGTGATCAAATTCATTTTTCAATTCTATCTTATGTTTCTGTTATGATTAAACCTGTCTTTGCTCAGATGCCTTATTATCTGAGTAAATATATATAAGATGCAGTCGAAACAACACTATTGTAATGGGTAAATATTATTTAAAAAACATATTAAAACACAATGAGCAGCAAAATATGTTATTTATTTGTTTTAAATTTACTTAGAAACTACTAGATAGTTCCGGCTTGCATAGACAGCAATCTAGACAGCAATAGCATACTTGACTTAATAACACTAATAATTGAATGTCACTTTGCCAGTTGCTATAGTTCTGCAGCACTGGATACCTACAATTTACTACCGAACGGATAAGAAAAGATACATTTTATCAAGACAAAATGATACTCTTGCAGTATTTGCCACTTCCTCGCAAACTATAAATAGTTGATCCTATAGGGCTGGCGTGATACTCCATTACACTGATATTTTATTATATATTATATATATTTATGTACTTATATATAATGGTTTAAAGACTTATATCTAAAACGTTGTATAGATGCTTATGGATTTTAGCACATGTATATTAACAGATATCTTAAAAAAACGACCATTAACATCAAGAAATATTTCATAATATATACACCAAGAGTTTTAAAGAACAAGAGGTGACAAATCTTCTCACATAAATCGAGGTCTTCAATTTGTGGGTAACAGCAAAACATATTGTCAAATGTCACATGATTCCAAATTTTTTGAAGTTAATTCTTTTACCATACCATTACGTTCTTTTACGTAACCACTAAACAATCTGTATTAATATTAAACAATATGTATTAATATTAAACAATATGTAATAATATTGTTGGTTTCTAAACGATCTCCTAGCATTTAAAATTTTGTAAAAGGTCCAATTACTTTACGAACCGTATGTATAGAATATTGTTTCTGGAATAAAAAAAATTATAACATGGTATAGGTTCTCAACCCCGTGCTGTAATTTCAAGTCCAATTTTTAAGAGAACTAATACATGTGTTACTAATGTTCTAGAACCAATTGGAACAGTAAATAATTGCCTTTACGTTGAGTGTGAAATTTAAAGTTACAGTTTATTTTTTATTAATAAGGCTGCAAATGATTTAAAACAAAAAGAAACAAAACAAGATTTAAGAAACGTGCATTAAATTTTTTTTTTTTTACTTTTTTATTACAAGCTTGAAAAACTAGTTTTAAGTTACTTCCAACAAATAAACATTATACAGTCGTTCGTGAAAACTTTGGGATATTAGACGATATATAAGATGACGGAAACTGCCTAAACTACCTAACGAAAAAGAACTAAGCAACAATTTGAAGTTACAGAAACATTATTTAAACCTCCGTTTTCTCGACTTTGTTCTTCAAAAAGGTTTGATAAGAATCATTTAATTAAAAGCCATCAGTTAACCATTAAACGAATAAAACTAATCCAAGTTTAGTTTAAGTCTTAATGTGGATGGTCGTAACTCGTAAGTTTCATTGAGAAATCCTTAAAATCACTCATCATGTAAGCAGGCCGTTTTTGTGTGCTTTAAGATTCAGAACTCAAGTTTCCTTAATTCTCTTCTCTTCTCCTAAATTGTTATTTTAACTAAGATGCTATAGACAGATTCGCAAAGAAGGAGGGACAAGCCTTAAACCTATTGGAACCAACAAATTCTGCTTAAAACAAAATTCTCCCTTTTTCAATATCAGTGGCACAATAACAAAACAATTTAACGACTTGTCAAATTTTAAAATTTTAGATTTTTATTCAAAACTCATTACGAGCTAAAATAATTTTTCCATCTTAACCTTTCGGTGAAAAAACTCACACATTTTAAGAATTTAAAACCCATTAAAATTATTTTTACAAGTATAAAATTTGTTTTAATCAATCTTTATTTAAAAATATTTATCTATTAATTTAACCGGCTAAAGAACCAACAACAGCTACAGTACCAGCAATTTTGCCAACCTCGCCGGCTGCGCCTGCTACCTTTGGTAATGCTTTTACTACATTCTGTCCAACGTGCTCTAATTTGTGTCCAACTTTTTTCTGAAAAAAAAAAATTATTTGTTTTATTCATGTTAATTTGAGAAAAAATAGAAAGTCTTGAAATTTTTCTTATGGATGTCTAATTTCGAAAAATTTGTCTAGAAACTTCCCGAATTTAATATTAAAAAAAAAAAGTTTTTGAAACTCCTGATGAAAATGTTTTCCAAACAATGTTTAGATAACACCGTTTTGTTATTTGAAATTAAATAATTAAACATTTTCGTGACTTACGGCTGCATTTCTAAGTTTCTTTCCTAATCCAGCTTCACTTGAAGCTGTAAGGCAAAGAACAAGAATTGCAATGAATGCGAAATATTTGAAAAAATTCATTTTGAATCTGGAGTTAATTATTTGAAGACGTTAACGACGAAGAAACTATTATAGTATAGTGCGGTGATAGTCGGACTGTTTGTCCTTTTATACGATTAAGAAGTCTAATTCAATTTTCATTTAATCTTATTTTTCTGATAAATGTGGATGCTTAGATTGATAAACAATCTTGATCAGCTTTTGTTTTTCACTTAATTAGTTGAGAAAAGCTGTGTTTACTCAGATGAATTATTATGTAGGTAAATAGATTGTAGTTCAAACAACTCTATTGTAATGGATATTGTTTTTAAAACATAATAAAACACAATAAGTTGCAAAATATGGAATTTATTTGTTTTGAATGGATTAAGAAACTACCTGATATTTCCGACTCCCATCAGCAACGTATACTAGGTTCAATGTCAATAATAATTGAACGGTGTCTAAGTTCTAAGATGTCTTATTGAGAATAGAAGTTGTGTGTAGAAATAATAATTAAACAAAAAAACAAAAATTAATTACAAATTAAAAACAAATTTTGATCATTTTTTATAAATTAAAACTAATGCATTAATGTTTTTAAAAAAATAAATTTCATTAAAATCGGTGAAACCGTTGATGAAAATATATGTGAATACACGGTGATATGGAAAATATTTTAGATAAGCTCTTTTTGAATATGCAATGCCGATTACACTTCAGAGAAAAATCTTGTCCGTTAAAAATATCATATACCTATCTAGTATCTATCTATCCTCGGCAGAGACCTAGAATATAAATAGAAAATACATAGGCTATATCGCACTCTAAAAATACTAAGTCGAAGTTTAAATAAAATCGGCGAAACCGTTTAGACTCGAGCAGCCCTATTAATTAAAAGCTTCAATCTGCTTCTTAACTCGTGACTTATCTAGACACAGATTCAGAACTTATCCCATTTTTTTCGCGGGTTAATAACTTGATATATGTATAGTGTAATATACCTACACTGGACTATCTTGTCCACACATTAAGTAAACAATGTTTACGGTTGTGCCTATATTGGATTTAAACTGTATAAATTTTATATGTTAAATTCAATCTTTTTTATTGATTTTGATTTCTGTACAAACTCTCAACTCAGTCCAAGCAAATCTTCAGTCCTTTCGCAAATTCATGTGCGAAACACGGAAAACAATTTGTAGTTTTTATAAATATTAATTTAGGTGGTGAAGAAAACATGTTTATTTTACCTTCGGGCGTTAAAAGTTTCTCACTGAACTCTACGTGCTATCGTTTTTTTTTTTTTTTTTTTTTTTTTCTATTCAAGCCGATGTCAAATATCATTGTTAAAATTTCATTTAGAAAATCATGAATTTTTAATTATATAGCTTACGCTTTGCATGAACCTGTTCTGTCCATCAATATATTTGCTTTTGATAACTAAGGCTTTTGTCTATATTCATCATCATTATTAGTATCATCTTTGCAACCATTCTTGAAAGTTAAAACAAAAAAATCGGGGAAAAATGTTTCGTCAAAATACATTTTTATATTCAACAATATTTATTTTATGTTGTTTATATTTGTTTACCAAATGTGCTTCTAAAAGTGTTCCTGAACTTCCAGAGCTATTTAAAGGACCTGAATATTTGCCACCGTTGTTATCAAAATTGGAAATCACAAAAGATAATTCTTTAAGTACGGAAGAACCATGTGCTGACAATCAAGAACAAGAATACATTACATATCCTCCTGATTATCCGGGGCAGATAAGTCAAGGTTTATTAAAATCATTAGCTGGATAATTAAATTAAATAAAGTGTCTATAACTTCTTCAATTTCTTCCATAAATTTTTACTAATAAAATAATTGTTCAAATATACAGTAAAATAATGAGTTAAAGCGTATTTAAAAAAAAAATAAATTATAATAACCCAGTAACTAAAACCATGTTTCATTGATTTCGATTCAAATCTATAATTAAAAAAAAAAAAAAAACTATAAAGTTTGTATTTAATGAATTTAAAGAATTAAATGCGTTCGAGTAGGTAGGTACTTATTTAAAACTGTATATCCTAAACAGAATTATATATTTTTAATGTGTTTGTTTTTATATTTTTTTCATAAATCTTGAAATATCAAATAACTAACTAAAACCTGTTCCTATTGCTTATTTTTTTAAAAAATTAAACTTTTTATTCAATAAGAATATCTTCATCTCAGTATCTTCTTAACATTGTTAGACTAAAGTGTGTTTGCTCAAAAAAATGTTTCTCAAGAATCTTTTTATTATGACTGTCATTGTTTTGGCATTCAATGTGATATATGCAAAAAATATTCAACAATCAAATCAGTTAATCAAACCAATAACAATAATACAAAAAGAACAACAACAAATACAAATGTCAACATCCAAAGATATATTAACAGCACCAACTACAACAATCACACCATTACCGTGTAAAAATCGTGACAAAAATGGCAAATGTATTAGAAAGTCAGTCTTTTTAAGTCATTTTACATTAAAAAATATAACAGGTTGATTGAAAATAATATGTACATATAGTAGGTAGTTTTTGAATTAATAAATGTATCAGACAGAAAGTTTTTTTTTTTATTTTTTCTGTTACAATTTAAATGCTTCTTAAAGTATTTGTTTACAGCTGATTTCTTTGAAAACTACTGTAATAACTGATCATTAAACTATTAGGCAACCAAAAAAGCATACAAAAGTTTCTTTTTTTTTTATTGAAATCTGTAAAACATTTTAAATTCTTCATTTATCTCTAAACTAGCAAAATATGGTCAAATTTATTAGATTGACAATCTTATCTGAAACTGTAAACAAAAAATAAAAAAACAAAAGCGCAACAAACTTCCTAACCTTTATTTGTGTTTGTTAATTTTGTCAATTCTAAACTTAAATTAATCATTAGATACTTTTATCATTGTTTTATGTTGATTTTTGTTAATATTAAAACACACCGACAATCTCTGTGACGGGTTTTTTAAAATTAAATCCATTCGAAGTGTTTAAAATAGCATGTCCGTAACAGAAATTAATATTTTCATTTTATCATAATTCTTGAAATATAATATAATCAAAACCTGTTTCCTATATTGTTTAATTTTTTTAACAAATTAACTTTTATATTCAATGAGAATACTTTCATGTCAGTTTCTTCTAAACATCGTTAGACTAAAGTAGATAGTTGTGTTTGATCATATAAAATAATGTTTTTCAAGAATCTTTTTCTTCTAACTGTCATATTTTTGGCTTTTAATGTGATAAATGCAAGAAATATTCAACAATCAAATCAATTGATCGAATCATCAACAATTATACAACAAGAAACAGAACAACAGCAAACACAAATTTTAACATCCACAACAACACCAAGAGCATTATTGCCGTGTGGTCGTAGCAAAAGAAGGAAATGTGTTAGAAACTTTTTAAGTGATTTTACTTTAAAAAACATAACAGGTTGATTAAAAATATTGGATCAATAAAATTATCACACTTCTTAATTAAAAAAAAATGTTTTTTTTTTTTATTTGTAAGTATTTTGGACATAGCTATTAAAATAACAAGAAACAAAATGTTTACCTTCAGAAAATAAGTAATTTTTATCAATTTTGTGATTGCAGATCTTTTAGTCTGACGTTTATGAAAATAACCAATATTTTCAATTTTTTGAATTTGCATTGCTCAGTTTGAATCGGTTTCAGATCCTATTTTTTATCGGTTTTCAGATAAATAGCATTTTTATGGTTAAAATACAGAAATGATTCTCAGTATGATTTTTGACAGCTGATTTCTTTAAAAAACTACTTCATAAGAAATCATGCAATTATTAAGCAATTAAAAAAGCATACAAAAGTTTCTTTTTTTTATTGAAATCTATAAAACGTTTTAAATTCTTCATTCATCTCTTAACAAGCAAAATATGGTAAAATTTATTAGATTGACAATCTTATCTGAAACTTTAAACAAGAAAAAAATAAAAAAAAACCAAAGCGCTTTTATCATTGTTTTATGTTGATTTTTGTTAATTAAAACACACTGGCAGTCGCTGTGACGGGTTTTTAAAATTACATCCATTCGAAGTGTTTAGAATAGCATGTCCGTAACATAAATAAATATTTTCATTTTAACATAATTCATGAAATATTAAACAACTATAATCAAAACCTGTTTCCTATATTGTTTAATTTTCAACAAACTAACCTTTTTATTTAATGAGAATACTTTCATGCCAGTTTCTCCTAAACATCGTTAGACTAAGGTAGATAGTAGTGTTTGATCGTAAAAAAATGTTTTTCAAGAATCTTTTTCTTCTGACTGTCATATTTTTGGCTTTTAATGTGATAAATGCAAGAAATATTCAACAATCAAATGAATTGATCGAATCATCAACAATTATACAACAAGAAAAAGAAGAACAACAAACACAAATTTTAACATCCACAACAACACCAATTGCATTGAAGTGTATCCCTTTCAAAAAAATGAAATGTTATTTACACCTTTTAAGTGAATTTACATTAAAAAATTTAGCAGGTTGATTAAAAATGTTGGATCAATAAAACTATCACACTTCCTAATTAAAAAAAATGTTTTGTTTATTTTTTATTTGTAAATATTTTTTACATTGCTATTAAAATAACAAGAAGCGAAATGTTTACCTTCAGAAAATAAGTAATCTAAACAATTTTGTGACTGTAGATCTTAATTAGTCTGACATTTATGAAAACACCAATATATTAAATTTTCTGAATTTGCATTCACATTTTATTTAATAAGAATATTTTTATCTCAGTATCTTCCAAACATCGTTAGACTAAAGTAGTTGTGTTTGATCATAAAAAATGTTTGTTAAAAATCTTTTTCTTCTGATTGTTATGTTTTTGACTTTCAATATGATGTGTGCTAGAAATATTCAACAATCAAATCAATTGATCGAATCACCAACAACACCAAGACTACCATTGCGGTCTTACCATAGGAGACATAAAGTTTGTGTTAGAATTTTTTTAAGTGAATTTACATTAAAAAAATATAACAGGTTAATTGTAAATATTAGATTAATAAAACTATCCTACAGAAAAATAGATAATTATTAGTTGTTTTATAAAAAAAATATTGGATACGAGGAACAGACAAAGTATTGAACACAAAAAATGGGTTAGAGGTTGTTAGACAGTAAATGACTACTGAGCATATAATAACAATAATATTGTTAGGTGGAATTGAATACATAAATTCAATTCTTTGATATCGATTTAGTCTTTCATATTATTGTCTTCAAAGAATTCAAAGATTTGTCAAATTTTAAGAAAAACAAAAAAAACTCGTAGCCCAATTCTAATTGATAATGATAACGTTGGAAGCGATTACTTTATGTTGACATCTACAATTCTACATATATCAAGATCTATAAATGTTCATTAAATTAAATTCAAATCATCATAAGTTTATTTCTTTTTCTATTCCGACTATATTATCATCTTCAAATGTAATCACAACTCTCCCACTTCACAACTTCACTGCAGATCTATTTCAAAATAATATGTATAAAAAAACTTGTACATCATTTATGAACTTGAAAAATTAAATAAATTATTTTTTTCATTTTCGTATGATAATTTTATTGATGTTATACATCAATATCAACCCGTTAAATTTTTTAATGCAAACTGACTTAAGTAATGAAATTTAGACGGCAATATGGTGTTGTTTCTACTGTTGGTGCTGTTATTATATCTTTGGATGTTAAAATTCTTTTTTGTTGTTCTTTTCGTTGTGGTGGTTGTTGTTGTTGTAAATTTGTTGATGGTTTGATTAATAGAGTTGATTGTTTAATATTTCTTGCATATATCACATTGAATGTCCAAAAGATTACAGTCAAAAGAATAAGATTCTTGAGAAACATTTTTGTATGATCAAGCATAAACTTTAGTCTAACGATGTTTAGAAGGTACTGAGATGAAGATTATTCTCATTTAAGAAGAAGTTTAATTTGTTGGAAAAAAACAGCAGGAAACTGGTTTTGATTAGTTGCTTGCAAAAATACAAAAATAACACACTGTGAATATTTAAAGTCAAGTCATCATCGATCATCGCCATTCATTGAAATTTCCTTTACCAAAAAAAGAATACTTTCTTAGTTTTTGCATTGAAATCTGTAAAATGTTTTCAGTTTCTTCATATATCTCTAAAAATTACAGATTATGCATAATTTTCTCAGTTTGACAATTTTCTGAAACTTTCAACAAAACTCCCAACCATTATTTGTTAATTTTCTCAAATTAAACACAACCGCCATCTCTGCGATGGGTTATACAATTAAATTAGTTTAAAATGTTAAAAATTGCATATCCGGAACATACTTTAAATATTGGCAGTGTATTATTTTTATATATAATCATAATACTTGAAATAGCAAACAACTAATCAAAACCTGTTCCTTGTTGTTTATTTTTTACCAAATTTCACTTTTGTATTCAATCAGAATAATCTTCATATCAGTATCTTCTAAACATCGTTAGACTAAAGTAGATAGTTGTGCTTGATCATACAAAATATGTTTTTCAAGAATTTTTTTCTTTTGACTGTTATCCTTTGGACATTCAATGTGATATATGCAAGAAATATTCAACAACCAACTCTATTAATCAAACGATCAACAAATTTACAACAACAACAATCACCACAAGAACAACAAAAACCAATTTTAACATCCAAGGATATAATAACAGCACCAACAATAACAACAACAACAACAACAACACCATTGCCATGTAAATTAAATGACAATAATCGAAACTGTAATAAATCATCATGGTTCTTCAGTCAATTTACATTAAAAAATATAACGGGGTGATTTAAAGTCTGTGTTTTTTTTACATCAATAAAATTATCGTACGGAAATGAAAATTTAAAAAAGTTGTTTTATTTTTAAAGTTTATAAATGGTGTGCAAGTTTTTTTTACACATATTTTGAAAATGTTTGATAATAAAAAAAACTATCTACAAATGACAAAACACATAGTGGCATATTCATAGTTGTTTTTAAACTACAGTTTTGCTAAGCCTAAGTTTAAGCACTGTAATTTAGATAGGATAAACTCGAGTTTTTCTTAAAAACAACTTAGACAGTATCTTTGTGTAGTGTAGTTCACAAATTCCTATTTTTTTCACAACAGTTTTTGATTTTGAATAGGCATCGTGGAAAACGTTGTATATTTTCAATATTTGCATACAATTTCTTCCTAATCCGTTAATGATTTTATGGTTTCTTCCAATTCTAGTGTCTAAATTCTAACTGCTTTAATTTGAAGAGATTACTTAACTACCATGTGTTTGTATCTTCATTATATTGCGAGATTGTCGTCATATTATATTAGTTTAGATTATGTTTGCTTAAATCCTTAAAGTGAACTATATGCAAATAATAATATTTAAAATTAATAAAAGTTCCCACGCCAGAGCGTCCCTAAACCTACTGAAGTGGGTAATGGGTTATTTTATTACATTAAAAAAAAGCTGTTGCAACAATTAATCATGTTCACATAGAATTTTTTGTTCAAAATATCAACGTCTTTAAACTTTGAATCAATTCGATCTAAATGGTTGCTAGGAAGATTGCATTGTTTCTTTAAGTACTGTAAAATTATAAAATTAAATAGAAAAGTGTTTGCATTGAAATCTGTAAAATGTTTTCAATTTCTTCATTTATCTCTAAAAATAAAAGATTATGCATAATTTTATCAGTTTGAAAATCTTCTGAAACTTTCAACTAAAAAAGAACAAGAAAACTCCCAACCATTATTTATATTTGTTAATTTTCTCAAATCTAAACTTAATTTAATCATTACTTTTGTCATTGTTCTGTTGCTGATTTTTGATAATAAAATCACAATCGCACACTCTTTGACGGGTTTAAAAATTAAATCAGTTCAAAATGCTTAAAAATGCATATCCGGAACATACTTTAAACATTCGCAGTGTATTATTTTTATATTTAATCATAATACTTGAAATAGCAAACAACTAATCAAAACCTGTTTCTTGTTGTTTATTTTTAATATATTTAAATTTTGTATTGAATGAGAAATGAGAATAATCTTCATCTCAGTATCTTCTAAACATCGTTAGACTAAAGTAGATAGTTGTGCTTGATCATACACAAAATGTTTCTCAAGAATCTTTTTCTTGTGACTTTTATCTTTTGGACATTCAATGTGATATATGCAAGAAATATTCAACAATCAACTCTATCATTCAAATCATCACCAAATTTACAACAACAACAACCACCTTCACAAGAACAACAACAAAAAAGAATTTTAACATCCAAAGATTTAATAACAGCACCAACGATAACAACAACACCATTGCCGTGTAAATATCGTGACCAAGATGGGAAATGTTTTAAAACATCATATTACTTAAGTCAATTTACATTAAAAAATATAACTGGGTGATTGAAAGTATGTTTTTTTTTCATCAATTAAATTATCGTACGGAAATGAAAAATATAATAATTTGTTTTATTTGTTTGTGAAGTTTATAAATGGTGTACAAGTTTTTTTATACATATTTTGAAAACGTTTGAAAAATAATAAAAACTATCTACAAATGAAATTAATACGTAGCTCACAAATTCCGGTTTTGTGGAAACCGTTTTATATTTTCAATATTTGCCTATATTTCTTCCCAATACTTCTCTGATTTTATGGTGTCGTCGAATTCTAGTGACAAATTCTAACTGCTTTAAGTTGAAGAGATTACTTAACTACTATGTGTTGATATCTTCATTATATGCGGAGGTTGTCGTCATGTTATATTTAGTTTATATTAGGTCTTTAAAAGTTCACTTTAAAGATTTACTTTAATATTAAAAATCAATGGCGCAAAATTTTAGTCGATTTAACTCGAAACTAACAGCAATTTAATGTGAAACTTGGTTAAAAATACTTTTTTCCGTATTATAAACGGCATAAAGTATACATTTTCTTAATGAAGTTGTCTAACTTTAAAAACAGCAAACCTTTGCATTGTATTTTTAATGCAGCACACTAAAATCTCTGAGAGAATGACAGCTCACTCTCTTGAAATCGTTTTTGTGGAATGTAACTACACACAAACACTGCATAAATTCATCAACAACCCCTTTCAGTGGAATAAATAACTGGAAGTTAAAAAAGTGTTTATTCTTGAGTAAAAGTTAAACAACTGTCCTAAAGTTGAAATAATGTTAAGTGGTGTCACGTTAATTCCTTAAATATAGGTTGACTATAATTTTGCGCCAATAGATTTAATGTAATTCTATTACATTAAAAAAAAGCTGTTGCATCAATTAATCATGTTAACATAGAATTTTTTGTTCAAAATATCAAATGTCTTTAAACTTCAAAATGCAACGAATCAATGTGATCTAAATATTTGTTAGGATGAGTGCATTGTTTCTTTAAGTACTGTAAGATTATAAAATCAAACAGAAAAGTATGCAACACTTTCTTTGTTTTCTCATTGAAATCTTTAAAATAAAAAAGCATCATTTGTTCGTTCGTCGATTCGACTAAGTTTTGTTTTTTAATTTATTTGCAGACAAAACTGTCTATACATTGGGTTCATAGTTGTTTATTATTAGACATCAATTTCAACGAAAAAATAGATAGATAAAAAAGACGCTTAAAAGAATATTAGCACAGTGAAATGTCAAATATTTTGTTGCTTAATCTCGGGATTTCGGTTATTGCAAAATCTAGAGATTATCAAAGTAGTCTCGACCAACATGATTATTATTCAAAGTGTCAAAGCTTAAAGAACTCCTTATGTAATCTTTTATTTTTCATTTACACTACAAGAAGATCTCAATATCTTTTCTTTCCTTAATTCAACCGTTATGAGCTTTGAAATTGATGTTTCATTACACCAAATTATCATTTCACTCCCATCACCAGAGTCATCATCACCAACCAAAGTATCTATCTCATCGTCTGCTTACCATATGTTACTAATCCTAGCTCAATGTGGATGCTGAATTCGTTTTGTTTGCTTATTTTCTTTATTCCTTTTTTTCGTTTTTTTTTTGTGCTCATCTCATCATCTTCATTCCAACTGACTGACAAAAGGATCTAGCAAATATATATGATAACGAATTACGAGCATACAGAATCAAAAAAAAAATAGCTGTATTCAAGTTTGCAAAACGATGATAGACATAAAATAAATTGTTATGATGGTCCTTAACAAGTTCATTATTTGATGCGGTACGTGAATCTTTCGTAGATATATGTATATATATAAACCTATAAGAGAACACTTTGAGGATGTGCAAGTAGAACCCCACTTTGACACACTCTATTCCCATGAAACATGCGGCCTTCAAAGAAAATTCCTTTTCTTCTTCTATCGCACACACAAGATAAAAGTCTGCGAAAATGTCCAAAATGTCTGGTCACCTGAAATATTCCGGATGTCAAAGTTCAGCGATAGTGTTTGTCTGCTGCCATTAAAGTCCGACAAAAGGATTTTTAAATATTTCATTCCTTTTATAACAACAACTACTAGTGATAGTATCACCGAAAGATACCCATAAAAAGTAAAGACTAGGTTCTGGAGGAAGGTGTTCAGAAAGTACTTTACACAAACGGATCGATAGATAAAAAACAAACCCACACAGTGCTCTATGTCTATGGCTTGTGAATAAGTTCTAGCCAGACAAGGACTTTTTGCACAGCCGTGCGTGATGTGTCGGTTCGTTTGTTCATTTTAAGTTTTGGTTTGGTTTGTAAGCGAATAACAGAAGGCAGAAGAACACGCGGGACACGAGCAAAAAAAAATTAAATGAAATAACTGACTAAGGAAGTTACAACGACCAGACAGTACCTAACCTATTCCCAGTCGATGGTGTGTTGCAGATAAGCTTACACCAATCGGCAAAACAGTGAGATGGTGCCACTATAATATGGTGGCCGCATTAGTATATCCTTTAGATCCTTAAAGACTCGACAATAGCGAGTTAACTCACATGGGTACTTGACCTTGTCCGGAATAAAACCAAGTTTCAAATGATAGATATTATAGTTTAGATACGAAAAAAAAAAAAAAAACTCAAAGAAATTTTTAAAGTCCAAAATTATATTTACACTAACAAAATGTAATAAAAATCATCATCTACATGACGTGTGTAGCCATCTTGATATTCATAATGTTATACATAGTTTTCGCTTCATCACTTTTTCTGTTCAACGAATTTTAATGGGATTATGTGCGAAAGTACCTTTTTTTCTGTCATGCTTTTGAAAAAGGATAACGAGTTCTAAGAAAGAGCAAAGATGTCTGGTATAACATCTTACTCTGTATTCATTCCGCTTCAATGACAAAACAAGTGATATAATAACGGTTGTTGGTGCATTATTATATCTATGATGCATCACCCAAGATGTTTATTTACAGACGGTTATTTTTGCATAAATGATAAAGATAAAAAAAAATATACAACTTCGTGGGTGCAAAATGGAAATATGCACTTAATGTTCCAACTTAAATTTTACTTTGGTTTTTAAAGTTTATGATGCATTTGCAGTAACTATATTTTTGCTGATGTAGTAGATATTCTTATATGAATTGCAGAAATCAATTAGAATTTTAATACTTAAATTAAGTAGAATGGAAATACTGTAGGAGTATATTTGTGACAAAAAGGAAATTTGTACCAAAATGGCATGATATGGTTCCCATGCCGGATCATCCATATACCTACTGAAGCAAATAAAATAGAAATTTTTCAATTCTTTGCTCAACGACTAAACCAATCATGTAGACGCAAAGAGACACATTATTGTGCTTGTTTCTTGTTTTTGAATAGAATTCCAGTGAGCACAATCGGTGAGCACTAATGCGAGTTCAACATCAGCCTGTTTTATTATTTTTTTTTATAAAGAACCAGTTTTTAATTGAAACTGATATTAAAATTATATATCGTAGATATTTCTTTAATTCATTTCAGTAAAGTTGTCTGGCAAGCTAAAAGAACCTTAGAGATAGTAAATACCATCAAATGTAGCAATTGAAAATTTAATTTTTTAAAGCAGTGTACAATGTACTGTATATATTTATAATATTTATTATATTTGTAAATAGTTTATGTAAAATTTGAAAAAAAAATTATCCACCAATATTATTTAACGTAAATAAATTTAAAGTAACATTAATACGTGGTTCCATAATTGGATAAATACTGTTTTAATTGGTTAGTTTATCTTTGGTTGCTACCGAGTTTGTTGTTTTTGATTCCCACTTTTCAATGTATAACCATTGGTTGCACCTATTACAAAAAAAAAATCAAAATTAACAACAAATTACAAATATAGTTTTCGTTTGCATATTTTTTTATTTGAATGTTGTTAAAAGAACAAATAAAAAATACCATAAATTTAACGGTCAAGTTATATAAAAAAGAGAATTTTTTACTTTGAAATTTTAAATTCATATTTTTTATAGTTAAATTGAATTGATGAATTGTCATAATATTACAAAAACTTTTGCAGCGCTATTTGTTCATAAATAAATTATTTGAAAAAGTCGCAATTTCTACATCAATGTATAAGAATTTTTTTTTCTAAACGATAGTATAATATCGTGTCGGGCGGAAATATTTTAAAAATATCGAAATGACCAATATTGTATCAAGCACTAAAACAATCATACAACTATAAAAGAAGTAATATCTATGTTGAAATAATATTTGTTGACGTCATACAAATGCTAATATATTTTTAAAAATAAGTTCCCACGCCCGACCGTCCCTATACCTAATAAAGTAAATAAACTGTTTGTGTAGATAAGCTGTTTGTTTTGGAAATCGTTTCAATGCGAAGATATTTTAATTTAATATTAGTCAGAACTAGAAAAATAAAATACACTGAAAGATTTAAATTTTATTTTTGTATAACATTTTCGATATGAATTTTTAAGCAGTTATGATGTTTCGTTAAAAATGAATTATCCACTAATTGTTTTTAATGTGAATATACTCAAATCAGCATCATTAAGTGGTCCTAATGCACGAGCAGTATTGTTTTGATTGTCAAATTTATATTCGTCGGGAACTATCCAAATAATTGGTTGTGCTTCCATTCCAAGTTCTTCTAGCTCTTTTATTTCACCATCATTATTCAACGGATAACAGTTGCTTGTACTTATCAAACAAAAATACAAAACTAATAACAAATTAGAGATAAATATAATTTTTATTGACATAATTTGAATGTTATTGAAAGAAGAAATAAAATAAACTGATGTTATAGAATCAATTTAACAATCAATTTATATTGGAGAATCTAATTTTGTATTATTTATTTTTCGTGTTTTATTTTTTTTTTTTTGTGTCACATAATAAATTAAAATTATTGTTATTAAATAATGCATTATTCATGAACTATTTGGAAATATTAGGAGTTTATTGAGTGTTTTTTATACAACAAGCAGGTAAGATTAATAAAGAATGTATGTTCAGTGATTTTAACTTGTTTAACTGCAATGTACTGTCATTTGTTTTTAGAAATAAATTTGGTATTTCCAACTTTAAATATAAAAGAATACGAATTTATATTGTGGAATATCAAGAATTGGATTTTTTTTATATAGACCTTTACAAACTACTAGCGGTACCCGCCGTGTGTTACTGCTGTCAACTTCAAATACAAATAATTTGTGCCAAAATGAAACAAACTTCACAGAAAAAATTTTATCTAAATCGATTGCCTTTTGATTTAATGCGAATTTGTATTTGCTTTTAAGGCCGTATGTCAACTGATAAATTTGATCGTGTATTATTGGGGTGAATAAAATTCATAATTTTGGTCTTCTCTAAAAAGGATTTTTCCAAATATAAATTTTCCATTGAGATTTGTTGTGTTCAAGAACCTCTCCGAGCAACAGACAATAACCATAGTCAATAGGGTCACTCTTATAAAACCATGGCAATTACTTTATTATAAACGAATCAATATTTAAATCAGTGGCCGCATAGTATAGTTTTCACATAAAATATAGTTTTCACATTAAAACAAAATAACTTAAAAATTATAATTGTGTTAACTTTCTTTTTATTAAATAATTATTGATTTTATCCAATATTCACTGTGCTGATTCCCGCATTGCTATAAACTTTATCACGATCTACATATGAAAAATCTGGCGGAAGTAGTGCATCTGCCAAAAATGGTTGAACTGATGTTGGTGGGCTTGGTGGTTTATAAAATACTTGTTGCTTATATGTTAGTGGTGTTCTTTTAAATTCAGCAGGATAACCAAACACTGTGGTTGAAAATATTGTCATCATTATAATAATCAACAAGAACAAATTTCTTAAAATCATTTTAACTTTATGTGATTAACCTTACAACTAAGAAGTGGTACTGAAAAGATTTTATAGTTAGAATGGAGATTTTATAGAAGTTTTTTTTTTTTTTATTAAATTAACTTGAATAATTATTTAAAATATATTATAATAATGATGTATTCACATGCGTAGAACATGCATGAATAATGTGGTTTAATTATTTAAGGCGGAAGCAAAATGTTCTGAATTTTTTTTACATTGAAAATTAATTATGTGATTTATAGCTTTTGAAAGCTATTAAGTGATTTAGTTTTTTATGTTAGCTGATAATAATTCTGTTAAATAAGAGCATTGAATTAAACATTGGTTTGCTTTATAGTTATATATAGCGCCACTTAATTATTTATTGATTTGTTTTTATTTTGTGTGGATCTGATACTTAATTAAATCGTGTGGTTTTATGCTTAAACAAGTACAAATCTTTACATATGTATATATATTATTCAAATTTTCTAATTAATTCGTCAGTTGATTTTTGGTGTATTCAGATATCTATGGCGAGTCTTTAATAAGTTATTTACTTGAATATACAGTACGACCACAATAAAGGCGACTCAATTAATATCACAGCTTAAATCGTATGCTTTTGTTGTTTCAGTAATTGAAAATTTTCACATGCGTAGAACACATAAATATATATTATTTTTTTTTTTATTCAATATTAAGATTAGCTTAAAATGATTTTTCTAAATTTTGAATACCGAGAAACTATGTTACTTAAATTATTGATGCTCTAAAAGATATAATTCTTAATGTGTCATTGTAAACTTATTATTTAGTCGAAATAAATGAAATAAATGAAATGAAAAAATGAAATGAAATTTTCAAATCAAATCTTTTTTTATGTTTTTTAGGCCGTATCTTCATGCGTTTTTAATTTAATTTAGCCTAAAAAGTTTAAATATGGTTTTAGGTCGTAAAATTCTAACATTTTTTTTTTTTAAACTCGAATTCTTTTGAAAAATATACAAAAAAAATATTTGTTGGTATTTTCTAAACACAGTTTTCTGCCAGCTTTGGAATAATAATCTTGAAACCCCAAATGATTCACAACAACTAAGAAGAGTTCTGAAAAATTAAAAAAAAAAAAACCCCAGAATCAGTGCCCTAGAATAATCATAGCACTTTAATTGCTCTATTTACGATTAAGTTCTTTAAGTATTTTGTACTTCTCTTGATTGGTTATGTTGGCATTTTTACTCAAAAAAATTTAATGTAAAAATAAGAAAGTTGACGTGAAACTTTTTAAACACACTCATCCCAATATATATCTTATATTTTATGAATAAATATACGATACAAATGCATTTAATATAAAAACAATCCGCATGTTAGGAAAATGCACCAGTCTGCATATATGTAAGTACTTTACATTTTGTGGATTTTAGTATTGCAATAAATAAAAATCCACTCACGTAATTAAAACTTTATCAATTGAATAAAAATACATATCCCAATATAAACAAAAGTCACTACGTTCATACCTATACTGCCGCTAACTTCGTAAAGACCCTTTACGAAGTTAGCGGCAGTATACACAATATAGGTAGCATCATCCATAATAATCATTGATTTTAATCCCATAAGTAAACGAAACTAATTACATTTTAACTATAAAAACAAAAATCTACTTTTCTGTATTGACTTTAATAATTAAACTTGTTTTTCTGGATATCTTTTTTCATTTTCACATGAATTCTGAATTTAACCGCAGATTGTTTTTTTCATGGGTTTTGCAGAGAAGACAAATACATAACCAACAGTACATCGATAAAACTTTTCGACACTTTTCCGATTTCATTTCGATTACAAGAAAACAAAAAATTCTTAATTATTTCTTACTTTTCTTTTTCATGGCAAGAAAAAAGTATATTTTTTCGAAAGAGTAAATTTTTTTGTTGTTCTTTTTGGCAAAAAGTTGAATTTAACTTTTTTTTTACTCACATAGGTACGTGCTGTGCAAGTGACAGAGTGTGTCAATTAAATACTTGATACAATTGTTTATGTTAAAATAGGAAAATATACATACCGAGATTTAATTAAAAAAAAAAAAGGATACAAAAATCTTATAAAATAATTTGTTTTCAAAAAGTTACTTTTGAATAATAATCTACTTGCTTGTTTTTCTTTGTTTGAAAATGTTTTATTAGATGGCATTCGTATCTACGGCTTCAGCAACGATATAGTGAGTACAAATATTTATGTCTTCCCAAACACGTAACCAGATATTTCTATAGAAGATTTTACAGCAAAGTCGATAGAGAGGAAATTGTTTATAAAACCGTCCGAAAACAAAGTTTTCTGTTTCGGGAAGGCAATCGGGCCTTAGACTTTGTATAGTGAAACATTTGTCAAAATGATAAACAGCACGAAGGTAAGAAATCGAGAACTTTAACAGAATGTTTGATTTTCTTTGGGTAATAATTGTGAATCATAAAATTCTTGGAAGAATTGAAACCTAACAGACAAATAAAATTACTTGTTTTTCTATAATAACTTGAATTTCCAAAAACTAAATATGTGTTCATGGTCTAATTGGTGTCACTTTACCTATACGTTTCCAAGCCTTAAAATAAACACTAACTGAACCTCGGTTGGGTTCGTATTGAGTTCGATTCTATCGCGGGATCTTTTTTTTTTTTTTTTTTTTTTTCTATAAACTTCCCATTATTCGTCGGATGTCTCTACCCATACATACAAAAACAAGGTTCATGTTCTGAATTTCAGTTTCTTAGTTCAAATTATTTTTCAATCAATTTTATTATTTGTATTCAATTAAGTTCAGTCAGTATCTTATTTCATCACATTCAATAAATCTATTCACCGAAATTAATCATAAAAGGATCTAAAAACAAAAGCGAATCCTTTTTATGTATAGACAGCTATTTATTTCCCTTCAATCGATTCGATTTGTTTTTGTTTTTCCTTATTACCTATGTATTTAAATAAAAAAAAATCCTTTGTTCATGATAAAAGTCCTTGCCCGGAGTTTCTTAACTTATGACATATGATTCGATTTTCAATTTATAAGGATATTCCATTCAATGAAAAGTTCTTCGTTCATTTTACGAGATTTCACATACTTCATCTCCTTCAAGATCCCCATTCCTTTGTTGTTTTTTTTTTTTATTTTATTAAGGATTTGATTTATTAAAGACTTTTTGTTCTAAAATCCTCTGATAAAATAATACATCGCCTTAAGAATAAAAAGACAACAGACACACACTCGTAAGCATTGAATGAAATTATACCAAAGTTTTGTCTAGAAAGTTGTTCATCTTTCTCAAAACTAACATCACATCAGTCATTTGAATGACAGTTCTATATTGTTCTATCTCTAAATCTGTATCCTTTTACCTTTTTTTGTTTTCCACTTTTGTTCATGGTGTTTTTTTTTCGAAATGACAAAACCAAAACTGCAAAAGATTTGAGTTAAGTCCTTGTTGGGTTATTTCATGTGTGGCGTCGAAAACATTTTTCGATCTGCGTGAAACACATTAAAACCTTGAAACGCCTGCATCAGGATAAAGTTTCTCCCAACTTAAACTTAAAAAAATATATATAACATGTGAAAAGACAGTGTTTCTGTTTGTGGCGCAAGGACTTTGCCCGACTTCATCCATGAACTTCAACTTTTGATATTTTCGAAATAAACAGAAGCTCAAGTTTTTTTTATTTTTTATATAAAAAAAAAAACATGTTTATTTATTTATCCTTTCTTTTCCTTAGTTTGGCCATTAGTTTTGCATTGGTCCGGGTACTTCTTTACACTTCCTTTATTTTCTTTTGATACACATTTTAACTTGCAAAAGCATTTTTCTATTATTTATGTCTTAACAGATTCTCTAGACACACTTGAGACACACAGGACGACTCTCACAAGACACTAGAAAATTATTTCGATGGCATTTTTAACTTCTTCTATTCCGCGCACTATCTTCTGAGTTGTTAGTTTTATTTCTTAGTTTTATTTTTTTTTTTACTTTTTACTTAGTCATATTTGTCTAAGTTGTATGTGTAGACGTAGACGTAGAGTCCATTATGTAGAGGTAAGGTATTTTTATTTACACCTCATAAAAAGGAAATGAGAAAAGTTCAAACGGTTTTCTCCATACATTTACTATCATAGTTCTTTTCATACTCTTTACTTCCTTGCATCCTGGCATCAGCCATTTGAAGTTGAAATTGTTTAGTTGCAAATATGCAACTTTTTTTTTGTTTGAATATAGTTTCCTGTTCCTGTTTTTTTTTTTTTTTTTTTTTACTATACAGTGACTACAGTCTGAGTCTGTTACATCTGGTCGCTATGTGCAATTTATTATAGTTTGCTTTTTTCCACATTTGGATTGTTTCGCTTTGCCTTACCACACTAGGCACTTCATTTTATTTGTCAGGGCTTGGTTTTCGGGTGGATATGGAGGTGGACGTCATAATTTGTGCGTCTGGCTTGGACAATTTATGGAGTTTTGTATACTTTTTACCTGAAACGATTTTCTTTTTGTTATACTACTGCAATTTTTATGATACTTTTTGTTGTTCGTGTTTTAACGATTTTTTTTTTCTTTTTTTTTATTTCCAGGTATGTTCAAAGTTTTAACATAATAATTGATCTATGGGTGAGAGTTATGCTATGCCAGTAAGTTGTAATTTTGTTTAATTATAATTGTCAACTTATTAATTTAAATTAGAAGTGACATTATAAATTATGATAGATGTGGACGGTTATGTATGCCTACATGCTAAACGACAGATCAGTGACCATACAAAGATTTTTATCGAAAACAAAAACGACTGCAATCGAACATTCTTTCAAATAAAAAAATGAATTACCTACACGTGTTTTTTCTGGAAGTGCTATCCGTAGTGAAGTAGGATTTTCAATATACTAACATCCTATACTGCTAAAGCTAATCACTGCAGATAAAAGCAAAAGTCCAAATTTGTTTTCGACTTTAATTGGAGTATCGAACGATATTGTGTTGTGTTCCATTTTTAGATGTTGGTACGAATGATATTTTCATGGTATCTCGAAGGGGTAGGTATGTTCGTAAAGTTGTAGTGGCTTTCAAAATGTGATCTCGTTTTATGTTCGATTATCCACGAACTTTTTGAGATCTCGAATAAAATATCTTACGTTATGTAAATTTAAACGTTTTTTAAAAATGTATGTAAGTATATACGAGTTTGCTTTCTTATGTTAATTTTTTTTTAAATTTAACATGACATTAGTCTTTTCCATCCAAGTATTTGCTTTTCTGGCATTTTTCATACTTCCTCAAATTAAAAAAAATTTTTGACCAAATGTTAACATCAAAAATGCTTTTTTAGTGTATTTGAGAGATTTGTTTCATGTAAAAAGTTCTAATAATTTTTTTTTGTTGCATTTCGGTCTCTGTGGTTTGACAGATTGCTATGAATCTCATTTTGAAACGTGCGGAGATGCAATGAATTTGTCCTTTTGCAGCTTTGCCGGATTTGTACAAGTCGAATTTAAATGTTTGCAAAGTATTATATGATGCGATTAGTCCAGTCATTACCAACCAATAAATTTGCCATTTTGTGTTTTGACACATTTGTATAGATCTAATTTTGACGTTTGAAGATGTATGTTTTTAGTGTGAACTGTAAACAGAGAAAATCAATTTGACATTTTGAAATGTTTGTATAGACATTTGCGGGGTATTTAGTGAGAACTTTTATCGCAAAGCAATAAATTAATCTTTGATACTTCTTGTCATTGTTTCGTTTTCTAGTTGAATTTTATCTTCCACATTTAGTACCTCAGCTTTTATTGACTTCAGCATTGTTTTGTTATGCCACTACAAATCGAAAATCAGAACGAACATTTGTATTCTTTTATTTTGTTTGTTTCATTTTTGTATTGTTTTTTTCTCCAGGAGCTTACATGAGTAAACTATGCTCACTTTAATTATGAAACAATACACCCAATTTGAGCATTTCACTGTCACGTACTCAAACTTTGACTTTATGAATTTATTTAAAATGTTCTTTTTTGTGAATACACAACAAAGTTAAACTATTTATACTTAATTGCTTATGATGACTTAAAATAAAAACAATGCGACGTCATGTACAGAGGAACGAATCCACCTTCTGCCGCATCTTTTGCTATTCAAATCATACCCCCTATATAAAGGGTTTTTCAATAAGAGGTGTTATTTTGATATTCAAGGACCCAATCAGCAAAGACACGACGTTGTTGATGATCAGCCGGCTTGAGTTCTTGTGTTAACTGAACTTTATAAGCCTTAAGATCCAAGTCTTTATGCAAAATACGGTGTAATGACGTTTGTGGAATGCCTAATTCCAAAGAACGACGAGGAATGGACAAACCTGGGTTTTCTTCAACACTTTGGGCTACAACAGCAATATTCTCAGTTGTTCTTGAGCGACGTGCACGGGTTTTATTCTTCACATCAGCTCTAATTTGTCCACCAATGTCTGTATTGCGGTCCGAATTCGTCCACCAATGTCTGTATTGCGGTCCGACAAGGTGCTTCACGACGACATAAAAACGTTTAGTTTTACGAACCGTCTCTGCCAAATTTTCACCAGTGAATTTTAATGATTTCAATGCGTTGTTGAAGCGTGTATCGTTCCATTTTTTATGTCGTATTTTCTACTTGTCAAATGTCAAAAAATGACAGCTTCAAAAGTGACAGCTACCTATATAGCGGGCTATTCAAAATAACACCTTATTATTATTATAAATATTAAAAAAAAAAACACGTAATTTTATAATAATATTTTAATCCACTCATCACGATATCTTTAATAACCCCATATCATCTTAAGATCGATATTTTAAAAAGTTATAATTGTTTTTGGATAAAAACCATTAAAGGCTTAACAAAAAGTAAGATATATGATATAACAAAACTCAGGATAGATCTTTTGATCAATTTAGGTAGTTTATCCCCATGGAGCTTAATTAAAAGAATCTTCACAAAACTATTCATCCGTTCAAGGTATTAATTTTATTATTAAAAAAAAAAACTCTATAGATTTGGGCGTTTTTAATCCGAAAATGATGTTTTGTTTTGAAGATTTTAATTCTCATCCAATTGAGTGCACAATTTATTTGATATAGAAATAAATCTAAAAATTCGTTCTGCTAAGAGGATTTCTTTTCTATCTTTTTTTTTTTATAAATCTAACTCATACGTTGTTGGATTTCCTATACATTTTTGATTCCATTTCAACCATCATGGGTATTATAAAAATTTCATCAATTTTTCACAGATGACAGAATAAACAAAAAAAAATACATAATTTAATCTGTTAGATACGTTTTGTGTTTCCCTTTGCATTATGCAAACTCATATTTATATACGTTTTGTTTACAGAAATGTACTCTGTTGTCAATTATGACATTTTACACACATAGTTCCACAGCACAAGATTTGTGAGTCTCTTAATATTTTTAAAGACCCCACGTTTCCAGGGTGTAATAAAGTGAATAGAGATCTTTGTGCCCGTTTGCTTGTCATCATCAAACACTGCACTGCATACCGATGGACAGAAAAAGAGTTTTTATTTTATGTCCTTGGGCAAATTTTTGTGTGAGATAATAAAATGACACTAAAAAATCACACGCACCAATGAAATACCTGGTGTCTGGGAGTGAAAATTGCATGCCATCAATCTTTCTAATTTCGACAACAGAGGGCGTCCTGTGTGTATATGCTTTGTGAAATTGTCAATAACTTTTTGGTTTTATTCGTATATTTATGCACACCACTCATCCGTCAGTTGTTGTGTGTTAAAAATTTGTACATTTTCTGGTTTTATGATCCTAGTAGAGAATTTATGTGTGTGTGTCTGTGTTTTTTTTTTTTTTGTTTTTTTATGACACGTCCATATACACTAAACAACAATCCATCATTTTATTAGTGATTGAAGTTTATGTTTTTGAGAAAAAGGTAACATAAACTGTTTTTCTAAATAAAATGTCAAAGTTTTTTTTAGGTTTATCACTTTTGTTTTGGTTTTTGAGGGCAACATTTTTAGTATGCCAGCCAGACAGACACAAGTTCGTTGTTGCGATGATTTATTTTATTTGGCGGGAAATCTCTTTTAATTTGTTCTCATTTTAAATTTAATGGCATTACATAGTTGGATTTTATTTAATTTGTTATAGGATGAATGGCTTGGAATTTATTTTGTTTGGTTTTAAGAGGTAAAAAGATTTAGTTAATTTAGAGTTATTTTTGTTGTTGAAAAGGATGAGACTGTCTTAATAAACTTTAGTCTTAAAAGGTATCAAATTGTGGTTGAAATGTTCGCTTAAAGTTTTCATTTTAATAAACACCTGCAACAAGATTACTTTTCGATGAGAATTGAAAGAATATGATCCGCATTTTTTTTTTATTGATTTGTTTTGCTGTCGTAGTTTTTTCAAACTTTGCGATGGTCAATTTCTTTTCTTGCATTTTTTTATTTCGCATTTAATTGATTTACATTAATCTTGTTTCAAGATTAAATATGTGATTGTTTCGAATAAATTTTATCTCGCATTTTAGTATTTCGCATCATTTAAAATCTTTTCTAACTATTTCGCTTTTTGACATTTTAATGAATTTCGCGCGAAACAGAGACAACAATTTGCTATTTAAATGAATGCTTACGGTTGCTTCCTTTTAATAAGTAATACAAGAATTGCCGTAAAGCTTTTGTGAAATGTAAAGTTTGCGGTATACCCGATGGCTCCTCTGAACATCAACGGTGACACGAATATCGATCTGTCATCAGATAATGGAATGGAGACCAACAATCCAATAGCCAAACCCGAAGATGTTCTTCTTAAAATATTTTCCCATTTTTTTTTTTTTACTTTTGAAATATACACAAACACAAATACAACCGAACGAAAAACGTATCTTTTCCTATTCAGACTAAGAGACATCTTAGGGTCGGCTACATTTACGAACAATTCGACATATTTTTGAAAGTTTCAGTTAGGTATCTATATTTCGAAAGAAAACAATCTGAAACATAATTCCCTTCTTACTTCGTTTTATTAATTTAAATATGCTTATAATAATCTCGTTGTTGATTATCGCTTTAAAATTGTATTGGGGAAAAACACTTACTTTTTTTGTCTTTCATAAATATATTGGCAACATTTCTGAGACAAATATTTCAAAATGTTTATTGAGCATTTTTAATATTTCTAATTATGCTGAAATTAATTTTCGAAAAATATTAAAGCAACACTATAATGTCAAGTAAATTTCTCATGACGCTTATTCCCCGAATCCAGAACATGATTTTTATAATGTGAAAGTTTTTAACACAAAGATAGTTTAGATTTTTTCAGATAAACTATATAGGGTAAATGTATTTCAACTAAAAAAAAACTATGTTTCCTCATTCTAATCACAAAAAAAAACTGTCATATTTTTTTTTCTTACTACGTAATAATATGTCAACATCTTTTTAGTCAAGATTGGCATCAAGAATTTCTTCTAAAATATGTCGCATCTTTTATTGTAAATATAATCTAACATCTTGTCAAACCAACAGTAGTTAAAGCAATAAATTTTATTCCCAACTAAACAAAAAGAAAAAAATTTATTAAGGACCAATTAAGGAAAAAGATAACAACGATACCACCCTGACTTCATGCACGTATATAGATGACATATCAGTGAACATGGGTAATGCGTCACCACACGTGATTTGTCTGGAAAATGTATTTTTATTTCATTCCGGCAAATAGGTCACAAATAAATCAAACACCCAAATTTAACAATAGAAACACAAAAATACGGGATAAAAATTTCATTTATTTCGAAATTAATTATGCCATTATGTAATTTGATAAGATTTCCAAATGTTTGATATCAAAGCATTGTTTTTCATCAGAGATACAAGACGCACGGATTTCGTGTTGTAGTTTTTCGAATCACGATTTGTTTTTTTCTTTTTTGTTCTCCTGTTCGATGTAGTCTTGCTACCTGACCATTTAGGAGTGTTGTTCCAATTTTTTTTTTTTTTTTTTTCAAAGGTTTCTCTGATTTCATTCGCGAACGTGTCGATTGTTCAGGTTTCCTTGTAATTTAATATACCAAACAGGTAATTCTTCCATCATATCAATGATGGCATTTAACACAGTGCACAATACACAGACACGTTGCCGATCCGTTTGTAGGGTACCTTGAATTCCAAAGAAAACCTTGGAGGATTGACACCGACAGAACGTTGCGCGGAGCGGCGGCGAATAAATTCGGTAGATTGGTAGCAATAAAGGCTTTTGATTCTTTTGATTATGAATTTATATTCCCATTGTGTGGATGGATGTGACGACACATTCATGGCTGCTGTATCTATATAGAGGTCTATAGATGGCATTACCAAGGGCGCAATCATAAATCCCATCTTTAACAAGCCCTCTTCTCTGCGTGTATGTCACGCTGTATTCTCAATCAGTAGGGCAGTAAATTTTCATTCTGTCAGCAGGAACGAAATGGAGCAGTAGACTCCACAGGGATCATCTCCCTCCGATCGCTGTTCCTTTTATTTTTCTTTTTACTCACGCTAAAAGTATGTTAATATTGATTATGTAATAATTCTCCAACGTTCATTTTGTATCGATGTAAGATGAGGGATTTTTTTTAAGATTGAATATCGCGATGTCTGGTCCTAAAATTGGTGTTTCGCAATCCATAAATCACTTACTTGTACCGTCCATCCGTCCCCATTGGCAAAAAGTATTATTTTACTTATCGGACAGCCGCCGCCGTTGCCTTAAAGCATCCGACACAGAAAAAAATTCAATTTTTTATTGGAGCACACAAAATGAACAAGATAGAAGAGGACCATGCCAGGATAGCGTTTGGGGTAAAAATAAAAAGTCGAAGCCCTGGCGAATCGATTGTGTAAAGATAAATGCCGCAAATTGTCTTCGATTTACAAAACAACTGTAGATACAAATAAAAAAAAAATACGCAACACGCAATGTTGTTCGGAGTTTATAATAATGAAGATGAAAATTCTGATTTAGTTCGGTTACTCCATGACAAATGGTATACAACAACTATGGAAAACAAGATGTCGTGGATTTTAATTTTTTGTGCTATTTTACAGCATTTAGTGAATCGAATAATTTATTTTTGGTAAAAAGTAGAGCATGAAGCTAAGTGGGCTTATCGTATATTGTTTTATTAAAATCTTATTTTCAGTTGAACATCCATGCAGAACAAGATACCACTAGATATTTGAACATTACTATAAACTGAAAAGAATGTGTGCATATTTTGCAGCTGAAGAATAGTCAAAAGTTCCTAAAATAAAAATAGCCGTTAGTAAACATCAAGATAGTTTCAATTCTAAGGAAAAAAGAATAAACATCTAATGAAAATTCATTAAAAATATTTCAATTTAGAATATATATGTAGATGGATCAGTATTACTTTTTCGTTATACAGGGTGACCCGATGCACCCAGTGCACTGACTCAATGTAAGTAATAACTCTTCGACCAGTTGGAAAGTGAATTTGACAGGCCTTAGTTGATTAAATTCGAAGTCGATAAAAGTAGAACAGCATCCAACTTTTTCCGTGCGCCAACGATACACGTAGACGATTAGCCATACGCCAAAAATCGTTCCATGTAAATCCGCCACTAGTGTTTGACTAGTTGGACGTTGGGCTAGGACAATTTAGAAATCTGCGCTAAAATTCACATTGCTCCAAAGCACTGCCGAATTATTCCGTAAAAGACATTCATGTATTTCGCAAAGTGTATATCGTGTTTCCTAGCTTGTTGACGTGTATTTGAATCTAATTAAAATAGAATAATCTGCCAACTGCAAAAGTTATGGCATTTTCGATTAAGTGGTACATTTTGGTTCATTTTGTCCACTCAGCCCGAATGTTGAATCACGACTAATAAACAATCATCTTTCTACTTTTCTAATCAAATTATGAGGCTATTTTCTCAACAGATAGTAGTTTAATTTCTCAAACTTTCTTCAAAAATACTCTTCAAATTTTATTAATTTTTTTTTTCTCGACAAGCCGGTGAAGATTCCTATTTTTATCACGGATTAAGGGTCAACTTTAATACAAAAACAAAAACTCCACTAGAAAACATAACAATACAATTTATGTTACTTGACTTATCCACAACTTCATTGCATGTAAACAAATGATATTCCTTTCAGCATCTATATTCATAAAATGTTCTGCCAAACTATCTGACAAAATGTCCTTATTCTTATCTACTTCATGCAATATGACCAAAGTCATGACCTGAGCTATGAATTTCGATCCCCAATCCCCTTCAGAAGTTCTCAAAAAAGTTCTTTATCTTTCACAAAAGAACATGGATTCCTATACGAATAATAAAACATATTGGTCCTTTAAATAAATAAATGGTCCTGTCGGATAAGGTTTCTCTATTTTGTGGTCAAAGTTTAAATGTTATTCTTGCATAGAACATACATAACATAAATATGCGCATTCTTCAAGGATATCCCTAACCATTGTGTATTGCTTATAACACAATAACGACACCATTTACAGGTAAAAGTTTAACTTAATTGCTTGCACAAGAGTGTGTGGTTACCTTAATGATCCACCATATAATGCCACACGATGATGTTATCTTTAAGTAGATAGTTTACTTTTGTTTGTCTTTTTGGCCGCTCATGTCTATGCCAAGTTTTTGTGGTTTGCTCTCTACATTCCTTTTTTTTTTCTTGGTTTATAAAAACAAAAGTAATGTATTCAATTAATTTTGGCAATGTTTGTGGGTGCTGAGCATTCATCTAAAGTGGGAACAATGCCAGAAGCAAAAATACTCACAAAAACATGTCTGCATGTAATTTGTAAAACTTGAACTTTGCCATTTTCTATCTAAATGTCCTTCGGTTTGAATTATATTTTTCATAGGACCTTTGGCATTGACAAAAGTCAATCTATGTGTATATTCGCATTTTCCTTCAATTTCCGAAGACCAATCACAATCGTAGAATTAAAAACTCCTTAGGACTGCATATTTATTGTCGAACATTAAAAAAATAATAATCTCTTTAAGTGGGTTTTCCTTAGGATAATTTACAGATACACATTTATTTTTTTGCTAAACCCTTTTCCACATGGAAACAGGAATTTTATAATTATAACGACTCGTAACATTCAATTAAAGGTCTCGTTAAAGATGGAGATGTGTACCATGTCCATTAAAATGTCAGTTTAACAGCCAGTCTACGGACATTGGGGTATCAATTTATTTTAATCCGCAATTCAAGTACTCATTCATTTAAATCTTGTTTTAGAATAATTATGTATACATCTTTGAATATTCTTTTTTTTTTTTTTTGTTCCTTTTACTTTTTAAAATAATAAATTTCATCCAAGCCCTTAAGTGGATTTAAAGAATACTGCAAGGACTTGAGATACACACAAAAAAAGGGTTTATAATTGGGTTATGTTGCGGATTAATTTCTTTCTGAACATTTATATTTCTTCTTATATTAAATTTCAAGTCCTTGTACAAAAGCGAAAGAGAGAGTTCATTGTCCATTCGAGGATAATATTAATAAATGAGATTTATGAAACACTATAGACCGTAAAAGGGATTTTTTTTTTATTTATTTTTCAATTCCCTAACAAGGTGGTTGATGCAATTTGGGGTTTAAGTACTTGTGATTTGTGGAAGTAGTAATTTTTTAATGGAGGATGGGAAATATAAAGGGATTAAATTAATTTAATACTTTATTAAATGAGAAAATTAATTTCTTCGAATTGCGAATGTGATTTTAATGTTTTATTTTCTCTTTCTTTAGCTTGAGTGATATTCTATATTTTTGTTTGCAGTTCAAAGAGAAATGTTGAGTGTTTTTAATTAGATTATCAAAAATTTAAACTAAACACAAAAGAAAAAGTGTTATTAAATATTTAGGTTAGCAGAAAAACAATAGAAAAATTAAGGATATTTTTTGTAAATTTAAATTAGGTAACTAATAATTTAAATTAGGTAACTAATTTAATAAAATAAATCACAATCAAAAAATATAAGATTTTATTAATTAAAAATAAATTAAATTGTTAATCAAAAGTTTAAGAAATTTTTATTAGGTACTTTTCCTTAATGTATTTTGTTGGTAAATCTGCTATTGTAAAATGTGTAGTTTTGGTCATACTACGCTGAATAGCCCCTTAGAAAAAATATGGCTGCACTGTCTTTTCAACTTAGTTTGTAGCTTCGTTTTTTAATATAAAAAACAATACTACGGCCTGGGGGGTACCTAAGTAGAAACATTAGCAAGGGCAAATTGTTGAAGAATTACAAAGAGAAAAATGAATAAAACTCCAAATTTTGTTGAATTGTCATGCTATTTCTTCGTCGCCTAATATTTTTGACTTTCCCGTGTCCAGATGATAAGGCCACATTTCAAAATACATTTTTATGCAGGGTGTCCCGGATATGAGGACAACATTTTTTGGGATATAATTCAAAGAAAATACCATTAATACTAATGGCAGAAATTTAAAAAAGAGCAATTCCTGTTTAAAGATTTTTTTAATTCTCGCCAAATGTTATTAAAATTAAAAACTAAATTTTACTATACATCATTATAATTAAAAAAATGTAGATATTATGTATAATTTGAGCTTGATTTAAAAAAATTAATATTATTATTAAAACTGCAAGATTTTTTATGATAAAATTATGACATAAACAAAACGAATTTATTACTGATCTGTAAACAAAATATAAAAAAAACAATATCAGCTCATAATTTATATATAATCGTATAAACATGCGAAATGTAATCGATCCAAGCGTTTACTTTACAATCTTTATACATGCGGAATCTTATAATTTAAAAATAATTTTATTCGTCGAGATGTACGATCACATACATAGGTACATATACTATCTACAATTATGTATATATGTATGTACTACATACTTAAGAGTGATAAAAAAGAAATCAATAAAAGTTCATTGAGTCGATTCAATGTTCATGAATTACTCAGTAATAAAGCCTGAATGTCGTTGGGTCGGTTATAAAATTTCTCGACAGAGTATCGTTTATCTCTATTTATTTAATGAAAAGATATTAAAACTTGATGTTGTTGTTTTTTTTTTTTTTTTTAATAACTTACCTCACATGTTAAAGCATTGAGGTAGGTGTATGATTGGATAAGTAAATATGGATACATTCTCTATACTTATTGCAACAGAGTGTCAGAATATTGTAGTTGTTGTCGTCGACACGGTCGGATTTTTTTTTATTTTTTTATTTTCAAATCTTTTCCTTTAGTCATCAGTTGCGTTTCGAATCTCAATTAAATGGTATTTACTTGGCTTTTAGCACGTACATACCGTTCATATTGATGTGTAAACAACACAAATCAAAAATAACGCTTGGAATAGCTCAGCAGTATAACTAGAACCATATTTGTAATACGTACCTACAAGTTCTGGAGGCGGTAATATAATAATTATAGAGAATTATAAAGCTGCAACAATGTTGCTAACTGGTGGCTTAAGAAATATTGTAAATTAATAATTACTACTCTGACAGTAATGGGTGAGTGTTATATTAATGTATAAAGGCCTCACTTATATGTGTATTTGAATAAAAAACTATAGAAATTTGTATACATACGCTACAAACTAAAGTTTATTGGGGTTCCACAAGGTTTGGACTTTATAAAGGGGAACTTTAATTTGAATGCTTGTAAGTAATTGTTAACTCTTGTTAGCAAATTTCTTTTGGGATTTTTTTCACTGACTGTTGGGTAAGTCATTTACAGATTCTTCTTCCTTCTAATAAATCTGTTAAATAAGCATTTAAAATATAAATTTCCCTGTGAAATACCTATATAGTATCGTAAAAAATTCAACATCTTTCGTCCTGGCAAAATTCATCTTAATTTAAATCTTAACTTCTCACATACATGCTCATCTTCCTAATCGCGACTTTGACAAAGAAAAAAGCTATAAACAGTTGAGAATTTATTATTTGCCATGAATTAAGTTGTTGTAAAGAAAATTAGCAAAGTGAATTATGTTTATTGCTCCAAAGGAGAGAAGCTCTGATAACAAATAGACAGATTATCACTGTCATTATTATATGCGTTCATGTCTGTCCTTTCTTCTCCGGACATCGATAGATAGATTGTCTATATAAAATAATTACTCTCAAGTAGTCATTAAGTCCTCTCTTGTGTTTGCTTTCATTTTTGTCGTCATTTTTGTTGCTTATCAAACAAGGATCATTAAAAATTTTCCCTCATCACAAATGTGAAGTATATTAGTGAAAGTGAGTAAGTACGACTATTTATACATGAGAAAGACATTAGAACGATTAAAATCTGCTTCAAACTATATATAATGTAATGTATATCTATAATAGAGAAAGAGCCACACACTCTTATAAATCACTTTGTAAACGAAATAAAAGGGACATTAATTGGTGATAAAAAATGATAAATGAACAATGCGAATAAATTTATGAACTTCAAACTAAAAAAGGATATAGACAAAAAATTACACTGTTCGACGGGCTTTCCTATATAAATTTTGTTAAGTTCTGCATGTCTGCTTTGATCGGGGGAGTGAAATAACGTAAGAAAAGGATAATTTATTGAAGATAAAAAGACAAATAAGGATAACATCAACACGTGAAGAAGCTATATACATAGGTAGGAGTTTGTGTAAGGCAAAATTCATAGACGACAGACATGCGATTAAAATTGTCTGGCCATAGATTCTTTTTGAAGGTTAAGCTTTAGTCTGAATTATCGTGGGAAGAACTTAAGTGATAGGTTATAACACTTATTTGCTGTAATACCGTTATGCTGCAGTTGGGAAATGTTGTTTATTTGAAGAACATAAAACGATATGGGTAATTCTTCATATAAATAGGTCCTTATTGTCGGTCCCGAATAGAACATTTGACAGTTAAATACATAATTAAAAACAGTTACAATTGGTTTGTTGTTCTCTTAACATTCCTAATGAACATATTAGATACATAACGAAATTTTTTATGTTTTAAAATATTTGTTTTTTTTTCTATAATTTCTGCGTCAAACGTTAACGTGTGTAGAAATCCTTTAAGTGACGAATTATTTATATTCAGGTGAATAATATAAACTAAAGAAATATGGTTTCCCATCAATACTTCATCTTTATTAACAAATGCACATGGAGCCATATATGGACGTTACAAGAAACGCGTTGCGTCTCCATTTACTCATGCATTTCTAAAAATTTTTCGCTTTATATATCTTACCAACGTCGAATCTCTCGAAAATATTATCATATCATCTTCGAAACTACAAAGTCCAAAAAAGAAAAGTTTTGTTTTCTATATATTTTTTGCAAGTCCTTAGAACTTGACTCTCGAGCTACTTAACTTGACGGCAGTTTTTTCTCTGCTTGCGTATATAGAGATAACAAATACAAAATTTAGTTTTGGTAAATTAGTTTTAACTGTTGTTTTAATCAGGCTTTTTCGCAGATTTAGGAGTCGACGTAGAATAATAAAAAGCCATATATGGCTCCTTAGCAGTAGAATAAAATTAGAAATGTTTTTTAAAAGAGAATCAAAGACTTCATCAAATACAGTGAAAAGGTCTACTTGCGGAAAGCTCCCATAAACGGAACATCCATAAGCGGAAACCTTTTTGGTGTCTCTCTCTTAACCGGATAGCTCCCATAATCGGAGCAACCGCGAGTGTCCGCTTATGGGAGCTTTAAATGTATTTTGAAATACAACTTTCGAATAGAGACTTTGATTTGTATTGTGGACAAGAATCTAGTACCTGCTGGAGAACTTAGCTTTCCTTAAAATTGTATAGATAGTACCATTGAGTTAATACAAATAGAGAAATCATTTGGAAGTTTCAAACTTTGCTTGTAGGATGTCGTTACTATCGACATGATTTTTTTTTTACGCTAGTAGCAATTATTCTTGAGTCAAAATGCACGAGAATTAGAGAAAAGCAAATACAAATGTATGCAGAAGTGTTGTTTGGTTTGGTTTGAGGGATTTTCGTTACAGAGAAAAAATTACTCGATATACTCATTTAGCGACATCTACTTCGGTGAATTTGAAACCATATTGATTCCTCTACGAGCATAAACTCAATGAGTACTCAACTTGTTGTAGGTACGAATTTTCCTCTTTTCTTGCCTTTATCTCATTTCTGGAATTTAGTAAATTCTTTGCCCTTTCTCTTATCTTTTATTTTTAACATTATATAGAATGTATACATATACATGTGTGAAGACAATGTCTTTTCAAAACAATTTTAAAGCATTTGGAAAACTTATATATCTATAAGCTTCTGCAACTACAAAAAAAATTAAATGGCGCCCAACGCGATTTTTTCAAAACCCGTATTATGTAAGTCATTAATCCATTTGTGTATCCTTATACCAACTTAAATTCAAAGCTATTATATTACATTCAATAACATTAAGCACCGGTCCATATACATACATAAGTATATAAATATATTATTATGTATTTTGATAATGACAGCCAGCGGGATATAACATTTTCGAAATAACCCCTATATTTTGAAAATTTTATATCCAGCTTTATATGACAATAGCATACGCACTTTTTTGCAACAACAAAAGGGTTGGAACAATCATTATTTTCGCATTTTCAAGGTAAATCTTCTCCCTTCTACCGGAAGTGCGTAAAACTTAACAATGGCTAATGTTCTTCTTTTTTGTTTAAATTTAAAAAAAAAAAAAAATAAAGCTTCAAACATCTGTCAAATTTTTGCCACAGGCAAGAACAAGGCATCAAATTCCTTTTTTCAATTATTTATGCAAATTAAAATTATTTGCAATTGCCCTGCCCAACAGCAGTTGTCCAAATCATCTGCTGATGGTATAGAAAAATGGACATGACGGTGTGATCCTGTTTGGCATGTGCTAAAATTTTCCAAATATCATTTGTAGAAATGTACGTATAAATTTATTTAGATTTGCAAAGTATTCAAATGCAAATAAGTTGCAATAAAAATAATTTAAATTTTGATATTAAATTACCACTATCAATCTATATAAATCTGTGAATGAATGTGGAATTTCTGCCAAACTAGCCATTGGATTTAATAAGTGGTTTTCATCTTTCTCTCTATTTCGTATTCTATACAAATTTGTTCGAATGTCCTGTGCCATTCACTTTGTTATTTTTTTGTTGGTATTTTTTTGAAAAAGCGCATAACTGACGTGAAGCAATTTAGTTGATATTCATATTTTATTTAGAAGTTGCATCCTTCTCTGGGATTCTTTTATTTTTTGTCCTTATTTTTATTTTGTCTGTTTGTATTTTCTTTTGCTATTCATATTAAAATGCAAGGGACTATCAGTAGTCCTTTATCATTGTCAGATTGTCTGCTGAATGAGCTGCTGTTGAAATGAAAGTGATGAGTAGGATGTGACTATAAGGTAAGGTTGAGAGTTTTATTTTATTTATTTTTTTTTTCTAAAGAAAATGAAAAATTGCACAACAGAAAAATGTTTGCCTCAAGGATTTATTTTTCCTTGTATCTGTTTCATTTTTAATAGAACAACATCGTCGGCATTAATTTCACTTTCTCTGTTGGCTTTTTTTTTGCTTTTTTTTTTTTTGTTGCATGCAATGTCATGATTGGGATAAATGAACTTTTTGAAAGGAGGTAAGCACTTTGGAGGGCTTATTTGGCACTGGTTATTTGTGTGAAGCTACTTTAGAAAAAAAAGTTCCATACAGGCTTAGTATATAAGATTTTAAAGTTAATTAAAGCAGTTCGTCATCGTTAGTAATCTAAGTTGGGTCATTTAAATCAGTTTTATTGCAGACCATCGCTGAATGCATTTTCCGGTGATAATGATCATATAAGTTTTACATTGCCTTGAAGTTAAATGTTTCTATTTCTTTGTCAAACAATTCACCGGAATTTTCTTTTTTGCTTCAAGGAAATCATAAAATTAATACATTAATTTTAAAATGCAATAAAATCACAACCAACACGAATTTTCTTGTTCAACCTCATAAAAAAATATTAAATTTTTCCCCATTGAGGTTTATTATCAAAAACACATCGAATGATATATGTCATTCATTCTACAAGGACCTACGACAATATTCATCAAAACAAAACATTAAAATAATAGAATAACTGTATGAAAAATATTTAAAATTAGACACGAATAAGCTATAAAATAAAACGATATAGACTGGCGAACAACAAGTAAGAATTTTCAATTAAAAACGATCATGAAAAACACATAATATTTCAACAATGTATGTTTTGCCACAAATATAATCAACATTCAATACTTAAAAGCCAAGGAAGTAATTTGCATAGCAATATATCATAAAATTATGATACTACTTAAGAATATGTTGCCTTCTACGTAATAACTTATGATCATAAGAAAAACTTGAAATATATATTTAGAACTTTGTAAAATAACCTTGGTTGATAAAGTTAATTTTTGATTTGAAAACATAATGTTATGAGATTTATTGGAATTGAAGTATTTGGAAACTTTTGTTGATGTTTTCTCTAATCACAATTTAGGCGGATTGACTAAATTTAGTAATAAGATCGATGTTATGTGGAAAGTTAATAACTATAAAAAAAACCTTATCTTCCTTATGAGTAAACATACGAAAAAGTTAAAAAAAAATTGCATTGTGGTTTCTGGTTCCTGATATCAGGCTTTCTGATTCGGGACTTTAATCTTTTACCTCTTCTGTAAGCTTTTTTCTAATTTCGGCCTGATACTTATCTCCTCTTCCTCTTGGTATTGGATATAAGTTTATATAGAATGCCAGCCCAGCTCCTTATTTTTGGCTCCTTGAATCTTCGGAAATTATCTAATACTCGACTTGTGCTTGTTTTTTCTCGGTTTCTTGGCAGCAGTACATACGAGGTGGATTTAAAACATGGGAATCTTCTGTGTATTTCGTTTCGAAAGTGAATGCTTCGAAAATTATATATATTAGTGAATTTAGAATTACAAAGAAAGAAGTCGCTGATATTTCTGATATGTTCTCGGCTGACGATTTTACCTCTGAATACTTCTCCAGGTTGAGATAGAATCTCCGTCCGGTTACGAACATCGTTTTCAATTTATAGAAGTTTATCCATATTGGAATTTTTAAATTACTTAGGCCATGAATAAAGAAAAATAAAATTAGTATGGTTTCGGTTGCAAGGTAGTCCGGTCAGAATCATCGATCGTTTTTTAATCAGTTTTGAGCTTTTTTTAGTGCAAACTTTGAACCGATCGTTTTTGATCTGTCCAGGATCAATACAAAATGCATAGTGACAGTGAGTGGTATTGCCTTGCAGGTTAGTTGTATTATTACAAGTATTTTCATAATCCTCAATGATTTTGGAATTCAACGAAACATATTCGAATGTTTTTGAATTGTTCACATATGTACATGTTTTTTTGAACTTTTTCAACTATGCTGGGTACATTAAGTCGCGCTAGCATTTGCATTATACGGTAAGGACGGCTAGTATTCTCGTTGTGTTTCTTCGATTGTTACTTTGAAGCAGAGATAAGCCTGAAATACCCTCAATAGAAACATAACCAATATTAAGTAATTATTTTACTTCCAAATTTACTTCTTTGATACAGAAACCGTGGAATTCAACACTGGGTATTAAACCTATAGTCTGTCCACTAAAAATTGGCAGTACAGGGAAGATAGGGATGTTTGTCTCTCATTCGCACTTCTTTGCTTTCCATAAGGTTATCTTCTTTCAAAAGCTCTAACAGGGTTGCCGTAGTAAGCATTTTGAATTGGAAAAAACTGAGAAAATATGATGTAGGGTTACCTTTCTTCTTTTTTAATTAAAATTATTTTCTTAATTTTTATTTATAAAAATGAAATGAAATTTATCTTTTTCCACACCACCAAGAGGTAAGATAGTAGGCGTGTTTTTGAAGTAGGCCTAATCCATTTTAAATAAAAAACAAACAAAAAATAAAGAATTTATTCATAAAGATTAATATAACAAGCAAAATAAATAAACAAGCATAACAAAAATAAATATAAATTCATCTATTAAATAAAAATATGTACATTTATATATAAGTAAAGGTATTTTAATCACTCTTTTTTTTGGGCGCTTAAGTCTTTCGATGTTTTTGAATCCATTATAAACTAGATGAAGGAGCACAACAGTAGCAAACTTCTCAAAAAATTTACGTTTAAAAAAAAAACGTACTTCACATTAATTTCAAAACACTAATCACAAAATAGGTACACGAAACTACAATACCGACCGCCCGCGCGCTTTAAAAACCTACGCAAATAAGAAAAAATATACACGAAATATCAACCGACCGACCGGCACGAGAATCTACGCAAATAAATTCTTTAAAGACAACAGCTTACCTACATTTTTGTAACTGCATTTTAAGATTTTCCCCACATAAAAAACACAAACATGATCAACAAAAACACTGCACGATAACACTTTTGTACTAGTAATATGCTCATCTCAATATTTCATTATCATTTCATCAATAAAAGGTATTTTTTAAGCTCTAAAATCAAAAGTTCCTCAACAGAAACTCAATATAAAAAAATACGAAACGAGTTACCAAATTGACAAAGGTATCTCTGTTCGAATGGATGTTAAAAGAGAGTTGAAATGCATTAGCCAATCAGTGCGTATTCAACTGTACGCTAGGCAGGTCGTTGTGGGATCTATGTCGGATGCGATCGAAAAATCATTGGCGGGTAAACATTTTTTAAATGGGGTTTCTTTCAATTCAGTATGGTGCACAAATAAGGCGCGCTACTGATTTTGAAAAAGCTTCCCCATAAGGCCTGTACTGCCAATTAATAGAGGACAAACTATAGAGACTTTACAGGATACAATTTATGTACGTTTTCATTTCTTTTCATTTATTGCCAAAAAAAAAACAGCATCCAAGCTTAGCTCATTTAAATATATAACAATTTCCAATTATAGCAAGGCCAAGTAAAAAGTGATTACAATCCTTTTCATATAAATTTTAAGAGAAATTAAAAGAGAAATTCCTCCAGTACCTCTTTCAATCTATCTTTTCAAGCAAATCTACATCTTATTTATAAATTTATTTCACTTTCTATAATTTAGCTACAAAATAAACAATTGAAAAAATGAATGGCATCTATGGAACGCATTGCAAAGAAATTAAGCGTTGCAGATACAATTTCTTTCAGCGTTAATTCAAATTTTCTTATTTTTTACTTTTGTTTATTTTTTTAGATCGCTATGCCATTAACAGCTCATTTCATTTACTATCTCGTGAAAAATTAGTTGCATAAAAATAATAAACTATGTAGAAAGAAAAAATGTTAGCGAACTCGCATTGCCTTGTAGGCGGTCATTACACTCTCGATGCAACTATAGCCAGGCCTGCAGCAATAGTTTATAGATAGATAAATGACAGTGGTGGTGGTGATGGCGGCTACAAATTCTATTGACCGTAGTCATTGCTGCTGCGGGTTGTTGGTCGTTTTGCCTTGGCTCGCCATCTTACGCGACTTATTATGTGGGACTTACTTAACCGCACTGGCAAATTCATATATTGTATCTTCGTATATATCTATCTATCTTTTTCGTTGCGTTTGATGTGCAGCTGAATGTATGTGATTATATTACAATAATTATTTGTCAGAATATTTATGGACATTATTACACCTCAACATGTGTGTGAAAAAAATAACGCAGAATGTTAAGCAAATTTATATACTTAAATACATTTATATCTATTTGATGCGTCATCATTTGCAGACACTGACCTAATCCTACTGTATCGCGTGCAACAACTTAATAAATTGCCACATAAAATTAGATACTTGAGATACGATACTTTATATTATCTTCTTATATATGTGCCGAGTGCGGAGTATGACTTTGCCGTCTATATATCCAGTAAGTCTTCTTTCTGCCAATCGATGTCGGCCGTATCGAGTGTTCATGTTTGTGCTGATCTCGAAACTAAAACAAAATAAAAACATAAAGAAACTACTTCAAGCACCGCTAAGGAGAAGTAGGTACTTCAAATGTGCTTTGCGATCAAATATTGGTTCAATTGGTGGGTAGACAGAATAGATTAAGTGTTTTAGATACATATAGCTGCATAAATGTATATAATGTTGCAAAGTCAGAGCTCGATGAACGACGAGAACGACGACGGTGATGGTCTCGCCATGATTCAGATCAATGATCTCTAAATGTGATCGTGGTGGTCGTTCGTGTTTAGTAATCGGTAATCCAAACGCTATTTGCTGCTTTTAGTGGCTTAATTTTAGATGATCGTATTTATCAAGTGGAAAAGAGTTTGTTTATAGATAATACTATTGATTGTGTATTATCTGTAAACAAATTTTCTAATCTATATATTCATACATAGATATATATGTATGAATTATAACTGTTGTAAAAATAGATTTACCTATCACAAGTAAGATAAGACTATCAAATGTTTTCTTAAGTTTGAATGCAAACTACGAAACTTGCAAATTAAAGACTTAACTATGGCCCTTATTGCGAGTGTCGTTTGACTTTCGATGCGATAAAAGTCGAAAGCATCGATAAATTTTCGTTTTGGTATTTTATAACTTGATCGACAGAGATATCTGTTACTGTGAATAAAGAATACGCTTATTGTGAATAAACCTTATACTTTGGCATTTGGGGTAGTGTCAGTGATAGTACATGTAGGGACAAATTATTTGTTAGTTCTAGATTGAGTCAAAAAGTTTTTCTAATTTCACATTTTGTTGTGATGCAATGTATAACGGATTCATTTAAAGCACAAAGAGCACGCACACTAAAACAAACTAACAGCTAGAAGCCACCTTGTTACCTGTGTGCCTGTAAAATTAGTCGAAGATTTTCCTTAGTTCTTATGTAATATTTCATCATAGGAAATTTTTCGGGATATTTCTTACAAACAAATGGGCTTTTTAGTTTTGCAGTTTTATCAAAGTCATATGTTTCAGTCAGTCCTATATTTTTGCATTTGACAGTTAGCAAGCAAATTTTCATTAGTTAGTCCAATAAATAATTTTTCTTACAAAAAATAAAAGATTAAATTCATATTTTCTTCAAGAAAAAATTATTTTATGTTATTTGTGATTGTTTTACATCATTTGTTTGTTGGATATCAATGTAAAAGTAATAAAATAATGCAATAGGAAAATTGTGTTGATATTTTTTAGTAATAGTTAACCGAACCTATGCTTTGTGTTTTATTTTGCATTTATTATTAAATTGCTCTTAATTATTGTCCTGTTATTAAAAGAATATTATTATTTTAGAAACAATAAACCAATTAAAAAGAAATGCACATAATTTTGTTGAGAAAATAAAACTCGTTGTACGCAGTCGATCAGAAAAATATGAACGACAAAGATCGATAGTTTATACGAAATTTTTCCTTTAAAATTGAGATTCGCAATACCAAATCAAATCTTCGATTTTCGACTATCAACAAAAGTTGTTTATTGATAGAAAAACGACACTCGCAATAAGGGCCTATATTAAATGGAAAAAGGAACGATACGAAGGTTTTTTCAAACCTTTGCTCACCAAAAATGAACAGAAATCATAATCATCAGTTGCGACCGAAAAATAAAAATTAAAATTACAAATTCGAAGTCACCAGCAAATTTACTGAGACGTATGTCATTAAAAGGTCAAAGGTTGGTTGTAACATTTGACTTTCACTTGGTTTTCTAATTTCACAGAGTACATTCAGATCAAGAGTGAAGTTGGAAACCACATTAGTATTTTTTGGTAGTCAAACCTTTACTAACATGCATTTTATTTAGTTATGAGATGAAAAATCAAAATAGAAATCGTCCTCTTTTTTTAAATGAACAACTTCCCAGGCTATATTTTCCAATAGCTGAACCTAACTTTAAAGAAGTGCCCGACATTACTAAGGGAGTCGAGCTTAGATGGCTCACAGGTGGAACAATCCAGAACCACAAGACTTTTAGACATGTTTTAAGGTCGTATAAGGTCAATTTGACAAATCTCACAAGCAGTTATTAAGGATAAAGCGAAGAGTTGGGAGAGTTGTGAATTGTGATCCTTTTCTATATCGTTAAAAATAAAGAAGCAAGTAAATGTTTAATGATCAATTATTTATAACAAGTCTCTTATAAAGCGAGTATTGTTATTGAATATAATTATTATTGATCTTCCAATAATTTATTCGAAAAAACCTTCATTGATCATTCAATATTCTTAATTAGTTTTATTTAAATAATTCATCATTCTAATAAAATTAATAATAATTCAAAAAAATACCAGTACCAACAATTTCTTTCGATGTATACATTCTGCCAATTGATAAATTTGTATATCTTTTTTCTAAAATGTTATTGATTTTTGTGTCAAATATGATAAAAGTTTTTACAATCAATCATTTATGTACTGTACCACCTAATCAAATAAAAGAAATCATATTATTTCCACTTAAAAATATAAATTTGATATTTCTTGCAGACAATACAAGTAATTGTATATAAGTTGTGGGTGCAAATGCTCAATAAATCTCAATGAAAAGTTGCTACGAGTAATTCTATATTCATTACTCATTTTCATTATCTTGAAACATTATGTCTGACCTTAAAAAGATTATTCAACTGCTTGGCACAGTAATGTATATTTAATATACATGAAGAAAAAAGATAAAAAAAAAAAAAATACAACAAGCCTACCATGAATATGGGTAATTCGTATCTCATATGACAAGTCAAGATCTCCATAATATTGTATTTGTATATCAAGTGTAGAAAGGCGAGAAAAAACAAATAAAATTATTATTAAATATCCAAGAAAGGAAAATGAACTCAACTAAAAGATAAATAAAGATATTCATATAGTACAAGATATACCAGCTGCTGGTGGTGACGGCAATGATGGTTGATTTTCTGATAGAAAAAAAATATAAATAAAATAAAAAAAAAAAATAATAATAAAATAATGCTTTATAAACAGAGATATTCTGGGTCAATGCCACCCTCTGTGCTTAAGCCTGATGCATGTATATTTCAATCCCACATTTCTTAATTAAGTATGGATTTTTTTTTTGCGCTGATTAATAATTGAAAAGAAACAATACGTGTTTCTCTAATATAATTTATATTTTTTAATTATTGTTTATTTTTATTTTTTAAAAATATTACGCAAACAAATTGAATAATAACAAAATTCAATATCTCTGTATCTTTTGGAATGTATTTTTGTAGTATGTTTTTTTTTTTTATTGAAAATGTCGAAAGTTTTATTAGAGCCATACAACATTTAATTTAAAAAATATATTGACATTATAATCAGACGATTTATTAGTCTTTAGGGGCGTAGAGTTGCGTCATGCCGAACATATGCTGTAGATAAATAGCTAGTCAATTATTTTTGTTTATATTTTTGCTAAAAAAAAGCAACAGATGTGATTTCGTTTTCGTTTAGTGACAGTTTATTCTTTTTATGTATGTTTAAGGTTGATTTCAATAGATTTCAATGGTTACATTTTTTTTTTTTTAAACATACATACATACTTTTTTTTAAACGTAATTTTTTTTGCCAAAGAACTGTTTAAGTTAAATCTGCAAAAATCTGCTTTAATAGAACTTCCTATAATCCGACAATAATATTGTTTTTAAACGTCAATCAGTTAACATGACTCCTCTAACGCCAACAGACGTTTTATGCCCAGTTGATTTAAGCACTTTTAAAATATTTATTCGGGATGTTAAATCTTTAAGTTACATTTTTTTCTACAAGGCTATCAAACTAAAGGCGAGATTAAAGTCCTATTTTGTTAAAATTATATTAAGCGTCTTCTATAAAACAAAAAACAATTAATGTTCCGAATTAAAGCAGAAAGATATAAAAATGTATTTTATCAAAAACTGACTGTCTGACATGTAGTTTTGAAATACCGATAAATTTTATAACTACGGTAACTTAAATGGTTTTAACATTATTTAGTATATTTAGTAAATTTAAACTATCTGCCATTATGTTTAACTCTAAAAAAGCAATCAACTTAAATAACGGGGTACCAACTTTCTAATTTAGAAACTCGTATTACAAAAGACCTAAACCTATACGTATACCTAATGTAAAAATAAAAAGTTGTTTAAATTAGTTGAGGTTTGAAAATACAATCATCGAAGTAAAGTATTGTACCATGAAACTTACAATCAATAATTGATAATATTTAAAGCTTTAAAAGTACAAAGTGAAATATCGTTTAAAAAAGATTTTCTTCAATGTTCGGTTTTTTCTGGCATTTAGTAGGTAGGTACTGACAAAAATACATTCGATTAAGTTCTTTTAGGACAACAATAATTAAAGTTTCTTTAGCAAACTAATAGTTTGGATCAACTTTTTCTATTACTCGTCTTTAAAGTCTGATAATCACATCATCTCTCATTCTCTCATGGCTTATTTTTGAATTTGTACAATCAATACGATTATTTACACGTGGCCTTCATCGTCTACGAATTACACTCGAGTTCATGACCATATTTAAAGGTTATTTGGTGTTTTTATGGTTGTTCTAATGTAAACAACATACTTAGCGGCTTAGCGTTGTAATTTGTTTAAATTCTATTTTGTTTTTTGTTTTTTATTATAAATTTCAAATTTGTTAGAGTTGTAATATCCACAAATTATGATTTGTTTACTTAATAATCATTTTTCTTTTTCTTTACAGGTAAGTGCTAATTAATTGAACAAAAGTTGTAAGTATGTTCCTGTTCTGACTTGAAGACATTAAATTTTTCCTACATATGCGAACAAATAATGTTTTTAATGATTCAATTTTTGTAAGGCAATATTTAATTTGTTTTTCAATCATTCACTTAAATTTTGTTAAGTTATTATGGACATTTGATATTGCAAATAAGTTTAAATCAATCTTATTTAGTTGAAGAAACTTAGCACTTAACGAAAATTATTTAACTGTTTATAAGTATAACAAATGAGAGAAATTTTTTGATGCTTCAATATTTTTTCTCTTAATTTCTTGTGAATATTGTAAAACCTTAAACAAATAAATACATTTTTTGACATGACAACTTTCTGACGAAAACCAAAGCTTAGTCACTTCAACACAATTTATCTTTTTTGTGTGCGGTTATAGTTTTACATTACTTGACTTCATGAAGTCAAATGATATAACTACTCCTAAGAGGAATTTAGTAATTTCTTCGCATGAAGGCAGGTTCCGAACCTAGAACCATGAGAGAGTCTCACAAACTAAACAAAATGCTATAAACGAAGCACAACTTTCAAAGATAAAATGACTTGAAAACTTGTATGTTTCGACGGGATCAGCATATTATGTAAGAAATAAATTAGTGATTAGTAATGGAAAAAAGTCCATAATATAATTTATCAAAAGGATAACTAATAAAGATTCAATATGGCTTCCCGGTGGGACAGAAAGTCTTTGACAAAATCCAAATATCAAACGTAATACCTAATGGGGTCACTTGAAAATTGTAACTCTAATTTTGAAGCTTACATTGTCAATAAGGACAATAAGAGGATTGAACGCAAGGAAAAGATCTTTTGCCTATTTGGCTGTATGGCAGGTTAAGTACGTCCATCGTGAGAATTGTGTCAATCACTTTATTCTGCATCTTAAGGAGTCATGTTACTTAAAATATTTAGAATCTCTTCTTTAAGAAGTTGAGTTCGAAAAAATTACGTTTCCACTAAAAGGTCTACAACAGGAAATAAGTTCGTACAACTGAACTTAACCTTACTTAACAATTTCTCCGCAAATTGCTTTTGGAGAAAGTTTAACGCACCTATAAGTATTACCTACCTCTTTCGGTAATGGAAAATGAAATTTTTTTTTTTCGAAGGGCATTTCATTACTTCATTTCTCGTTTGACAAGTAACCGATTGCACTCTAAATGCTTAATTAGTTGTCATCATATATCTAATAATCTGTGTGTGTATCTATAGTTACGCAGTCTCCATCACTTTGCACTTTATTTTTAGAAACAAAATAAAAATAAAAGACAATTTTCTCAATTAAATGCACAAGTAAACCTGTCAATCTTAAAAATAATAAATAAATCAAGCAGAAATTGTGCTCTTGAGACAAAAAACTCTATAATATTCAATCAAGAGGGGAACTTCGCCCGATTGGATTGTCTGAAACGTTTAATCAACTTGGATATTCACTCGACCAACTTAAGTCATAATCAATTAGCATGAATAGCAATTAAGTTACATACAATATCTATCAAAGGGAAAAAAATTAGATATACAAAATGGGCACAACATATAAATACGTGCGCGGTGCACACACCTTCGCTTCCTTTGCCAATTTATTTTTCTATTCTCTAGTCTCGGTTGTGTACACGGTACGTGTCGTTGAGAAAGATAAAAGTCCACACAACACGCTCATTCGTCATCGTGGTGGCGTTTAAACGCAATATTGCGTTGCTTTTTTTATCTATTGCATGCCAGTAAGTTGAATGAACCGTGGCGTAGTCAGCATTCACCGTGGACTATTATGTCACATAGATACTCCACCAACTCACTCACATAACAGACCATGTGCGTTTCTAATAAATGTTGCCATATTTGCAATCAAATATTATTAAAGCTTTTCGTAACAATGCCCCAGCCAGACACAAAAAAATTAAATAAAAAATAAGATACATCCACGCATTCGTGAGATTGCACATATAAAAAAGTATGTATTATCTTTTTTATCTCTAATTGATATCCGAAAAAAATGTCGACGTTGCTTTTACTTGTAACTAGCTAGAGAAAAGAAATGTTTTGCTAACTATCAAGATACATTTGTATATTTGGCACTATAGTATCGTCGTGAAACATAAGTGTTGTGTGCAGCAAACCAATTGGTATGGATCTTGTTGCGATCGTGGAGGAGGCACGTTGCACATACGACGATACCTGAAGACAGCTTTGCTTGCCTCTGATACTGCATTAGACGAACGATATTGAATTGAGCGGCACGCACACATTTATAATATGCGGTTTCAATGAACCGCATGATGGAGGCTTATTTTTATGAGCTAAAGATCTATGCCAAAAGTCAATGAACGAACGATTGAAAACGTTTGAAAATTGCATGTCGATGTTGGTTGTGCACCGCGGCATAGTGGGGTATAAAATAAGAGAGATATTTTATTTTTTTTATCAAGTTTTTCTAGGATTAATGTGTAGGTTTTCATTTTTTAACGACCTTATAGTTTCGTGGTCTGGGACACTTTTGAGGTTGAAAGTAATGTGAAGAGACTATAAAATTGAATGCACTCAACTAGTAATAATAAAAAAAAACGTCCTCGTTTCTACATCATGGCACGATTAGATGTTGCGGTACACCATATAAGTACGGCCCGCCTGATGCCTTCATTCTTTATACAGACAATAAATCATTTAAAAAAAATTTTAAGTAATGCGTATTTTATTCTAATTTGGATGTTAGTTTGTCTGAATTTCAAAAAGGTTTATTGTTTGTGTGCATTCAAAACGTTTTTCAATGCTCTTACTCATGAAAGTTAAATATTTTATGTCGGATAGTTTATGTAGATAAAAAAAGTGTTTACAGTCGCTGACTGTAATACGAAATGCGTTTACGAACTCGCCTGTTGTTAAGTGATACTTGCAAGCATTTTGTGGTTCAAAACTTGCGGACAAAATAATTTTCGAAAATAAAGTTTTTTCTGTTTATAGTTTTCAAACATTGAGACAAAAATCTCGGTTTTTTAAAATTACTCAAACTTGATAATAAATGCCTTACACTACGCAATCTATAAGTTTAAATATAGTACCTATACCTATCTATTTAAATTAAAAAATCCGTTAATATTCGTAACCCATTTATACCGTTAGATATGTACGCAGACTTTCAATCCAATTAACTACTAATTTAAGGGTGCAGGGACCTTATTTCACATGGGAACTAACTTCACTTTTTTTTTGTGAAGTAAATTCCCACTAAAAGTGAGAACTATTTTTGTCTGTAAAGCTGGTTCCTATCTACAATTTTTATATAACAGGAGATATAGAGCTGCAAATATAAGGCGACTTTAGTTCCCGGTGCCCCCAACAGTTGAGATTTGTAAGGGGGGCATGCTGCCCCCATGCAACCCTTCTACGTGGGCACTATAAAATTTGGGGTATGCAATATGTGAATTTTGTATGAAAAGTGTGACGTCACCCATAAATGTGAAATAATTTCCCACTAAAAAGTTAAGTTGTTTCCCACTCAAAGTGAGAATTCACTTAACCAAAAAAAAGTGAAGTAAGTTTCCATGTGAAGTTAGTTCCCGTGAAGTTAGTTCCCTGCGCCTATAATTTTAGTTATCCCAAAAACCGGTAGGTACTTATTAATTTTTGCCATCGAAAGCTCAAAATCTTTCACCAAGTTTTGATTTAAAGTTTTTCAAAAGCCCAGAAGGAATATTTACCAATTTCTAGAAAACTGGAGAATTCTTTATTGCTAGTTTTGGAGTGGAAATAGTTTTAAAAGGATTCCAATATTTGGTATCTAACTTTTTTTTGACAATGTTTTAGTCATACTTCAACTTGGTTCCAATCAGTCATCTAAGTACAAAAATGTTATAAAATTCTCATGTTGGGCGCCGTTTTTTCAAACTTAAGAAATTTTAAAAATCAAACACTACAGTTGTAGTTTTTTTAGTTCCTATGATTTTTGTTTAAATATTAAATTGGTGTATCTAACCCTGCTTCCCAAATTCGCGTCTAGCCTTATCTTACACAACACTTAGCTAAATCAAAGATATTACTAATCTATCTGTTTAAAAATAGAACCACCCATTTTTATTACAACTAATATTTCAATGACAAAATTTCGCCTCAAGACTAAAATATACAATTATTTAAGTTGCTAAAAGTAAAATTCGATACCAACAAATCACTTATCGTACATAGAAATCGGATTACATAAGTTTTATTTTTCCTTAACAAATTCCATAATCTTATCGACAAATCATATAGGAAATAATAATATCCACGCCAACGCAACGTATAAAATATATAATTTCGCCAATCGTTCGATATGAATCTATTTCTACTTTTTTGGCACAGTAAATGCACAAGAAATAGAAAAAAAAAATTACAGCTGCCTCTAAAACTAGATACATTCAACAATCCTACTGCCTAAATTTACATTTGCTATCGTTTTCGCTGCTTCTGGCTCTGATTCGACTGTGCGGTTAGTATCTCAGATTTTTCGCTGACTTTTAGTGGCACTTTGTCAGACATCGTCATCGTCGTCGTTGTTGTGGTTGCCCCGCAACTCTGCCAATCCATTGCCACTTATGCCATTCAGTGTCGCAGTTTTTCACGCTGTGTCACAAGCGTGTTTTATTTTCCCTCACGGATTTTCTATTCCAAGAGCCTAAAAAGCTCACTATATGACGATTCCATGCCATTACATTGCATCGAAAAGCGACGAAACAACACCAACAATCTAATGTCAGATAGTTTTGCGGTCGCTAACCTATGCATCCGATGAATGCAAATTTTTAGATACAACTAAAACTGATTTTTTTTTTTTTGTTTGTTTTGTTTTGCAAGGAAAACACTTTTGTCAGATGAGTTAAGTATCTTTGTCTATCTAAATTAACATATGAGTATCTATCTATTTACATTCGGACGAATAGAATATCATTCAAATGGAAATTATTGGCGGGAAAAATTGGTATAATTATTCTAAAGTAGAGATTGCAACAGCAGCACACTTCATGGATGATGAATTTGTGTGGCACACGCAGTAGTTTTGTTGTTTCTTTTACAATGTCTGGATTGTGTTGTAGTGTCTGGAATGTTTAATAATTTTTTTACTAGCTGATTGTGGCCTGTGGGCGCCACTGGAGTAATTTATGCCTACATTTACATAATTGTTGTGATGATATATTATAATGATTGAAGAGAAAAAAAAAAACTTGAATTGGTATATAATTTGACACAACTGCAACGTTGCGATGGAACTCTATTCATGGTTTTGCAGTAGGTGTATATTATATTGTTATAATTCAAATCCTTTTGAGTTTTTTACATTAACATTTTGATGGGAAAAAAGGCTCCGACAACAGTTCTCAAAATCAGTCTGGATGTTTCGCTTTTCCGTTTACTAGTCTCTTGTTTTACGGCTAAATTTTTTGCTAACATCTGATCATTTTCTTAGTAGAATTTACCACATGATCTCTTCTCGGATGTTTTCATGGTTTATCGGCGAAACGACGATCAAACATTGTTTCCACTGACAACCAAAATATTTCTATTGACAATGGCGGCGGTAATTCTGCTGGCATCCAAAGTTTTTCTACTGTCAACACAGTACTACTATTCTGGGTCGACCGCAGTTTTTTCCGGCAACTGCTGTATTTCTACGATCAAACGAAATCATATGTTTTTCGAAATCTTTTACGGGTTAGAACGTAATCGTGTGAGATTCGAGTGGATCACCTTTCATATTCTGACATTCCGGACGGGCTAACTTTAAAATGTCACACTATACCAGTTATTTATTAAATTTTCTGAATACTTTTTTCATTGAATTTCATAAATTTGATGCTCCTTTAAGTGGAAAAAACAAAATTTAACAATTAGCAATAGTTATTGTTTTTAGTTTAATTTATTTTCGTTTTCTGAATACTTTATAATTCAGCATTTCCTTTTTATGTGTCTAATAATCAGAAAGAGCCTAAAAGTATGCAATTAGATTAAAGTTAAATTATTATTTTATAAAATATATATTGTCGACACACTCACTTGTTATTTTAGAGCTAATGATGAATATTATTTTCGTTTGTATATTACTTTATATTCCAAATAGAAATAGAAAGTTCTTTATTGAAAAACCTCCCTGAGATCCGTCTTTAAAACAAAGAGTTTTGCATAGAAGAATAAGTAACGATGGTTATAAATATTTCAATCTGCGATAGAAAAAGTATGATAAGATTGCCTCCTGATACTTAACATAAATCTGATATATCCAGAGTCTACTGAAATGTTATCTGTGGAAAGCTATTTCTTATGAAAAATCCTTTATCCTTGTCGTTTAAATGTGGCAAAAACCCTTTTATACTTTCTGAATTATTCCAAGATTCAAGTATTTTTTTCTTTGTTATCAAAGCAGAAACCACTATATAACCGGAGTGTTATGATTTATTGAACCACGAGCGTGGGTGAGCTGGTTTCTTACATACAGAAACATTTATCCCATAAAAGATATAATATTTTTACCTTATAAATTTACCAGCATCCATTTTGAAATATAAAGCAAAGAAAAAAGATGCAAATCCCCTTGATAGAAATTATTAAAATGGGACGTTGTCAGTTTAAATAGAAAAATAAAAGTATCTCTGGTGCCGAACACCACCTGGTCGTCCATAAAGCGTACATTGTCTCCTTTATGGATAAAAAATAGTTGCGGTATTACTTGTTTAATCCAAAGCATCCTTTGACAGTAATTTTTCAATCAAATTAGAAGCAAAGGCAAAAAAGTTTACAAAAAAAAAATTACAGTCACGTCTTTTTATAAAGCGATACGAGACAGCGTTAACCATGAATAACTAAATGTTGTGCGCTTTAAAATCACTAAATCACGTACATTAATTCTAATGAATAATTATTTTAAAATATCGTGTCCTCCTTAAAAAAACATTAGCAAAAAAAAAAAATCCTAAGCCAACACGTCTGGGTTTTAATAAAAACCCTCTTGCCATAGGCTTGTGTGTTATTATGCCTCCCATCTTTCCCTTCATGTTGGATGGAATATAACTTTGTTGGATCCTCTGGGTTGTGTTGTTTTTTTTTTATCGTCATCTTCTTTGAAACACATACACAGAGACAGTATGAGAATACTCCATCAACGTCAGAAGAAAAGGAACCTTACCCTTGGAACAGAATTTTCAATGCCAATCTCGGAATGAGGGTTTTTCCCTGAAAGCATTAAACCTCCTTATCCATTGTGCCCTTTAGTTGGATTGGAAGACTGGGAGGCTTTTTTTGTGTGTATCTGATGGGAAAGGTAGACATAAAGTTGATGACTGGTATGCTAAGGATTTTCCCATGCGTCTGCCTGTTGGCTGGAAAATACCGACAGTAGTAATGACGACTATGATGATGATGATGATGACGATGACTATACGACTACGCCGAGCATGATGATAATAATGATACTGAGGGAAGAAACGGATCGATAATTTTAAAGAGGAAGTGTTTAATGTGTATGATGTGCCTATAGGCAGTCTTTTGAACGTACTTGGGTTATGTGTTTAATAATGGTGCAGTTGACTTTTTAGGCATTATGATAAGTGGGTGGTAATGATTCATTGGTTTTGGCATTAGTTATGTGATGTGATAGGAAGGATTATTTTATAGAAAATTCTCACAGGCGTTATGAGTAAGCCACTCAATTTGTCATTCAAAATTAAGATTTATTACAAAAACTTGGAAGAATGTATGATAGTTTTATCAGCGGATACAATTTTAAGAAAATGGTCCATCGAACCGGACTGTGTCCGGTTCATACTCCTTACAACATTTTCATACTCATCGATACAAAGTTTCCAAACCTTCGAGTAGTTGAAAGACTGCGTATCCATGGTTTTACAAAAGCCATCAATATCATACGCAAATCCCATAAGAATCACGTATTTTCCATTAAGAAACTTAAATGGAAACAATGCGACTTCATATACGAAACTTATTTTTAATCAGACACCTCAGAGAATCCTTAATCCAATTTCAATAAATATCTTTAATGGTCGATATAGAAACACACGTTAACCAACAAAATGCGTGTTTTGGGAGAAAATATTTACCATCAAAAAATGTATTCAAAACACAGAACATGTTTACTTTGGCACATCATATAAGCACATGAGCATGAGTTGAGTGCGATAACAATTGGAGCCTTTTTAACAACAAAAGAAAAAAAAGGATTCGTCGTCGTCATGTTTAGATTAAATATTCCAAAGAATACAAAAATAAAAAAACAAACAAGTCAAACTTTTGTCCTTGCTTTATGAAATTTTAATGGGATTTCTTAAGGAAAATGTGAACTTTCCAAAACCTTTCGCATTTCGTTTATACCTTCACGACACAATGTGAAAGAAAGAGAAAATGTTTTCTTCAAAGTTATCATCATCGTAATGGACTGACACTAACGGACGTGTGGTGTCTGTCTATTATACCTTGTGTACATGTATATTCCTTGCCTTGAAGGACTAAACACTAAAATGAAGTGAAAGGATTTTCCTTGTCACTTTTAAGAGTGGTATAAACTTTAAAGTGTCTGGTGTGCCGTTTTTGTCTGTTATATCGCAAAACAGTGGTGCCACACAAACTATACCCTCGAAAGTAATGCTAAAGGTATTTCAAATATTTATGCAGGATTTTCTCCACCAAAACACGGGCTTAGAACTTTTATTTGTGGATTGCATTTGTCTTGCTGCATCACTTGCAAAAAATAGTTAGATTATTTCCAAAAATATAAGGCTGAACGCATAGGTCAAATATATGACTGTCGGTAGTTAGCGATGTCCTTAGGTGATTTGCTTGTGACAGGATGAAAAAGTTAAACCAATTCAGGTCATTGTCCTGAGGATATAAATATTTTCTTCTATTTAATATCCTTTGTCTATGGGTTTTTTGTGAAGGTAGGACAAATTTAAGGGGAGTTAATGTCCTCTTGTCCAGGTGTTTCGGCGGATTTATTCACATGGTAAGCAATTACTTACTCTGACCGCACATGTCCTGACTCATGTCAGCGAAATTTGTACGAAAAAGTTTTACTGTCCTGTCATCATATAGATGGTTTGTATTTTGTTAGGAGTGTCAAGTATGTATGTGTGACTATGTGTGGGGATATGTATTTAAACGTTTCTAATTTAACGAGGTGATTCTGGTTCAGTGAATAACCTGGTAGACAGCACGTGGATAGAATAGCATAGGACATAAAATATGATGTATGAGTTGCATTTTTTTTTTTGCTATATAATTTTAATTAACGATAATAACAGAATTAATATAATTAACACAGTCAATACGAAAATTGGAAAAAGATACAGAGAAGAAAATATAACCCTAAGGAATGACGATACAGAAATAAGAAGTATTAAAGAAACAAAAATTGTTTACCATTCTCCTCTTACTTATAAGGAAGTATCAAGAATACTCAGTCGACACCAAATTAAAGTAGCGTATACACGTCTGACCATACCATCAAAAATGTTTTAGGAAGTGCAAAAGACAAAACCGAAGCTATTAACAAATCCGGAATTTATAAAATAGATTGTAGCGAATGCGATGCTATTTATGTTGGTCAATCTTCAAGATCCATAAAAAAAAAGAGACTTCGTGACAATCAACTTGAAGTCACTGAAAAATCTACATTCGCTAAACACGTGAATGTCCAAAACAATGCTTTAGGAAGAGGAAATAGAAATCAAATGCAGCATGGTGTTTTAGAAGAAAGCAGCATTCAATTACTTAAAAAAATTCAGGGATTTAGAAGACTTAATGTTTGGGAATCAAATAATCAATAAGCATAATAAAGCCGTTAATGATAATTTTTGTTTTCCTGACTCAACACTAGTTAAATTATCAAAAAAATGAAAATTATTTGATCGATACTTCTTATAATTTTTGATAAGCACGCGTTGTCAATAAAATACAAATTATAAGTTTAATTATTTTATAAAAAGGAACAGAGACTATAATATTTTATTATTTTTCTATTAATATTAAAGAAATGAAGTATCTATTGTTTTGAAGGATTGATAATATCAATTCTTACTGAAAAATGATTATTGTTTTAAAATTTAACTGCCGGAACATTTGTTTACTCATTTGGATGAATTTTATTATCGGCCGTGTCTTGGACTTTTTCGAAAACTGTAAAAAAGTAACCAAACAATTTATCATATTTATTTTTAAATGTTTCTATAGGGTTGGAAATCCCGACTGCCAAAATCCCGACTGGACAAAATCCCGACTGCCAAAATCCCGACTGTCAAAATCCCGACTGGCGAAATCCCGACTGGCGAAATCGCGACTGACTAACTACTTTTTTTGGTAAAGGCAATTTAAAACTGAGTTTTTCAATAAAAATTGATTGCCAAAAATTTTTCATAATTTCATGTAAGTATCGTTTTTACCGGTTATTTTTCATGTATTTAACTTGTTAACTGGGGTAGCATTTATGATATTCAATATTTTTTCGTCAAAATCCTTTCTGTAGTCAGTCCCGCTCACGCAACTTCGTTGCTCCGCTTAGGGTATGACCAGTCGTCTGGCAGGCGCCTGAGTCCAATTTTTCCATATTCCACAGCACGGGTGGCACGCTTCGCGGGTTCAAAGTTTCCAAATTCAACAGTACCTGGGTGGCCTTATTTTCTTCCTTTTCAATTCCTATTTCAAATAATTAGTGTAAAAGCAAAAAATGAAGTACGAAAACGTGCTAAAAGTGCTGAAAATCGTGATTTTTTATTCGTACCATTCGGATTTTGTCAGTCGGGATTTTGGGAGTTGGGATTTCGGCAGTCGGGATTTTGGCAGTCGGAATTTCGGCAGTCAGGATTTATATTAGGTATATTGTTATATTGTTCTCTTAAATTTTTGGGTTGTTCTGACAACTTTTTTCCGGATTGATTATGTTATTGCAGTGATACATTATTATTTTAAATGTTTGAAATTAAACTTTAGTGAAAAATATTTTCGTGCGAAATAAATTACCTAAATTTAGTCATATTTTCCACACTTTGGGGAGCTGTATCTTTGATTTCCATCCATTTCCAGTTGTAATAATTGACATTCAAGCAAGAGCTGAATAAAAATTCAGACAAATAATGTCGAAAAATCGGTCGCTAGCATTAAAACTATTATTTCTAATACAGCTACCTCGTCTGCTACTACTAATTTGACTACTATCTAGTTCTATTACTACTATTATTACTTCTGCTACTAATACTACTACTTCTACTACCACTACTTGTACTCTTATTGCTTCTAATACTATTTATTCTTCTTTTACTATTTACTTTTACTACGCTTTCTATTATGTAGTTCTGCTATTACTTTCAATACTTCAACTCTTCAACTACAACATATAATACTCTACTTAACTATTCTACTACTAGGTACTTCAATAATAATACTTCTGCTTATTTTTTGCCTATACAATCAATTCTTAATCATCTATTAATGGCTAGGTTTTAAGGGAAAACATTAAAAAAAATCTTATTCTATTTATGCAACTATGACTTTCAATTACCTTTCATTTCAAAATTTAAGATTCATTTAATTTTCTTGAATATTGTTTTTGTAAAACAAAAAGTTAAAGTTTTTAATACTTTCGTAGACTTAAATTATGTACATTTACATGAATTTCGAGATTATTTTTTATTCCAGACTAAACACACACACACAAATACAAAACACCACCAAGCCAATCACTCCAAAATATTTGTATATCACAAAAATCCATTTAATCCTCTCAATTTATCTATTAATCATGAAAGCAAACAGTGCGCTGCAGTGTTTACGATAAAATTCAATCTAATTAATTTCCAATGTCGAGAATACCCCTCGGTGATTTTATTGTGTGTGTGTGTTTGTGAATTGCACTGTACGGGCTTCGTCCTTCATCGACTAAATGTTAACGGCAAAGTTATGCTCACATAATTCATGAGCACACATTTCGTTCATCGCGTTCTGATTCCCATATGTATACTAGGCGCCTATAGGGTCCTTGTTCCAGAGGCTTTGAATTCCCTATTATACAAAAAAAATCGCTTAAATAATTGAGAAATAATATAAATGAAACTTTAGAGATGGAAGAGTCCCCTCAAAATATTGCAAAAGTCCCTTAACCTGTGTATTGCATTCAAGCTTTCTCATATGACTTTTTTAACAATTAAGTTTTTTGATGAGTAAAGGCTCAAGACCAGTAACTCATGGAAAGGATTTTCAAAGATCAAAATCGAAATCACTGACCTGAGCTAATCAATTAGTCTTCTGTACAAAAAAAAAAAATACCTCAAGACATAAGGTAGAAAAAAAAAAACAAAAAAAAAGAATCTATTCGAAAAAATCTCATCAAACTTTGCTGAAGAAAGCAAAATAAATATCTAATATAAAAAAAAATCGAGGTAAAACATTATAAATATTCTTCAAGAAAAAATTGGTTTTGTTAGCTGCAAATCGGATAAAAAGGACGAATCCAATAAGGACGTATACAAAAATAAATAAAAATAAAATATAATAAGGAAAGTAAAAGTTCATCGAACGACTTGTCTTTATAGTCATTAAAAAAAATATCAAAAAATAATAAACCAAACATTGCAACAAAAATAAAATACGCATCAAGGACGAAGGAAGTCTGAGTTTAAAGTGGTATCCTGAGATTTAAACAAGGATTTCTTAGATTGTGGAAAGGAATTGTCCAAATGGTATGATGTAAGTCGTTGCCTTGTCAAAGTAAGCAAATTTCACTTGATTTAAAATTCAATTGAAATTGAATGATGTTGTCGTTGTCTGATTGGAAATACTCGTATAACTTGTGAAATACTGGATTCAGAAGGATGTTTCTGTCAGATGAAATGTAATTTTTTTTGTTTGTATATCCACCTATAGCTATTATGTTATTAGTAGACGACAGACATAGTTCAATATCCTGTGGCTGAGGTATATGTATGATGGAATAAATAGTTTTACATTTTACTTTATACATAAGGATAAGGACAATGTCCGGATTTTGAACTGCACTATCAAAATAGTGATTAAAATTTAATGGTAAAGATTGAAAAAGTGGACATAGAATACACAAAAAAATCGATTTGCAATAAAAACACAAATGGAAGAAATTTCATCGTTTAATTCATAAAGAAATGCGTGTATGAAATGAAATTGAATACATTTAAAGGAATACATTTATTACGTCTTCTACAATAAAACGGTTTTACTTCACATCGTTATGCAAAAACAAGTTTAAATTTTTAAAGAAACCCACATTTTAAGTTCATTGTCATTTACTTTCTTTATTTATTTTTGTTTTCCAAATTTAAATTAAAACAAGTCTCATCAATAAAGTGTCTACGCACCGTTAATGTTCAAATTCTTTCTCTTTCAAATAGAATTTGATTAAAACTTTTATTAAACTCAAAACCGTGCACAAATTAAGTAAAATCTTTAGAAACAACAACAAAGAAAAATTCCAATCACACTCCAGAGTAAAAATATGAATGTATTCTAAAAACTTTTTGAATACACTTAATACCTATACTTTTTCTCTTTTTATTTCGTCTTTGAATAAACTTTTACATTAATGTCCAAATATAATGTAAAGATATTCAGTTGACAAAATTGTATACAAACAGCAATTAAACAGAAAGGAGATCCTATCCTTTTTGCGAGGAAAACTTTAAGATACACACCATCATCATGATATTTAGGAGATGATCCCTATTTTATATGTTGTATCCGTGATGATGGTGTGTGAACATGATAGTTATTGGCGATAGAATCTTAAATGAAATCTAGCCACAGCAAAAAGGGCCAACCTTGGGTAACACTGATTTAATCCTTAAACTCCTTGGAAGACATTTGCGCTGTCCAAACCATACCCTCTTCGGTGTGCATGGATGAATGTTTAATTCATGAGAAACAGCAGTAGCAGTTGTAGTCGATCCATTAACAGGAATATGTCCTTTCACACATGCTTATACAGAGAGCCATTAGAATGTTCTGTTTAAATCCATTAGGGAATCCCTTTTTATTTCGATGTATCGTAGATTTTAGTATAGGAGTACGTCCATCCCTACCTTAATAAGGACCTTTTACTTTCGTACATATACAGAAGAAGGGTCATGGTCACCACTTATTTTACCTTGTTCGGTTCAATGTTCGTCGGAGTCCTTCGTCGTCGTTGTCGACGTCCTTGTTGAAGAACGTTATTAACGATATCCTTCAAAAAAGAAAATTGTTTCCACTTGAGTGTGCCACCGTGAAAGTTCACCTCCCTTTAGTTCTTTATTTTGACGGATTAAGTGTTTGAATTAATGAAATGTTATCTTTTCTTTCTCCTCCTGAGAGTATGCAAATATTATTTTAATTTTGTTTGTTAATAAAATTCTTATAGTACTTAAATTTACTTTCGCTTCAAAATTAATCATAAATATCTTTTCACATACAACTTACTCAACTGCAAAAGCATACATGACGTTTAGTGTTTTAATTGAATTGAACACGCGAAATTAACAGAAATCACGCGATAAAAGATAGATAAAGTATTTTTTATTCTGTGCAGACAACTGAATATCCAACAGATACTTGAAATCTCATTATGAGGTTGAGACATTAGCGCCACACTAATGTTATGCCAATGATGATGTGAAAAATCATTAAAATAAAACACAAGAAAAAGGTGATCATGTATATATCTATACAATTGGTGGGTTGTAGATACATACATTGTTTCGAAAAGAAAGTGAATTTTCAATTTCGTCTCGATGCTTGTACTTTAAAAAGCTAATTACACTTATTATTTTTGACTCCTGTATCCTGACGCACCTCACGAAAGTTAACAAATATAAAATCCTTGTGGTTATTAAGACAACCTCAGTAGTATATTTTTAGGAGGCAAGTCGTTAAAGAAATAGTCGCATCATTTTCTTTTGTTTGCAACCGGCGACGTCGAATTCAGGCACACCTTTCCACACATCTATGTGCACACACATAAGCACACATATATTATTAGCAAGGTAATGACATGTGAAAGTGACTCCTTGAAAGCTAATTAAAGGTGCTAATAAGAACGTATCTTGACAGGGGTGTGCAATTGGAGTCATTGGGGTGCCTTGTAATATATATATGTATATATATTTTAAGAAAAAGATGTTCCTTTGTTTCTTGTTTTAAGATAAAGTTTTACGTGTGATTGAACTTTGATTAAGGATTTTGTGGATGTAACTTATTATGTGGTTATGCTGAGATTAATTAAATCGTTTATTATTTCACTGTGATTCTTTAACTTCTTTAGATATACATAGAAAACCTTTTATTTTTTTCTTAATACTTTAGTTTATGTGTATCGTAAAGGAGAGAAATAGTTCTAATTAGGGATAATCAGTTAACAATCAATTCTGAGCCTGACTCTTATAAATTTTAGCCGATCCTTTTTTGTGTTTTTATGTAAGTTTTTAGATCCGGCCTTTCTACCAAAAATGTAGATTTTGTGACATCTACAAAATATATTCGATGTTGGCTTCTTTGGAGCAAGCTTTGGACAAGTTTCCATACTCATTATTCCGATCGCTAATTCTCTTAGATGTGACCCAAAGAAAATGCTTAATCAACCATTTTTGACCAGCTTGGTGTTTAAAGATTTTCGCTGTTCTATTTAAGCCAGGAGGTTAAAGATTTTAAGTGCACTTCTGACTTGTTTACCTTTTGTTCATAGTTGAATTTTAGGTCAATGAGCATGTTCTCAATAATGTAATACTTTCAACGTCTGAAGTTTCCCTGCTGCTGACTTCTTCGATCTTTGTATTCCCGAGATCACACATGGACTAGTAACGTTCTCTTTATAACGATCAAGTTTCTTTTCGTCGGGATTACATAACTCTATTTTTTCATTATAAGTTTCTTAAAAATTGAATAGATTCTTAAAAAATATTCTCAATTCATACATTTTACTTTGCTCACCGAAATTACAAGCAGGTTATATTCTCTTATTACAATTACAAGTCCCTTAATCCTTTCAACTACTTTTTCGTGGTTATTTTGCTGCCCAACGGTCATGAAATGAAATTTAAACTACCAATCTGAAAGCGTTGTCTGCATATAAATTGCTCATTTGATTCATCAGTAAACAGTCATTTCGTGGAGTGCTATTTACATTTTCATTCAATGGGACATTAGGGATAAAAATCAAGATCAAATGAGTTGACAAAAAACTGGAGCTTATTTTCGTAGAAAGTGAAGGAAATATAAAAGGAACTTTTATTTTTTTAATTTTTAATTTGTCTACTAATTTTTTCCTGAAATTGGTAAAGGTATCCTTTTTTAATCCTTTGCAGAAAACCAACCAAATTAAAATGCAGACGTTTCGCAATTATAAAGATATTTTACATAATAAAACTTAAATAGAGTCACGTTAAAGCATCTTCCCAGAAACACCACTTTTTCCATAGACTGGACACTGGATCTTCAGTGTAAAGAGAAAAGAAAAAAATGTTTTTGGTTGGTTATCAACAGGAACAAAAAATGAAAAAAAAAAGTAAGAGGAAACTTAATTTACCCCAGGAGAGCCAATTAATTCCCATAAGCAAGTTTAATGCTTCGTTCTTTTATAAGCAAGTTTTCCTTCCAAGATACTCTGTTTTTATTTTAACCATCACAGACGATGTCTGCCAAGGACTAAGGACTCACAATTCAATCAGAACTTGGAAATAATTTTTATATTTTCTTTCTCAGGGCAACTCTATCTATATGGGAGAGGAAAAAGGTTTGAATGGCCTTCCGTTTCTTTCTCTATTTCATCTGAGTTTGTTTTTCTTTTTAATTAGATCCTTTTCTCTTTTGTTGGTTTCTTGCAAAATAGTTTATCAATTCTTTAATTATTTATATGTTTAAATAAAGAAAAGTCAATTGTCGTTTAAACAGAAGAACATTTCGATTAATTCGCTGATTGAACACAACAAATTTGCTGGTCCCATATGGGGAAACCATTCAAAGTGAGTTTTCCTATTTCGAATGTCTCCGATCCAATATGTGGCAGTCCCCAAACTATTATATTCTGGCGACCAAAGAAACAACTCTTTCTGCCAAAAACGAAAGGAGTCATTCTTTTGATTTGAACTTAATCCAGCAGAAAAACAAAAGTAATTGTATATCCTTTTTCTGTGGGGGGTAATTTCTTCCACTTACTTAAATCCTTGGAGCTTAGACCAGACACATGATTACTATACTAAGAAACATTTTGCGGAATTTTTTTTTGTATTCGTTGTTTTTACTTCTTTTGCTTTTGGTTGCCGTTTATATATTTTGTCATGGGAAAGGAAATGCAACCACATTTTAGAAAGGATGCAGGGATTTGTTTTGAAGTACAGCAATAAGATCCTTAAACTCAGTTACACAGAGTATTTCGGGAGTGATAAAGGGGGAATATTCCCACAGACTGAACATATAACATAGTAAAACATGTTTTCGTGGTCGCATAAAGTGGCGTCTTTCAGTCGTTGTTAGATAGGATTAAGTTGGTATCCTTTTTGAAGTGTATGCGGATTTAACCTCACTTGGAATGACTGGGATTAATAGGTTTGGTTTATACTTATAGAAGATTTCAAGATGGTGTTTTATTAAGTTAATTAATGCTGATGTCCTTTTTTTCTTATTCTTTTGATGTTGGCACTACAATCCTGGGTTTCAACATAAACATAATATGTACCTTATATGTATTTTCTAATAGGATTATTAACTTTACGCCCTAAGTTTTGCTCACAGAGTTATTTAATAAATTTTTTCGCTCGATTACTTCTTCTGCGCTTATTAATAATTCTTAGCTTAGTCACGTTTAAAAAACGTTTCTTTCGTTATATGTTGGTCTACACATTTCTTAAAAACCATATAAGTACAAAAAAGTTCCGCGAGGGTTACTTATTTGCAAGAACGTCACTTCTGGCAACTTTTAACTTTTTCGGTTAAATTAATAAAACATTATCATTTCGATAAAATAGAATCTTTTTCGAAAAAAGTTAAAACATCTGTGCTATAGTTTTGGCGCAATGGTATACAATGGTACATGGTGGGCGGCAATGGTACAATGGATGGAGTGCTTTGCTGTTGACCCAGAGGTTGCCAATTCGATTCTCACTCGATTCTCATTCATCATACCTCTCAGCTTATGCTGGACGTGGCCCATAAGGTATTAGTCTGAGAGCTAGCGACCGATACTGGGACATTATTTTGACGCGCCTGAATTGCTATCCAGTTATTGCTTCGTGGCCACTCCACTCATTAACGAATTACAATTATGATTACCGGAAATGACCGGAAACCAAAGAAACAGTCCTTTAAAGTGCATCAAAAAAAAATAACCCAACTATGGTAAGTAATTTTGGCACGAATATATTTTTCACTAAAATGTAGTTTAAAACGTTTAAAATAGTAATGTATAACTGCCATACCATTATCAAGCCCCCAAAAAAGGTTGCCATAGCATCTCAACAAATAGTATAAAAACACTTAAAAAAGATATTTATTGAATTTTTTGAGTTGCTCTGGCAATTCTTTTCCGGATTGTGCCAAAATTTCTTACCATATTTTTCTGCAATTTGAAAGGCAGTTTCTTTGGTTTTCGGCCATTTCCGGTAGCTCGCCTACGTACGTGCTCCCAAGTAATGTTTCTAACATTTCTCTAACATTCAAGAAAATCGAATTTGAGGAAATTCTTTGCCAATATTTCTGTCAAAATTTCTCATAAATGTCTAACGACTTGGACGATTTAACTTATATTCAATATGGTTGGTATATTTAACATTTAACACAATAACATGTCATTCGTTTCTGATTAAATATTATTATAATATTTAGAGTCATATAATGGGTCCTAACATTTGAGCCATTTTTGATTTGTCTTCAATTTCAACGTATTTTCGTTAATTCCGAATTTCCTTCAGATGTTAAAGATTATGTTGTCAAATCTACTGATCAGCTCAGCAATCAAATATTAAATCCTTGGAGAAACGTTCATATGAATCTTTTGCTCTTCTAAAAGCTTCATGTAATTCTCATTTTTTTATTCTCCTATAAAAAATTGTATACTTTCTTTCATATGCAGCCAGATGGAAGTACTTAATGGTCCTTAAATGAATCCATAAGATCCAAAAACACCTTTCTTTCTTCTTTATAACACACATACACATCAAAAATATAGATATTCACTCGTTATACATAATTTAACGACGACATTCCATGCCAGATCATCATAATCCTCTTAAAAGTCACATCATTCGAATTTAACCAACCGCTATATTTCACACATCCTTGGGTGGCTTTTTCTTAAGGAGAATCTCCTTGTAACCGCCCGCCGCGCGACATAGCCATCGTGCTGCCGTCAAAACTTCTATATGGTAAAGCTAAAAACGAATGACTAAAGAATGTCACTGTCACTCTTGACTGCTTCCAATTTACACCTAACAAATTGAGATTCCTTCTTCATATGGCTGAAGATATGGCACGAAACGAATAAGGAATTGGATTGGTGGTGGTAGTGCGGTCATATAAAAAGGATATTAAATGTTTTCTTGGTGTATGTTCTTCAAATGGATATTGCAATGTAAATATAGTTACACAAAAAAAAAAAAAGAGAAAAACTATCTTATAAAATCAATTTCTATTTCAAATCCCTATAAATAGTCGTAAGATCCTTCCAAGCGATTGCCTTAAGTATGTCATCTAAATGCAGTCAAACGGAAATGGAATTATCATAGAAAAATATTAAACAGTTTATAAAACTCAATGTATTGGCATTTTTCTTTTATTGTTATTTAGTCGAGGACGACGTTATATACATTTTCCTATTTGACAACTCAAGGGTCGGTATTTATATTAAAAAAAATATGTTTTAATTTAACGACCGTGAATAATAAATATAAATGTTATATTAAACATGAAATTAAGTTTATACAACTTGTTGATAGTAATTATTCTAAGAATCAATCAATCTACACATTATCAAGATACTATACTGCATTAATATAAAGAAATGCATTGTATTGCGAAAAATGTATCTATATCTTTAGCAAAATATTATCTGCTTCTTTCTGTGCATGGCAGGGCGGAATTGCAAGTTTTATAATCTTAACGCACCAATGACCAAGTATAATTTATTTCGCAACTGATAGCAACCAGTTCATTAAACTGGACTTGTGAATGCAAAGCCAGCCAATTCCAATTAAAAAAATGTTATTTAAAAAAAAGGAAAAACACTTTGTATTTGTATATATATTAATAGCCATTGCAGCTTATCAATGGTGTAGAATGCAATGTGGTTAAATTTTATAATTGCTTTGAACAAAGTGGCATGCGGGTTGTATACTTTCGCAGCAAAAACAGCTGCCAGTTGATATATAGTCGCGAAATACATAGATAACATAATATAATGTCTTGAATTTTTGCACATGGCTTAACATATAATATCTTTTATCTATTAGATGTTATGTGAGACTGCAAGAAAGACAAAACGGACAAAATTATACATTTAACAGAAAAATCTTATACCGTACAATTCGTAACTGAGTTTAAGATGTGCTCTAAATAGTTGTAAATAGTCCACTCAATAAAAGGAATTTAAATGGAAATAAATCGAACAGTATTGAAATTTGGTACACTTACTCAGGGGTGTCTGGAGATGACCCAAAAAAAGTCCTCATGAATCCGACAGGAGCGCTTGCGGCAGTGAGGAGAAACATGTTATTTTTTCGGGTTTTCGCCTTTATCTTGGAAACTGTTACTCAAATCAAAAATGTATCTTCTACAAAAATAAAACTTAAGTAATTCTAGTCAAGTCAAAGCGTAGAATCGCCCTCATGTTAAAAAAAATATATCTACAAATTGATTTTTTTTTTCGAATTCTATGTTTTTTGGGTCGCTAAATCTGAAGAAATCCAACAAAAATTCTTGGTGCGTTTTGAGATATCCGCGAAAAACCGTGGTTTCAAGTTTTTGCTTACATCTCGAAAACCGTGCGTCTTAACTGAAATTTTACCACAACAAAATTAAAGACAATTAAATTTCCTACAAAATTTATGTATATTGTTTATTTCTCAGACGTACCGTTAGCTCGTTAGAGTGCGTTGAAATTTCAACACAATTTCCCATATCTGTAAAACAAACTGTTAAAAATTCATGTGTAAAAACAAATAGTTCTTTTTTACAGAAATGGGAAATTACGTTGAAATTTCAACGCATTCTAACGGGCTGACGGTTCGCCTGAGAAATGAACAATATGCATGAATTTTGTAGGAAATTTAATGGTCTTTCATTTTGTTGTGGTTGAAATTTTAGTTAAGACGCGGAAATTCCGCGTTATTTCGCGGATAACTCAAAATGCACCAACAAATTTTGTTGGATTTCTGCTGATTCGGATTCAGCGACCCAAAACACATAGAATTCGAAAAAAAAATCCTTTTGTATATTTTTTTGTAACGTGAAACTACCGTTCGACGGGATTATTCTCTGAAATAAAGATTATGAATATTTTTTCCGTAATAGTTTTAAAAATTTAGGATAAACAATCAGTTTTTTTCGGTTTTTATTATTTATCTTCGAAACTGTTTGTCGTATCGAAACAAAATCTTGTACAAAAATAAAGTTTATCTAAAATACTTCAACAAATACCAGTTGTGGCCTTATTTAAGATAATTTTTTTGTTTCATTATTATTATACATATTTAATTTTTACAAAATTTAATTCAAAATTAGGGAAGTATACTTGATTAAAAAAAATGGTAAACTTATCTGGACCAATTAAAATTTAAATTTTTACTAATTTAAAGGTACCAATTTGTTTATGACCTAACATTTTATTATAATCTACTGGTCATCAGGGTCATGCATTTAGATAATCACATGAAATAAAAAAAAATAAGTAAAAAGAGATTTCAAGAAATTGCTTACCTGTTACTTTAAGCTTTTAAAGCACCATAACTCCCAATATTTCTTTAAAAAAATTGCATACGTAAACGTAACTACCTTCATAATGTCAACTCAATTCATCCAAAAATCAGTAAATTGTATACCTAATGCGTCTTGTCTCCTTAACACGAAAAAAGACATCATGTTCCATAAATGTATTGCTTCTCCGAAATTGCATTTATGTTTATCGATAAAATGTTATATCCAATTCCACTCCCTAATCCTCTTCATACAATTAGCAAGACAATCTCAGCAATCCCATACACTTAATTCCGAACACCATTGCGGTATCCACTTTCTTTCCCTCTAATCTAAGATACTTTTCACTCCTCAAATGAAGCAAAACAGACCAATTACAAAGATATTTTATTTAACCACCTAATCGTATCTATTGTGTACGCGCGCCCTCTCTTGCTCGTAAGAGTGGGCATAGCTGCTGGTGCTGCCACACACCATAGTCATTGAGTCGCGCAGCAATTGCTAATTACAATACCAATTTTCGGAATTAGCCATAAGTAACACTTTCTCATTTAAGATTTACCATTCCTATATAGTTACTCGTACTTAAGATTTCGATTTGAACTATCTAATAGACAAAGATACAATGGGTCGTTCCATTTGCCCTATTCGCATTTGTATCTGTTCAACATAAATTATGCTCAATTAATGTGAGTTTCTAGTGCTGATTAGCATTTCATTTATACAGATTGCAATGAACCAATGGAAGGGAGAAGTTTTCGGTCCAAAACTAGGACAAGAGATCGATATAAATGCAAAGTATGCAATTGACCGAATATTGTATCTCATTGAGATGCTTGTAGATTCTTTCGACTTACATTGCCAATTTTGTTCGTTTATGGGCAAACATTGAATTTTATTGTGCACCACACTTGGCTATCGTTTGTGATTCCTTACTTTGCAGAGAGTCGCAATTCGAGGTAGATATGTCGAATGGGAGGTTTTTGGGAAAGTCTTAATTAGATGTTTTATTCCATTTCGCGAGGAAGAACCCGTAGACTGATTGAGGATCGTTTCTTATATTTACGTTTATCTAGACGAAGCATCATCTCACCTGTCAGCTTTTATTCGGGTGCAGATTAAAACTGTTTTCTCCGAGGCCATATTGTTCATTTCAGATCAATTTGTATAAAGCTATACCAATACACTGTTGCTGCATCTTTATAATAACGAAGAGGAGGGTCGTCTTTTAACTGTCGGGACTTTTAATGAAATGGCTCTGACTCTTTGTACCTCGCTGTCTGACTATAGATAACATCAAATGGCTTCTTCTTGGTTGCTCATAAAACATTGTTTCTAGGTTGAGATTGGGGGGGTCTAAAATATCTTTCTCTTGTATTAAACAAAACTAAAATGTTTATGAGATGTGTACAACGATGATGATGATGACGTGCTTTTCCTTTTGGTTAAACCACTGTATATTGAAGAGGAGATGAAGACAAATAGATGGCTTTAAACAGAAGGTGATTACTAAGGAGAGATTTGTTCCTTTTTGCTTTTCCTATATAGTCGAAGGAAACACTACCATTTGATAAATGCCATAAATTGTGTGATTGGCTTCACGATGGGGCTTTTGGAAAATGTGATTGCTTCTGTCATTGATGTACATCCAGCACTGTCATTTGAATTGGAAATTGACGTTTCTTTTATTGTATTTGTAGGTCGAAAGGGTAATGGGAATGATAGGTTAGGAATAAATTAAGTGGCTTGGAGATTCTCTTCTGGTTTTCTTTTCGAATTTGTAGTTTAACTGGCAATACCGAAAAAAGGAACCTTTAGATTACAGCTTTCATAATTCAGACACATAATTGTTTTTACTTATACGTTCGATCAGAAATTGGCCACTTCCAGTCTCTATTTTGGTTGTTGTCTTCACTATGTCCGCTCAAAAAAATAAGGAAAAATATGCTTAAGAAGGTTATCGGGCTGCATACCACGAAAACAACTTTTATTTATTGCTGGAATAAATACAAGCAAAGTTATGAGCATTTAACGATTTCCAATTTCCACACAAATTAGTAATTTTCATTTAATAAACTCCTAGAAGTATGCTTTGCTTTTGAGCTAATAATCATAGTTGTATCAAAAATCTTGCACATACCATCACTTGCAGCAAAAAAATTACTTTTTTTTCGTGCGGGCATAATGTGATGACGACCCTGTTTTTTGTCAAGAATTTTACCTCACACAAGGTTAAAAATAATTTCACTTTTTTTTGTGGGAAATAACTTACTTTTTAATAAGGATAGTTTATTTGTGTATGTTTGTTTTACTATGAAATTTCAATGCAAAATCAAAGCCACATTTGTTTATTTTATATATTTTTCTTGTTTGTGTCTTATAATTCTTATTGACTTTAGTTTTGTTTTAAATAAGATTCAAAGATTGATAGAATAATTAGTAAAATAATATCGATGGAAGCTATCACGTTAAAAACAATCGACTTAACTAGGACAGATTGGTCATAGACAAAGAAGATGTCTTAAAATCCCGTTCAAAGGGTAATATAATACCACCTTGCAATAAAATAAAGGAATAATGAATTGCTGCGATGATGATTTAAATATCAGAAGTAAAGGAATATAGTTAAGCTTAAAAGGTTAAATTTTATTCAAAAAAAGGATGAATAAATGTCCTTGCACTTTTCATCAAGATAGAATATGGATCCATCAAATTTGTATTTTCACTTTAACACTTTAACCTGGCAAAGACAAAATGATACAAAATTTCATTTACATTTCCTCTTATGACCTCAGCTGTCCTGGTACAACAATAAACATAACGTTAAGCAATAAAACAATAAAAATAAATTATATCCTTGTTATGTCTTTTCAACGATAAAGTAATTACACAAAATATGCAAATGCTATATTGCGCATAGAGATCCTTGACATTAACAATAAAAACACTATATAAAATGACATTCTGCATTGTTTTCTCACACTCACTCTCTTTTTTCTGCACTCTCGAGTATTTTATGAATCTACAAGGACCCCCTTTCTCAGACAAAACAGAAACACAAACAATGCTTATATAGTGACAACAAATCCCCATCTGGCAAATAGCAATGAACAATAATGAAATGGAATCGCGAAAATGCACTGACTAAAAATGGATTCAAGGATATAAAGCACTGTAATTTTTTTTATCTCGTCTGAGGGTGGATGTATGCAATATTGTGTTGAAAGATGTGGTGGATAAAAAAGACTGCTTCGAGGAAATGACTGAAATTCTGCAGTTGTTCGAATACAAGAACATGAAATAAAAAAGGCCATTATAACGTGTCAGATGAACATACCAAACGTGCACTTATATATTTTTTGTTCAGAATATTGTGTTTTACTTTCGAATAGAGCATCATAGGTATAATTTGTTGTATTTATTTAGTTCTGTTGGGTTTTAGTGGCAGACATCAAATCTTGGCACTAAATTTATATTCGAGACACAATCAGTAAAAAGAACAAGCAAATCAATGTGAGAAACTTCGTTCGTCCTCTCTTTTCTATTTTCACGACCCATCTCAATCTTGGCGTAAGATTAAAATGTTAAAACATTTTAAAAATAAAACCTTCACAAAAGTGAAAGCCCAACAGCACCATTTCAATGCTTTTATTTTTCAATTCGTTTATTCTTAAACAAAAAAAAAAAGTCCTTTGAAGTGTGTTTTCTTAAAAAAAGATTTTCTTTGCAAGAAATGCGAAAAATTGCAATTAAAATACATACAAAAAAATCGTATTGTTTGCTAAGAGTAAATGGCTTGCAAAAAAGAACTAAAAAGTGAGCACAAAAACCAACATAAATTTTATTCAAAGAAAGGTATAAGTGCCAATAAAATCTTCCTTTTTTTCGCAATATTATATTATCCTTTGAAAGTTCAGTGAACTATTTTTTTTTTTTTTTTCTTGTTTTCTGTTCAAAGGAACTTTTGCAATTCGTGATGAAAGGTTCGATGCAATTCTTTTATGAAGAAAAAATAATTGGTTGGTAAATATTTGATGGACCACAGCAATGTTCGAAAATAAACTCGCTGATAAATTTAATGTGGACTGATTTAAAAATCATGAATCCTGAATCGAAAATGTTGACAAAACTTTTTAAGAACTGACTCAGTCAACTGAGAAATTCCTTGCTTCCAAGCATTTAAATCTAGAAAACTTCAAATAATTGTTAATATTCCTATCACCTTTATTTTAGATGTATTCTATAGTCTAACCAGGACTTTCCCATTTCACTGTTTAACACACAAAACCTACTCGTGGTGTATTTCTTCCAAGATGGTATTTTTTGAAGTCCGAAGTCTTTTTCGGACTTCGGAGAATCTTATAACGAATTCCTCAGAAGTATCAGTTAGCACCGAGATTTGATTCAAAATGTCTACATCTTTAGTTTATAAGAATTGCGTTTACGAAACAGATTTTTTGAGAGTTTATATTCATGATTCAAAATTTTACATCCAAATCAAAGATCATTGACTATGTAGGAAAATAAGATAGGATTTCTTTAGAGGTGAGTCTTATAAATATCTAATCTAAATCTAAAAAAATACATCTCTTCGATTTTTTTAACTTCTTGGACTCATTTGATTTATTATGTTGTAATAGTTGACTGCGCATTGTATATTAATTCCTATAGTACAATCATGAAGCAGCGCCATCAAAAGAAACTTGTGAACCGCACATTGGGAGGTTCTTACATTTACTAATGGCCAGTTGTACATTCGTGGTTCAAGGTGGTTAAAATTTTTAAACTACTGATTTCCATAGATAATCTGTCGAAATCGGTGGGTTAAAAACTTGAACCACGATTGTACAACTGGCTCTTAGTGTCTATTCTGTTACCATAAAAATACGTCGTCCACAAAACAAATTAACAATATATAATGTATTTTATTGGCTCTAAAATCCATATTTCCTTGACAAGAGTCGTAAACAAACCAAACGTCATTTATATGTTTACGTTTGTTGTCAGGGTAACAGAATAGACAATTAGGAAATGCACGAACCTAAAAATGTGTTTTTCACAAGTTTCTTAAGATGGCCAGCGGGTGATTATTCAGCATGAAAATACTATAAAAATGTATATAAAATGCTCTAGGCAACCAAATTCCGGTCAAGACAGTCTACTAACTTTTTCCCTTAGATGAAAGGGTTTTCCATATTTAATTACTTTCTTAAAATTATGTCGTTCATGTGAATCATCTCATTATTGATGAGACGACCATTTGTGCTTTTTTTAACGTCTTCGTTTCAAAGGATATTCTATTAGAGAGCTTTCAGATCTTTGGTTTCTTCTCATAGACCTGCTATTTAAAAAAAACCCAAAGAAATAAGTGTAGATTGTGGCTTTGTATTGCTAACCAGACTTTGACTACTCATCCGTGACATCTTCATTCACTCTTGACTTTACATAGCGCATTTGTTCGAAGAAATTATTTACCAAGAAATTATAAAGTTCCGTCATTCCTCTTAGGGCATAATTAAGACATTTCTAAGATTTTTACTTAAATCATTTTGGAGAAAAGCCAAAGTCACAGTTGTCCTCTGAAATCCCTTTATCGGTTAAAAATAATAGGATAATGGAATCCCATCACAACGTAGAGTATATCTCTTTTCAAAGGTCTTAACATCGTTAATCTCCACTTAAAAGCCATCCACCAATAAGCACTCTCATTTCACTCAACTCAATGCATCCGACAGCTATATTCATTTTCTAAAACTTTCGATTACAAAACAAAAAAAATACACTATACTCGTCATCATAGTACAAAAGGATATGTTTTGTCCTTGTATTTTGTTTTTTTTCTGTGCAAAAACAATATTTATTGCTTCGCTTAAATGTATCTTTTGCTCTGTAAAAACAATAATCCACTGTGTAACCCTCGTAGTATCTGTCTGTTGTCTCGTTTGTGTATTTATATTAAAAAGCAATAAACTTAACTTCTTTCTGTAAAAGAAAAGCCATTTGGGGATTTCTTTTAACCACCAGAAAAACCATTAAGATGCATTACACTTACACAAAATATATATTAAAATGAAAAGCTAGCTCCGCGTCGCATCGTTGTCGAATAAAAATACCAACAAGGAGAGTTTATTTTGAAACAAATCAAAAAGTATCTTAGAGTTATATTGTGTATTATTCGATATCAAAATCCACTCAAGTGTAATGAATTCAGTTGTTTTATCCGCTTATGTTATGTGTGTGATGGAGAATTTCAAATTAATGGCAATGCAATGGGAAGGTCCTGTTTTAAATGTGTATAGAGAAATAAGGGTGTTCCTTTGGCATTGAGTTTAATATACTTATAAATATAAATGGAATTAGTAAAGTGTGTAAACAATTATTAATCGAAAAAGGCGCTTTGCACACTTCAAAGGACATATAATGTCAACAATCATCACATTGCGGAGATTTTTGCTACAAAGATAAATCTTGAATGAATGTCCCCTTCTTATTTGACGAAAGACAAACATACCAGAACACAAAAGTGCAAATATTCCAAATCTGCTGCTCCAATAACTCGACTCATCCTCATTGTTTTATTTAAGAAGGCATCCAATAAATGATCTCTATAGAGAAAGTAGAGGTGCTTTGCTATTGTTTCGTCCTTAATGAGAAAAGTAAAAGTTTACTTTGCCGTCGTTGTTGTATCCTTCGTCCACTTTTGCGATATAATATTTCATTTGAAGAATTAGTCTTCATCGTTGTATTATAGTCTGTGCTGTTTCTGACATCGAAACGAGCAGACACGATATGGGTGGATGTATTTCTATATCCGATGACATGATATATAAACACAAGAATAACACAGATAAAGTTCGTGCAAATTGAATTGCTGATTAAATAGACATTTCGCATTGGTAATCAATTTTGGCTGTGGATGTAGTGGCCTTTTAAAGGTATTTCTTTGTCTCTGAAGCTTTTGATTATATTATAGAAATTAGAAGTTTGTTCTTTCTCGTTAAAGCCTTTCGCCGAGGAAAATAGAAAAACTACGATGATCTGGTATTTTATTGTTAAACAAAGTTTTTGAATGAATTTTCACTAAATTGAAATTGAAATCGCGGATATAAGATGCAAGGTGTTTGGGTTTTGAGTAATTTATGCTTTCGAGAATCTTTATCTAAGAAAATAATGAATTTTAGAGTATTTGACTTTTAAATAATCCCACTTCTGATATTCGAAGTGATGTATGAAGGACTTGTACTTAATATCACTCTTTGAAGTTCTGAAATAATTCTCAGACCAACTCAATCGCAAAATGACAGATTATGCTTTGAATTAGCTTTGCTTGGTGTTGTGAGAAGGTTTTTTAAGATTCATTACCAAAGTATTTTGTAAATTTCTGTCTTTAGAATTGCAAAAACAGTATGCAAGTCAGTAAGTAATGAACGGAAAGTTGATATGGAGATTCTTTGTGATAATAGAGTTAACATGAACACTTTGGTCAGGAACTCATTTTAACAACAACATTTTTTAAAAAAAATCCCAAAGGTTACACGTATGATTTGAAAAACTAAGAACACTAATTTTTAAAAAAGAAACTCATATAAATTTTGAAGTAATGTTAAAAGTGAGCTCAATTCTTTTGTATTATATCTACGGAACACATAAGAATTCTAACAATGTGTACAATTTGCAAAAAAAAAAACCGTTTTGCCAATAAAAACTTTTCAAGTCCATGAATTCTTCACCACAACTACTCAGGTGAATTGGTGTGTAACTCAATTACAATAAACGTATTTCATGTGATACGTGACGAATTGATAAATACGTAAATTACTACAAATACTTCAAAGTGAAGAAAACTTTATCTGTGAACTCCAAACACAACAATCATAATAAAAATAAACAAAATTGGTATATAAACTCGCTCACAGTTAATGTGAGTCCTTTTTTTGTTTATATTATTATGCTGACCAATATCTTCGAGTCTAGACTTTGTGGAACGGGAAAGAGGTTTTCTCTTACAGATTGACACATTCTTTTAAAGGAATGAACTCTTTAACTAGAGTTCATGGTGAAACCCTTTTATGGTATCCTATTTCTCCTTTTATACATGCCAGGACCTAACCAAATGCCAAACACAGAAAGAAAAATCGCTTTTGAGCTATAAAACTTATTTATGGCATCTCCGGCTGCTGAATATGAATTATTTGGTTGTGTGTACCTTTTCTGGGAATAAGAATATTCAAGGTTTTTTTTTTTTTGTTGGTCTTTCTACTCAGATTAAAATGGAATTTCTTTTTAATTTCACATTTTGTGAATATTTCACTCATGTATGCACTTAATGATTTTATGGCTGCGTATGTACATTTTTTTTTATTTTATTAAGTTGTATAGGTTTTAGGATTAACATGAAAAAAAAGTTGAACTGACTTTAAATATTAAATTAAAAAATATGCATGTTATGTAGATAGTTATTTAAAATGAATTTCTTCTTGAAAATTGTTAAATATTTTGCCAAACATCAGTAACACACCAACCAACAATAATCTCTTGGATACTTCTGTGTGCACCGAAACCATTGGTAACAAACCTGGTATAAGGATCTTCAGGAAAACCAAAAAACAATTTTGGTGGAATTTTTTTTAGTATGTGGTAAAGGGGTGCCTCCTGAGTATACAAACAAAATTTGGAGTCCAGATCTGAGTACTAAGGTCCGAAATTTGGAGGAGAGTTCGAACTTGCCGAGCACGTATTTGTAGCAAATAAAATTTCTCATCTCTCCTCAAAATTTTGGACCTTAGTACGCGGATCTATACTCCCTTCTACCACACATAAAAAAATCCCACTGAGAGCACAAAATGCACGGTTTTTGTTTGTTTTCCCTCGTTTTCCTAATCATTTATGTTTGATGTTTAATTCGTTCCGATCGATTCCCAAACCATACGCCACCAGCTTCTTAAAGTGTTTTATAGTCAGTATTAATCTTTTTCATTAAATAATCTGTCTATACATCCAATAAAGCAAATCTTCATAAATTATGCTCAATAATAAGTATCTAACATGCGAACCTTCGTCAAGTTCATATCGATAAACCCCTTTCTGTCCACACACTAGATATAAATGCACTCATGATTTAGTCAAGGTAACCATCATGGGAGTTATAAACACTACATGTCTACCAGTACTGTCTTCATATATGTACCTTTTCGTTTTCTTGGCTTTTTGGAATGAGCCTTCCAATTTCAGAATACCAAATGAACCATAAACTGTATATAACTCCATCTCTTATTATATTTGTTTCAGAACGGATGAATACATATACATGGTATACCATCAGAATCACTATAGTGTATTCATTGTGCTTCTTTGCACCACCATGTCTGTCACGCGGATTCTGACAAAATGAAATTCCCAAATCGATAATCAATAAAGTGAAACATGACCGGGACTTGTTTTCGAAATGAAAACCTCTTTATTCCTTTTTTTGTTTTTTACTTCAGCACACATAACATTCGTTAAAAGTACATGAAATCCAAATTGCTTGTTATTTTTGTTCAATCCAACAACAACAACAAAAAAAAGGATATTTCTTTATTTCAGGTGGCTTCTTCTTCGTTGTTCTGATGCAGTAGTTTATCGTGTGCTCGTTTGGTCCCCTGCACTCCCAGGTGTCTTTCATTTTTTCAATAATCCAAAAGGACCATGTCCTTTCTATAAAATAGATATCCTTTTTTTGCCAATTTCAGCTTAATATGGTACTTTGTTGCATACGTGCTTTCTGACTACAACATACTATGTGTATGCATTCACCTGTAATGCTAAAGAGAGCCGTGTGTCCTTACCTTATACAAGGTATTGACTTTTTTTGCACGGACGAATGGGCAGGACATTTTTTATCCATTGACAATATTATTCGGACTTTCGCCAAAAGTAATGGGTTCAACTGTTACAATTGGCATTTCGAAAAATGACCAAATGAATTACTACATAAGGTTATATGAATGAAAATAAGAAAAATATCCTGTGGAAAGGACAAAAGTTTTATTTAGTAAGTTCAATTTTTCTTTTTCTTTTCTGTATATATATTTTTATTTATTATTACCAAGTGATGCATGAATTTTTAAAATATATTATAAATTTTTTTTTTTTTGTTTTTGCAGATCGAGGACGAAGGAAATCATGGCAATGACGAAACACGTCTTTTTATTTTATCATCATTGGCACAAAGTCAAATGAGTCGTGTTGCATGCATCCTTTGTGAGGAACCAATGTTGGTATTCGATCGTTATCCATTGGTTGATGGGTCATTCTTTTTGAGCCCGAAACAACATTCAGCTGGATGCATTGAGGTAAGTTTACTTTACATTTTAACAATATCAACATGGCAATTAACTCTTTCACTGGAAATTGTCAAATATATAAATATATCTATTTTAAATAAACACGATAATCCTTTTTATCCTTGCCATAGATTGATTTAATTTAATTAAAATATCATTGACATTGCCCTTCATATTGTAAATGGAAATTAAATTTAATATCTCAAAATCAGAAATTTATATTCATTTAATTTTGCTTCTATTAAACTCCAGTGGCATAAGCCATCATGGATAGGTAGAGTGGAAAATGGAATCATTATCTCTTCCATAAAAATATCTAACATAGCTTTTCTTACCTCTTGGGTTTTATTTTTTTGTCTGACTGGCAAAACAACTTTCAAGCTCATGCTTGGATTGCGAAAAGTTACAATATTGTTAAATTGTGTCTTATTTATATATCGAAGTTAATCTTTTCCATTACCTGTATATATGTTTAGGTATCAATTAACGTTGCGAATCACATGCATTTTTAAGTAATGACAGCTTAAGACAATTACATCTTGAAAATAGGAAATTGTGAATGTACTTTTATTAATTTTGTAAAGAAATTTCAAGTGATCCATGACATTGGAAAGTTGAATGTCTGTTTTTGGCTTTTGTGTGGTTTGGTATGGTTCATCTCTACCTAAAATTGGATATAGATACACTTTTTTTTAATGATAATATTTGATTGAAGTTGTTTCGAATGGTTGTTGAGATATATAAAGTAAGATAAAGAATGACATACCGCAGGAGACGATCGTAACAACACATCTTTTTTTTTTGTTTTAATTATCAAATTAGAACGTTTACTATTATTTAATTAATAGAGTAAACTGTTGTTTCATGTTTTGGCTAATGTATTAAGTCCAAGTTTACATTGCCGGGATACGCAATGCAAGCTCTGGTAATAGCAACTTTGATTTGATCCTGTATCATCGATTGGATTGGTTTTGGAGAGATAAGATGTGTTTATTAGAATTCGCACTTCTGTTTCAGAGTTATAAAAAAATAACGCAACATCTTTTTAATTTTACTTTAATGCGCCAATGAAAACATGGTCAATCATTCCAATCCACTGAAAGTTATATTGATGCTGGGTTTTCGGTCGATCCAAGAACTTAAAGATCCACTCACTATTTATTCTATCGTAGTTTGATGATGTATTTGGCATTGCAACCCAGATTTTGGCATCAATATTTTAACATGAACGTACTAAAGCCCATTAAAAAAACGAGTTAAATGCTCAATGTTATTACTAATTTTAATCATTTTAGTCATATCAATTAATTTCCAAAATTTACTGAAGCGTCTTCTATATCATTAATAAATTACAAAATTTAGTGAACTAATATGACTTTCTTGTGGTACATGCATATACATTTGTTGGTGGTTGGTAATGCATTATGATGAAGAAACTTTGTATCTACTTCGAATTTTATCTACTGAAATATTTTTTTTTTTATAATTTGTGCGCACTCTTAAGTCGTTATGAATACGTATAGTGAAAATGGTCAAGAAAATTAGATAGAACATAAGAGCAGATGAAGAGAGAATTCACTCGGGTAAAACATTTCACATTTGTGTTGTGCGGTGAAAGAAAAATGTTCATACTGTACATCCAAAGTTAGACTCCATGGTAAAACTATCATCATTCGCTCGTAAAATTTTATTTCAATTATTTTATCCACTATTTAAAAACCTAAGAAACTTTTGGTTTCTTCATCCTTTTTTTTCGCTAGCAGATCTATAAACACCAACTTAGTTTTAGTCATTGCTGATGTTTCTCCTGTAGCACCTTCTTAAATTTACATGTGATTCATATGTCATATTTTTGTTTTATTTCTATAGAATTTTTTTTTTTTCATTTAAGGTAAAATATGAAGGACGATCTCTCTTCTTGACCTGTGTTTGCATGGGTTGCCTCGATGGTACTTCATCGGGACGAATTATCAGTTGCAGGTGAGTTTCAATTGTATATTTATATTTTTTTATTGCAACACACACAAATAATATATAATACCTTCTTCAATTATATGTTACTTAACATCTCTTTTTTAATTAATTTACAGATTCTGTGGCGATCTCTGGGATGGATCTAGCCTCGTTCTTGGCACTATGTATGCTTATGACATATTCGCTGCAATGCCGTGTTGTGCTGAACGTCTTAAGGTGAGTGGAGTTAACTATATCTCAACAAAAATTACCTAGTAATAAAAGACATAACTTTAAACTCACCATATTAACAATGTATTTCATATTTTTATCTTTCCAGTGCAATACTTGCTTAAAACTACTTCTTCATCCACAACAACGTTTGAACTTCTTCAGCGACTATTCACATTGTGTCACATGCCCATATTGTGCAACACAAGATACACACTTCGTCAAGCCCCTTGGCTACTGCTACACCAAATCTGTCAGCAAGTTAGCATTGAACCTCGCATAACATGAGGCCCCGTTGGAGTCTCCAAATGGCACGGCAGTTACCACTTCGAATACCATAACAACACCAATGGTATCATCAGCTGGGACTCCTGGTGGGGCATCTTCTTTGAAAAAAGCAATTTCCCTCTATTCGCCACTGATCGACTATTCGGCACCATTATTGCAACAAACACCCGAAATCAATAGTAGTGCCATCAACCAGATAACCTTGCAACAGCAACAACAACTGTTGACCCAGGTAAGACATCATCGATCAGTTGGTGTAAATTTGTCCCAACAAACAACGCCACCACCGCCGGCAGCAACATCAACCCTGCTGCAGCCACAAAACTCATCAACGACTCTGACAACAATCACCAATGGTAACCATCATTTACATAACCAGATGAACAACAACACCAACAATAACGGAAACTCTACAAACATCAACGATTGTAGTAATAATTTTATGAATACTGTAGTACATGAACTAAATGCAATTAAGTTAATAAGCAATAATAATAGTGCATCAGGGATTATAGGTCAGAATCACCATGCCACCAATAAAGCTCTGAATATCAACTGTCGTACGGCAAATGCCGTCGATCACAGCTTGCTATTCGGAATGCAAAATGGTGGTGGTGGTATCGGAGTAGGAGATTCCAATAACAGTATTAACATTTTAAGTAGCAACAATACTTCTTGCAATAAACCACATAATAACAATTTATGGGGCCAATTGCCAACGGCCAATAATATTAACACTAACCCAACCCAAATATTGTACAATCATACCTCAGCCACAAATATTTCCAACCTCTGGGGATGCACAACATCCTCTTCCACACCCTCCTCGGCTGTATCATCAAATAATAATAATAATAACCAAACTAACGGCAATAACAATAATAATCAAACTAATACCCATCCCTCTCTCAGTCCTATTTCCTCGTCGTCTGTGCGCTCATCCCAATATAATAGCGCCAGCAGCCATCGCAGCAATAGCAAGGAATCCCTTTGGACCTCAAGTCAGTCCTCGCCAAATAGCAATCTCAGGGAAAGTTTTTATTCTATTAAGAGTAATGCATCGCCAACATCATCTAACACTTCTTCAGCTGGATCAACATGCTCTTCAAATGGAGGAGGAGGAGGCCCCTTATTGTCACAAAATACTAACATGTGGGAAAGCCCTTTAGTTGGTTCTTCTAAACTCGCAATCGATGCAGCAACATCCTACGCCAGCCAACTGAATAAAATCAGCAACATTTGGGAGATACCAAATCCAGCTGCAAATGCTGCCAAAATTTGCAATCCTAAGCCACAGCAGCAGCAACAACAACAACAACAACAACAGCAGCGCAACGGAAACTGCTTGAATTCATCAGCATCATCATTTATGGGCCAGACGCGCGATTTGCTTTTCAATGATCTCTGGAGCAACACAGACAGTTGTTCTGCAACACTAAATTCCTCCGATCATCATCAACATCAGCAACAGCAACACAATCAGTATGCTGTTGGTGGTGGTGTTGTTAGTGATAACAAACTGCAAAGTGATACAATTGGTTCAATCTGGCGTACAACAGCTACTCCATCTATCAACAGCGGTGCTCATCAGCAACAAAACATGGCTAATCGCAACAAATCATCATCATCTTCAACAACATATGTCCAGACAAAACAACAACATCAACAGCAGCAGCGTCCAGTCATCGGTGCAAATGCAAGTTTCTTTACCAACGCAACTGATCCATCAACGGCCTCCTCCCACTTATCATCAGGAACATCAGGGACTACAGCAACATCGGCGTCATCGGGCAGCTCCTCGTGTATGCAACTTTTTTCCGAGGAGTTCCTCAATTATCTTAATATGATTAATTAAACAAAAAGATTAGCTAATTTTTATTTTTTATTCTTCATATATATTATTTTTTTTAAATATATATATATATTATATAAAACTACAAAAATTTATAAACTAATTTTAATTATGCGTTTAGTTGAGTTTAGTTTATTTTTTTCAGAAAATTTTATAGTTTTTTTTATATTTGTCATAAAAAATTTATATATGTGTATGAAATAAATAAAGCATTTCTTAAAAAAAAAAATAGATTTATATTCTTTATTTTTTGTTGATTAGTTTTACAATTTAATATTTAAAATAAAAAACAAACAAAAAACAAACATTAATTTTATATATAAATAAACAAAAAAAAAACATCTTTTTTTTATTTTATTTTAAATTTACTTTTTATTTTTAGCTCATTTTTTCCTTAAACTTTCTCGCAGTGTATTTTTGTTTTGTATTCCTTTAATTTAATATTTATTTATACATTTTTTTCACTTAAAGAATTTGTTTGTTTAGATTTAATTTTTTGTTTAAGTAAAAAGAAAACATCACAATTAAAAAAAAAAAAAAACAGAAATTAATAAATATAAATGCTGTGTTTTTCAATAACTTAACAAGACAAAAATAAATAATTTGCAAATAAAAACAAAACATTGGTTAATTAATGGATTTTTGTTTTATCAAAACAAAATTTAAATATTGTATAACTTGTTGTTTTTCTTGTGAGAAACACAAATGCATTTAAAAATTGTTAAAATTAAAAAAAATATAGGGTAGTTTATATTTTTTGCAGTTAATTTTTTTTATTGTTAAGTTATTTGCATTATAATTTTTTTCTCTTCGATGTAATAAGTTCGTTTGGAAACAAAAAAATTGTACTCTCGTGGGTGGCATTGTTGTAAAATAAAAGGCATAATATTGGAAAAGATTCAAATAAGGTTGGAAACAATAAAACGTTTTGATTTTATGAATGTAAAATTTTGTCACATCTCAAGAATACTATTCCTGTATTTTAACACTTTGAAAATTAAATATATGTTGGAACAATATGTCGAAGCTCAGTGTCTTACTTAACCAAATTTAAATAGAGTAGCTATGAGTTGCAAACATTTTGAAACAAAAAAAACTACCGGGATTGTTTGGCATAAAGCAGTTGTTCGTTATTACAACATGCTACAAACTCACCAAAATAAATTTTAAAAATATCAAAGTAAATAAATTCTTAGTTCTATATTAAGAGACAGATTCTATCATGAGTCATTTTGAAAACTTACGGCTATATTATTCACTCGTTAAACCCAGATGTAAAATTAAATCCAAAAATTAATTCTAATTTGTTACCCAAATTTAATTTTGTTTGTTCACACAAAATAAAACATATATATGAAATGAAGTAATTTAAAAAAAGAAACAATCAGATAAGATGATTTTTATATGAAAATAAACGAAAAAAGAATAATTTAAACTGGATTTAAGATGGAATAATATGGCCGTTATTGTTTTCATTGGCTTTGTAGTTAGTTTCTGTATTTATTTTTGAACTAAGCTATTATTGACAATGACACGAAAAGGTTAACATTTTCAAACAAACATGCTCGCAAACATGCCAGCTACATCGATGTAAAAAAATCTTTTTACCATTACTATGTTTCTCTTTCGATCACCAAAATTTATAAAAAAAATAAACTTTCGGGGTAAATACATACATTTATATTTAAATAATAAATGAAACGAAAATTTTAAAATACTTAATTTAATTAAAATTAAAAATAAAACTATTTAGCTATAGAAAAGAACATCATATGTGATCTCTAAATGTATAAGCTAATTAGACATAAGTTTTGTTTATTGTGTTTTTAACAATTAAAAACATTTTGTGAAAAAGGAAATTTTTTCCAACATGCCACCCTCGTAATATTTGTTATAAGCAAATCAAAAAATGTTTTTTTTTATAAATACCAAATACCTTTGAAACCTAAAAAAAAAAATGAAATAAAAAAGAACACGAAGTGATAAATAAAATTAAATTTAAGAAATCAGTTAATGAGAGAAAAAATTAAATTTTTTTTATCATTTAAAAAAAAATTTAAAATGTTTGGCAAAATTTAACAAGCAAAAGAAAATTCTTTACATTCGGTTATTTTTAAAATAAAAAATAAAACTAAATTTAACATAAATTGGCTTAAGAATTTCTTAAATTTAAACAAACAATAATTAATAATTGAATAAATGGTTTTATTATTTTTAATTTACATAAATTAATAATAATAATAAAAACTTATAGTAATTAAGTTGTTTTCATGTATGTACATAATTAAGTCAGCAGCCCATGTTGTTTCACACAAAAAAAAATGTTTTTCTTTAATTAAATATACGTTACGTATACGTTTTTTATGTCTTTCTAAATCTTATAACCACATCCCTTGGCAGCATAAACAAAAAATCATTATTTCATAGGTTAAGTGTATTACATTTATATATAAATAATTTAAACAAAAATACTTTGAACTAATACCTCTTTAGCGAAAAATAATATAAAACGAAGTAAGTAATAATTAATAAATTAAAACGAGAAAAAAAAACAATTACATACATTATATTTAATAATATTAATTAAATATAAATTTATTATATTATAAAAGTTTATACTATATAAAATGAGAAATATATATTATATGAATTATAATATATATTTGTATGAATTTATGATATATTAGTTACTTTATTATTTACTTTTAATTATAAAAACAAAAAAATATCTCCCATCCCCTTAGAAAAGATCAAATTTAACAAAAAAAAAACACTAATCTTACTAAAAAAAAAACTACAACATCATCAATATGAGAAAAATAACTATTGTGTTTTGTGAGAAAAAGAATTAATTCACTATTGCTAAACAAAACAACAACAAAAATATCAAATTCACCACAAATTGCTTATTTCTAAAAATTAAATAAATTTTTCTTTTGATAGTCGCCTGTTCTGAATAAAGAAAAATTATGTTATAATAAAAATAAAACATTTAAATTAAATATTTTAAATTTGCTTAGACAAATTAAATATCAAAATAAAGCAAAAAATAATAAGATTTAAGAAACATTTTTTTTAAGGAACGGACGGACTCTCTCTGATCATCTGATGAAAAAATGTACAAATAGAAACTAAGCAATTTGTGTGTGAGTTTATGTTTTATAAATATTAAATCTTTTTGTATTTATGTCTTTATTTAATTACCTTTTATTAAAATCACATTTTTTTAAAGACAGGTTTTTTACGAATTTTATATTTTTAATTCAACTAAATATTTTTTGTCAAAAATTGCTTTATTTTTCTTCTATAGCTTATATTGTTTTCATTAAAAAAAAATATATTTTTATTATAAATTAAATATTTTGTTTATAATTATAAATATACATTTCTTAATTATATAAATATTTATGTTATATCAATTTAAGCATACAGAAAATTCTTTTTCCCACGAAAACTGTTTTTTTTTCTGCAAAAATATAACAAGTTAAATAGAAAATTAATGAATTCAACAGTTAAAAAGTGAAATAAAAATTAAACCCAGAAAATAATAATATAGCATATTATTTTATATAGAAAACAAAAATTCACTCGAAAATAAAAATACCTACTAGTTTAATTTTGTATTACTTTTATTAAAATTTTGGTTATTCTCTTATAAACTTTGTTTAAATAAAATATTTTCTTCTTTATTTTTATTTTTTTTTTAGTTATAAAAATTATGTACCTACCTACTACAATTATTTTGAACCTTAATTCTAAATAATATTTCTTTTCTTTTAAATAAACAACAACAAAAAACACTCCTGCACTTTTGATTTATTAACTTTCAAAATAAAAAATAAACATAAAAAAACTGAGAAAACTAAAATGGATTCTTTTTTTATTAAATAAATGTAATTTAGATAAATATTTTAGTTGATTAATATAATAAATATATAAAAGAATAAATATTCAATGTGAATGGAAAAAAAACACATGAAAAATATTATTAATTAATTAATTTTGTTGATTATTCAAATGTTTTAATAAAAAAATACATACATTTATATTATAATTTTGTTTGTTTCATTTATTTTTTGTTTCTTCTCTGTTTCTCTCTATTTGGTTTTTAGTTATTCCTTCCCTTTCTTAATCTTTCTACAAATAATATGTTTACGATTATTATTTTTTGCATTAAAAATAGTCATTGAAATTTCAATCAGTAAAAATGTGCATGTGAACAAAAGAAAAGCAGTTGTTGGAAGCTTTTAAAGTTTGCGACGATAAAATATTTAGGGGACGAAATATTAAAGAATAAGGTGATGAATCGCATTGTCTGTTGTGTAGAGGGAGTTTTTGTACATCTCATGTACCAACTTCGACCCCAGTTTGAAAGAGACAAAACAAAAAAAAAAGGGTAGCAATTTAACTTATACTAAAGGATGCACATTCCAGGTTATATTTACATTTTGTAAATTGAAACCACCACCATCCTATATGTAAAAGTGTAAGCGATAAATTAATCCATTTCCAGGTAATGTATTTTTGCATTGCAGTTTTCTGTGCGTACATATTCATAAATCACTTAAGCACTTATGAATGAAATGATTGTATATATAATATGTATCTTCAGTAATTCTTTTGGTTTTTTTACGTTTGAAATGCAAAATAAAATAATTTTGAAACTGCTGCCAAATGAACGTGAATAATGTTTAACAGAACTGCTGTTGTAGGTACATAAATATTTACGTACATATATATGATGCCAAAAAGCAAATACCTCAACTCTGCAAATATTATTATTTGTTAATTAAATGAATTAATAAAAATAAAAAAAAAATAATATCATATCAGAATGCAAAAACAGTAATAAGATTGTGCAATTTTAACAAAGACAAACGAATATAAGAGGATTAAATGCATAAATGTGTAAATAAAATTAAATCATTATTTGTAGATATAACCATAATATTATATTTCCATTGAAATTATATATATAATTTGTTTACTTTAATTTATTAAACTTTTTTTTAGACCGCATAATACCTCAAATCAAAATAAATACAAATACACCCTGCACTTTAGACAAATTCAAATAAAAAATATATTAATAGCAATTTTGCACCGCATTTATATACAAAAAAAACACGGATTCAAAATCAAATTGAAAAAAAAAACAAACAGATAAAATAATCCAAATATAGCTTTCAATTGAAAATTGAAATATCTTCCTAAATAAGAACATTCAACTGTAAACATCAGCTAAACTCGCTCTATAAGTTTAAACCGAGTCGTAATGGTTTTTCGTTAGGCTTGTTCCTTGACCCTGAATCTGCGAGTTGGTGCATGAACACTTTATTTCCACGTGGAAAATTATGGTTCAAATTTTGGGAGCTTATTTCATATTCCATTTGACAGTTATTTCCTGAAGCCATATTAATAAAATAGCATAAATAAAATTGAGCATAATTAATAAAACAAACGTAGGAACAATCAATCGCATTGTGTAGAATTCACTCTATTTTTTTTTTTAATACATTTATTATTATCTTGTCATGCAGATATAGAAACTAGTTTTATTTTCAACTACTATTAATACATTCACATACAAAAATATAATAGATAATAGCTGTTTGTTGTAATTTGCATAGAAATTAAATAACTTTTAGGATTTAAATGCGTATCGCCAATAAATTATTTTCCTTTACCATATTTTTTACCTTTACATTTACCTTATTTCTTTAGAAACAGAATGTTGTTTCAAAATACAAGTTTCGTATCGGAATATCATTGGAAAAATTCGTATCGCGAATATTGCTGGAAAAGTTTCAATAGAAATTCATATCTGATAGATATTTTAGGCCAACTATCGTTATAAAATATTGGCAATAACTTCATTTTGTCATTGCTTATTTTAAACATAACTGCAAATCTGCAAAACCATCGCTAAGTAATTTGTCTTTGATTGCCGTTTGTTTTCAATATTTTGGCCAGAATACTACATATTTTGGCTCGGGAGTCTCAAGAAAAGTGCTGGCAAATGTAAACATTTGCTGCATTTAAGGTTATGTGTAACGACCTCATCACAACAGTGTAGTTCTAGTTACTCTCATACATCGCCTTCGCCATTCACGTTAGGTTAAGAGAGACTTTAAATGTTTTCATAAACTTCATACTTACAAAGATCTGCATTCACAAAAATTAATGAAAAACACTTTTTTCGTAAAGGATAGCATTTTGTTACTTTTTATTTTCAAAGGTATTTCCAAAATGGTTAAAATGAAAAACAAAACAAAAATGTTTCATATAAAAAAGGTGTTTTTTTTTTAATAATTTTTTGTGATTATAGATCTTTGTTAGTATGGCGTTTATTAAAACACCCATGTTCATTTCCATGACCTGAACAGTTACCGTTCCGACCAGATTTCGTATTTACGTATGGTCTAAAATATCCATACTAGGTGTCCTTTTCAATTTGAAATTAAACACCTTGTACTATTTTGGGTCCATTGCTGATGATAAACTCGGTAAACTTTGCACTTTTCATTGTTCCACTTGATATTATTTAGGTTTTCCATATCTTTTTTTTTTATTTTGCTATATCAAAAACCTTCAAAAAATACTAAAACTAAAATAAACCTGCGTTCAAATCATCAGAGTGTTCCCATTTTTTCAATCAAACAAAAAAAAACCTTCCGAAAAATAAAAAAAAAATACTTTAAAATTCGCATTTTTGCATAATTCTCAAACCAACCTAAATTTTAATACAAACTTAATTGAAATAACTTGAAATAACAAATATAATATAATTTGTTAATATTCTGTTATTAGTTATTATAAATATAAAAGTTAAAGTAATAATTTACATACCTAACAAAAATAAAACTTCCTGAGTTCGTTTTCTCTTACAGCGTTACCTGTCCTTAAGCAAAATATATTTAAATTAATTTTTTTATATCATTGATCTTTGAAAACTTTCCTTTTAAAACAATTATTACTATAACAAAAAAAAAATAATAAATTGTTTATTTATGTGTTGCTTTTTCTTAAAAAATATATTAGAATTTAATTTTTTGATTTAATTAAAATAAAAAAAAAAACAAGTAGTTTATATAATCCTATTATTATTATATAAATAATAACTGCTCTAATTATTATTATTATTATTCTTAAAAAAAATACAATTTAAAGTACAAATGTAAAACAATTTTTCTTCTTTTTTGTGTTAATTTACTTATTTTTTATTTTGTTAACTCTATTTTATGTTTAGTTAATTTTTTAGTTAAATACCTTAGATAAAAAAAAATTCGTGACAAACATTATTGAATTAAAAAAAAAACCTCTAAAAGTGTTAATATTAAAAATATAAAATATTTAATTCAAAACTTCCGTTAATCAGTCGAATTCTTTCGCGAAATAGAATTTTTTTTATTGTTTCGAAAATTCAAAAAAAAAAAAAAAAACTACAAAAATATTAAGATTACTAATTATAAAAGTTAGCTTTGTAAGATTTTTTTAATTATTAGTATAGGAGAACGTTTGAAGATACAAGTTATAAGAGTGAAGGAGACGCTTAACAAAGAAAGAAAGAATTAGTTGGTTAAAAGGACCCCTCATATAAATATTACAAAAATGGAAAAGTAGAAAATGTAAATTTAAATAAAAAAAAAAACATGAAAAATCTTTAATAAACAAATATATGATTAATCCATTGTATTATTCAAGCACTCTCTCATTGAAAGTTTAATTACAATAATACCTACTTTTTTTTTTTAATATTTAAATATTATTTACCATTATTACTATTATTACCTGCATTAGATTAATTGTTGTCTGTGTTTTTTCATTAATATGCATATTAAATAAATAAAGTTAGATATAAACATTTTAATCGAGTGAGTTATTATTTAGTTTAAATAAATTAAACAACATACATATATAAAATATATATAACATACTTTCAATTAAGAGAATATTTATATTAATTATTGGGCTGCAAGTTAGGCTTTTGGTAAAATTAATTTTAAGTAAGTTTTGTATGTAACAAGTTATACATATTAATAAATGTATATAACAAAAATATTTCTAGTTATAAACATGAAACCAACATCCATTATATTTTGTATAACAAAATATAATAATTTCTATTAAATATGATTTTGTTTTTTTTTTTTTTTTTTCAATTAAATTTTTAACACATTGGTCTCCAGGTTTTAAAAGAAACGAATTTAAAAATTAATTAAAAAAAAAGCAAAATGTTTTACTTGAAAAATTAAATTTAAGAAATTAAAATAAAAAAAATAAACCGATATGGTCACAAAAAAAAACAATAAAAACATGAATGTGTGGGCAAAAAATGTCATTGTAAGAAAAATATTTAAAATAAAGTCTATTGTTTCAATACAGTATACACCGAAAAATTCCTCTTAAAATACCTCAATGGAATGACACTACGCAAGAGGCTGGTGATGTGGACCAATTCGGTGAACAAAAGAAAAAAAAAGCATAAAATTCATATTTAATTATTTCATTGGAAGTAATTTTTATAACAAATTTAGTTGATAAGTTTTTTGTACAGACATTGTATTTGAATTAAAAAAAAAATAAAACTTAAATTTACAAATGCAAACAAGATTCAGTGTTAATTAAGCAATATTTAAATTTTTGTATTGATTTTTCATATTTTTTTCTTTCTTCAGAAATAAAATGAAACATCCATACGAACAAGTAAGTACTTCAATACATTTATATGTGTAATAATTAAGCTTAATAAATCATATATACGTATAACATAGACTTCAGTTTTTTTGTTAACAACATAAATTGTAAAATTTTTCTTTTGTTAATTTTATTTAAAAAAAAATTATTAAATGAAAAAATTGGAATTGTCGAACAATCGAACAAAAAAATTAAAATTAAATAAAAAAAATGACATTTAAATATATACTCAAACATTTTTCCATAAGTGATAAATTTAAATAAAAAAAAAAACTAATAATATACATAACCATAGATAAAACAAAATAAATTGGAAAGAGGGATTTTGTGGGGATATTCGACTCAAAAGTGAATTTAAGACTGGATATGCGAAAAAGTGAATAATTTATATTAAACAAAAATGTGGTTTTATTAATCATAATTATATAACTATAGTAAAATGTGATGATTTTATTTTATGCATGCATTTGCATTAAAAAAAAAAGTAAGAAAAAAACACCAACAAGCAATAGTAAGACTTTTCATGTTGTGTACTTATTATATACTGCCGACAAAAAAGCAAAAAAAACTCGTGGATACATGTTTCACAAAACGAACTGAACAAAAACAAATATTCCTACCTCAATCATATTAACAAAAAAAAATACCTCAAACATCAAAAAATCGTTGCTGCCAGAATTCTCAACAAAACGCTACACAATAGATAAAAATGAAAAACACTTCTTAAATTATCTAAATTAAGTAGAAATATTGTCAAGCTTCTTCATTAGTAATTTTTTTAAAACAAAATGTTTAGATGCAAATTTCTACAAAAAAGAAATTAGTAAAAATTTTAATCAAAGGCAATTCTGTGCGTGTAGTGTGATTTTAGTAGGATTAAAAATTATTTTTAAAAATTAAAATAACTAGACAGCGTGTTTAATATTTGTATGAAGCAGTTAAGTATTTAAAAAAAAACATTCATTAGTCGTGAACATTTAGTGTAATTAATCATTTCCGACTCTAGTACGCACGTCTTAAAGGTTAACTTTTTTTTTAGTAAAAGTATCTTCAATTAAAATCAGCTAAGATGTTTTTGAACACATAACACTACAGTGCTCATTATTATCATCATTACATTACCTACCATCACTTTGCATATAAAACATCATTTATATAATTTTTCAAGTCGTATTAAAATTTGGTTAATATTTATTATTTATAAATAAACATTTAAATTATCAAAAAAAGAAATAAACGAAGAAATGTTGAATAGCTTTAAAATTCGACAAAATTATATTTCAGAAACCACTAAAGACCAAATTGAAGAAGAAAAAATAAAATTTGCAGGACAACCATGGGGTCAATTCCCGATCTGTGAAACTGTGAAGTGATAAAAAAAATTATCATTTCACTTTTCACAGCGACTTTTCGTTTTATCACTTCATGAACTCGCATAACGCGATTCTCAATTATGATAAACAGCTTTCAATTTGTGTACTAAAAAGTTCTAAATGATACACCCAGAGAAAAAACAACGTTCAATCAGAGAAAACCACTTTGATTTAAGCAGATTTAAAAAAAAATTGAAAACGAAACATAATTAAATCGAATTTACTCGAGCAAATGCACTATTATAAAACGAAAATCAAATACAATCTTTAAAATTTTAATTTGCCTTTTTGTCTCTCAGTATAAGGTTTGTCAGCGCGTTTTCACTGCTCTTCACAGAGTGATTTGAATTATCAAATTCAATTTTTTATTGATTTTTATTTGATAATTGACAATGTTAATAGGTATATAGTTACTCCTATGACTTCAGATGCTGTTGCAAATCTGATGCAGAGCACAACTGCCAACTTCGTTTTTTTGCTTAAAATTGAAACATTCGAGACATGATTGAATTATTTTTCTTAATATAAGTATTTCAACCGTAAATATTAACAAATATCAAAAACGAAAAGAAAAACTACAAATATGTGAAAAGCGATAACCAATAATTTTATGATTTTTGTTTTACTTAATCACGAGTTGAATTTCGCATCATCCATCATCATCTCAATACATCTTTCCACAAATCATCAATATTTCCATCAAACATTTATAAATAATTTTACTTTTTAAAGTAAAAATACACAATGATGTAAAAAATTATTTTATAAAAATTTAATATTTCATTATATTATTTTAATTAAAAATTTTAAATTATTATCATTTAAAAAAAAAAAAAACTTGTATATTTCAAACCACAACTGTAAGAGGAGAACACCAAAACTTTATTAGCATTAAACGTATCCGTACGTAAATTAGGTTTAAAAATAATTAATAATATAAAGAAATAATATATAACATTCTTCTATGGAATTGTATATATTTAATGCACTTAGTTTTTAATATAAATAAATAATCTTTAATCTAGTTCCTGGTTTTTCCATATCCTTTCCTTTCCATAATATTTGATTTAGGAAAACAAATGTTTAAACTTAAAGTTAAAAAAAATTAATTATGTTTAAAAAAAATTAAAAACAAAATTTTGGACGATTGAAGCACGATTTATATTCCTAAAAAAAATATCTTCCTCCTTCTTTAGGTTACAAATTGGGCATCCTATACCAATCCTAGTAAATAAAAAAAAAAAAAAAAAAAAATTAATAATTTTAACCTAACCATATACTATATCGCGTTGATTTCTTTGTGTTGTATATAATGTGTATGTTGTGTACGTCGTTTTTAACCATTTTTAAAAATAAATTAAGATTATTGTATCTATATTCAATTGTCCCCTAAATTTTAAAATCATCAATTAAAAAAAATTAGTATTTAAAATAAAACAGCCACAAAAGTTGATATAAATGTCATATAGACTAACGGTTTTTTCCCAAATTATGTATACGTCGAGCGTAAGAAAAGGAAGGCTATATATTTAATTTTGTGTATGTCTTCCTGAATTCTTTCTGTCTTTCTCTAAAAAGCAATCATATTTTTTTGAATTTTTCAAAATTGATAAAATTTTAAACTAATTGGCAAACAACTGTAATATTTTTTCCTTAAAATATATACATTTATAACTTTTAATATAAAAATTAAAAAAATTCAAATATTTTTATACAAAATTTGAATACAACAGAAGAGCTCCAGATATGTGATAATGAAATTGACGAGGTAAAAACAGTATTAAGAAACGTTTAAATTTTTTTCTTTGCAAGCAATCATTTCAAAACTTTTAACAATTAAATGGCAAACAAGAGTTCTTTTGAGGGACGAAAAAAATTCAATAAAAGAATCTCAAATTTTGTTTTATTTTTGCCAAAATATAATTTTAAATTTAAATAACCTCAAGCGGTAAAGACTCGCAACTGTGAAATTTTTGTATAAATAATGGATTTTGTGCGTAGGATTGGTAAAATTTTGCATTCATAAGAATCAAACTAAAAAAATTAAATTTCAAACAAAATACATAAATTTTTTTTAGATTTTTTGATTGAAAAAGTCTGCGAACAAACAAAAAATTCATTGGTTTTAAAGCTTATTTTTATATGAAAAAAAACAGGCTATAAAGTAAAACTCGTATCTGTGAGATTTCGATAACAAAATTTAATATTTATTTTGTTTGTATAAGAAATGACTTCATAAAGTCGGCGAAATTTTATGTCATAAGGAATATTGTGTAAGAGTTGCGCTCAAAAAACGCACAAAAATTAAAAAAATTAAAAAAAACTTAAAAATGGTAAGAAAAATAAATTTAATTAATAAATTACATTGTTATATTGTGGCTGGCTATTGTTTAAAAAATATGCAACATTATTACGTCATCCTCCCAAACTCAAATAACAGATTTTTACAAAATGTGTAAATGCTTGATTTTATGTAAACATTTTATTTAACAAATTTATTAAAAAAAATATATAATATTACTAAACTTACAACATTACCATCACTTATTATAATCTACAATATTTCTTTCGAGCAATATTTTTAAATGAATGAAAACAAAAACATACATACAAAAAGAAAATATACCTCACATAGAAATTTAGATAAATTTTCATAACAACAAAAATAATAAAAAAAAAATAAACTATGCGCAAAACAGAAAATATAAATTAATAAAATTCTAATAGTTAATTGAGAGAAATAAAACATAAAAACAAATAAAACTACATATTATTATTTATGAAAATATTTAAAATATCCAACAAAATAATTAATTTTTTATTTCTTTTATTCAATATTCTTTTCTATGTCTTACAAAAGTGATTGTGAATTATAGCAATTTTGAACTACCTTTATTCACACATCTCTTTAAAACAAAAACATTTACCACATAGAAATATATATATATAATATAGACATATATTATATGTATCTAATTCAATTTTAACAACTATACTCCTTTAAATATTATTAACAATTTTCAGTGTTATTTCGTGGTTTCCTTGATTACTATATTTAATTTTAAGATAACAAAAATAAAAATCGTAATATTTCCTATATATCTTTGTTATGTTAAAAAAATATTAGTCTAATCATATTTTTTGTGTTTAAATAAATTTTGTTTAGATTATTTTTTGGGTTATTATATTATTAAATGAATTAATTAATAAATATATTATTCCACACAAATATATATATAAACTTAAACAATCGTAACTAAGTGTAAAATATACATAAATACAGTAAAATATATTTATTTGTTTCTCATCAACAAAACATTTTTTTAATACAGACACACATAAGTAATTATTATTAGAAAATTTAACCATTAAAAAATAAAATTTAAGTTAACAATAAAAACCATAACTTTATGCTTAATATAGTCTTAATTTGTTTTTGTCGTTATAATTTCATGAAAAATAATAATAATGAAAACAAATCTGGCAAATATACACAAAACCTAATAAAAAAATCCTGCTCATCCCTAAAATAAATAAATAAAAAATATTTATTATTAAAAAAAAAAACTAAAGAAAAAATAGAAAAAGTTTAAAGTTAAAGAAAAAGTAAATAACAACAAAAACCAAACACCTCCTCCCCCTTTTCGAAAGTACAAATTGTTTTTTACTAAGAATTTTTAATAAATATAATTATATTTAACAAAAACAAAATTATTAAAGTAAAAGAAGAAATTATATTGATTGATTGAAGGTTATTATGGAAGTGGAAGACGCAAAGGTTAAAGAAAGCATGATGAAGTCATTTTTAATTTTAATGAATTATTTACAATTATTATTTAACAATTATTTAAAAAAATAAAAGATATATATTTTTTATTTGCATTTGCCATTTTTATACTTTATTTGCACGATCAAAAATAAATCATTAAAGAAATATTTGTAGAAACAACAAAATTCACAAAACTTTTGTACAATTTCAGAACATTTCTACCTACAAAATAAATTGAAAAAAAAAAATAAAGTTACAACAAAATATATTTAAAAATAATACAAAAAATGGTTAAATTTTACAAAAAAAAAAAGAAAAAAATATGTAATAGTAAACTTCAGATGAAAACATAATAGAAAAAATATATAACTATATATTATACATAGAAAATTAGACAAAACAAACAAAAAATACAGAACACAAATTTTTAAGAAAGCAAAATAAATATGCAATAACAAACAAATATAATTAAAATTATAAAAAGCAAATAAACAATAAATCTATCAGCATCACATACAATACAAATTTGAAAATGAACAACAAAATATATGCTTAAATAGAAAAACAAACAGTTACAAGATTTAAAAATAAAATATATTATAACTACAGATTTAAGGGCTTTTTCTACTTTTATACAAACTAATGTTAATTAAACAAAAAAAAATAATAATAATTAAAAAAAAAATTGGCAAAAACATAATTATGTATAAATTATTCATTATTGAAAAAATAAATTATATTATTAATTATTATAAAACCTATTATATCTAATTAGATTGTATACAAAATATTATAATTATTTATAAACAATAAATTACGAATTCGCAGACTTTTCAAGTTCGGAAATGGAAAAAAATTAAAATTAAAAAAAAAATATGAAAACATTACAAATGGAAAAAAAAATAAATATTTAATAAAGTACGGTCAGAAAACCGTTTGAAAATTTAACTAAATGAATTGTGTTTTATTTCTAAGGGTGTGCTTCATTCAGATTTTTATCTTAAAGGTAAAAATGGTCGTTTTTTAATGTTTGTTTGTGGATCCTCGTTTACTTTCGAATTTTCTAATTGGAAATTTTTACAAATCTGAAACGCAGTTTTATTCAAAAAATCATAAGATTCAATAAAAGTATACCTGGGGCCCAACTCTGTATGTAACTCGATTCTACTTTTGATTCTATTCGCAAATCATTTCCGATTCTACTTTCAACTGGCACTATGTATGAAATGAGAATCGAATAAAATAAGTCACAAAAATATCCCACAATATTTCCGATTTTCGAACGAGTCTCGCATTCTATTGACAGATGAATCGAAAAAGGAGTCAATAAAAATTTTTTTTTGTGAAACATTTTAAATTAAATCAAGTTTTTGAATGAAAATAATAACTTAAGTTGTTAAGTTTTATCAGATTTTTTCCAATGGGAAGTAAATTGGAACAAGAAAAAACGCTATAAATGCAATACATTGTACTTTGTACAAAACACGGAGGTAGGTATAATGGTGCTTATCGCAAAAAGAATTATTAAAAATGCAAGTACATATATTAAAGCGATTACAGAGTGAAATGTTTTATTTTCAGTTTTGCAATAAAAATAGCGCTTTTAGAAGATGAATTTATGTAATGATCCTTGAATTTATTTTTGTAAAAATCGGTGCGTTTCGTCATTGTGTTGGCCAAGAACATTAAATTAAGAAGCTTTTGTGTTCGCACTTTTAAGTGAGTCCTTACGTTGAAAATGTATTATTGATTAGTTAAAAACAGTTATATAAATATCAACAATTACAAAAAATATGTTTTCATGCATATTGTATGCTTTCGTTTAATTTTAAAGGATTGCTCGCAAACACATTTGCATGCGAACAATATTATGCGAATTCGAATGGTTTTGACATCTACTTTCGAGTTAGGTAGTTCCAAATTTGCGAAAGGAAATTTTTTCATTCGACTTTCGTTTATTAGAGCGTTCTTATAGAATTACAGAGTTCGGATTTTGCGAATTCGATTATTTTAATTGTAGAATCGAGTTACATAGTTGGGCCCCTGAGCATTGTATATAAAAACTACAGTAAGATTGCAAATAGAAACCGCTAGCAGAGCTAGCATCGACTTTATTTGGCGTGGGTATTTCATGTAAAATGAAAGAATTGAAGATAATTGGAAAGAGACGGTTATGTAGAAGTTCTGACAACAATAATGCGATAAAAAAAGATATATAAAACAATACATTCGCAAAAACCAATTGCTTGGAATGTTTTGTTTTCACGTTCTTAAGTCGTAAAAATTAAGTTATTAATTTACTATTAAAATATATATACAAACCCCTGGGCGAAACAAACGGCAACAATAACGATAGTCAAGGATACGATAGTCAGAACAAAAGCGATTTCATAAAATGAGAATTGGTCCACCAAAATATTGCCAGATAAAATGGAGAAATACTATTAATTTTTAAAGCACATCTAACTTCACGTCTTTGAATAGATGTCAAAAATTAATCCAAATAAATGAAAACTTGAGTGTAAAATAAAAGAGTGTTGTATATTATCCTATAAAATATTAAAATATTTATTCACTAAATGCTTTTTGCATTTCTGTGGGGCACAGATAGAGAACACAAATATTTTAATTGAGAAGATCCGCGCATAATGGATACCATGACTCGCGCGGCAGCCGCGCATAGTCGATACGCGGCTTCTTGTGAATAGTTAACGAAATGCAATTGTGAATGAACACTACATCTGTCACTGTCATTCATTTTCTGTTTGTCTCGTCGCATGCGTCGTCGTTGTGTTTCCATAAAATATTGCTGAAAATTGTAAGATTTTTATTTAAATAAATGTTTAGATTTGTTAATAATTATTTTATTAACTTAGGAATAAAATAGCTTATAACCAACCACCAGAGCGGTAATCGGCTAAATGTAAAAATAGTCCAGTCAAACTAATAAAAATAAACAAAAAAAAAATTCATGTGATGTAGTTCCATTTTGGGGGGGGGGGTTCCCAAGTAGGTACTCGCAATAAAAAAAATCCCCGCTAATCGGAGTGCCATATTAGTATTAGTACAAAAAATATCTACGTATTAGGGAACCCCCATCCCATAACATTGTGTCAAAGAAGAAAACAATCGTATGAAAAAATAAGTATGAACGGTATGGGCAAAATTGACTTAAAATGCTAAACATAGCAAGGCTTTTTTCAAACATAGCTTTTATGAAACTCTAAACACCACTCTAAAATTTAACTGCCTTAAGTTGTTTTAATAAATAGTTTTTTAGACAAAAATTTTCAAAGTCAAAATTTTGGATAAAAAAATTTTAATTTAATTTTTTGATTAAAAAAAAAATGATTTTTTTTTCTTAACAAATAGTTTAATTGACATTTCGTTTCGTTTTAAATGAAAACAACCAAACCAAATCTTTAATAACAAATATATCAACAGCTAATTTGTAATTGACTGAAAATTTGATAGCTAACAAAATTTTTGACAACAACAGTAATACACAAGTTTATCAAAAAAACTATTCACAATAGGTAAGAATATTCAAAGTGTATCAAAAGTAACTATAATACCGATTAGTTAATTTCGTTGATAGTTATCAAATATCATGTTGATATTTGATAACTATTAACTATGAACTGTTAGCAAATATTTCTTTTAGAGATGTTTTTCGTTGCGCTTCCTGCAATTTTTTGAATGCGTCTTGCATGCAGAAAGCCCACAGAAAAACGTCTTGCAACACCATATTTCCGACTTAATTTTTAAATAGAATTTAAGTGCTTAACAAAATTATTTTGTTGACAAAAAAATAAAATGTACTGTTGATGCAGTTTTGCTCACAAATGCCCCACTTCGGACTGCAAGACGCTGACTTTTGAAAATGCCAATTACATAGTGCTATCGTATAATACCAACTTTATTGGGTTATCAATCAATCCCAAAAATTGCTGTGGGCTCTTAGTCTATATGTATAAGACATTCAAGTCACTAATATGTACAGATTTCTGATACATGAACCTTTCCAAATGTTGGAGTGCTTAATCCAAAATACGCGCAGATAATGCGAATAGAAATTTTGCTGTGGCTTTTGAATGCCTGCTTTCTTGCAATATCTAATTAATGTGTCTAAAAATAGATATCGTATACAAAAAATCATTGGTGAAACCCATTTTAATAGTTTGTTCTTAGCTGTATTCTATATTTACCCACTTAATAAGCCAACTGCGTAAAGACAGCTTTTGGAAACTAATTAACTGAAACTGAAACACAAAAGCTGATTAAAGCTTGGCATAATCATAAAATCTATAGTCATTAGAGATAAAAGAAAACATCTAATTGCATCCCTTTAATCGTATAAAAGCACAAGCAGCCCGATCATAAGCGCACAGTAAAAGTTTATACTTTCTTAAAACAAATTTAAAAAATACATTCAAAATGAATTTCTCAAAATATTTCGCACTCATGGCAATTCTTGTTCTTTGCCTTACAGCTTCAAGTGAAGCTGGATTTGGCAAGAAACTCAGAAAGGCCATTGTAAGTATTCCCCAACCATTATTGTAACTGTGTTATTAAAGTAATCCTTCTACAACATACCTAATAAACATTTAAGATAAAAAGATTTTTGGGTTCCATTATTACAGCTCAATTGGTTTCATAATCTTTTTTAAACATACGTTTGTGTGAACATATAAAAAAAAACGTTTCTTTCAGAGCAAAACTGGAAAAGTTATCCACAAGGCAGCAGAAGTAGCCGGTGATGTTGGTAAGATTGCAGCTGGCGCAGCTTCTGTTCGTAAAATAGCCGGTTAAAAAATGTATAGATAAACATTATTAAATAAAGATTCCTCAATGCAGAATTTGTTTCATTTTTTACCCGTAGGGTAGGAATTATTAATAAACATTATTGATTAACAAACAAGGTTCCTATTAAAAATATGATGGAGATGTTAAAAAAAGTTAGTGCGGCCATAAGTTCAGAGTGTCTGTGCAGTGTAAATGTGCGGAAGTACGTTCATTCTAGAAATAGATTGCAGCTTCTGTTCTGCAGGGCTTGATTTATGGCATGTTAAAGGGGGTAAAAGCCCCATTCCTGCATTATTTTTTACAAATTACTGATCAAAATGTAACCCACTTCTTTCTGCTTTCATTTTACCATCTTGAGTTATCTAGAAGAGCTCAGCAATGTTTGGAAGAAAACAATGTTTGGTTAAAAACTCGGCAGTTACACACTGATTTAAAATATTCGGCACAAAAATAACGGATTATTGATAAATAACTCCATGCACTGCCAGAAAACTCCATGCGATTCGGTATCGGTTTTTATTATCACGGCCAGAAAACTTCATGCGATTCGGTATCGGGTTTTTTTATTAAACAATTTTAGAAAAATTAATTTTCAAACTAAATGATTTGAAAAAACAAATCTCAAACTTTTAAAACTCTCTAAATATAATTTTTGTTTTCAAAATTTAATGTTTTAATAAATTTTGAGTCAAAAACAGAAAAGCGATACAATTAGTCAATAATTTTATTTGGAAGAAAAGCGAATGTCCAAACATCGTGTACTTTTTAACAAAATTAAAAATAACGAAAGCAACATCTTCTAAATTTTGTTTTCAAAATATTTATATAGTTTGAAAATTTATTTTTCAAAAACAGTTTGATAAAAAAAAAATACCGATACCGAACTGCATATGTAGTTTTCTCGCAGTATATTTAGTGATTTATCGATCATCTGTTATTTTTGTGCCGAAAATTTTGAATCAGTGTGTTACTACCGAGTTTTTAACCAAACATTGTTTTCTTCCAAACATTGAGCTCTTCTAGAAAACTCAATATGGTAGAGGTAACATTATTAAACAAGAAAACAAAAGAAGAGATTTCTGGCTTTATCATAAGGTATAACAATTACGTGTCATTGTAGGTGTTAACCGTTGCTTTGAAATATTTTTTTTTTTAAGGTTTGGGAATAAACTGCCGTCCAATACGATTTTTTTCTTACTTGGATCCAACCTACTCGCTTATGTTTTTTACAAATTATGTTAAAAATAATATTTTTAACTATGTACATAGTACCTATCGCATAGTACTATGTACCGACACGTGTTTTGGTACAATTGGATAGATAGCTAGTTGAATAACACGATAACAGATCTGGTTCACCAACCAATTTTTAGCAAATTTAATATTCTTTAACTTATGCAATAATGTACACAAAATATGTTTAATTTTAGAAATATAAGCGAAAAACTGAAAAATTTCACAAAAAATTAGGGTTTTTCGTTTTGCCCCATATTAGCACAGGGTCCTCGAAGTCAAAAACTTAGGGGATTCTTCCCAAACAACCTGTGAGAGTTTCATTAAATAGCGAATATTTTCCAGGTAGACCCATTTTTTTCGACACATCGACTGGACTTCATTAATTCTTGTTGATTATTATATTCAATGCAATAACTTACCGGTCAGGTACTTTAATTGAGAACAAAACAAAATTAGAGTTTCCTATTTTGTACCATTATGATCAATAAATGAATTATAAAAACATCTTCAGTTTATGTGAAACCCCTTTGTTGCCTTGGATTCATTCTATTTAGCCAACTGAGTAAATACAGCTTTTTACAATTTATCAAATCAATATTTACGACCAAAGGTGATTAAGTGCTTATCAACTTAATCAGAAAACATAAGATACCAACAAGTAAATTGGATATCCGATTATGTTTATTGTATAAAAGCACATCCAGTCAGAACATTAACGCACAATATTATTTTCTTCAGCGAATATAATTTTCTTTCGATTGCTTCAGATTAAAAATGAATTTTAATAAATATTTCGCATTCATCGCTATTCTTGTTCTTTGCCTGACAGCTTCAAGTGATGCTGGATTAGGCAAGAAACTCAAAAAAGCAATTGTAAGTATTTTACAACCATTTTAATGTTTTATTATTAAAAATTTTTTAATAACTAATTTAATGTTTAGTAAACAAGCTTTTAATTGTTTTTTTTTTTTAATTTACACATCCCTTAAGTTTTTTTTAAGAATGCATCAAAAACGTTTTCTTTTTTAGCATAAAGCTGGACACAAATTGGAGCACTTGGGACAAAATGCTGTTCACACCATCCACAATGCAGCAGGAGCTGCGGCTGATATTGGTTCAATTGCTGCTAGTGCAGCTGCTGTTGGCTCTTTGGCTGGTTAAATTATCTGATAAATATTTGTTAAATAAAAATTTCTTTTTTATGCAATTTTGTTTGAATTGAAACCAAACTGTTTGCACCAGTTCTGCCTTTAAGTATTGGTAAACCAACTTTTCGCAATTTTTTTCGTGTTGACAATAAAAATTATGACATCGAAATTCAGCCTTTTGCTTATTTCTTGGAAAGTATGAATTTGTAAAAAAAAAATGTTGAGGCAAAAATTTTATCTTATATGATTATTCTCTACAAATAATATATCGTCACTTTTTGTCCAGCCATCCATTAATTTCGAAAAAAATTGTTAAATTGTTAAACAACCCTGCACTTTCCACTAGTATTTGCTTTTTTTTTATTTTTTTGTGGGTTTCCCATCAGGCATACACCACAAAAAAAAAATTCTCAGCAAACTTAAGGACTACACAAATTTAAATTACATATTTATGTATCATCGTATTTTTTTACACTATCAGATCCTGTTCATAAGGAGCTTAGAGCAAGCTTCAGCTTATGAACAAAGATTTGCCAACACATTATATGTGTTCCACTGGCTCATCACTTAGTGCTGGTGTTAGTTGTTAGTAATGTAAAACAAATCACTACAATAACACAAGCACTATAATACAATAAAACATATAATTTAACAATACAAAATACATAAAACATGAACTAAAAGCGTGGAGCACTGGTTTTAAGTACGTTCTTAAGATTTATTTTATTGTCATTAAAATCAATCATTTCATTCATAAATACTCCACTAAATAAATTTTAATTCGACTATTTTTAGTCTTTTTATTGTTTTTATTTGTTCATTCTTATAACTTCGCTTGGCCACGAGCATAACATCATAATTTCTAATGTCTAACTTTAATCAAAGTTCTTTAGAATAATATAATTCACAGGGAGTTTTCTCTGTAAATTTTATAAAGCAGTCGGTAATCATCGACAATTATTGCGTACTAGATTGGGTTTGATGTCATCTAGCTGATGAGCCCACCATCAAACTAGGGCGAAACGCAATGCCTTTGGAGTAAAGGCCACAAAACCTTTAATATTGAATTTCATTCATAAATACTCCACTAAATAAATTTTAATTCGACTATTTTTAGTCTTTTTATTGTTTTTATTTGTTCATTCTTATAACTTCGCTTGGCCACGAGCATAACATCATAATTTCTAATGTCTAACTTTAATCAAAGTTCTTTAGAATAATATAATTCACAGGGAGTTTTCTCTGTAAATTTTATAAAGCAGTCGGTAATCATCGACAATTATTGCGTACTAGATTGGGTTTGATGTCATCTAGCTGATGAGCCCACCATCAAACTAGGGCGAAACGCAATGCCTTTGGAGTAAAGGCCACAAAACCTTTAATATTGAATTTCATTCATAAATACTCCACTAAATAAATTTTAATTCGACTATTTTTAGTCTTTTTATTGTTTTTATTTGTTCATTCTTATAACTTCGCTTGGCCACGAGCATAACATCATAATTTCTAATGTCTAACTTTAATCAAAGTTCTTTAGAATAATATAATTCACAGGGAGTTTTCTCTGTAAATTTTATAAAGCAGTCGGTAATCATCGACAATTATTGCGTACTAGATTGGGTTTGATGTCATCTAGCTGATGAGCCCACCATCAAACTAGGGCGAAACGCAATGCCTTTGGAGTAAAGGCCACAAAACCTTTAATATTGAATTTCATTCATAAATACTCCACTAAATAAATTTTAATTCGACTATTTTTAGTCTTTTTATTGTTTTTATTTGTTCATTCTTATAACTTCGCTTGGCCACGAGCATAACATCATAATTTCTAATGTCTAACTTTAATCAAAGTTCTTTAGAATAATATAATTCACAGGGAGTTTTCTCTGTAAATTTTATAAAGCAGTCGGTAATCATCGACAATTATTGCGTACTAGATTGGGTTTGATGTCATCTAGCTGATGAGCCCACCATCAAACTAGGGCGAAACGCAATGCCTTTGGAGTAAAGGCCACAAAACCTTTAATATTGAATTTCATTCATAAATACTCCACTAAATAAATTTTAATTCGACTATTTTTAGTCTTTTTATTGTTTTTATTTGTTCATTCTTATAACTTCGCTTGGCCACGAGCATAACATCATAATTTCTAATGTCTAACTTTAATCAAAGTTCTTTAGAATAATATAATTCACAGGGAGTTTTCTCTGTAAATTTTATAAAGCAGTCGGTAATCATCGACAATTATTGCGTACTAGATTGGGTTTGATGTCATCTAGCTGATGAGCCCACCATCAAACTAGGGCGAAACGCAATGCCTTTGGAGTAAAGGCCACAAAACCTTTAATATTGAATTTCATTCATAAATACTCCACTAAATAAATTTTAATTCGACTATTTTTAGTCTTTTTATTGTTTTTATTTGTTCATTCAATCATTTTAGAATTTAAATTGAAAAGCCTGCACATGCGGGTAAGCGGCTCATTTATACCATAATTAGTCCGATGGTGTGGACAATGTAGGAGCTCAAGGCTACGCAGATGGTGAGCACCCCCGCGATAATTGAGTCCAACACAAGTAAGTAGATCAGGTGCATCTAATGCGCCCGAAAGAAGTTGGTGGATAAAAACTATATCGTTATTTACACGCCTCTGTAACAAGGACCGAATGTGTAGAAGCTGAATTCGGTGTTCATAAGGTGGAAGGTTATAAGGATCTGTCCAGGGAAGACCTTTTAAGGCAAAACGAACAAAATTATGCTGAACTGCCTCTATCCTAGATCTATGAACATCATAGAACGGAGTCCATACCTGCGATGCGTATTCCAGATGCGGACGAACAAAACAATTGTATAAAGATAGGGAAACATAAGGGTCTTGAAACTCTTTGGACCATCTTTTTACAAAACCTAACATTGAGTTAGCCTTTTTAACAAGAGAGTTGATGTGCTCTGTGAAATCTAGACTTGAATTCATCTACGTCGGAAGATGATATTACTAATTATATCAAAGCGGTACTGAATCTTGACAACACCAATGGAATATCATGTAATAAATTTAAATTTAGAACTGCCCGGGAAATTGCATCTTTTACTGTAAAACTGCCTGATTCCTTGTTTAATTTAATTGTTGATCCGTCAAAATGGCCCGAAAATACTGTTGTGCGTGAATTTGAAACTCGTCCGCGTGAAACTGTTAATCGTGTTCATCTACAAAATACAACACAGATTCCAAAAAACTAAATAATTTTCCTGTATCTGCTGTTTCTATTTTTTACCACAATGTTGGTGGGATGAAATCTAAATTAAAACAATTATATGTCAAATCGTTTACTATTGATTATGACGTTCTTATTCTTTCTGAAACTTGGTTAAATGAAACTGTCCGTGATAACGAAATTTTGTGTAATGACTTCAATGTGTTCCGTTGTGACCGAAATTTATATTCAAGCAATAAATCTGAAGGTGGTGGTGTTCTTATTGCCATAAAATCTTCTCATCACTCAAAACAACTTGCTGGAATTCATAATGATATTGAGTTTATTTGTGTACAATCTGTTATTTATGATAAATCTTTCTTGTTTACTTGTTCTTATATTCCTCCGATGTATGGAAGTGATATTTACAAAAAGCACGCTGAGAATATTTCAAATGTAGTTGCAAGCTCAAAAAACTCCATTCTCTACATAACTGGGGACTTCAATTTGCCGAAAATCTGTTGGATTCCTGATCCTGAATATGGAGCCTTTCTAATACCAGTTTTACCGGAAACAAATAATGATGATGCTTACTGTTTTATTGATGAATGCTCCGTTAACGCTATTGTACAAATAAATAATATTTTAAATTCGAATGGGAAAAGTTTAGACCTTGTTTTTACTGACGAGCCTGAAATTAACTCAATTGTGAAAGCCGATTATTTTCTATTTCCTGAATCTGAACATCATGTTCCAATCGAACTTAAGCACTTTGTGGATAGAATTAAAAGAAGAAATAAAACTGAAAGTAGATACAAGCTGGATTTCAAGAAAATTGATGAACAGAAATTTAAACAAATTTTCTTGACTTATAATTGGAATTCAATTTACACTGAAACTAATATTGATAAATGTTGTAACGAATTTTATATCCACTTAAATAATTGTTTATCTGTTTGTACACCGTTAAGAAAAATGTCTAACAATTTTGACAGGCCACCATGGCTAACTAAACACATAAGAATTATGCGTAACAAGAAAACGAAACTGTTTAGGAAGTATCAGCAGTCGTCCTCTGTTTCAGACTACGTTAATTATAGTACTGTCAGAAGGGAACTTCAATTATGTTTAAAAGTATCTTATGAGAACTACGTGGCTAGTGTTCGACGTGAAATTCCAACAAATCCACGAAAGTTTTGGAACTTTGTTAATACAAAAAGGAAGTCTTCCAAATTCCCAAGCATAATGAACTACTGTGATAATTCTACCAATGATTCTGCTTTAATCTGTGATATGTTTTCGGACTTTTTTCAACAAGTTTATAAGAAACCTGATTCCTGTGATACTATTAGCTGTGATACTTTGAAAGAAAATGTGCAATACTTTCCGCAACTAGGCTTTCCTTCTCCGGTAATCAACGAAACTGTGATAAAATACCATATTTTAAGACTGAAAAACTCTATGTTCTCTGGACCTGACGAAATTCCATCTTGTGTTTTAAAGCAATTCGTAACTGTTTTAGTTCGTCCTCTATGTTATTTATTTAATTTGTCGTTAAAAAGTGCTGTTTTTCCTACACAATGGAAAAGTTCTTTTATTATACCTTTACACAAAAAAGGCAATAAATGTAATATAGAAAATTATAGAGGAATTGCCAAACTGTCCTGCATTCCAAAAATGTTTGAGAAAATTGTATTCGATGCCGTAAAGAATAATTGGAAACAAATAATTTCTCCTTATCAGCATGGATTCACTGAAGGAAAATCTACGGCTACAAATTTAATGGAATTTTGCTCGGATGTCATAAATAAAAATCAAGACGGATACCAAACTGATACCATTTATTTGGATTTTTCAAAAGCCTTTGATCGTGTGAACCATTCCATTCTATTGAAAAAGATAAAATGGATAGGACTGCCTATCTGGATTTTAAATTGGTTGGATTCTTATTTATTAGGTAGAACTCAATTTGTGTTGTTTAAAAACAAAGTTTCAAAACAAATAAATGTCTATTCTGGAGTCCCTCAAGGAAGTCATATGGGACCTCCCCTATTTTTGTTGTTTATTAATGACATGTGCAATGTTATTGTTCGGTCAAATATACAAATGTTCGCTGACGACGCTAAATTGTATTTGTCTTATAAAAATGAAAGGGAAGCTAACTGGTTACAAAGTGATTTAGACAATGTTGTAAAATGGTGCCGTACTAATAAAATGGAGCTTAATATGTCGAAATGCAACGTAATGACTTTTACTCGTCGAATACTGCCGATCCAGAAAAACTATAAAATAAATGATGTTCTATTGGAAAGTGTAAATTATGTTTGTGATCTTGGTGTTATTTTGGATCAAAAACTGACATTTAATAAACATATTGACTATATTGTGAATAATTCGAATCGAATGCTTGGTTTTTTGCGTCGGTGGGCTACAGATTTTCAAGATCCGCATATACTAAAAATGCTATATTGTTCTTTGGTGCGATCGGGTTTAGAATACTGCAGCAACGTATGGTGTCCACATTACAATGTTAACATAAACCGCATTGAATCTGTCCAGAAAAAGTTCCTGTTGTTTGCCTTGCGGTATCTTCCTTGGGATAGATCGACCAACCTACCATCGTACAACAGTCGCTTAAAACTTTTGAACCTTGATACATTAAGTAAAAGAAGAAATATATCTAACATCCTTTTTGTTTTTAACATATTAAATGGAAATATCGATTCAAATAATCTGCTTTTTAAAATAACCATTAATGTTCCAAACAGAACTTTCCGTCATTTTGAACTTTTAAATTTAAGATTTAATAGAACTGTCTATGGTATTCATGAACCACTTTTTGCTGCTTGTGTCGATTTTAATAATTGTTTTAATTTAATAGATTTCAATTTAAACTCAAAAAATTTAAAAATAATATTAAGAAACAATTTACAAGACTAAAATTAAAATTATATTTATGTTCCTATGTATGTTTACTTTAAAAGCTAAGAATTGAATTTGTAGCTAAATAAAAAAATAAATAAATAAATAAATAAATAAATTGAAGACGATTCCAAGATCTTTAAAACTAACAACACGGCACAATGTATGTTGTGAAATATTATAGTCATTTAGTTGTTATTATTATGGTCTACCCTAAAACTTAAATGCCACCTTGTGTTAAATATTAATTACTTCAATGTCATACCAAATTTAAATAAAATTGGTCCAGGCGATATCAAAGTTATATTCAAATTTGTAAAAAAAGACTGATCCGTTTTCGAGAAATTCGGGGAAAATTATACTCTACTTATCATTTTAAGTGTTATTTTTTTATTATACTAAACTAGTGATTAATAGTCGATTATCAAGCAGCAAGACTCTGTATTTGTGCTCACGGGTGTCATTTATTTATTCTCCTCAAAAATTCAGGGACGTATACTAACTCATAGCTACAGACTGCACAGAAATACATCATTCAAAAGTCTGAAGGTTTCCACCCCAGACAGGTTCCAAAGTTTTTCCTCCTATAGAACACCGAAAGTTATTCTAATCCACGACGACGTAATACAGCTTGGATTAGCTTTTTCTTCTTGCGATCAACCAACTACCCCAAAGAATAATGTGCGATAAGAATCACCGGTATCAATTTCATCAAAATGGTCATCGGAAAACGGACTTCTGTTCAAGTGCGTGTCTGTGGTTTGTTTGTCCGTTCGTATGAATTAATTTCAATTCCCTGATGCATTTTCCATCACAACAACACACTTCACCGATTGACAGATCGAACATTACAGAGATATACGCCTTTGTGCACCCATTAGCCTTTTGACATACAATCCTTTCGTTAATCCTTTATTTCTTTTATTATTCCCCCAAAAAACGCAATTCAAATAAATAAATAGAGGTCGATAGATAACAACTGCGTTGCGGCTCAACCCTTTCATTTTCATACCGCACTCACTACTATAAACTATTATTATACCAAAAGCACTTAGAATTTCGTTGAATTTTGTATCTGTGTATCTGAAATGAAATTCATAGGACAGCATCCACCTCTTAAATCTACATCCTCTACCTACATCCTGGCCAATAATTTTAATGGAATAGAACTTGTCATCTGCTTGATTTTATTTCTTTTTCTTTCATAAAATTATAATGAATAGCCGCATGATGTTTATTTATTTATGACTTTTCCAATCGACATGCATATCCTGATTTTTATTTTGTTGTTGGTAGATATGTCATCGTCCTACAACCCGTTCACGTTCGTTCAATCATAAATCGACGCGCACCCCTTTCAATAGAAGTTGCCATCTAAGCTATATGAAAGATGCAAAGGAAGGAAGTTAGAGAAAAAAATTGAATCATGGCTGAAACCATAACATCAAAAGGGACTCTTGAAATGATGTGAAAATAATGTAAGAAGACAGGACAGTGAATATCTGCTCCCACTATTCGTTTCCTTTGGACCTGGACTAGAGTTTGTTATTGGCTTTTCTTCTTTAGCTTTTCTTACAATATTCAATATTTGATATTTATTTTATTTATTAGGTAGGTACTCGTATATGTATGTCCTCCAACCAGCTATTGGCGGTAAGGACATTTTGCAGATATTACGTAGAGGATATTATTCTTCTTTCAGCAGTAAAGAAAGGGTTGTAGACAGTTTTATTAAATAAAAATGAAAAGTGTGCTCCACAGGACGTGTGTGGACTTCCACAGAGAAGGAAATAACTTTCTTTTAACGTTTTGGGTTAGTGACCATATGCAACTTGCAAAATTGTCTATTCTAGTGTTTCGGTTAAATGATAATGTTTTTTTTTATTTTTTTTTTTTAATAAATTACTTTACTCACTGCGGCCGCCGTTTTCAAACAAGTATAGTGGTACCCTGTACATTTAAATAGAATTTAAATGTGAATAAGAAAGTTTTCGCTTCTTCGATTTCATAGAATTCACCTGCCCTGCACCTGTAAGTGGGTCTCCGGCCGCTTATCTAGGTAATATTATTATCTATGGCAGTTTTCGCAAAATCCCGCAAACTAAAATACCACTAAATAAATACTATAAACCCAAAACAAACTGGAAGCACCCCACCCAAATCCTATAGTAAAGCCAATGAGGTTGCATGGGGCAGCATGCGCCCCCATACCAATCTCGTGATTTTAGTTTTCGCGTTTTTGTATTTGCGAGATTCTATAAGGAACAGATTTTTTTAATTTTGAGATTATGAAAAGCGGGCTTATGTGATTGCGTGATTTCGTAATGCGAGATTTCGAAAGCTATAGTTCGTCCGAGGAGATTGTCAGTACATGTCTTAAGCCTAGTATGCAGCTGAAGTGAAACGAAAAATCCAATACAAAAATGACACAGTGAAATCATAAACGAAATTTTCCGTCCTTCTTTCCGTTTTGTGGTACGCAGCTCCACTGTGAAATGGCTATTTCAAGGCGCTCAAATGACCAAATCTGTTGTAATCTCATGTTCAAAAAAAAATAAAAAAAACACTTAATTGATTATAAAAACGGGCCAACACTGTTATACTATGTCACCATCAGCATTAAAACTCGAAGTTGTTGCAATCCACTGATCTCTATATTATAACTTATAACTTTTATATTGAGATCAGTGTTGCAATCCAGTAGATCACTTAACAAATTTCAGAGGAAGAGTGGAACACTTTTTATAGTTATGCAATCGGAAGAGGAAACTCACTTTTGCGTGTTATTAGCACAAGGTATTCACTTTCAGCCTTATTGTGAAGTTCACCCGGAATACATTTCGCGTGGCGAAAATCTGTTCCCCCGGAATTTTAAAAGCTATTGGGAATTCCGCCCGAACGATTTTTCACTTCGAATCAACAGTGACATTTCGGATAAGCGAGGCGTGTTTATGCACTTCTTAAAAGTAACATTAATTTACTCCGGAACAAATTGTGACAGTTTTGTTTTTCATTTCTAACAAAAAAAACATCATTAATCTTGATTTTGAAATATTTTCGGTTTAAATTTTACATTTTTATAATTAAATAGCTACTAAGTATAACTTTCTTAAATATCTTTTATTATTTTTTTTGTAATAAATGCATTCTCTAAGAGAATATTTTTTACTCCTTCAAGTTCAAGAATTTACTTGAAAAAATAAATGAACACACCTAGTTCCTGATTTGACAGATCTAAAGAAGAGCGATAATTGTGTTTTGTTATTTGTTTAGTTTTCAAAAGTGCAGTCAAAACGAAGAGTTCTAAAAGGTAACAGTTCGGAGACAATTTTGAGGGATGATTTGGTGTTAAATGTTTTGAAACATTTCATGTGTTTTTGAAAATATTTCAATACATTTATGTTTTACAGATTTAAACAACAATACAAATTAGCGTTTTGTTATACTTGAGCTGACGAAAAATAATCAAATGTCTTGCAATTCACAACTTTTTCACTCGTTCGCGTTCAAAATATAAGTGAACATTTTACCTGTCGATATCATCGCATTTCGCCCGGAATAATTGATGACAATTAGGGGAAATTTTTCGAACATTAATTGATTTCGCCCGGAAATTCACAATTTTCGCCCGAACATTCACAGTAGGCGAAACGTGAAATGTCAATTATTTCGGGGGTAATGTAGTTCGGGCGAACTTCACAATAAGGCTGTTTGTAAAAAATACAACAAATTTTGAAATGCCTCGAAAGAAATACCAATATATAAAATCCACTAGACATCCAATAAATAGTAAAGCGTTGTCACTGTCAAACCTTTTGTATGGAAAAAATCTTACTGAAATCAGAAAATTAAATAAGATGATACGTTTAGATGGTACGTTTATTTTATTTAGATTACAATAAAAAAAAACATATTTTTAAACAAAGAGTTGGATCATATTTACCTTTTATAACCAAATGTATTGATTCACTGTGGTTTATGAATCTAAGTTATCAGAACTTATGAAGGACGCTATGTAAAAAAAATTAAATATTTATTGTTTAAAGTAAAGTTGAAAATATGACCTAACAAAATGTATTTGTGTATCTACATAAATTAGTTTCGTGGTAGTATAATAAAGCCTATAGTACGCTGCTGAGGTGGAACAAAAAGTCATATCATATAGGTACTTTTCGTTTTGCGGAAACCGACTCATTTTTCGCACTCAAATAGTTGCAAAGGAAATTAAACCTAATACTCTACTGATGTGAAATAAAATATTTTACGTAGTCTATGATTAACCGCAGACTAAAATTACTACTAACAAAACATTGCTTTTCCAAAAAATCCCGCGCAGCATCTCAAAATTATATGCATTATAGTGCGGGCCTATGTTCTCTGAGTTTTACCTTGGAGCTTTGTTAAACACCCATTGAGTTTTCAAAAAAAGTTGGTCACATGATGCAAGACATGGTAGATGGGCGGCCATTTTTAAAAATAGCGGTCAAACTACCATGACTTGGTGTGACGATTTTTTATTGAAACCCATAATATGGGTGTTTAACAAAGCCCCAAGCCAAACAGGGAACATATAACGGCACACGTGACATGGACTTAGCATCTAAGACTATTTCAATATATTTGAACTTAAAGTTGGCGAACCAAAAGTCTGAGAATTCGGCTATTTGCGAAACAAATGTTCATATCATAGCCATATAACAGTAAACGAAAATCCAATTTTTCCCCAAAAAATATGATCGATATTGATAAAATTTCGCATGAGTTATATGGTGCCAACGGTAAAGTTTCTTATCGGAAAAAAAAATTAAGAAATCTTTTTCCGTTTTTTATACCAAACATCTCGTAAATTTATTCACCGATTCTGATGAAATTTAATGTCCAGATAGTCGTGCTATAGTACCTAACAAATATTGCATAACAAAATTTAAAAAAACATTCCTATTTTTTTTTTAAATTTCTTGGGTCGTGCCCAGCTGTTGGCACGAATTAACATGCCACAAGAGCATGTTCGTGCTACTCCAGTCATGCACTTCATTTAATTTAGTTAACTACTTAATAGGGACACATACTTTTATAAAATGGAAATTTCCGTCGGAAGGGGATATGGTAGTAAACACCCTGAAATATGTATTTTTTCTATCTTATTGAATCTTTGATGAGCAACACAACACCCGCTATATATTGCATATTGACCTTTAAGCACGACTTCATCTTCAACAAATTTCAAAATTATATACTATTCATATATTACGAGTCGTTCCTTATGGTTATTCAACTCACTTAAACAAGTCAACCCTTATCAAGATGTTTCCTTTTAAAAATCAACATTTTCAACAAAAAAAGGTCTGCATGTCCAAATGCAATAACAAGGTAAGCACAAATCCTTTTGAAGAAAAAATAAAAAGTTTGAAATGGTTAAATTCTTTTCTTCTTCAATCTTTAAAAACTAAACAAACAAAAAAATCTCATGATGGTGAAAAAAAGTCCTTGTGATTTTTTCATCTGCCATGTCATGAATTCGGTGTTCCGATGCAACGCCATGCCATCCTTCCGCACTCAGACTGAAGTATTTTTTCCACAGTCTGATTCGGTCAACTTTTTTCTTTTTGTTTGTGTTCCATCTTTGCAGTCGGAAAATTCTTTCACGCAACAATTTTGATTGCTATAGCGATGTTTGTGCTTAGAATAAAACAAATTCACGTACCCACGTACTTAAACGGATTGGTGAATTGTGGTGTTGTTTTATTTGAAGGAGCCAAGACGAAAACGCATTCTAACCCCATCTGACAAGAATGACTTTGTAAGGATTTTCCATTTTGCAGTTAACTCATTTGGTCTTTCATGCTGTTTTATGCTTCGTTTGGCTGTTGAATTGGAATGCAAGGTGAATTGGAATCTCGATTTGGCCCAAAGGAGTTCACATTTGTCGACGTGGCATCAGGATTTTTGTATATCCTTTTCTATTTATTTCTTTGTACTATAAATGATGGACATTTTTATATTTTAGTCACGAATTGAGGTTATAAAGGTATGTATGGATGATGAAAATGTATTTTCGCACTAACGGTTCTACCAATAGCCAAGGGCAATATTTAGCTTATTGGTAGATTTCTATTAAGCAGATTATTTTGAGGAACTTCTATAAAGGCACCTCATATCGCGTACGCGAAATAGTTCTCTATGCAGTTCCTGAACATACCCTAAACGAAGTAACGAAGTTGCGTGAGCGGGACTGGACTGGACTCAGCTTAGACCTCAAAAGCATTCTCGTTTTTAGCATCATACCTTGGCATACCTTTTTGGCTTTTGCTTTGACATAACTAAAAATGTATCGTTTGTGTTCTCAAAATCAGTTTTTCTACACGGGGAGATTTGTGTTCCTTAACAGTTTGACAAGAAGTATGTCATTAGAATATACAAAATATTTGAAGTGTTATGCTTTGTATGGAGGCTGGGGTAAGCTATTGTAGCCAGGGTCCATCCTAAAGAAAGCAACACAACTTGGGTTTTGAAAGTTCAAAGCTCCGATCATAGACGAGGAGCGCTAACCGGGCGGTTATTTTCCTCGGACAAATCCAGATGAATAAATGGTATTTATACCTTAATGTGGCTGGCGGTCTACTCCTATACTCAGGATGAGATCGGCTTCAACTATAAATAAATAAATAAATAAATAAATATGTAAATAATGGGGACCATCATTAGCTTTCAACTAAGTTCTGACATCGGTTATATCGGTTGGCGTTGGAGGTATAGGTAACTTTTAAGGATAGCAATAACTACATAATGCGGTATCCTTTGAAGGAGGCTATAGTGAAAAAACTTTTAAGAAAACTTTTAAGAAAGTGCAAGTTCGATGTTAGCCTATTGGGCAAGTATTAAATAGAGCCAGACTTTGACTGATTACGTAATAAAATAACGTGAGCAAAGTACAAGCGTACGTGAAGCAAAATTAATGTGAAGGGAGTTGCAACAATAATTTCAATCCATTATGGCGGACGCTTGTATTATGGCGGACGGCGGTTGGTAAATGACGGTATGCGGGTGGCTGTATGGTAATATTAATTTGGATTTTTCAGCATCCGGTCGTTTGAGTTAAAATTTCCGTTACAAAGAAAGTTTTACGCTTCGCCCTAGTTTGATGATAGATGACATCAAACCCAATCTAGTACGCAATAATTGTCGATGATTACCGACTGCTTTATAAAATGTACAGAGAAAACTCCCTGTGAATTATATTATTCTAAAGAACTTTGATTAAAGTTTGACATTAGAAATTATGATGTTATGCTCGTGGCCAAGCGAAGTTATAAGAATACAAAAATAAAAACAACAAAAAGACTAAAAATAGCCAAATTAAATTTTTTCTAGAATAATATAATTCACAGGGAGTTTTTTTTTCTCTGTAAAATTTATAAAGCAGTCGGTAATCATAGACAATTATTGCATTTTAGATTGGGTTTGATGTCATCTATATAGCTGATGAGCCCACCATGGCATCATCAAACCATTGCGAAACGCAAAACCTTTAAAATTCAATTTCATTCATAAATACCCCACTTAATAAAATTTAATTTGGCTATTTTTAGTCTTTTTATAGTTTTTATTTGTGTATTCTTAGAAAGTTTTATTGTAAATAAAAATAAAATTGAGAAGTGGTTAAATTATACAACAACAACCTGTGTGGACACCAGTCACCAACACTATTTTTGGCAGGTGTTACATTTGTTTCATGGCCGCCATCGCCAATCCAGACCAGACTCCTTTTTATTAATTAGTGTCGCTCGTCCATTTACAAGCTCACGTTTATCTACCGAGTTAAAGGTTATGCACTCGTGTTTATACGTGAGATTGCAAATGGACCAGCGAGAGCGACACTAATTAACAAAATGGATTCTGACGATTGGCGGTGGCGGCCATGAAATAGCTATAACTCTTGCCAAAAATAGTGTTACTGTCCTCCGGTTGTTTTTGTCTAGTTCACCCACTTCTCAATGTTAATTATTATTATTATTATGGAGCGCAAGCTACGCAACCTATAACTGCAGTTTGTAATCACACATACCACCTTTCAAAAATTAAATTAAATTGTAACTCTTCGTGTCAGAACACTCTTTTTCTTATAATTGTGTTCACAAAGACTATAAAAGAGTCAAACCAAGAGCATAATTGAAAGAAAAGAACCCAGCTATGGGTTCATACTGCGAAAGCAGTAGATCTACTGCGTTTTTTACTTCATTTTCAAATCTACTGCATCACTGCGCTTTTCCTACAATTTACTGCTGTTTTTATAGTTTTGATTGAATGGCAGCACTGGGGGTATAAAAATGAATGTAGAATATAATCTCAAAGATTTAAAAGAGATTATTATTTCTTCCTTGCAAGTCGTGTCAATAATTACCATGGCCGACGATTTTATGATACAATCAAGTCTCGTTAAAAACGCCGCGCAGTTCTAAGTACATACATACTTTAAAAATCTTTTAAACAAAAATGTTGCAAGTTGGGCCGGGTAGTGTTGCGTCCGCTGGGTCCCATGAAATTGCTATAGAATTCGAATTCGAAAGCCAATTCTGCTTTATACATTTAATTAGAACCAAATTAAGAAAAAGCCATAAAAACAAAATCTAATGTGTCTAATTAAAAATTGTAAATATAGTTTTGCGCCACCGCTTAACTTAACGAAAAATTAGTATTGATGGTAAATTTATTTCTAATAAAGGGCTTCATATTTATTACTCGCGATTAAAGGCCAACAATTTTTTTAAGATAACAACCAAACAACTAAAAAGTGGGTCTGGAAGAAATTCCGACTGTGTTTCTGTCTTTGAGTCTGTTATTAGTATGTTGTTCTGTCTGTGTGTCTGATGTCTGTTAATCTGTTATTAGCACTTGAAGCGTAAACTGTTGCACCGATGTCCTTTAGCCGACCAACATAGAAGTATTTGACACAAAAACCTGTCCAACATTAGTTTTGCCTTCTCATAATTTTTCATACGAAACTTACAATTTTATCCGTAAAAATCTGCAAACTTTTAAACACTAGGACACTTCTGTTTTATATGGTTACACAAATTAAATTTCACAATTATCCCTACAAATATAAAAATTTCACTAGAAACTGTTGAAATTAATAAGAAAATGCAGTCATTTTTATAAACTTGTGCTACTCAGTGTTGAAATAGTTTTATTTGCATTCGGAAAAGACTGATATTTAAGCCCGTGTTATACCTACTTTTTAAAAACAAATTATAATTATTTTTTATTATGAAAAAACTTTTTCCTAAAAGCTCCACTATTATAAAAATAAATATAAAATTATATCAACTTTGAAAACGATCTCATCACAGAACTTTCAAAAAAAGGTCCTGGAAAGTATATTTTTCAATTTTTTTTTTTCAAACCTTCGGTTCCAAATTGTCATTATAACGTTTGGTTCATTGTTAGTTTAATTTTTAATACTTTTTTTTGAAATTTAGTTTTTTGCATGAAAATATTAATTTCCTAAAATTGGCATACCTATAACCTAATTAAAAATTTTTCTTGAAAATGTTTAATTAGGTTATAGGTATGCCAATTATTTTAAAAAAGTGGTTAAAAAAAATCCTTTTTTTTTTGTGCCACCCATCGTGACACATTTGCAGCTATAGTTGTTTGCAATGTGATGATTATTTTTGTTTCCTGAATGTATTCATTGGTTCTTTTTTTAAATTTCCACTGAATGTGAAATTCATTTTATATTAACCGTTATTTGTTTATTAAAAAAACGTGGAATTCAATTGAATCAGTCATTAAACAAAATTTGTAAATCTACTGCGAAAATTTTGGTTTTACTGCGATTAATGATTATCAAGTCCGAACCCTGGAACCCAGCCCCCAGCGCAAGGAACCCCGCCAGCAAATGACTGCTTTTAAGCTTATGAACTTCCTATAGCTATTTATAAAAATGAAATGTAACGTTTAGAATTTCCTTTAGTTAAAGCCCGCTATGAGTCATACATTTCGATACCCTCATTGAAGCTTATTAAATGGTTTGCCTGATTTAGATTAGTCTTAGAGCCCGCAGCAGATTTTGGGTGTGTAAAAGTCCCGAAAAATGTTGGTGGAAATAGAAAGGTCTTGCTTTGGTGAACACAAAAAAGTATTTTTCGGGACTTTTACACACCCAAAATCTGCTGCGGGCTCTCTGTCTAGATTGTTTACTCATAATACAGTTGCCGATCCATGTAGATTTTAAGCCTGCGACATTTTGGCCACCAATTCTTTTTAACCTATTGTATACCATCGAGTATCGGCAATATTTTGGATACTTAAACTGAAAGTTCGGTCTTCCTTCGAAACCGGCGTGGCGATTTGAGCATTAGGTATAGAGTGCATTCAGTTGATCTCAATGTAATCTTTTGGTCGATTATTGAACTACATTCATATCTTTGTTCAGCTCATGTCATAGAGTGTTATGTTGCATCTTCTTCTCCATTCGCTTTGTTTGCATATTGGACTAAATATAAGTCGAACAATTTTTTGTATGCTAAGTTCTTTGTGGACTCGATGTTTACTGCGATGACCGAGAGGTGAATTTGTACTATTTAACTACCATATTTCGAAGTTTTCTGACTTGAAAGTGACGGTTTTTCCTTGACGGTTTGGACAGATTTTTGGGTTTTTATTGAATATTGTCCTCGTTCATTCCAAAACCAACAAATTGCGACTATTCTTCAGTCATTGCAAATTACTCGGTGAAGGCACGTTGGGAACGACCGATGCTGTTAATACGCTTCGCTCCAAAACAACATTAAACAAATAACTTGAACGCATCCCCTTGTCAAAATACTGTGTTTGGTTAAAACAGTAAGGAATAAGGGATACCTGAACTTCATTCCGGATTACATTTAGAATTTTCGTAATCATAATGCATAAATATTTTTTCTAGTAGATATTAAAAAAGCATTGCGGCTGGAAGGTACTTTTTAATTTCTATCCTCCTAACACAAACCAATTCGGGAATAAAGATTTCCAAACACATTTCAACTATTAACCCCATGATTCCTATACAATATAAGACTGTTGCTTTAAACTTGGTGGGAAGTGAATTGATTTCACGCACTTTTCTAAGCTACAATACGCCATTCCATGGTTCAGCTATTTCTAACAACTTCCAAAGGGTTAATAAATCTCCCTTGCTATGACTTCGTTTAATTTAATAAATAATTTTCCGTAATCAGCGAGCAGAACACGTTGTAAATCAATTACCACCTAAGCAATGAATCACGCACTTATATGTATGTCCTTCAATGCTCATCTTGTCGTGAGTTTCACATCCGGGAAATGGAAAACCTTTGCTTTCAGCTTTTTACTGTTTTCATGTGAAACACGCGTAATTCTGATTCCGAAAAAATAAATGATTTATGCTTGGACACGCTCCAAAATTGTCCTTTGTTTCACTGATATTTTCTTAAGGGATAAACAGGAACCAAAACAAATGTGTTACCCCTTTGCCGAAGTCCCAACTCGACAACAACACGCAACGCAACGCACCCTCTGAATCTAAGCCCAACAAGGGTGGTTGTTTGGATTCTGCATTTTGTATCTCATAAATCGTTTGAAACCAACAAAACACAACACAATTTATTCAAACATGATATTTCATTCATGTGGCATGTGACCTGGCTGGACAACAAACCAAAAAAAGAAGCAGAAGGGTCTTTCTGACCAAAGTTCCCTTAATTTGGCAAAGAAACTATAAAAGGATAACCGATAGTGTTCCATGTCAATTAAAGGGTTCACAGTTGAATTATGACCAACTTATTGGAAGCTTATCTACGGGAGAAAGTCATCTCAAAGATTTGCATACTTTTGTAAGTCCACTCCAACTTAAGAACAAAGGCAATATGAAAATGCGAAGATGTCACACAGTTGGGGGGAGGAGTGATATCACCACCGCCCTACACACAAAGGACACATAAATCATAAAACAATTTAAGATTATTTTCCAGGGATACATTATCCAAGGGGGTGAGCATGACTCCTATAGTCCAGTCCAGGCAAAGTCAATATATAGTCTTGATGTAAAACTTTTGCACAAGTCGATTCTCACGGATGAGATATGTCGTGTTATTTGTATGATTTATATGTCCGACCTTAATTTTTATGGGGATGACCATGAATTGGTCATAGATAAAGTTTTGTAATTACATTGTTTTTCGGATTCGAAATATCTCAAGAATACAGTAAATTCAAAAGTTCGGCCATTAAGTTATGTTTGGTTCCGATTTGGGTCATTTGGAAAGTTGGTGGGAGTTAATCAACCAAGAATCCTTTGAACTTTTATAATTTGTGAATGCCAAAAGAAATAATTATTCTTCGATAAAAATGGGAACATTTTAGAATTTGGTTTGTAATGATCGAAAACGAGGAATTATTATGAGATATACTTTTGGTCCTGAGGTTCAAGTAATTGGGGCATATTCATAGACACTGTCGAAGTTGTTTTTAAGAAAAACTCGAGTTTATCCTATCTAAATTACATTGCTTAAACCAAGTTTAGCAAAAATGTAGTTTGAAAACAACTATGAATATGCCCCATTTTCTTAAGCTGGCTCGATCTATACACTGTGTGGCGATTATAGGTACTATAAGGCAAGTATGCATTCGTAAAAGAAAAACATGACATAACGATATTCTTCAATTTAGAGTACGCTCGGGCGTATTTTTGATTTTCATCCTAGTTCTGAAAATAACGATATCTGCCATTTTTTGTTGACAACGTTGATGTTCCTTGTCAAAAAAAAATTCAGAAACAGGCTTTTAAACGGTAGGTACCTGCCATATAAGCGTTACAGACAATTCAATTTTTCTCGAAAACGATACCACCGATTTTGATAAAATTTTGTTGATGGATTAGTACCCAACGGTTATGTCTTTCATGTTTTAAGAATAAGTTTACATACCAAATAAGCCTTAAAGTTAATCCAATATTTCTCGAAAAATATACGATCGATTTTGATAAACTTTTGTAAGTATGAATGATTTTTTGCCAATGATGAAGCTTTTTGTTAGAATTTTTTTTTAAATCACCTTATCAACGGTACCTGCCATTATAAACTTTATAGAAAATCCAATTTTTCTCAAAAAAATACGATCGATTTTGATAAAATTTCCGATTTTAGAATTTTTTTTTCAAAATCAACTTATTGACGTTACATATGGTACTGTAAACTTTATATAAGAAAATCCAATTTTTTTCAAAAAACGAATAAGGAGCGATTTTTAACTACAGATAAAATAAAGAAAAATAGAAAATTATCCCGCTCCAAGGTGTTTCCGACTTACTCTGGCGAATAACATGATTTAGCGTCTATTCCCCCGAGAACCATGGCCCTGCACACACGAGACTAATTCATCCGGGGAAAAACTAATTTTCTAGGAGAGGGAAGTGAAGTGTGCAGTATTAAACAGTCTAAAATCTTCCACCAAGTTTTAAGTCGAAGAACGAAATGGTAAACTAATATACATATCTTTCTACATTTTGACTTTTGAGACCTACAAAATTATAAACAGCAATATAAATACAAACACAACGAAAAAGAGATTCATGTAGGTATACATTTTCGCGCCATTTTCATTCATCTCGCCTGATGTGCTTAAAACAAGGAAAGAAAGCGGTTTTCCACCTGGATGTATTAGTCTCGTATCCCACAGAAGGTAATTGTGTGTCCTTCCTTCAATGATTAGCGCTACCGAAAATAATATCTATATTTAACAGTCCGCACTCTCTTTATCAAAAGCTGTTTTTATCCTTAATTGAAAATCAGCATAACTTTAAAATTGGTACATATTTGAGATTATAAAATCCATTCCATACACACGCGACGACCGTTTAAAATGTGTTTTTCATATCATATAAATATAGGTTGAATGCTTTCACACGCACTATACAAAAACCGTATAGCAATTATTTATAACACCAAAAACGGATAAACGACACCGATTATACGGTCGTGGCTGTGTTTGTGTGAAAGGGGTCTAAAAGCTGTTACATAATATGATGTGTAAAAGCATTGCACCTACACATTGATTATCATGAATAACTCCCCTTTTACAGTAATTGTGTTATTGGCCACCAAATGTGAATACGAATAGTATTGTCAAAATATGTTGTCATTTCAAATCTCAATTTCAAATAACATTCACGTCCAACGAACAGATACAAATGGACAAAAGTATAAACATGTCATTAGCAAAACCGTCAAATGCTTTTCATTGACATTCTCACTCCCAACACACTTCACCACACAAAATTGGCTCCCAATAAAATCGAACCCTTTCAACACAAAAAATAATGATAAATTGTTCATATGTCAATATGTCGATTTAAAAATCTTCTTTCTCAAGCCCTTTTTCATCAAAAAGGTTAGCACTCATGTCCTAAGCTCATTTATTCATTGACTCTATTGGATGTTTTCAAATTGGTTCCAGAGTTTACATTTTGGTTTTTAACTCTTGCTGTCCAGAATCAGAATGCGAACCAGACAACATCCCGAATATTCCTTTTCTATTTACGCATTTTCGTCACATCTGTGTTGAACGGATTTTAAAATTTTGCAAATTGGCTCAAAGAGGACATTTTTCTATCCTTTTTTTTTTAATTTAAAGTCCTGCGGCATATTTTATTTTTTACAGGACAAATCTCCCATTCCACTATAATAGCTTTCAAAATCAAGGGGATAGAAATAATGTCAATGTTATAGAAAATGAAAAAAGTCCTTGTTTGTTATCATGTTTATCTTTAAGGATAGCGAATCAAATAAATTGTCTTTTCCTCTAAGATGACATATCTCAGTCTTTGGAGTTGTCTGATGCGTCTTGGCCCTTGATCTGATGACAGCAACAAAACCAAAGTAACTTTCGATGATTTGATGTTGACAATCTGTCATCATTTCATGTTGTGGTCGTTCTCCCTTTTGTCGTGTGTTATTCTTGAATGCTTTTAAGGAAACTGTGCTCATATTTCCATAATTTTGTGTGTCCTGGAAAAAATGCTACATGCATCCGAGTGCTGAACTTTTTTAAGATAAAGAATGTCAAATAATAATATAAGTATGTCTATTATACAAATACGAAAACAAATACGTTATACTTTTTGTCCTTCCTCTTGTAGGTACTCGGAAGTCGGACAATTCGATCTAAGTAATTTTGGATTGGGGATGAGGTTTTTAATAAAAATACAAGGAACGACTGAGTCCCATAAATTGTCTTGTATAGTTAGTTACCTAAGGGCTTAACACAACATTAAATGGACAACTCGGTCGCACGAACTTGTTTTTAAAGATATAAATATTTAAACAAAAAGTTAAAATACAATGAAAGTAGTATTAAATTTATTTTAACTTCTTCATTTTAACGCTAACTTCATAAGGGCCTTAACTCCATTTCGATATGTACCTTAATTCGCAAACTAGCTAACTCCATATTTTGTTTGTATTGTCTTTGGTAACGAAACTACGAAAGAAATGAAAACACAATTAAAATAAAAGAATTATAAACTAGGTATGTTCTAATGTGGCTTTCATTTCTAAAAAGTTATTCGACGGTTTTAAGAGTGTTCATATGAGAACGACCAACGACCGTATTGTATGAGCCGTTTTCGAAAAAAATTAGAAAAGCTATAACGTTTACACTACTCATACAATTTTGATGAAACTTGTGTACGTTATACTTGCATTGTTCTGAATATAAGTGCATTTCAGGATCTAAAAAGGCACATAACGAAGATTTGGTGTTAACGGCTTCTTACAAATTTGGCCGGTACTTAAAAACGGCTGAACTGATTTTATTTATATATTTTACGGCACATAGTTTAAATATGCAGCACAAGATGGCAGTTTTTAGCTTAACAACATAAAACAAAAAATATGATGCTACATAATTTCATGGATCAACATTTTTGTAGTCCCATAATTTGCAACAAGAGCAAATTCGTGCGACCCTGTCATGCATTTTATACTTTTTTTTTTTTGTGAATTAGGCTTAATGGAAAAACTGCAAGAAAACAAAGCAAAAAGCACCAGCACTAGTGAAAAAGTGCAATGTTGTCTAAAAACAGACTTTGTAACAATTTAACACTTTTTTCTCGAAATTGGTTGATGGTACGATGAAAAGTGCCAAGAGCTTTTGTGTAGAAAATCATATAAGCTATAATTTTTACATAAACATTTTATTGCAAAATCCCCATAAAAATCCGATTTTTCCGAATTTTTTCGAAGTAAAATTCTAATTTTACTGGGCTAAATCAGCTTTTATCAAAACACATATTGATTATCAAATCTTTTTTTTACAAATGCATATCTTGACTTAAAGTACCTACCTATCCTATAAAAATCTAATGCCTTGACTGCCTTATCATGCTGAATAAATAACAGCGTGATGTTTTATGTTTTAAAAACTCTGTTAGTGAATTAAACGGATCATATACCCACAATGCCTGCGTTCAATCCGTCGCGTCGACTAAAAGCTAGTCTACTAATTTTTAAGTTAGTTTTGTAGTTCAAGAGCTTCACTTCAACCTAACTTATGTAAGTTCTTAATCTTATTAAACACACCCAACTAATATTAAATAAGTGGCATTTGCATGGAATAAACGAAGTGTTCAGTTATTTATAGTCCAGGAAAACGGGGAATTCAAATTTCAAACGTTTACTTTGTGCTCTCAGTGGTTTTTTTTTGTGGTAGAGGTGTGCCTCCTGAGTATAAAATTTTTTCGAAAGTAATCTTGTGCCATTTTCTGTTTGAAATGCTCTAACTTTTTTTAGAAAAGACCAAATGAAAAAGTAAAATTGAGAACGTTTGTTATAAAATTGTCTACCACTTTGACCTTGATTTTTTTGTATGTAATATAAAAAACAAAAAAGTTCCGCGACTCCGAACACTAAGCAAGTAACACTGATTTTTATTTGCTTATAACTTCTAAAACATTAAAGATAAATTAAAAAAGTATGTGTAAAAAAATTAGAAATTTTATTTGCTACAAATTCGAGCTGGGCAAGTTTTTTGTCGGACTAACGGTTTTCGATATTATTAGGTTCAAACTCTTCTAAAAATTTCGGACCTTAGTACGTGGATCTGGATTCCGATTTTTTTTATATACTCAGGAGGCACCCCTCTACCACATACAAAAAAATTCCCACTGAGAGCACAAAATGCACGGTGTGTTTTTTTCTCTCGTTTTCCTGTACCTACTATTAATCTTTATGGCTTTCAATATTGTATTATTTGCGATTTTTATAGGTACTTTACCTTCATCACTTTTAATCAATATTTTACATCTATGAATGACTCCTGAAACAAACAACTGCAAACACACTCGCCATTCAGTTGGACTCAGGGAACAATCCAAACCGGAAGCTTGCCGACGTTTTCTTATGTCAACCCAGCGAGCTGCAAAAGCCGTAAAATGGTCACAAAATATGATTCTCGATTCTTGCAATGGATTAATGTCGTAATTATCGTTTCCTTGGCTATAATTTGTTTGTCGCTCGTTTCGTAATACGTAATATGCGTCGTATTTCAATTGTGAATTTACGGACCCACTTTTTTCGACTTCACTATCATCGTAATGTCATATCATCGAATGCATAACTTGCCTCATAGTACATATAATCATAAGTAAAAACACTACGAACTTCAGAATTGTTCGAGTATACTCTTCCCATCCATGATAATGGATAAACCGATGTGTCCAAAATCATAACTCTCTAACTATGTAATAAAATGCTTTGTTTTTCTTTCGACTACAGTTCTGTCAACTTAATGTTTTATTTTATTCAAGTTTCTAAAGTTAACATTTTTGTTGTAATATATTCTTTTAAAGGAATAGATAGTTGGCTTTGGTGTTTTAAGCACTTTGGAACTGCATGTGATTTTGTTGTTAATTTGATGTTTTTTTTTAATTTAAATTAAATGAAAAAAAAAGTAATAATAAATCTTTTACATCTCAATCTTGTATATTGGTTTAGACGATGAGAAATGGTGGGGGAGTGTGAATTTACATCAACTGCTTGTCAAACAAGAATGTAGCCAATTTGCCATGGCTTTTCTGCATCTTCATGAGTGTTGTCAGTTTGCCAGCGAGCTCGCGGGTTCCCTTGTGTTGTTCTTCAAGGTACACACCGGTCAAGTAATCAACAAGCTGTAATTGATACACATATATAATAAAATACAAACAATTATTCACTAAAAAAAAACCTTACATGGTAATCATTGTCAACTTTTTCACAAATCTCGATAAGTTGCCGAATTGCCTTGGTAACTTTAGTTTCCATTTCTACGGCATGTTTGAGAGCACTTACTCCATTGAACTCAATCTGCGAACGAGCGAACAGAGAATTTATTAAAAAGATACAAAACATCGGTAATTTTCACTTACATCATATGATCCTTGCTTGAACTATTTTAAAATAAAATTAAGAAAAAAATTAATGTTTATAATAAAAGGGTTTTTTTTTTTTTAAACTTACGGGAACTGAAATCAGTTTATGAACATCTTTCTTAAGGTCAGCACCACGCATTGTCAGATATTCAATCAATTTAATTCCATGTTCACGTTCCTCCCTTGCAGACTTGAAGAATAGCTCAGCAAATCCTGGAAGATTGACTGTGTCCTTGGAGAAAAATGCAGCCATTTCAAGGTATTCATAAGATGCACCAATTTCTGTCTGAATTTGTTGCTTCAGGTTAAAGGTACAATCTGCTGTCATATTGATCCAGTTTTGTGGTATTTTAGTTAGATCAAGGGTGGCAGAACCTTAAAAAGAAAAGAAAAAACAAATAAATGTAATGTAGGCAAATAATTTTTTAGCTTTTAGTTAGTTTTATAAAAGAAGGGTAATTAATATTTAGAAAATAATGGGTATGTAATTTGGGGTTGGTTACGAAATCTCGCAAATCTAAATCTCCTGGGGTGGACGCGAGTTTGGTTGTATGTGTATCCAAGTTTCTTTTGGATTCAGTATTTATTTATTGGAATTTTAGCGAGGTTTTGTTTAAAATTTACGAGATTTTTGCGTGCGGTAAGTAAATGCAAGATTAAAAAAAAACAGGATTTTGTGATTGCGAGTCTATGAAAATCGAGATTTTAAATTTGAGATTTCGTTATTCGAGATTTTAAATAAGACTCCCTGTAATTTGCTATCATACAACGTAGACTGCATCTTAAATTCACAAATCCAACAAATCCAACGCTTGTACATAACTTTAATCCACTTATCTGGTACTTAGAACATACTCTAAACTGCAGGGTTTAAAAGAAACTTCGATCATCGATGGTTTGAATGTGTGAATGAAGGTGCAACAACGGATTGTATCGCAGGATTATCAGAAGTAAATCAAAATGGAAAGAAACTTAATAAAACATTGGGATCAAGGGAAGTGGGATTTGTTACATTATAATTAGTAAGGGTCGTATTTTGTATAACCCTTTTGAAGTTCTTAAGATAAGGGATAACTATTAAGGTCCCTATATTTACAAATAGCAAATAAAACGGTCGACTTCGTTTTTGAAATCCCCCATTTTGCGACTCGCCTTTTTATTTTCATTTCAAACGGAAAAAAATTCGCTTTCTCTATTAGAACGTTGAAGCTCGATTTTCTTATATTACGACATTTTTGAGTTCCCAAAAGTTCGCTTTGAAACGGTATTCATAATGATGGTCTAAGTGACGAGACCAAGAAAAAGAAAATTTAAATGTGGTTTGAGTGCCAACATGAAATTCAACACTTATCTAAGCTGAAATGCTATAGCATGACCTAGAATTAGTCAACAGCAGATGATCTCAATACCTTATGTAGCCCCTTAAAATTTCTCAAGCAAGAATGATGATATAAGTTGCAGTCGTATTTGACTAAAAGAGCTTAGTAGAGAAGAAAATGCATATACCCATCTTTATTCAATAACCAAAGTTGATTGAAATCGTTTTATCAATACAATGACGCACAGAATTCAGAATTAAATCAGCTGCTTTTCTTATTTGTTCTCTTGGCATCGCGGATAAAACAGTTCTTCCAGATTATCAAATGAGAATGAGTTATGTCATTATTTCCTATAGGCTTATCCAAACAATCAATTGAAGAAATATGAAACAAATTGAGATTCCTAGGTATTTATCAATAAAATTGGCATCTAAAATAATCTTATAGGTGTACCTACCTATAGGTAGTTTTACCTAATTTGATTCTGACCTTGCCTTCAACTTCAATTTGTCAACAGAACGCTTTTTATGCTTTGTTTTTCAAATTGCTTATTGTTTTCTCTTTCTCAATTTATATAGAATCAATTTACATATTCAGTGTATTCAGTATTGTAAACAAGAAAACCAAATGACGCATTTTTATTGACTCTTTATCTCTTTTGGGACTTACCCTGTCAGAGTAATTATATAGGTACTTTGGTGTGTTGGTTTAGGGTAGAATATTGGTGCAGTGTGCAAATTTGTCAACTGCGTTTTTATTGTAATGTAAGATCCAAATGCACATTGAAATGCATGCATAAACTTATTTTTTATAATGCATTTTGTGTTCGTTATTCTCTTTCAATATCTGATATTTTATTACCCAAGTGTTTTATACCCTTTGACAAAATAATTAGATGATGTTTTTAATCGTCTGTTAAAAGTAGAACAAAAATCTACAATAAGCTTGCTCTTGACATAAGTATCATTGTAGATAGTTGGTCTCTAATTTATCGACATTCATTTGATAGTATCAAAAAGTTAAATAGGTATGTAATAGAAAATTCTAAGGCATAGATATTTTACTTTAAAGATAAGTTAATTAGAAACAATAAATTTATTTAGAGTTGATTTATTAACTACCTTCGACTTTATTGCCACACATAATTTCCTACTTAATTTTTATCATTGGTAAGTAGGTATTTTGATAAGACACTCTGATTGTTGATTTTCATTTCAATAAGATTAAAAACAAAGCTGCACTTTCAAGCTGAATGACAAAATTATCATTTGAATGATTTATTGTAAGCTCTTCACTTCAAGTGATTAGATACCTATAATATTTGAAGGCGGATATACATATAGGTAAATAAAAATCAAATGAAGTGGAAATCAAATTGTTCGAAAATTTATAGTTACCTACCTACCTACTTAAGTTCAGATTGCACACGTGGGAAAATTATAGAAGTCTTTTTTACTTTTTATCTTTTTTATTTTTAAGTTGAAAAACATTCACGTTGTTTAAAAACGGCTGCATGACGCGTTCGTCAATCATGGGTTGATCACATTAACACTGCGAATCAACCTTAAAATACAATAGTCAAATCAGTTACAATAATCCAATCAGAGATCTAACTGACAGCTCACTCAGAGAGCACTATATGAAAACGATCATTCTCGGAAAGATACAATCCAGGATCGAGTCTATTCTCAAGGACTTCAAGCGCGTTTTTGCAGTCGTCAATCATGCGTTGATCACATAACATTAACACTGCGAATCAACCTTAAATAATCGTCGTGGTTCCAATCACAGCTCTAACTGATGTTTATACCTAAATATTGAAAAAGCTTTTCCGCCCATTGATTGTGAATTCAATTTCAAATGCCGAAGACACGACCTATTTCACAGAATAAAGGTAATCTGATTAAGGACAAGTCATAGGTCTTCAAAATAATCCGGAACAATCTCGCCAAAAGGTAACATACTTTCGTTAGTCGGTGTCTGCGGTACATTCAACAAATTGACAATGTGAGCACTGCCAAAGTAGGTATCTACCTACTAGATAAAGACCTGATTTCAACGTAGAAATCAGGCGATAACATTACGAAACAATCCCTCAACAGAATCTACAAAGAATTGTTGGGAAACTAAAAACAACCGACTCAACTGTTAGTAGTCCAATTAAACCTGGAGAGTGGAGCAGTAAATTGATAATAAAATAAGCAATTTAAATAACAACAAATTATATACCTAGTAAATTCAAATGTGCTACCTATGTCGCCCTTGCTAACTTTTTGTGTTGTTTTGTAAGTATTCCTATTCGTACCTTATTCGTTCCTGAAGGAAAAGGAACTATCTACCTACCCAACATACCGTAGTAGTTCTAGCAAAAAAAAAATTAAAATTTATATCAAATTTAATCAAAGCTAATTGAAGATTTATGTGCACATAAAGCATGTTGATTGTATATTTGTATTCCATTTAATTTTCTTTATGAATTTAATAATTTGTTTTTTCTTCTTCCGGAAAGAAAAAAAAGTCAGACAAAGAAAGCGAAATCACAAGATAACAAAAAATTTAAAAATAGAAAAAAGCAAGAGTAAAACATCAGAGTAGAGTACAACAAAAAACATCAAAGCTAAGAGAAAGATGTATTTTTTCTCTTTTAATCTCTTTAAAACACGAAACGAGAGGAACTCTTTATTGGTTGGTATTTGGCAAGATGAAAAAAATTATTACGACGAAATTAATTTATCGATTATTCAAGTCGGAAATGCATTTAACTAAAAACAACTTTCACTTGTATAATTTCTAATTTAAATAAAAATTATTCACTTACATTCTAGATCTGCGGAAATGAGTGCAATGGCACTGAATATAACAGTTAGTCCAACGATGAGTTTCATGTTGTCTTTTTTTATTGAAAGTTCCTTTGTTATTTTATTTGACTGTTTTTTTGGATAGTTTTTCACGACCGAATCACTCGCCTACACTTCTAGTTGTCGATTAATTGATTTATGTTATAAATTCAGTTTTTATTTAGTTTATTAGTTGTTTAAATTAAAACACTGCGATAATAATGAATTTTAAATTCTCAATGAATGAAGAAGTCGGAATCTTTATACACACTGGTATAGAAGTCGACTGTTCGTTTTGAGAATATGGCGACGGTGAAAAGAGAAACACGAATGTGTTAAGTTGCCAAACGCTGCTATTTGTGAACTGATGTTTGTAGAGGAATCGCTCAAACTTTTAAAAGAAACAAACTCGCACTCACTCAAATGCAAATACACACGGTACTTTATTCCAATGAAAACAACAACAAAATGTGATAACAATTATTAATTTGTTGAAAAATTAACTGTATTCTGTCAAGATTGCGTTTTGTGTTAAAAACAAAGGCGAGAGAACATGAGTGCAAAGGGCGAAATAAAATGTGGTAGTGTTTTTAGTTGGTTTTAAAAAGTAGAATATTGTGTGAATTTTAAGATAACGGCATGTATATGAAATAAAACATGGCTACACAACAATGGAGGCCAATGGCTGCCATGAAATAGCGCGCCATGAAATGAGTCAGCTGATTGTTGTTTTTGTTTTGAAGTTGTTTTGAACAATCAATGTGGTGTTGGTATTTGTGTGGTGCCGAGATGGTATTGTGTATAGTGTTGCCGAATGTCAATCTGATTAATCATCTTCTGTCACATAATTTCGTAATGTTTGTGTTTTAAAATTTTTTACTAGGTATAATTGGTGTCAAGTGATTTTAAAAATAATTTTATCGTTATAAGAGATAATGTAAGAACGTAAGAATTTGTAAAGTTAATAAAATCATGGTGTTACAATATTCAAATTTGGTAGATTTTTTGCAGAGATGAAAGAGAGATGATGTAAGAATGCGAGTAATAATAGGTCAGTTTATATTTATATAAACTAGACCTATGCGCTGCTGAGAAAATACAAAACTAATGTTGTTTTGCATTATCAAAACAAATCAAGATTTGTCAAAAATTTGGTTTTGACAATTTATGCGATGGTTTTTGTCTGCGTTTTTCCTGGAATCGATATGTACTTCGCTCTTTGTATTCCCGACTTATAAACGAGGATTTTTAGCAGGTCTATAGGAGCTACCTACCAACATTGTTATTACTAAAACAATCGAATAACGGCAATAGAGTAAATTTTATTGAAATAAAATTAAATAACACCTATCAGTGGGATCGTCCTGGATTCGCCAAACTTTTTCGCTCTCTGTCCGATGAAGCTTTCGAAAATTGTTATTACTAAAACAATCGAATAACGGCAATAGAGTAATTTTTTATTGAAATAAAATTAAATGTTTCAAAATAAAAAAACTTTTCTTTGAAAAGCGCGCAATAAAATTTCTGGGAAAACCACATTTAAAATTCATTTTTACTCACAAATTTGGATTTTTTTTGTTTGAGGATGTCGATATGGAAATATTTTTTCGCTCCTAATTTTAAATAATTGTTTTCATTCAGATAGCTCCTTTTTTTTAAGTTTTAGTTTTTGGTTTGTGTGACCCTATTTCACCGCCTTATTTACTCATTATTTCGCAGTTAATTGGCAAGGGAAAAGTGCAAAGATCAAAAAATCTTCTACTTAGCAAAAAATTATTATTTGCAACAAACTGATAAGAAACCATGAACCTATAGCACGGCAACCCTGTATAGCCCTGCGCCATTATATATTTTTCATGTATTGTGAATTTGTGAAAAAGATAATATATCCCAAGAACAACAACAAATTTCATAAAGCAATGGCAGCCGAATATTCTCTTGCTCAGCAACGGCAACCATATTGATTTGTTTTTGTCGCTGCTTCTCTTTATTTGAGATTACAAAATTATTTTCGTACATAAATTGCCTCAACCAACTCAAAATACGACATTCAGATTCACTCAATCGGTTCGGGTGGGAGAAACATTCAATCGTTTAACGTGTATCGTTCAAGTAATAAAAAGAAAATTCTTTAAATTTATTCTAATCTAATTGCAACTTGTTGTGTTATTATCAGTCTGTAAGTTAATTCAATAGTTTTTTTAAGTATTTGTTCATTTAAAGGGCATTTTATTGTTGAAAATTTGTGATTGAAACATAAAAGTTCAGAGGAGAAAGACGTTTGCTATTACTCATTGAAGAGAAAATCCCAATTTCTGAACAAAGATAAAAAGTTTTCCTCGTTTTTACAGTTTCTTTTTTTTTTGCGAAGTAATACAATTTATTTTGTTTGTTATTTTTAAGATTGAAGAACCTAAAAAAATCATCAAAATGAAATTCTTCGTCGCTCTTGCATCGATTTTATTCATCGGTACAGTATCCTGTAAAGATGACAAGTGCGTAGATGTTGCCTCAAATGTGTGCAGTGCCACTAATGTGGAACGTAAGTAGCCTCGTTTTTGTTTTCTGTTCGACTCTGATAAATCAATCTTAATTGAAACAGATTTCCAAGGATGTAACGCACAGTTCGGAGCCATTCCTCACATTGAAAGCCATCTTCAAACGCTTGCAAACGAACACCTAACTGCATCATATGATTATCTGCTTTTGGGAACATTCTACAACACCTACCAGCGGGATCGTCCTGGATTCGCCAAACTTTATCGCTCTCTGTCCGATGAAGCTTTCGAAAATTCTATCAAAATGATCAAACACGTAGCTAAGCGTGGAGGAGTCAGCACGTTTAGGATGCACCAACAAAGCCCAACTGAAAGAAGTTTCCTAAACTTCGACGAATTGCAATCCCTGGCCAAGGCACTTGATATTCAAAAGGAACTTTCGAAGAAGGCTATTGAGATTCATGGTCATGCATCGGTTCACAACAACCACTCATTAAACTACACCACTTACGATCCAGAAATAACCCATTTCTTGGAAGAGGAATACTTGAAACAACATGCTTCGACTATTCGCAAGTTATCTGGTTATGCTAATGATCTCTTCAAGATCGTGGATAGATCAGCCAATGGAGTAAGTTCAACTGCGTTGGGAGTCTACTTATTCGATGAGTACCTGCAGAAGCAGTAAATTTCATACTGATAACTTATTTAGCTATGCACAGGAGCACAGCATAAACAATTCAACTGCAGTAAAAACTAATTGATTTAAAAAAACAACTTTCTTATTAGTATCAATTTTGTTTTCTTTTATTTTTCAATAAACTTTCTAATATTGAAATTTATGTGTTGATTTGAATTTTATCAAAATGTATATTTTTGTTTTGTGATTAAAAAAGAAAATAAAAAAAAAATGCGGTGCAGTTGGACAAAGAAAAATTAGTTGTATTTTCTCTTGTTATGTCGTCTTCTGGAAATTCTCTTAAAACCGACGGCGAATTGAGTTTTTTTCTTCTACTTTTCATTTTATACAGTAACACACAACAAACACATACAGCAACATCACCAGAGCCTTGTTACGGAATTCTAATATTTCTACATTTCAATTTTCAAGGCAGGGTGGGCGAATGATTGATATACCAATGTTGTGAAAATGTGATATGAACATACCGAGGAATTCTTTTTAGAACATTTAAGGATAAACTAACCTCTGTAACTTTTTTGATGCTTAAAGTTAACTTGAAGTTTACTGACTGTTCATTGATAAGTTTAAACTTATTTATACCTATTTTTAATTATTTTTGAATGTTTCCACTTTTCATACAAAATGCATACATATGTTGTAGGTATTTTTGGGATTAGAATTTTTTTTTGTCTTGTTGATTATTTCGGAAAAGTTGTTTTATAACTTAGAAAAGTGTTTTATACCTACTTATTGTTGATTTATACATTGAAAAAAAGTAAGTAAAAATTATACCTAATTCGTTCGAAATTTTGCATACGCATACCCAAAGCTGCACCCACCCTAAATCCTATACTGGGTCAAGCAGAGGGGTTGCATCTCAACTGTTAGGTGTTCAAGGGGACCACATCCAAATAGGTATTCTTATTCAAGAAAATTGCGATACAAAAAAAAAAGTTAGGTTAAATCCGAAAAGAAAATTATTTTTTAATTCGTTTTACCGATGTTTCCTCGCTTTAATATTTTAATCCTGTTCTATTTAGACATCCCCCAACCTGCATTTTTCGATGTAGACTGTCTAATTAAAGTGCATAAAGGATTTAAGGCCAACATAATGAAAAGCGAATCTAACGATAATCAATGCGAATTCAATTATTTAATACTACCTATTATTAATAGCGATTCGAAAAAAATTTAATTTTTTTAAATTTTAAGTTTTTCTATTCTTATGAAAATAAAATATTGCGATTGCGATTAAAGAAATTTCACTAGAAAAAGAAATTCCAACACAAGAAGGTAGGTGCTTAGGTAGGTATTTGATCAGCAAATAAGTTAAAAGCTGGAGAAGTTGAGTTGAGTTAAAAAAAATGGCAGGAGAAATCCTATTTTATATTACAGTAGATGACGGATATAAGAAACTCAAAAATCCAAAGATTTCTTTTATTATATCCGTGCTTTCTTACAAAAAAGTATTTATGTCCATGTACAGTAGGTATGTGTATAAATACATATACAGGTAGGTATATAATAAAGAAAATTTCTTATATAAACAAAATGTTTATAAAAAAAAAATTTCTTATATAATAAAAATCAAAGAAAAAAATTCTTTCAAAAAAATTTTTTTCATTGATTTGAATGGCAGGGCTATGCCAGTGTATAATCGCTAAAAATGAGAGCCAAGCATCGACAAAATTTTCATTTAACCACAGGAGTGCAAACATTCAAAAAGAGGAGTTTTTTCCAGGTTTTCTTATAGCGTTTTTCATTTACAAAAAGATTTGCTCTTTCCTTCAAAAGATTTGATCTTTTTGCATTTTTGGTGTTTCATTTAAATGAAAAGAAAGGAATAGAGCAAATCTCAACAAGAAAGAAAGCGATCTCCCAGATTTGATCTAAACACACGAAAACATTTTAATGGCGGATTTTTGCTTGCGCGTTCTTTTTTATCCTAAAACTATTGGATATTTATCTGTTGTTTTACCTTTTATATTATTTTTCATAAATTTAACAATTTTTTTACGAATTTGTACAAATGTTCAAGTAAACAAACAATGATAATAAATAATGATACTTGTAAAATATAAATGACAACTTATTATTATATCCTATCGATTGTATGATGATCGTTTGGAACACAGGCATATTATTCACACATGCGTGTTTAAATCTCTGTCTTCACAAAAAAAGCAGCACAAAATGTTTCATTTAAAAGAGCACTTCTTGATTTTGAGGGCAAATCTTTGAGATTTAAATGAAAAACGCTATTAGACCCAGCGAAACTAGTAATTTAATTACATACCTACATGCATTACTCTTGAAGTTTCCTTATAATGTTTAATTTCTGTTTTGCTTCCATTAGAACTGATTACGTAATTTCAATAAACACTTCCTAACAGTTGAATACCTATAATATTTTGACAATTTAAATTCCATATGAAATTAATCAATTACCGCTTTAATCATTGCGATTAATAGCGCTTTAAAATATGACACCTTTGATGTTTTTACTTGCGATTATATTTTTTCGTTGAATTGGCAAACGTCTAGCTTTACCTATTTACTTCTACTAAACGTGATAATTTATTATATTGAGACTATAGCTACCCATAGCCCGGCGTTGCTCGGCCGTAGATAGTCTATATCATGGCCATGGATACATTCAGAAACGTCAACTATTTGTGAAGTGGAGCGGCATCAGATGCTTTTTGCGATGCTCATGATTTACAGTTGTTGCCGATGCGATACTGATCTGTTTGCATTAAAAACAATTGTTTTTTTAATGGGGGAGAAAGTAATAAAATAAACTTTTATTTATACTATTGAAAACGAAATAGGTACGCGAAGAACTGCATTATAGACATTAATTAGAAATGAGAAAATTTTTACAAATAATTTTAGGTAGGTAATAACGTCCTGAAAGTTATTAAAAAATATGCTTATGTGTTTCATTATACTATTTTCGCTGCTAAATTACTGCCTGAAAGTTTAAAATAACAACAATTTTATAAAATACCATTTTAATAGTTTACTTTTCATTTTCCTGCACCTGCACCAGTAGCATCATTCCATCACCGGCCAATGAAGTGATGCCAATTGTTTGAATTTGTGAACGTTTAACAATATGGTTTATACATCATTCGTGGAGTTATGCGTTAGTGAATTTACCTATATTCCTGTTTATTCGTTCGCTACGCTACTGAACATAACAGGCACATGATAGGATTCCATAGGTAGAAGGGGTTCGATAGTCCTCAAGTGCTTAAAATTGCAAACAGATATCTATAACTTAGCCTGCAAAAAAGAAGAAGGAGTTCGCAGCCTAGCCTGATGAAAATCAAGAGAGACGTCGAATTCAAGCCCCCCAAGTTAGACAAGCAAAACCGAATCTTCGACTGGTACATATACTCTTATAACGGGTGATTTTTTAGCTGGTTTGGTTTTGGCAACACTGGTTTTGACAGCTGACGTGTGTTTAGTACCTTGTGTCACTGTCAAACAGCTTCAGTTTGGTTTGCAATTTAACCATTATTCGTCTTACAAATGAACAACGCTTGCAAATTATTGAATTTTACTATCAAAATTCGTGCTCGGTTCGAAATGTTCGAAATGCTTTTTTATCGAAAAATTGTGTTCAGCGATGAGGCTCATTTTTGGTTGAATGGGTACGTAAATAAGCAAAATTGCCGCATTTGGAGTGAAGATCAGCCAGAAGCATTGCAACAGCTACCAATGCATCCCGAAAAAGCCACTGTTTGGTGCGGTTTATGGGCCGGCGGCATTATTGGGCCATATTTCTTCAAAGATGATGCGAATCGCAGCGTTACTGTCAATGGTGAACGCTACCGAGCGATGATAACAAACTTTTTTTTGCCCGAAATGGAAGTTCTTGACTGGCATGATATGTGGTTTCAACAAGACGGTGCCACATGCCACACAGCACGCGAAACAATGGCGCAATTGCGAAGCGAGTTTGGTGAACAGTTAATTTCACGTTTCGGGCCGGTCAATTGGCCGCCTAGATCGTGCGATTTGACACCATTAGACTATTTTTTGTGGGGGTATGTCAAGGCTTATGTCTAAAGGGACAAGCCCGCTTCGATTGACGCACTGGAAGCCAACATCCATGCATTCATTCGTGAGATACCGGCCGATATGTGTGAAAGAGTATGCCAAAATTGGACTCAGCGGATGGGCTACCTGAGACGCAGCCGCGGTCAACATTTGCATGAAATTATCTTTAAACATTAAATTGCAAGGATCAAACTATCGATTCAAATAAATATTTCATTCATTTTTTTGAATTTTTTGTGTTTTAAAAAAAAAAAAAGTTCTAGACCTCTTAAAAAATCACCCGTTATGTACTGTGATTAAGAATGCTATGGAAGGACATAGTGTCTCAGTCAGAGATTCTCCGCATGGATCTGCTGCCGGATAAGTATAAGTAAGTAAAAGTATAGACATCGACCTTTGATGCTACATTATGTAACCTCGTATCGATTAACACCCGAGTTTCAAACGATGATGAAATGTGTCTTAAAATGATATTGAAAAGATTGAATAAAAGTGCTTGGTGCTACCGAACGTAATCCTTTATAACTCAACAAGTTTATTACATATACCAAAGATATGGTTCTCATCTTTAAACTGATATCATAAACGACCTGAAAGTTAATAAAGATGTGTTGTATGGTCTAGTCCAGCCATACTCAACCTTTTTTGTATGGGGGCCACAGTTATGTTTTATTCATGATGTCCGGGCCGCAAGATAATTGTATTAATTAACTAAAATATTAGTAAGAAAAAAGTTATTAAAATTTAATGGTTTATTTTTATCAATAAATAAAATTAATTTTTTAGTTTTATTGAAATTTGAAAAATTGTTGCTAATTTTTAAAAAAATTGCATCCGGTCTGCTGATGCATGCTCAGCTTTTTCTATCATCTTTGTCATAGCTCATAAGTTCGTTTTTGTACATTTTCCATCGAACAATGTTATAAGGATTTGGGCACTTCTTTGAACAGTCTTATATTTTTGGGAACCAATGTTCAAAATTTCAAGGATTCCTTTTTTTCCTCTTTAGAAGAAAGATATGAGATATTTGTGGTATTCAGATACCAGAGCTTTTAGCAAGCATGTAACCATTTTTGTTATTTTTTTTAAATCTTTGAACCTTAATATTTTAAAACTAGTCTGACAACTCTGAATATAATTCGGAATTATCGACCAGTTCTCCTTAAAAATATCGATTTTATCAGTCGTTATCATAGTCCAAAAATTGTTCAGCTTTTTGTTTTTATATTTATCCACTATAGATAATTACTTCGCTTCTCTGTGAGAATACGCTATTTTTGATTTGTAAATTCCGATATTATTATGTGATATCGCATAGAAAGGCTAACAGATACCACCATGCATAAATGCCAATTCTGGTTACTTAACTTTTTTTCTGGAAAAATATTATGTAATTATTTCGTACGTAAAAAAAACGGTTTCAAAACGTTTCTGCAGCTATAGCACTATTTTACACTGTAGCACTAATTCACTAATTCAAACAATTTGAAAGATTCACTACTTCAAAAACCCTTTTTCTCATACTAAGAATCTTGGTAAAATGAACACTTTACAAAGCACTGGCAATCTTACACGCGGTTCCTTACTTGTTGATTTTTTAATTTCCGTTTTTATCTTCTCAAAGTCGTATGGATTATTATAGGTTATAATTTCATATCATCAACAACGACTATATGATTCCAGAACCACATTGCCGCAACATTCCTATTTTTGTTGGTCCTTGAACCTTGATGCATACGGAAGTTATAGCCTTGGAATGTTCTTTTCACTTCTAGAAAAAATGGTTCATGCTTTCAATCTCGATATTTTGAATACAAAAAAATAGTGCTCCGAGTGAATGTTAGCTTTTTTGAAAATTCTGAAACGCAAAAATAGACTTTTTGTTACTATGATGTTTCTCCTTAACGCAATCAGCCTTTGTTCGTTATAGAAGATGGTGTTGTCGTAAATGCTATATTTTTTAACAGCCCTCATTAAGTTTACAAAATTTTACGTTAACATCTTCAAGGATGATTTTATATACATAACTTCATATGAAGGATATTTTTGGCAGGTTTCCTCGAGTAACTCGTAGATTGAATAAATCTAAACAAAACACAGAAAACCGTGTGGTACATGCCGGTGCCAGGTATGAAAATTACTCACAACCATTTCTACGATATGCCTTACTTTCAATTTAGCCCTCCACAGGAATAACACATATTACCACATGACCCCATTTGGTTAAGGTAAATTATTGTTATCCACTTAAAACCATCTTCATTGAAACCAGTAGTTTTCCATTAAAATTAATGATATACTCTATACATACTCAGAAATTGCTTTCATAATTCCTCGACCGCATGAACTAAGGCTCACTAAATTCAACTTGAATGGACATAAACTTATTCTTATACGAAAGCATTTCCTTTCAATTTATGTTTACGCTTATATCCTTTTGATTGCATACATTTTGACTATATAAGTTCTGATGGTTTAGTTAGTTCTTTTGTGCGTAAATTGCTACTTAGTCGTCTCAATATGTTTGCCTCACATCCTTTAGTGACCACATTTATGTTCCAAAAGAGCTACAAAAATCTGCTTTTCCCCAAAATCATGGCAATTAATAAACGAAGATTATAATTTTATGAGGAAGTCGCATCCTTTCTCCCTTTTTCAAAGAAAAGGACATTCAGGCGGAGAGCATTTGAAATGAATAAAAGCCATAATTGCCTAATGACACGATACAATTATTATGTTCATATTACGTTTTATTAGTCCTGGTAAGGATACGAAATTGACTGACATTTTGCATGCGACCACATGCTTAAAAATTATTGGTACCCAATGTGACCCGCCCTTAGGCAAGCAATCAACTAATATAATTGACGACAAACACATATTATGTAAGGTCGGTCAGTTGCTTGTAGTTTTTTTTTTGTTGGAGGTGGGAGACAGCTTGAACTTAGGCGTTATGACCGTGCCTAATTAATAGATGAGAATTATGTTGCGTTATAGAAATTGGGTTTGTTGCCTCTAAGCTAAGTTGTTTAAGTATACTGCAAAACTAAAAGCAGAATGAAAGTCTTCTTTTCGATGGGGTGAATCCCTGAAAAGAAGGACCATTAGATTGAAATTCTATGATTAAGGTGTTTTTTATTGAATGTGCCATTGAAGTTAGGTATATAATTTAGTCTAATGATGACCCCAAAGGATGTGGTTATAAATTTGTAACCCGGATGTTTGTTGTAGTGTGTCATATTTTGAACACGCACTGGGGAGAGTACGATAACTTTGGCGCCAAGAATTGATAACGGTTTTTGATAGAACAGTTCAATACAAGCATTTTTTACTATGGGTGGGGGGGTCTATCTCCCTCCGTTTGGGCGGGAGGGGCAATTTTATGAAAACAGTGCTAAAAATTTAAAACAAATATTAAAAAATAACGGTAATACTTACAACTAAGTTTTATATCTTTTTTTTAAGCCAATACTTTTTTCTATTAGATGTTTTTTAAATCAAGTGAAACCTATGCATAGTCTTTGAAAAAACGGACTTCAAACTCAAAAATTGCGAAAAAAAAGGTAAAAAAAAACTTTGAAGTGTGATTTTTCAAAACTGCAAAATAAAATACTACTTTTTTTTATAAAATTCGTTGCTCATATTAATGTTGTATGTTGTACTTAGGTTCGTTTTTGTAATGATGCTTGGGCATCTTTAAATGCAACAGAAACTTTGCATACACCCAACCTCGCACCCACCCCACCTCGCACCCACCCCAAATCCTATAGTGTGTCCAAGCAGGGGGGTTGCAGGGGGGCAGCATGCCCCCCCTTACATACCACACTGTTTATACACTTTAGTAATTTTCCATTTTCTCAAAAACCAGTAAACATAAAATCATTTTGTTTTCAGTTTATGATTTAAAATTAATATAAGCAACGAATTTTATAAAAAAAACGGTTATTTTATTTTACAGTTTTGAAAAATCACACTTCAAAGTTTTTTTTTACCTTTTTTTTCGCAATTTTTGAGTTTAAAGTCCGTTTTTTCAAAGACTATACATAGGTTTCACTTGTTTTAAAAAACATCTAATAGGAAAAAGTATTGGCTTTAAAAAAAGATATAAAACTTAGTTGTAAGTATTACCGTAATTTTTTAATATTTGTTTTAAATTTTTAGCACTGTTTTTATAAAATTGCCCCTCCCGCCCAAACGGAGGGAGATAGACCCCCCCACCCATAGTAAAAATTGCTTGTATTGATCTGTTCTACAAAAAACAGTTATCAATTCTTGGCGCCAAAGTTATCGTACTCGTGCCCACGCACTGATTATGAATTGCTAAAGAAAATGTTTAGACAAATATCTTGGATAAATGTATTTATTCTGCTATTCATTTTATTAAATTTTGTATATCACAGTGGCATTTTCGGTGCTTTTGTCAATAAGCGCGACGGTATATGCCGTTGCTCCAGAAAGGGCTGTAATAAGCAGAAATAATTTTTCCAAATCCTCAGAAATAACTTCTATTCTACTACGTTGTTTCCCTGCTTGTCCTTCGGATTGGACCTTGTAAGAATGATGGGAGTTTTTTTTACCTTTTGTACGCCTACAAGTACTTACCGGCAATCTTCGTCAAAACCAGTTTCGTTCAGGAGGTCGTGTAAAGCCCTGCACTTCAGAGGCGGCATCTCTGATTGCTTTTTGGGCAATATCTCCACACTGGTTCTATAGATGCTTGAAGATGACGGCTTGTGAAAGACTCGATTTGATGGGACCTGGCGATTTCTCACCACTGAAGTTTTTCGGTGTCGAATTTCCTCACTTTATTTTAGTCTAATATGTTTTTGTTCGGGATATCCGGGATATAATCCGTAGCGTTACGGATGTAGGGATTCAAATCAACGTTGGCTCCTCGGAGAGTTCGGGCATCCATGATATTGGAAGAGTGCATATGGTCCTCTTTATCATCTTTTTCAACGGTTATTATCTCACAGTTTCCCACTTCAGCGTTTTACCTAACGATCTGCTTGAGGGGTTCCCAAGTTGAACCAAGATTTATTCGGAAAGCCTCTTCAGATTTGTACAGGACTATATATTGTTAGTTAACTGAGTTCTGCTGTTGTTGCATTTGTTTGATCCAAGAGTTTTTATCTCAATTGTTTTAATATTAACTCCTACTTACTTCGCTAAAATTTGGCATATTTTTTACACTGGCACAGTACTGGTTTTGTTTTTCGATCCACTTTTACTAGGCCCGGTGATCTCCACTGGAGTAACTTAAGGAATCACATTCGGAAAGCTTATGGTCACTTTGCGTCGCTCTATATAGGCTCACATCACTTTGGTGTTATTATTTTTATTTAATCCTTACTTGCCTTTTACGAAGAGCGGTATTAACTTCAGGTATATTTTTGGATCCGTTCCAGCACGAAAAGTTTTAAAAGCATAATACATAAAAATCCTCATGCATATAGGTATGTATAAATTTTTGGGAATACATATGTAGGTCCATCGAAAATAACAGTTGTATCATTCCCAAATTTAAAAAAAAAAATGCTATCCAGTTAAAAATTTATTACGGGATAGCAAAATATTTCCTTCCTTTCCTGTAACATATACATATATGTAGTTAGCCTAAAACACACCACTCGAACTCACACCAACGATAAATCACTGCAAATACATTAGAAATCTAAACAAAACGAATAAACCATCTTATTCCATACACTGCACATTACAGAAAAATCAAATTAAACTCGAATTGAAAAATCTTCTCGAGTATCCTTATTCTTGCAATTTTATATTTTTTTATTTTGCGAACAAAAACTGATTGTTCACGTGACTGAGTGGTTTTGTTTGTCCTTGGGCCTTAATCCACCCCTTGAAAAATTTAGATGATGTAATTTTTGCACGATTGCAAAACTCTAAAGCACACCCGATGTGTTTTCCAAAAAAACTCATTTCCCATTTCTAATCCTATTTTCAAGGTCAGTGGGTAGATATTGTCCTTTTTGTAGATACACGTTGAGTCGTACAATTGTAGTGCATGCATTTATTGAAAAATGGCAAACCATAAACGAATGTTTATTTTCACTGTGCCTTCAAAGTCCGAATTTTAACTTTCGTTTTAAAATGCCACGCCCGTAGCGAAAAAGGATGAAAACTCCCTTCCTGATGTTGTATGTATAGCAGGTAGCAGGCCTAGAATGCAAAATCAGAGTTTAAAAAAAACTGCACAAGGGAGTAAACAAGTCATTTGTAATATTTGCATACGAAACGTGTGTTCTTTCCATGCGTTTTATATATTTTTTGTTTTTGTATATTCTGCGGCCGTATCTTTTTTAGGGTGGTGTCCTCTTCGACCTCTTTGCGGATGTGGTGGACTCATCTGCTTAAATATTTACGAACAGTTTTATACCTAACTACCTATATCTCAAATCAAAGAAACCTTCGTTAAAATTAAATTGTTTTCTACGTATGTATGCACATACAAGTAGATAGATGAAAAATGCGTTACGAAATCGCTATGATGCATTAATGCCTTATCCTGCCCTGAGCATGGCTGCTCTGAAAACAGAATAGTGTCCTCAGAGCAAGCCCATCGCTTACTTTAAACCTTCACATGAAACAACAAATCGTTAAAAATCCTTGCCGGTTTATCATGCTTGAGAGATAAAGGGACATTTGGAATTTGTCCTTCTTCCCTTACCACCGTACATTATGATGGCAGATCCTTGCAAAAATAAAGGTAACATGGAGGGTATATAGCAAATTTGCGAATTATTATCCTCTTGTTCAACAGCAGTCAACTCAACACTGCGTATACGCTTCCTATAATAAACGTAAAAGGGTCGTCAGGACACATTATTAACCATTTCACTTCTGCCACTCATTGCGGAGATTTAAGCTGGACATTCGAAAAACATCATCTGCATGGATGATTTTTAAACTTCGTGTTTTTTTTTTTTCGTTGTGCAAAATTGGTTCCAAGCTAATTTATAATCCACATGGTTATGCGGACAAAATTTATTATGAAAACATCTGCTGTAGCAGGCAATTATATGTATACGAACTCCGCAAGTTGATTTATCTTGTTGTTTTTTTTTTTAATAAATCTTTAAGCTTAAAAAAGTAAATTAAAAAATAAAAACGAACTCTAAATATTTAATTATATAAATAGTGTGCCTTTTATCAAACGTGGCTTCCTCAATCTTGGTTAGAAAGACTCAAGATTTAAAAAATAAAAACAAAATATTAGCACTGACGGCTCAACCAGTGGCTTACACGCTCAACCAATCCGTGTGTGTGTTTTGTAAGTTCTATACAGGGTTAGATATGGGAATAAAAATATTTCGTGGAGTCCAACAATATCTTCTTCTTCTTCGCAAAATGCAGTGCCCCTAAAAAAAAGAACGTTTTCTTTAAGTGTATATCAGGGTTAAGACCAAATGCTCTGGCGTGAAAGTCCCTCTTTTAGACATTTCCTCTACTTGAGTGATGACTATGAATTTCGCCGTTAGTCATTAAAATCTCGAGAGTTCGAAAAATTATTGCAATTTCAAATAATTAATCATCTGTTAAAACTAAAACAAAACTCACTCCTCAGTCCTCTAAATTGTCATTCCATATCATTGCGAATTAATTATAACTGTAACTTTTTCATACTCATGTTATCAGCAACAACAACCTATAGGTATACGTATATACCAGATATATACGTCATTTTAGACATCATGGCGTTTTGCACACTGCATTGTGCAGTGTATGTGCTTAATACTTCTCTTAACTTCTCTATATGAGTTGGTCCAACACTCATTGTTTTGCACACTGCATTGTGCAGTGTATGTGCTTAATACTTCTCTTAACTTCTCTATATGAGTTGGTCCAACACTCATTGTCATTGGGTAATGCATGTTATTATCAGTTGTTTTGTTAGTATGAAATGTGAATTTATTTTAATTTTATTTATTTGAGAACACTCGAGAAGATACCTCTACCTATTGAATTTCAAGTTCACATCATGGAGAATTAAATAATCGTTGTCGTTATCGATGTCTTTATGTCTGAAAACATAGCGGATACCTACCACGTATAGATTGTACGTTGATTGAAGTGAATGTTGATCCATTTTCAAAGTCTATTATGGTGTTTCTATACGCAGGGTAAAGTATTTCATTGTGTTAACTGACAAGTGAATTATAACAAGTTATTGACTCATTTCTTTTGTTAATAATAGATAATAATATTGTTCTGAGTATTTTGTTAGAGGCGTCGCTTTTGTTAAGTCAAGATAGGGCGCGGGGTATTTTTTCTATAACATAGTAATAATTTTAATCTCTTCGGATTTTCTTGCTTCTTAATTAATCAAACTTTGTCTATCCTGATGCCCTGCGGCCAGGCAAAGCATCAACGCATCTTCAATTCAATGTCAGTGTTAATTCAAAGTAGAATGTAGAAATATACATTTAACTTTGTAAAGTTTTTGAATTTTTAATTTAAATTTTTGGAACGCATTTTATAGAGAAAATGACAATCATAGATAAATTTACTGACGTATATAGATTTTGATTTTATTTATAGATTTTTTAACATTAGGTAAAAGGCATCTGATACTCGTATATTTTTTGTAAGAGTAACCGTAACTATATATACAACTGTAACTGTAAGTACATATTACTAAGATTGTGACTGTGATTGTTAAAGTACCATTATGGTTGTCAAATCTGGCAACACGCAACACCATAACCGATATCGGAATCTAATGTACTCCGGTAACCATTTTACTTGGGATTATATGTACTTAGTATAATAGTTCGAGAGCCCGTGACAGTTTTTGATGTATTATTTGTTCGTCGATCAAAACATATTGAGGGCGCTAATTTTGTCGTTAAGATCACAAAAAGTGACCGCTAACAACTAGGTAGCTCCCAGAGAGCGTTTGAAACTTGAAAAAAATCAAATTTTTGTCCAATACGTTCGTCATTGAAATGAAACATGGTAATTAAATAGTATATTATTGATGTAAAAATCGTGTGCTTACAATCTACCAGCAGGACAATCAACTTTGAGCGCACTTTAAAGTCACCGCTGCAAGAATCCATGTTAATTTTTTTTTTAAAATTATAACCGTTCGATTTTTATTACTTAATTTTTTTACTTTATCGCAAAATAATATATGTACATTTTGTTAAGTGAAAATAGTGGAAATTTAAACATAATTATTGATTATGAGTTATGAACCAAAGAAGATAGGTATAGGTATTTAGGTAAGTATAGAGCAATTACCTTGATAATACAAAAAACTGCTTTTATTATCGCTTGTAAATTTATTTTGTATTTAAATGAAGTGCCTACAGATAACTTTCTTTGTTAATTAAAACACTATTCATTAATTATAACGTTTTATAAAATCAAAAATGAAAAAAAAGAACGAAAAACGATCGTAATACGAACAAAAAACGATCGTATAACGATCATAATACGATTGTATTACAATCATGATACTATCGTACAATGATCGTAAAACGATCGTAATACGAACGTAATACGATCGTTTTTTGTTCGTATTATGATCTAAACATTTCTTCAGAAATAACAATTATGCATATGTATCTAATTATGTTATGTTATAAAACTATAAATTAAGAATTAAATTAAACGTCTCGCAGCAAGAAATAATATTCCCAGCGCCACATGTTAAAAAAATCTAAATTAAATTTTCTTATTCACAACGGTATACTTAAATGTACATTTACATAAACATCAAACGCAAATAGTAAAAGCAATTCAAAATTATGCTTAAGCCATTAAGAACATTCAAGATATACAAAAATATAGCTTGAAAATAGCCAATTTCCTTAAAATTGAAAGCCCTCAAGCACCTCGTTCTCCAACCATCTTAATTACAACCAAAATAAGTCTTTAAATTTACGATGTAATCTAAGAAAGATTCAATGAACCATTACAATCCCACCGAGTAATTGTGTTACCCCATCACTATCGAATCCATATGTGACCGTAAGTTATACGTCGGCAAACTACCTCCGACCTCCGTGAGAGTAGTTAAAGGGGTCACTTATTGTAGTTCAAAGACCAAACTATGTATAGTTTCCTCAGCTTCACATGCAAATGCGATATCTATAACAACACATTCTATACATTGCATCTTTATTTTAATCCAAAAGGTAACAGCTTCCAATTATGACAAAGGCATTCAGGCACATGCTCTTCTTCGTCGCGTTCATTTGAAAACGGATTACATTATGAATTATTATTATGATTATTATTTTCAAAAATTATGGTATCTATACTTACTCGCCATACTTGTGTGAAGATATCAACCCTTGTTTTTGGCATATGTATGATGGTGGAGCTTAGGAGAGTTTTTCGTGCAAACCAAACATGAACCCTCTTTGATAGCAAGGAACATATTGGACCCCTTTTTTGTTTTGTTGAGCTGGATTTTATGTTCTTAAATGTACGATAATTAATTTCTCTGTAACGAACGAGCGTAGTTTTATATTCTTCTGGCATATAATTGTCATCGACCAAAAAGGTCCGCAACCAAAGCTATAAACGTAAAAACTAATGACTAAAGGTAGCCCCAGCGGCCGTTCTTTGGTTGGAAGCCTCAAATTGTGTATTAAAAGTCTTAGAAATTTCGTTGAGGAATAATTAAAAAGATTACAAGCGGGTGCAGGCCCGTGCGCAGGAATTGCTCATGGGGGGGGGTTGCATTTTGTTCATGGTTATAAAGTTCATCAAACACGACAAAAAAAATTTAATTTTTCATAAATAAAAGTTTACTTTTACATGAAGCACGCATTTATAAGTATAGGTAGGCGTACAGTATCCCAAAAAATATGGATAATTGCCATTTGAAAAAATAAGAAAACATCTTTACTTTGATCGATTTTAACATCACAATAAATACCGATTAACACCCTATAACTATTTCCCCAGTCAAAAAAAAAGTCGACGTAAGTGTCGACAAAAGAAATAGAAATTAGTGTCAGCGTGTAGGCCTATTCAATACCTATTAGCGCTATTTGACGTCATCCAACTAAAGCGAAACGCAATGCTTGGAGCAAAGGCCACAAAACCTTTAAAATTGAATACTCCACTTAATAAAATTTAATTCGACTATTTTCAGTCTTTTTATTGTTTTTATTTGTTCATTGCCATCCATTTTAGATAGCCATTTTAACGATTAAAGTCGATGTCAAAAAAGTAATGCAAATACACCCTGTAACTGTTTTCCCGGTCAAGGACAAAAATCAAGTTTAGTATCAGCTTGTAGGACTGTGGCTGTATTCGTTAATATGGTTCTCTAAAATCGTATGATGTCCGGCTATTTGGCTGAAATAAGTTTCAGCGAATAAACCTTCAATAGGCCTACATTCTGACTTTAACCCCGATTTTATTGATTGACTGGGAAAAAATTAACCTGGATTCGGTGTGCATCGCTTTTGCTCACATTGGTTTTAATGGTTCGAATGGCTCTCAAAAATCAGGGTGATGTCCTTCGGATGGGTCTTAAATAGGTATGCCTACACACTGGCAACTACTTCTATTTCTTTTTTTGATACCTACGTTGATTTTTTGGTGCACTGACGCGGAGTTGCAGGTAGTACAGGTATATGTACATTAATTTTTGCGATTCAAGTTGACCTTCAGTTAGTTAGAAATTATTTTTAATAAGGAACAAAAAACACCAAAGCGTAAGTAAAAACTACAGCCTATTATAACACGCTTAAAACCTTCAATCCGCCATTTTTAATTGGATTTTTTGAGGTGCTCCCATGGTCGAACTTTGTCTGCTTTATTAAAGTTGTTTAGAAATTAATAAATTTCAATTTAAAAACCTTCTCTGTCCATTTCGCCCACATTCATTGAAACATCACTTGGTTTCTATACGAACATGTATTGAAAAAGAACTTTCGTTTTTTTATGTTTTTCACAGAAAAAATTGACAGAACGTTAAGTATTTGATTGAAATTTGAAAAATGGAAACCCATCTTCGTTGCAAATGTCGAGTGCTCGGAGTGCATTATAGGCGTCGACGCTAAGTTGAGCTTCGTTTATCCAGAAGTCACGAGAATCATCATGCATAATTGAAGAGCGTGCAGAGTTTACTTTTCATTAAAAATTTTCATTCTGTTGAGGAAAGGTATATACTCCCCCCCTGTGCACGGGCTTGAGTGGGCGGTATTGTGGGTAGTTGTTGAAATTCCTTTAGCAGTTTGACGTGGTTTGTTGCAGATATATTGCTATTTATTGGCTTGTGAAGTCATAATGTGTAACGATCCGAGACTGTGGTACATTAGCGCAATCGAGAGAAGCCTCGTGCGGATGAGATTTTATTGTATCTTTAATCTGTTCCTGTTAATCAACAGATTGGCTTCTGGAAAATGTTTAAGGATTCTCGCTGCTCTTAATCACTTAAATAACTTGTTGTAAGAAGTAAAGGATCTAGTCAAACATGAGCTTTGTGGTACCTATATGTATATAAACGAATAATAAACTTATTATTGACAAAAAAATACAAACAACGTCCAAAAACATTCTTTTGCATGAGAAAATGAATCTAAATCGATTTTTTAACTTTTTCTTTTTTAAAGTATATCGAACTTTTTCAGCCGTATAATTATATTATATTTTACATATATATATATATATATATATATTGTATTATATATCTTAAATTTATTGTCTATAATTTGCTGAAACAAACAATAAGTTTAATTCGATCTCAGGAACTTGGTAACAATATCTACAAAAAAGTTCTTGACACTACTTTTCATTGTACCATCAACCAATTTCAAGAAAAAAGTGTTAAATAATAAATAGTTACAAAGTCTGTTTTTTGTTTTTAAACTGCACTGTTTGTTTTAAAATTTTGTGGTTCTCGAATTATGCCTAATCCACTGAAAAAAAAAATTAAGACTGGGTCGCACGAATTCGCTCTTGTTGCAAACTATGGAACTATGTAACAAACATTTTATTTCATGAAAATAATCCATCATCGTATTTTATTTTTCATGTTGTTTAGATAAAAACTTTAAATCTTGTGTTTAATATTTAACTAAAATTCCGTACCAAATATAAAAGAAATCGGTTTAGCCGTTGTTAAGTTTCCGACTATTTGAACTATACCAACAGTAAATTATTTTATCGCCTTTTAAATATCACGTAACATATTAACATTTGATTTAAAAAAAAAAAAACTTATCGCATTTTAAGAACCGAAACCCATTTTAACACATTCTTCAAAAATAAACGCATTTTGGAGAGTTGCATAGGATAAACAAAAAGAGGTTGATTCAATAAATTGAATTTTATTTAAATTCACAGTAAATTTCGGTAAATTTATTTTGTTGTGAGACACGCCTATAAGCATACCTACTCCTGTAACAAGGAAACATAACAATACCATCAGAATACAATTATTGATAATCTATTTATTTAAGCAATCGTAAATCGGAAGGTTTGCCAGCGTATTCTGAGGTCAACCCAGCAGAGCCGTAAAACTACGATCCCATTCGATATCACCAAAATAGTTGATAAGAAGAGGACGTGTAGTGCCTCATAGTGTGGTGGTTAGTGTGTCGCACTATCACGCCGGAGGTCTGGGTTCGAGTCCAGCTTCGAGAACACTTTGTTTTTTCAGGGGCACTGGCTCTTGCGAGGAAGTGACAAATCCCCTAAAAGTATCATTGACATAAAAAGTGGATCTCACCTTATTCGTTCGGATTCGACGTAAAATAGTAGGTCCCCTCCAATCCTGTAGAACTAATAACGCCCACAAAAGGATTGGTTGAGACCACTAGGCCGTGGTTCTTCGGAGCTGTCAGTCCCACTAAATTTGTTTTATTAATTTTGTTTAGAGGACGTGAAAAGGAATAAGACCCTTAATCGAAAAGAAAACAAACTGGTCTGATCAGAAACACTTGAGAGTTTAAATTATTTTGAATATACATAGCTGCGCAAGTAGGGCAGATCTATAAACAATCTAATTCCAACCACCCTTTTTAAAGCACCAACAAACTTAATATAACATCAGAGTTCTTCATAACTGTGCCTTGAAATTGGATCCAATTATAGGCTTTCTTAAAAATTTTTATCTTAATATGATTTCAAACTTTTTACAACCATCTGCTGATCAAATTTAAATTCCTGTTAAATGTAGAACGTGTTTTGTGTAACCTCAAAACCCTCAAAAACTACCTCCATTTGATGCCAATGAACATCACATACCGTACACGACATGAAAAAACCCTGCGGCATAGCAATTTAAATTGAAACATGTTAAGGTGTCCACCACATTTGTTCATTCCCAATAGATTAAAGAATTTATTTCCCCTAAAATCAAACAAAAAAGAACATACATTATCTGGTTTTTCACACTTTTTTTATAGAAAGGACTTATTCTATCACGAATCTGGTCCATTTTTTTTCAATTTAAAAAAACCTTTCAACTTACTCCATTCGAATGAAAACAACACAAAATAGTCTAAACACGTCACTAACTTTCACAAAAAGGACGATATACAATTTTCCAATACACGCATTTATTACTGTCATATTCAATTCTCATTTCAATTTTTCAATAATCACAGTAAAAGGACATTTCTTTTGTAATCTTTTCAAAAATTACAAACACCCCAAGGACTTAATATTGTTAAATTTATATAAGTGTACTCTTGTAAATGTATGAGGTCCCTTTGATTCTAGAAAAAAAAATTCTATGTGTTCCTTCGTCCATCGTCAACGAGAGTGTCGTCGGCCGGCCTCGTCGTCCCTTTTGAACTAAAATTATGTCATCCGACAATCAACATGTCAATGTGGTTTAAAAAGATGCCATCATATTGGAAAAAAGGAAAAGGAAGAACATCCATTTTTGACCAGCAGCATTGTAAAGAAATAGAATAAAAATGTCAATAGTATGTATAACGGCATCTGCCCTATTTGATCTTTGACTCAACATGTAGCACATCACCAACATCATTTTGGATTGACATTGTGCGTGCGTATTGAGTTTTTTGTTTGTACCATCATAATAGATGAAAAATGGGGAAGGAAACAATTTGATTTCCGGTCGTTTCATTATTGAAAAAGGTTATCCTGATATTTTTTTTGTTGTTTGTTTCATTTTTGAGTGTTTACTTGAAATACCGCATAAAATGAATGAGTGCTTGGGCATTGTTTGTCTCTTTGTGTATTAATTACTGTGATGGACAAATTTATTTGCTCAAGTGTTTATTTTGTGATTGAAATTGTATAATTATACATTTGTTATTACGTAGGTATCTATGCCCTTTGAACAAAAATTCAAGTACTGTTAATTTTGATTTTTTAATTTGTTCATGTAAGGTATATGCTTAACAGCAATTGAGAGATGGAAGCGTCCATCGTTCTGAAAACGATGATGAAAATGTAATCTTAAAACTAATCAGCGGAAATCAAATGCTTAGTCAGAGAAAACTTTCTCATAATTTTTAAGGGGTAGGGTGATATTCAAAAATAATACTCTTACACACATATCAATCTATCTATCCTCGGATCCATCATCATGTAAAATCAAAAGTTTGTTTTGATTTTCAACAGTCGGAATTTATGAAATGTATACATATAGGTATGTGACGCATACAGTTTATTTTTACGAGCTTAAATGATTGAGTCAATTATTTTATCGAGTAAGGAACGCTTAACGTAACAAGAAGTTCCAGAATGGTCCTGATCGACCAATTCAAAACAAGTACTAGATTCCACTCATGAAGTCACCGGAAAATTTCCGATCAAAGTTGGTGTACCTGTACACCAATGAAGCATCTGATTTTGTCTTTATTAAACAGTCCTTGGGACTATATTATATGACTATCTATAAGATCCGATATACGATCACGAATCCGAAAGTGAATAACTTATTCTTTGCTCATTTGCTGAACATGGAGCCACCATAAATGAATATCCTTGATCCTTTCTATACGTGCGCTTGATATGTTGATGGAAGTTTAGAAGGAAATTCAGGTACCGCATATACAATAGACAAAGTTAAGTACTTACTACTTATGCTCCTCAATTTCTGATCCAAATACAGTGTTTCCCATGAGCGAACATTTTAAATATGTGAGCCATAGATGTATGATCTTGTGAATGATAAGGAAGTCAACCAACGCGTAAGGGTGGAGAACTCTTTCATCTTATGTGACCAAAAAATGCCCCCATTGTTGAAAGAAAAGGGTTACACAGCAGTTATTGATTGATTGTAATGCCACATTTCATGATAATACACAGAAAAAGGTTTCTAATCTAGTCTCAGTCTTGTTGGCAGCAATCATCGACCACATTTATTTGGTATGCTTAAAGGAATCATCTGCAAACTGGAGATGTATTCGGCTTACGGATTATTAGCTTTTCTTTTGCATAGGTATCTTTAGGGCGATATGTGAGGTTAACTCAGGATTTTTTCCATCTACTGAGAAAATAAGCAGTTATGGAGCAGTTATGGAGCAGAGATCATTACAGACAAGTTTTTTCATCAGAAAATTGGATATGTTTGTATATTTCAGTTGAATTCTTTGAGTGTTTTTTGCGCAGGATCTGGTTATTTCTTTCGGAATTGTATGTGCTTCGCTATTTCAGCCAGGGAACCTAGTCGAACTGTCTTCAAATTGACTCAACACTTTGTTTTTCCACATTTTGGAGTATGTATATTTGGAACACAATGTTGGCAACCTCCTGAACTAAGAATTATGGAATTATAAAAAAAACAATTTTTTAAATGAAATAAATTATGCTGAAAATCCGTCAAAGGCTTTATAGCTTGATGGTGCACAGACAACCACTACCGCACATACGCATATACGCACATCTGGACAGACAGATCGACGAATCATCTATCATCGTAATGCCATGTTGGATTAAAAGCACGATTTTTTAAAAAATGAAAACAATATACTTCCCCTATTGACCAAGTGGAAATTGATCAACACCAACATTAACCTCGGATTGCAAATTGCATTCAAAGAGTCTAAACCATAGTACATATGTATTCTGTATACATTATTGTTTCCCAAATTAAAACCATAATTCTCAAATTTCAAAAATGTCATCACGAGAACTTTACATTCAACTTGTTCTTTTCTTATATAGTTATTTCTGGAGAATATAGCCTGGATGCAACTATATGCAAGGACAATATTGCCTAATGGGATCAAGGAGCCCAACTCATTTGGTATGCATGAAAAGCCCTCACTTTATGCGATACCAAAACGAGTTAACCGCACTTTAGCACATGACTTTAACGTGCAGTACCTACTCGTACCCAACATCCAGCTATATTGCCAGACAATTTAAGAGATAATGGGATTTTTTTCCTTTGAATCTTTCTCCTACAAGTTTTGGACCAATTTGCAAGAGGCGGAGGCAACACAACCATTATATTCCGCTTCCTACAGGATTATCATATTATTGGAGCCACAATAAAGTTAATTTTTACAACGAATATTGCATGCAGCAAATTCTGTGCCACACTGCCACGTCCAATATTCGCTCTTAAATGAAATTAACATTCGTTGAAATGTAGAATTTAAGGAGTGTATGGGGAAAACAAATGGATGTGCGTTAACTTAATATGCTGCTTAGGTCAAATGGGATGGCAATAAGGACGTATCTATTATGTTTATTTTGTGATGTACGTAGTTGATTTCTAGAAATGTAAATGGAGAAGAATGGACAAAAGAAAACACTTTTTGTATTCAATTCGCTGTTAAACCGATTTGACTGTCTTCTAATCAAATTTAATCCAATTGTATTAAATAGAACGGGAAAATTGTATACATATCTTCTACTATATTTACAACAGTTAGAAACATATGAATTTTTAAAATGTGGCTTTAGATATTTTTTGCTGGAATTTTGTAGTAATTTTTTAGCAAAATATGTAATGCAACAACCTATGTAAGGAAGGCTCGGGCCAATATATAGATGGCCAAGGCCGATTTTTCTCCATGAAATTACGGTTTGCTATGTGCGCATTACTTGACCTTTTTGTTTGTACTGACTAAGAATAGCGAATACTTCTCAGGATCGAGCAATTCGCTATGTCCAAAGAAATATAGAAAGGAGATTTCGTCAGTACACACAAAAATGTATAAAAAAATCGCAACAAAACCTAGATATGATCTTTTATTTTAAGTAAGTAGTCCTTTTCTGTCGCACCATTTGTAATTCTGTGGAATAGCTAACTGGCTAAATAACTAACAGCTTATGATCGTTCTCTCTCTCTAACATTGTGAACAACTAGATATAACCTTTTATTTTAAGTATAAGTAGTCCTTTTTTGTCGCACTATTTGTAATTCTGTGGAATAGATAACTGGCTCTTTTTTATTGCTTGACAAATCTACCATTATTATCAGACTGTTAAAGAGCCAGATAAGTTTATTCTTTTCATAACTAACTGACTGTTTAACTGACTTATGAAAAACTTTCTAAGTTAACTAAAAGTCGACTTTATAATATCTCATTATTAGTAATGTCCACTTATCTTTGGAAATTTGTTTAGACAACATAATCTTGTATTAATAACTTTATTTACAATTATTTTATCAATATTTGTATCTTATTTGAATGACGCATCTATACATTATAAATAATTCCAAATCTGTTTTATTTCTATTGTTTTTTTAACATTACTCTAATCTGGTGTTTTTTTTATATATTAAATTTCTACTTAGAACATGTACTAAATAACAAAACAATTACATACAAACTATTGTATATTCTAATTTTGTATTATCAAACTTTAAAGCATTTAATTTTTTTTTTTAAATATGGTCGTCCTTGCGGACGAACATGTTACATTTGCATTTCAAAACCATTAAATCCTCTTGTATGTGTATCCCAATAGTCTGGCCGGGTTGTTCTTTTGTATCTAAATACTGTTTGACCAAGCGTGGGTCTAAACGGGCGCATGAACCAGGATCATATGTATACTGTTCGCGTCAGCTCTGTTTGATTTATTTTAATTGAACACTATGTTTACTCGATGAAGGGGGCTTTACAATTTTTTTTTTTGTAACTTCAACTTTATATATAGGTATATATGTACATATTCCTACACAACTTTTCTATTGAAGTTAGAATTCCAATTAATTGGCTTTTAATGGTCGAAAATGCCTGAGCACACATTCATAGTCAGGAAGTATCATTTCTACCATATGTACCTACATATAGCATATATATATATAGGCTCATTGTTATGTCTTTATTCCTTTTATACCTAACTTCTGTTGCACATCGCACAAATCGCCCATTCCTGTATAAGATGGGTATTCAAAATTGCATCAAAATGGATTTGAATACCAAATGATAAGTTTGAAGAGATGTCTGTACAAGGGTCAAATGGGTCTGGCGGGTGATGAGCATTTTTAGGAGTTCGTTGGATGGTCAAAAGGAAAAGCCAGTATGGCATTGGCATTGATTTTCTTTTAAAATGCAGCCAGACAGACTCACACAAACACACATCCTCGCACAAACCAGAAACATGGTCCAAGAAAAAATAAATTTCGAAAGATGTTAAATCAATTGATTCCAGAAAATCCCACAAAATGGCAATGAAAGGGAATCCTTTTGACTGACAGATGCTTTTTGTTCGTCTATAGATTCGGAAAATTGCATTTAAATTTTCCAATAAACGTCTGCAGCTTGTCGAATAGACTTTCAGGAAAGGGCTTCCATTATACTAATAAAATTATTGATATACATATCTATATATTTTCACAAGAGTGTATGTTGGTATGCCATGGTTCACCTCAAAATAAAAAAAATTGCATGATACCATTGGCATTGAGTTTATACACATAGAGAAATCAAGATCGTTTCAAATTCACCGAAGTAGATGTCGCTAAATGAGCATATCGAGGAATTATTATTTCCCTAATTCCCTGTAACGAAAAATACTCAAACCGGACCGAACAAAGTTCTTGAAATGTATGTTGTAATTGTTTTTCTTTATTTCTCTTGCCCTTTAGCTCGAGAATAATCGCGACAAGAGTAAAACAAAAACAAGTCGATAGTAACGAAATTCTTTTAGCCAGTATTGAAACTTGCATTATTGCTCTATATGTGTATAAACCCAATGATGATACTTAAACGCATACAAGTAAATGTAGGTGGTTTCACATAATTTATTTATTTATTTAGCTACAAATTCAATTCTTAGCTTTTAAAGTAAACATAGGAACATAAATATAATTTTAATTTTAGTCTTGTAAATTGTTTCTTAATATTATTTTTAAATTTTTTGAGTTTAAATTGAAATCTATTAAATTAAAACAATTATTAAAATCGACACAAGCAGCAAAAAGTTGTTCATGAATACCATAGACAGTTCTATTAAAATAATAAATTTAAAAGTTCAAAATGACGGAAAGTTCTGTTTGGAACATTAATGGTTATTTTAAAAAGCAGATTATTTGAATCGATATTTCCATTTAATATGTTAAAAACAAAAAGGATGTTAGATATATTTCTTCTTTTACTTAATGTATCAAGGTTCAAAAGTTTTAAGCGACTGTTGTACGATGGTAGGTTGGTCGATCTATCCCAAGGAAGATACCGCAAGTCAAACAACAGGAACTTTTTCTGGACAGATTCAATGCGGTTTATGTTAACATTGTAACGTGGACACCATACGTTGCTACAGTATTCTAAACCTGATCGCACCAAAGAACAATATAGCATTTTTAGTATATGCGGATCTTGAAAATCTGTAGCCCACCGACGCAAAAAACCAAGCATTCGATTCGAATTATTCACAATATAGTCAATATGTTTACTAAATGTCAGTTTTTGATCCAAAATAACACCAAGATCACAAACATAATTTACACTTTCCAATAGAACATCTTTTATTTTATAGTTTTTCTGGATCGGCAGTATTCGACGAGTAAAAGTCATTACGTTGCATTTCGACATATTAAGCTCCATTTTATTAGTACGGCACCATTTTACAACATTGTCTAAATCACTTTGTAACCAGTTAGCTTCCCTTTCATTTTTATAAGAGAAATACAATTTAGCGTCGTCAGCGAACATTTGTATATTTGACCGAACAATAACATAGCACATATCATTAATAAACAACAAAAATAGGGGAGGTCCCATATGACTTCCTTGAGGTACTCCAGAATAGACATTTATTTGTTTTGAAACTTTGTTTTTAAACAACACAAATTGAGTTCTACCTGATAAATAAGAATCCAACCAATTTAAAATCCAGATAGGCAGTCCTATCCACTTTATCTTTTTCAATAGAATGGAATGGTTCACACGATCAAAGGCTTTTGAAAAATCCAAATAAATGGTATCTGTTTGGTATCCGTCTTGATTTTTATTTATGACATCCGAGCAAAATTCCATTAAATTTGTAGCCGTAGATTTTCCTTCAGTGAATCCATGCTGATAAGGAGAAATTATTTGTTTCCAATTATTCTTTACGGCATCGAATACAATTTTCTCAAACATTTTTGGAATGCAGGACAGTTTGGCAATTCCTCTATAATTTTCTATATTACATTTATTGCCTTTTTTGTGTAAAGGTATAATAAAAGAACTTTTCCATTGTGTAGGAAAAATATAATAATTTTGTTTTCAAAGTTTTCAGTTTTTAATGAAAGCTCAACAACTTAATATTTACATTATTCCAAAGTTAATCAAATATGGAAATTAAATCTCAGTTTCATTTGAATTTTTTAACTGAATTTATTTTGCCTCAAGTTTAAACCAAAAGAAAACCGAGGTAAGACACATACCTACTGCGAAACTGAAGTAGGTATGACTAGGTAAAGTTTTCAAAGCTTTTATTAAAAAGTGAATTACATTTTTGGCTCTATTACAAAGAAAGAAAAAAACAGCCGTGTTTTTGTTAGTAGATTTTTGTGCAAAAAAAACGACATTGGGAATTAGCCCACACCATTACCCACGAAATTTGATGTTCTCATATAACACACATGTTGGTGTGTCGGTAATGCAGTAAGATTATCTTGAGTTAGCTAAGTCCATATGGACTTATGTTGTTGTTGTTTTAACGTGTAACTGATGTCTTTTTTCACACAAGTTTATATGGATTTTCAAAAAAACACAGTTTATATTTTCTAAGAAATGTTTTTTTTTTCAATGAGAGGTAATTAAGTAAATAATAAATATTTCACCTTTATTGGGAATCTATCTCTTATTTTGTTAAGATTATTATCTTAACGCAAGAAATATTTGTTTTTTCAAATCCTCTGGGACTTTTTTCATCTTTATTTATTATTTAGCAAGACGGCTAAATTTGTAACCCCAAGGAATTATACTGTGGCAATTTTCCAGCGAGGAGCACAAATATAATTGATACAGCTATACTGGCTACAAGCTATTGATGACGACTTCCTTTCATGAAAATCATTTCATGGAACTGGCAAGAAGACACTATCAACGGAAAAAAGGAATATGACGGTAGAATTATAAACACAAAGCTATGATAAATTCGGCTTGATCAATGTGACCCTCTCATTACAAAATCACGTATTAATTTGGTCTACAGACGCTGGAAAAAAGAAGCAAGAAAGTTTGACCATCATAGAGTATTTGAAAAGCATCATGTATCAAGTATCGAGAGTGGCCTTCTGAGCTCTAAAAATCGTTTCAGGGGTGACCAAATACCTCACATAATTTTTTTTTGTTTTCTTCATCCTGGGTTTCGCCCACCGTTGGTACGGCATATTTCTTTCCTGTGAACTTCTACACTGGGATTGTCTCGAAGATCGTACAAGGGCTATTGACATTGTTGTCCATTCAAATAGGTAAGCCAACAATTGAACCCGTCTCATCGTGTCACCTCACAAGTCTTAAAACTCCATCATATTTTCATGATGAGTTATATTGAAAGCTCTTTATCAAGTCATCAGCGGGAGCGGCTACTTTTACAAGAACTCGGCTGGCGAGCCATCAGCTTCTCTGGAGTAAGGTATATACCTAAGTGTTTTAAGACTTTTATTAGTGAATTAAGTCTTGATGAGGATTAGGCGTTCGTTTTGTTTACAGGATTTTAAAAAAAGACGTCTACCAAACCACATTGTTCGCTGCCCTTAACTGCACCGTAGTTAATATTTTATTATTTAGTCTTCAGTATGTCCGTTCTAGAATTGGGAACCTCTGCTAATTGTTCGTTTTTTAGTGATTTACATAAACCCTGCCACTCCACGCGAAGTATAGAGATACCCGTCGTTCACTAACAATAAGTCAGGGTTATCAATATTTAAACGTGATGGTAGTTGGTTGTGGATGAACTAAGAGTTTTTTTATGTGGGTGCAAAGTTAAACCTACGTTCAAACTTATAAATTTGAGCGACCATCATGTCAAAATACAAATCCCGATTCCCAATCCCATTTATCCGACTCCTTGAAGACCTCGACTCGAAATATGACAGAGTAGCTCTGCAAAGTGTTCATTTATATACTTAAGCTATATCAGCTAATCAAAAACTTAAAAATTAAAACCTTTTCGGTTTTATATTGGATACTTCCAAAAAAATAAATTAATCATTTCTCTTATCTATTTCTTGAGCAAGCTATAATGAGTTCACAATTAGATAATATTTTTTTTATAATTAATGAATATAGAACTTTCCTAAACCATGTTTGACCTTTTATTTCATTTTATTTTTTCTACAGAGGTCTACTTTCATCATTCGAGTTCCTTAAATTCCTCCATAGTTTTAAAACATTTCAATTTGCAAACAAATTCCAAACCACTCCGGAATTTCATTCTAATGAGTTTATTAACAGCTATGACTTCAACTTCAACGTGCTTCCCCATAGCCTAGGATACTCTGAAATACCTCCCAGACTTTCAAGTTTATACAAAAGGTTAAAACTTTCAATGGAAATAATGCAAAATTGGGAGATTTTTTATAGTTCCATGACTACGTGATTAATAAAAGTAGCTTAACTCCACTTGGGCGTATATATAACTATTAAGTGATTATTATACAAAATAAGGAAAGAGATGGTATATTTATATCTAAACTCTTGTAAAAGTCCTTTGTTATTAGTCCGAAAAATTATTAAAGAGGGGTGTATAGATTTAGTGTTAAAAGAAATTAGAACTGCGAGGTCATCAAAAGTATTTTTTAATTAACGAACCATGCTGTAGAACATAGGTTCTTTTTTTTTTTTTTTTTGAATTCAATTGTGCTAGAGCTTAATGGGTGTGGGTTTTAAGATATTCTTATTTAAAATTCATTAAATCCCTTTTGCATTGCCTGAATGGTCATCAGAATTGACGCCTGCCGCTGATTTTAATGGGTTTGCCTTTTTTTGAGTGTTGTGCCATGTGCGGTTGGTCTTCAAATGTCCTTTTGTGTGAAAACGATTCAACGTATATACATAAGGACTACTGGAATTTTACTACTTATATTTATCAGTTGAAGTTTAAGTTCCCAAGGTATTGTAATATACATATACGTCAAAGAGATTTAAATTGTTCATTTAGAATTGTTTGCAACAAGACTATTCAAGTCATAAATATCCTTTTCCTCCCCCTTTCGTTCTTAATTACCACCACCGAATATAATTCCTATTTATACAGTTAAACAATTTATGTTAAATTAAAACTACCCGATATCGCCATTTTGCATATTCTTACCGTATTTTTTTATTTTTTGTTCAGACCGAATTTTCGTTCAACCTCATTCCAGTGTATTAATTAAGTAGGTAAGTTTATATGTAGGTATCATGCTTTCTCTCACTTAAATTGGTAATTTTAAATCTTGTTAACGACGAGAATTTGTAATTAAATTTTTACTTTATACCAAGCTCTTGGAGTGTTTTTGCATTCCAATTGAGCGCACGCACCCAAATTCTTATGGAAAAGATACTTTTTTTTTTTTTTGAGTCTGAAATACCTTCCTTGCTCCAACCTCCAAGTAGATTTTTAATCCGCCAGAAGATATAAATTAACAAGTAGATTAGGGAATGAGTATTTATATCTACGTTGCCTTGCATGGAAAATTACATCCACAAGGATGCCAAAAATATTTAACATAAAATCCTTTTGGGATACCTAACGTTTTATGGCTGTCCAGATTTTTGTGTTCCTTGTATATTTGAGAATGGGATTTTATCAGTGAGGTCCTTTTAGTGTTATTCTTAATTGGCAATAAGACTAATAAAAGGATTCAAGTGTAATCGGTTTGTATAGAATTTAAGATAATACTTATCTGAGCAAAGGTATTTATAAGGAAAGTAATGGTTATAATTTTATAAGATAAAGTAAAAGTATTTGTAAAGGTTTTTTGAAAGATATGTAAGTCTTGATACCATGTCATCGACTTTGGATATATATGCTTTCGTAATTGACTAATAATCATGTATTCAAATAAGAAACAAATGTATTTTAGCCCACGGTAAATAATATTGAAGTTTAGGTTATACCTAGTGATAAATTTTACAAAATATACACTGTAAAAGATTGTAAAGGGTGATCGAACTCATGCTTTATGTTTTTTTTTATAAAAACTTTTAGGGTGAGGATGCAAGACAACAAGTATTGCATTTTAAATAAAAGGCACAACTGGGTCACAGAAAATGAAAATTATTAAGTTATGAATACTATAGTCGCCAAGGTTTCTTTGAGATTGTAAGAAGCAAAGAAAATCAAAAACAATGGTATACGCAATTTTTATAAGATTTGTCCTAAATGGTTTTTCGAAGAAAAAAAAAACAAAAAACTCATAGATTATAAAAGAAATTTCCATTTACCTTACTAAAATAAATCAAAACCTAGTTTTCGAAAACTGGAAAAAAAGCTGCCGTAAACGAAAATTCTATTTTCCTTGGAATAAAATGCGATCAAAATTTGTAAAACATAAAAAAAAGGATTTATTTTTAAAAATTAAAATAAGATACTAAAATCAATTTTTTTAAAATCTGCTAAAAAGCTTCGGTTTTGACTTTTTACTAAGAAATCATTTTGCATGGGCTGAATCGTAACCCTTACTATAAACGATGAGAGGTGAACTTCTGCCCCTCAATTGTTTGCCTCACAGGGCCGATTTAAAGCTTGGAGTGCACTTGATGCATCCTAAGGTCGTGTGAAGATATTCAGCATTTCATAGGAATTTTCCCGGTTTTCAAGGAGATACACTGAGTCAATAAAAAACAACGTAAAATCAAATATACCAACTCAAAGTTAAATCGTAACAATTTAGGAATAAACAAGAAATATTTATAATCAAAATGGTGCAAACAACAATTTGATCAAAAGTCACCTAAAAATAAAGTTGTTTCGTCTTTGAAATAAGATTGTTTTTTGTTTGAAATATTTTCAAATCATAAAAACCTTTGATTTAAAGGCGTTTCATTTTAATTCAAAGGCGTTTGTAGTAAACATCTTAGTTCAATCGTTTTCGTATTTAAATCAATGTAATTTTATTTTGATTCAAAGTAATTTTTTCAAAGTAACCCGCAACATAAATTCAAACGCGAGCATATTAAAAATTATGTTGCTATTTTTCTCTGAGTGTAAGGATATCTGTGTGAGAAAAAAGTACTTTATCATTGGAAAAAATTGTACAAATGTTAAATGAATCTCCTCTTTACATACATATAAACTGCACTTGTTTATCGACAACATATCATAAATGAATAATTTTAAATTAATTACAAAAAAAAAGCCAAAACTCTAAAGCCAATTCTTATTGTGAACTATGTACACTTTAAATCAAAAATATAATAAAAACATATATTACTAATGTAAACGATATGCCAATTGGCCAAATTAAAAATATGATCGATATTTTTTTCCCTTGATAACAATGATAACCTAATTATCACAAAAAAATGCAAAGCTTATTTTGTCATTTATTATATCAATTGAAACTGATAAAGGTTGTCACAATAAAAAAAAAACAGTTTATAGATACCTACACCTAAAATTCAATAAATACGTTCCGATACTTATCGCCACTACGTGCCTTAACTTCCGTAACAATTAATCCACAGTTATCATATCATTTGAAATTCGCATTTGTTTAGTTGTCAACAGTAGACAAATTCCTTAAAACAATAGTGTCACTTTGAACTGTTAAAGCTTGTCTATATATGTAGGAATATTATAGCTGTTAGGCTCCTTTCTACCACGCGACATATCTTCTGTCATTCAAGCATCGCTTTTCAAATTTCCTAATAGTAAAATGTAGACATACATTTTTTTCCAAAAACCTGCGTTTTTGACATAAATGGTTGTAAGCTGGTATTAAATATCTGCGGTCTTACAAAATACAATAATCTTTATTTCTTTCACTTCTTTTAAAACTTAGTTGATCGGAACTATGGTCCCACCCAAAAATTCTACTACCTCCTATGAGAGTGGCAAAGGATTTGTATAATTTCCATCAATGATGCGGTTGTCGGTTTTTGAAACATTTACTTTTGCATATAACAAAAACAAATGTGTATTGTCATTAAGAGTGCTATCATTAACGTCACCATTTTTCCATTATGTCAAATTTTTACTTTTTAAAAATTGGCGCCCAACGTGAAACAATTGTCTTTTTTACAATAAATGAGTTCTTATTCATCATATCTTTTTTATATATATCGTTAAGTCAGATTAGCACTCAAAATTAATCTATTTTATGTGTCGGTGTCAAAGGTCTCAACTTCGTTGACACATGTTTAATTTAACCGTTGTAGCTTTTGACTATTTGCATATACCAATGTTAACCGAATTTCTTAAGTTCCTTTAAAACAAAATTATTTAATTTTGCTTAACATTTAGTAAATTTATTTATTCATCTATTCATATCTCATCTAAAGAGTGCGGTGTCTTGTATTCTCATGAGATCTACTCATCCATTAAATTAGAATAAATTATGTTGCCTTGCCACACTGGCACTTCTTTTTCAATTCAAAATTATACAAAACGTTTCGAGCAACAAAGGTAAACTCGGAATGTGAGGCATGTTAAGGAACCTATCCAAACCAGACGTCATAAATAATAATTTCTAACGCGCTGTGCTACCGCATCTTTAGCTGCCATTAGCAGTATCGAGCTTCATTGCTGTCTGAATCTTATAAATATTTTATGAATTTTCAAAAATCATCGTTGGAATGTGTAAACCTGGTGGTGGAAACACCGCGACGCTAAATTTTAATATCCAATTATTATCGAGGGTCCTTTTTGGTTTGAAAGTTCAACTATAGCCACTTCGTATTGAATGTGTACCATATTTCCATAAAACACAAACCGAACAAAAGGATATAATATATCTTATCGCCTCTGAATGGATTTGGAACATACTTTCAAATCCTTGTCAGAGTTGCACGTCGAATTGGGTACTTATAGATATTTGGAAGAAGAAAACAACAACAAAAAAATAAACCTAAAGGCGTCATTCTTAGTCCTTTGACTTTTCCTTTAATGGAACATCATCGCGGCTATTAGAACAAACGGAAACAAAACTCCTTTGAAACGTCTGTTGTTGAAAGGACATTGCTTCATGGACCGTGTTGTTGATGATTGGACACGGAGGGTGTGCAATTAACATACCGCCCCCTTTGGTTGAATAACCAGAGTAAGTACACGTTTTTTATAATATTTTTTTTTATTTCGTCTTCTTGTTCGTTATTCCCAGGATTTTTTATTCAATTCTCTGGTGAATTTTATTGCTTTTATATAATTTCCCTTTGAATGTCATAATTTAAGTCCATTTGCAATGAGTTTTCTTTTTGGGTGTTTCCGGCGTATTTTGATAGCGCGATTAGTTTTCTCCCCTTGATATTTTTTGTTGGTAATTTTAAATTTCTTTTCAATTTCAATATTGTATAACGTTTGTATATTTTGTACTCATTTTTTTGTATTCTTTTGGTGTTGAAAGTGAAAGGTAAAGAATTATTATCCGTCTGCGGAAGAATTATGAATGTCAGAATGTATGATATTATGTTAAGGGGTGTTGGTAGCAGATTAATGCATTTTTTTTAATATTTTGCAAAAGAAGGGGTCATTACGATAAGAAAACATATATTTTTGAAAGAAATGAAAATTGTGAAAAGCAAACTGTTTCTAATTTATGTGAACATTGTTTTAAACATATATTTAAAAGTATTTTATTATATACATACATATACTTGTAATTTTCTAACGACCAAATCCCCAATGTAAATTAGGTTTTCGGAGTTTTCCTTTATTTCCATACAAAATGCAATTTTCCTCTTTGGCAAAATAACAAAAAACTATTTTTTTAAATTTATTTTCATTTTTCACGGTATTTTTTTTTTTTTTTCAAGTAAAGTATGACAGATAGTAATTTGTAGAAAATTTTGTCAGAAAAATCGTGGGAAAGTACCTTCAAACTACAATCCCACCCCCACCCCCCGTGGCACTCGAGGATTTCTTAGTGCGAGTACAGCTAGGGAACCCTCTCTTGCCACATTCCCGAAAAAAATACACGACTTTTCTTGGTTTATTTAGGCTTATTTTGACTGGACTAACATTGAACCAAAAATACAGAGGGGTATGCGTTTTAATTGTATAATATTTTACTCACATAATTTAAACAAATTTTACCTCGAATTAATCAAACTCATTAACATTTGTGGCACCGTTTTAATCAAATCTAACCATAAAATCTCTTCAAATTGACCAGTATCTTGTATGTCCATCATTAATATAAGAGTCTCTGTCCGCAGATTGTTGTTTCAATCGTAAATCTAATCAGATCCTTGCAATTTTTCATCGCCCAAAAGGAAATATGACACGAAGCAATAAATATCCTCGATGTCCTAGATGATGTTACACATTCGAAACACCCAACATGTTCCGTCTAATTACTCAAACTCATTAAGTTAAGTGAAACATCAGATTGCTGGGATAGGAAAAGGATATCAAGAAGGATAATAGAGAGGACGTGGCATGAAGGAGCATCATCTTGACCAGAAAAGTGTTAAAAAAAAAAGAAAACGTAAACAAATAAGAATTGCTTATAGTCGATTGTTCCAGCAATTATTTTTCATGTAAAGAAAAGAGGAACCATTGTTGAATTGCCTACCCGCCATCCAGTCGTCCGTCGTCGTCTTCATCTATATACACTCCCAAAAGAGGGTGGTCGTAAATTAAACATAAAACTCGAAGAAATAAATCAGCAAAAGAAATAAGTCTGTGTGTGTTATGGTCGTGGGTGGTTTTGGTGGCTGTTACTGGAGGTTTTCTTGTTCAGCAAGTTGTTGTCTCTTTATTTAGTGGCTTTACATTACGACACAGTCAGCCCATGGTGTCTTGAGGTTTTCAATTCAAATAAAAGGGGTGAAAAAGGCAAATCCTTAGAAAATTTATATCCTTACCGCTGTTGCTTATAGGCCTACTCTGATTCTACACAGCATGAATTTGATTTTGTTTGTTGCAGGTAAACACATCTTTTGTGTTAAGAGTTGTGGATATGTGAATGAGAAGTTCTTATAAGATGTTCGGACATATTTCCGGGGTAGAGCGAGGCAAACAAAGTCAGGAAGTTAGTTTCTAGAGGAGTTTCTTTAGAATGAATCTTAAATTTAACGAAAAATATACGTTTGCTACTGTACTGTATATATGGTGTACAAAAAATATTGAAAATGTGTTGTTAGTGTTGTAGATATGCAGTGCAATTTGATAGCCTAAAAAGGTCAAAGGCTCCAAACTTATGAAATAATTCTTTTGGTCTCAGCTATCTTCGACCCAAAATGTTTTTTTCAAGTTGATTTAGAAGTTATCAAAAGACATATACGTACTGGCAATCGTAAATATAACCCTCTCCTTTTTAGTTTGACATTTAATTTTTGGAATATTTACCGCTACCATCTCTGTTTTATACTTATTTTTCTAGATTAATAGAGAGATTCAAAATCAGCCGGTGAGCCGGGTAATCATTCGCAACATGCAATCCCCATCTTATTTTGTTTATAAAAAAGTGCTTCTCGGAGAATGGAAACAAATGCTGCCCGGAAATCCACGCCGAAAGTCTGCACTTTTGCAGTGTTGATATGTACTTCCTTTCATTTAAGGGTGCATTTTTTGTTCACAGAAGATGTGACAGAGTTTTACCGCCACTTCATCTACTCCATATACAAATTATTAAGCTTTTTCCATTTTGGTAATACTACTCTATTCCAATAAAATAAATTTACGGTCTTAGTATACCTGTGGCCCAGAAAATGGCCACATAAAAATAACAACTGCGACTGATATTCGTATTTATATTAAAAACATTTTTGATGTCCGGTTCGAATTTCCTTTCTAGGTATATAAACTCAGTTTTAGTTAAGAACTCGCATCATATAAACGATTTTTATTTCTATTGTAGTAAATTATTCGTTATAACTTCAAGTAGAATGATTTTTACGACAACAACAAAGCAAATCAAGCTTTGAGTTATTTTAATTTCCACCATAGTCAGAACGACCGAAAAGTCCTTAACTCCTTATTCAACACATCACTGAATATTTGTATCTCAACTCAACAACCTTTATCTTTAAGAGTATATCAGTGACATTCGACACCGTTTTTCAAGAATGTGCTATTGACATCAACAAAAGGATCAAAACAACCACCCGATGGGAACTTGCTGATATGCAGATGAAATAAAAATGAATATAAAAATAATTACGTAGCTACCTACTGACAAAAAAAAAACGAAAACTGCAAAACAAAATGCTGTTTTGTTGTTTAATAATAAAAAATGGTATAATCTGTATACTGTATTATGAAGGGTGCAGACATGTTGGCTGTTTATAACGTACTAAAAGGATATTAAAATAAAAAAAATTAAACATAAACAAAAATATATCAACTTCATCAGTGATAGCATTAATATTTGCACAACAGTTCCACCCCAGCGTACATTTCCTTTCGAAAATATGGTCTAAATCGGCCACCGAATTAGACATAATTACATATACCAGAAGTCGAAACCCGGAATCTGCACCAGGCATAACCAAAAGAATTATTCGGGGTTAACCCCAGAGTGCATCTATACTTACCGTGGATAAACTCTGGTTCCTGCAGCGTACTATTGTAATTCCCTTATAAGCAGCACTTATATAAATAAAATGCACGACTAAGTATCACGAAATTGCTCTTGTATAGCAAGTTTCCATAAAAATAAAATTAAATTAAATAAAACTAAATTTAATAAATTTGTATGAGAAATACGAACAAAATCATATTAATTGTTTTTAAAAGTGCTAAAACACGATAAAGATTAAATCCAAAATAAAAAGTATGCAGAAAATTTTGTTGCCTCAAGTTTACCAACAAAAATCCAAAATCGTTAGAGCGGTTTTTAAATAAATCGATATTTACTTATTAATTTTTATAAAAAAGTTTTTACGAATTTGAGGTACGCCAATTTTAGGTGCCAAATAGTTTGCAACTTATGCACAGAAAAAACTGTTTTCCAAACGTTGAATTTACAAAAAAAAAATAATTAAAAAAGTAATTAAAATTAAAACTAAGCACTTTTGCAAAATATTGGTATTGAAGTCGGGTAAAAATCTTTGAAAAAAAAAATTGGGTTAAAATCGATTAGCCCGTTCATGAGATAGCTCAAGTTAAAAAAATTCTTTGATATTGTTTATTTTATTGAGTTGTCCGAATAAGTGTTTCAGAATGAAAACCGATGAAAATAAAAATAATTTGTATAACAATTACAAAGAAGTCTTGTGCCATTTTCTGTTTGAAATGCTCTAACTTTTTTTTAGAAAAAAAAAGCAAATAATAAAGTAAAAACGGAGATTTGTTTGTTATAAAATAGTCTACTACTTTGATCTTGAGTTTTTATGTAATATAAAAAACAAAAAAGTTCTGCGACTCTAAATACTAAGCAAGTAAAACACTGATTTTTATTTGCTTATAATTTTTAAAATATTAAAGATAAATTAAAAAGTGTATGTAAAAAAGATGAGAAATTTTATTTGCTACAAATTCGTACTCGGCAAGTTTTTTGTCAAACTAACGGTTTTCGAGATAATTGAGTTCAAACTGTCCTCAAAATTTCGGACCTTAGTACGAGGATTCGGACTCCGATTTTTTTTTTGTATACTCAGGAGGCACCACATATAAAATCCCACTAAGAGCACAAAATGCCTCGTTTTCCTGTACTAATAGTATAAAACGAAAAATTGTTCATAACTTCAGGTAGGTAGAATGATTTTTATTACAACAACACACCAAATTAAGCTTTGAGTTAATTTTTTTATTTTCCCCCATAGACAGAACGACCGAAAAGTCCTTAACTCCTTATTCAACACATCACTGAGTATCTGTATCTCAACTCAAGATCTTTAAAAACAAAAAAAATTGGGTTAAAATCGATTAACCCGTTCACGGGATAGCTCAAGATAATAAAATGCACGACTAGGTCGCACGAACTTGCTCTAGTATCAATCTATAGGACTATAAAAAATTTTAAATTTTGAAGAAAGTTCGAAAAATATCAAAAAATGGCCTATACGTCAGATCAAGTTGTATGGCAGCTATCATTAAACGGTTGTTTTGCCAAAAACTTTGAATGCCATCTTGAGTTAAATGTTAAGCTTAACATACCTATATACCGAATTTAAGAAGAATTGGTTTAGCCGTTATTAGGTTATGGCCAAATTTGTAAAAACCGTTAACACAGAAATTCCGTTATGTGCATTTTAAGCCAAAAACCTGAAATGCAGTTATATTATGAGCACTCCAAGTATAACGTACAGCAAGTTTTATCAAAATCGTTAGAGCCGATTTTGAGAACATTTAGGAAAACTAAAACCGGTTATATGCCAGGTACCAGTTATAGCCCGGCTAAAACAAAAAATCTAATTTTTGCTCTAGCGAATCACCAAAAAGTGCTATATACGAAATTTGAACTAAATTCGTCAAATCGTTTAGGCGTTAAGGCTGTAGTTCGGTGCACAGACATCCGCACATCCGCACATTTGCACAGACAGACCGACGGACGGCATGACGAAACCTACTTTATTTAGGATTCTCTAGTATCGTAATGTCAGGTTTGATTAAAACCTCGATTTTTTTTTTACACGAAACCAATACTTGCCCTATTGAGCAAGTAAAAATAACGGTTCCATGGGAGGTTACGTTAATAGGCTTGCCAACATTTTTTTCCAACTATACAAAAGATAATCAGATAAAAATCATCAAAATAATTTGCTAAAATTAAGCGTCTTTATAACAGTTATATGGCAAGTAGGTAAAAAAAATTCAATTTATTCTCTAATCGGCTAAGTCGTTAAATTCGCAAAGGATGATGGGCATTTTGGGCCCATTTTCAACATTGGTATAGAGAACACTGTATTTCATTATATGGCAGCTAGATCGAAAGCGAGAAAAGAAAGTATTTAAAATCAAAAAAAAATATTAAACAAACAAACAACATTTACTAAACAGTAATTCAAGCTTTAAAATGTTGAAAAACAAAACTTTGAATACTGATTTGTTCACAATTTTAAGTAGTTACTATAAGTAAACGCACCAACGATTATATTATTACATACAAAGATATTTATGTCTTTTTTTTTAACAACTCTCGTGTTGTTATTTATCTTACAGACCAGTGTTATACAATAATTAAATAAATAATGCACCACTGGATGGGTACGTACCTCGATCAATGCATTATGATGAATATATTCAGCAAACTCTGATTGATTCGCAGGTAAAACATCTCCTAAAACAATAAAACATGTCGTGTTGCAAAGCACGCGAACGCAAACACATAACACAGTACTTGAAATTGTGATCAAATCAGTATTCAATGTTTTTTTTTCAACATTTTTAAGCTTCAAATTAATTTTTCGAAAACTAGGTACTTGAATAAATGAGTTGATTTGAAGATAAAATGAAAGAACAGACACCTTTCATCAAAGGCAAAAAACTTTTTAGTAAGTGTTGCAATTTTTTTTGCATTTTAAATACTTTTTTTTATAAAATGCACCAAAACACCACTTTCGAAATTTTTTTTAGTATTATAATATTAGTAAGGCCCAATGTGTTTTGCTTTTTAACGTTTTTAAGATCTTGTTAACGTTTAACTACGGTTTCAAATATACAATGCGGGACGAATGCTAAAATGAAAATCGATTAGCAATAATACTTTAATGATAATGACATATTAATAAGGTATGGCAGCACTGACCTTATTACCATTTCAGTCCCATACACACACACATCCACGCCATTTAAAAATAAAAATAAACACAATTCTGGTTCTGTTCTGGTTTTGCTTCTGTTGCTGTTCTGTACTGTTGCATAGAAAAGAGCGATCTCTTTGATGTTGCTCTCTATTCTATGCTCTTAAATCTATTGCATGTGCAATGTGCATCTGAATTAGCTTTAGCATGTGTTGAATGTTGATAGTTGATTTCGATTTGCTGCAACAAAATTGAGTGTTAAAAATAAATTGAGGGGAAAATATGAGCGTTCAGTGGGTTCGGTTCTATTAATGAATTTGTTTTTTTTTTTAGTTAGTTTCGTTTTCGAATCAAGTGAAGTTGTTTGTAACTTTGTTGATTTAACGTTGCGTGATGATTTCAAGTTTGGAATACGTTGACAAAATTATCAATTTAATAAAACAACGGCCGGCAATTTACGACTTTAATTTGCGGGAACACAGGGATCCAGAATATGTTAAGAAGTTATGGAATGAAATTGCTCTAGAATTGGATACACCAGGTAAGCAAATTTATAGTATTATATATATATAATATATTATGTATGCAACCTCTACCTACCTATTGGAAAATGAACATACCAAGGTAGGTAGGTATCTATTTACCTATGGCTATTATGTGTTGTTTAAGAAAATTGTAGATAAGGTAATGCAACTACAATATACAGAACTTGGTTCTACAAATTTGTTTTCATAACGAACAAATTAAAGCCTAGTAAGAACGCTGCTGATGATGTAAAACGAATAGGTACAAAAATAACAATGAAATCATAAACGAAATTTCCCGTTCTTATTTCCTAGTAGGTACGACGAAGTATATACCTAACCGACCGTGAAATTTTAACATTGCAGTTTTGTTCGTGGTTATAAATTATAAAATGGATTTCTGGTCTTTTTTTTTTGGTTTTGGTGTTTTGATATTTTTTTTTTAACAAATGAAAATAGGTAAGTAGGTACCTACCTACATACATTTGTCCGATGACATGACGTTTCGTTAACATTTCGTCTGTGTTTTTGGAGACGCCTGAAAATTTTGTTTTACATCGCCAGCATATTAATATTAAGCCTATTACGCAGCTGAAGTGTTCCGTCATCTCCAAAAACACAGACGAAAAGTTAACGAAACGGTGCCGGACAAATTCGTATGTAGAGTATCAACCTTTCAAAATTTAAAAAAAAAATATTTTTCAAAACACAAAAAAGCAATTAAAGGACAGAAATCCATTTTTATTGTTTATGTACCTATATGTGATCAATTATTTTTCTAAATAGGTAGTAGTATATGTTGGTATTTTTTGGCTCTTTTGGTCTTTTTTAATTTGTAATGCAAATAAAAAAATCTTTCTTTCATTTTTTTTCCAACGTTTCGCAAGAATTCCTTACTTCTTCAGGGGATTTTTTTATTTATTCAATCTGTAATATAAAATTAAACTTGTTGGTAGATAAATTTTGTTAAGCATAAAATTATCATACTTAGTACTAAATCGTATTACATTTGAGACTTCACTCCCTTTATTGTTTTCGGTTTCTGATTGAAAATTAATATGACCAACGATTTCTAAGACCCCCATCCCATAGAAAAAAATGTTTGTATTTGACCCCTCTACAAAAATCCGTTATGAATTGTCGGCGCTTAAGTTATCGTACTCGTGCCCAGCTGCATACTAAACTTATAGCTACGTTACGTACCACAAAACAGAAAGTAGAACGGACGATTTCGTTTATGATTGGCTGAGTCATTTTTGTATGGGATTTTCGTTTCACATCAGCTGCGTAGTAGAATTTAGGCTGAAATGTATGGCTGTTTCAAGTTGATTACAACTCTGACGATTTTTCAATAGAATGGCAATTTTAAGGTATTTATCTTATCACCGAAAACCACTGCGGATTGTGAAAAAAACTTGTGTCAAGAAAACACCTTGCATTTTTACACGATTTCTTTGTAAACTCAATCTACAGATTTTATATGAATCCAAAGAGTATAAATGCTCAATCATGAAGATGATTGAATTGTTAACATACTGTATAAATATTTATGCTTAAACCTATTACATACGCAGCTGAAGTGAAACGAAAAATCCCATACGAAAATGACACAATGAAATCATAAACGAAATTTCCCGTTTTGTGGTACACAGCTCCACGGTGAAATTAAAGTCTCCACTATTCTCTACACTCTTTTCGCACACAATTTAATTGACCGGGATATTAATTGCTCACGAAATTTAGACGTTTCTATTTTGTTCGTGTTTTTTTTTGTGGTCATTATTATTTTCGTTTACATTTCGTCTTTGTTTTTGGAGTCGAAGGAAAATTTCGTTTCACTCCAGTTGCATACTAGACTTTAACAAAACATTTTTATTTTCAGTTACCGTTTGTAAAAAAAAATGGTTATCTTTACGTACTGCATTTTCTAGAAGTTTGAAAAATCAAAGCCAATTAAATTTGGACACTGAAAGTAAAAAGAAAGAATGGTACTTGTCTGGTGATTTGGAATTTTTGAAAAAATTTATGGTTAATTATAAAAAAACAACGAAGAAAATCAATGCTGTTAAACCGTTTCAAAACCAATATGATAACCTTTCTGAGGATGCAAACTCTTCCTTGTCTTTTTCAACTTCGCACAGTTATCAAAAAATTCCACCAAAGAAGATAATTGCAGGTAAACTGTTGGAGAACAAATATGACTGCTCTACGAATGACGCTAATGAATTCATGCATTTTTCAACTCTGAACAATGATCAACCAAATTCTTCTAGAAAAAGCAACGCAGTTCAACAGTGTGAAAAGAATTATGATTCCCCAAATAACTACACTACTGCTTCTTCAACTTTAACCATCAAACCAGAACATGATTCTACAGAAGAAACCGATGATTGTATTATAATAGACTCTTTTCCATCACAAACTGCTGATATCGAAGCCGCACAATCAGATGGTAAAACGCAGACGCAACTTGCTAATGAATTAAAGGATAATTTACAAGCATATCCTGATATACAGATGAGTGATCAAGAGAAAAAGAAGTTTGAATTTGAAGATCAGACCATGACTTTTTTTAAAAGCTGTCTACCCGATATAGTAAAACTGTCTGCAAAAAACCAACGTTTATTCAAACAGGATGTTTTATCAAGACTTAATAAATCTTTAGATGAACAAGAAATAGAATCTATATAAAGTAGAAGATTGAAACTCATTTTTATGAAATAGGTGCCCCTCAAATCAAAAAAATAAAAGCAAAATTTAAAAAAAGTAGTTTTTTTTCATTATTTTAGATAATTAGTAGGTAAGTATGAATTCATAATATAATAAAAAAAATTGTACTTGCCATAAAATAGATAGTTTTGGAACTTTGTAAAACAACCATAGGGTACAATCGTACAATACATGGTCCAAATCATATGGTCGTTGGGCCGCCATTAAATAAAAAGACTGCCAATATATAATCGACCTTTTAATTTAAGGATATTTCCATACACAGTAGTTTTTTTTTTTTTGAAAAAACCACGTAAATGGCGGCTAATGCGGCTATTATCCGTATTTTATTATCCCCTCTGATGCGGAACGGATTGGAATTTTGCAAGATCAAGAAACAAAGCCGGATCTTGTGGTGTTTGCATGGATTTCACAACGCAAATCTTATACGGATCAGATCAGAGGACATAATAAAATACAGTATACAGCTAATGAAAAAAAGTTTTCCTTATTTTAAACAAACAAAAATGTTCATTCGTGTAGTTTTTATTTTATTCAACTATAAATCATAATGGTAATTTAGCCATCTTGTCATACTTTTTCGAAACCAAGGCTGCCAATGCTGAGCCCAAGAAATGTAGCATATCGCCAAAAAAACGAACTAGATTTGAAAAAAGTGTAGTAGATTGAATGACAAAAAAAAAGTATTTAAAAAAACAACAAATTTATTTTTATTTTGTATTCAGAAGGAAAAGAGTTTAAGGCAGCCTTTCAATTTTTTCTGGAATCATAAATGCGATCAAAACTCAACAACATTTTCATCTCTGTTCATTTCTATATTCTTAGCCCTACATAACCGTTTTAAACTCTGCATCTAGGGACTCAATATTTGTTTTATTTTATCGTAGTAAGGAAAACTATTAACTAGTGGAAGGATTGCAGGATATATTTCAGTTTGCATTTCTTTTGCATCCAAAAGTTCTTATAATCTAGCTTTTTATCAGTTAAATCAAACCGAAGTTTCAGTTGATCACCCAATTCAACATACAAAGCAATGACATTAATTTTACTCTGAACAAATTCTATTTCCGTTTCCCTTTTTCGACTTATGTAATTCTTTTTCATACAAAGCTCACTTCAGATTAAGTAAATGATTTTTTCGATTTGCATAAATGAATCAATTTAACACAATTAAATGAAACTTTGATCGTTATAAAATCTTAAGTCAAACGAAGTAGAAAAAAGTTGCACGTAGCAGACGCATATACAATAATAAATGAAGTAGATTGGCAGCCCTGTTCGAAACTTCATTTTATTATAATATCATAAACAAACAAAATATATTAATGTATATAAAAGAGCAAGAAAGAGAAAAATATAATAAATTATAAGAAAAAACTTCCCCATGTTACGCATACATACACACTGGCAACAGAGAACAAAATTCTCGCTTGTTCTTTATTGTCTCCAATCAAACAAAATTTTAGTTTCGCCGCACGGTATTTTTGCTTTTTTGTTTTGTATTTTGCTTTTTTTGTTAATTTCAAGTTTTTATTGTTCATGTTCACTCTTCAGTCGAAAACCGAAAGTCGATTCTGCTCAGAGTCAGAGACAAAGTAATCAAGGTGAAGTTGTGAATTTATAAAATTAATTTAATATGCCAAAAATTATGTTAGATAGTGAAAAGTTAATACTTTTAATGAAAACTCGACCTGCAATTTATGATTATGCGTGTAGTGAATATAATAATAAAGAATACACTGAAATTTTATGGGATGAAATAGCTGTCGGCATGGAATCTACAAGTAAGTTTTTTTTTGTTGCCTTTTTTGAGTTGATATAAAATGTTTTCATGTGTTTGGGAAGTTAGCAGAAAAAACGCACAGGGTGTAGGTAAGTAGGTACTGTTTAACATAGAAAGGTTAATTAAAAATAAAATGAAACATGATACAATTTTAAAATTAGTAATGCTATGTTCAGACGTTTTGCAAAAGTTGCAAATATTTGCACACGTGACGTCACGAAAAAACTTGCAAATATTGTGCAAATAACATTAATTCGAACGTGCTTACAAATGTGCTGTGGACGTGTTCACACGATTTGCGTGTTCACAATTTTGTTCCAAAATTTGAAAATGCATTTGCAATCAACGACTTGCAAAAGACTTGCTTGCAAATGAGTATGCAAATGTTGCAAATTATTTGCGAGGTGTTCACACGGTTTACAGTGTATTTGCATGTTTTTAATCATTTGCACATTTGCAAGAATTTTATAATCTTGTATTGAAAATTGTTTGGTGAGTGAAATAAAAAGTTGTAAATCAATAAAAAATTAAAATGTCAGACAAAAAGTGGGCAGCAATTGCTATTCTTGCTCTAGACATTATGGAAAATGAAGAAGATAATGAAAACGAAGGAGAAACAAGTGCAGTTCGCCGCCCAAAGCATGTGTGGGCGAAAGATTGGTTGATGCTTAGCAAAACAGAAGGATTTTGTGCAAAACTATTGTTAGAACTGCTTGCAGATGAACCAGAGCCATATCGTGGATTTATTCGTATGTCCGCCAGTCAATTCGATCGTTTAATGGATTTAATAAAGCCACGTATCGAAAAAAAAAGACAAATATGCGATCAAGTATTCACCCATTAGATCGGTTGCAACTGGTGACAATTTTCGTTCCCTGCAATACATGTTCATATTGCATACAATGAGACAACAATACATTTTTAACTCATTCTTTGTGGAATGTATTGAATACGTTTTCGAATGTGGTAACCCACAAAAGAAATGCACTATATCTATATGTGTTTCCCCTTTCAAAAATCAACTGCAATCCATCAAAATGAGATAACAATGGGGGCACGTTCAGAACACTTTACCTAAATATTTAGGTAATTTTTTGGTCTCTGTCACAAAACTCACTTCCAATTTAGCTTGTTTTCATTGGAAAGTTAGGGCATTTTGACTGGAAAGTTAGAAAAGAAAATCGTACCTATTTAGTCATAAACAATAACAGCTGATTTGAAGTTTGTAGTTACACTGCAAATTCAACTTTGTTAGAAGTTGTTTGGTTTATTTTTATTTATATATGGGTACTTTTATGCGTAGCAAAAAATAATTACGAAGAAAGGAAATTATTGTCTTTTGAAGGAAATATGAGACTGCTGGCGAGACAAAATATAGAAACAAGTAGGTAACCAAAAATATTAACAAAAACGGAAATTGGATTTTTTAAAGAAATGTCAACAGCAATATCAACAACAAATGTCTTTACTGCATCGATTTGATGATGAAAGATTGAGATGCTATTATTTATGTGATTCAAAATTTATAAATAGTAAATACAAGTGTGTATTTTTAAAACATTTTGCAACCAACAAATATTTTTTTTTCCGCAGTGTGAATTCTTCAGAGTAAAATTCAAAAGTAAATTTCAACAAATGAAATTTGTGAAATTGGCTAGATATTTATGTAAGTTTGCGTCTGCGTTCAAGAACTTTAGTTAACTAAATATTTAGTTCCTAATGCATACTGAACGAGCCCCACTTTGTGGAATGCATTTAATTCGAGTTTAAGGATTCGCTCACATATTCCAAAGAAATGTATTTTCTATGTCGGAAAAAATAAAGAAAACACTTCAAAAACAAAAATGACAAAAATATGACAAAACGATAAAAACAAATTTCTTAACTATAGCTAGGGGTACGTATAATACCGTTGGATATCGATATACCTCGTACACATAGAATAATGAAGACGGTTTCAAAGAACCGAAGAATGTGACGCTAAATGAGCATATCGAGTTATTTATTATTGTCCTAAACCGAACAGAACAAAATTCTTCAGCATACATTTATATTTGTTTTTCTTTATTTCTCTTGCCTTTTAACTCCAGAATAATTGCTACAAGAGTAAAAAAAACAAAGGTTAATAGTAACGACGTCCTACGAGCAGTATTTGAAATTTACACATGATTTCTCTATGTGTATAAACTCGGTGCAGGGAACCAATTCCACCGTGGGATTAAGCAACCACGTAGTGGGAACTAAGTTCACTTTTTTGAAGTGGGCTTGGTTCCCATTCATGATGGGAATTTAATTCTAAGAAAACTGTGTGTCTTTAGTGCCCTTTGAATGTGAAATACTTTCCCACTTCCACCCAGAACAAGTTAAACAAGAACTTCGGTATTTTGCTATTTTATTGATGGAATAAAAATATATTTTTGTATAGGAAATTAAGGTTTACATCCAGATTTAATTAGCAAAGTTATCAAAATTTGCTAATTAATTTGTGTTTATGTTATAATATAGAATTATATGTATAGAGATTAAGTTCACAAGATTTTGAAAATAATGAAATCACTCGATTTTTCTTTTATTATATTCAGAATCCTGTAAACTTAATTTTAAAATAAACTTCTTTGAATCTTTGAATACGTAAACTTAATTTCAAAACGAACTTCTTTGAATATTTGATTACTTATTAGTTTTAGAATCTTGTCAACTTAATTTAATCCATCTGTGGACTTGGTTCCCGGGGAATTACACCCACCGATCTTCCCACTTTCTTTTTTATATCTCCTTGTATAGAAGTGTTGATCGTAAGAATCTTTAAAAGATCCTTGGATCCCTTAGTTTAATTAATTTAGAAAACTTTTAATAAAACAAAATCATTTTTTGGTTACAATTCCATTTTCTTTCTTTTTCAGCTGCTGCATGCAAACTCAAATGGTTGGCTTTAAAAAATTCCTATTCCCGAGAAATAAGAAATCGGAGAGAAGCTATTACCAAACCCAACACATCGAAAAAGAAAAGAAAATCATGGTACTTAGCTAGTCAAATGTCATTCTTGCGAAATTCCTTGAAATATGAAGAAAAATACAACGAAGAAATCGTTCGTAATGAACAATTAACGGCCGATAGCAATGTAATTTATGATGAATCTTGCTCCTCTTCTCAACTTCAAGAAGCCGAACATAAATATTATGTTTCAACAGAAAACATTAATATCAAATTAAATTCTCCTTCATCACAATGTGATCCTGCATTTGAAACATTACAACAAACTTCACCAGCAGCACTACCACTACATGCCAAACCAATCGTAGAGTCATCGAGACAGAATTCTAATCCGAAGAGAATTCGTCTGGAAGATAGTGGAGCTAAGGAACAGAATATTTCATTTTTCAATAGTATTCTACCAGATCTTTTGAAATTATCTGAAAGAAGACAACGGTTGTTTAAGCAGGAAGTTATATTAGATCTTAATAAATCACTGGATGAACAAGAAATGGAGTCCTAGCTATAATTACGGTGGATAATATTATGTATGTATGTGCAGTTTAAAAAGTACCTTCATAATTTATTTTCAGTTTTCATTAAATAGTTTAAGTTTGATTAAGTTCACCTTTAATTTTGTTTCAAATGCGTCTTTGAAAGCAAGCCAGTTTTGTAATGTACCATCAAATTTAGGAACTGACAATGGATCTAATCGCAAATCCATTGTAGAAGAGCGACCCAGGTGTCCTAAATTCGTCGTTATGTTGTCGACATTCCTTCTGCATAGTGTAGAAAGTACGCGATGTAGCTTAGCCATAGCAGTATTATAAATGGATCAATGCAATCCCATAACTTCGAATGGCTTTCAATTTCGGTTGATTCAGCAGCTCCAATGAGTACATCGTGAGCGATCACAAAACGATCGAAATGCAATTGTAGTGATGTAATCTCTTCCTTGATAACAAATTCATCGCCAGAAAAGTCCTCGATTTTCCAAGCAATGTGTTTGATTGCAGAAACTTCGGAAGTACGTCTGTTAACATCAGCCATGGTTGAAGAAACTTGATTTAAATTCTTGAATCCAAAATTTTCCAAAGTTCCTAGAAGTTCTTTGAATCCAAATATTCAAAAATTCTTGAAAATTATTTGAATCCCAATATGTAAAAGTTCTTGAAATTTCTCTGAATCCAAGTCCGAACAGATATCCAAAGGTTCTTCCTCACAGGCGGCACGAAAAAAAGGAATGAGAAAAAAGGAGTTTCCAAAAAAATCCAAAGCCAAAGAAAGTAGGTATTTCGAATATTGAACAAATTTCATTTTAATATTTTTTCTCTAATAAACATTTCAGGTTGAAAGTTGATTTAATAATAAAAGTAATAATAATTTCTAAACGAAATAAAACAAAACAATATTATGATTAAGAAACAAATCTCGGCTCAGAACTGAGTAAACTAAAGCTAAGTGAATCAATTATTTTTTGTCCATAGAATCATGAACGAATTCTAAGAGATTGTTTTACAATACAGCATTTAAACATCCATTATTTGTATTTATTATGAATTTCTTATTATTTTTGTGTGATGATCTGCTACCAAATAAAGTTCTGAAGAGTTTAAGTGAGACTAATTTTAAGATTGTGAAACCAGCCAAAAATAAATTCAAATAAAATTAAATGTAGTTTCCAATTATGCCCTAATTTGTACATACATACATAGTACATACAACATACATAACTAAAAGTCAAACAACAGAATACAACTTCTCATTTTTATAACTCGGGTGAATTCAATTGGGGACGTCGCGAAACGTTACAAACGACGCATAGCGTTTTTTTTAATTGTTTGGGGCACGTTCAAAAAACACAAAGCAAATTAAACTGGTGGCTGATTTCGTTTATGATTTCACTGTGTCATTTTTGTATGGGATTTTTCGTTCCAAATCAGCAGCGTAAGTATATGTACTAGACTTAAACTTGAAGTTTACTGCTGGTAAAATCTAAAATTTTTAACTCGTTTAAACTCGTACTGTGAAACTGGGCAAGATGATTGAAACAATATGTGAAAAAAGATGTGCCGGATGGCCTTGTTCTCGTTCCAGCAAGAAAATTGGCGCTGTCGCTGAAGTTGAAGATTTTTTAGAATATAGGTAAGTACCTACTTACCTACTGTATTTCTAAACTAAACACAACTGTGCAACCCCATACGAACAGAATATCTACAATTGGACAAAAATGTAAAAACTAAAATAAAATATATGGTGAAAGTAGCCAAAATATTCATCTCATCAATTAAGGGAGCAATATCATCTTAAAAAAAATATTAAAAATAAACTTGTGGTACAGGTCTTAATGAATTTAACACATAAAATTTTAAAATTTCATTTTAATGATAAACCAAAAGACCAAAATATATTCGACCTTATACAAAACAATAAGTATGACAGCACTGATCTAAACTAATGACATGGACATCAAACTCAAGCACACACACATCCCAATATACGATGTTTACAAAACACAAACAGGTCGCGAGCGCGACAATAAAAGGGGGGACAAGTCCATATTTATGGCCAAAGCGGGGAAGCATCATTAGAAGTGAAGATACGCTACGCATCGAGTTTCAAGTTTGAGTACGAGAATACATTAGAATATATGTATGTATAATAAAAATTAAAAAAATTAACTCAATCAACAGTCGAGTCGTCGCGTCGTCGAATATATTATATTGATATGATACGTTTTTGTTTCGTGTTGATGGTTTTAGTTTTAGTAGGTTTTTGATTGTTGATAAAGTGAGGGTGTCGTTTAGTTCCATTTTACTGTAAACTATTAATAATCTTTGAATGCAAGATGGTTACCGGGTTACAAAACATTGATAAACTTATCGCTTTAATTAAAAACAGACCCGAAATTTATGATTACTATTTGCGTGAACACTATGATCCAACTTATGTTAAAGGCTTGTGGGATGAAATAGCGAATGAAATGAATGTCTCAGGTAAGTTTGTTTTATGTCTCTTCTGATATATTTTTGTATCTATCACGTATCTACCTACCTACCCTACCTAACATTATTTACCTAAATCTAACTTCGGAAAAGTATATACATAGGTATGCAGCTGCATAGGTATGTAAATAGCGTTGCAATCTTGCAGTGCCGCAACAGAAAAAATAGGATAGATCATAGATGATGTTTTTGAGACCCCAATATTTTTTTGTTCGGTCTCTACTGATTTTTTAAACATCAAAATTTGAATTATAGGTACACATTGCATGGTAGGTAGTAGGTAGGTAGTAGTATGTACTAGTAGAGTACTAGTAGAAGGTAGGTATGCTTATAAAATTAAATTATTTTTAAAATTGGAGGATGATTTTTTATTTTTTTTTTTCAAATTATGTTTTTGTATAAATTATTAAATTAATAATGTTAGCGTACCTGTCTTACAGGTACATGTACAAATTAAAAAAAAAAAAAAAAAACAACATAATTATTATTTCAAACAAGCGATTTTTCTCTAAAGCGGGCTGCATGCACATGAAACATGTTTTAAAAAAAAATGTCGAAGTTTGAAGCAATGTTTTACGTACATACCTATATGGGTAGGTTTTAAACCATGTTACCTACCTACCTACCTATGCTGTAGGTATAGGTACGGTATGGCAATGTTTTGAAACGTTGAAATTTTCGTCAATTCCATTTAGTAAAGTCAATAGAGAAATACCTATTTGAGAAAAGTTTTGAAGGTCTACAAGTTTGAATGCAGTTTTGTGGGGGGGTTGATTCTGAGTATAAATTTTAGTTTGCTTGAAATTTGGTCTTGTGCAGCAGCCGCTATCTTGATTTTAAGATTTTTTTCGTGGTTTTGCGTTTTTCTATGTTTGTTTGTGTGCGTTTTTATGAAAAAACAATTAAATACTTTTTATTGCAATTTGTATTATTTATATTGGTAGTATCCAAGTTATAAGGAAAAAAAATAATACAAAAACAGACTTTATCACCTTTATTTTCGAATTGCTCCCTAACTTTTAGATTTTCGAGAAAAAGTGTTCAATACTTTTTTAAAGATAATCTTTTTCCAAAAAAAAAAAAATTTAACCTCATTACGACGGCCGGAACAGTACGAAATGCATATATTTATGTTGATTTTTACTAGCAATTATTCAGGGTGATTTGCATAAGATGCAACTTAAAAGGCTAAAACGTATAGCTTAAGTGAAGATAAGAAAAAAATGTGTGGGAGGGAAGCCTTTGTCACCCGTTTCGGCGGAAGGGGCAGTTTTCTGAAAAATTGACTTAAAAGCAAAAACAAACAAAAAATACAAAAAATCTACAGAAGTTTAATCAATAATGTTCTAATTTTTTTTTACAGATAAGATGCCTATCTTTGATTTAATGTTTCATTTAAGTGATAATATAATAAAATAATTTTGTAGATAATACGAATTGCAATTAAAAATTAGTAGTTGTTTCATAAAAACGCACACAAACATAGAAAAACGCAAAACCACGAAAAAAATCTTAAATTCAAGATGGCGGCTGCTGCACAAGACCAAATTCTCCGCAAACTCAGTGTTATACTCAGAATCAACCCCCCTATAAAACTGCATCCAAACTTGGAGACCTTTAAATTTTTTCTCAGGTGGGCCATATGTCACTCTATTTTGACTGTACTAATTTCGATTGCGGTGCGTTCACATAAATGTTAAAATTTATGATTTAAATTACATGATACTTTTTTCTATGGCGGCGATTCGGCAAGATGATTTTTGGACGAATTTTCTTGAATAGATATAATCCGGAGCTATTGCATATCAAGAGTGGCCAGTAAAAAAAAACCGTGATAAAAAAAATGAAGCGTGGGTGAAATTACTTCAAACGTTCAAGAAAATTTATTGAAACGCGACAGTGAACATCCTAGTGGTTTATTGACTGTTATTCTCGATTATTATTGTATGATTTAAGAAAAAACAATCCAAAATCATTTTTCCAACTACATCATTGAAATTTGTCAAACGTAAACCTATAAGTTCATACCTTGGGGCCTAAATTTAAATTTGCTAACGAAAATAATAAGGGCCATATTTTACAACATTGCCATACAAATGAAACATTTTAAACCAACCCAAAAAATTTTCATTTTCTTTTAATATGTTTCATTGCTTTAAACTTCAACATGTTTTAAAACATGTTTCCGAAAAAAAATTAGAGATACGAATTCCGCGGGAATTCACATGAGTGAGACGCGAGCAGCGGATTGCGAATTGCGAATGGTCACTCATTTTGACATTTTATTCTCATGAGAGTTCGCCGTCAGCCGCGAATCGTTATTCGTTAATATACAATCAGATAAATTTGTGGTTAAGTGCTTTGCACATGAGACGCGAATTGTGAATTTTAGCGGATTTTGACATTTCGTTTCACATGAGAGGTCGCCGTGCGAATTTTTCATTCGCCGATGTGTGGATTGTGTTCTGATTTTGTGGATTGTGAATTCTCGTTCGACAGTTCGCTGATCATTTATCTAACATAAACTGATTTTTGCGGTGTTTTCTACTGAAATTTGTATATATTGGATTATTTCTTAACTTTATAACAAATAAAAATTAATCGATATTTGGTCCTGAAATTGCCTTTAAACATTTATTCTCAGTTCGCAACTCTTGTGCAAGGCACTTTGGACGGCAAAATGTGGCTGTCAAAAATCAAAAATTTACAACTTTTATTTAATTTTTTACCTAAACCAAATGCAGTATCATGCTTATAACACATAATTGTTTTTTTTTTTATTTTTTCAGTTGAACTTTGCAAAAAAAAATGGATGTCATTACGTTATGGATTTGCTCGAGAATTAAAAAACGAACAAGATGATATTTTGTGTAATGAAAAGAATAGAAGAAAATGGTATTTGGTTGATGATTTGTCATTTCTTCGAAAGTGTCCACCCTTTAGGCGAAACATTATGCTAAGCAATTCTTATAATGAAGGCTCCGAGAACACCGGTGTAGCCACCGCTGATGATGATAATGCTTTTATGCCCGTTCTATCTCCAACTCAGAGTCAAAATGTCAATACTAAAGATAATTGTATAGAAAATAGCGAAATCCCTTTTAAAATACAATCTGTTTCATCACAAGGTTGTATTGCTGATGTAGATGAAATTGTACATTCAGCTGCTAAAGTGAAGCCAACTTTTGAAATCGAAGATTCTTTGGAAGAATATCCATTTGAAAAGATAAGTTGTCAAGAAGAAAATGACTTCGAGAATCAAACAATGACATTTTTTAAAAGTATGCTACCAGATGTTATAAAACTATCAGCGAAAAACCAACGTTTGTATAAACAAGAAGTTTTGTTAAAACTTAACAAATCACTTGATGAACAGGAAATGGAATCAGTCCTCAACACAAAACCATAATTACTGTTTAATTAATTCAATTTTAGTAATGTTATACATCATGTATGTAAATTTGAAAAAAAATATGAATAAATAAAATAACCGCCTTATGATGTCCTTTGTTGGTTTCATTCTGATTCTAATCTTAATTCTAGTATAATGTCTAATTACCTATCAGAAAACAATCGCATACAAATCTCGAACAAATGTACTTTTATGTACGTAGAGCTCGTCCAGCCGTAGCCAGAAAACAATCGCATACAAATCTCGAACAAATGTACTTTTATGTACGTAGAGCTCGTCCAGCCGTAGCGCAATAGGACAGCTTTCGGTTTATAATGGCTATATCACACCTACGGAAATGAGAGAGAGAAGAACACAGTGATATCTTATTCTATTCTTTGCCTTGCCCAATTTTTTTTTTTTTTTTTTTGAAAACCTTAACGAACTTTAAGATGAAGAAAACAACAAGATTCTCATTGCTTCCCTCAACTCGACAAAATTACAAACATAATCATATCTCATCAGTCATCACTTTCTTAAGCTGACAAAATGCTTAAATACGGCTGACCCGTAACTAACTTCAATTTAAAGTGACAAGCATACAAAAATTATCTTGACACTGAACATACATATTGTTGTCGAATTACAAGATGAGTCCACTGAAAATGTGGATAAAACAGGAAGATTTATGCTAATACTTTTCATTTTATTTCTGGTTTTTCTGTATGCATCTAAGCGTATGCTTCTAGAAATACTTTTGACGACGAACTCGCTCACACAAAACATACTTGTATTATCAAAAGTATGTATGTCAAGCCATTCTTAAGTGATTTAAAAAAACGCAATTTGTGAAATAACGGCCTTAGTACACATCCCAACTTAACATCCAATGCCCAATTGAAAAGAAAACAACCAGTTCGGCAGTATTTTTCTTTGTGGGATTACATATTTTTTTTTTTGAAATTTCTTTCAATAGTAAAATTGTAAAATAGTTTTCTTATAAGTGTAAATAACTATAGTTCGTCCAGAAAAGATTGTCAGTACATGTCTTATGGGAGAGCTTTTTTAAATCAGTGTGACCTTCCTATTTTCCAGGGGAACGCAAACATAAAAAAACCCTGAAATCTATAACAAAACACACAGCCACCACGGCATTGTTTTTGTAATTCCTTACTTAATGCCTCAATAAAAGTCGAACATCCCCCATAACCTACTTGCCACACTGCCGAGTCGGAAGCGGAATGATCATCCAATCAGGATCATTTGTTTTTTGTTGTTCTGTTCGGATGTTTTTTTTAAAAACAGAAATAAATATTTTTGGATCGCCGAAACGCATAGTCTTTTTTTTCAGTATTTCAATGGCCGTTTTCGAAAACGTCATCTGTGATTTTTTCGGAAATTCAACTTTTGTGTCGTTTTTTAGCCAAACGGTGGACATCTGTCCATAAATATAGTCCCCACGACCTAGTTTGATCTATCCAACAGGAAATGAACCTTGAAAATCGTTCCAGTGATTGCTGAAACACAGACTTATTAAGATTGGTCGTTAAAATCATTAAAAATGGTTTATTTTGCGGTAAAAAAAATTATTTTACTCAAAATAATTATTTTTTTTGCCCTATTATTTAGAGTTCCGGAAATGAAACTTTGGTGTCTGTTTTTGGTTAAACCGTGGAAATCGGCCCAGAAATATAATCCCCATGACCAAGTTTGACATTTCCCCTATCCAACAACATATTTACCTTGTAAATCGGTCGAGTGATTGCTGAAGCAGAGACGGATTAAGAATGATTGTTAAAATCATTAAAAAAGGTTTAATTTGCGCTATTTACTGCGGATTCAACCGACTCCCGGGGAGTGAAATTTTGTGAAATCAGTAATAGGCATGAATGTTTTGTGAAAAATGGGGCTGGTACTGTTTGAATGTAACTTGAAACGATTTATTATGCATATTACAGCATCGCTGCTATAGCTTTTATTTGCGATAGACTTATGCAGTTCGATGCAGCCAAAATGAGATGCAAACGTCCTATCTTCCCTGTACTGACAATCTTTTCTGGACGAACTATTGCTACGTTCCTACGACTAATTGCACTTTCTACATTTATGAATTTATTTTTCCATAATCATGATCACTGCATACATGCAGCTGCTCTAATGTTCATTGGTGGGGAGAGTACGATAACTTTGGCGCCGAAAATTGATAACGGTTTTTCATAGAACAGTTCAATACAAGCATTTTTTACTATGGGTGGGAGGGTTTATCTCCCTCCGTTTGGGCGGGAGGGGCAATTTTATAAAAACAGTGCTAAAAATTTAAAACAAATATTAAAAAATAACGGTAATACTTACAACTAAGTTTTATATCTTTTTTTTAAGCCAATACTTTTTTCTATTAGATGTTTTTTAAATCAAGTGAAACCTATGAATAGTCTTTGAAAAAACGGACTTTAAACTCAAAAAAAAAAAGGTAAAAAAAACTTTGAAGTGTGATTTTTCAAAACTGCAAAATAAAATACTACTTTTTTTTATAAAATTCGTTGCCCATATTAATTTTAAATCATAAACTGAAAACAAAATGATTTTATGTTTTCTGGTTTTTGAGAAAATGGAAAATTACTAAAACTACTTTCTTATAAGAGTTTTCTTTTTTTTTTTTTGATATACGGTGAATGTTGTACGTAGGTTCGTTTTTGTAATGATGCTTGGGCATCTTTAAGTGCAACAGAAACTTTGCATACACCCAACCTCGCACCCACCCCAAATCCTATAGTGTGTCCAAGCAGGGGGGTTGCAGGGGGCAGCATGCCCCCCCTTACATACCTCACTGTTTATACACTTTAGTAATTTTCCATTTTCTCAAAAACCAGAAAACATAAAATCATTTTGTTTTCAGTTTATGATTTAAAATTAATATGAGCAACGAATTTTATAAAAAAAACGGATATTTTATTTTACAGTTTTGAAAAATCACACTTCAAAGTTTTTTTTTACCTTTTTTTTCGCAATTTTTGAGTTTAAAGTCCGTTTTTTCAAAGATTATACATAGGTTTCACTTGTTTTAAAAAACATCTAATAGGAAAAAGTATTGGCTTTAAAAAAAGATACAAAACTTAGTTGTAAGTATTACCGTTGTTTTTTAATATTTGTTTTAAATTTTTAGCACTGTTTTTATAAAATTGCCCTCCCGCCCAAACGGAGGGAGATAGACACCCCCCCCCCACCCATAGTAAAAATTGCTTGTATTGATCTGTTCTATAAAAAACAGTTATCAATTCTTGGCGCCAAAGTTATCGTACTCGTGCCGAAAACTCTTATAAAAAAATAGTTTTAGTAATTTTCCATTTTCTCAAAAACCAGAAAACATAAAATCATTTTGTTTCCAGTTTATGATTTAAAATTAATATGAGAAACGAATTTTATAAAAAAAAGTAATATTTTATTTTACAGTTTTGAAAAATCACACTTCAAAATTTTATTTTACCTTTTTTTTCGCAATTTTTGAGTTTAAAGTCCGTTTTTTCAAAGACTATGCATAGGTTTTACTTGCTTTAAAAAACATCTAATAGAAAAAAGTATTGGCTTTAAAAAAAGATATAAAACTTAGTTGTTAGTCTTACCGTTTTTTTTTAATATTTGTTTTAAATTTTTAGCACTGTTTTTATAAAATTGCCCCTCCCGCCCAAACGGAGGGAGATAGACCCCCCACCCATAGTAAAAAATGCTTGTATTAAACTGTTCTACAAAAAACCGTTATCAATTCTTGGCGCCAAAGTTATCGTACTCGTGCCTCATAGGTAAATGTATTCATAAAATCTAGTATTCGAGTTATATAACACGTACCCTTATTTTTAGACCCACAATGACCTTCAAAATTGTCTTGAATGGCAAATTACCCTAAAAACACTTGATAGGTAGGTAAGGTAGGTACCAAATGTGAAGCAAATCGATCAACCTGTAATTGACGCCAAACCCACTCATTTCGTCTTCTAATCTCAAAATTTAGTACGAATATGGACGTACCCATCATCGCAAGTAACAAAATCTAGTAGGTCACAAGTAACTCGTGCTATGATTTCATAAAAAAAATTTACATTATTACCTAGCTACCTACCTGCATAGCGCCTTGAATCGAAATTAAATTTGTCAATCGTTTTTATAGGTATTTTCACAGAGTTCTTTGATGTTCAAGAAAATTGTTAACAAAAAAAAAGTTGCCGACTCATATGAACCAAAGATTTATTTTGAGGTACATTGCTCGAAAGAACATAAAGTGTCGATTACTAGTACTTTTCGAATGGTATAGGTACCTACTTCCCATGATACAAATCACATCCCTGCTTGTAGAATAGGTCGCATACATATACTCGCATCGCAATGGCAGACAACTCGCATCGCTTCTCACACAAATATTTTGATGGAAGTAGTTGTATATACATTGCATATATACAAAATCAATAATGAACCATGGTGGTGATAAGAACCAACTAGGGGAAACATAAAACTATTCAGTTCATTTCGCCTTGCTTGCTAAAATATAGATAAAGTAAAGATATAAGGTACACTTTTCTCTTTCTGTCTCGTCGTGTCTCGTGACGTGTTGTGTTGTGCTGTGCTAGTGCTTGCTTGAGAAGTTCGCGGTGGCAGCCATTTTTTGTCGTGAATAAAAAGTTGGTTGTACCTAAGTCAGCAATGTCGGCAATAAACAATTTGTATAGTATCAAAAAACTTCTCGATTTAGTAAAGAGTCGACCAGCAATTTATAATTATCATTTAGGTGAACACAATGATAGAGAACTCATTGAAAGATTATGGCAAGAAATAGCATTTGAAATGCAAACTACACGTGAGTATACCTACTTAATTGTTTGTTTTCATTTGAATAATTTTTTGTATGTGTGTGACTTCGTGAAAAATTATAGCCCAAGTAAATGGCATTGATGTGTAGTATTAATATGTATATACGCATAATGAAACAACCCTAGCGCAGCTCCAGCTAAGAAGCTATCATATCAAACGAGAAACGACAAAACAAGTAAAACATAAATGTGTGGTATTTTTGTCGTCTTGTGGCTTGTGCTTGGCTTGTCCTGTCGTTTCATTTGGTGGTGGTACTTGCCGATGCTACTATGCATAATGTACGAAGATACTTTAAAGCAGCTTATCCATTCGTAAAAAAATGTGTTGAGATAACAATCAAACCTAGCATTTTGCATTACGTTACGGTGGTAGAGAAGACTAAAAAGTGAGTAGGTGGCGTGTTTAGGTTAAAATTGGTTAGCCAATTTTTTACTTGTGATTATAGGTACTATAATAAGGCATAAAAGTTATGCATTCGTGAAAAAAAAAACTAAAATAACAATCAAACATGACATAACGATGATACAGAAGTCGAGAAGAGTATGTCTGTTGTATAGCAACTACCTAGCGACTAAGCGACTTAACCGATTTGCTTAAATTTGGTATACCTAGGTATAGGTTTGGTTGACCATTCCTTGGAGGAAAAATAAGGGTAGGCATCTGCAAAATATCCGTTTTTTTATTTCTTGGGTTATCTCGCGAACAGGTTTATCGATTTTACCCAAATCATTTTTTTGAAAGATCTGGATCTGGATGACATGTAACATGTAGGTGAATACCTATCTAAAAATATTAACATTCTGTAGTCCAACACTTTTAATTATGAAATATACATAATTTTTAAAACATTATTAGTTATGAAGCAACAAATAACGGTATGTGTTGTATATTTAGAATATTGTCATTACCAGGATGAGTATTTTCTTACGAAATAGGTACTAAATTATAAAATTCAAATTCGTTTTAAAAATGCATGTATTTTGATCGGATCTATATTATAATTTTTTTTTTTTTAAATACCTAATAATATTTTAACTACGGTGTTTGTAAGGCACATTGCCTTTTAAATACAACAGGTGTTGCACGGCACTAGTTAGAAAGAGTAGTAAGATAGGAAAGAGAGCTAGTTGATTTTTATTTTTCATTGCATACCACATATGCTGAACAAAACAATGATTTGTACCCGATTGAGTATTGAATCTTCAAGCTCCGATGACGAATTTGTTTTAAAAAAATTCCCGGATATGGGTTAAATGAACAACAAATTAAATTGAACCTAATGTTAAACTCTTGCATAATATTGTATAAAAAGTTGTTTTATTTTCGTATGCCTATTTAGTTTAGGAAAGTGAAATATTCACCCATGTATCAAAATTGTGCAAGAGTGCTTATAAATTTTAAATAAAAAAAAACAAGATTTTTTTAGCACTATTGAAAACAATTCGTATGATTTTGGTAGTATTTCTCCTTTATAACAATAAAAATTTTTATTTATTTGTATTAAATTTAATTTGATTTTTGTGGTAACTTACCACAAGAGCATGTTCTTGCGGTTGAGTGTGAGTTTGGTGCATGCAAAGTATCTTTGGGATTTAGAATTTATTGAGAGATGTTTGCCATGAGTACGATATCTCGAATGCAAAACTACTATTGTACTAAACAAAAAAAGTGTCAGCTTATCGCCGCCTGAGTGCTTACCACCTTTTCGGGAAATTGAGTTAATAATGCAGTTATACTAATTCGAATATTCTCTATCGATTGCTGCTATTCCCATTGCTCTTTCTCTATTATTAACAAAGTTAGGGAAACCACTTTTGTTCTATTGACCACAATTTTTTTTGTCCTCTTAGTGATTATTGCCTCATAGCAATTTTTGTAGAGACGTGAATATGATTATTTTGTAGACACCAAAATTACGTACCTTCATGTTGCCAAAGTATATAACAGAGTGAAATGTAGTCTTTTTCGAAACTTTATATCGATAATATTAAATTTTTTTTTTTTTTTACTAAAATGGATAAAAACAAAACTGGTAAAAAAAACTGAAAATGTAAAAAAACCTTACAATACTAGAAAAAACTAGCTCTTACGAATGTTGAAATATTTTAATAATCAACTCCGAATAGAATTAAATGTATTTTTCTAGAAAATTTAATGGATCAAATTTAATTTTAGGTATTTTTCATAATTTAAAATTAATAAATAATTTAAAATTAATAATGAGTGATTTTAAATTTTTATACTATTTTTGTTTTAGTTTATTTTCCTGTGTTTAGTGCACAAAAGTCCTATATCCTAAGGAAAAATGAATTTTTTTTTCGTTGAATGTTTTGAACAACAACAACAACTTAAAGGTGCTACAACCATTTTTTAAACGAACTTTATTTATTCGTTTTTACGAATTTTACTATTCGTTTTAATTTTTGGCTGGAGATATATCTATTTCAAGGAGTGCCAATTCCTATCATCAGTCTCCTTATTAATGGTGCCGAGCTTTAATCCAATTTTATTATGAAAAACTTTTCAAACGCAAATCATGAGATTCGAACCCACGCATTATCAGATTTGCTTTTGTTTTTTCATACGCATTTGGAGCTTCAGCCTTTTTCTAAGCGCCTTTAAGTATGCTGTTTTGTTCCGCCTCCATTTTTTTCATTGATTTCGTATTGGTATGGAAAAGGGTCCTATATCCATTTCTGCCTTTTTTCATTTTTTTTTTTACTTTTTTTAACCGTAACGATTTTTGATCCAAGGATTTCAAATGACAAGAAAGAATCAATTAAATATGTTTAAACATTCAAAAGTCATGTTAATTAAGTAGAAAGTAACGAAATTATTTTTCAAACCTTAAAATTCGTTTTCTGAGGAATAATTTCGATGGATATGAGGCACTTAAGCACTCAGGCGGCGTATGGCGTATATAAAGTGAGTTAGGTATGGGTCTGTTTTGGGTTGTGCGTATACAAAATATATTTCGGGTGTAGATTTTTTTTAGCATTGAGAAGTATTGAAATTCGAGATTTTCATTTTGTAACTTTACCTACTATTCGAGATTTTGTCATTCGAGATTTCGTCATTCAAAATTGAAATTCGGCATTCAAAATTTTCACATTCGAGATTTGTCATTTCCCTCAAAACCTGCATGATTAATTGTTTTCAAATTAAATCATTCATCCCCGAAACAAGAAACGAACAAAATTATAATAAACTATAATATCTTTGTTCACTTTCAGCTCATATATGCAGAACAAAATGGTCGTCCTTACGCAGTGGACTAACACGGCATTTGAGAAACGAAAAAGAATCTTTTACAACATTGGGCTTGGGAAAAATGAAGAAAAAATGGTACTTGGCGGATTATATGACATTCCTACGAAATTATATATGCTATAAACCAGTCGATTCACCTTCTAATCCTACTGACGAGGAAGCCAAAAATGATACCACATTGGACTACGATAGTAATTCATTTTCTTCTGCAAAACAAGATGTTAAAAATGAAAATGTTAGTTCACAAGAAAATGATAACTACATCGAAATAAATTCTGATTCATCGCAATGTGATTTTGCTGAAGATGAAGATATAAGAGATTCTTCTGATGATATCGCGAATTATTTCAAAGATTCATTTACTCTAAAGCGAAGTCGTCCAGAAGAAAGTGGAGATCAAATTGAAACATTTTTTAAGAGTTCTACGCCTCATTATGAGTACATAAATGGTCCTTCTGTGGCACAGCCTTCCAATGACTTGGAGAATCGTTTAAACCAACCTCCTTATTCAAAAAGAAGTCGCAACGAAGAAAGTGATTTAGGAGATGAAAGCATAACTTTTATAAAGAACATTTCTGCAGCAAATAAGGAAATAGATTTATCTGCTGTGGATAAACCTACGACTCAAATAGAGACTCCTTTGAAAGGATCTCCTTATCCAAAAAGAACTCCTCAGCTAGAAAATGAGTTAGAAGAACAAAATATGACATTTTTCAAGAGTATTTTACCAGATATTAGTAAACTATCTGAAAGAAGACGACGTTTATTTAAACAAGAAGTTTTATTGCGCTTAAATAAATCACTCGATGAACAAGAAATGGAATGAGTTGCAACTATTTAAGTTTTAATTTATTTTTTAGATTGCTATATTGTACATACTTATTATTAAGGAAATATTTATAGTCAACAATCTTTCATTAAAATTTTTCGGCTATAAAAGAATGCATTTTTATTTCTCATTGTGAATTAATTTAGGGCTAGGATTTTCATGCACTAAAAAACGAAAAGTATGCGCTTAAAATGTGCAATGAAAATGGGAAATATGAACTTAAAATGTAAGAAAATATGCACTTAAAAAACATTAACTAATAAATTAATTCATTAACAAACATTTAAAATAACGTCAAAGCATAAATATATTTTTCCATTTGTAAAACTAAATTTTCCAAATAATATAAAATATAGAATATCTATACCTAATTCTCAAAGTTTTCATACATTTGTATGAATTATGGATATTTCCTCAGTTCGGCCTTTGTATATAAAAACTATAGTAAGATTGCAACTAGAAACTTTTAGGGTATCGTGTTTATTTGGAGTTGGTATTTCATGTAAAATGAAAGAATTGAAGATAATTGCTTGGAAAGAGACGGTTATGTAGAAGTTCTGACAACAATAATGCGATAAAAAAAGAAATATATAACAATACATTCGCAAAAAGAAGGTGCTGTGGAATATGGAAACATTGGACTCAGGCGCTTGCCAGACGACTGGACATACCCTAAGCGAAGCAACGAAGTTACGTGAGCGGTACTGACTACAGAAGGCCGCGGCTTCATCAGAAATATTTATTTCAGATATTATGTCAGTGGTTATTTCTGTGGTTTATATTTTTTTACTATGTGGGCAGAAATATTTCTTGATATCTAAGCAATAATTTCCTCAAGGAGTCCATTCGCATAATTCATGTGATTCAACAATTTTCAGTAATTTTTGTTTTTTTTCATTAAATTATATTATTGTATGCAATTTTTGTTTTTTCAATTTTTAATATGCACACAATAACAACAAAACAATACAAAAACATAAACTAATTGGTTGAAAATGGCTGCCAAATAATGAAACGTCAAATTTATTTCTCCATTTATTTCTTCTACCATGACAAGAAATAAATAGAGAAATGTATGTCTAAAAATAAAAGAAATCAAGAAATAAGGGGCCTCCACAAGAAATATTGACTACATGACACATTTCATGCAATCATTAATTTCAGGTGGAGGCTCGGGGGAAAGGATTTTGATGAAAAAATATTGAATACCATAAATACTGAAAACAAAATGATTTTATGTTTTCTGGTTTTTGAGAAAATGGAAAATTACTAAAACTACTTTCTTATAAGAGTTTTCCTTTTTTTTGGTATACAGTGAACGTTGTACGTAGGTTCGTTTTTGTAATGATGCTTGGGCATATTTAAATGCAACAGAAACTTTGCATACACCCAACCTCGCACCCACCCCAAATCCTAAAGTGTGTCCAAGCAGGGGGGTTGCACACATACATACCTCACTGTTTATAAAACAAGTATCCAATAAAAAAGTTTTTTTAGTAATTTTCCATTTTCTCAAAAACCAGAAAACATAAAATCATTTTGTTTTCAGTTTATGATTTAATTTTATAAAAAAAAGTAGTATTTTGTTTTACAGTTTTGAAAAATCACACTTCAAAGTTTTTTTTTACCTTTTTTTTCGCAATTTTTGAGTTTAAAGTCCGTTTTTTCAAAGACTGCATAGGTAACATCTAATAGAAAAAAGTATTGGCTTTAAAAAAAAGATATAAAACTTAGTTGTAAGTATTACCGTTATTTTTTCATATTTGTTTTAAATTTTTAGCACTGTTTTTATAAAATTGCCCCTCCCGCCCAAAGGGAGGGAGATAGACCCCCCACCCATAGTAAAAAATGCTTGTATTGATCTCTTCTACAAAAAACAGTTATCACTTCTTGGCGCCAAAGTTATCGTACTCGTGCCGGGAAAAGGTTCGGTGTGAAAGTAATACGAGGTTTTGATTCGATGTGAAAATGCTATTAGTGTAATTCCACACCAAATAGAATAAAACTGAGATAGGTACAAGCTTAAATATGTATGACCCTTCACACAAAATAATTATGCGAAATAGATATGCACTAACGTAATCCCCCTAATAAACCATAATTTGAATCAACCTGCAATTATTACTGAATGAACTCCTATCGCAACCGAAAATATTAACAGAGGTCTTCAAACATTGTACCTCTGTAAATGGAGCCTTTACACTAAAACATTATTAAAATTTTATTATTTTTGATTGAAAAACGGACACCATAATAACCTAGAATCAAGGGAAGGGTTTTTACCGAAGGGAACTGGTATTTTACTCTTTATAGTTGGAGCAAATAAATAAATCTTTGTTCTCCATTTGGAAGGAATGAATAAAAACGATAAACCTACTCAATTAAAAGTGAGTCAACTTCACCAAATTGAAGTTAAAAAAAAAAACTTAGTTTTTTAGTTCATTCAATGTTGCTGATTTGGAATCGTGAAAAAAACTTGATCAATTTTACAAATATTGATTTATTAATGTTTTTATAGGCACAGTTTTTCAGTGCGAAATTATTACAGGAATAGATTAACATCGGTTTAACTGAGAGAAAAATGTTTGCCGGTAAGTTTGATATCCCAAATTAACTTATCAATTTAACTCGAGGTTAATCTAATCCTGTAATTATCTTCCACTGAAAAACTATAAGATATTTTTTTTCAGTCCGAAAATCTAAACTGTGGGTCATAAAAAAAAAGGATCCAGTCAATATTAACACTACGTCAAAACTTGTGCCTGTGTCTTCCATCCGTTTGTTCACTACAGTTTGAAAAACAATTTGAAATATGATAAATTGTATAAGTAAGTAAAATTGTACTTCTTTTTTCAAGAAAACTTATTTGTATCGAAAACTGTACAAATGTATCGACTTTTCCACCCCTGCAGTGAAAGTTATCCAAAATAAAATAACACAAACATAAAAGTGCAGAACGTTCGCTCCAGATATACTCTCTGGTTCACTCCAACGAAAATTAGCGGAGACGGAGAAGCAGAAGGCAACATGCACGATGCGCATGACACATGCTACATGCATATTGCACAGGCACTCATACACTTTCAGTTATGAGTAGATATGAGTATACGACATATACAGATATGAGATATGGGTACACAAAACAAAGACTTCCTCTCACCATGTTTTCTGAATTCGCTTCAATAAATCGATGAGAAAAATCGCACTCGAACTCGAGTCATTTTTGACTTTTGTTTTTTGTTTCGTAAGTTTGTTTTTGTTTTCAGTTTTTTTTCAGTCGATTAATTTTACCCGCTCAGCTCAGTGATTAGTGAAGCTGTGTTACATTCAAATTAATTAATAAAAAATATATTAAAATCTGAAATGCGGGACGTGGACGATGTTCAAAAGTTTATAGATTTAGTGAAAAATAGACCTGCAATTTATGATAATTCTTGTAATGAATATAACAATCGGAAATATGCAGAGACTGCATGGAATGAAATTGCTTATGCCATGAAACATTCAGGTAAGTTTTGTATCGGTTTTGTGAACAGAAAAAAAACTATTTCTACGTGGCGTGAGCTGTTAAAGGTGTTGGCGTCGAAAGACTGCGAGAAAAAAATGTTTTTCTTTCTTTCTGTAGGATGTAGAATGACTAAATACGTGAAAACACAATAGTCTGGTGTCTACACACTTGTCGATCAGCGTGATGCGAATACTATTCGCATTACACAAAAAATCAAAAGTTTTTGCACAAGTGTGGTGTCTATGACGAATAGGAATTCTAGAAGGCAAGGCAAAACCCATATAACGCGTTCCATGCGTTGCGTTGTCGCTTTCAAGTGAGTTCAACACTGCAATGTTAAATACACAGGGAGGTCATTCTGTTACTTTGAAAACGATAATCGTGCCGACGATAGTAGTGTAGTGAACGATATCGTCTTCAATTTGCTTCACGTAGCTCTACCACTATCGTCTCGGTCGTTTATTTTACAAACAGTTAAAGCGCTTTCTGTATTAATTCCAGAAACTCTCAAACTGTGTCAAACTGTCATAAACTAAGATAAGATGTGAAAGGATGTGTATAAAAGTTTGATTAGGTGTCAAAGTATGTGTTAAAAATAGTTTTTTAAAATGTATTTTTTCTACAGTCATGAAATTTAAGCCAGAGATTCTTATTTCGTTCTTCTTTCTTTCTCTATTTTTTTTTTTTAACATTGTAAATGGAGTAGGTACTGTGGAGTGTGAACTCTGGTAGTTTATTATGAGTTTTTTTTTGCTTTGATATTGTATATTTGTATCTTCTATTTGTTTACTTTATTTAGACAAGTGACAATTATTTTTGTTTCATTTATCAATTCATGAAGTAGGTAATTAGAGAATGACGTTTACATGTGTATATATAAAAAGTTACATATGTTTGAAAGCGATGATGCAAATTTTAATTATTTATTTGAGAGACTCAATTCTTTGGACTTCAATTAAAAAAATCACTCAGCCACAAGGCATTCATTGCACTTAAAACACACAAATTATTGACAAACGATACCTAATTAGCTATCGTCCAAAAATCGTCTTTTTTTCGATATCGTTTGGACGATTATTGACTTACGTGAAGCAAATTAACAATCGTCAAAACAAGATCGTCCAGACGATCATCGTTTTCAAAGTTACGTGAAGCGAAGCTATCGTCAAAACGATATCGTCTGGCGATAATCATGTTACGGAATGACCCCCCAGGTGACCTAAAGGCAGCATTCTATCTATGATTAGTTTCTATAAGAGCCTGTGTATTTGGTGTTGCACTCCGTTGAAGGCGAACACTCAAAGCACGCAACTCGTTCTATGGGTTTTGCCCTTGAGACAACAGTACAGTGCACGCATAAGTGTTTACTGTTAAAAGTTTTAGAAACGGTAGTTTTCGTCCATAGATAAGATAGTAATAATTTAAGCGCTTGCTTAGAGGATATAGGTCATAAGTGACACTTTAAAAAAATTGAGCATGTAATCAAAATTTGAAGTTTGGGAAGATTAAAAAAAAAAAAAAAAAAAACGCTGATTGTTATTTTTTTTTTAGAAATGTAACTTAGGGCCTTCATCCTCTAAGCGCTTCAATTACCTAATTGTTTTCATGAGTTTAATTTTCGAATTTACAAAACGTTTTTAAATCCTGTCTTACATTTTCATTTCTTGATGCTTTTCAGCTGCTGAATGTAAGGCTAGGTGGTTGTCCTTAAGAAATTCATATACCCGTGAAAGAAGAAATCAGATGGAAGCTATTTCAGCACAGGGTAAAAAAAGAAGAAGAATATGGTATTTGACTGAGGAAATGTCATTTATGCAAAATTATATCAATTTACAAACATCCAAGAAAGAAATATGTCCTACCGAAGAATCAGAAGACGATTTTACCATAATTGATGATGCGGAATCCTCTGGTTATCAAATTGAAGCTACCGAACAAAAATATGATCCAACACGTCCAGTCGATGATATTAAATTAAATTATTTATCATCAGAATATCCTGCCTTCGAAGCTATACAAGAAACTTCAGTTAAAACACTACCAGCTAATCCAATAGATGACCCATTGAAAGAATGTTCTTGCTCGAAGAGAAGACGTCTAGAAGATAGTGGACTTGTAGAACAGAATGTGGCATTTTTCAATAGTATACTTCCTGATATTTTGAAATTAAATGAAAGAAGACAACGGATATTCAAGCAGAAATTTATATTAGCACTAAATAAATCTTTGGATGAGCAAGAAATGGGTCATAACTCATAACTTAATAGAGAGTTAGTATAACCTAAAGTTACAAATACATAATTATCCTTTGACTAACGTTTAATTTATTAATTAATTTATTTTAAGTTTCTTTTTTTTACCTACGTACATATGCATAAAAATAACTCCATTTGTAAACCTTATTCTATGATTTAAATAATCTTCTTGATTCTTGGCAACTTTACTCCTAATGTTTGACATAGGTCCACATTATGATTAGCGAATTCGAATGTTTAACCGAACTTCACTGGCGACAGTATAAGGGCAACTTTTAAAGGGCAAACCCATAGAACTCGTTGCGTGCGTTGAGTGATCGCCTTCAACCGAGTGCAACGCCAAAACCAAATACACAGGCTCTTGTTATAACTGCCTGAACACAATAGACTGCTGCAACTGTAATTATAGCTGGAGCTGGAACAGATGTCAAAATATGTCGTACGGCCCACGATGGTGCTGCACAACTTTCTTACATTTTATATCATTTTTATCAGCTGATTAAAATTTGATTGCAAAATTATCAAAAAAAACACAATTAAATTAACTTAAATTAACTTCTTTTTAACACATTAAATAAAATATTTCTTCACAAAACACGCGGTCGCGACAAAGAAATTGTTTTTTTTTTAAATTTTTTTGTGAAATGTCGAAAGTTTAAATTTGGTGAACTTGTGCAGCACCGTATGCAGCACCGAGTATTGTTGCGTCGCGTTATGTTCGTAACATTGGATTTGCGTGTATTCAATATGTTGACAGATATTCTGGTTGAAGCTCCAGTTCCAGCACCGTCGCTATTGTGTTCAGGCAGTAAGAAACCACTCATATACAAAACGCAGCCTCGCTTCTCATAACAACCTGTGTATTTAATATTGTACTCATTTGAAAGCGATAATATACAAATTATTTACGTAAAAGCAGCACAGCACAACATGAAATTTTAAATAAAAACAGAATCCAATCAATTCAATTGTATAAATTGTGAAAACACGACGCGTTATCGCCATCCGTCTGTGTTTGAGTCGGCGTTGAAGCAACACACGCAACGCCTTATGAATATGGCAACTGTATTTCTAATACATATTTATTTTCTAAATCCTTATAATATTATTGAAGCAAACGTTAGGAGAGATATGATCTTTGGTATTTGTAAGATGTTCAAGTTCATCTTCCTTAATAGGATAGGAACTTCGTCTGCATCTCATTTTTACTACCTTGTACCTACCTACCTACCTATGTATGTTCCTATATTTTTGCTGTTAATGTTGTTAAATTTTAAACTTGCATAAACGCTAAGATGACCGCAAAAATCGACTTTCGAAAATGGGTCGGGGGAACCCCATTAAATGATCAGATATTCAGATAGCTAAAATTTAAGTTTGATTGGATAACTCTTTGTCTCTTAATGTTACCGATAATAGCTCAAAGTTTCAAAAATCTTGTTCTTTTCTGTTTTGCATTTATTTTTTTTTTTATTAATTATTATTATCGAATTAAATAATAAAATATTGTAAGTAACCTCAAATCTTCGGGTTTGGCATCAGTATTATTTTAATCTTAATTTTTAATTTGAGTTTTTTTATTGTGACCAATTTTTTGGATTTTAGATGTAAACTTTTAAATTAAGCCTGAAAGAATCTGCAAGACTTTTCATTTGAGAAGTACTTTTTTGTGAAAAAAAGATAGAATTCCATATAAATACAAAAACGATGCAATTAAACGACTAAGGGCCACTTGCAGGAAAAAAAAGGATAAATTTATAAAATCGAAGTTAGCTATCCAGGATTAAATAGATAAATGTTTATTTTTCGATTTTACGCTGCATGAATGAAAACACAGCTAACGAAAGAAAAACAGGAACGAAACAGAAAACCTGCACAAAACAGCAACAACATTTGCTACACACACTAATGCGAACCTCACCGATAGCAACTTCTTGTCAAATTCTATTTGACGGAAGTAAAAAGTTATCCAGAGAAAAATGAGTGAATAAATATTTAAGATTTTGCAACGAGTTTATATTTTTATCGATGGCTATGACAAGATGCCTATGCATGGATAAATCAGTGGTTACTACTGTCAAAAAGTTTCGTGCAAGTGGGTCTAAAGCTCTAAAAAAGACCTTATCAAGAAAAAAACTGAAAAACGACGTTTTTTGAAACTTTGAACGATTATCAGCATCATTTAGCCTTATACAATCGAGCTCAAATTTTGGCTATCTGAATATCTGAAGGCTGATCATTTTATGGTGTTCTGGTGTAAAGAATTAAAGAAAAATTCTTCGAGCATTGCGGTCACTGTCACTTTAATAAACACTTACAGAGTACCTAGACCTACCTACGTAAATTATTTTTAAGAGCACAAACAATTCACAACTATTTTTTAGGAGTTAAACGAATTTTCATTTTTGATCGTGTGGAAAGTTCTGTTTCAACAAATTCATGAACATGCAAGTAAGTAGGACTTATACGAATTTCCCGATACTTTAACGACCATGAATAAAGTATGGCAACACTGCAGCACTGATCTCATAGATGAGACTATGAGAGAATAATTATTAATAATGTATTTATTTTGTAGGCATTTTTGATGCGCATTCCGCATACCTATGCCTGCCTACAAAGTACACACACACCATCATTCAATACTAACTTACACTCAACTCAACTTTCAATTGCTGCAAAAGCGGCGGGGAAAATGTTTATTTATGTTTCATGGCATAGTATGGAAGAATAAGTTTACTATTTAAGAGACGTGGACAAGGGTATGTTAGGTAGGTGCTCAGTGGGAGTTTCGGAAACTCGGTACAGCATAGTTTGTATTGATAGTTTGTTGTTTTTGTTTTGTTCATGTTCCATGCTTAGTTATTTTTGTGTTTAGATTAAAATAAAGTAAAATTGTTAAATTCTTATCGTTGCGTTATGATTTCGGCAGTGTTTTACATTGACAAATTTATAAGTTTAGTGAAAAATCGACCTGCAATTTATGACCATAATTTGCGGGAGCACAACGACGTAAAATATGTTAAAGGGTTATGGAAGGAAGTTGCTCAGGAAATGAATAGTACAGGTACCAAAGTTCATTTCTTCATTATATATATATTTGTTGTTGTTGTAGGCATTCATGCAACGTCACATACTTCACACAGCCAATAAAAATATTGGCGCAAATTTTTAAACATCGTATTTTCGTATTTTGTAGGTAATATCATATCATGATAGGTACTAGTTTATTTTAACATTTGAAAGCATCATATTACCTATCATAGATAGGTACTATATTTTGCTACTTTCTAACATTTTATTAACTCTTAATAAAAAAATGTATCTGTAGCGTTCGTCAAGCGATGTTGTTATTTAATTAATGCAGAGTTTGCGGCATAGAGCCCATACAAATAATAATTGTGCACTTTGTGATAAAAGCATCACCACATTTTTACCACTGATCGATAACCGATATTAGGCCACTTCAAATTCTCGCACCTTTAGGAGGGGAGAGGGGGCAAATTTATAAAAAAAAAATTACTTACAACGGAAAAAAAATATTAAAAAAACAACGGCACTTATACAATATCGAACCATATCTTTTTTTTTCAAAGCAAAGAACTCATTCTTTAGTTTTGTGTTTAAATTAAGTTTTTAAAATAAATAGATTTTTGAAACAAAAGTTTCAAACAAAAAATTTTGAAAACAAAAATATTTGTGTGTATTAAAATTTTTTTTCCAAAATTTTGTGTTATGATGTAATTACCTAACTACTAAATTTTATTTTATTTTTTAATGCTCTAATTAGCTTTAAGTTAGAAGTTAAAAACCAGAAGGGAGTGTTTTAGTTTTCTATTTAAATATGTATTATTCAATTATTGAAAATTACAAAAAAAAAATGCAAAATCTTGTTTCGGTATTATGTTTAAATGCATTGATGCTGCTCTATTCATCATCTAATTGAAGTCGTAAAGAATGGTCCTTACTTAAACATCGCCGAATTAAAAACCGACATGAAACAGTCTAACATAAGAAAATTATAATTTTTGTTTTATTATTATTTACATTATGCATCGAATTGTGTATAAGGAATTTATAACTTTACTGTAAAAATAATAATAAGTAGTAAGTAAGTAACAAACGCATTTATTAACAAAATGTTTTTTTAATAATATGTGAATTTTAAAGCTATGGCTTAGTTTTCAGGCTGGTTTGCATTATAACACATATAATTGTGTTTATAATTTTAAAATGTTTAATTAATTAACTTTAAAATCAAAAACATTAATTAAAAATAATAAATATTCCCTTGTATTATATATATGTATTATATAAATGTATTATATAAATCTAAATTCATGACACTATTTCATTATTATTTATAAAATATAAAATATAAAATATCAAATACTGTTGCATTAATTATTTATTTATTTATTCCGTTTATATTATTGAAAACTATTCATAAAAACAAATTCTTTTAACTAGATACATATTTATTAATGTTTTAAATAAATACATTGGCGCAAAATTATAGTCAGCCTAAGTTTAAGGAATTAACGCCACACTTCTTAACTTAATTTTAACTTTGAAACAGTTCTCTAACTTTAAAGTAATTATAGAATCTTTCTGAAGTACTGACAACTAGTGTGGGGTTTAAAACATTTCTCTTACTTATTTGTGCGGAACACGCCTTAAACAGTGACAGTTCGCGCAAATACACCTTTTTATGTGTCGTCAAATGTCATCAGCCCGGAATGTGTCAATAAAATGTTAATTTTCTGTTTAATTTCAATTTTATCCGTCTTTGAAATTAAAATTAATTTAATTTTTTTAAGAATATATCGTTAAAAAGTTGATCTTTGCAAAGAATGCTGTAATGCCGCTTTACGAAATAAAGGGAATACAATTTCAGTTTCAAACAATTCAAAATCTTCGTCCTTTGAAAACATTTTGCAATTTTTTTTTGGTTTATAGAAAATGACAAATTGACAGGAGTCAGAGTGAAGCAAGTGTGACCCTATCAAAATTAAAATAGGGTTTTCATGATTTTAATTTTGATGCAAGTCTTTAAAGATAAAGTGTAGTATAACTTGTCTATAATTGCTAAAAATGTAATTTTAGACTAGTGTCAAACTAAATGTTATTTAGCTTCGAGTTAAATGGACTATAATTTTGCGCCATTGCTCTTAAAAGAATTCTCGTGTTATATTTTTTCAATATTACAGTTGATACTCAATATTTTTCCATAGTTTCACGGAAATTTATTGATTATTCAAAACATCCAGTAATTTTTTCACTTTTTAGTATAGCGATGACTGCAGTCGGCAAATTCCAAAATAAGTTGGCAAATTCCTCATAAAAGTCGGCATTTCAGTTAAACTCACCCCCCCACGGCTCAATCTCTCGGTACGCCCCTTCCACAAAATTGGTTTTGTGAGGGAATATGGTTATACTCTTTTATAAGATTTTGACACAATGCTAAAAACTTCTGCAATTTGTTAAGAAAGGCCGTCTTACTTGATCAACGTGAAATGATTTTATTGCAAACGCATTTGATGTTATCGACCAACACTATAAAAACAAAATGTATCCGAATAAACAATTGTTCGCGAAAAATGTGGTTACAAATCTTTCTGCGACGTCTAACAACATAAATGCCCCTACAAGAAACAATAAAAATTGTGTTAGAAGCGCGAATTACTAAAAGAAACATTCCAACCACTTCAGAAATTATCAAACGAGTCATTAACCTCAGTTCTGCACAAAAACCAGGAAATATGTAGGTAGGTAAATTAGTAGGTTAGGTACATATGTAGGTATAACGATTTACTGGCAAGATGGACGACCTATTTCCGTCGATTGTTTTGTGTCTTTGTTGACTGCACAGCTGCTAGTGCACCGCAGAGGCGCAGATGATGTTTATGAACTTGTGACGAAAACAAACTAAAATATCGAACAAAATGTTAATGCACCAAAATTTGTGTTTGCGTTTTCGAACACTTTACTTTTGCAGGTTACCTACGGTAAGGAACTTTTTGCAAATTCAGTTTGAACGTACCTACATATATGCGAGTAGATCGTAGATGAGGTTTTCGAAAACGACAAAAGTTAATACAGGGGATTGATGTTTTTGACGTTAGCATGATGCTAGTAAAATGATAAATTCATTTCAGCATTATGCTAAGTTGAGTAAAAATTTGCGAAATTGATCAAAATGATCAATTTAATCATTAACATGTGTTTCAAATAAGAGAGCTGTATGCTTCAATTACCTATCACCGTGTTTAGACTGGGAAATTTGAGACCGGTCTGACTGGAATTCGTTGGCGAGAGTGGTGAGGGTGAGTACTCTCTTGAGGCAGCTTCAAATTATAAACATCGGAAGCGTTAGTACTGTTCCAATTCCAAATTCAAGTTTTTTCCCATTTTGTTCATTATCTGCTTGACTGCCGATGTGTTAACATCGCAGTATTTTCATATTTAAACTAAATGCAGAGTAATAGAAAATGAATTCTTGGAAAAGGAATCAAACAGAAGCATTAATAATGATTTATGGATGTTATCTGCTTTTATAAAATGCAAAGAATTCCGCTTCAAGTGAGGCGTCCTGTGTAATCACGAGAATACTCACCACGCCAGACTCAAATTTCGCAGTCTTAACACTGTCCGCTTGTGATATTGAAAGTCAGAGTGTTAGGTACCTTGTTATAAGTTATATTTTATCAAATTTTCGTCTAAAAAGTTAAACTTGACAATTTTTATTGTTTACCACGTATTGAGGCAAAGCGAACATTAAAGGCTCTGTCAAACAGAGCGCGGTCCGGCGTCCTTTGTAAAAAAAATACAAACAAAATCTCAACGCCGCGTTCTTATTTTCCCAGTATTTGTATTGACCGGACCGTCACGCTTCTCTGTTTGACTTTCTTAGAATACATATATCCACTTATCATATCCGAAAGAATTGTCTCCCATATTCGAGAACGCCCTGTTTAAGGAAAGTTATCCATTCGTAAAAAATAAAAATTTTGAGCTAACAATTGAACATAACATTACAAATATTACGATGATAAAGAAGATGAAAAAAGTAGTTAACATTTCTTTTATTTTAATTTTACAGTTCCCCAATGTAGAAATAAATGGATGTCATTGCGCAGTATACTAATACGACAAATGCAAAACGAAAGGGATTTCAATGCTGGCAAATTAAGAAGAAGGAGAAAAAGATGGTACTTGGCTGATGAAATGGCATTTTTGGAAAATTTAATTCTCAGTAAAAGGGGACCAGTACACAAAACTATAGATGCAGTTCAACCGGTTGAATGTCGTACTGATGACGCTAATACTTCAATGTCTTTATCAACTTTAAACATTGAAACTGAAAAACATTCAGAACATTCTATAGAAGAAATCGATGATTACATAAGAATTTATTCTGTTTTGTCACAAAGAGCAGTTGCTACATACGAAGCTACCCAATCACCAGCTGAGCGACAAACTGATGCTAATGAAATCGAGAATAATTCAAAAGAATATTTTGATTCAAATGTAATTAACCAAGAGAAAAATTTATTTGAAGAACAAACTATGACATTTTTCAAGAGTATTATGCCTGATATAGTAAAACTATCGTCAAAAAGACAACGTTTATTCAAACAGGATCTTTTGCTGAGACTTAATGAAGCTTTAGATGAACAAGAAATTGAGTCTAAATGATTGAAGATTATTTTAAACAAAATCTTCCAATTTAGATTATTTTTACGGAGTAACTAAAAACAAAAAAAATTAAAACAAGAAACTAAAAAATCGTTTATTTCTGTGCACATTGAGAATTTGTTCAGATTAAGATTTTAGATTTATGTAGATATTTAACTTTATTTGTTATTAACATAATACATTCTTGCTTATATTTTTTTATAAAGCATTCTAAGCAGTTATGTTTGTCTTAATTATTTAATACTTTGAGAATTAAAAAACGTAACAAAATAAATAAATAAAATTTCAATACTTGAACTCTAAAAATTCAAAAAGAATATAATTAAATAAGGATTTGGAATTTGTACCTTTTCGAACTATGTTTTTTTAATTTTTTATTTTGGAAAAAAAATTAAAAATTGAAAAGTTAAATTAAATAATAATAATATAATAAAACATTAATATAAAGAAGACTTTTAGTTTTGTTAAAACGTAAATTTAATATTTTTAATTTTTGAAGTTTAAAACCAATATTTTTAATAAAAGCGTACTTAATCATATTAGTATAAATCATTCTCGAGTTAAAAAATATATAAATATTACAAAATTTATTGACAAATTAATTTTTGACTTATTCAATGACATTTTAAATGAAAGCGTTCAGTTAAGTAATTTTCATTGAGATTTATAAGAGATTAATTTTTAATCACGAAAATTGAGGATTTAAATTTGAATGGTAAATCTAGTGATTTAGAGGGAGATTTAATATAAAGATTAAATGCTACCTAGGATTTTTAAAAATTGTCTTAGCATCTGCGATCATGTACGTGCTATTTTATTTAAAATTTTAGTACAATACGGTATTTTTGACTAGATGCCTGTGTCAGCTTACAAAAAGCATCAGTCACTGAAAAACAGAAAAAGTATTAAATATTCATATAACTTTTTCAAATTCTGGATAAATGTAACCATCACATCCCTGCTTAGTGCTTATATAGTACCTCGCTTCACGATCAGGCTTCACACCAACTCACACATGCTCTTGCAATCATTTTAATTGTACACACAACACAACGAGATTCCAGATCCAGACCCAAACACACAGGCCACACAACACAGCCACAGGGCCCACTTGAATATCATAATCGACATCGTTCATGAGTTTACTCTTTATCATTTTCATCACATCATGTACATGACTCATGAATACGAATACATACATATTTAATCAACGAGTAAATTACAGTACTGGCACTTGAATCAAATTCATAGAAATAACCAACAGTTTATTTTGTTGCGCTTGATAGAAGGTATCATTTTTTTCATTGTGTGTTGTTCTTGGGGACCATTTTCTGTTAAAACTTAAAATAAAAATATTCCGTGATGATAAACAATTTGTACTATATTAAAAAGTTTGTCGATTTAGTGAAAAACCGACCTGCAATTTATAACCACAGATTAGGTGAACACAATGATATCAAACTCATTGAACGATTATGGCAAGAAATCGCTGTTGAAATGCAAACTACACGTGAGTAATTTTATTTTGTATTTTGATTTTGTGTGTTTGTGTGTTAAAGAATACAGTACCCCCGCATAAGTACCTCTCGCTAAGTATACGTAAATTTTTTTTTACAAAGATAAATGTGGAATCGCGTAAGGTGATACTGATAGTTGGTAGTTGACAATCAAAATCGTAGCTTTTGCTGCATGTAAGGTGATTATCAAATTGACCATCGTTTTTTTTATACCAATCGCTTGCGACAGCTATTTCGGTGTCGTTTTGATACATTTTGCTTTCGTTTTTGTGATCAATGTATGTAAGTTGGTTTAGCTTCAACTCCACCATAAATCGAATGTTTTATGAAAAAAGTGTTATAATGTTATAAAAATAATTAAAATAAATTTTATTAAACGAATTGCAATGCTTATTTCAATGCTGCCAAGTTACACAGAGCAAATAATAATTGATAATCGAAAACGAAAATCAAAACAGTGACGGCCAAATATCACCTTAGCCGATTCCACCCCTGCTTTTATACAAATAAAATTATTTTCGTCATAGGTACCTATCAAAATCATATTTTCAAAATTAGAGGTTAGGTACATCATATTTCTTTATCTTTATTTATTAAATCAAGAACAGGAAGTCAATAAACGACTTTTCTTCGGTTCTCAAAAACCCCAAATTTTTAGTTAAAATAATGTTTTATATTATTTTAGTACTTTTAGTTTTATCTCAGTGCGTTAAATATCGGGTATAAAACAAATTACAAAAAAAAAAAATAGTTAGGGAAAAAAAAAAACAAAGAAATGAGATCGTTGCCTATCACGAAAGCAACATCTTGATCGTGGAATAAATCTAAGTATTTATACATGTTTTCACTGAACAAATTATGAAGAAAACCCTATCTAGAGTACCGCGGTACATCCTGAAAAGAAGATTAAACCATTCAACTGTAATTATTATTTTATATTAAACTTACATACACTCAGTTACAAAAAAAGTGGCGCAGTCAATAGTCATACTTTTTGATATGTTGTTATCATTTTGACAACCTTATCCAAGGTATGCCCAGCCGAATTAAAGCTTTATTAGATGTTCGTGGAGGCAATACCCACTATTGAAGAAACAAGGACTAGTTTAAAAAAAAAAAAAAAAAAAATTTAAAAATGTAAAATTGAAGTCTATGCCCATTTTCCTTAATTTATGGTATATTTCTAAGTTCTTCCTATTTGTTCGTTTTTTATTACATGAATGACTTACTTTTATGTTAATAAACAAAACTGTACCAGAAAAACGTTTATTTGTTTAAGTTACTTCAAAATGTTGCAAAATTTCAAGGTGCGCCACTTTTTTTGTAACTCAGTGTATTAAAGGTCAGTTCAGCTAATATCAAGCTCATTTTTTCAGGTCAGAACACAGATGAGCTCATCTCAGCTCAGCTCATATGTGAGCTAGCTCACTTAAAAAAGAGCTGAGCTCCTCTATTTTTTGAGCTTGCTGCAACCTTGGCGCAAAATTTTAAACATTTAAAACCCATTCTAAATCAACTTTAAAATGAGCGTCGTGTCTAAAAAATAAATTTAAAACGAGAGTCGGCTCTTTCTAAATTTTAAACGACATAAAGTATACTTTTACCTTAAGGAACTTATCTAACTTTAAAAGCAGCAAACCCCTTGTTTATCTTTTTAAAGTATACTTTATCGAGCTGTCATTTGTCATTTCATAACAAAAAAACAATAGGATAAAGTAGAAAAATGTTTCCCGAAGACGGAGATTTCGAAATGTTGGAAGATTTTGAGCTTATGAGAACCCAACGGTGTCTTAAAATACGAGGTAAGATTCGGGCGCCCTAGTAAATCTTCACAGTTCGGAGGATTTGGCTCATCTTCAAGTTTTTCAGGATCTTCTCGTAATCGTCTTCAATCGTCAAGAATACAGGGATCTTCTTCAAACTACGGTGGAGGTGAATTCCCTAACTCACGTCGAAGTAGTGGTAGTTTCAGGGGCTCTTCAACCAATGTTCGCTCACACCAGTGCACTTATTTTATTAAAACCCGCAAAGCGTTTACCCCAATAATTAAAATGTCGGTTCTTTTGCTAAAATGAGTAGTGTTTAAAATTTTGCGCCCTTGTGTTTAAGCCTAATACGCAGCTGATGTAAAATAAAAAATCTCATACAAAAATGACACATTTAAATCACAAACGAATTTTACGTTTTTTGGTACGCTCCACTCTCTTTTCGCACACAATTTAATTGACCGGGACATTGATTGCATTGAGGCGAAGTACGCAACTGAAGTAAAACGAAATTTTCCGTCGTCTTCAAAAAGACAGACGAAGTGATTATTAAGCGGTACTGGACAGGACTCATTTTTTATGTAGAGTTTCACCATTAAAAAAAAAAAATTATTTTCGAAACACACATAAACAAATAAAAGAACAGAAATTCATTTTATAATAATTGAGCCACAAAACACGAACTAGATAGAAACGTCTTAATTTCGCGAGCAATTAATGTCCCGGTCTATTAAATTGTGTGCAAAAAGAAAGTGGAGATTAGTGGAGACTTAGACCGGTTACCTACAGGGACTTCAGGATACAACTGTTTCACCAATGTTTTTGTATAGGAATGAAATTATTTTAAGTGCATTTGGTAAGCTATATTTGGTATTTTTGAAAATATGTCTTTTGTTCTGTCATTAAAAACACTACAATTTTTTACTTTTGCAAAGATTTCGTTTATAATTAATTATTCTGAGTAAAGTGCGTCCATTTTGATTCTTATTAATTCTTGTAAACTTAGAGCATTTCATTCTCGAAGTCATCAAATCTTTTTGTTCAAATTTAATTTTTGAACTTTCCATAACGCTGCTGATGTGAAAAGAATAATCCTAAATATACAAAAATTACACAGGCGAATCATAAGCCAGTTTTTCGGTTCTATTTTCCTTTTTGTGGTACGCTGCTTCACGACGGAATAATGGTGAAACGGTCGATTACCGATTCCAGTCTTCACATGATATTCACTTTTCGCACACAATTTAATTGCACTCGCGAAACTTTACATACCTATATAAAATGGGTTTCTGTTGTATTTCGTTCATTTCTGTGTATTAAATATTTTTTTTTTGCAAGTGGTAAAACTACAAACAAATGTGTCGGATACCGTTTTGTTAAAATTTCGTCTCTGTTTTCGCAGAAAAAAGAAAAATTGGGGAGAGTACGATAACTTTGGCGCCAAGAATTGATAACGATATTTTGTAGAAAAGTTCAATATAAGCATTTTTTACTATGGGTGGGGGGGTCTATCTCCCTCTGTTTGGGCGGGAGGGGCAATTTTATAAAAACAGTGCTAAAAATTTAAAACAAATATTAAAAAATAACGGTAATACTTACAACTAAGTTTTATATCTTTTTTTAAAGCCAATACTTTTTTCTATTAGATGTTTTTTAAATAAAGTGAAACCTATGCATAGTCTTTGAAATAACGGACTTTAAACTCAAAAATTGCGAAAAAAAAGTTAAAAAAAAACTGAAGTGTGATTTTTCAAAACTGTAAAATAAAATACTACTTTTTTTTATAAAATTCGTTGCTCATATTAATTTTAAATCATAAACTGAAAACAAAATGATTTTATGTTGTCTGGTTTTTGAGAAAATGAAAAATTACTAAAACTACTTTTTTATAAGAGTTTTCTTTTATTTTTTGTATACGGTGAATGTTGTACGTAGGTTCGTTTTTGTAATGATGCTTGGGCATCTTTAAGTGCAACAGAAACTTTGCATACATCCAACCTCGCACCCACCACACCTCGCACCTTCCCCAAATCCTATAGTGTGTTCAAGCAGGGGGGTTGCATACCTCACTGTTTATAAAACAAGTATCCAATAAAAAAGTTGTTTCAGTAATTTTCCATTTTCTCAAAAACCAGAAAACATAAAATCATTTTGTTTTCAGTTTATGATTTAAAATTAATATGAGCCACGAATTTTATAAAAAAAGTAGTATTTTATTTTACAGTTTTGAAAAATCACACTTCAGTTTTTTTTTTAACTTTTTTTTCGCAATTTTTGAGTTTAAAGTCCGTTTTTTCAAAGACTATGCATAGGTTTCACTTGATTTAAAAAAACATCTAATAGAAAAAAGTATTGACTTTAAAAAAGATATAAAACTTAGTTGTAAGTATTACCGTTATCTTTTAATATTTGTTTTAAATTTTTAGCACTTTTTTTATAAAATTGCCCCTCCCGCCCAAACGGAGGGAGATAGACCCCCTACCCATAGTAAAAAATGCTTGTATTGATCTGTTCTTCAAAAAACAGTTATCAATTCTTGGCGCCAAAGTTATCGTACTCGTGCCGAAAAATTCGTTTCACTTCAGCAACATACTAAGCTTAACCAATTCCTTTCATTAAAAATAAACCATTTATTTACATAGGTATTGTATCAATAAATAGTATGAATTTTGTTTTATTATTACATTATTTTGTATGCAATTAGATTGAGAGCCAGTTATAGCTGTCATTTCTTTTCACCGACATCAGCCCCCCGTGTCTCGTCCAGGCACTTATAAACTCAGTTAATTAATAAACCAATCTCCTTTTCAAATTTCACTGATCATTTTGTATTCAACCACCAAAAATTTTATATCTTAAGTTATAAAGACACCTTTTTTATCAATTTATCAATTGATAATTATTGACAACCGTAGTAGGGGTGATAATTTATTTTTTCTTCTCTTTATTAGCTTTTAAATGCAGAAAAAAATGGGCTTCATTACGCAATGGATTAACACGCCAAATGAGAAATGAAAAGGAATTTGAAACATTAGGCGCTGGAATAACGAGAAAGAGTTGGTACTTGGCGGATCATATGTCATTCCTGCGAAATTATTTATGCCATAAACGAACAATTTCACCTTGTAATACTAATGGGGATGGGGAATCGTTTGAAGACAAAAATGATTGCACAATGGATTACGATAGTAATTCATTTTGTTCTGCAAAGCAAGACTTCAAAAATGAAAATATAGATTCAGAAGAAATTGATAACATCATCGAAATACACTCTGATTCATCGCAAAGTGCAACTATTGAAGATGGAGGCACAAACTTTCAAGAACAATCAGAATCAGATGATATTAAAAATTATTTTAAAGAATCGTTTACTCTGAAAAGGAGTCATCAAGATGAAAGTCCAGATCAGATTGATCATTGTTTTAAGAGTCTTACGAATGATCTTAAAAATCGATCTGCTGTGGCACAGCCTTCAAATGATATCGGGAATCGTTTGAAAGAATCGTCTTATTTAAAAAGTCATCAAGATGGAAATGAATTAAAAGAGCAAAGTATAGTTTCCTCAAATAACCTTTCATTAGAAAATAAAGATAGTTATCAACCTGCTTCGGCATCGGCACAACCCTTGCCTGAAATTGAGATACCTATTAAAGTATGTCCTCATCCAAAGAGAAGTCGTCAACAAGAAAATGAGTTAGAAGATCAAAATATAACATTTTTCACGAGTATTTTACCTGATATAAGCAAACTCACTGAAAGAAGACGACGTATATTTAAACAAGAAGTTTTATCTCTTTTGAACAAATCACTAGATGAACAAGAAATGGAATAGAAACAACATCTGGATACTCCAAATGATCTGATTTTTAAATAAATTTTTAGTTTATTTTTTATATAATTTAACTGATATATGTACGTAACTTTTACTTAATAAATGTTCATAGGTACCTAATAAAAATACCTAATAAAAATACCTACGTACCTAATAAAAATATAAATATAAATTAAATATAAATTTCACCCTTTTCTACGAAATAAGCGTTTTGCCTTGATATGAAGGTGGGCTCATCAGTTAGATGACAGCTTACAAGAATTTATTTTAATTCTAATTCTAATTTTAATCAAAGTTCTGTAGACAAATATAATTAGCAGTGAGTTTTGTCTGTAAATTTTATATAAGGTAGGTATAATCAGTAAAACTATTGCATACCTATTAGTTATAAGTATGATATCATCTTATTTGATGAGCCCACATCATACCAGGGCGAAACGCATATTTTAGAGTAGCACAAGAGAGTTCGTAGACGAAAGGGCAGATGGAGAAAGGTGAGTATGTGACTGTCGTGAGGCAGTTTAAATAAAATTTAAAACATCGGAATCAAGATCATGAGTAGAGTTTGGAATTTCCAAAGTTAATTATTTTTATTATTATTAATTTACTGCTTATTATTTAAGTAGATATTTTTCATATAAAAAGATAGAGAATAGAAGATGATTTTTATATTAAATAATTTTAATAAATTTTAGAAACTTATTTGATAAAAAATAATTGCTTGGAATAACAGCAACGAATATCAAGTACGTGCAACCCAGATGTGCCTTTTATTTTAACGTCCATCTCGATAATGAATGACATTTTTTCATCACTGGATTTATACAAATGATTCACAAAGCAAAACTACAAACGCAAATGCAAGAAGGTATATAACAGCAATTGAGCCAGAAAAGCCAATCCACAGAAACGAGAAGAGTTTCATTTTAGCCATTCTTGTCTTTTTATACACTACTACACTACCAACAATCTACAATTCTACATCTGTACATACAATACCTTGTTTGCTAATGCTATACCTATCGTCGAATTGTCTGGTGTCTCATTTCCGTGTTTTTCATAAAACCAGTAGTAGGTGTATAAAGCCCAAAATGGGAGCAAAATTTATAACCACACAGATACTTTTGTTTTCGCCTTAAGAGCATGAGCAGGGAGCACTGAGCATGAAGGCATAACGGACCATGTATGTGGTAAAACTGTGCAGATGTTCTGACTTCTGAACACAGCATCAGCACTGAGCAGTGAGCTGGAGCTGGAACTGAGCACTATAGCAGTCTACACCAGCGTTACCACTTTCGTAAAAAATATCGAAGTAGATTTGAAAAAAAAAGTGAGGCAGAAAAATCGAATTTCAAAATTAATTTTTATATATACATATGTACATATGTATGTACCCATAAATCAATACAAGAAAACCATTAAATTTGGTATCTAGTGTTTAGTGTAAAGTAAGACCATGTCATTAACATTAAATGAAAAATGTACATATGTATGTACCCATAAATCAATACAAGAAAACCATTAAATTTGGTATCTAGTGTTTAGTGTAAAGTAAGACCATGTCATTAACATTAAATGAAAAAGATTCAGAGTTTAAAAAGTCTTTAGGAAAAAATACTTTATATTGGCCTTGGGATTATTGTTTCCATTTAGATAATTATATACTTTCCAATTCTTTACAGAACATAATTACCTACTTTTCGCAATTAATAGTAAAGTTAATTTCGGTAAAGTTAATTTCTGAGAACTTGCGCTGTGCTGCAGCAGCGCAAGTTTGGCAAACTGCGAAATTAAGCTTAAAATCAGAAAGTTTTTGAAACATTGGTACCTACCAAAACATTGTACCAACAAAATTCTTTCATATCTTTCTACTCCTTCTAACTAGTGTCGTGTATCACCTGTTGCATTAAAAAGGCAATGTGCCGTACAGAAACAAAGTTAAAATATTATTGTTATTATTTTTTGTTTTTTCGAAGATATTTCGCTACTAAAAAACATGAAAACATCTGTTTAAAAAATCTTACTACCGAAATAAAATAATACTGCTACTTCAATTCTTCCATTACTGTAGTTTTTGTTTTCTTCGAAAAGAAGTAGATTTGAGCATTTTTTTTCTAAAGTTTAAGTAGGTTGAGACAAAGATTTGTAAAAGGAAATAGATCTCAATATTTTGGTGATGGTGCGAAGTAGGAAGCAGATTTTAAAAATTTTGGAAAAAAGGAAGTAGATCTACTTTAATTGAAGTAAAGTGGTATCGCTGGTCTACACCATATAATGAAAATATTTGTATATAGCTCAGGTTAGGTTTACGTTTAGGTAACTACGTACTACGCAGTGTTACGAATGATGATGATGAGAGACTTCGTAGGTACCTACCTCTATCTACATACTTGAGTTGAGTTGCATGAACTGTACAGACAAAACTGTCGATGTGTAGGCTAACTGAGTTCCCCTTTTAAAATAATTTGTAGATACCTAACTTATTCAATTCACTATTCAGTTGTAAAATATTTTTGATGTGATAAGAAGAGTGTTTTACGTTGAGTTAATAATCGTTATACACATTAAATAAAACAAAATGACAACATATCCTAAATATAAACAGTGCATTACAGAATTTATAGACATTTATAGGATTGAATTTTGTCTGTGGAAAGTCAAAACAAAGGAATATCATGACAGACAATTGCGAGAAGCTGCTTATTCGAAATTAATAGAAAACTGAAAGAAATTGAACCTTCTGCCAAAAGAGAATGTGTGGTGAAAAAAATAAATAATATGAGGAGCAGTTATCGAAAAGAAATTAAAAAAATTAAAGCCTGTATAGGAACCGATGAAGTATATACACCAAAGTTGTGGTATTTTCAACAGCTGAGTTTTCTTAACGATCAAGATATTCCTAAAAGTGATTCAAATAACGATAACGATAACGATAGCGATGGCGATGTATCGATAAAAACTGAAGTAAGCTAAAAAAATTATCGTAGCGTAGGTATCTTTTAAACGACGCGACGTTTTCAGATTTGTACATACCTATGGTAGTCTGTTTTTTCATCAAACAAAAGCAAAATGGCGGTTGTGGCGGAAGTGAAGACATGGTGGATTTACATGTCTCTGCAAAAAGATAAAGGGAGAAAGAAGAAACGCAATGAAAAACTTTGCTTGTTTGACAGAGAAGGAAGACAAAAGTGCAAAGATCTTAATACATAAATTATGGGTTAGGATAATCGGTAGATTAGAAATTATAGGTAAAGATGAACATGTTCATCTTTATTATAGAAACTTCTTCTGCATCCATAATTTACTAATGCCTTATAATTTACTAATGACTAATAATTTTCGGGATATTAAGTTCGAAACTTGAATATTTTCGTGATATAAATACGTAAAAGGAAATAAACCTATTTATGAACTACAATAATATATTTTCAATAAAATTTTAATTAATTGTGTAGGTAGTATAACCACTTTCTGAAAACAAAATGCGAAAGAATTTTTCTTACAGCATTGTGGTGCGTACCAGCTTTAATCATTTTGACAGCAACTTATGAGGAAATCAAATCAGATGGTATCAGTGTACTCTTTTCGTCCTTAGGGTTTAAGATGTACATCTGTCTCATTTTAGTTTACTGCAGTTCTGCAGGTGCAGAGACATGTAAATCCACCATTATGTATAAAAACCAGTTTATTTGTCCAGCAAAGGCTCTCCTAATAGAGTAAAGCATGATAAAGACGTGGAAAGAACGAAGAAATTCTGGAATCATCCGAAAGACGATTTTTTTAAACAACTTTTTTGAAATATTTTTGAATTTTTTTTTGAGTAGGTGGGTGGAAGTGGGGCACATTTGCATGGGAAGCACATTCGGACACACCACCATCATTAGGCGTTAACACGCTAACGAAGAACCATTGTATATACATTTCTATAGAACATTCATGCTGAATAATCATCGCCTGGCCATCTTAAGAAATTTTTGAATAACAAGGGTAACAAAATATACACTTAGCATATGTAAGAACCTCCAAATGTGTTATAATACTGCTGTTGTCAAAATAACAAAATAGTAAATTTTTGAAAAATTTGGGGGTTGGGTTTATACAAACAAAATTGAGAAAAAGAATTTTTGACAACTTTTTCTTTCTGCATGTTGAAAACGTTTTACTTGTACTGTTCTGCGAACTAAAGTGCCGAGATTTCTTTATTCAGGTCATCATCCCTTTATTGCTTAATCTATAATAACTATCGCAGTTTAATCGTTAATTAAAGATTTACGATAATAATATGTAATAATAATAATTTTACTATTCGTCTGTAAGGCACACAGCCTTTTAAATGCAACAGGTGTTGCACGACACTAGTTATAACAGGAGTAGGTAGAAAGATAAGAAAGAATTGTTTTGGTACAATGGATGGAGAGCTATTTGATTTTTATTTTACATTGCATTCCTCGTGGGGGACGTCCAGCATAAGCTGGAGAGTATGCTGAAAAGAAAAAATGCTTTTGTACCCGATTGAGAATTGAACTGGCTAACAAGCAAGGTTAACAAGCAAGCACTCCATCCATTGTACCGTTGCCGCCCATATTTTTTGTTACATATTTTTTCTTCGCCAAAATAAATGTATGATATACCAAAACTAATATTCTAACCAATAAATTTGCTATAAATCACAAAAATTTCATTCAATTTTTGTTACGTCTGAAAGTACCTCACGCTTTCCTGCTCCTTATCCGATTCTGCTCCAATCGTACAACCGAGACATTTTTCTGAAATAGCAGAAAACTGGTTTTTAAGGTACATCTTAATATTTCATAAGATTTTTAAAACGATATTTTTGTGGAGAACCAAAAGTCGAAAGTACTCCACTCTCCCCTACGCCAACTCTAACAAAATGAAAGAATAAATAGGTATTCATTGTGGTTTTCAAATTTAATTTTCGCATTTTTATGATTTGTCTTTTTTAGAAATAAAATTTTGGTTAAGATCCGTTGAATTGTTTAAGAAAAAGTCGAAATTAAAAAGAAACCGTAGGTATGTCAATTTTAATTAAAATTGTTAAAGTCGTTTTCTAGGAAAACAAGTTTTAAATTATTTAATTAAGTACGCACAATAAACATAAATAATGTAATTTAATTTTTTTTGTTTTTAATAGGTAATTGACACAACAGATAATATTTTAAATGATGAAATATTTGAAAAAGATGGATATATAATACAGTCAGTTCGGCAACACCAAACCATACGACCACCTAAGAAAAGGAAACTGGATGCAGGAGCTATATCAAAAGATATACTATTGACAGTGAAAAAACATTTTAAACATCTGGCGCGTGAAGATGATCGTTTTGATCTATGTGGCAAAAATGTTGCCATGAAATTGCGTAGTGTATCCAAAACACAGATGTTAATAGCAGAGAAGTTAATCAATGAAATTTTGTTCGAAGCAGAGCTCGGTAATTTAACTTTGTCACACGAAATAACACCGCAGCGTCAACCTAATATACCGGATCTCAATTTTAAACAACAAACATATTATGATGAAAAGTTTATAAATTCTAGCTCAACTGAAACTGAAAATCTTACCGGTAGCTCCACCCAAATGCAAGTTGACCATACAAACCATAACTCGATAATGCAAGTGTTTCAGAATCATGGATATATTAAAGCAGAAAAATCTGAAAATGCGACTGATTCACTCATAAATTTAAATTGTAATGATTTGTAGATATACTGATCGATTGGCAATTGATATAGGCAATATTATTTGGTTGTAGATAATTGAAATAAAATGAATTATTACTAATGTAAGCAGATCGTATACATTTATTTACAAATATGTAATTGCCAGGAAGATGGTGTACACTTCTACAGCTTTTAAACAGAACTTGAGTTTTTGTTTTGTATAAAACAAAATTGACTTGTTTTTTATAATTTAATAAATTAATTTAAAACAAACAAAAAACAATATAGAAATTGACACACAAAATTAATTAAATAATTTCAAAAATGATCAGAGTAAGGTCCAGCTGTACAGTTAAGTCTTTGCTTGAAGTTTTTAGCTCCCCGATATCGGCTCAACTCTTGTAAAATCATTCAATTGCTTATTATCACATCAATACATGTACCTACGTACCTACCTTTAACCAGAACTAGATCTGATTTAAGTAGCCGAGTTTGGAAGCTGCAAATAGCTTAACTGTGGTTCAAATGATTGTACAACTGGCCCAAGTGTAACAAGAGGTAGGTATGTTTATATACATATGTATTTATTGAGTTGCCAAATTGCCAAAATGTTAAAAAATCAACAAGAACCATAAACCTTGGTTGCCAAATAATGCACGGTATTTAAATTGCTCTCTTTGATTTAATGTTTTATTCATATTGTTTAAGAAAGAAACATTATTTTATAATAAGATACTACCACTACATAAAAAACATTTCATAGCGATTTGTAGATAATACGAATTGCAGCAAAAAAGTATTTAATCTTTTTTCATAAAAACGCACACAATTGATTAAAAACGCATTAACGAGAAAAATCTTGAATTCAAGATGGCGATGCTGCACAAGATCGAATTTTTACCAAACTCAGTTCTATACCTAGAATCATACAAAACCCAACAAAGTTTTTAAAAGAGGAGCGTAATAGACCATATACAACAATACAACAAAAACGACATGTTCACGTTCAAAACAAATGCAGCAAACCTAACTCATAGACACTATACATATACTCCGAATTCCGCAAATTACAAATATCGTCATCCCTGGTGATTTTTCCGTCCATTCGATTTAGTTCTACTGTTTCTGAAAGTGTACAACACTGTTTCAGTGTTCAGTGTTTGTCGTTTCGTTTGAGTATTTCGCTTCGTTTGCCCTGCTATTCATTTATATTTTTTTATCAAAACAAAGTTGAGTTTAATTTAGTTTAGTGGGATTGTGTGTTATCAAAGTGAATAGTATCATGTATATGGATATAGATGACAAAGTCTTGCTTATAGAATTAGTGAAAAAACGTCCTCTACTTTATAACAACAGAGTTAAAGGATACTGTTCTAAAGTCAGTTGTGAAAATTTATGGCAAGAAATTGCAGTTGAATTGAAAAGAGAGGGTAAGAAATATTAAATTAACTTTGTACAAATAGGTACCTATACAACACTATGTTGCATTCAGATATTGCTGGTGGTTGTGTATTTTATTGATTTGTGTTGTTTGTATGTATGCCACAGAAAGACAGAACTTTCAGATACGAGTACGAGTACCCCTTGGCCCTTAGCCCTAACCATATCATTTCTCTATTAATTATTTTCATTTATACATACCCAGCTACATTACATTGTATATAATGATAAGAGAATAGCATAATATTCCACGTGGATCTTTGGTTTGGTGTGGCGTCGGTCGGCGTGCATCAAATGGGTTTGATAAAAGAATAAGTTCTTTCACTACACTAACCTACTCAACATTTTTTTTTTTTCATTTCGTGTGCGTGACTGTGAAAACATTAATTGATTTTTGTTTAGTGATTTAAGAGCGTTTATGGGTGGTGTGCAGTTTATTAAAATTTAAGTCACTGATTAGTGATTAGTGATTATTAATCAACTAGGTACCTACCTAGGTATGTAACCTATATACCTATATTTTTATTTGTTGTGTCAGTGAATCATTTTTAAAAATAATATGTTCAATACTTACTGCTATTTTCCATAGGTACAAAAAACTGTTGAGAAATAGCCAATAGGTAAATGAAATTCTCCATAACCCAAAATATGAGCCAGGTAGGTCGGCTAATTGGCGTTAGTAGTCGATGTGGTAGTAGTGGTGGTGAGATATTAATGGGCGCTTTGACAGATAGAACTGTCAAAAATCTGCCTTCTGGGATCTGTTTCATGACTATGTTCACATTGGACGTACCTATACTCACCCGACGCATTTTGAGTTAAGTCTTTGCTCTATATGTTTTGTCCCCTTCCCACTTCGTAAGAAAGAACGGGGTTTTGCGTCGAGATTTTTAGATTTTTTAGAGGTATTTACTTGTCTCGTCTCGTCTCGACTTATCATGAGCAGAACTTAAATTTTTTGTTTAATCTTGGTTAAGAGTAAGGATTTTGTTTAGCAAATAGGTATTACTTATTAACGAATAGGAAGTTGAAGATTATTAATTAATTTCTTAATTCCTTAAGCGAGATCTTGGAAATTAATTCGAAAGTTTTGTCGAGTACTCTTAATGTATATTGTATGTAATGTACATATGTGATGTATGATCTATGAAACAGACTCCTGGCCTCTGGGGCCTGTTTCATAGATCATACATCAGAAACGAGCTGTCAAATTTTGTATGGGAAAGTTTTCCCTCGGAAGATATAAACTTTCATCACGAATTCAATGCGGAAAGTGACGATGTAAAGATGAAAAGAAGTAAAGTAGCGATTTTTGTTGACATTTCACGAAGGCGGGAAAATTTAATTGCAAATTTTACCAGTAAGAAATAGTTTTACAAGTACCCATTCCAAATATTAAGAAAGTGAGAATGAATAAAAATAAATAAAAAAAAAACAAATGATTATCAAAAATTCAAAGTAGCTCACTCAATATCTTTCATCGCCATTTTGTCCAGTTTTAAGATGAGAGTGACGTCATAATGCGATTTATTCCAATTTACGTCAATAGTTTTCATGGGGCGTTTATGAGAACGTATGATATAAAGTTTCGATTTTACATCAAGCCAAAATTTCCGTCGTTAGATGAGTACCCTTAATTTGTTTTTATACATATGAATTTTTAACGGTTTGTTTTGTTTCTTTTTTTACAAAAATGTGAAATTATGTTGAAACCTCAACGCACTCTAACAGGCTAACGGTACGTCTGAGTAATAAACAATGGGGCATATTCATAGACACTGTCTAAGTTGTTTTTAAGAAAAACTCGAGTTTATCCTATCTAAATTACATTGCTTAAACCAAGGCTAAGCAAAACTGTAGTTTAAAAACAACTATGAATATGCCCCAATATGTATGAATTTTGTAGGTCTTAAATTTTTCTGTCGTAAAATTTCAGTTAAGACGCATGGTTCCCGAGATGTAAGCATAATTTTGTTTTATTTCTTCAGATTGTCAAAAAGTATGCGCACGTGTTCCATGTACAGCGCGTGTTGCGCTGCGTGAAGCGATGTGTGCAGGAAATCTGCACATCTATTTCAGCCATTAACATTGTAATACATTATGTATATTAAATTAGTTTGTTTTATTTCTGTGAAGCTGAAGTGAAACTATAAAACAGCGATCTATCAAGCAAAATGGCTAGGCCATATACGTAGGCTGTAACTGACCAAACAGACAGACACGACTTTCAATATCAAGAAGAGATTAACTTAAAACTAACAACCATAAGAGTAGAACATGACGCCAAAATGGGGTGTAAAATGTTGCTGATGGAATATGAAATTTATAAAAATAAAAAAAAGCTAATTACCCAAGAAAGAACCAAGTCATATAGTGACACACAAATGGTTATTTTATACAGAGTTAATTAACATTCACGCATATTTTAACATTTACTTTCAGTTTGTTAAGTAAGAAGTTAGGTTAAACCGCAACTAAAATTAATGCAGATCAATATAAAGCCCAGTCAAAAGGAGATTATTATTTGAAGCTGCCAAAGTAATTTGCAATTTGTGAGATCCGTAGTCAAGAAACATCTAGATTCGAAGGTAAGGCGAAATGACTCGCCTTAAGACCCAGTTATATTGCATGAGCTAAGAACGACGCATGAGGTGTGCGATCTGAATCGTACTTACATATGTAAATTTGACAGCTGTGGGCATTTGACAGTCCGAAAAAAAATGAATGGCACTTTACTCAAAAAATTTCGTATTTGCATTAAATTATCCGATTTATCAATAAATCAATAAATTTATCAACAAATTATGCATTTGTGTTAAAAACAAATCAAAGAAACTGAAGATTTTCACATGATAGTGTTTTTTATAAGCATGACGAAACAGATCGTTTAATTTTGATAGTAGGTCATGCTAGCTCATGCGCATTATAGTTCTTCCTTCACTCACTTTCTTATCTCACTTCATTTCCCAAAGCGATTCATCTATTTAAGGTAGGACTATAATGCCTACTGACAAAATTAAACAAACTTTTTCGTCATGTTTACACAAACATGGTCTTTGAAGCTTAAATAGGCCACCCGAAAAGGCGGTAGATAACTACTCTATCCCAGAACATAAGCTGAGTAACGAGCGTTACTTCCGTCAAAAATTGAGCAAGTTAAGTGGAATTGATTGAAGATGAGATGTTGGGACTTGAGTTTGGTTCCAGCTCAAAACATACTTAAGCTACCTACATCTCCAGGGCAGGCAATCTATGTGGCTTTATGGAGTAAAGTCAGAATGTGAAAGTTATACAGTTAAGAGTCTTTCCTCAACTAAACGACGTTTTAGGTTTGACGTACAATAAACTTAGCACGGGTGTTGGGAGCCCTACAGTTTGTTCCAGAGGAATGTCCTTCATGGAGTTTAATCAGGATCATTCTCTACCCAACATTAGGCTGGTTCCTTGTGGGAGCTTCGTGCTGGCTGTGGTTATCCAAGCGGAACCACATGGCATTGCCATGCAAGAGATGTAGATCGACCTCGCTCCCTAGCAAGATGTGTGGAAATACCCACATGTTCACAGAATTGCTACTGGGGTCTAATTACTTCAGATCGGTGGTTGACGTCTTAATTAACCCGTTGTGGGTTCGCCCACCGTGGGGTTACCTGCTTGAACAGAATGCTGTAGCTGTAGCTGTAGCTTGTAGCACTGTCAAAGTAGAGACAATGCCAATCCTATAATTTTCCCAGAATGTGTAGTTGCAGCTGTAGCTGAAGCTGTAGCTAGCTTTTCAATGAAAGGCGACTTATCTCACTCACTCCCTGGAAGTTTGAATTAGCTGAATCTTGATGACCCAGGTATGTCGCACAAATTCGTTATTTTCGTTCTCTGGCAAACTGAGCAATTTTAAGCAATAATAAAGCTACAGCGTTATAACACGTTACAGTATTATTTGATTATTTAAATGTACCTATAACACTATTATTTCATTTAAAAAAAATTGTAATATGTTTACTTCTATTTTTCAGTTGCCCAGTGCAGAGTAGTTTGGTTTCGATTACGTTCTGGATATTCTAGACACCTTATGAATATGGACAATTACAAAAATGGAATCGATAACAAAAAAAAGGGAAACTGGTATCTGGCGGAAAAAATGTCTTTTATGGAACCGTACATGAGACAAGTGTTGTCCCAACGTACAAGAAATGTTCTTACAAAAAAAGAAGAAAATAATGCTTCATCAGATGGTGGCGATGAAAATTCATTAATTCATCCATTTGATTGTAAAATTGAAAACAGTTTGGACGGTGATACTATTAGCATAACAACACATGACTCTGGACCATCGGAAACTCAAACAACGGCTAAAAATCCTGTAACAGTGAATGTTCCTGAAGATTTTAAATTTATGAAAAAATGTCGGGTAAAAATATCTGTTAGCGATAAAAATATTATGACATTTCAAAGGATTGGAAGAGAAATAAAAAACCCAATAATGCCTAATTTTAAGCAACTTGAATTGTCACGAGCTTATTCGAGTTTGCCAGTTGAAATCTCGCCAGCGCCATCAAAGTTAGCGGTTTTGCAAGAAAAAGATGAAGCGTCGCATTATCAAATGGACAAGCAACGTTCAAGTAACCCATCAACATCTAAAGAAATTAATATACTTAGCGTAGAATCCAATTTTATAGAGCCTTCAGATGAATTGAGCTTAGAAAAAATGTTAAAAGAAAAAATCAATGCATCTCGAAATGAAAAAGACACACAATTTTCAAACTTTTCAAAATTTAATAAAATAATTGATTTCCCGCGTATAGAATCCAATTTTACAAAGTCCACAACTGAGTTAAGCTTAGCGGGTTCCAAAGGAAAAGTCGCAGCATCAGGAAATGAAAGAGACCAACAACTCTTAAACATTTCAATGTTTAATGAGGGAGTTGATATCCCGCGTGTAGAATACAGTCTAGCGAAGCCCTCAGCTGAATCAAAAGTCCCAGCATCACGTAATGAACGAAACAAAGATGTCTCAAACATGTTCATTTCTAAAAGAACAAGTGAAAAATTCGCTGTAAGAGATAACAAAATCCCTAACATACAAATTTCTAAAGGAAATGAAATACCGCGAGTAGACTCCAGCAGTTTTACGAAGCCCCCAACTGATTCCAGCGAGCCGGCTGTAAAGGAAAAGGATGCGGCACTATTGTTTTTTAAAAGTATTCTTCCAGATCTAAAAAAATTATCCGCGAGAAGATTACGTTTATTCAAACAAGATATTTTATTAGATTTGAATAAATATCTAGATTACGAAGAAAATGCCTGACATTAAATTAATACGATGAATTATATATGTACATTTGTATGTTTAGTTGAATTTTTATTTTTGTATGCCAAAACTTCTGTGTCATGTTTAATATACGAGTAAAACGTTTTCGACACGAGTTTATACCTCCTTGTATCGAACGTCAAGGCAAAAAGTTAACGTTTTAAAAATTGAAAGCAAACATGACGTCTTTCACATTGCTAATGCAAAGCAAATGTCCAATGTGAAATTTCAGATGTATTTGGCTAGCTGTCAAATTTACGTATGTAAACTGCGCTATGGAGCGCTATTTACGTACGGAGGCGCAAGTTAACGAAAATTGTATGAAACTGAGGAATCCGACATTATAGGCGCACTATACAACTTGCTTGTATTCGGATAAATTTGTAAGGTCACGTACGCATTTTTGTCGACTATGGTTGACCGTTTAAGCTGTTTTCGTTTTTAAGAAACACTGGAGACTGGAGTAGGTATATATTCTTTTTAAACTACATTAGGGCGATTAGGGGTATTCATCTAACGATCTAAAACGACACGTAAGCCAAGTGTTTTTACATCGCCGTAAACGAGCTGTCAAAATTTGTATGGAGAAATTTTCCCTCAGAACAGAACCTGTACATCATGAATAATGAATTCGATGCGGAAAGCGACAAGGTAAAAATGTAAAGAAATTAAGTCGATAATTGTTGCCTTATAGTACCTTTAATCGCAAGTAAAAATTGATGAGAATAAAAAAAATAAATAAAATTATTTTAAACAGAAATACAGGGTATATCACTTAATATACATGAGTTGCCATTTTGTCCAATTCGCAGATAAAAGTGACGTCACTATACGATTTACGGAAAGATGTTTTTACATCAAACGTAAATTTACGTCGTTAGGTGAATACCCCTATAGTTTGTCAAAAAACATAGAGTACTTAAGGAAACAGCTATATAGAAATATATAGGTATATTTATTTTCTCTCTCACTCCAAGGCATCAAAAAACGTTAAACGAAATCCTTTGTTGGAAAACAAATTTTGATTTTTGCAAGGAAAAGAGATCGGTCTTCCACAAAATATAAAGAAAAATTATCTTGGACTAGAATTTCTTATTATTTTTTGCTACTAATCAATTAACAAATAGTTTCTTAGTGTTTTAAACAATAATTCGATACTTGAAATAAAAAGTAATATTTGTTTGTTTATATTTGGAGTGATATAGGGAGTTTTACCATCTTGTCAAAGCTCACACTATGGTGAAGACAGATTGAAATATGTATCGCGCTTTTTTCAAACTGTCAAACTCAAGATCTTGGAGAAAACAATTTGGAAATAATTTTTAAATGCGGTATTCTTTTTTGTGTGAAATTTGTGATTTCCGTGGCTTAAAAATTTATTTTAATGAGCAAAACTAACAATTTTCACAATTTTCGCGCACAAATCTTTAAAATTCCTGCTTTTGTTTTCAATCAATTTTTCAACAATGATAAAAAAAAATCAGCTGTTCACCATACTGCTGTTTTTGACAATTCTGTGAGAACGAGAAAGAGATATATCGTTGTTACCTAAAAAGCCCTATTGTGAATATCATTTCAAAATGACATTTAGATAACCTCGTGTATATTTTTTTTATAAATCAACTTTTCAGGATTAAAGGCTTTGGAAAGTAGGAGTAACTTTACTACGTCATCAGAAAGAGTTTAAAAGTAAGGCTTCCTATGGTCTAAACCCGCTAAGGAAAACTGTAGTTTGAAAACAATGCTTAATTGTCTCTCTTTATAAAGGGTGATTTCCAATGTCGCGTTGGCGTTAGCGCCGCGTACGTTACATTTAACCAGCATTACGGGAGCGTTGAGATGACAGAAGAACTCAAGTGAAAAAGCATTTTAAAATCATTTTTGTATTTGTATCAACAGTTCTTTTACTTAAACCGAAAATATATCGGGTACAACTAACCTCGCTTTCCAACCCCGCATGGTTACGGATCTTGTTCATCAAGCGCAAAAGTTGAAATATTTCATCTTCTGCGTCGCGCTCTCTTACGTTAAGTTGGTTTGCGTACCTACTAGTGGATGCCAAATCGTAACGTTAACGCTCAACGCGTCATTGTAAACACATTACACAATACATGAATTCCTATAGCCGAACTTTTGCGTTGGCAAAAATTACTCGACGCCCAACGCGGCATTGGAAATAAGCCTTAATAATCTAAATAAATGATAATAGAGAGAGCAACGTTGGAAACGATATCGTTCAATCGTTTTATTTCAATGGAGATATATACTTAAATATTTTTTTTGTTGGTGGATAATTTTTGGGTTTTCGTAATTTTAAAATGTGTGTTCACCATATTTTATTTGTATTGATGTGTGTTACCATTGTTTGATAATTTTTGAGTTGTGGGCGGCAAAAAGAAAAACTAGAAGTATTTTTTTCAAAGAAAAACACTTTTTTTGTTATTTTTTTTTTTAATCAAATAATAAAAAAAAACGAGTAAACTTTTTACTTATTTTACTAGTTTTACTTTTAATTTTTTTTTAATTTCTCAAAAACTAAGATACATTTTGGCATCCGGTTTTCTGTTTTTGACTAAAAATTAATAAGAGCATTGAATTTTGAAAATAAAAATAATAGTTAATTACATAAAATTTTGAAAAAAATTAGTTTAAACATTTTTTTTTTTAAGTTTTTTTTTTTTTAATTTTGAGTTTGAAAATTAATTTTTTTAAAACTGTTCATTTAAACAACTAAATTTAAAAATTATATAAAAGAGTAGTTTTCTGGCTTTCGAAAAAAATATAACAAGGCTTTGTTTCATTCACCGTTGTTTTTAAATAATTTTGTTTTCTGATTTAAGTCAATGTTTTAGAAAATCGCCCCTCCCGCCTAAACGGGGGGAAATAGACCACCCTCCCATACGATTTTTTTATTGTCTTAACCCTACCTACACGCTCAAGCTTTTTGGTGCATCTTATACCAATCACCCTGTATATAATTCTTTGTAAGAAAACACGGATAAGGAAAAAATTCAAATTGTTTTAGAAAAAACTTCTTCTTAAAATTGATAATTTTATACAAAAAATTGAAAATTTGTTTTCGCAGTAAGAATTTTTTCTTGAACCAACAATTTCACAGTTTTACAGAACTGAAAATTCGTCAGATAACAATTTTATTTTCTAAGTATAATGGTAGAGCTCTTGATTTTGCCCGGGTATTAAGCCAGTAATGGGTACCCGGCTACCCGAACTCACAAAAGTGCTAATAATTCGAATTCAATAGTTAACGTAAGTAATTTTAGCCTTTAATAATCATAACATAAATTCTAAAAATTATAAATATATAAACACACATAAATAATCTTTCTTTTGAGAATGTCGGGTACTCGGGTACCCTTGTATTTCGGGTAATCGGGCACACGGGTACTCGGGTAACCTGGTACTACCCGGGTGTTCGGGTACTCGGGTTTAAAGAGCTCTTATACCTACATATATCCGTATATGACAAATGATAGTTGATTGAAATTGTTCTTTAGAGTTATTGTTTTCATAGAGTTTTAATGGTTAACCAAGCAACATTGAATGGTTAATGAAAACTCTGGTAACCATATATTCTCTGATTAAAATTTCTCTGAAAAGACCAAATCGCTGTTTACCGACTAGAATAATGACCTAACCATCGAAATTCAGCTGTTTAACGTAAACAATTGTAAACATAGGTTATCTTATTCAAATTTTGTGCAAAAGACAAAATCTATGGTTACGAACTGAAATGACCCATTGTTATAGTTAACCAGAAAAATCCTATCAGGATATCTGGATTTGCATAGACAAAATCATAACTTGAGGAATAGATACCAATTTCGACATTTTTTTTTATAGCAAGAGGTAAAGTACAGTAAATGAAACATATTCATAGTGGTTTTTAAACTACAGTTTTACTTAGCCTTGGTTTAAGCAATGTAAATAAGATAGGATAAACTCGAGTTTTTCTTAAAAACAACTTAGACAGTGTCTATGAATATGCCCCAATGTGTCGTTCATGCAATGGGAAAATAATTCGAAAAATTGAAAGCAAATTTTACTTTTGTACTCGAATTCGTATTTGTATTTTGTATTGAATTCGGTACAATTGTATCGACTTTTCCATGCCTGATGGATAAGATGCATCTCCATGCAAACACAAAAAAAATCATGAAAAAGAGAACTCTACTCTTACTTTAGAGGGAAAACCGGTAAAAAACATGCCTTAATTTAATCTCAAATTCTCAATCGACTCGCAACTCGCAGTGACGCAGTGTTGCAGTTGCAGTCGATGTGAATGTGCATGTGTCTCGACGGTACTATACTACGGTACCATATTTTTGTTTTAATTTGTAGGTTTGTTATTTTTGTTTTCAAATAATTAAAAGTGTAAGTAATATGTTTTTAACCAGTGCGTACGCGATGAGTGTTGAGGAAGAAATGCCTTTCATTGACAAATTTATTAATTTAGTAAAAGATCGCCCAGCTATTTATGACTACAATTTATACGACCACCATAATGGAAAACATATTACAGGCTTATGGAATGAAATCGCAAATGAAATGAACATCCCAGGTAATTTTGTTTATTGGTTGGCTAATATAGTAACAGTAAGTAAGTACATACATATTACATACATACCTATACCTGTTTTGCCTTTAGTTGGTTGAGTGAGAATATGTAATGTAGCTGTATAATTGGACATTCCTCTCTATTGATAACGCATGAGGCAGCCAAACAAAAAATGTGTTTAGGTGTTTCATGTGGAATATGTTTTTATTTATTCTGGTTGTGTGTATAATAAGGAATATGTGCTGTGTGCAGGGTTGAGTTGAGGGTAGTTGATTTAGATTTTTTTTATTTGTTTTATACTAAGTACTATTGTATATACATTTCTATAGTACTATCATGGAGCAGCGCCTTTACCGAAACGTATGAAACACATTTTGGGGTTCTTACATTTACTAAGTGTCTATTCAGTTACCCTAACAACAGTCGTAAACAAAACAAATCAATAATATTGAAAGTATTTTATTGGTTATCAAATCCATTTCCTTGACAAAGGTCGTAAACATAACAAAAAAATCTTATATTATGTTTACGACTGTTGTCAGGCTTACAGAATAGAAACTTAGTAAATGTAGGAACCTCCAGATTCACAAATTTCTTTAGATGGCCAGGCGGTGATTATTCACCATAAAAGAACTATGGAAATATATATACAATGCTAGTACGTACAACATTTTTAAGTTCTTCTAGGATCAATTAAGAAAGAAGTTGCTATTTTACATAATATGTAACTAACCCTTGCCTTTCGTTTATTTTGCTGGGCTTTGCTTATGACATTTTTCGCTATGTGCAAAGAGACAGAGAAAGGCGATTTCTTAAGGTAGAACTAAAATGCGCATGAGCTAGCATGACCTACTAACAAAATTAAACGAACTGTTTCGTCACGTTTATAAAAACATGTTGAATAATTATATAGAACTTAAAACAGAGATTTCCGCATGTTTGACATGTTCATTATGTGCATTCATCATCTACCTCTATTCAGATCTCACAGTACATTAAAAACTCATGCTTAACGAAACTCAACGAAACTCAATGCGCATATGTTCATTATAGCCAACGCCATACAATTGTGTGCAATGTGTATTCGCTCATCTACATATGCGATTTTGACAGCAGCTCACGCTTACTTATGCGCATTACACTTGGGTCAAAATGTCAAAAATACTAACACAACAAATGCACCTATTATTGACTAGATAGCGTTAGTTTCTATATGGGTTTCTATGAAAATTTGTTGTTATTTGTTTACAATAAATTTGTTTACAATAATCACCGCTAATCTAGCTATCATCATAGTTTTTACACATAGATAAATCATGTGTGAGTTTCAAATACTGCTCGTAGGATGTCGTTACTATCGACTTGTAGTTTTTTTTACTCTTGTAGCAATTATTCTTGAGTGCATACAAATGTATGCAGAGAATTTTGTTCGTTTCGGTTTGTGTAATTTTCGTTAGAGGGATAATAATTACTCGATATGCTCATTTAGCGACATCTACTTCAGTAAATTAGAAACCATCTTTATTCCTCTATGTGTATAAACTCAATGCTATCATATTAGAGGAATCGCCGAATCGCCAAAACTTAGATGTATGTATACATATCTTACATTTAGTGCTATACTTATACGTATGTATCTGCTGCCCCAATTTACAATTTTCACACCAATCATCATGTAAATAACCTACTTTATTTCACTCCAATATTAATTTTTTGTTTTCAGTTTCTAAATGCAGGCGCAAATGGAGTTCATTGCGTGTTTCGTTTCGTCGACAATTGTTTAGCGAACAGAAAGCTATGTTGGACGGTAAAAAGAAAAAATCACCTTGGTTTTTGACTGATGATTTGTCATTTTTGCGAAATTTTTCACACGTTCGACCTCGAAAAAAAAAATTATCACAAACAAATTTTGAAGATCAGCGATACATATTGGACTGCACCACAGACGATGGTAAAGTATCTCTCTGTTTTTGTCAATTTAAAAACATAAACTTTGAATCTACATAATTAACATTGAATAATGCTACAGAAAATACGATGGAAAATACGACAGATTTAAATGAAGCGGATGTCACGCCATCACTTCCTCAACCTCAACCTGACATCACAAGTTTCAATTTTTTGAAGGAAAGCTCATGTGCAAAGATAAGCCATGAACAAGAAAATCGTTTGAAGGAAGATATATGTGCAAATTTAGGTCAGCAAGACGGGTGTGAACTTGAAGATCAGACTTTAACGTTTTTTAAGAGCATTCTACCTGATTTAATAAAACTATCAACAAAAAGGCAACGTTTATTCAGACAAGATGTTTTGTTAACACTTAACAAATCACTAGATGAACAAGAAAATTTATAAATTAACTTGTACATTGTGTTTATGATTACCTATACTTAAATGAACTTGTGTAAGGTAAACAGGTACCTATTTTTTATGAATTTGAAATAAAAGGCTTATGACAATAAAATTCTTAAAATGAGTAGTTTCTTAAGATTTAAAGGACCGACCCATATAACGCACTGGTGGCGTTGCGTTAAAGCCGACATCGCTGATGGATGGGACAAATTGAGGCGATCCATAATGCCTTGCTTTCAAACAATTTGTATGGATTGTTTCAATTTGATTGTGATTGGGCCTGCACACACTAGACTAATTCATCTAAAGGAAAACCGGTTTTGTGGAAGAGAGAAGTAAAGTGTGCAGTATGAAAAACACTGAAAACTTCTACCAAGTTTGAAGTGGAAGAACGAAGAAGAAAACTAATACACACACAACTTTTTTATTTTTGGGGCTGCAGAGTATGTGCGTCATCTCATCATCTGGAGACAGCAATACCTAATACAACGAAACGAGGTTCACGTAGGTATACGTTTTTTTCATCCAGTCTAATTCATCTAGTGTGTGCTTGAAGCAAGTACTGAAACAGGTTTTCTACCCGGATGAATTGGTCTGGTGTGTGCAGGCGCATTGTTTTTAGTTGAAATTTGCGGTTGTCGCTAGGTTGTTATTTTTTTTTTGCAAATAATTTGCATCAGTAGATGTTATTATGTTATGTATACTAACATTTATTTATAATTATAATAATATAATAATTCTGGTTATCATGTTTACCTATGTATAAGTGTGGAGAAATATGAAAACTCCAAAAATAAATTAGCTTCAGTAGTAGTTAGTAGCTTTAACAGAATGGTGAGCATGTAGATGTAGCTTGTAGCACTGTCATAAAAAGGACCTAAGACTGCTTTTAAATAAAGCAACTTCTCCGTTGCGACTTGCGTCGATTTTGTTTTGCGTTGCTTCCAAGTCTCAGCATCACTTTTAAACCTTGCAACTGAATGCAACAACTTCTCCCCAAAAAAACCTGAAATGCAGTTATTTTAGCAGCACTTCAAATATAACGTTCACAAAGTTTTATTAATGTCGTTAGAGCCGTTTTCAAGAAAATTTGAAAAAAATTAAACCGTTATATGGGGAGTACCCGTTATAGCCGGGCTATGACAAAAATTCACTGAAGAATCAAGAATCATTGATGACCATACATACCAACCATATCTTTACACAGCGAGTCGGTCTGTCTGTGCCTATGTGCGTACTTCTTTAGCACTTGAAATTGGCGTTTAATTCGTGAGGCAACTTTTTTACAAAATTTATTAAGAGCTAGTTGTACAAACGCGGTTCGATGTGGTTCAAATTTGTAAGCCCAAAAACGGTGGGTTAAATACTTGAACCACAATTGTACAACTATTCCTAAGTAAACATCGTTTTATTAAATAACCGCTCTAACGGTTTTGAAATTTTTTTTTTGGTAAACTTATATTTTGCATACCTAATTTGATACTGGCTTGAATCTTTGTAAAAAGTAGTTTAAGAACTTTTCTTCTTTTTTTCTTTGCTACAAGAGCAAGTTCGTGCGACCCAGTTTTGCACTAGTTTTTCCTTTACCAAACATTTCCATTTGTGGAATGTTTTTCTTTTTCATCAATTATCTTGTTTACTTATTCAACTAATTAATAAATTCAGGGATTTTTATTATTGTCATCCCTGGTTGATTTCCCAACAATTCACTTGGGTAGCGTCAGATTTGTGTTTAACATTTGAATATTTCCGATTTCCATTTCAGTCGTTCAGTGGTTCAGTGCAATGTGAGATACTGCAAGTGTTATTGCTGAACAACTGTGTAGTGTATATATGTACATTCTGCTGTTTGTGTCGGATTGTTGACTGTCGATTTGACCTTTTATTTTGGATTGTTAGGCTTCATTCATTAATATATGTGCTTAGCTTGGGTGTTTTTTTTTATTGTGTATTGTTTTGTCGCTTCTGAATCGTTGGCATTGGTACCTAATACCTATACATGTATTTGCTTTTCTATTTCTATCAAAACAAGGTTGTACAAGTTGAATATTAGTTTTGTCGTGTGTTGTTTTGTTTGGTGTGTACCTACCTACTTACCGCTTTTTAAGTTAAATAAAATAAAATGGATGATGAGAACGCGAACGATATATTAATAGAAGCTGTGAGAATGCGCCCGCAACTTTATAACAGCAAATTAAGAGGATATAATTCTAAAGATTGTCGCGAAAAATTATGGGCTCAAGTTGCGGACATAACTAAACAACCAGGTATGAACGTAGGTACATACTTACCTAAGTGCAATAAATTTCTAGGTATACTTATTTTGTATTGTTGTATTGTATGTTAAAATGCATTGTTGACCTAGTTCTAGGTATATGGTGAAAGTTTAATTTTTACCATTTTGTGTACCTATACCTATGCATCATGTATGAGTGGGTAGGTATGGTATATAAGAAGGGGAAAGGTATTTCGTATACCTATAAATACCAATGCTAAATACCTATACCTTAGCATCCCTAGTGAATTAAAGGGGAATAGTAGCTATTTTTTTTTCAAACCCAATGTTTTTTAATTTATATCAGTGTAGCCACTTTCATTAACAATAACAATATATCGTACGACACTTTGGCATTTTCACTTTGTTGTTGTTGTTTTACTTGTGACCTTATTTTCACTTGTGACGTAGGTAAGCACCTTGCACTCTTTTTCTCATTGGTTGGAGTAAAGTCATAACAAGATTTCACCATTTAATAGGGAGTTTTACCATCTTGTCAAAAAGTATGACAGCTCACAGAAGACAGATTGAAATATGTATCGCGCTTTTTTCAAACTGTCAAACTCAAGATCTTGAAGAAAACAATTTGGAAATAATTTTTAAATGCGGTATTGTTTTTTGTTTGAAATTTGTGATTTCCGTGGCTTAAAAATTTATTTTAACTAGCAAAACCAACAATTTTCAAAATTTTCGCGCACAAATCTTTAAAATTCCCGCTTTTGTTTTCAATCAATTTGTCAACAATGATAAAAAAAAAATCAGCTGTTCGGCATACTGCTGTTTTTGACAATTCTGTGAGAACGAGAAAGAGATACATATATCGTTGTTACCTAAAAAGCCCTATTGTGTTTTGACAAAAACACAACAACAAAAAGATAAAAAAAAACCAAGTGCCGTAATCTTTATTCTTTCGTTCATGGTAGGTACCTACTAAAATTGAAGTGGATCGAGATCGAAGCCGGCTAATTCACTGTGCACAATTCACTGTATGGACAATTCAGTGTGCACAATATACTGTGGATCACAATTCACTGAAGAACACAATTCACTGTGGTCTATTTTTTCGAACACAGCTAATTTACTTCGCGTTTTACAAAATTTGCATTTATGTAAATTTAAATCTCAAATAGATAATATTTTTTTTATTTTCTTACATCTCAATAGATATATGAAACTTTGAGCAACTAATAAAAAAATTAATCAAAATTAATATCTTTTCTAACACTGTTTAAATTCTATCAATACAATCGGAACCGAAATCTTTTTATTTTCTTTTTTTCTATGAAGGCAATGATTCAAGAAACAATATATGTAAATAGAATAATGTCCAATTAAATTCGCGCGCGCGAATAGTGCACCACAGTGAAATGCACACAGTGAATTGTCCATCACAGTGAATTGCCCCACAGTGAATTGTGCACAGTGAATTGTCCATACAGTGAATTGTGAACAGTGAATTAGTCTAGACCCGATCGAGATCATTATGAAGTAGGTAGCTGGTAGGAGATAATAGGGTGTCACCCTAGCGTTTTAAAAAAAGAAAACATGTTTTTAAAACATGACACATCTTTTCTGTTAGCAATTTCGAGTTAGGGGCCGGTTATAGCGATCAGGAAAAACCATCAGAAAAAGTAGAAACAAATGAGAAAAGGAATTTTTTCCTAATGTGCGGCGATCAGTAAAAATGTGTCACTGGACAGGCTGTTTTCCTGATTGAAATGAACACGAAAAACTTTTCCTGACAGAAATCTGTCAGTGGAACAAGTAAAAATTTAGCTCAATTAATTGGAACAATTTGTTTTATTTTTTTAAAAATGGCAGTCAGCTGATACGAAAAATTAAATTCAATTTTTTGCAACAAATATTTCGCACGTTGAAAACAAAAGTGGCACTAAACAAAAAACCTAGTTTTGAGATATGGCCATTTAAAGATTTGGACTTACTTCAATTGTCTAACCTCGCAGAAAAAATATTAAAATGGTGTGTTACTTTGCCACAATATAGTATATTTATCTTCTTATAAAATGGCATTTTAAGATTACAAAAAAAAAATCATGTGTATTTAGAAAAAAATTGCTTTTTGAAAAAGTTCGGTAGGTATAGTGGCACGTAATTATAAATAAAATGAAATTTTATTATTGTTAAAACGGCACTAAACAAAATATGACTGTTATAAACTAAATGTTTTTTACGGTTAGAATAAAAGAAAAATATTGAAAAATGGCTTTAAACCAAAAGTGTCTGTTAAATAATTTTACTGAACATAAAACCAATGTTTTTTTTAGGAGAAAACCGACGCTAAACGAATTATGACATTAATGAATTTACTTTTCAGTATCATAAAAACTCTTAGCTTAAAAATAAATCGACACTATGCAAAAAGTGTCATTTTATCTTTTAGCAATTGAGTGATTTACGTTAAACTCAAAAGTGGCACTAGCGACCTAATGTGAAAAATAGACGAAGTAAAAAAACGAATATCTTCACAAAAGATGGGTGGTATATATCGGAACCTAGATGTCACTATAACTTAAAAGTGCTAAATTTTGTATAGTGCCACTTTTGTTTTCAACGTGCGATTTGTTAAATTGAACATTTTTTTGGCACAAACAATTCTCTGAGTTATTTGTAATAGATAAGTGTAACATTTTGTTTTAAATCAGATGAATTTATGGCTAATTATCGACTTAGCATTTTTCCTGATTCATTTTCCTGATCGCTATAACCGGCCCCTTGCCTAATATTTGCATTTCAACAGGAAAAGGTTAAAAAAGATCTTAATTAATGAATTAAGAGAACATATTCTCTTTAAAAGAGACGCTCTGCTCTGGATTCTGGAAACCCTATCTCTATTTTTTTTTTCAAGCAGAGTTTACTACAGTTTACTATGTAAGCTACCGTAAAGTATGCTACGTAGTTAACGTAACAAATGTAGTTTTTTATTGAGTTCGTGATATTTAGCCAACCCTGGTTAAAACATAGATAAGAGAATAACATTCTCTTGTCTATTGGTTAAAAGAGAGCGACCCACTACTAATTCTCTTGTCTATGGTTATGGTGCGGGTGCAGGGCTGCCAATGCGTATTTCAGTAAATGCAGCATATCGCCAAAAAAAAGTAGGTTTGAAAGAAGTGTAGATTGAATAAAAACAAAATATTTATTTATTTTTGTTTAGTTAAAGGCAGCCTTCCAATTTTTACTTGCTCTTTATGTACTATAAGGCAAGTTATGCATTCGTAAAAAAAAGTTTTGAGATAACAATCAAACCAAACATGACATTAAGATGATAGAGAAGACGAAAAAAGTAGGTCCGGCAATTCTGTCTGTCTGTCTGTCTGTCTGCCTGGATGTATCGACACCTGCAGCCTAATCGGTTGAGCCGATTTTCTTCAAACTTTGCAGAAACTATTTTTAGTGAAATATCCCCAGAAGTTTTTTTTTTATTTTTGACCTAGGCATACAAATAACGGTACCTACCATATAAGCGAAATCGATAATTCTATTTTACTCGAAAAAAATACTATCAATTTCGATAAAATTTTATGTGAGTGACTGTTACCAATGGTGAAGTCTTTCGTCTGAATTTTTTTTCAGAATCCGCTTATTAAGGGTACTTGACATGGAACCGTTTTTTATTACTCCGACTATCTTTTGAACGGCTTAAATGATTTTAACGAAATTTAATATTCTAAAACTACTGCTATAACTAAAATAAAATTGGAAACAAAATTTTTGAAAAGTTTTTTTTTTTTGGCAAAAACCGATAATTCCAATTTTCTCGAAAAAAAATACGCTCAATTTCGATAAAATTTTATGTGACTAATTTGTTACCAGTGGTGATGTCTTTCGCCTGAAGGGTACTTGCCATAGAACCGTTTTTTATTACTCTGACTATCTTTTGAACGGCTTAACCGATTTGAACGATGTTTATTAGTCGAAAACTACTGCTAAACTGAAATAAAATTGCAAAAAAAAAATTGAAAAAAAGGAATTTTTGAAAAAGTTTTTTTTTGCCAAAAAACCTATAATTCCAATTTTCTCGAAAAAAATACCATTGTATATAAATTTCTATAGTACAACCATGGAGCAGCGCCATCTTAAGAAAGTTGTGAACCGCACATTTGGAGGTTCTTACATTTACTAAGTGTCTATTCTGTTACCCTAACAATAGTCGTCAACAAAACAAATTAATAATATGTAATGTATTTCATTGGCTCTAAAATCCATATTTCCTTCACAAGAGTCGTAAACAAAACCAAAATCATATATGTTTACGCCTGTTGTCAGGGTAACAGAATATACAACTAGTGAATGCACGAACCTAAAAATTTGTTATTCACAAGTTTCTTAAGATGGCCAGGCAGTGATTATTCAGCATGAAAATACTATAGAAATGTATATACAATGAAAATACTATCAATTTCGATAAAATTTTATATGAGTGATTTGTTGCCAATGGTGATGTCTTTCATCTGATTTTTTTTTTCAGAATCAGCTTATTAACGGTACCTGCCATAGAACCGTTTTTTATTACTCCGACTATTCTTTGAAAGGCTTAACCGATTTTAACGAAATTTAATATTCAAAAACTACTGCTGTAACTAAAATAAAATTGCAAAAACAAATTTTGAAAAAAGGAATTTTTGGAAGTTTTTTTTTGGCAAAAACCGATAATTCCAATTTTTTCGAAAAAAAATACTATGAATTTCGATAAAATTTTATGTGAGTGATTTGTTACCAATGGTGATGTCTTTCGTCTGAATTTTTTTTTTCAGAATCAGATTATTAACGGTACCTGTCATAGAACCGTATTTTATTACTCCGACTGTCTCTTGAACGCCTGCACCGATTTTTAAGAAATTTGATATTATCAAACAATTGCTAAGCCAAAATAATACTGCAAAAAAAAAAATTGAAAAAAAGTAATATTTTGAAAAGTTTTTTAAATTTAAAAAAAAAATTATCAAATTTGTAGTATTTTGCTACAAGAAAAAGTTCATGCGACTCAGTCGTGCAGCACAATAGCAAGTTCGTGCGACCCAGTTGTGCACTTTATTTTTTTTCTGGAATCAAAAACGCGATCAAAACTCAACATCTTCATCGTTGTTCATTTCTATATTCTTAGCCGTACAAAACCGTTTTAAACACTGCATTTAGGAACTCAATATTTGTTTTATTTTAACATAATAAGGAAAACTATTAACTAGTGGAAGGATTGTAGGATATTTTTCAGTTTGCATGTCTTTTGGATTCAAAAGTTCTTATAATCCAACTTTCTGTCAGTTTAACGAAATGCATTTTACTCTGAACAAAATCTACTTCCGGTTCCTTTTTTCTATTTAATTGTTTCTCATACAAAGCTCAGTTCACATTAAGCAAATGACTTTTTATTTTACAAAAATGAATCAATATAAAATGAAATTTTGACCGTAAAAAAAACGTAAGTCAAACGAGTAGAAAAAAGTTGCTACATAGCAAACGCATGTAAAAACATAAATGAAGTAGATCTTATACATATGAAGTAGATTAGCAGCCCTTTGCGGGTGCCTTGCCTAGTGCCAAGTGCCAATACTGCCATAGACAGTAGGTTAAAATTTATTTGTGTTTAGGGTGAACAATGAACATATTTGCTTCGTTGCTGTACTGTACACAAACTTCTCTATAGGCTATACCGCATCTAACTTTTATTTTGACTTGCTCATACATATGGTTATACCATAATTTTTCATATTATGTACATATAACTTGATACCTATACTTAAATCTTAAAAATATGCATTTTATTAGTTTTAATGTGTTTATACCTTTACAGTTGCTGAATGTAGAGTACAATGGTGCGCATTACGTTCTGCGTACGCTAGAAACCTTAAAAAGATGCAAAATAATGAATACGGAATCAATAAAAGGAAAAAGTCGGAATGGTACCTTGCGAAGAAATTGTCTTTTTTAAGTGAGTTCATGAATTCAACTCCACGGGAACGGTTCAACCTTTTCAGAGAAAAAAAAGAAAACAATATCACAAAAGCTACTGCCGATGATAATTCATTTTTTCCTACTTCTCCCATTGAATATAAAAATGAGAACATTTCTATGGAAGATGTAATAAGCATTGCGTCTGACGATTCTCAATTATCACAAACTACAGTTTCTACTCATGAAGGATCAGTTTACAATGAGACTCTTTTAAAAAAAACTGAGTGTGAAGATACCCTGGCAAAGTATTCAAATATGAAAAAATGTCGGGTTGAACTTAGTACCGAAGATCAAAATTTTGTAATACCTCAGCGCGATATAAAAGAAAGTAAAACCTCAAGCATGCAAGTTTTTGAAGAAATTCAAATGTCCCCGACCGAAACAAGTTTTGATGTCTCACAAGCCAAAGAAGAAAAACAGACTTTTTTAAATAGTCCCCCAGTTGAATACAAATTTTCACGCAAGATGTCCCCAGATAATTCAAGAATGGAAGTCTCAACGGAAGAAGGTCCAACACAGATAATTGTTAGGAGCCAAATACTACCAAAATCGAGTTTGGCATTTGAAAATACTCCTGTATTGTCAAGCTTGTTAGTATCTAACGAAAAAGACGATAACTCCAAGTTTTTCCAGAGTCCGAGAACTGAACCGATTTTTGTGGAAAAAATACCGCAAGCTGAATTATGTTTTGTAAAAGATAAACCACAGATTCCTTTGAAGGATACCCGAACTGAGTTAAGTTTGACTTCTAAAAATTCTCCAGTTTTATCAAGCTTGCTAGTCTCAAAAGAAAAAGTGACTTCAAAGTTTTCGAGCAATACTCGAACTAGAACAAATTTGGAGAAAAAAATAGCTCCAGCTGAAGTAAGTTTTTCAAAAGAAAAAGACTCAACATCGCAGTTTCTTGTAAGTACCCAATTTGAATCAAATTTGGCATCATCAAAAGAAGAGGAATCAACATATATGTTTTTTAAGAGTATCCTTCATGATCTCAGCAAATTATCTGATAGAAGACTACGTTTATTAAAACAGGGTATCTTACAAGATTTAAATAAATATTTAGATAAAGAAGAAAATGATGTAGCTTGAATTTTTTCTAAGTTTCACATTTTTATATTTTAAATCTGTTTAAGTTTTAACAAATTGACGAATAACTTTGATTTTTATTAAAAACAGTAGTCATTCATTAAAGAAAATTTACATAATCTTGTTCTTAAAAATAGTAATATGTGTGTCAAAACTGGTTATTTATCCAGATTTATTCATGAAATACAGAATTTGTTTTTATCTCGGATGATGATTTTGATACTAATGTTCTTATTTGATACTTAACTTGGTCAACTATATGATACAAAACAAAATGCGATTTAGAAGAGTATATTATATCTCACCTAAATATTATGGATGCAGAGAATCGGGTAACGTATTCGTATACCATTACAAATATCAATATCATATACTTATGGAGAATCTTGGAAACCATTCAAATGATACAAGATAGGTACATTTCTTTATTTCAATAGATTTGTACAATAATATAAAGATAAGATTAAGGACTTGGCTTTGCTGCCGTCTGCCTGAATATTTAACTTATTAGGAGGTTCCACCCGGCATCAAATACATAGGTAAGGTAGGTTCGTAACACGAATTTTAAAATTAAATTTTTACTTTTGTTTATGGGCGGATATTTAAATGGACGTACTGGAAAGTCTAACGAGGACTGTAAGGAATACCATGATAGCCAGTAATACGGTATTGGTATAAGTCATCCTTAAAATTCCCAGATTATATAGTGTTTTCATGTTAAATAACAATAATCAAATCACCAATAACGTGGTTTTTTTTCCGAGAGGGCTCACAGAGAAAAAAAACAAAGTATTCTTAAAGATGAAGGACATTGGCCTCCAAATTATATACTTGCATCGTCAATAAATATAGCTACACCGCGCTTCAGCCGTTATAGAAAGAAAGTTCTCAAATGAAGAATTATCCAAGAGCATTCAAAATAATGAGAAATATAAAACAGTAATATGTATAAATTTCATTATGTCTTTCCGAAATTCTGACGCTAAATCGGGTACCAATACAAAATCACATTCACATCGAAGGCAACCACCGCACGATGGTAGAATTAGGATCTGTCATTTTTGAAAATTATTTTGACCAATTTAGATTGCCTTTAGATTATTTTGGATGAAATCTGCTCATTCTACACTTCTACACAAAGACTGGTCGACTACTGCAGAACAAGAAGGCTGTCGATATTAATTGAATATGTCGCAAACGCACATCACACAAAATGGGGTAGTAATGATATAAGAGGTAAGACATTTTTAGAATTTTATCATCAAAAAAACATAAGGAATGTCGAAACCTTTGAAAGTAGGGTAAGAAAAGAAGGTCAAAAATAACTATTTAAATAATGGATTGGAGAGGCTCCAAAAGTGAACCCTCAATGTCTGAAGTCTGACAATAGAATATTTTTTTCCTTAGAAGGCCTTTCAAAAATGAATATGAAATTTATAAGGTTACAAAGGAAAGTATAATAGAAACTGAGAAGGAAGTAATACTATATTCCCACATAAAAAAATTCATTACTTAATAGTTCAGTATTAAAAAAGTTTCAGTAAATCTTTCGAAATCATTCATGAATTTACTCAGTTTCCCATACAAATACACGATTTCGAAATCATCTCAAACACCTCAATTTTAACGCTTTGAAATTCCGTTCCATTTCAAGTTATTAATGAACAAAACTAACAAAAAGGGGCTGTTCCTCGGAATGCAAAAGAATAATATACATATGGCTTTCATAAGCCAGAAAGAGAAAAACATATAATATCTTTTCTTATTCTTTTGAATAAAAATGTCAAACAAAATTATCCCAATTTGGGTGTGAACACTTCTTAATTTCGAAATTGAGGCGCGATTTTGAGCTATATAGGCGGAAGCATAGTAAGTCTGTTTCCAAACTAAAATTTCGTGATAATTTACATGAATTTCTGTGAATAAGCGTCCCCGTAGTAAACATTTCTGAGAAATTCGCAGAATAAAGAGCTCAATTGAGAATAAATACCCCACCCTGCGAATTTCATTTTCATACATTTCGGGCAGCAAAATGTGGCTGTCGCCTGTCATAAATCAGTTTGATATTTGTCAAATAAATTTAAAAAGAATGGAGTTGTATCAAAAAGTCGATTTGTCGCGATATTTAAACAAAAGAAAATAGTAAAATTAAAAGAAAGACAGCAGAAATTACTGTTTTTGTTTGTTGTTGTTTTTTCTTCATGTAAGATGGTAGGCCACTGGCTCGTTTTTTCGTCGAATGCAAACCTAATACGAACCCAATGTGTTTGACCGAGGTTGTGAAACCCAATATACAAACCCAATACAGACCTTACCGAATGAAACCGCATAGGTGAGAAACGAGCTACCTACACAAAAGAACAAAACTAGAACCAACTAGAAAAATGCTACAATAATACATTTTGCATTACTATATTTCAATAAGATTGAGAACATGTCCCACAGCTGCACAAGGGTTATCCTTAACTTGACTACATTACATTTACTCATTTAGTTCTGCGAAGAGTGCAATCATACGGTTCGCAAAAGAGGGAACTGGATTAGGAAAATGTATAGGATTTAGGGAATTTACTTGACATCTCTAGAGACAACATAGTTATTAATTACAACGTCTATAGAAATCTGCACTTATTATTCGAGAACTGCTGATGAGACTGGGTTCAGGAATTTTTGTACATGGAGGTCCGCTAGTATTTTTATCGTTGACATAAACGTAACAGATAAGCTCAGATAACCCTCAAAAGAAACTACCGGTAGAACAACTTTCCCATCATAATTTCAGATAGTCAAGATACATTCAAAGCATTAAGTCGGCTAAGATAATTGACTGTCTGTTTGTTAAACAGTTAAACAGCAATCTCTATAATTTGTTTTTTGCTTGGCAACACCGTAATAGATGCGATTACAATTACCTTACGCGATTCAATCCCTGGTGGAAAGAATGATTAAAGTTGGGATTCAATGAACTTGGCCGAAATACCCCAACCCTATTGCCGAGTACGGGAAAATGCGATGATAGGTGTGTACTTACATCACAAACCAAACACATCTCTTAGGTTGCCTTTTACAGAGGGAACTACCCTCTTTATAAATACACGCACCCAATATTAGTTAAACATTTTTTTCCAGAAATCAGATTGGAGGACTCAATCATTCAGGTGGCAAAATAGATCTCTATAGGTTGCATTGCTCCTAACCCATACATTAATTTATTAAACATTGAGGAATTTAGAATCATAATTTTACTTTTCACTGCCCAAAAATGTATTGTATGAAATATTAACTTTTTTGCTGATGATGAGTATTTAATTATGCGCTAAACCATATTTTCCAACAACAACAATGATGATATCCCTTAAACAAACAGCAAAACAAAGAAGTATCTGTCTATAAGGATGCTTTTACTTTGCAAACAAAGCTGCTGCAACTCAACCAAGCCAAACAAAATTATAACAAAAACTAAAAAAAAAAAAATTGAAAATCGAAAGTGGCTTTTGTTTGTTAAGATAGAAGAGAAGAATTATTATTTTCCAATTAATAATTCCCAGTTTGACTTTATCTCGGATCCAGGCAAACGAGAACAATGGCCATTCCTCAAACAGGATTATAATTAGAAAACGTGGGAAGATGTCCTGCTGATGAAGCATTATACGTTAGTTGTCTTCCTTATCTATCGTTTGCTTTAGAGATATCGCAAGGACTTAATAACAAATGTTTCATTTGTGGTAACTTTATTTTCGAAGAAGTAATTTTATACTAAAATATAACGAGGCAACTTCCAGGACGCAATATTGCACTTTAGGAAGTGATTTTTCGTTTTCTAATGGCAGCCAGCTTAAAATTCTTGTAATCTTCATTTATGTTATGCATCCTTTTTGAACTTATTTTTCTCAAGTTTGAGGAAAACTATTAAAGTAAAAGTCGTTTCGGATGCTAAAAAAAAAAAACTCGTGTAGCGAATAAAGGATATACTTTTTCATCCCATCATGTATGCATAAATTGTATCCTTTTTTTTGGTTTAATGTTGTCGAAAGTGCTTTTGAAATTTTCCTTATCCACAATGTCACTTGCTAATGGAAGTTTTTTTTTTTTGGTTTAGCTTATCTATGTATGTGGAGGACGACGCATGAGTCATGACACGACATGGAAGACGCGATGTTGGATGGAATGACAGCTGAACATGGTGTGCATTTTATAAGGATGTAAACTTTGCCGTGTCAAGAGATGTCACGTTTAATTTCCTTGTGATGCCAGTTCAGGAAGTTATCCCATTAGTTTTTATATCGCCGATTGTAGTAAATTTTCATTTTCACTTTCCTGCATGACAAAGTGCTCTTTTAATGATCTTAAGTGGTATGCGTTTCGAGGAGATTTTTACAAAGTTTGAGTTTCTGTTATAGGTAGTTTTTAACATAACTATTTGATATATGAAACTATTATCAAACGTTTATAGAGAAGTTTTGAATCCACAACCTGGAGTACCTAATACATTGTGGGTGCTTTCGATTTGGATTCATATGACGTGTTGAATTATAAAATGGTTGTGACTGTCGGAAAACTGAACGGTTCGAATATGTCAAAGTTAAAATAAATTTTCAAAGGTATATGTATGCATAAAAATAAATATCATTCAATCCTAACATGATATTTTTGATGGAGAAAGAAGATGGTTGTTGAGTGTTTCAATTTTACTATGAAAGCTAACACAAGATATATATGACGGGAACGAGACATTTTAATGTTAATGAATTGTTGTCTCAAAATCAATGATTCGTCGATTAATTAACTGTTTTCTGCAACAGACTAGCTAGCTATATGAATTTCCTTTGTGGTGCAAAATAAGCTCACACGGAATTATTGCAATTATTGCAATTAGAAATTTTGTAAGATCTGGAACGGAAAATTTACCTGAAATAATTCTGAAGCCACATTGTAGTTTTTATGAGAACAATTCTAGATTCTAGAAATACCCTGAATTCTTTTTGTAATAGTTGTTTAAAGAAAGAATTAAATCAAAAAATTAATTTAGAAACAAATTGGGTTGTATGTTTTATCTCAGTCACAAATCTCATTTTTCTTAGCAAATGCCAACAAATAAAATTAATTTGCAAAAGCAGACATTGATATAAATTATCATCGCCTGGCCATGTTAAGAAACTTGTGAGTAACACATATTTAGGTTCGTGCATTTACTAGTTGTCTATTCTGTTACCCTGACGATCAAAGTGGTGCCCCAGGTAGCCAGACGCCCCCAAAGGGCTCATAAGGCAATTGCTCTTCCATTTCTTATTTTTAAGTATAACCAAACAAATGATACATCAAAATAACAGGTAAGCTCTCCCTATTACAAATATATAGGTGCCAGATGATTTAAGTGGTGCCCCACGTAGCCAGACGCCCCCAAAGGGCTTCTTGGTGTGGACTTTACCTATATATTCGTAATGGGGAGAGCTTGCCTGTTAAAAATAAGAAATAGAACAGCAATTGCCCTATGAGCACTTGTCTGACACCTATATATTCGTAATGAGGAGAGTTTACGTGATTTTTTGACATATAATTTAAGTGGTTATACCTCCGACATCGAAAAAGGATTTTTCGCCCCTTTTGGGAGGAGTCTGTCAAGATGAAGACACCCTTTAATCGGTAAAATCACAGTTTTCAACCCCTCACTCCCTGCTCCAGCACCCAAAAACCCTGCCAGACGACTGGATTCGATATCACATACATATACGTGTATATGAATTTTGGTTATACCTCCACCCCCAAATATGCTCTCGGCTCTTAGACTATAATCTTTGAGCAGAAAAAAAAAATATTAATTCTAAAGTTAAAAAAACGAAAAACGAAACGAATTTTGGACCACAACGCGCGCCACTCGCCTGAAAATTTCGTTTCACATTAGCAGCCCACACCCTCTAGACTTAGAAACAAGTGTCTCGACGAGCAATATTTATTAAATTACCATCTGTCACTTTTAAAACAAAGAAATATAGATAGAATTATATAGTGACTATTGGATATATCTCAGCCCAATAACACCGAAACCAGTAACGTCTAGGAGAAGGTATTTATAGTAAGGCTAAGTAAGACATATGTAATAACGGTATGACTTGTCATGAATTGACATTGACCAATGACCATACAGTGACGGATGGTATGCATTTTCGTATCGGGTAAAGTGGTTTTTAATAATTTTAATAAAAAATCATTTTATGCATTCTCTGAAAATTTGCTCGTGGGGACGTGTTAAATAGGTTCCGCAAAACAAAACTTTACGAAATTAGGCCATATTAATTTGTTAATATGACCTTATTTCACTTTGCATTAGTGAAATAAACCCATAAGGTCAAATAAGTTTGTGAAATATAAAAATATTTATAATTCCAGCGAATTTAAATTTTTCACACCCCAAGTCGATTTTTTCTTGGCTAAAATTTTTTTCGCTACGCGCTTGTTTCTTTTTTCTGAAAACCAGAAAGCTGCTCTCTTGAAAATGAAAAAGGAGTATTCAATCGCAATTTTCGTTTTCCATATTCTAGTGCCAAACGCGACGCTCGTATTTCGAAACAATTTCACTTTCAAATAGGTACATTCGCTAAGTAAAAAAAAAAATATTGTTATCAACTTAAGGAACGCTTTATTCTTCTGTTTTCTTGGCTAGTTTAATGTTACGTTGTTCTTATTTCACGGCACCGTTAAGTATTCATATAGGTAGGTTGAAGTTCTATCGCATCATAACTCAGACTAGGTACATAATTTTGTGTTTCCAATTTTTTAAATGAGATTTGAAGGACAACATAGAACAGCTGGCATGCAACAAATGCTTACCTTAACATTACATTTCGTCAAATTCGGTCCAGAGCTTATAAAGAACATCGAAGTTAATAAGTGCGGCACTATGGAACCTCACCTTTTATAGTGATGAAATAGTCCACTATAACACAACACAAATTTAACACATTCAATTTTTTTTTTAATTTTGGAAATTTTGTACGTTCGATAAATCGATCCATCAAAAATTTGTCAATAAAATGACATGCTTATCTATTGCATTCTTCAACTTATCTATAGAACAATGAATTCAAATAATTTCATAGATTTATCAAGGCACGTAATATAACGACTTTGTCAAACCCTTTTTGTTATTGACTAATTGATACAATAATTCCCCAAACTTAACTCCGATTCAACAAATAATGTAGACGAATTTTTGATAAGCACGTATCTAAATCGCACTCGATTGCTATACTTAATGGAAGTTGAAAACTTACATATACTTAGGACGTTTCGAGGTTCGATAAAATATTCTTCTATGTCTAGACAAATATACTCATTATGCATTATCTATATAATTATATAGAGGTAGTTCTTTCTTTGTACGTAAATGACATTAGTTACAAAAGCTAACAACTTCAATATTATTTTTATTTAGTAAATTTCTATATGTGTGACAAAGTCACTTGCACCACCAGGTGGTCTCACTGTTAAATCTAATCAATTTGCTGTCGGTTCTCACGTAAAGGTAATAATTGACTCGCACGTACGAATTATCGATGCAAAGACTTATTAACGTTTATGCTAGGAGACTGTGACTTCTGGCACTTGACATTGAAATGTGTTGTGGAAAATCGGGAATTGGCAGTATAATTTATAAAGTGGGGTAGAAGTGGATAAGAATTTAAGTTTGTTTTTTTAATAAATATTTAGATATATGTAGGTAGGTATGAATAAATTGTATTTTATAGCGTTTTCATGGTGGGTGGAAAAAAACAAAAGCAGTTTTGTTTTTGGTATTTAAAGACAAAAACATAATTACAGCAAGTCGTTATTTTAACAAATTAATTCAATAATTTCAAAAATCATTTCAAAGTACTTTGTTAATTTTTCAAACAAAATGTTCTTAAATCCCAAAGTTGTCTCAGTGGCATTAATTTTTGCAGTTTTTCACAATTTTTGACACAAAGAGAACTTTCAAATAAGATTATCTACGGATGTGTCCGCAAAGAATTTGTTAATTTACATATATTGAGTTGAAATTAATGGTTGAATTTAATAAAAGTGGAAAATCATAAAATGTCTGCAAAACACTATAGTTTTTAACGAAAATATCCTTAAAGTTAGTTTAAAAGTTTAATGAAACTGCAAAATATGAATAAAATGTTAAATTTTATTATTTATGGATCCACCATAATTATTAGAAACGTCAACATCCGCCTTGGCATGCCATCTGATCAACAAGGATTTTCAAGTCTGCCCAGTAATTGTTCAGTTTTAAGGCCTCGAAGCTCTTGGGAGTTGACACATTGGTTTCTATTTGCATAAAAACGCATGACCCATAATATCCTCCAGAGATTAACAATAGGATTCATACCGGGACTTCGAGCTAGTGAGCCGAAAGTTGTATTGTGTTTTGCTTCGAACCCGTTTTCCAGCCCTCGAGAGATATTATGCTCGTCTTGCTGGAATATGAAGTGGGTTCCGCATAACTCTTCAGCTTTCTTGTCCCTCATATCCTCGAACAGTTCAATGTTCATTTTTACAAACGAACAACTTGCCCAAAAATTGAAGCTACCCCCACTAAGACGATGATCATATTGGACGTACTCATCCGACGCATTTTGACGTACGTTTAGTCCGCCGTGTTCAGTCAGACACAAAGTAGTGTGAACACAAAGGATTTACGAAACCATATACGAAACAAAAAAAAAACAAAATATGTGAAATGAGCTTAGATGCTTACAATTTTCTTTTATACTAATGTTTAATTGAAATTTCTAATCAAAAGTCACCGAATTTTGTGAAAACTTTCAAAATATTGGTGCAAAAAGCGAAGAAATAAAAAAATACAAATGTCAGAATAGCAAATGTCAAAATGCCAAAATGCCAAAATCTAAAAATCTGGACGCAAAACCCAGTTTCTTTTTTACAACGAAGTGGGAAGGGGGCAAAACATATAGACTTTTTGTTTTTACCATTCTTGGCCCCTACTAAAGTGAATTTCATCAAAATTTTCTAAATTTAGTCTAGCTAGCATTCAAAGGTGTCTTACGTGTCTGCTAGAAACAAGCAAGTCATAGACCCTGATTAGACCAGTCCTTTTTCCGTACGTTTCGTTAGAATGAAAGGAGATTTTATACCGTACCCAACAGTATAAAGTTGCCTTAATAAAAAAATGAGTACATCCATGGATTCCTAGATGTAAGTGTTCAGTTCTGCTTAAAAGCTTAACAATAAATTAAAAAAAAAAAAAAAAAATACAAAAAGAACAAATTGCCTAGTGAATTTTTTTAAATAGTTAAAAGGGTTTCTGAAATAAGCAAAATGTAAAACTGCCAAATGTTAATTCCGAATATTTTATTACAATTTTAAATATCTTTGTTGATAAAATGTATATACTGAGTTATGTTTACACCAAACACCAAAAATTTCGGAAAAACAACACGTTTCTTCTCACTGCCGCAAGCACTCCAGTCGGATTCTTATGGGGACTTTTATTGGTTATCTACAGAAACCCCATTTAGTGTGCTAAGTTTCAAAACTGTTGGATTCATTTCTATTTGAAAACCTTAATTGACTGGACTAACTTAAAATCTTAGCAACCATTGATGTGCCCCACTTTTTTTTAAGGCAATGTGTAGGGAATAAAAGGACCTTTTATTTCACAGCAAATGGATTAACTAACAGATGAGGGTATAGATTATCATCATTTTTTCACTTCTTTAAAGCTGTCAACCCTATAGTTGGTCCCACTTGAAACTTACATATAGGTAGCCTATATTTTTTTCAATTCTTTATGCAGCATATGGTCAATATTAAATTTTCATTAAATTAAATTTACATATTTATGTTGTTTTATCTTAAAGATACGAGGGAAACAACATCGCCTGAGTTTTTGAAAACAATTTTAACAAAATTATTGTTCAATCAATTACTTTATAATTTTTCGACAAACAAAATGAATTGTTAACCGCTATACTTCCCAGCTCCAGTTTGAGCTCCGCTTCCATTGTGTTTATCCTTTTGGATTACTTGGGACCATCACTTTATCAACCATTCTGATATTTACTTTACCTCTATAGGTACTTTATGTTATAAGAGCTCAGCTTCTTACTTTATTAAAAAAAAATCCCCTATACCCTCCTTGTGTAACATTTTGGTTAAGTTTACCATACCACTTTTATGTTTGATAAAATTAAAAAAAGCTATTTATGTTTACCATTACCAGAGCCCATAGGTAGAATAATAAAATTGTATCTTTACTTACTTCTTTTCATCGTTCGACAACAAATGTTATTGTTTTCGATTCAGCCAGTGAGTAAGTATCTTTAGGGATTTCGGCATACGCCCGCCGCCACCGCCGCTGTCATCGTTCCGCTATATCGGATATAACCTGCTTACGATTTCAATATCAATGTTATCTCTGTGGATACAGCTTTTGGTTTGTAAAAATAAACAATTTTACCATCCATGATGATCTCTGGAATGACAAATAAAACATTTACGCAGGTTTGATGTTTTTATATTTTCGTCAACCGTGCCAAATCAACTCCCCCACCTTCGATACATAAAAGGCCTTCTTGTTAACCCACCCACGGCATTTTTACAACCACGTCACATCACTCATTGTTGCGAATATATAGGATTGTAAACTCCTCATACCTCTCTATGACAAGAACACGTTACGTTCATCCCTTGCAAGCAGAATTTATGCAATTAGAAATTAATACTGCGTTAGTCATAAAATAAGAAAAAAAAAATATAAAATAAAATTGTATATAACGTTGAATGTTTATTACATCGCCTGTAGCCTTAATATCGTATAGAGCACTAACCAGCATCCTTATTTTTATCCTGTTTAATGTGGTTTACGACTGTCATTGCGTTGCTGTTGATGGTTTATGAGTCCGGTGGCAGTTATAAAAATGGCGGCGACTATATAAATTATTTTGACATTTTTCTGTCATTTTGAATGTTATTAAAATTAATAACCAGAAGCACGCATCACAATGACGATTGACGATGCATAGAATGATGAAATAACTTGTTACAATTATTCCAAAGAGACAATTTCAATTGCTACTGAAGTTATAAAATAATACAAGTTTTATGTGTGAGCAATAAAGTTTAACTAACGAGTCTTTCATCTCTAGAAGTTTCTTTGATTTATGTTGGTTTCACTTTGTTTTTTTATTCTTATACAAAATTATCGAAACACTAAGTTTGATTTATAGAAGGGCATTTATATTTAAAGCAGACATTAACGATTTTTGTATAACCGATATCTGCATCAGTTAGAAATGCATAGTTTAGTGTGGTTGGGTTAGGTACATAATGTAAACTTAAAAAAAATAACTTTCTATTGAAATTATTAATTAAAAATCGATTTATCTTAAAACTGCTCTAATTTTTATGCAACAATTTTATCTGCATACTTTCTAACTTAACTGCTTGAACAGAATGGTGTTGGTGTAGCTGTAGCTGTCAAGTGTGCCTTTATATATGTCTCCTAAGTTTTACCCAAGGAAAGGAGTAAAAAAAAAAATAATCTCATTGTACAAATCATGGTCGTTTAAGCGCCATTTTAAAAAATGGCTGCCAAATTGGTAGATTTTTAGTTTAATGATATTTCCGTATACCCAATTTGTATATGAGATAGAGTTTAAAAATGTATATCTCATGGATTTGTAAGATTTTTCAGAACGCCCCTTTTATTTTGCACACCACACGTAAATTTAAAGGTATAACCTAATCATAATTTTAGTCATTTTAAATCTAATTTAAGCCTATATATCAATCTAATTAATCGAACCGTAATTTTATTCATCTGTGTTTCAGTACTTATTTGCCTAATAAACTCAATTTAAACAGAATACTTACTTATTGTTTAATTATAATATAACGAACACAAGAGCTCGTCAAATTTCTAATAGCTTACTTTTCTTGTTAACATAAATTCAATACTTCAAAGAAAATCTAGGTTTTCCTTTAATGGTTAAGAACCCAGCTTAATCTATATAGTTTTGATATAAGCAAATATTTGCATATCCTTGTAAGGGATATAAGCAAAACTATCTACTTATTCTCGTGTCGTTTCTTAACGCACGCTCCCAACAGCAAGATAATCTAATTTTTACCCAAATATCAACATCCAAAGGATGTCAATTATGTATTACAAGAAATCCAGTTCCTTGAAGTAATCTCGTCACTATGGTTAATCGAATAGTTATTTCATGTTTGTCATTAATAGGTACATATATCCTTGTGAAACTATAAAAATCCTGTTTTCTCCACAACTCAAAGTAGTTATGTCACTAGCTGCCACATTAATTGGGGTAAATCTCTAGGGTGACATGTCTTCATCGCCCTCGTCTTATTTGATCGAATCCTTTTGGATATGTTTGATATGGTGTGATGCCGATATAAAAGGCACGCACATGTGGATTGTGGGTACTCAAAGAAACAAGAATACAAAACAGGACTCAACTATAAATGGAAGGGGCATCAATTAAAATTATTTATTGTGCGTACGGTGGTGGTTGAGATAAAATTATGCGTGGTACATACAAATACCTATATGTGAACTATAAGGCTTACATTTTTTTTTACAATATACGAGTCCTTTTTATGCAAATTATGAAGATATCTTGGCCTAAACGGTATCAAAGTGTTTTTTGCAACAGCTTGTCAACTATGTTAAAGCAATATGATTTTAATATTTAAATATGCGTGTCACATGTGTTTTGTGTATAGGGAGGAATTGGAAAAGTAATTAAAATTTTAACTCAAGAAATTGCAGAAAATAGAGTCGAGACAAAAAGTATATTTTTGGTAACTAATTAGATCTTTATATGATGGGAGAATATGAGTTTTCATAAAGAAAGTAGGTATAGTTACGGTACAATATTGTTTTTAATCAAACAAAACCCATTATCAAAAACATCTGTGATTTATTTATTAAAAGAAATTTAAAGAAATAGAATATGTTTTCGGATTTAGTGTGGTCCCAGTCGAAATCATTAAAAGAAGAAAATAAGATAAACATTGTTGAACCTCCAGGTTTGGAATTGTTTCATGTCGCCAGTCAACTGATGCTGGTCGTTGCATTTTGTTTGTTCCAGGCAGTGCTGGGGTCCTTTTTTGAAAGAAATCCCTTTAACCAGTGCCGAAATTCCCTTTTTTTCCCACAAATTATTTCATTTATCCCATTTTATTTCCCTCAGCAAAAAAAAGTTAAACAAAACACATTTATATGTGCAGTACGAGTTTTTAACATTTTTCTTTAACCAAAACAAATCAGATTCTTTTATTTACACATGTAGAATATATAGATACAGAAAGCAACATGATTACATAAAAAAAAATCATTCATTTGAAACATTATTTAGTTTTGTATTATATCGTAGTGGCCATTACTGACTTCATGATCTATACATTTTTGATTTTTATTCGCTAACGCTGTTAAAAAAAAAAGAAGCCAACTGAGTTTATTTTTTGTCTGTGACAGTGCTGAAAATTCTTTAATCCTCAGAGTTAACAAGTTCACCGTCGATGTCTTTATTTGAATTTTTTTCCAGAATTCTTCAATATTAAATGAAAGAAGCCTTTGCTTTTGAACTTCATTGAAGTAAGAAAGAAGTGACAGCCACTCAAATATTGCATTGGAAGTTTTAAAACTAAGTATTTTGTTTAGAATTATTAAGTTATTGCAATTTATCCTTTCTGTTAAGTTGAGAGCCATATTAGTATTTAATCCCTAATTAATTAAGCAAAGGATCTTGGATAGAAAATCTTTTTTTTTTTTCATTTCATTTAAAGCAGTCAAATATAGAAATGTTTGCAATTATTTTTTACTTCGACAATAAGTGTTTTGTCGATAGAATTCAAAGTTAGATGGGCTTGGTTCGACAGATATTCATAAAAAGGGCTAATTGAACAATCAAAGAGAAGAAAACATAGCATAGCAAATTGGAATATGGATGTCACATGTACAAACTATAATATATTTTTTCGGAAAAGAAGAAATTCTCACAAAACCAGTTGGTTTTCCCTTTGTCCCTTTTAAGGTTGGAATTCAAACAAAAAAAGGGATTTTTCCCACGATCCCCCAGCACTGCCAGGAGTCTTCAGCCGTGACTCTCGCCTCCTTGGCAATTTAATCGTATGTTTTCGACACTGATGCCATGCTATTATTTTTCCATTGATTGATGAACCACTTATGGCGGCGCCATGACAATAACGTGCTACGGTGTATTGGTGCTGCCTCAAATCGATGTCTGTGACATGTGATCTCCAGAATAATTTCAGACTTATTTATAAATGCTCAACAGCGAGATCATATAATGTTATGCACTCTTTTTATTATCATCTGAACGAACATTTGTTTGTTAAAATACTTTCACAATGTTGAATGGAGGTAAGTACCTATTATAAGTGAAAATACATATGAACAGTTCTTAAATAGTGATGCTTTAGTATTAGTATCTTCACTTTTGTCGAAATAATACCACATGACAAAAAATAACAATTTTTAAAACAAAATCATTTTATTGAACAATTATTTTCACCACGGAATTTCAATAATTCTTTAACAAAGAAAAAGATTTAAGGGCGTGTCATGGGATATGATATCTACAGTTGCTCCTGAATAAAAGCCGCATGTAAATTCATATAGTCACTGATGCACAAGTATTAACCTGTTTAGAGAATTCTATAACAAATTTAATTATTTCTAAATAAGGCTTAAGTTATACCCATAACTTTAAACTTTTCCATCTTCTATAACCAAAAACTGTATTAATATTACCAAACTAGATATTATTGATGAAAAAATCTGTAAGAAATATTATTTGTAAAATTTTAAGTATGTATATGATATTTCGAAAATACAACCGCTCCCAAAAGAACAAGATTTATATCAAAAAAGTATTTAGCATGAATTGATATTGGCCGTAGAGATATGTGAAGTAAAAATTCAACCAACGATTCTGTTCTTTTGTTGTATTTTAAGTTTTTGAATAATCTTTGAATAAGGTTCTTTGTCCGTGCGCCCTGAAAATAAAATATTTTTTTTTTTCATCAAATTTATAAACGGAAAATTAAATAAATATTAATTTTTAAATAAAAATTGTGAATTGTTATCGGAATTAAGGATTAGATGAATTCACCAATAACTGCATATGCACACTGCATTTTGTCATTCCTTGGAAATGATTTATTTGCCCACTATAGGCTGCGCCGTTATCCTGGGGGAATGTCAATGAATAATCATTTTAAAAAATATCGAAATCAAGTTAAAGCTCTCTTGAGTTAAACACCACATATACATATACTTAAAGAAGAAAATTACATTCTTTGAGCACTTGTCACAAGTCTGACATAGCATGCTCAATTGCAAACAAATTTGAAATAATGTTGTTAAATAATCCCAAAGCATGTAGTAGGGTCGTTTATTATCCATGGTTAACAGAAGCCAATAACTGTTACAGGTAAAATCAAAAAAGTAACTGCTTATTGAAAAAAGCATAGAACAACCGAAACTATCATTAAAACACTGTATTGCTTCGTGCAACTTTGTGAAGCCTTCCTGCAATGCCATCAATCTATTTGGATGTACAATCGCGCTATAATTTACATCTAGAAATTTCAATTTCGTTTCGCCATCACAATTAATAATTTGCTCAAGGTACATATGAAGGATTTCAAAACGAGCATTTATAAGTTCCAAGTAAACTTCTTCTTGAATAAAGCGTATTCTCAGTGTTGCAATTGTTGCAAATGCACCATACCAATGCAAATGTGTTGCAACTGTATACATATTGATAAGATAGCATATAATTATAAGTGAACCAGACAGAATGTACTTGACAAGTAATTTTTTCCGTATGTCTCTAAATTTAACTCTGTAAAATAATTTAAGACGAAATATGCTGTCAAATTCTTGAATTTTTATAAACATTTGAATTTGATTTTCTCGCTTTTTAATTGATTCAAGAAGTGTAACCAAATGGGCGAGAATTTGTGATCCGAACACCATTGCACTAACTACACTTGATAAAATGCACCCATCTTCTTCGATTTCTAAATTAAAATTACGGAAACTGACGATGCAAAGTGTTAATGATAGTAAGTAAGTGTAAATTGTTAAACATTTTTGTGTTATACGATTTTCAGAAAACGGAGCGAGACCGAAAAACTTGCAAATTACTAGAAACTCCATTTTCAATCACTCAGCAGAGAATTTGAACTAAAAGTTTCAACAATGCAATACTATTAAGGACAAAAGTAATTAAGTTGAAACTCTGAAATGTTAAGATATCGAAATAGATTATCTTAAATATTGAAACAATAAATTGTATTCATTTGAGTATACATATGGAAGTAATAGGGACTTTTATTATGTTGATTAAATTTTCGTTTTCTTTGTTGAATGTGGCATTGTCCATTGACAATATTTATTATATTTCTTGTTAGAAAATTTATTCGATGTCCATGAACATCAACATATTGTCTTTTTCTTTTTGTATATATTGTGCGAACACTAAAAGGGTTATGAATACCCTTATAATGATTAAACACAGTGCGAGAAATTAGGAAGGGAGGATATAGGATTAGAAAGGAGAAACCGATGCACATTGGTTTTGAATGTCTGCACATTGTAATGAGGTTGAATTGTTTAAGGGGAGGAATGCAACTGGCTATTTCACTAGAGCATTGTTTATAAAAATAACGATAAAACAATGACACGCATGAGACCTAGTCTAGTCTATAATATAGTGTAGTGCGGCTAGAGTCTAGTCTAGTAATAATTATTGTGCTTATTTCACCTCCAAGTGGTAACCATCGGTTGGTCTCGTCCATCTGGACTTGACTTGCTGTAAACTATAATGAATTCGAGTGTTGAACAATAAATTGCACTATATTCGGCTGAAGATTTAGACGCATCTACGACTTTCTGATGAATGGTGTCGGGCGGATAAATTCAACTTAATAGAGAATTAAAGATGTGACCAACGGTCTAAAACATACCTTACATGAGCTGCTCTGGAATACTTAACTGGATTTTCAGTACTTGACAGGAGGTTGGAAAAGATATGGTGATAGATGAACCCTTTACGGACCAATATAGCAATGATCATATCTCCGTAGTAATATTTTTGGCGTCCAAGAAAAAAACTGGGAACCACTGGAAACAGGACCCGTTTCTTGGATGTGGAGACGAAGGCATCATATACAAGATTTTCAATATTGCAGCTTAGAACAAGGTACATAATAACAGAATCGGTATCATCCTTCGGAAGAGATACTTGATATAGCGTCTTGGCTATTTCAAAGTTTAGAAACGGTTTGATTTCTTTTAAACTGGTTGACGTAAAGAAGGTTTTAGAATATTGACAGTACTTATCATCTCTAAATCAACCGTGAAAAAGCGGAAATAGATAAGTTGTAGACCATGGTGAACTGGGATCAGGAATTGTCTTGATAAAAACATCCTTGAAAGGAATAAAACTCAGATTGACTATGCTACTTGGGTAAACAGTTTGATGAACCCACATGTGAGGGATTGCAAGGTGATACTGGAGAGAACGCAATTGCTTGGCAACACCTTTTCCTAAAGTGATTGAATTTTTATGAAGACGAGAAAAAGAAGCAAACAAACAAAGACCTCTGGAAGAACTAAAGGGTACAATTTGGACAAAACAAAAGTCCCACAAAAGGACACTTTCACCTTCGGGACAATGAGTGATGGAGCCAAAACAGTGATGTCAAGTAAAAAAGCTGCTTTAAAAGCTTGTAGCCAACATTAACAAAGGCGCAACTGTCTTTAAAATTACCGCTCAAGGAACGAAAAATATCCAGGAAATTTGTCCACCACCAAATATCACAGTGGAAGATGTTTAAACGGTGGCGGCGGCGCGGCGTTGAAAAATTCCCATAAATTGAAAAAGAAAGCTCCTAGAGTCAGTGACAAAGCTTGACAATAGTAAGAAGATCCGAGGAAGCCTTCACTACGAAACAATGCTCACAACACGACTACCACAGCTGGTGCTGTCAAGTGTCATGTTGGTACCAAGGAGCGATCCTGAGAACTCTGTCCAAATGGCATTATCATATATTAACATTACGAGTGCTCGGTTTATATCGCACAGGCTGGTAAAAGATTGCAATCTTTTGGAATGCAATCATTAAAAATCCTTCATTCCACCAATCCTTTGCAGTCCAGCATTCATTTGCAGACCAAGCATTCCTTTGAAGTCCAGCATTCTTTTGCAGTCCACCAATAATTTGCATTCCAAGCATTCCTTTGCAGAAGTCTCAAATGATTGCATTCAATTGATTGCTGCAAAATGAATGGGGAAACAAATTTTTGCAATCATTTTGATTTCAATTGAATGGTGATTGCTTATTTCGAAGTTGAAGTCTCAAACAAAGATTGGTGAATGCAATCTTTTTATTGAAGTCATTAAAGATTGCATTCATAAAAGCTTGCATTCTTTTACAAGCCTGTATCGCAAATAAGGAGAGGAAGGTCTAAATACTTCAGGAAAATACAATTGCAAATACTTCAGCCACCAGCATTCAATTCGTCGCACCATCGGCCGACGATGATTGTTCGTGCTCAAAACAATACAAAATAAGAGTAGTGGTGGAATAACTTCATCTGCTACTTTAATAAAATAAAGAATTCTTTTAGAAAATTACAATATTTTGCGTCGAGCATTTCCATCGTTATTTGCATTTGTGAGCTCAAAATTTAGACTATAAGGTCTAACTTAAGACTTTTTAAAATATTTTTTTATTTATTTTATAACTTTGAGATCTTGCCGATGACGATACGAATTTCTCCATTATCGTTTTGTCATTTTATATTAAAACCTCAAGTTGTTTTTACACAAAACCAAAACTTCTACTTGAACTTGAAGTATTCAAAATCGTATTTATTAACCTTAGCACCTTACTAATCTAATGATACAAAATTAATTTCATCAAAAGCTATATTAGCACTCCAAATACAACTCAAGTCAAGCGAATAAACAGCCAGGATCTCAACGAAATAAACAAAAAAGTTATCCATCTTAAACTGGTCATGAAATAATTAATATTCGTAAGGTATACATATCCTTCCCTTTTATTTTTTTGCTGTCCATAATTAGTCCTTTTAAGCTATACAAAATTTAATCCCAAAAAAAGAATAAACAAAATCCATAGGGGACTCGATATCTTCCTCCATAAAAATGGTTCTTTCTTATCGCATCGAGGACACACTCAATTAGAAAATCAAATAAAATTTTAACTTTTCCCTTAAAAAACCAAAAAAAAGGAGGGTAAAAGTGCCCAATGGAACAGCGTAATTACATGTTTAATTGAATTCGCCAGAAAATATGTTTATGTCCTGTTTGTGTTTTGGGTCCTTTATTCTTTTTGAATATTTTATATACGAAGGGTGAAAGTATACCTACTCTACTAATTTTATTTTAACTTTTCTTTTTTTTTTGTATTGAAAGTCATTGTCCTTGTACTTTGTGCACTGGCCCTTGGTTATTAATTGAAGAAAGAAATATGCTAATTTAATAATCTAACACAAGGACACGCATCCTTATACTTATAGCTACTTTACTTTTGCTATCACGTAGTTTGATTGTAATTTACAAAAACACATTTTTTAAATATCTGTGTTTAACGGTGGAGAAAGGACTTTATCCAAAGGATATCTTACCAACTTCACATCTGTTAGGTAGCTAACTGAATTTTGTGGGTTCTGGCCTTGTCTGTGAAATTGAGTTATTCATTTTCAATATAAATCAGCAATTAATGAATTTTTCTTTAAAAGGACAATTACAGTATTCTTTAGTGTATTTTCATTTGCATATTTTTCGAGAAGAAAAATAAAAGTATGACTCGACTTTTTGTAGATTTAAGGAAGATTTACAACTTCCTATGGTATCATCGTCGTTGTCGGCTAGAACCGTCTCAATTACCCTTTTTGGAAATGTTGTCCTTGTAGCATCTGGAGAGGATGTTCTTAAACTAACAACAACAGCAGTGTTACCTTATTTGCATGCAAATTAAACTAAAAATCTCATTACGAAGGAGAAAAAAAAGGACAAAACAGAAATAAAAGTACGTACACATCTCATTTGTTAAGCGATTTATAGCGTGGCACTGAACTTTATGCGCCATGATCTTGCGATTCGTGATTAAACAAAACATAAAAAGTGCTAAAAAGAATGACATGATTCTTAAAAGAAGACAATTAGATTCTGCGATGTGGTGGTGGTGTAAATTTAAGATTAAAATATCCGTAAAGTTTAAGGATTCTTTTTTTTTTTTCAATTCATCATCAGTGTTCTTTTTTGGTTCTGGTGTCTTCTCGTGCGGGAATGTCCTTTTGTGGGGGTTCTTATTTTGAATAATAAAGATAAAGAATTTTTTTTGTGACTTGATGAGTCTGACATTTAAGAATTCTTTTTGTATTTGCTTTGGTGAGACTATTGCTAGGTACATATAAGTGGCGAAGCTATTTCGTAGCTCAAGGTTTAGTGTATCTTGAGCTACGAAATCCCAGATTACAAATTCTCAAACACGAATCATTGGAATTGGAATTGTAGTATTAAAAACTTCTTGTCATAGGTACATTATTATATTATTAAAATAATTTAAGAATTAAAGAGTTTCAAAGTATCCAAAAAAGTTTTCCTCCGAATTTTTCAACTCTCATGCTTCTGCCCTATTTAGCAGGAATATGATCATATAAGTCTCGTCTCCTTGTTTCTATGAGAGAGAGCCTTGCTACTTTAAAACCGAATTGAGACCGAAGAAACAGCGATTGGAAAGACTAATTTGCTTTTTCATCTCTACACTGATGTAATTTTTTGTTGTGATAGTGGATCCCAGGTGAACAAAATCCTTGACTGACTACTTGATTCGAAGTTATATGTATCTATCCATCGTGGTTTTTACCTGCCATCTAGGTGCAATTGCTTCAAGAACGATGTTAAATTGGTTGCATCGTTGCATGATAACGCGTCGCCTTGCCTTAGACGTTTCTCAACATCAAACAGTTCGGTGGTGTTCTTACCGAATTCGACGGAGCAGAGCAGCGAGATTTCTCAATCGGAATTCTGCAAAAGCGGACAAGTGAGTATGTATATAACTCGTCTTTAATGCACGCTATCATACGTGACTTTAAAATCGATAAAAGAGTGATATGTAGATATGTATATCGATATGGAATTCCTGTCTTTTTTTATAAAAAATATTGGCGTGTGAGCATTTTATCGATTGTTTAATTGCCTTGCCTAAAACCACTCTATACATAATGGGGGCAATTCAGATCATTGGCAAAAGGTTTTAGATAAGCGATAACACAATATAGCCGTAGCTGTAGATAAATATCACTTCCAGATCTTCAGCACTGACTGTTTATCATCATTTCTTCCTCTCATATTGTAGCCTTTTTATCTTTTACGGCACTCCTTGTTCCTGTTTTGCCCGTTAAACTCCCTGGCCGCTCTTTCAATACCTATATATATATTTAACTCTGAACCTTGTCTACAGCATTGTCCTGGTAAGCGAGGCCTTGTTCTTAACTATCCGCCCAGACGGCATTCTTCTTCGAACTAGGAGTTGTGGTCGCTTATATTGAGTGAAGCCCAGCATATCAGTGGCGACAATTCTAATGAATCCGTATCTGCGACGTGGGAAGTTACTTCTACGCACAACCCCTATCTTTGACTTTTATAGTAAGCTCCGAAACTGCTACGGATTCGGATAGTACTGCTCCTTAGGCCTGAGCTTTGCATATTTCGTTAGAACGTACAAGATGTTCACTAATTATATAGTTCAGCGACAGCCTGACTGAAACTGTAGACGCTACCGTTTATTCCATCTGGGAAATTCTTCCGCTGCCGATTTGATGAAAGGAGATGTGCCTTAGTGAGCAGTTAAGCACATTCCTCTCCACAGTCTCGTTCATTAGCTTATTAACCTTTCAAATATCATACAAAGATAAAAGTAGTCTAAATTTGTAAATTATGCATTTACACCATTAATGGAAGCCTTCAAAGAGTATCACCGTCCAATTTTTAACTATAGAACGCATCATGTCATTTCACTTGCGGTGAACACATAATCCGAAACTATAAAGATCTTCTCCAGCTGTGTATTGGAATATTTAAATCAAAGTGACAGAATGATTAATAGATTCTCACCGTCTAAATACGCGTATATCCTTGCGATACTGATAGGATCCATAAAAGCAGAAAATAAAAGAGAACAGCAGCACGAAAAAACTTAACCAAAGATTTACGACTTTTTAAGGACATTCTTTTGCTGGCATATCATGTGTGTCCTCTTCCAAACAAAAAAAAATTGAAGTGGTTACACACGTGGATAAGGGGGTTGAGTCACAAATGTTCTTTTCATGCACACAGGAAGGATTTATGGACTTCTTCTATACGCTATAGTACTATATACTATAGCAGAGTGTAGTCCTTATAACCCCTGCGACCTCCACCTCATATATGCATATGAAACAAATCTAGTCACGGTTATCTAGACAAGGCAATCAAAAGAGGACTCGGTTTTCACTCTATTAGCGTGAAAGTTTATAAAATTCGATTTTTTTGTCGTTGTTTTCATTTTTCGCAAAATCATGTGTGCGTTTCGGAAATGTATAATGACATGCGATATGCGATTTAATTTGTATGCAAACCTGGAACTGAGCTGGTAGAGGCAACAGGCTTATGAAACGCTTTCCACCAATATCACATTGTCACAGATGAGCAAATATGAAAGGATATGGTGTCTTTGTTGGAACGAACGCAATAGCTGACAGGAAGCGGCGACGTTGTTTGAAATTTTGTAATTTCGCACAGGGAAACTGAAAAGGATTAAGTTGGATGATTGTATGTAGATTGCGTGGTGGTGGAGTACGTGACGTATATGCTACCAACATAATTTAATGCTTCATTAGTCCGTTGTATATGGCAGCTGGATAAAATCGTTAGATAGATATGCTATGCCAAATTATGAACGTTTCTTCTGTAATTTTCTTTTTTGATATCAGGATACATTTTGTGCATGCAAATTTAAAACAAACAATATTTGAAATATTCTGTTTCTTCGTCCATATACAAGCATGTGATTTGCACGGGTGTTTTTCGATAACCAAGAGGTCTGATATATGGGCAAATAAATATGCGTGAACGTTAATACATGCATATACCTATGCGTGCACCGAAAATTTTTCAATCGAAGTTGGTGTTTGGTGTACTCCAAAGCGTCTTAAGACCTTTTGTTCTTGTAGTTGGTGTACACCAAGGAAGCGTCTTAAGACTCGATTATCACTTGAAGATGAGGTAAAGGACTCGAAAGTGCATCAGTTGTACTTTGCTGACGATGGAGTCATCCTAAGTGAAGGTCCTTTATCGAATCGAATTAGATTTAAGAAGATTCAAGGAAGCCATTACGTTGGAAATACCAACGTGAACAAAAAGCTGGTATACTGTCATGTACAAAGGAGTGACGCAAGGCAAAAGCCGTTTTAAATATAAAGAACACGACTGGGTTGCATAAAATTCCTCCTGTGGCAAGCTACCTTACTACTGAAAACCTGTAAATATCTAAGCTTATAATGCTATGGTTGCCAAATATTTTTATCAATTTTTTTTAAATATTTTAGCTTTTCAAAAAAAAGTTTTTTTTTATTCAAATACTCTTTTTGAAATTTTTAATTGCATTATAAATTAGGCTTAGCAGAAATACTATTAAATTTCGAAAAAATCCTAATAATTTACCGTTTGGTATCTAGTTTGAAGAAAATCGGCCCAACCATTTAGGCTGTGGGTTTCGATAGAATTTCCAGACAAACATTTTTCGTCTTCTCTATCAGCGTAATGGTATGTTTGATTGCGCATAAATTGCCTTATACCTGTAGTAGGTACTTATAACCGCAAGTTAAAAATGGGGTTTTAAATAAAAGCATTCACACTTTAAAGCATTCATATTTTAACGAACGAAAACAGTTTGTATGTTATGTATGAATCACGGTTCAAGACAATTTCTTACACATATCAAACAACAACACAATACTCATAAAAAAGCATTTAAATTTAACACTGAGTGTTTCTTAAACATTTGATTTCATCATCAACCATCTTCTTTAATTTTATAGATTTTTTTTTTATTAATTTCATTTATAAAAAGATATTTTGTTAAAAGAAAAAAATAAAACAACATAAATCTACTTTGACAAAAAAAACCCCATCATGCAACTTACCGTTTCGATAAAAATAAACTTTTTTTATGATCTCATTCCAGATTTTTTTGGAAAAATTCATATATAACATTGAAATTGAGTTACATTTTTATGCGCGTCACTAATCCTTAAAATTGCACGATAACAAGAATGTCCTTTTGTAAAAACCGCACGTAAAACGGACTGGCGTCAAACTTAACATAGTCCCCATAAAAAATTTGAACATAAATAGCATTCCACGTATAGAAAGTGTCAATAAAAAGAAAGTCATAAAATTAGCTCCCACATCGATGAGTTTTTATCGCAGTTTGGTTTAGTAAATGCCTCCATCAGTGTTTATCCTTTGGATATACAATACAGCTTCATTTGAGTAATAATATTGAACTTTATACATTAGCGATTAATATCTGTCCCGAGTTAGGTTTTACCCCAACTCCTTGGCATAACCCACGGAGGCCAATTTAAAATGCAATAAAATTCAACACTTATTTCTTTTCGTAGTTGATTTCAACACAGGCTTTTCTCTCTTTTTTTAAAATTTTGCGGTTGAAGCAACAGCAGCTATCATACGTAGTTCTGGTAAACCACTAACAAAGCACAGCTGAGGTTTCCAGACAGCGCAGGATAATTAAACAAAAATAATGATATCATTCGAAAGTCATATGCGTGTTTTTCAAAAGCACAACTTGAATGAATATCCTTGTGACTCTATAAATTTCCAGAAAATTCATTAAAATTACCCAAACCCCTTCTCTGGATGTGGATTAAAAAACATCATCAAGGATACTCGTGCGATAATTTTAATCACTTTGCAAGATTCCCCTCTCAACCCTTTTGGTTTTCATTTATCGCCATCGAGCGAGGGTAACGAAAAGGAAAGTGAAATGGAATTATAATTTCTGTGATAATTTTACAATTCATTGTTACGATGGTTACTTTAGCCCCCATCCAATTCATCCCCCCCCCCCCCGACCGACCCTGATGATAGCACAGTGAACAAGTTCGCATTAAGAGAAAGTTGTAGTAATTTACGCGCGTAAATATATTTTATGACAATAGTTAGAGGCTGTTTGCATCCTGTGGGGATGCGAAATCTGCAAAAATCAAGTGCATAAATTAATATTTATTATAAAAAATATTTAATTTATGATAAGTTTGATGACGGGGTTGGGAGAACTTTTAGATGGTTTTTCGCAATTTGCATTAATTTAATCGCATTTCATTATGTTGTGAGATTTATAACGGCATCAGCGTGACCACTGGTCCGCATTAAAATTGCCTAGAATTGCGATCCTGTTACAGAATTAAATTGATTTTAATTATAACTACATTTAACTTTCCAATATGTATATAATATATGATATATCTATACCAAAAGGTAATATGGTTTTTGTGGTCATAATTTTGTATCTATTGATGGTAATTAAACAATGAGTATTTAATTAGACAATGGTAATGGCTTGAATTACACGAATCAACACGAATTTTGAGTCTGAGTTCTGTACCTCTGATTTTCATTACTTATGCCTTACTAATTAAAGAAAAAATATTTTTATCTAATAAAGTTTGCTTTTGTAGTTACTAAAACGAAATTTTAATTTTTATGAAAAAGCTCTATTTTTTAATTTCAATTATATGTAAAAGGAAAACAGTTTTGAATTCACATATTTTTCTTATACAAGACGGCATAAATAAACCCACAAATACAAAAATGAATACAAAAAAGGCTTTAAAAATGAACAGATTTTTGTGTAAGTTGGAACTTTCTCGTATGAGCCCCCAAATGTAGTCACCCATCATGTTTTCATTATATTGTCCTTGATAACGCTTTTCAAAGTTCATTACATCTTGGTGGAAACGTTCCCCTTGCTCTTCTGAATATGCACCTAAGTTGTCTTTAAATTTATCCAAATGAGCATGTAGCATGTGGACTTTCAAAGACATTCTGCAACCCATAATTTTGAAGTTGTGAAGCATATCAGTAACAAGCTCCGTGTAATTCTCTGCCTTTCTGTTGCCAAGAAAGCCATGAATCACTGCTTTAAGGCTGAGCCACGCTTGTTTTTCGTGGGAACTGAGGAGCTGTAGGAATTGTTCACTGGCCATTATTTTCTTTATTTGTGGACCGATGAAAATACCAGCTTTAATTTTAGCCTCTGACAATTTCGGGAAAAATGATTTTAAATATTGAAAGGCCTCAGAGTCTTGACGCAGAGCCTTTACGAACTGCTTCATCAGACCTAATTTAATGTGCAATATGCATTAAAATATGATCGGGCTTCACAATTGGTTCATTTTTGACGTTATGTTGTCCTATTTGAAACTCGCTCCGTTGTGTCCATGAGTGCTGCTGGTAGTGAAGTGAATCGGCTCTACGGGTAAATTAAAATAAGCTTCATAGGCTTCACAAAGTCTCGTATTTGACGACAAACAAATTTTTTTGGCTCTCACTTTAATGAATTCACCGCAAATATAACAAAAAGAGTCCACGGGATTTTTGCACTTTTTGGAAGACATTTTAGGCCTCACGACACATAAAATACGTTATTCCTTTGCAAAGCGCACGCGCACACTGCCGTTGACAGTTTCTCACTCCCGCTTCACACCCACAGCCCATCTACCCCTCCCCAGCATCTTATATATGCAACGGCTCCTAAAAAAAACTGCTAAAACACTATAATATTCGTTTTACATTGTGTAAAGGTACAAAAGCAAACTTTATTTATTATAAATGGAGTTTCTGCTTTTTTTTCGATGTATACAATCAGAAAATATTCACTAAATAACAGACTCAAAGAAAAATATTTGTTTTGTTGACTTGTGTTATTATTATTGAAATATAAAGAGAGGAACAAATTTTAATCAATTTGCCCATCCAATAATAATAATAATAATAATAATACAAGTCGTATAAAATTTTAAACTTACATAAATATGATTAACAATACCACGAGACCACTCTGTTAAAATTGTATTAATATATCGAATTCATGTTAAAACAGGGAAATAAGCTTGGACGTTCGTTTGACAACAACAAAAACGTCCTCAACAAGAATTTTTAAGACAAAAATATGTCATAACCTCACTTTTAGTGTTTTTTTTTTATCACAATTTACCTTAACAGGAATTTGATGATTCTTTCAAGAAGAAGTAAGATTTTTGCATTCCAATTTATTTGTCAACATTGTGAGGTACCTATTGGAAAATGCTAAATCCTCAAGCGATTTACATGCTGTTGAATTTGAAAAAGCATTGGGAGAGACAATCACAAGATCTGATATTGGTGGCTCTAAGCTGACAATGAGGAATTCCGGAAATCTTTATGTGCGGATGATCATGATTATGTATGAGCAAGCGAAAAAAAAGGAATCACCAAAAATGTCTCAATAGATGTTGTTGTGCACCAAGGAAGCTTTTTGAGTGCTTTGTTCTTCATAACAGTTCTTTATTATCTACTTCAATATAAGGTGAAAGACGTGAATAAATAATATTCTTTTCTGACTTTGGAGCCACCACGAGAGAAAGTACTTCATGCTTGTAACGAGCACTTGGGCGCAGGGCCAGAAGTCCACGGGCCAAAAGTCCATAATGGACTTCTGACCCACTAGGGTGGGTCAGAAGTCCACAAATACATTATGGACTTATGACCCACCATGGTGGGTCTAAAGTACACAAGAAATTCCTGTGAACTGTGAAAAATCGCGCGATTTTTTAATTGATTATATTAATTGATTACTACACTAATCAATTAAAAAATCAAATTCAAAATACCTCATTGCAATTTGGAAAAGTAATTCTAAACAACAAATACTAAGTAGGTACTTACGTGCTCTGAATGTGCTACACAAATAATCACTAATTGCTTCCATTCGCCTGATGGAAGAACGCTGAAGGTGAAATCAATAAAATAGTTCCTCTCAGATTCATTTCAAAATTTGCGAGGAATGTTTTTTGAGTGTGAAGGATACGGCCAAACGCAACAAAAATGAAGTGCTATGCCCATTTTGCATGCAAATTGTTAGTAATAGCACAAAAGTTTTTTTTTAACTATTTCTTGTTTCTGTTACTGAATTTGCTTAATTTTGTTTTTTTTTTTCGTTTTTTGTATTGATATAATTTATGTTAATTAATTTTGTTATTTTCTTTAAAAATAAATAGGTTTCTATGATTTCACAATTGTTTTAGTTTTATTGTGGACTTGTGACCCACTTCTCCTTAAAAGTTATGAACTTGTGGCCCACTTTCTTGTGCACTTCTAACCCACCTGGGTGAGTCATAAGTCCATAATGTATTTGTGGACTTCTGACCCACCCTAGTGGGTCAGAAGTCCATTATGGACTTTTGGCCCGTGGACTTCTGGCCCTGCGCCAGCACTTAATGTATGGCTGTACGTTTTAGAGGGAAATGGGTATCGAACAAGCCACAAAAAGCAGAATACGTACAGATACTATACGCTGCACATTTTCTGATCCACGAAAAGTTTAAATATTTAAATACATGGGATGAATATACAGAAGCATCTTGTGATGACGAATAAACCATGGGTTTTTAGCGTATAAGGCGAATGGAAAGCTCTACTCTGCAGTTGTTCGTCAAACGCTTACCAGTTCACAATGCATGAGAGCAAATTGATGGCAACTGAGAAGAAGTTGTTTCGCATGACAGCAGGAGTGGTTCGATCAAATTAGAAGTTAAAATATCCAAAGAAGCCTTCACATCGAAAATACCCGCAGAATTTAAAATTCAGCACAAAAAAACTCCGCAAAGTTTTTACTGGTGGATTCACAATGATTGGATTCACTGGAGATAGATGAAAGTTATTTTCCATAAAATTAGTTAATTATCTAAAACGGCTGACCAAAACGTTGCTATTGATTTTTTTTTACACAAGAAAACAAAATAATTCATCATCATCATCGGCTCGACAACCGGGGTCCGGTCCTGGCCTCCTTCAACAAGTCTCTCCACCTATCCCGGTCTTGAGCCGACGCCATCCAGTTGCGCACCCCAAGGCTCCGGGCGTCCTGGTCTACGCCATCTCTCCAGCGCAAGCATGGTCTACCACGCTGTCGTCTTAACAATATAATGGTTACAAAAATATTCATTTTCTCCTTCAACCAAGGACTGCCCTTAACAACAAAAAACAAAGACAACCCATTTACCAAAATCAAAAATTACATTCACACATTTAAGCGATGTAAACAAAGTATAAATTTCTCACATATGATTGCACATATTAAAAGTTATGTTTATTGGGATATAATGCGATGATACTTTGCTTGTTATCCTTCTTCTGTTCTTTTTTCTATTTTATCAAACATTATCCTTTATGCAAAGGCAGTAGCGCTTAGGGTCGCCAATCATAAATCTATGGCAGTTGCGAATTGTTAAACAAACGCTTAGGATTTGGTCTTTCCAACGCATTTTTTTGGGGGGTTATCAGCACCCTTCCACTGATGTGAATCCTTTATTTCTCTCTATCGGATATTTTCACTTAGTTATGTCATTTTATTACACGTTCAAATTATGAGTGTCCTTTGAGTATTCATGGGATGTTATGATCGAATCACCCTTTTTTCATTCCTTCAACAAAAAAAAATCTTTCTATATGAATGTGAAGTATGTGTCCTTATAAGGGTCGTCCAAAGAATATTTATTAGTGGTAGGACGATTTGGAAATGTGTTTTTTTCCCTATAGGTATAAACTTATATTACAAGTTATGTCGTTGTTATGTTCGATTTTAGGCTCTTAGTGGCATTTTTGTGTTATGAAATAATAATTTAATAAATTTCAAACTAAAAGCATTCTTGTTTATGACAGTAAATCGACAAAAGAGTGAATCGTTCAAATAGCGAATCCAAAAGAAAAACATTTTACTGATTTTATGATTTCCAATTTAAGATGACACAACCAATCTAGACCGAATAAACACATATAGCGTTCCCCTAAATATTTAATAACTCGATTTTATTTTCGCCAGAATCTTTCAAATAATAACATTGAGAATCAAGATTGAAAAAAAAGTTCAATTTAAGAAAAACCAAATAAAAATTTGAACAGGTTTTGATTTCATAAACAAAATTTGCGTTTTCAATTTCCCCCGTCTATTTCCTTTGCTGTAACTTTATACAAAACAAACCACTTAATGATTCCGCCAACGAAAGAAAAAAAATAAAAAAGGGTACCTGCTAGGAAAAAACAAGAACTTGAAAATATCTCTTAAAAAATCAGTTCACGGATTCGATTTGAAAAAAAAAATTAATGAAAAAGAAAATAAAAAAAAAAAATCGCGGTTTATTAGGTTTCATATCCTTGCCAAGGACCCACTTATCAAACAACTTTCGTTCCAAATATTCAACCATGCAAAACAAGTTATGGGTAACGTATTTATTTTTTGAGTGCACATCAGCAACTACCTACAAAACTTCCATATGTGACCCACGAATTTCACAACCTTCCAATTTTGCGCATCCTTCCGATAGAAATCACAAATTTAATTCCGCTATTCTATTATTATCCTTTCAAATGGGATTATTGTCAACCCTTCGTTTCGTTTTGTAATGAAACTTTTTTTTTATTTATTACATTCCGAAGGACAAAATAAATCTATTTACTGGATTCGGGATCTTAACAAACAACAAAGGTATTTTGATTCTCCTGTTGAGTTCTTCTCTGTTAGTGGAAACAGAAAATTTGAGAATTACAATAGAATATGCTATTTGGAATACATTTTCATATGAATTTTTTGGGGGAAAATGAAAAGGAAGAGGAGGGCATCCGGTTTATTGATATGTCAATCGCTCGCGGACGTAAGATTTATGAGATTCGGTGCAAATCTGGGGGTAAATTTGTGCTATTATGGAAGAAAATTGAAAATGAAAGGGTACGCCATCGCCATAGGGAAGAGGTTCAAATAAAACAGGAAACTATATGGGTAGGCATCAACCCAAGACAAGTTATACAAAATTCAAACTCAGCCATATATAGATATAACATAAAACTATACACGTTACAACAAGTTTTTTTAAAAGGTCAGCTCGCAAGTATTGAGTTATGAAAATAATGTGCAACTTTACGAAACATATAAATAGCTTTTGTTGTTGCTAATTTCAATCATCAAATCGATTAAAGTGCTCTCTTCGAACCTTGTCGTTACCACAGATCTTTAGTCGACTTATCCCTGCAGCTGTACTCGACTGTACTCGAGATTCACGCCCAACGAGTTTTTTCGGCTTTCGATGACGATTATTACTTTACTGCCCAGTCTTGAAATGTAGTTTAATTCAACTTAAACGAAAGTTTAAACTTTTCGTTTAATTCGTTCGGTTTCGCATCGAAAATGTAAACTCCAGTTAGCTAAAAACATTTGGCGAAGCTCTGTGTTTTGAAAATGTCATATTATTATTGTGAACATAAAATAAATCGTGAATTATTGTGAAATTGTGATGCTATTGTGATTTTTTTATTAAATAAATTAAATCCCAATTTTTAAATAAAAAAAAAATGTAAGTGAACAGTGATAAAAAAAATTGACTTAACAAAATTCTTCATTGTTTGAAATAACTATTTTGTTGATTTATCAGTCAATTTTATTGCTTTGAAAATTTAATTTGTTATACTTATAAACGACGAAAAACTTTATTAAATCAGAGATTTGTTCACTTACTTCAATAGTGTTTCTTGATTTGATTTATTATTTATTGAATTAATACAATAGTTTGTTGAGATCAATATTGTGCTTGCTACCATATAATAAACATTTTGACAATATTTAATAAAATAAATAGAAGATGTAAAATTAAAAACAGTATTACTGTTGGTACAAACAGTAGGACAAAAAACCACAACAAAATAATTTTTGTCATATTAATGTAATGTTTGTTGTGGCAATATTTTTTTTTTGTTTATTTACACTCTTATCATTCCCAAGTCCCAACTCTTTCCTGTCTCATCTTCTTATTATCTAGTAGTTTACCCCTAATCATAGGTCACAGCCCTTCTTGAGCGACAACGTGGAGCCCGGCCCCGCATTGGGCGCCATTTTAATGCGTAGAGGCAGTGAATTGAAGGTATAGATTAGAACAAGAACAAGGTATTTTTGTCTTGCAGCGTATGAACAGTGAGGTTGGTGTGGGGGGCATGCTGCCCCTCTGCAATCCCCCTGCCTGGGCCTACGATAGGATTTGGGGTGGGAGCAAGTTTGTGTATATGCAGAGTTGTGTATTCAAAAACTCGCACCAACCCCAAAATCTATCGTAGGTCCAGGCAGGGGGCAGTGCCACGCCCCCATATATACCTTACGTTTTGTTATAAAGTGATTTTGCTCTATTTCCAAAAACAATTTTAAGAAAATTGTGTAAATGGACAACATGCACAATTTTAAGAAAATTTTGAGTAGATACGTATTGGAAACAGGCAACCATCATGTCACCGTCATGATAAAACATACTTTTTCAGCAGTTAAGATTCTATATTTATTAATGTTAATCCATTCATGATTTAACCGACTAACTTACGAACAGAATTCGCACCATTAACAATAGTAGCAACATCACCGCCAACTTCCTTTGCTTTATGGAGGACTTTTCCAGTTTTGCTCTGAAAAATAAATGAAACGTATTTAAATGTTTTTTCGAGTTTTTATTCGAAATCAAAAATATATTAAAAAAAAATTGGTGAAGTGAAATTGAGGTAAACGAAAATACGCCAAATTGGCCTTATTGCGTTTTAAAAAATGTAATAAGAACAAATTTGAAGTTTGGCTTAGCTTCAATTTACAAATCGAAATAAGGCTAATTTTGCGTTATTTAGTTTCCAATCAACAAGAACAAGGTATTTCTGTCTTGCGGCGTATAAACAGTGGGTTGGTGTGCAACCCCCTGCCTGGGCCACGATAGGATTTGGGGTGGGGTGCAAGTTTGTGTATATGCAGAGTTGTGTATTCTTAAACTCGCACCAACCCAAAATCCTATAGTAGGTCCAGGCAGGGAGGGGGCAGCGCCATGCCCCCATACATACCTTACGTTTTATTATAAAGTGATTTGACTCTATTTCCAAAATTAAACAAAACATTTTTGGCATAATTTCGTTTACCACAACGAAATAAAGCCAAATTGGCTTTATTACGTTTTTGAAGACGAAATAAGACCAAAATTGAAATTTAGTCTTATTTAGTTTGGGGTTTTTTCACGTCACCAAAAAAATTAAGTATGAAACTTAAATAAATAAAAATTAATTGTTTCGATTTTGAAAAAAAAAAAAAACAAAGCACACAGGGTATGACGGTATGTACTATGTAGTATAAATGTATCTACAAATACTTCAAATACGGGAAAATCATAAATGTCATAAATTAAAAAAATTACAAATTTAGATTATATTTTATATCTTTCAAAAATATCAATAATTTCATTAACAAAAAATAAATAAAATAATAATTGGTTAAGAATGTTTTTTGGAAACAACTTTTGAGTGATAATAACGCACAAGAAACTTTTCTGAAACAAAACTTTGTAAAAGAAGTTCTGAAATATTTTGCTTGTTCGATACAAAACACACTTTAGATAATTAATTTTGAATAACATTTAGTCAAAAAGATTGCTGAATACTAACAACAGCATTTCTGAGTTTCTTGCCAAATCCTGCTTCACTTGAACTAGTGAGGCAAACAACAAGAATTGCTATGAATGCGAAATACTTGAAGAACTGCATTTTGAATTGAAAACTATTTAAAGAAAGTATAAGTACACGTCGAATAAAATATTATTATATTTGTTGATGACCAAGCTGCTTGTGCTTTTATACGATTAAGGGAACGATTTTACTTTTTATTTGCATCTCATATCTTATGGATTCTTAGATATAGATATGAACATTCATTTAATTAGTTTGTGAAAGCTGTCTTTACTTAGTTGGCTTGTTAGGTATAGGTAAACAATATAGAATGCAGAAAAGACATTATTGTTTTTTTTTATTAATATGAAGTTATTCAATAATAATTAATAAAATGTAACAGTTATGTAAAATTATTTTTAGTCTATACTTAATTGTTTACAAATGGTTGTTTTTTTTTTTATAATTGAAATTGAAATTGAAAATATGGAATTATACTGTACCGTAGTCATCTGTAAATTTGAATTGGTGTGAACATATATTTTTGATGTGGACTAAGGTAAAATGCTTGATTAGAAGTTTATTTGTCTAAGTTATATTTTCAGTGTCTAAAAAGGACTATTATTTTTATAGATAATAATCATTTTTATTAAAGCGAAAGAAAATATTTATGAATTATCGTCTGCAGTTTATTTCTTGTATTGTTTGCTGCAATGCCTGCACTGCACAAATTACAAATCCAAAAATGCAATACAAAAAGAAATGAAGCAATGTTGACATCCCAGGCATATTCTACATATAGCTAATCTACGAGCCGACAGCAATGTTTGAGTGTGATTTATAACATAATATAAATAACACTATAATCGTCGTTTTTAAAAGTCGGCGTCATGCAGTCCAAAGTAGGTGCATTTGTGAGAAAGACTGCATCAACGCTCATTTTATTTTTTTATAGACAAAATAATTTTGAAGAACATTTTAAATTAATTTAAAAATTAAGTGATATATTCCTTGATAGAAAAAATGGTGTTGCAAGACATTTTTTATTAGTGGGCTTTCTTGCTAAAAATGCACTCTCAATGTGTTCTCAATCAAAACCAAAAATTGCAGTGGGCTCTCGGCTCTCGGTCTATTAATGTATGAGCAAACCATTTTCCGACATTATTATTGGAAGCCTGAATTTCTGTCCAGTTGTTGCGTCAATGACACTCGTAAATGAACAGATATGGCTACCGGAAATGGCCAGAAACCAAAGATACAGCTCTCCAAAAAGCGGACAAAATTATCCATCTTAGCTAAGTTATTATGACATGTGTAGATTAAATGAGATATACGATAAGATATATGAGATAAATAATATGATACATGAGATATGAAAAGTGAGATATGTATGGGACATTGACGTACTAGATATAGACCGCCATGCCAGTCGGTTGTAATTTTCATACAAACAGCCAAGAAAAGTTGTTCCAGCTAAAAACAGCCTTAAAACGCCATCATCTTAAAGTGTTAAATACGTGTACTAATTTCGCCATTTGAATTTAAATGAAAACGCGATAATAAGGAGTGGATGTGTTTTGTAAAATAAAAGTAGTTTGATAATAATTTCCACGAAAATATTTCAATAGTAAATAATTAATTAAAAAAATCATATCACTGCTACGCAGATTCCCTGCTAGTAGTTGATGGCGCCCCTAGTTATGTTTGAACACGCGTGAAGTTGGCTACTGGCGGTCCATACCTAATACGTCAATGGTATGGGATATTATAAGACATGTGATATGAAATATGAGATATGGTATACGATGTATGAGATATGAGGTGTGAGATTTGAGATTTGAGATATAAGATATGAGAAGTGAGATTTACGATATGAGACATGTGTTATGAGATATGAGATATGAAAAACGATATACAAGATATGAGATGTGAGTTTTCAGATATCAGCTCTGAGATATGAGATTGGAGATATGGGATATGAGACATATGATATGAGATTATTTAATCTCGCGGCATCATCGATACACCTTGTTGTATTGCTATCAGCTTTTGTTGATATTTGCATATATTAAATAAAATTAAATATCTATAATATGCCGGATTATATTCGTTTTCGTCTGATACTCCTGGAGATGTAGAGGTGTTTATATTAAAGATAGTTATGTATGTGATTGCTCTAATTTAAATTTATCGAGTGCTGATGGTCTAAAGAAAATAAAGAGTTCCAACCCACCACTCCATTTCGACTAATCCGGAATCCGTCTATCTCTCATCCGATCATTTCTGGTTGGGCCCGGATCATTACCTTGTACAGCAGTTGGACTGCCTGACGGGACAGTGCCTCTTTTATAAACAAGTATCTATATACTTTCATAATGCTCGAAATTTTTCAAAATTTCACTTATTGTTTCGCATGTTTTCGACAATTTGAAAATCATTTTTAACTATAAGTACTTACTTAAAATTTTTTGCAATTCAAGATTCGAGTCACATACGAAAATTGGCACGTAATCGAAGCATCCCCAAACAAACACCATTCTTCTTGTTAAATCTGTAAAACGTTCTTAATTCTTTTGCAAGTGTTGTTGTTGATTAAACTTAACAATGTTATACTTTGATTGATTGAAACGACCTGACACGAGTCTAATGCGTATCAACACTCCTTGGATGATACCATTTAAAGTCCTTGTTTCCTTTTGGGAATTCAACAGCTACGACTATGAAGGACAAACGAAGTTCTCACCCTCTTTATTTAATCGATATGACTCGTTATTTTCGTGTGTGATGATTGTATATGGAATAATGATTAAGGAGTTTGATTTCTTTTTGTACTTTTTTTTAGCTCTAATCAACGATGATATAAAAGAGTCAATACCTCTGGGAAATTATAGAAAAATATTATGCATTAAGATGAGACTGCAAGTTTAATTTTTGGGAAAACTCTCCTAAAACAAATTCTTTATCTTCGTTGATAACTTTAAACCTACCCCTTGGGTGTAAGTCCAAATAAGCTATATTCATTTTATCTAAAACTTTCCCTTTCAACTGAAGTTTATTTTTTACTTTTTAAGTTAACAGAGAACCATTTAGGAAAAAGGATTAAACAAATGAATTATGACCAGTCGGTCGTTGTGGTGCATTTTATATATATTAATCCTCTGAGGATAGATTGAGGATAAGCTAGAAAAAAAAAAGTTTAAAAAAAAAAGTTAGAGGATTTGTACATTTTTAAACGTGCAAATGAAGACAAATGGCTCCGAAATAAAAAACAAAAAAAACTTAAAGCTTTCTAATTACTTTTCAAAGGTAAGCTCGGTCATCCGTTCATTGAAAAAAAAAAAAAAAAAACAAGAAGACAGATGCGACTTGCAAATAAGAACCTTTTTTCTTATTTTATGCTAATGAATCAACAGCCGTGTATTACAAATTACACACATTGGTTTATAAAGAATTCAGGAAGGGATTTTTTCCACTATATACCTTTTTACGAGTTTATAATTTTTTTATTTGGTAGAAAGCAAAATGTCTGAATGATGGTTCTTAACATAGAAAGGATGCGTTCTTGGGTCGATTTTTAAAAAAATCTTATGAAAATTAAGTTCTGAGTAGATTTTTTTAAACCCGTTTAGGTAAAATGGCGTTTTCGCGAAATAACTGTTCCGAAGAAACCCAATCAGCGCCAAGAAGAGCCGTTTTTATAAAAATTAAAACCGTGTTTAGTTGCTTTACAAATGGTTTATCCACCATCAGCTAAATATTTCTTTGAAGCAATTAAACTAAAATTTTGGTAATTGAAAATTAAATTGGAATTTTTTTCGTTAATTGATATTGAAATTTATACATTCCGTCGACTTTTTATATAGCTTCAATGAATCCTCTACATTTCAGTGCATATTTCTTAAGATAAATCCTAAATGCTATGCTATTTTGCAAATGTCACGTTTAACAAGTTAAGTAATAAGTAATAAAGTAATAGTTTTAATAAGTTTAATATAAGTTTTCTATGATGGGTATTTTTCTAAACGTATAAGTACGTGGACACTGACTTAGACACTTAAAAATTAATTTCTCTCTCATGGATAGGCGCAGGGAACCAACTTCATGGAAAATAAATTCAAATGGGGCATAGCATCTTATGTGGGAATTGATTTCACTATTTTTGGTGAGATTATTTCCCACATGTTTTTTTCACATTGATATCATACAGTTGTAAAGTAAGAGCTGTGACCACATGTAGCTGCACAGCACATAGGTATCCAAGGTAATATATACTCCAAAGGTTATCAAAATCGAATGACGTATGCAAGAAAAAACAGTTGGTGCCCTTTCCTTTAGTTGTATATTGCCTGTTTATATTGTCAACGGCAACACTGCCATAACCATTAATTAAAACTCATCGAAGGATTATAGATACGGCAGTCGGTCGTTGTCGCCGCTTAAAAGAATAAGTCGCCTTCTGCGTAACGTAAATTTGCTATATCTTATAAATTGAATAAAAATTGTTTCTTTTAAAATAAAAAGTTTCTTTGGTTCATCTTGACAATATAGTGTTATGATAATTGTGTGGTACCGGCAAGTCTCACGATAAAATACGAGTAAAACACTTCCATGTAAAAATGTGCAATCTTTGTGACAGGGTCTCCATTTTTTGACACATGCGTGAACTTGAAACAAAAATATCGGCGTATATTACTTTGAATAGGTGTTCTGTGAAAGACTTTGTTGTAAGTTATAATTTTGAATTGTTTTGTCACTCCTCTTTCCCGGTTGAACATTTAAAGTCAAAAACATCAATTTACCAAAAGTGTACCACATGTCGGTCAACTGGTACCCGTCTTTCCGCTTCTAGAAAAAAAATTATTTTTCTACCCGTGTGCACGTGAGACCCGGACATTTACAATAATTTGTTATTTAAATAAGAGGGGGATGAATACTAAAAGCTGCTTCAAATTATTAACATCGAAAATGGATCTTATGAGCAGATACTGTTTTATTTTCTAATTTTCTTTGTGTGCCCATTTTGTTTATTATCTGTTTGACTGTCGATGTGTTAATATCGGGTAGTATTTTCATAATTAAGCAAAACGGTGAGTAATAGAAAATAGATTCTTGGAATAGGAAACAAACAGAAGTATTATAATAATTTATGATGGCGATTGATTATCTTCTTTTATAAAATTCAAAACATTCGCATCTTACAACTGTTTCACTTCAAAAAAATTCCACCCCATCATTAAAGAGCAAACGAATGTTAATAACATCAAAATTTAATCTTATTCTTTATCGCGTTAATGAAAAATTTACAATTATAATACTACACAAAACAATCTTTTGATAGCATTCTAGTGTATAAGATATCACTTAAGTTTTTTCTTTAAACTATAGATGGTTTATTTAAAACAACTATGGAGCAATTTTATATCTCGAAGATTTATAGCATGCATATCCAGAAAGAGGATATGAAAATTCCGTAATTTATCGACATTTATAACAATAAAGATTATTACATAAACAAAATGAATTTTTTTTTTTATAGAATTCCTTGAGATCCTTATAGTAAAAACACCCGAATTTAAATTGCTGTACAAATCCATATATTTACAATAGGGGTAAGTTCACTACCCAAATATTATTAAACAAATGTTTTCCTATAATATTGCGTTTTCATTATGACAAATCGACTGAAATTTCTAAAAATCAGTAAAGTGGAAACATTGCTAATATTTATGTTATATGAACTTACACCTTATTTCGCACGCATAGCCCCATTAATATACAAAAGTGTTTGTATTCGTAATAAACTATCTATAAACAACCCTTAGCTAGATGAATTGCTTTGTATTATAGAAGTACAGACCGTAAAAGGTCCTTTTCCGTGATACATTATTATGGTTTCATTCCATTTCCCTATACATACCCACGAGTATAGTCAATAAAAAAATATTCTGATTGGAAATTCGTTCCGGATATTTTGACCGATTGATATCAATATTTTTCGCACAGCGAAAATTTACGGATGTGGATGTCTGTCTCTTCTTCGTTTTTTTTTTTGTTTACTAAAAGAATAATATTATTTGCAACGTTTGCCTTTGCCATAAGTTTGTACAAATGAGTGCAATTTGAGAATAATGGTGTACGATTATATTATTGAACATATTTGTTTGGATTACTAAATTCAGCTCATCATTTGTATACGACAAGATATTTTGGCAGATATTATTCATTTTGACAATGGGCGCAACCGTGACTTAGGTATACTTTATATATATGCATAAGGATTTGAATGTTTTAAGGAAGGCAGATGGTTCATATACGTAATTTTAGGCTTAGAGTTTTACCTGAAATTTGTTGATGGAAATGAGATCTTATCGCGATATCGAATCGAACAAAATACAAAACAAGACATATCTTGAAATAAGAATGTCGGCATCTCCTTTTAATTCCTAAATAATTTGTCTAAAAGCTCGTACAGTCCTAAAAAAAATTAAAGGCAATTTGGTGTTGTCCTTAACAGTCCAGTGCAATTTGAGAAAATAAATGTACCCTGCCTGATCCCCACACTTGTTCAGAACTGTGCCATTAAACATGGCTTCAATTTCGAAGTTATGGTAAGCCTGTCTGATTAATGTCATATCCGAGTGGTTTCACACCAAAGAGGAGGGAATATGAATTTAATGGACCCCTTTTCCATTGTGTATGTATAGTAGTTGACCAAAGATTGTTTCATTCGATTTTTGTAACCTCAAACGAAGCAAAATCGAATTAAAAAGTATTTTTTCAATCCTTAATAAATAAATGTTCCTTAGTTGTTAAAAAAGAAATAAAAACACTGCGCATATCGTTCCATAATGGCTTTGGCCATATGTCCTATATAATCAATATATGTGGGAGTAAATTGTGACAGCACTCCCAACACTCCCAATTCAATTTAGGAAGGCAAATTAGCACAGCCACTCGACCGGTTTAGGAAGGTTTTTTTTTCACTCGGAGGGCCCTCTGAACGTCCACTCGAATATGACATAAGAGGCCCTCCATAATGCATATAATTTTTGTGAACTAAGAGGGGATTCAGACGCCACAGGTTTCGAATTTCAAATCAGCTGTTGATAGCTATGAGCCTGTTTATACTGGGAAATTTGAGACCGGACTCACGAGAGTTCGTAGGCGAGAGGGATGAGGGGTGAGTAAGTACTATCGTGAGGCAGTTTGAAATTATAAACATCGGAAGCGTGAGTATACTGTTCCAATTCCAAATTCACGTTTTTTTCTCATTTTGTTCATTACCTTTTTGACTGGCGATGTGTTAGCAGCAGATGCAGATTGATAGAAAATGAATTCAGTAAATAGGAAGAAAACAGAAGCATTGTTAATAATTTATAGGGGTTTTCTTCTTTTATGAAATGCAAATCATTAGCGTCGTACAATTGTTTTACTTTACAAAAATTTCACCCGCTTCAAGTGAGGCGTCCTCAAAACAAGTTGTGTGTAATCACGAGAGTACTCACCACGCCAGTTTCAAATTTCCTAGTCTGAACAGGCTCTATTTCCATTTCTATAAGGCCTGGTGCCTGAATAAAATGCGGCAATTCAAAATCTCGACTACAAAAAATGAACTCCTAAACAAAAAGTCGTAATAAAGGTCGACAAGTCGACTAACATGCAAAAAGAATTATTTTCTGACAAGTCGATTAACATTCCAAAAGAATTATTTTTACTTCGGGCTTATAGATGGCTTACGGTCGCAATTTATAATCGCTATATGTGTCAAATGTCAAATGGCGTTTGCAAAAACTATAGCATCGTCCGATAGGGTAATTGCTTTTGCGGCACCTTACGAGCAGGTATTTTACAACCTTTTAGACCTTTTTTAGGTAAATCCGAACAGCCAATACTCTTATTTTTATGAGCAATCTGGTGCACTTCTTATTACAACCGTTTCTCAAAAAAGTCACACCTATCCATTTCAAATGTCACCACCTCATCAGTCACATAACTTCTGAGTCAAACAGTCTCCGACAAAATTACGTTTTTCACCATATAACCATCTAAAAACTTAAAGCTCATTAAACCTGCCAAACAGAACAATCCAAAAAGAAATTATTCAACAGTTACCTAAATTTTATCGAACATAACAATTATCTAAATGACTCCTCAAAGGAGCTCTACAAACTCATTGGGAATATAAAATGCTCGACTAATTAGAGAACCCTCCTTACAGCTTTATCCTTCATTAACAAACAAGCATACCCGTTTGCTAACCTCAATCGACAATTCCAAGTCCTTTCTCCTTGATTTGATCCAACAGGACGAAAAAAAAAAATCAACAGCCCGTCAAAAGTTATAACTTTGTCGACGTATTGTAGCCCAAAGGACTCTACAATAATTTTTTCTTTGTTTTCACTAAGTTTAATGATGACATTAAAATTAAGCGCGTAACAATTTTAATTATGATTACAATATGAACTAAATTAACACTGTGACGACTGACGATATTTGTGCACCCACATTACGACTCCGTGAAAAAAAAAATTAAATAAAAACAAAAATTAAGGGGTGATACTGAGCGCAAACGGGGTTGATTGTCAGAGTGTGGGGGCATCAGATAATTTACTGTGTTTTTATAATGTTTCTTATTAAATATAATCAAGCGTAACAAGAAAACAACAATAATAATAATTTTTGCCACCGAAGCTAAAAAAGTGAAGTTATTAACTTCATTTTCGGGTTGCGCCGAGATTAATTGAAAATTTTCATGTAATCCCTGCCGTGCCATATTCAGCAAGCCATACCATTAATGGCGTCCGCATTATAGTCGGCCGTCTTCAGTTAGAAGATTCTTCTTACAGAATAGGCCCATTGCACGCGAGAAGTGTTAACATTTTTTTAAATACTGATTATTTATTACTTTATTAGATTATTCACGGGCAATGGAAACAGTAATGAAGGAGATCTTAGAAGGGTTGGAGGTTGAAGCTTTTGGAAATATTTTTAATGAAAAAAAGTTTACTTAAGGTTGCATTCATGAAACACCCGGGGATTTTTTATGGGTGTTGTTGGCATAATTGAATGATTTTAAAATGTTTTTTTACTTTATCCTTGGATTTGTCTAATGTCTAATTTGATACGCAATTCTTCCTTCTATATCCAGCATCAGGAAAAGTCAGCGGTAACCTAACTGGAGAGTACCTATACTAAGAAAATTGAGTTTCTTAGAAAACAAAAAACAAAAAAATAATAAATTTGTCATTCTTTAGTTTTTTTTATTTGTATATATGTATTTGTATACAAAAAATGGATTTCATAGTCTTGACTATATATACCGATATTTCCATAAATTTGGCAGTCATTTATTTAGTGTGCTACATGATAAATCAACATGAAGAGTTAATAGCGTTCAACAACAAATTATTCAATTATTGTATGAAAGTGGGATACCATGTTCGAGCAACATTTCGCGCGCTTTGTCCGATTTTACGGTTGCCATTATTTTAGGTTCTTTGAGTCAGGGTTTAGTTACTCAATTGCTTTCTTAGTTAAATGAAGTAGCGACTAGCAAGTGTGACCTTCGTTTGGTTTAAAAGTCGTCGGCATATGCCAGAACAGAATTTGACGTTGCCTCTAGTTTTGAACTTTTGTTCATTTGTATATTTTCTACGTACAAAGATTTCCTTTATAAACAGCAGTTTTTACTTTTATTTTTGCGCTAACGTCAAACAAAATGTTATAGTTCGAAGAAAAAAAAACAGAAATTACCCACAGTGATTATTCCCCACTTGATAAGACATTAAATGTTAAATGTTCGGAAGAAATAGAACTTTAATATTTTATATTTTCTGGGCGGCAATGGTACAACGGATGGAGTGCTTGCTTGTTAAACCAGAAGTTGCCAGTTCAATTCCCACTCGGCAGAAAGCTTCTTTTCAGCATACCTACCAGCTTAAGCTGGACGTCCCCCATGAGGTATGCAATGAAAAATAAAAATCAACTAGCTCTATATCCATTGTACCAAAACAATTCTTTTCTAACTAACTAACTCCCAAAAGGTTTTCAATTATGTTAAGATCAGTTTAATATGGTGGTGATGGAGTAATGTCTACCACATTTTCGGCGTTGTGGATTTCATCGTTCTTTGTCTCGTTTTAGGATTCGTAGAAAAGTCCGAAAGCTCTTTTATTGCAAAAAAAGCTAATCGCCATACGAAAGTCCCAGCATCAGTTTTAAAACAAAAACCGACTCAAATGCGTCATTAATCATAGTAGGGATATGAAATGGTACCCCCAGGCCCAAACAATGAATATTGCTCTCTTCGAATGATTCCAGAATAAAAAGCTTTTCTTTTGGCGGATGTTATGAAAGCCATAGTAATACCTACCCTTAAATGGCATTTTATTTAAAATTATCTTACGTCAGAAAGCACTATATTTCAAACATCATAATATATGAAGATATGCAAATTCCAAGAGCGTTTTATTTCTTGTAGCGGTTAGTGGTTAATTTTTCTTTCTTTTTTTTAATTTCAAGTGCTATTAACAACTAAACAGCTGTGATCTGTTGCAAATATGCACTTTACCCTTAACTTAACTGGGATTTTTATCGTGTAGTGACCGGAATTTGTTGCAATCCTCATAAATGTTTGCTTCCGGTGCGGTGTTATAACTGTTGAATTGTTTTTTTTTTTTTTTTTTTGGTGAAAACGGTAATTTGGGTGCATGAACAAAGCATTGTACTGAAAATTCAAAAGGCATACAAACAAAGTAGCTAAACTGTATCGGAATATGAAACGATTTCAACGCTTTCAAGTACCTATGTGCAACGGTGGCTGATCGGTTTATCTAGAAATATAATATCCAAACTAAAAATTACAATAAATTGTAATATAAAACAGCAGCATAAATAAAAATAGCTGTTCGGAAGGTTGGCATGGTTAACTTTTTCAAAATCCAAACGTTTCTTTTTTTTCCAGAAACGGATATTCCGATGTTCCATGTCCATTTTATTATTGAAGACACTTACCTTAATTGGGACATTTTAATATTTATTCGTACGTGGGACAACTATGGTTTATGTACTGACTATTTTTATGCTGCCATATATTTTTTCAATGAAACATTATTTACAGTGGACAACAAATTTTTGAGAGAGCATGATATTTTGACATTTCAATTTATCCATTACCATTTGCATTTTATTTTTTCTTGCACTTTACTGTTTATTTTCATTAAAAATTCAATTTAAATATAAATTAAATTCAATTTACTTGCATTTATAAACTAAATCAAAATTAATTGAATTAATGAATTTATTTAGAAGAATCGCAAATGTATTTATGAAAATGGCACCGACACGAAAGACTGCTAAAATACCAGAAAAAATTGTTGCTCAAGAGAAAATCAAAATTGCACCAATTCAGGTACGAAATTAGATTTTATGAAACAAATATTTACATAACCAAAAACACAATATTATTTACAGGACATTGAAGATATAATGAAAGGAAACAAATCTCCATATTTCTCTCCAATCAAAACAAGAAATCAAAGGCTAATCACTGCAACAGATTCAAACAAAACCAAACCTTCTTCGTCTCTTGTTACTGAAGCGCCTGTGTTTGTCCAAAATGTTGTTGAAGTAAAAACTAAAAAAAAGCCGGTAAGAGAGTTGAAGAAGGCAAAAGAATTAAAAGCGATTCTTGAAGATTTGAAAAAACTTCCAAAAGAAGAAGAAGGCCCTATAGAAGTGGTGGATCAGAAAAATGTAACAGTAGTTGAACCTGTAGTAGCCAAACCCAAAAAAGTTGGCAAACCCAAAGGATCTGGAAGAGTTATTAAATTAGTATCTCTTGTGGAAGACTCTACTGAAATATCAAATTCTGTTGGAGCAGTAAAGAAAGAAGAACTCCTAGCTTCGACTGTAAAGGTTAAAAGAAAGTCCAAAGACGCACCAAAATCGCCGGAAGTTAAACTAGAAAAGTGGGAACCAAATAATTGGACAGAACTTCTAGAAAATATTAGAATAATGAGAACAAATGTTTCAGCTCCAGTTGATTCAATGGGTTGCGATAGATGTTCAGATGAGAATGCTGATGAAAAGGTAGGTAACATTTACATGTATAAATAAATGTTTGCTTTTACATTGTTTTATTCAAAAATAGACAAAAAGATTTCATGTCCTTTTGGCACTAATGCTCTCAAGTCAAACCAAAGATGAGCTTACGCATGAAGTGATGAAACGTTTAACAGCTGAAAAGAATTGTACACCAGCAGCTATTGCCGCTATGGAAACAGATAAGTTGGAGGGTCTCTTGTATCCAGTATCATTTTATAAAGTGAGTTCAATATAATTTTATAGGTATATCTTATTTGATAGTTTATCAAAGAAAACAAACAACAAATACGAAAAACTGGTCCCCTTAGCTTTTCAAACCACTCACTCACTCTCCATTTCAACTTTCACCTTTTAAGTTTCTGGAACTTCCCTTTAAGACTGGCTTTCCGGACTAGCACTTACTCTATTTTTTGGCGAAAGCATCAAAGCACGGATTTATACCTGGTGGGTGTGCCTTGCCTTTGAACGGGCCTAGCCTCATATAGATCTAGTGTAAAGTTGATTGGTCGGCTCTCAGTCCAAATGGAACCACCCAGCACTCAGTGTGAGCTAAGTTCTTCCCTTGGGACTGCGGGAACAGACCAATTTATAAGAGATAACTTCGTCGATGATTGGGTCTGCCTGTATTTCCGTTCACTCAGGCTTGGCGTAATATACTAAATTTATTAAAGCTTTAATGTTAATTTGTTGCGCTTGTCCCTAACATCATAAATGTTTACCACATAATTTTTCGACTAAATAAGGGTCTCTGCAAAGGTTCTAAAGTTCGTTGTTGTATCTCATTCGCTTTATACTGCTATCTACTTAGATAATGTTAAAATATCAGTGAATCGTTTTGTCTCAGAAACGAGCATTTTCTCGTCATAAATTGTATCAGGATAATAAAACTCAGCGGGTCGGAACTTTAGATTATAAACCTGAAGGGCCAAACTCATAGAATGCGTTGCGTACGTTGAGTCGTCGCTTTCAACTGAGTGCAATATTAAATACACAAGTTCTTATGAGAAGCCACTCAAAATCAAAACGCTTAAAGGCAAAACACCTTCAACGGAGTGCAAGATAAAATACACAGGCTCTTATGAGAAACCACTCATAGACAAAACCCTTCTTATGGGTCGCTTCTAATGAGAACTTTGCACTCAGTTAAAAGCGACAACGCTGCGTGCGTTTCGTTTCATTTATCGATTCTTCTATCAACTTACAGCTAACAAGATGCTCTTGCTTTTTTTTTTTGCTGTAATAACCTATCGGCCTCCGGTTTGGCTTTGTCTTGCCAGAACAAATTAGTAGTCTTTCTCGGTGTTGCTTGTGAGAATCTTAACACCTCCTTTGCAGCACTCTTAGTAGCATTCTGACATTGCTGCTAGTGAGATTACGGATTCAAATAATTAGTATTAAGGCTTCTAGCAAGCTCGAGCAATATTTGATCGGTATAGGCTCGGTTTAGTTTAGTTTAGTTTATAAGTTTATTTATTGAACCAAATAAACTTAAGTTTTGTACATTTTGTTTTACATAAATGTTAATTGGAATCCATTACAAATTTGGTTCTAGGAATTTGCATTACCTATATAATGTTAGATTTTGCATATAAACTAATTTCATTTTTAAAACCATTTAAGCTATTTATATTTGTCGGTCTTATCAGATAGCAAAGATGGAATTTTGCACGGTGGATATTCTCCTAAGAGCTTCTTTGGATATACTTACCCGTTTCTTAGCAGCAACCATTTTCGCTGAAGGTATCCACATCCAGAATGTACCAACAATCTAGCCTTGTGTTGTCTAGTCTGTTGCATTTAAAAATGCAATTTTCCTTAGGGACACACAATTAAAATAGCAATAACATTCAGAATTCTGGATGATTTATGTAGACACAAGTGTTCTTTGCTCTTGCTTTTTATTTGTAACTTCAGACTGCGCTGATTATTTATCTGAGACGAATTTTGATACAATAGCATTAAACTATTTTAGTTGAAACTTAAATATAATAATTTAAATTTGTTTTTAGTTTTTGTTTTGATAATTTTTATAAGCTGTTTGTCTTGACTCCCGCCAAAATGTACCCTAAAAATTTTACATGACTTTTTCCGAATTTCATTGCAGAACAAAGCAAAGTACCTTAAAAACACATCGAAAATTCTTTTGGAAGAGTACAACTCAGACATACCCAATGATATCAAAGGACTTATAAAATTACCAGGTGTTGGACCGAAAATGGCACATATTTGCATGAATGCCGCTTGGGATATTATCACTGGGATCGGTAAAGAAACGTTATTTTCAAATATATTTGTGTATGCATTAATAAAAACTCTTTTTATCAGGTGTCGATGTCCACGTTCATCGAATCTCTAACCGCTTGGGATGGGTGCGTCAGGGAACTAAACAGCCCGAACAAACTCGCAAAGAATTAGAATCTTGGTTGCCATCAGAATACTGGAAAGAAGTAAATCACCTATTAGTTGGATTTGGACAAACTATTTGCACACCTATCAAACCTAAATGTGGTGAATGCTTAAATAAATCAATTTGTCCAGCAGCTTTTGCTGTTAAACCTAAAACTACTAAAATCAAACCAAGCAAGACTGTTTATTAAGTTTTTTCTTTATTTTTTGTTTGTTAAAAGAAGTAAAAAGTATTAACTTTTATAAAATGTCATCTTAAGAACTGCCATACTGTTTTCATTGAATAAAAAAAAAATCATTTATTTATCCAACATTTTTTTACATTTTCGTAAAATTATAGAATTATAATCAAGTGCTCAGACAAGTTCCAATATTTTTTGAGTTTTGGATTCAGTTAAAAAAATAGTTAACAACTTCACTGTCCGCGTTAACATTTTTATATGCTAAAAAAATCTTCAAATACTTTAAAGTAAAACACTTTATTTTTTACAAATTCAAACATATCATAAACAAAATTTTAGGTTCCTATAAATTTTAAGATAATGGCCGAAAAAACTAGTGCTACAAAATTAAACAAAGAAAATCAGCTTAACAAAAAGTCACGAGAACAATACGATTATAGTTCGTATGAGTCTGACGGATCGCCCGTGCGGAAGCCTTCGCGCAAATATAAAGTCAAAAATGAAGTAATTTTTTGTGTGTACTTGTACATAAAATACATATTTAAATTCAATATTTTTAGGATGAATCTCATGGGCTAAACAAAATACAACTTGGAACCAAATTAAAAGAAAAACAAAAACGTAAAGAAGCCACAGAATCAGAGTATAGCTCTTTTGAAGATTCCGATCGATCACCAGTGCCCAATCCGTCACTAAAAAATCAACTTAAAAAAGAGGTTTGTTTTTTCACGTATTAATAAACTTTCAATTTTCATATTTTAGCAGCAAACTGATGATATGGATCAACCAGAAGACGTTACAAAGCGACGAACAACACGACGGCGTTCCCGTACAAAACGCGCTGGAGGAGCATCCCGTAGACGTTCTCGCCATGGAAGACGGTCCAGATCTAGACGTCGTCGTTAATAGTCTTTTTTTTTGTTAAATATGTACCTATGTATATTCGGTTTAACAATTTATATAAAATTTCTTATCGTTTAATTTCTTAAAATTGTTTTTATTTTAATTTAAAATTTTAATTGAAAATTAAAAGAGTTAATATATATACCGACGATAGAAAATTCAAGATCTTCATTATGAAAAGCGAATCCAACGTTCGACTCAAAGGGAACGTTTGGAAAATTCAAGATATCGTAATACAAAAAAAGTGAGCTTCGGCGTTCAAATTAAAAAAACATCTCCTTTCGCGAAAGTTTTGCTTTTTGAGGTAAAAATAAAAACGCGAGTCCCAAATGAGTTATTTTAAAAAAATTCGCTTTAAATCATTATTCATAATAGAAACCTAAGTCGATTTTAGGGATTGCCACCATGACATGACAAAATTTGTGTTCTTGATATCATAAAACGCTATCAAGCGTGTATCACTCTTATAGCGTTTTCATTTGGATCGGACTTCCAAATCGATGAGTAGAACTGCCCGATTCCGGACACCAAATGTACGCGCAAAGATACTTTATTGATTCTGTAATATACATGTCATTGCATTTATGTGTTAAACTTCAAGTATCATTTGAAGAAGATGACGATTGATGAGGAGGATAATAACATGTTATTCATGAAAGGTAGATCTTCTATATTGACTTTATTTAGAATAATTTATTAATTTCACGAATCGCAATATTTGTCTCAATCAATTTTTCAATAAAATTTTAATAATAAAAAGAAATTAAAGACTTCACGATTTTGAATTTTTAAATCTGTGTAAGTATTCATGATTCTGTTTTTGATTCTGGCTTCAAGTCGGGAATCGATTTTCTCTTCTTTTCCGTACTCGAACAGTCGTGCCAAATGAACTTAAACAGAATTTCCCGGAGTAGCTCTAAAGATGTTGATAAAATTTTACGAGGGTTGTACTTGCATCGAACTTTATAACAGCTTTATATAATTTGGCATGTAAAGGATATTTGGTTTTAACTTTTTTTTAAATTTGGTCATCAATTGATAACGGCATAGTCAATTTAATTTGATACGAAATTTTATTTACACATTTAGCGCAAGATAGCTTTAAAAGTTTTAAATTGTTCTATAATTGGGAGCGTCAACTTTAGTTCCGTTTTCCTGTGGTAGAGTGCTATCAGCAAAACAATTTTACACTCAAACCACCTAACATAATCTTCATCTGTTCTGTACAAGGTCCATGCTTTTGTTCGTACAGCAGAACATGTTTTGCGCACCTACTGTTCGTGCATATTACACTATTTAAGAAAGTCCAGTTTGGCCCTGCCTTATTACCTTTTCTTATCGTCTTCAAACAAAATTACCTAAAAGTTACTTTGGCGACGAGGGATTGTCCACTGTTAACTCCTTTAAACATCGATTTTGTCATATACATAACATAAATAAAAATGAAATAAAATTTTTTTTAAACGTATTGATTTGTTTTTATTGAAATCATTTATATCGGTTGTAGTTAATTTAACAATATTTGTAAGGAAAGAAGAAAAATATATGTATAATAAATAAACGTACGCCCCCCTATCGTGCAACCCGTGGATCTCAAATTCCGTTCAATATTTTGTCTGTCTTTAAGTTCGTTAATTTTTTATTCCTATTGATTATAATTATAAGTTTATATTTTATGTCTCAATCTGATCCTTTTTTGAAATAAAAGTACAAACCAATCGGGAGTACGAATAGATTCCTTGCTGTTTGTATTCAGCATGAAATCTATAAGGGCAAACAGAAAACAAAACATTTGAACCTCGTTCACACGAGACAGATCGCAGGATATAGTGTTTTGTTGTTGTTGTTGGACTTCAACGGCCTTCTATTCTATTTAAGAGGACATTTCAAAGGCATTCACTTTCCTATCTTGTGAACTATCATGTGTGAACGAGACGTTCAAAGAGTGAAGAAGTATGGAACGATTATTACAGTTTGTATTAAAAACATCTTATTTACTTACACTAAACAATAAAAAGAGAAATTTAACTTTAACAAGATACACATTGATTATTTGAAATAGAAAAAAAAATATATGTTTATAATAATAAATACTATATATTATTTCACTATTGCTTATGTAAATGGCACTTAAACTACTTAAAAAAATTTAAAATTCTTTATAATAGAATATCATAACGATTTTATTCGAATTTTGTTGTTTTGGATATATAATTTTGATTTATTTTAATTTTCAAATTTTGTATTTTCTAGTTTAGGTACTTTTTTTTTTATAAAATAATTATAATAATATAACACAAGTTATTAGTAACAAAGTGGCGTAAACAAAAACAATTTAAAACGATAAAAGTGAAATGGATTATTATCAAAATATAAATTACATATTTTGTTTAATATATTATTAGAACAATTTTGTGTTGTGTTTTGTTAGTTTAAAATAAGAATAACTACAATATAAACTAAGCGTATGAGATAAACAAAAACAACTAAATTAAGTTAAACGTGTATGTATGAAAAAAAAAAGATTTTAAGAAGTTTTTAACAATATTAAAGTTTTGTGTACGAACCTTTAAAAGCAAAGTGAGAAAATTCCAAATTTATTTGTGTTTTTGCCTTTAAAGAGACGGTTATATAATTTGTTGTTGTTAAATCAGATGATGCAAATACTTTTATTTTTGTTGTTGCGAGTTTGAAAGTGAAAGAAAATGTTTAAGAATCTAAGTTTTAAAGGAGGCGTTCAACATTGGAGTTTTATTACGAAAAAAATTAAATTCTTTGGAAACTAGGTTACATCGGTTTTTATTTTTGTTATATGCAAACACCAGTTCTTTCTTCTTTCTAAACAGACCAACATTCTAAACAAAACACAGTTCAGCTTATAGATTCATATGTGGTAGACTGTATTCCCCATGGAAGCGTTTTGAGTTCTTTGCTCTCTATTATAGTTCCTGGTTATCAGAATTTAATATTGAATTCCTGGTTATCTACTTAATAAGGCGAATGGGTACTGTATATGTAAAAAAAACAATAGATATAGAATAGATAAATCTCTTTCATCTTTTGTGATGAATGCTGAAAGGAAATCTCTACACTTGCCCCCAGACATGGATCATTATAAAATATAAATATATCCTGAGATCAAACAGGCGAACCACAAACCAGATCCCTATGTAAAGGGTTGAAGTGAGTGTTGTGTTCGTACCCAGTCGAGATCGTTAAAGAACTTGTAGAATTTGAATCGTACATACAAAATGTATAGTCACTGGGAAACATAAGCGGTGCATTCATTTCACTTACTTATTGTTTGTATCGAGCGATGGTCGGTATACTGATCCGATAACATCTCAATCACCAAGAAAACTAGGCCGTTCACATTTAAATACACAAAACGAACATTTTTAAACATCCTATTCTTTAGTATATCAACAGGATATTAGTTTACATTTGAAAGGAACATATGAACATACTAAACTTATTCTAAATCTTCTCATATCTTCAGATATGTCTTCTTATTTTTGTGATGAAATCAAATATTTCCCAGTTATAACAAGCAAGTGGGCTCTTGCCCAGTAGCTATGTTTAAACAAACGACGCATTAGCATTCATTTAGGAATCATTTTATTTGAAACATACCATACAGTTTTCAATTCGTCACTTGAAATATTTGTTTAAACCATGATTCCAATAGAACTCGTAACACATATTGATTGATTTCGAAGCTAGGGTTCTACTCTGTATTTGCTGCTTCTGGTTCAAGTGGAAGTAGAGGGTAGCTAAAAAAACGACACCTTCATCTGAACCAAATCCTTATCTACTAGTCATTTCATCGCAACCAAATCGTCCAGCCAGCTAGGAAGTTCTAACAGATACATGCAGATGCTGCCAACTTAAGGAACAAATTAGTATAACACAACATTATCAAATCGGAATACTATGCATTGATCGTGAAACAATCGGGACAAATAAAATCTTTATGATAATGATGAAGCCTCTCCTTCGGAATGTTAGTTATATTTTATAGACAAATTCATAAATAATTGTGATAAACTCTATATTATATATTTTATTTTTTTAAATTAATTTCTTAAATTGTTTAATTATTTTGAAATGTTTTGTGTGTTTTAAATGTTTTTTATTGACAAGAAAAACACAAATTTGAATGATCACTGATATTAGTATCCAAATATTGCTGTTTTCCATACAATAATAGCATTGGAATACCTTTCAAAAGTGCCAAAGAATTCAAACTAAACAAGAATAATATTCGGATTAAAATAAAATACCTAACATATATATATGTTTTTTTTTTATTCCTAGTCCGTTTCTCACATTTTAGAAAAAAAAATCACAGTAATCAAAACGATTCAAATATTCAATACAAAATATGCTGGTGTAGACGTCCACCGCAGATGTAACGGAGTTTTAGCATCGATTTAAACAAATGTCTCGAGTAGAAATATAAAAAAAAAATTATCTGACGAAATACTTGGTAAGAAAAGTTCTAATAAATGAAATATTAGATAAGCATGAGGAAAATATTTGTCTAAAGGACTTTCGTTCCCTTATCTATTTTGTTTAAAAGAAACTTGATATTATAAATTTAAATACAACGTGAGTTTTAAACTTAAACATTCTTAGCTAAGAGTTCTTAAACACGTCCTTCCATCGAACAAACTCATTCCACTTTGAAATTAAAAGCAAATAATAGAATTTACAAATATCTAAGCAATTTGAGACAGGAACAACAGATATTAGCATTACAAGTGTTAAACTAAGAAAAATAAATAACAAAAAATAAATAAACAATAGTAATTTGTGTAACAACAAAAACTGCTGCCTGCCTACAGAAGTGTTGTTTAAATTGAAGTCATTTTTTTGTGATTGTTAGAACTATAAATCGGTTATTGGACCAGCCAAGCTCAATTTAGCTGGTAGATGATTTTGCTGTTGTTGCTGTTGTTGGTGTATCTGCTGTTGTATTTGTTGTTGTTGCTGCTGGTGAGCAGAATGTATTTGGTTTGAGCTATTCATTTGGAAAATTTGTGACGCAGAAGATGAAACTAATGTTGTTGTTGGTGCGGTGTTTTTTGCTGAACTTGACTTAGGTGCCGGCGATGACGATGAAATAGATGATAACAAAAAACTGCTGTAAGCAGGAGCAGCCGAAGTATTGCAACCACCACCATTTTTACTACCACCAGGTGTAATGGTCGTCTGTTCATCACCACCATTTGGGAATTTCACTTGAAGCTTCTTAACCATATTCTCCAGACTGCTTTCGTTGTCATTTGAGATAAGCATGACCAGAGATTATGAAAAAAGAGAGAGATTAAGTATTAGTAAGGGATATAGAGAGAAAAGAAATCTTCAAAAAACAAGACAAACAAAAACTTATTTAGACCAAAAATATTAACTACACCCACGCGATAATACGATTGTCGGCTTCTTTCCGAGCAGCTAATGCTTCCCGGAGTTCCTTTTTTAGTTCAATCGTCTCTTCAGCATCTGAATTTGGTTTTTGACCTCTTTTAATGGAGGACCTCTCTTCAGTCCAACCATTTTTCGAAGTTGAATTAACAATCGAAGTCTGACCATCAGAACTCGAAAAGGAGTTGCGTTGGTCTGATGATTCCATGGGAGTAACACCGACACCAACATGTCCTTGTTCGGCAATATGGAGTGCATTCATTGGTTCCTCTTCTTCAGTAGCTTGATGGATAACACCGTAATGAAGATTTAAGCTATTGGCACGTTTGGGCAAGCGCATCTCTGGAAAATTCTTGCGATGCACTGCCGGCCGAAGACCGTCTGGAAAGTTCTTGTGCTGTGTTGTCGGTCGAGGAACATCTTTCTCAAACATGATATCGGTGTTGCGATTGTTAAGAATGGTAGCTAGCATTTGTCGCATATATTTATTTTCAGTTTCTAGGTGAACTATGCGTTTGTTGGTTTCTTTGTGATCAGTTTTAAGATGTTGTATTTGCGACTGAAAAAAATATTTATTCAGAATTATTTTAGTTTGTTTGTTTGTTGTTTGTTACCTTTAACTCTTCAATGTCCCGCATCATACGAAGATTACCTTCACCCATGGACCACGAGCGTTCCTCAACCATTGATTTAACCCTGAGAGAGAATATTAATTTTAATAATAGTTTAAGTATGTTTTATTTGTTCTAGTTTACCTGCTCAATAAAGCATCTTCTCTAACTCTCGCTGCTTCCTTGACTTCTCGAACAACATCTGTCATCATTCCAGGTGTATATGCTCCTAAGATAAATTTCGAGTTATTTAAAAATCAAGAGCATCATACATACAATGTATATTTATTGTTTTCGAACATTAAACAGAAATTTTAGCAATATTTGACATTTATATACCTGAGTGATACGTTGGCGCTGGACTTTGTGTGCCAAAGCCAAAACCCAGGGGTTGGCTGTGTGTGCTTAGTCCACTCAAGCTATCTCTACGGTGTCTCAAACCCCAATTAGGTGCGTGTTTTAAAGCTTCAACTTCAACTTTGATTTTGGAAAGGGTTTATTTTGGAAAACAAATTAAAAATAGAAAACAAATAAAAAAAAGATGAAATTAAAAAATCGAAGATAGAAGAGGGATACTGGTTAAATGAACGCATATAATACTTATTTAATGTTAAGCTTTTAAATTTTGTGTGTAATGGAAATCTAGTAGAGATCTGCGGTGTGTGGATTGGGGGCGAGTACTAGTGGTTTCAATTGTATTATCAACAGAAAATTAACATAAAAATTATAAAATATTTTGTATTAGATTATCAATAAAACTTTTGCTGAATTGAAAACTTAACGTTTTGATGTGGTGCAATCTATACCGGATTTTAACGCAGTCCTACCACATTCGATGCACAAACAAAAGCAATTTGTTGTATCAGAAACAGGTCTGATGCAACAAATTCTGATGCGCATTTTTTTATGTTTAGGAATTCAGACTTGTTTTATTAGATGGCAAATACTAATCATTTTCTTAAGGTAGGTAGGCAGGTAGGTACTACCGTTGTTAGATAGGTACCAGGCAGGTGGTACCATAAGGAGGTAGGTTGATAGTTAAGAATGTAGGTAGGTAGTTAGGTTGGGTAGATATGAAATATGCAGGTTGGTTATATAGATAAGTAGGTAGGTAGGAAGATTAATAGGTAGGTAGGTAGGTAGGTAGGTAGATTGATAGGTAGGTAGGTAGGTAGATAGATAAGTAGGTAGTTTGACCTAGCGATGATTGGATCTATAGAACGAATGGACAACAATGCTCTACCGGTAGGATTGTCGAATACAGCCAAGTAGGAGTTCACATGAAAGAAGCATACCTACAGTGGCGTGGGAAAACAGAAAAAGATTTGAAAAAGTTGGCTAACCTAAGTTAGAGCTCGGTTAAGACTTGTTGGTTGAGTTACAGGTTCAAACCCAAGTCAACAGAGAAGAAGATATTTTTTTTGCCTGAATCAAAATATGTACAAAATTATAATGGAGTTTTTGCTACGATTTTTGGACTAATTATTTATATTTAAGCGCCAAGAATTCTTTCAAAGAGCATACAAAATTAAAATACTTCAAATTATAGCAAGAACATGAAACATTAATTTTACAATAAACTACAAGCTTTATGTTAAATAAGTTTGAACGTCTAATAAAATAAAGCAACAAATCAAAGTACTCGAAGTATGTCTAAATATGGTATGACAAATAATGAAGATTTTAATTTCAAATGTATACATTTCATCATACCTTTGGTTTCATGAAGATTTCGGCATATTTTTGAATTTGTTTCGTGCAGCACATTAATTTGTTCCATTAATGCTGCAAAGAATTTATTATTTTCCATATCGCCACCTGGATTTGTATAGTTTCTGCGATCTGGTGTATTTTGGCCACTTACTTTGGAATCATTATCGGACGGATTAAGTAAACACGGATCACTGAATCTGAAACTGTTCCAAGACTTCAGTAATAACAAAAATAATTTAGTCCAATCGAACTCACCCTCTGCTCATGTTTGGATTACTGCTACTACCATCGAGGACATCTGTTGAATTATTTTCATTCTCTGATCCCAAAATGTTAACGATCGGCGGAAGACTAGCGAATTCCACTGAACCATCGGTATGCTGTAGTGGATTATTATTTGGATTGAACGCAAAACGACTATTCAATGTATTTTTGAGAAATGTTGGCACATTCTGAAAATTGTTCTTTTATTTTAATAAAATTGAATTGAATTGGAAATTTGTTGTGTTAATAAAAACCTTTTGGAAGCCCTGACTGAATGGAGCAGAATACGAAGGATGTCTAGGTTGACCGAAATAATTTTGCAGAAATTCTTGTTGAAATTGTTGTTGATATTGATGTTGCTGTTGTTGCTGTTGTTGTTGTTGTTGATGCTGTTGTGTGGGAACTTTTTTATTAGATTGAAAACTATTGGAAGGATTATAATCCAGGAATTCTGATGAAGATGACAGTTGTGTTGAGCTTGCATCTTTTAGACATGTCTCAAGCCATGCATTTAAATGTTCTCTTGAGTATGTGGACGAATTTGGGACGGTTGTGTTGCGACTTTTTGATTTTCTACGTTTGTTACTATCTGGGCCTGAAAAGAGCAGAAAAGCAAAAATATTAAATTTTCTTTGAAATTGGTAAAAATGTTTTTTTTCTGTTGTCTATGCTGGATAACCGCAATGTTGGTATTCTTTTCTAAAGCATGTTATTTAATGTTACTATTACTGTATAAAACTCTGATGAAAAGGTAGAAGTTGTTTATATTATATTATAACGTCAATCAAATATTCCCAAGATAATTTTCGATTACTTACATACATACCTACCGGACAATAACGTGTCCTTGAGGAATATTCGTTATGAAGAATCTTAGGAAGAATAGATACAATAACTATTCAATGCATATATATACATAACTCAATAGGTACCTATGTACAAAATAAACATTTATGGAGTGTTAGTGTTTTGCTAAATAAAACAACAATAAGTTCAGTCCTCAAACAATAAAAGAAAAGTTTTTATTTATGTAGGTATCTGACAAAACATTCCATGCAAATTTTAACATCTTAACATGAAAGATATGTATGTACATAAACTATTTATCATCAGCTTTTTTCCTACCACCAATGACACCAAATAAACGTATACCCGTTCCGTTGTTTGTTTGGTGGGGCCAATCAATTTGCTTTAAATGGTCATTCACTCGAAAAACTCGTATCACTTGATATTTATAGCTCACATGAACAAAACGTGTTACACTTAATCCCATAGAAGGCACAAAAACTTAATTCCCCCCATTTGAAAAAAAAAAGAAAAACAAAATCCCTCCGAATTTCCTTGAACAAGTCAGTTGCAATTTTGCTGCGTATCTATATAACTTATTTGCAGATACATTTTCGTTCTTTCCCGGGGCTATAGCTTTTCATTAAATCAAATCGCGTTAACGACATGGAGGGCGGTCGCAGCACGGTTTGTCTTATTTCGCTAAAATAGAATCAAGTAAAGAAAAATTTAAAACCAACTTTGAAAGAAACCAGCTTTTTGGAGTTGGTAACCTCTTTTGGACTTTTGCGCGAAATGTAAACATAGCACTGTAACGTGTTGCAGGAATGACGAAAACGACGACAATCTTTACGATTTCACTGAACTTGTTGTTTGTTATTGATATGATATTCAATTTTTTTTTTCATGAAACAATTAAATTTTTTATAGGTAGGATTTATATATCATTTTTCAGCCGACAACAAATAATTTAAAGTTTCAACCTTACGCCTGAGCGATTGTTCACTAAATGAATATTTTACGATTAGCGTTGGTCATCCGGCCATTAAAGCGAATAGTGATGAGAGCTGACTTTATAACCGAAACCGCCTTAAAAACGGAGAGGTTATTCGTTCTGAGTCATGATGGTTTTGGTAACGTTTTCGCCATTCACACGCGAAGCATGCATTTTGAAATGCCCATCAATATTATTTAATAATATAGAACCAAATCCATAAGGAAGTCTGCATTGGAGAATTTGCTTCATAGAAAGTTCTGCACTTCAGAATTTCAACAATATGAGTGGTGATGATGTGATTGAAATTTTGGATGACGATGACACTCAACTTAAACCAGATCACCCATCATCAACGTTAACCTAGTTTTGTGTGTTCTTTGTTTTCTTCTGATGAAATCGAAAGTCTTGATACAGAAACAGTTTGATGATGGGCGTCTTATGCAGCGGAACGTCATCGTCAGTTCCATGTGGGCATGTTATAAGACTTGAGCAAACTAGGAGGCAGAACAAGTGCGACCTTGTTATGGTTATGTTATTGTGGCGTTCCGATTAAATGATTTTCTTTGGTTTTATATGGTCTTTTTTGTGTGGAACAGTATTTAATGAAATTCATTGTGATGTAGTAATGGAATTATTGTTATTGGTATACTTCCTCTTGATAGATAAATCAATCGACCTTTATTGTTTTTGCAAAGTTCCATTGGTCAAAACTGGGTGATTTAGGTCGTTAAGTTATTTTATTTTAAGTCTGTTTTCTGATCTTCTTATACTAGCTAAAAAAAGAGGCTTTTAGCGGTAGTCTTTTTAGTTGGCACGAAGCATAAGTCAGAAGTAGGGAAGACCAAACAAAAAAAAATAACTTTTGTTTTGATTAACACTTGCCGCAGGGACGGATTACAAAAAATTAAATGTTCTTCTAGTGTTAATGAACCTTGTATACATGAACTGAATTTAAACTAAATCAGAAATGCACGTAGAGTTGGTAAATATACTTAAATTATTTGTTGTTCTCTCTTTGAGCATATGCAAGAAAAATAGTTTTTTTTTTTGTAAACTGGTGTCTAGGAAGTGGTACGTGACCAAATTAACATGAAAAGACAAAGCAATAAATTATTATTTAGAATAAATTTGCTTTGGTGAGCTCTGATAATGACCACTGCAGTTTAGTCAAAGGGTTAAGTGAACTACCAAAGTGTAAGGACAATAATAGAAATTCTTGAATAATCCGCGGTAATCCGCGCATGAAGTTCTGGGTAAATGTTTTGAAAGGTAATCGAAATCGATAGATTGCTTTAGCTATTTTCTGATCAACACAGCAAACTCTAGACTAATTTACTTGCGATCATTGTCTCTAAGGCAAGTTATACATTTGTAAAAAAAAAAATTAAAAAAATACCAAGCTATTGCTTGGTAAAAGTTTTGCGTTGATGTACGTTGATGCAAATCATGGATAGATGTTCCGTCATTGAGTTTTTGAAACATTACACGCGGATGTTCAGTCCTTATTAGACAAAACTCTGAATCTGGAAACATATATGTATGAATTTGGAAACGAATATGAAAAATAGTGTGTGGTGTAGTTAGTGAGACAGAAGATGGTAATATAAATTTGTAGGCAAAAAGAATCAGCATTTATTTAGTAGTTTTCAGACTTGAAACCGTCTAATCAAATACTAATTGTATTGAGCGGGTGAAAGCTTATTTCTAATACAAAGAATAAGATATTTATTAACATAGAATATGTACATGCATTTTCGATAAAAAAGCTGAATACCAAACTCTATTAAACAATTTTGAAATATCAAATGCAATTATTTTACTTTCTTCAAAACGAAAATTGGTTCCACATTGCGGAGAAGGGCATATACTGCCGGTCAGTAAGGTTTCGTTTTCAAGATATTTCTTAAGCTGATATAGCATACGCACATTTTAATTAACACATTAGAAAATTAGTATGACCAAACAACAAATAGTTTTACCAAAACGGAAGTATGTTGACCCTAAACGCAAATAAATTTAACCTTTTAAGAATTATATTTTTTAAACCAATAGAAAATCGTTTTGGAATGAAAGTTTATTTAATTATATAACTTTGGAATGAGAAAATATCCATAATACAGATTGCGCAATCTACCTGTGTTGCAAGCTTTGTTCTATAAATGCAGCCAAAGTGTTAGTCCCTTTGAGCTCACATAAAAGTTGTCTTGCGTGTGGTTCCAATTTCGAAAAAAAAATTCTGTAGAATTAAGCTTTGGCGAGAAGGGTGGCAAACATTTCAATAAATAATTCGTAGCATATATTTATCATTAATTTCTTGTGTCTTATGATTATAACATTACCATTTCTACCATGCACAGCTATAAAGCAATTATTCGGTTACCCTGGTTCCTGTTTTTGAACGTGCTTGAGATCTTCTGAGATTTAGATTAAATGCACATTGATCAATAAATATCATTATATTTATCTGTGTTGTTGGAAGCCCGTTGTGTGAATTAAATTCGCGTATATTTTTCGTAATCATAAAGTACGTGGGGAATTCATTTTTTCAGGTACTATTGAAGCTAGCTGGAAGACCAATTTTAAGATGGTGGTTTTATTGAAAACAAAAAAAACTTTTTTTTTACACTTCTTTAAAAATTAACATTTAAATTAATAACTAACGACAGAAGCATTAACCACTATTTGGGCTTACCAATTTTATTAAACATCATTAAGAATTAGTATAAGAAACAGATACGTATAAACATAATTAGACCTTAAACTTTAACTTCTCTGCCCGTCTTTGACATTGACTTTTACACTCTGCCAAATTAATAAACACTAGCACTAGCAAGGTTCTGTAGTACATTAATAATGCATTATACAAAAGTAGGTACATATACAAACCGTGTAAACATCATTGATAAATTTTTCATTATTTGATGACAATATACACCTATACATAATATATATAGGTATTATAACCCGTTCATAGGAAGCTTTATACATCAAAAAGGCACTCATACATCATAATGCTATCATTACATTAATTATTTTGCTGTTATTAAAAATTGATCAAGGTTTTTTCAGTTTTTCCCTCTCATTTTCCTCCAAAACTAAATTAAGTATTGTCATTGTAAATTTAATGAAATGCAGTGCAAGGTACACCGGAGAAAAAAAAACAATTATTGTATTTAAACTGAATATGGATAATTGAAAAGAATAGATGGAATCATGATTTGACAAACTGCAATTGTAGACTTACCCACACGGGAATAAATGATTGCATTTTTAATGAGCGTACAAAAAGATTATCTCAACTGTTATATAAAATATTTTCAATCGTGTTTGAAATGAAAGATTTATAATATACTTTCGGGTCGCATGAACTTGCTTGTATCTAAGTCAGTAAAGTAAATGCATTTTGATTGTCACAAAAATCGTTTTAGAAGGATATCTAACCATTAGGAACAACAAATAATTTTGTCTCGTTTTTTCAAGCATTTACTCCATAGTGGACGTTACAAAGCGACGAGAGATCTAAGTCGATTTTAGGCATTGCCACCATGACGATTTCATAAGACGCTACCAAGACTAATGATATTCAAAACAAAAACTAAAAAATTGCAAAAATTGCAAATCAATATTAAGTTTGCCACGAGGCAAACTTAATATTGATTGTCAATTCAGAATGATAACAAATAAAAATCAAATATTTTATTATTGTATTAAATCGTTTGTCATTGAAATTGACGCTTGTGAATTAAAAGAAAATTCAAAATAATCAATTAAAGTTGATTAGTGTATTAAGGATTTATAGTACCTTTACCAAATTTCAATATTTTTTATCATCTATCTCTTGACAATCGTAATTGTTTTTTTTTTTTAAAGCTATTGGTAATGTTGGTGCTTCTCTATTGAAACTTCCCATTGCGAATTAGGAATAACAAAAAGCAGAAGTCAAATCTGTCACGAAAGGATTCCTTCTAAAGATTTGTTTTTTTTCATTTCCAAATATCATTGAATGAATCAAATAATTTTTAGATCAAATATTGACACGAACATTTTTGACAGGCCCTCAGAATCAGTAGATATGAAATAGACGATAGTGTATACATTTTGTTAGTATACTATACACTGTAACTAGCTAAATAATAATAGTTAACATTTTTTGATAATGATCACACTCTCTTTCGTCTTTCTCTATACCTACGTAAACTACAGGGAAATATGTTTGCAATGTTGATACATGTACACATAAATCTTATCACCAAAAGCATATTACCTGTGGCGCCATATGTTTAATGCACCATGTACCGTGACAATTTTTTTAAAGTGTTATGGTATGATTCTGCAGAAAAATGGTTTTGTAGGCTAGTTAACGTGCATCAATCAATGCACTAGGTACGCAAAGGACCGCAAATACAAAAATAGATTTCTATTGTTTATCTCAACCGACGACGACGATGGAGACGACTAGACGGTTATGGTTTGAATACAAATTATTGTAATGTTGTCATGCTAGTATGTAATTCGCAGTTGACATTAAAATTATGGTTTATTCATACGAACTCGTTAATGCTATTTTCTCGGCTTTTATTGGTCGTATAATAATTTAACTACTGTTTTTAGTTTTATGAGGAAAAATATTTTTTACAACTTTGTCTCACAAATATTTTTGACAGATCTTTCCCAAAATTTCGGAAATATATGTATATCATAATAAGGAAAATATCAATTTTTTTGATCTTCCTCATTATGATTTCTGTTATTTATTGATTTTTTTTTATAATAATAAACAAATTATTATAATTTCATCGTCATAAAAAATCAAATATTTGCTGCATAATATAAGCTTTGGCATGAATATATTTTAATTATTTTTGTATTGAACAAAAAGTTTGAATATACAGATATGTTGGAAATTTTAGGTTAACCTCGTCATTAGATTCTCAAAAGAATTTAATGATTCCTCATATTACGAAGATGTATTGTGCACTTGTTCGTCCTTATTTGGAATATTGCAGTTGCGTTATGTGTCCTAGCTATGAAACAGCCATTAAGAAAATTAAAAGCGTTTAAAAACGATTTATGTTATTTGCTCTTCGTCATATATCCCTTACGAAAACCGTTTAAAGCTTCTTGGTCTTTCATCACTCAAAAAAAGGAGAGTGATAAAATAATCTATTCAACTGTAATTTTAAGTATGTTGAACATCAATACTCGTACAAGGACAACTCGCAACTCAGGATTTTTTTATACAGCTGAATCTATCAACTTAATTTGTATCGATTTTAATAATTCTATCAGCATATTGATTTTAACTTATCAAAAAATTGTATTAGTTTTGTTATTGTTAAGTTCTTTATAAGTTTTATACATATGTATATACTTTGTACATCTATTGGAATTTGAATGTAATTTTCAAACAACTTGGACTAATGTCTGTAGTTGTAATCAAATAAACAATTTAAATAAATACGACCAATAGAAGCCAAGAAGATCTGATTAACGCCTTTATCAAAATGGCGGACAACGCATTTTTTTGTGTGGACTCTCCAAATGGTACTCTTTAAAACAAAAATTTACTGTAGTCATCAAAAGAGTATTAGAATTACAACAATTTAACAACTTTATATCGACATATTTAAAATCCTCAATTAAATTAAACAAGAACGCGCCACCCTGTTTTTGGTTTAATTAAAAAGCAGCGGATGCACTAGCACGACATTGTCATTTTCCAAATCAGATAATGGAAGTTTGCAAGTGAATTGTTAGAGTTTCCGTTGAGATTGAGTAAATTGATGGCGCACCAATCTCCCCCCAAATTGTTCACGGTTCAAAAAGAACGAACATACTGTATAGCTTAATGTCAGATCGTATAGAGAGCATGCCTCGGATAAAGTGGGGTATTAAACCAATAAATTATTATCAGACTAATAAAATAGATTACAGGCACATAGAAAGGAAATGTATACACGATTTCGTTTCAAAGTGAATCAAATCAGGGTATATTTTTTGTTGGGTGTTTATTTTGTCTTAAGATTTTTTTTTTGATGATCTTTGACGTTAAGAAGCCGATAGTGTGGTATTATATGAAATGATATTAAGGAAATGAAATTATCTACTTTTAAGGAAATATATTTTATGTTTAATATGCTGATATTTTTGAATAAAGAAACAATGAGGCGATATTATACAAATTTTGTACTTCAACTTTTGCAATCAAAATAATTCTTTCCTATCTATCTTTCTACTTTCTAACTAGCTACAAGTGTCGTGCTTCGTGCAATACCTGGTTGCATTTAATCAGGCAGTGTGCCTTCCAGGCACATATAGTTAAATTATTATTTTTAAAAAAACGTGTAATGAACCTTGACATTAAATTAAATATTTTGAAAACACTGTAAAGGGTACAGTCAATTTACAACTTATGTGGACCTTTTTAATAATAATTTAATCACTTAAAATGACGTTCAAGTTATACATCCAAAGAGCAGTATTATGGATCTAAACATAAATAAGATTACGATGATATTATGGGTTATTCGAATAACATCGAAATATCCAAGTCGAACTTGAGAAAAATGTAACCTGTTACGGATATGATATTTTTCAAGGTTCTTACTGATTTTTAAAATTATATTTTGTTAGTTTTTTTAATAAATTATTTAATATTGTTACATGAATAAGATTCTTAATATCGAATCCTTAATACACGAAAGTCTTAAAAAGAAATTATTTGAACACAATATTATAATAGATTGATTGTTAGTGAACTTCGCTATATGATAAATATGTACACCTTGACATGACGTTTTGACATCATACATTAGTTGTGTTCGTTGAATTTTATCAATTTTACCCAGGGTCGACCCAGGTTTTCTTGACAGTCCCAAGAGCTGTAAAAAAAAAGTTTTGTGTTGTTGACAAAAGGAAAGAAACAAAAAAAATTTGTTTCCGAAATTAAAACTTGAAATTTGTTGCTTTTGTACATTCCAAAACATAAAACAATTACATTTTGTTTTATTTGTATGTTTCATACATATTTTCATTAAAATAAATCTATAATTTCTTTTCTTTGTATTGCAAAAGCAAAATAAAATATTCAATTGTAAACATATGTTTGACAACACACATGTCAATTTGTTTACCTCAACTCGCCCCAGCATAATACCTAAATCTACTTCAGGGCGAGTTGAGGGCGACCCCAGGTCTCAGAGAATTTGTTACCCAGGGCGAGATGAGGTTTTTCAAAAAACGTTTTGGGGCGACTTAAGGGCGACCCCAGGGCTCAACAAACACAACTATTCATACAATATTTTAAAAGTTCGTTTGCATTAAAATATAAAATTGTAATAAAATGAAATTGTCTCGTGACTTATCTATCAAACGTTTAGAACGTGCGTTGTTAGATCTTAATGACTGGAGGGGACGTATAGTTTTTTCCCACGGAATCTGAACGACTAATATTAGATATTCTTTATCTCAACAATAATGATACTCTTGGAGGAATTGCACTTCCTCTCAAGAAGAAGCAAAAAAACTATATGTTAGGCTGTATTTGAACAAGATATCTGGCAAGAAATAAATTTCGTATTAAAAACCATAAACGTTAAATGAATAGTAAAGAACATGATGCATTGCCGTACAGTACCTTGATGGTCTTATATCAACATGAAATAGCTAGATGGATACAAACTAGGTTTATATTATTAAACTCAGAAGCAAAGTGTAAGAAGTCAATAAAACATAACAACCATCATAATAGAATAGAAAAAAACTAATAAAACAACCTCTTTAAAAGTGAAGTGTATTTTCTAATGCCAACAACAATAATAACCTTGGCCCACTCGAAAGTGTAATTAAATTGATATTTAATAACAAATAATTTTGAGTCATTGTTGCGTAACTCTGTTCATGCGTGCTATCTCTTTTTTATTTATTTAACTGCTGCATAGGTAGGTAGATATATAGTACAAAATATTTATAAATATACAGGGTGAGTCATGAGCAATGCTACAAAATGCTAGGGCGTGTAGGTTGCGTTGAGACAAGAAAAAAATCGTATGGGAGGGGGGGTCTATTCCCCTCCGTTTAGCCGGGAGGGGCAATTTTCGAAAAAAACTGACTTAAAATGGGAAAAAAATTATTTAAAATCAACGGCTTCATTCACAATGCTGTGCGATACGTTTTTAAAAAGCCAATAACTTTTTCTTTCATTCTGTGTTTAAATAAATCTATTCTAAGAAATAGTTTTTGAAATATTAATTTTCAAAGTCAAAATTTTGAAAAAAAAAATTGAAAAAAAAATTTCAAATTCATTTTTTTCAAAATTTTACGTAATTAAGTGCTAATTTTAATTTCAAAATTCAATGCTGTTATTAATTTTAAGTCTAAATAAGAAAACCGGATGCAAACATTTTATGTCGTTCTCAAGAAATTAAAAAAAAACCAAAACCACCTTTTTCTAAGAAAAATATTTATTTTTATTGTAACGAAGCAATTTATTTATTTATTTAGCATTAATCTTAGTTTTTTTACTTTTTTTTAATTGGAGTTTTATGAGAACGTAATAAAATTAAATAGTATTGGAATAACCCTGGATTAATATTATTTTCATTGATAACTTCTGAAAACTGACCTGTCAATATTTTTGCCTTGGCCTGCCCGCAGCCCATGGGTTCTACCTGCTATGGGGACAATAGGGACAATAAAACCGCATTTTTTTTAATGAAAAAAAGAGAAAATTGCAACGCAAGATAAATAAATGCATTGCAGTTTTGCTTAGTAATTATTTCAAATTTGAATATTAACTCATTAACACGTAACGATGTCAAGCTCATACACCCGAGAAGAATTAACGGACATGCATTTCTGCTACGGTTTAGCTAATGGTCGAAGTCATGAAGCCGAAAGACTGTACGCTGAAAGATATCCCGATAGGAGGTGTCCCCATCATAGCACGTTTCCAAGAATCCACCGGTGTCTAAGAGATCATGGAGTGCTGGAGCATCGAAGAAGCGAAAGGCCAGTTTCTGATGAGTCAAGAATCTTAGATGAAAGAATTCTGGATTTAGTCCGAAATAATCCCTCCGTCAGTACAAGAAGGATATCCACTATGCTGGGAGTGTCCCAATCTAGAGCATGTCGAGTACTTCGGGCGGAAAATTTACACCCGTACCACTTTACGCCTGTTCAGGAACTCACCTCAAACGACAAGTTATTGAGAACCGAATTTTGTAGAACATTACTACTTAGAAATGAAACCGAACAAAACTATTTTAGAAGAATATTCTGGACGGATGAAGCACAGTTTACTAGGGATGGGGTTACTAACTTCCACAATTTACATTATTGGAGTAGCGCCAATCCACACAAAAAAAAACAAAACAAATCACAACACCGCTTTAGTTGTAATGTTTGGCTTGGTATTGTTGGACACACTGTGATCGGGCCCCGGTTTTTGAATTCCATTATTAATGGAGAATCATACCTGCAATTCCTACGAGACCTTTTACCCGATTTATTAGACAGCGTTCCATTGGTTATAGCAGATACTTTAATCTACCAACAAGATGGTGCTCCAGCACACTACAGCTTACAGGTGAGAAACTGGCTGGATGATCATTTTAGTGACCGTTGGATCGGAAGAAGGGGCCCCACGGAATGGCCGCCTAGGTCACCAGATTTAACTCCCCTAGATTTTTATGCATGGGGATTTATGAAGAATTATGTTTACGAAGTGGAAATAGTACCTATGATTGGAACAACTGAAGGAACGAATTGAAGTCGCTGGAGTCAAATTGCAGGAAAATTTGTCAAGCATAAACTTATGTGAAGCCATTACAAGGAGATATAATCTATGCCTTCTAAACAATGGAGATCATATCGAGAATTTTTTATAAGTACTTCCAATAAAAAAAAATAAAAAAACTAAGATTAATGCTTCTTAAATTGCTTCGTTACAATAAAAATAAATGTTTTTCTTAGAAAAAGGTGGTTTTGGTTTTTTTTAATTTCTTGAGAACGACATAAAATGTTTGCATCCGGTTTTCTTATTTAGACTTAAAATTAATAACAGCATTGAATTTTGAAATTAAAATTAGCACTTAATTACGTAAAATTTTGAAAAAAATGAATTTGAAATTTTTTTTTCAATTTTTTTTTTCAAAATTTTGACTTTGAAAATTAATATTTCAAAAACTATTTCTTAGAATAGATTTATTTAAACACAGAATGAAAGAAAAAGTTATTGGCTTTTCAAAAACGTATCGCACAGCATTGTGAATGAAGCCGTTGATTTTAAATAATTTTTTTCCCATTTTAAATCATTTTTTTCGAAAATTGCCCCTCCCGGCTAAACGGAGGGGAATTGACCCCCCCTCCCATACGATTTTTTTCTTGTCTCAACGCAACCTACACGCCCTAGCATTTTGTCGCATTGCTCATGACTCACCCTGTATAATCTGTACCTTTCCTTTAATAACTAATATATGTAGATGTTCTCACAACTGATAGATAAGTCTTGGAACTGGAATGTAACACTGAATTCGAATGATGTGTTTAACATGGCGGCCGGCGCGTCGATCAAAAGTATAAAATCAAAGACGAAAAAATATTGTACTCATAGCTCCGCTAACTTGGTGAGGGTGTATTAAAAATCTGGAATCTTTTAAGTTTAGCATTGACATGTCAGTTAAGTTATAGACGCTTTAATTAAATAAATAAAAGTATGTAGATTTAGACACTGTATTAACAAGTGGTACCACACTTTTTGGAGCTAGTTTGAAATAACAGCACATAACACAACGACAAACATCAAGCACATTTTGTTTGTTAAAACTATATAGGTTACAAAATACAGGACTGTTTCCACGAAAGGCTTAAATAACTAACCATTGACGTATTAAGTATGGACCGCCAGTAGCCAATTTCACGCGTGTTCCAACATAACTAGGGGCGCCATCAACTACTAGCAGGGAATCTGCGTAGCAGTGATATGATTTCTTTAATTAATTATTTACTATTGAAATATTTTGGTGGAAATTATTATCAAACTACTTTTATTTTACAAAACACATCCACTCCTTATGCCATGAGTTACTTACAGATAAATATATTATCGTTTTCATTTAAATTCTAATAGCGAAATTAGTACACGTATTTAACACTAAAAGATGATGGCGTTTTTAGACTGTTTCTAGCTGGAACAACTATTCTTGGCTGTTTGTATGAACATTTCAGCCGACTGGCGGTCCATATCTAGTACGTCAATGTAACTAATGATTACATGAAATTATCCCGGTAATGATTACATGATGGTTAAAATATCTAAACATTGAATCTGTGTTGTCGTAAGAACGATTAAAGCTACGAAGAGGCCGCATATAAAATACAATATTTCACATGTGCAGACATTTATGTTTGTTTTTTGTCTCTATACTATTTACAATTATAATTATAATGTTTGGCACACGCTAATTTCATTAAAAGAAACAAGACCTAGTAACTTATATACCTATATTGCTACACATTAGGCTAGAACCAAAAAACGGAGGGAACGGAGGAATTATATATAAAATAATAACAAAAACTATTGCTAGTTGATTATTTTATATTTTATTTTAAGTGGAGCAGTTAAATGAAGGAAATTCAAAATAAGAAGTTTTTAGTAGCCTATACTTCGATGTGTTTCGCCCAAGTGTGGATGGTGGACATCGTCAGTCAGGCCATTCACACTCTCCTAAAATTTTGTTAGTTTAACAACACAACAAAAATTACAAATCATTAAAGAATTGAAATGATATCAAAGAACGATGATAAAGAAATCATTGTTTATTTGCAGCTATTTTTAGGTGTAGGCATACCTACATTGCACTTATCGGAATTTGACAAGAAGTCAAAATACAAGTGCAAGTGTTGTTGCTGTTTTCAGTTTTGTTCCTGTTTTTTTTTATCCTTGGTTAACTATCCAAAGCTGTGTTTTTATTCGTGCAACGTATAGGTAATCGAAAATTTAAAACTTTAAAGTCTGACTTCAAGTCCGAAATCAATTTGTCTCTTCTTTTCAGTACTAGAACTGTCATTTACTCGAGCATTTACTGCCAAATGAACGTATTCAGAATCATCTAGAATGGCTCCGAACTATTCCGGATTAACAAATGAAAACGCGACAAGAACACTGGGTATTAGAAAACGAAAACATATATTTATACAGTATGAATAAGTCCAAAGGCAAAGATTATGAATATTCATAATATTTGGTCCTAAGTTTGCACGACAGTAATATTAAAAAAAATCAGGTTTCAAGGGAATACCCATACTTTTTAAGAACCCATGGGATATTTCCTATAATACCTACATAAGTGCCTTTTTTGTACGAACTCAATAATGTCATTTAAATAAACATCAACACTGTACTTGGTTGGTTTTATTGTGTAAACATTTACTTTGTTGAAAGATAATGTCAGTGCAAAACTGCAGCACCAACTTTCATACTCATTCGCACATTTTAGCTCCACATTGTGTATATAAGTAAGCAGACATGCGGTCCCGGCGGCGACGCGCAATAATGCCAGAGTTAAGCGCCTACGAATGGAAGTCAAAGTATATATCTTTCTACCAAGACGCATATAACAAAACGATCTTTAAGTGCCATCCTCACCAAATCCTCTTTGCTTATCTATCTTAATGGCAGCGCTTTAATGAAGAAAGACGCATTAACAAAAAGGGAGTTCTGCTTTTCTCAGGGCAAAAGCAAAGCAAATATTTTCATGCGGTTAACGCGCGAGGGCGCGAGAATACATCATCATCATCTTTGACCGCAACTTTGCAGACAATGTGATAGAGCGATGACAATGAAGCAATGATGCTGGTTAACATTTAATGGCATTTTCGTTGTACGTCTACGTGTACACATTGCACTTATAAATAATTTTCTGTCCGTTTCGTGTGTAAACAGTTTTGTTTGGAAATTGATATAAGCAGGGGACGGTTTTATCACAGGCGTAGCAATTAAAAGTTTTCCCTCGGTGGAAAATAATATCACTTTTTGCGGGAAATAAAAATTCACTTCTTGCTGGAGAGATATGTTGGTGAAGGCAGTAGTCCATCCTGATGGGCTACTGCCCAATAAGTAATGTAATGTAAGCAAAGCTCCCATGCATGTGTGCATCGTGGAAGGATCGGTAAACACAACAACATTCTGAAGGAGCAATGGTTTCATTCGAACCATTTATTGGGATAACTTATTGCTGATGCAAGACTATTCTGGACCACACATTGCTAGCAAGGCCGTAGCCAAGGGAGGGTTCACAGGGGTTCAACCCCCCCCCCCGAATTTTTTTAGAAATGCATCTGTAAATCAACCTTTTCCGCATAAGTATGAAATTTGTGCTCAAATAATTAGTGATTATGTTCAAAACTTTCTGATTTTAGTTTAAAGCCTACGTAGTTAGGTACCAACATAATTTTCGATGAATTTAGTAAGGTAGCTCTAACAGTTTTTAAATACAACCTCAAACAACACAGCCTCAGGATGCCAGGTTACTTTTGCTTCGATTGCACATGATGAATAACTAAACGCCTCAAGGAAATTTAGTATACCTAGATAGGTATGTGTATGCATCTACATGAAACAATATGTATAGTAAAAACGTATATTCTTATTTCCCTTCCAAATAAACTAATGGTGTCCTTGTGCGCATTAGTTTTCAACTTCGTTATTCCACTTATATAGTTGCAATTGTAACTAGCAACATTTTAGCCGGTTCATTCCATGCGTTTTTATTCTCTTGCCAGCAATAGGCTGGGAATAAGCAATTGTATCAAGGCAACAGCACAGACAAAACGTGAGCACAACGGATCCTGAAACCTATTTTAGGATAAGTATAATGATTCCTCTTTTAGATGACTTTTTAAGTCAGCTTAAAATAAGATTTGAAAATCATAAGTCCATACTTTCCTCTTTGTGCATTTTAATTCCATCGATCCTTGGCAAACATGAACAAAATTACAACGAAGAAAACTTAAAATTTTATAGATCTTTTTTTGGATTGGTACACTTTAGAAGCTGAGTTTACGTTATGGAAGACAAAATGCCATAGACAAAAAGATACAGAGCGTTCAAAGAGTGCAATAACAGCTCTTGGGGAATGCAATAAGGATCTGTTTCCTAACATCCACAAGCTTCTCAAAATTTTGGCGATACTACCGGTTTCAACGTGTACACCGGAAAGAACATTTTCGACAATGAAACGTCTAAAAACTTACCTTAGAAATTCTACCGGCGAAGAAAGACTAACAGGATTGGCATTAATGTCAATTCATCGACAAATTGAGATTGACGCTGAGATTGATATTTGCAGCACAGAAGGCCAGAAGATTAAATTTAATTTTATAAAAATGATATACTTACATGTTATTTAATACTTTTTTTTATAATCAAATCTTAAAGAGTGATGATAAATGTACCTACTTAATAAATAATAACTTAAAATTATTTTTGAAAAATATTGGAAAAATCTTTTAGTTTTTCAAATTTGTTTGAGAGTTTTCTTGAAAAACTAAGTATGCAATTGTATTTTATTAGCAGTACTCTACCTAGGAAAAATATTGAAAATCGTTAAAGCAGTTTTTTTTTAAACCGTTTTCTTTTTTAATTTTTGAAAAATATTTTGCAATTTTTTGAGTATTTCAATACATCGAAATCTGTAGTTCATTTGGAAAAAAATCTGAAAAAATTCGATATTCGCGTTTCCAACATATTCAAAAAATCTAAAAAGTTATGTATATGAATTTGATCATAAAAACCTTCCTAAATTTTAAATTTAATTGAAATCGGTTTTGTTGTTAGCGAGAAATTCTGATTTTAAAAAATCGGTTCTATGGGAGGTACTGTTTTAAGATAAATCTCGACTGTTTTATCAAAATCGTTAAAGCCATTTTTAGAAAAATTAAGTTTTACAAACTGTTATATGACATTTACCATTGTTTTAGAGCTTAAATTCCAATTTCAACAACGCCTAGTGCGAGACTACTAAATAAACACTCTAAACCAAGTTTGCAAATCAGTCTATCCATTTAGGCTGCTGATCTGCAAACAGGCAGTCGGACGAACAGAATTTTCCAACACACTTTTGTCTACTTCCCTATCATCGCAATATCATGTTTATTTGTTATCTCAATTTTTTTTTTTTGAAGAATCCATAACTTGCCTTATGCATAGAATAGTATCATTATCGCAATTAAAAGTCGTGTTTGGTGGATTTTGGGTTAATGGGCTGTACTAATTTTATTTATTACATCTACAGAAAGGTACAGATTGATTGGTGTATGGAATAAGTATAACCCCCCCCCCCCCGAAATAATTGTCTGGCTACGGCCTTGATTGCTAGGTGTGCAGTCACCGACTACTTACAAGTAGTGAACATCGATGTGATAGCTTGGTTTGCGATGAGCCCGGAAATAAATTCCATCAAAAACGTTTGGGACAATTGCTAAGAAAAATGATAAGGGGAGACTTATAGCCCTTCCAAAAACACTAAATGGGCTTAGATCTGATCTGCCCGAGAAATAGGATAATTGTGACGATATACTATCGAAAAAAAAACCTTATCCAAGGTATATGTCCAGGCGAATTAAAGCTTCATTAGATCTTCAGAGAGGCATTTGAGGAAATACCTACTATTAAAGGAACGAGGACTCGTTCATAAAAAAAAATTATAATAAAAATATAAAATGTTAAGTAAGTTGAAGTTTTTGCCCAATTTTCTTCAAATATGATTTATTTTTAAATTCTTCCCATTTTTTTTTTTACATAAATCCCTTTTTTATGTTAATAAACAAAAGAGTATAAACAGAATATTATTTTTTTAAACTTGCTTGAAAATAGTTCAACATTTCAAGGGGCGCCACTTTTTGTGTAACTAACTAGATATATTTCTAAGTTTTAAGCAAAATAGGAGCAAGTTCATGCGACCCAGTCATGTCCTTTATTTTATTTTTTTTATTTGAAATTCCAGTGACTTACCTTAAGTGTGCGTTAATTTTTAATTCAATATGGAACTGCATTTTTTGCCGAATCCGAACGAGTAAGATGAGATGCACTTCATGGTGACAAACGATAGGTACTCTTAGAGGATTTTTCACTTCCTCATGAGAGGCTGTGCTGCCTCTTGTGAAAAACGTTTATGGTATATACGAAGCTGAGTTAAAATTTTAACTTAGAATATCCACGGGACGGGAAAGCTACAGAATCCCGAATTATAAAGTTCCGAATTAAAAAACCCGAATGCGAACAATTCGGGATTTATTCGGGATTTCAAACCCAACCCCCATGGAACGGGACACTGCATACATTTAAATTTTTGTTTTTCTTTTTAATTAAATTTCATTCATCTTTTTTGTGACATTCCTTTTTTTTGCCGGTTTTATGAACGATTTAAATACCTACCAAAAAATATAGTAATACAATTTTTGGCCCACCTTTACCTTAACTTTCGGTAGTAAAATAGGAACTGGGGATATATACTTTTGTGCTATAAATGCGTGGACAGTAATTAAAAAATGTAATGCTCTAGAATTCACTTTTGACTTTCCCCTTTTAGCTTAAGTAAGTTACACTGTTGCATGTCTAGGCTCATTCCGGTCGCACTTACATCTGCTCTCGCAACACGTTTTCCACGCAAATCGGATTCTCCGCTGCTGCAACCCTCTTTAAAGCACTTAAAAGAAAACTTTATTATAGCATTTGTTGTGTGCTGTGCAGCTATAAAAATTCTTTTTCCACATAGACACGTCTGAAATATAACACACGCACAAACTCTTTTCTATAGTTCTAAAAACGTAAGCAAGAAAAATTCGATAACCGATTATACCAACAAGGAGTTCCCTAGGTCCCAGACGCAGACATTTAGCCCTGTCTGGGCGAAAATATACATAAGGGTTGACAAGAAGAGAAAAGACAGTGCCTTTGTTTTTAAAGGGTGTTAGCCTCGTGTGTCGTGTCGCGTCAGCGGAAATAAAAATAAAAAGAAAGAAACACAAAACAATTCAAAAGTATCAAAAAAAACTGAACGACAGCTTCTTTTGTTTTGTACAGAACTGTCAAACAATCACTGTTTAAGAAATGTCGCACCAATGACATCGATAAGGTTAACCGATTAATGTTTCAAGTTTTTCAATCGCACCGGCAGCATCGGCATCGGCACTCCCTGCACAAGACTTAACGATTTGTGATAACATTTTGAATTTTAATGCATTTTTTTCTTTGTTTTTGCTTGCTTAATTTTGGCAAACGTCAACAAAAAACTTCTCTGAGAAATCAATACCAGCCAGAGACAACAACTAACTCGACGCATGACATCACGAACTTATTCAAATTTAGGTGTACGACACTACACAGAAATTGTTTTTTTTTTAAACGAAAAATGAACAACAAATCAATTACGTTATGAGTTACGACGAATACCTAGTATATTAACGACATGCATCATGCGAACTGGTGATGTTGCAAATATTTAGTTTGTGCTAATAAGTTTGCCTTTTGTTCATTTTTAACAAAATGAAAAACACAAGAAGAGTTCACGGGCAGGGGTTTGCAGCTTAATTTAAATTCTTTATCAAAGGTAAATTTAAAGCTGATTGTTTCGCCCGAATTGGGGTGTGTTGAAAAAGCATTATTTGACAGAAAAACGTTTTATTATATTACCTAAACAACGATTAAGCATTAATCGCCTCGCCTAATATAACAAATTAAAAAAAAAAAAACAATTAATCAACGACATCAGTGAATCAATGGTGCATCTATGTGTGTTTAGAGGTTTAGACAGTGATCTGAAGCATGAGTAAACAACAATGTTTCAGTTTCTATACTAGTATAAAACAACGTTACGCAATGTGCATTGGAGTAAATCGTTGATCGTAAACAAACTTCTATGTGATAAAAAGTAACACGTACCTAATGATTATACAAGTAAAGAAGGTTTTCGAAATTTAGTTTCTGGCCTTTGCAAACATTCAAGCCCTTTCATCTTAAAGTATTTCATTGATTTTTGTACTTGTTCAATAAGACAAGTATTGGATTCGTGTCGTCGTTCTGTCTGTGCGGATGTGGTGTTGTCAAAAAAAATCGGCCATATTACCTTATCGAAAATGTATTAAAATACAATTTTTGGCGAAGCAGGCTGAGATATGACGAATTCTCTCAGGCTTTCGACAGTTCTTTTTAGGTAAAACTTATTATTTAATGACTTTATACCTTCTATGTATAAATAATATACGTTTTTTTTATAAAATGTTTATTATAGGCCAGTATACTACCCATCCAATTTTATGATAGGATATGGTTTCAGGAGTAGGTACCTATCCGAAAACAATCGCGAGATGTTGTGAGGTTTGCATGAGCCGCCATTTTGAAAAATACGGTGTCTTAAATAACTAAAGAATGGCTTATCGGACGAAAAAAAAAGTATTAAAAGCTTTTCAATAGCAAACATGAAGTTCTGTTTTTCATGTCTTCAACTTTTTTTTGTAGGTAGGTATAACACTTTAGGAGTTAAAACGGAGCAAAGCGACAGTTCTGGTAGGGAGGAGTAAGAAGGATGTGCAGACAATGTTTGCATATTCAAATTTTAAAAATTAAAAATAAAATAAAACATTTCGTTCAATAGAATTAACAAATATATTTAATATTTTGATATTTAAAATTTAACAAAAACATTTTCGACCAAAATTCGTATGCCATTTTATTTAAAATACCTACAACAATTTCAGCATTAGATTTAGTTGAAATCATTTCCAACCTTGTCGATAAAGACGAAATTTAAAAACACCGTAATATAGCAGGTACCGTTAAACGAAATTTCTTGAAAGTTTCTATCAAAAAGTGATCTAAACAAAAATTCCGGGTGTTACCTCAAAAACCCTACCTACCAAATTTGAAATAAATCGGCCCACCAGTTGAGGCTGTATCCGATCGTGTGATTCACACGATCGGATACAGCCCACCCATACCTACATACCTCACTGTCTATACGCCGTACGCCTTAAACTTAAACTTATTTAGGACTGAAATGGTTGTACCGAAATATCCGGAAATGAAATGAAACAGCGGTGGCTAATAGTCATGTACCGAAGTACATATATTAAACCATAAGCAATAATTTAACAGCTATTACATTGTCATATTAACTAACGGTCAAGTTAATATTAATGTTTTCAACGAGCGCGCTTGTTAACATTATTTTAAAAACCAATAAATGATCAAAATGTTGATTACTAAAAGATCGACTGTTAAAATATCGAGTGTCAAACATCAATTTTTATCGACACTTTGAAAATTGAGATTTTTAATAGTCCACATTTATGTCATATTCGAGTGGTTTTACTCCGAACAGGAGGAAATTATGAATCCAATGGATCATTAAAAACACTCCCTTTTTTCATTGTGTATGAAGTAGTTGACCAAATATTATTTACATTCGATTTTTGTAACCTCAAACGAAGCAAAAACGAATTAAAAAGTATTTTTTCAGTACTTGTAGTTATTTCCACTTTTTATTTTAGTTACTTAATTCTTAAAAAAGAAGTAAAAACACTTTTCTTTGAATTTAAAAAGAAGCCACAAACCTTTTTATTAAAAACTTCCTTCGAAATTGTTTGAAAAGCAACAGTTACAAAGTATTCTTCCCAAAGAATGCAAATTCTGAATAATTAGGTATAGCTGAAAACGAGTTAAATACAATCTACAACGAATATTAAAAACCCGAATGTTGCAACAACAATAAAATTTCTTCTTCTAAAGAAAAATACGCAAAGAACTGCTAAACTCTCACTCCACAATTTTTATGGCAAAACAATTTTAACATAACTAAAAATGCGAAAACCTACTTCAAAGAAGATTAAATAAAAACAAAATAAAAAACAAAACATCATATCATACTCGCTTGAGATGACTTTCGTTTCCACTGAACAAAAGCACCACCGCCGTAATGACTAGGTAATTCCTCAAGTGACTTTTTAATACTTTTGTCTTTAAGTTTTTTATTTGTATCTTTTGGTCAAAATAAGCAAAAGAATGTAATCTTTTTTCGCGTTAAATTGCGTGACATCTGAAGATAAAAATAAATGTCAGTAATAAACTTTCATTTTTGTTCGAAGCAAAATGCTTAAAATAAAACGTTTTCTTTCAAATTTAAACAGGGTGTTGTAGATTAGAAAAGTTCTTTGAAATAGAAAGTGGTGTAGAAAAATTGATTACTGTATAGTTTTGGCTGAAATGCACAGTACAGTTACTTAAAACGTGAGTGCGCTTGCGCCCTCTGGCGACTTCTTCTGTTTTTGATGTAAAATTTCCTATATTTGATTGTTTATCAGCGTTCATACCTTTGATGCAACAGAATAGTTAATCCTATGTTTGCCTTTCGGAGAGTTCGGATGTTCAGAATGTAGATTGTTGATTGAATGCCTTTTATGAATACCTTCTAAAATAACGAATTTGAATGCTTGGTACTGCGATGTTTCTACTCACAACAAACTCTATCAGCCTTTAGATATGAATAGATGTGTTCCTTACCACCTTAGGCTTACTCTACCAAACTGACCAGTATCATGCTTTTCCACTGTGGAAGCGTGTGAGCAAATCAGGCTTATGTAAGTTAATCTAGCCCTGATGCGGATTATTAGAACTTCGATTAAGTAATCGTAGCTTAAGACATCTTCCCGTAGTTTTCTTCCAATGACAAAATACCCAAACAATAGCTACAATTGCTTCTAAGAGTTCCATTCCATACCACTGGCATGTAATGTATTGTATAGGAGTCCAGCAGAACCTGCTGATTTCTCGACTAACATTCCACGTTCAAATCGGAAGATTGCTGTCTAGCTCGGGTCGTCAAAATTAAATTTGCCCATATCCGATACACTTCGTTTTTTTATTTCAAATTCGTGTTAGGCCGGTTTATAGTTTAAATTATATAGCAGAAGTTCCAGAAGTTTCCTATCCTGAAAAGGATATATTAGAGTAAGGGAGATGGAATGTAACATCCATCGGTCGACTGGAAGGCAAGCGGCTGGATGAAGCATTCGTAGTCTGACTGCCACGGAAGAAAGTTGACTTAATTAAATTGTTTTGGTAAATAAAGTTAGTTTTTATAAACTTAGAAAGTTTAATCATACTAAAGATTAGTTTGTTTTTATTATTTTAATAAGAGTGTTAAAGATCAGAAGCGGGATAAAGAACTTTTAAGAAAAGAGATAAGTAAATAAGTTATTTACCATTGCATTTAATATTGTAAAGAAGTGACTTAAGGCATAATCTGTGATATCATTTAAATTGAGTTATGAAAACTTAAATACGGTACCGTGTTGCGTAGTCGGAATTTTGTTCATGCTAAAGTTTTAAGTTATAGGTATTTCAAGATCCAAGTGGAAACGTGATAGAATTGTTCATGGTTAAATGCCAGCTGCTGGCGCCGAAAACAGTTATTCAGATGTACGACGTAAACGGACATGCGTTTTTGGTAACCAAAAAAGCATTCTCGTCGTCGTTTTAAGTGTATTGGTGTATCAAGTTGTAAAAACAAAATGACTTCTTGGTGCTGTTTTGAACAAGAAGGACGGCAAAATGTTTGTGGAAGAAAAGTGAAACAGCACGATGATATAGAGTGCAAATGAGAGTTCTGTCTCTTGTCTGGTAGTCGCATCTCATTATCTACTGCGTTTTCGGTTCACGAAAAAGTATGTGGATGTGGAATGTTGAATGTGAAAGAGGAATGAAATATATGTGGGTGATATTGTTTATGAAATGGGTAGATAAAATAATTGTTGTTGCCTTTTGCGTTTTCGGTTTACGGAAAAGTATTTTGTGGCAACCCTTTATTTTTTTTTTTGTTTTGTTTTTGATTTGTGGGGTAAATTTTTACTTAAAGTAGTAGTAGGCAACTAATAACAAATTAGAGTAAAATGATGTAGATTATGCCTTGGGTTTGACTACAGTTAAGATGAATGTTGTAGAGAAGCTATGTAGATTTTTATAGATCATTCCATAGTAGGTAAATATTTTTCAAAATTATTTTAATTTGTAGGTACAATGGAGAACATGAGCGTAAAACAGCTTCAAGTTGAGCTAAGGAACAGAGGATTAACCACGACTGGCTCTAAAAGAGTTCTTCTTAAAAGAATACGTAATCACGACAAAGAAACAGGAGAAAATGGGACTCACCGGACGGAGTCTCGTTGCAGTAACATTGTAAATTTAACAATTGAGGAAGTCGGTGGACGTGATCCCGAAACCCGAAATGTGACTTTGTCAGAAACAGCAACAGTTACAGATGAAGAACTCAGAAACCGAGAATGGGAAATAATTAGAAGAGAGAGAGAACTTTTGGAGAATGAACGCGTCATATTCGCAAAAGAGAGGGAAATAGTTGAAACTTTGCGAAATTGGGAATCAGCTCGGCTAACAAAAGGCACAGTTCCAAACAGACCGACACTAAACTGCACTATTCGAGACATATCAGATGCGTTGCCAAACTTTTCGCCTGGTGACATATCTTCAATGTCGGCTGAGTGTTGGGTAGATCATGTTGAAACCTTAAAAACAATATATGCCTGGGACGAGAAGGCGTTACTAATGGCAGCCGGAGCAAAAATGCATGGTCCTGCAAGATACTGGTGGGACACAACTCAGCAAGTGTCTACATCCTGGAATGATCGAAAATCGGGTCTCAAAATGAATTTCCCTCATCACTACAGTGAGGTAGAAATACATCAGCAGTTGATGAAGAAAATACGTAAGCCTACTGAATCAATTGAAACGTACTGCTTCGAAATGAATATGGTGGGCAAAAGGATAGCCCTGTCCGATAAAACCATTATCCAATACATCCTAACGGGGCTAAATGATACTCAAATGAGCATGAGCTTAGCGGCAGCCAATTTCAAGGATATTGCGGAATTGATAGAAAAAATCAAACGGTTTGACGAAATTCGGACGAACTCTAAAGTAATTAGTGCCCCAAGTACATCAAAGTCAGTAACTGCCTATCGCCCCCCAACTGGTGACCAAACAAACTTCAAATCTGAACAGCTTACGATCCAAAAAAAAACCTCTAACCTGCTATAATTGTAATCAAACAGGGCATTATGCGAGAAATTGTACTCAAACTAGAAAACGGCAGTGGCTAAGCAGTAGTGATAATAACTTGCGTACGGCGACAAAGACAGACAAGACGCAAGAGAAAAATTACCGCGTTAATATCATCAGTGACAAAGGCGAAACGGATTGCTATTATAAGAATGTTTTTATACATGACAAGCAGTACAATGCCCTATTGGATTCAGGCAGTGAGCAAACTATTGTGTCGAAAACTGTAGCAATAGAAACCAACAGCATTATAGACAACTGCATCGTCATCTTGCATGGTTTTGGAGGTGGAAGTTGCCAGGCCATTGGACGCATCACATGTAAGATCCAAATAGATGGTTCAGATTTCCCTGTTCGTGCTGTTGTGGTCGAAGACAAGTGCTTGTCAACATCCATAATCATTGGGAAGGATATTCTCAACAATCCTGAGTGTGATATGTTTAAGCACGGTGGTAGCCTGACATTGCATAAGACTGACATGGGAAGATCATATAAGCCGGTTTCTGCTGTTGACATCCAAGCAGGTGAGGAAGTTGATGTGACAGTTTTAATTGAACTTCTCAATAATTACCGTCAATGTATCGCAATGAACAACAAAGAATTGGGTCAAACTAAGCTTATTGAAATGGAAATCGAATTAATCAAACATGATCCGATTGTACATCACCCATATAAAGTACCATTTGCCAAACGACAAATACTTTCTTCGATGATATCTGACCTGATCGAATGTGGGGTAATTATTGAATCCCAATCTGATTATGCTTCACCGGTAATATTAGTCAAAAAAAAGAACGGAGAAGATAGAATGTGTGTGGACTTTCGAAAGCTGAATTCCATCACGAAGAAAATACAGTATCCCATACCTTTAATTGAAGAACAACTCAATGATTTAGCAGGTTACAAGTACTTTATTGTACTAGATTTAGCATCTGGATATTATCAGATACCAATAAAGAACGAACACACACACTACACTGCATTCATCACCCCAGATGGCTTATACGAATTCACATCTATGCCTTTTGGTCTTGTAAACGCACCATCGGTTTTTCAAAAACTTATGAATACCTTAGTGCGAAAGATGCGACCAGAAAAGATCGTTTGTTATATGGATGATGTAGTTATTCCATGTTTATCTTACGAGGATGGATCAGCAAAACTCGAAAAATTTTTAAAAATACTAAAAGATGCCAATTTAACACTCAATCTCCGTAAATGCGTCTTTTTCAAAAAAGAAATAGATTTTCTTGGGCACGTCGTGAAGAACGGTACCATCCAACCCGGTGAAGCTAAAACCATGGCAGTTAAAAATTTTGAGACCCCAAATAACGAACATGAAGTGCGTCAGTTCATTGGACTTACCAGTTATTTCCGTAAATTCATTAAGAACTATTCGCTTATAGCTTTGCCACTGACTAATTTGACGAAAAAGGATTGTCCTTTTCAGTGGGGTCAACAACAACAAAGTGCATTTGAAATTCTGAAGAAATATCTTTCGGATAGTCCAGTACTCGTTCTTTATAACCCTCTCTGCAACCATGAGTTACACACCGACGCTAGTTCTCGGGGAATAGCAGGAGTACTTCTACAGCACGAAGATAATTTGCTTCACCCAGTAGCATACTACAGCAGGAAAACTACAAAAGAAGAAAGTGTATACCACAGTTATGAGCTGGAAGCCCTAGCTGTTGTGGAATCCACAAACCGATTTCGGCAGTATGTGTTGGGTAAGCATTTTAAAATATTAACCGATTGCCAAGCTCTAAAAACAACAATGAGTAAGAAGGAACTTGTGCCAAGAATTGCACGGTGGTGGTTAAAGATGTTGGAGTACGATTACGAAGTTAGTCATCGGCCGGGAAAATGGATGGCTCACGTGGATGCACTATCCAGAAACCCAAGTGAAGCTGCTCAGGAAACAGATGTAGTGGAAATGAGCGTGTTAAAAATTGGTATAGACGAAACCGACTGGGTATACTCGTTACAGCTTCAGGACGACATTATAAAAAATATCGCACAAAGTCTTTCTAAAAAGCCAACCAACAACGACGAAAAACAAATTCATGCAGATTACGCATTAAAAGCTGGCCGTGTATACAGACGAGTGAATGACGAAATAAAATTGTACGTGCCAAAGGGCGTTCGAAACCGTGTGTTGAGAAATAGTCACGATCTAATGGGCCATTTTTCTGAAAAGAAAACGATGGAACATTTGAAGTGTAGGTATTGGTTCCCGAGAATGACACAGGTAGTAAAAAAATATCTTCGATCTTGTGTCGAATGTGTCTATAACAAAAACGAAGTCCAACCTCGTGGAGAGCTCCATCTAATAGAGAAAAAAGATACACCTTTCGATACAGTGCATCTAGACCACCTAGGACCATTTGTCAAATCTACGAAAGGGAATTCTTACTTAATAGTTTTGGTAGATGCCTTCACAAAATATACCGTTATGAAAGTTGTTCCAAGTACGCAGACGAAACCCGTGCTTAATTTTCTAGCAGACGTTTTCTATATCTTTGGAGCACCACGTCGAATTATTTCAGACAGAGGAACATCTTTTACGTCCAAAATGTTTGAAAGTTTTATAAAAGACTTTGGAATTATTCATGTTCAGAATGCAACGAGAACACCCAGGGCCAATGGACAAGTTGAACGATATAATCGCACCATACTACATGCGCTGCTGACAACCGTAGAAGATGAAAGCAGATGGGACCAGAAGGTGAAATCTGTACAATGGGCTATAAATAATACTTTTAATGAATCCATCGGGAAGACCGCCCAACAAATGATGATGGGTTACATACCTAGAGATCCATGGCCAGATGTGTTGGCCCAAGAAACTGACACAAATCAACAAGAACGGAATATCGCAGAGACTCGATCGGAAGGACTAAAAAATATAACTAAAGTACAATCCAGGCAAAAAATTCAACACGACACTAAATACAAAAAAGCAATAAAATATAATGTAGGTGATTTGGTAATGTCCAAAAATGATGCTGTGAACTCAACTGGTACCTCTCGTAAGCTGGAATCAAAATATCGCGGACCATACGTGGTGACAGCAATACTTCCTCACGATCGTTACCAAATAGCCGACATGCCGTTTGCTAAAAGATACCAAAAACCCTATTCAGCAGTATGGTCAGCTGGGAGAATGAAGCACTGGATAATGTTTGACAGAGAACTCGACAAAGGCGTCGACGAGGGCGTCGACGAGGTCAGGACGGCCGAATCTATAGCAGAAGTTCCAGAAGTTTCCTATCCTGAAAAGGATATATTAGAGTAAGGGAGATGGAATGTAACATCCATCGGTCGACTGGAAGGCAAGCGGCTGGATGAAGCATTCGTAGTCTGACTGCCACGGAAGAAAGTTGACTTAATTAAATTGTTTTGGTAAATAAAGTTAGTTTTTATAAACTTAGAAAGTTTAATCATACTAAAGATTAGTTTGTTTTTATTATTTTAATAAGAGTGTGTTAAAATTATTATCATATTTTTTTATGGCTAGCCATTATCTTGAATCTAGAACACCCATTTCATTTGATTCAACAAAATGGGCGTTTTCACAAATTAAATGATTAATTTAGTTAGTTTTGTTGATAACGAATAATTTTATTTTGTAGGGTAGATATCATATGTTCGGTGAACTAATGGCTCATTAGCCATCCAGAAACGATTTAAAACAAATTGGATGTGTTAAAATTATCAAATATCCCTAGCCGACAAATCCCTATCCCTAAACCAATCTTAATCTATTTTGCTTGTTGCTGGAATATTTATTTTTATCTAACATAATCAGTAAACTTTTCTTGTTCTTTTATAATAACAAGAATACCATATATGATTTGATGAATCTTGATGACGTTTAAAGAATCAGTTTTCTGTAAACTGTATATTATGCACATCTGCTGATGAGAAAATAACTCCTTTGTTGCTACTGTTAGGGGACGTCTAAATGCACTTGAAGGTGCTAGACAAGCGACTATAAAGGTTGAGGGGTGAATTTTAACACATAACATATGAGACGAATGTGTAGAGATTTTTTTTTAATTAAAATGCACACTCGTTTAAGTACCTATTTCCTGTGTATTTCAATCTTATGCACATGTAACATCAAGAACATGATATGCAACTTAAAACTATTAATTGTTTTTTGTTTTTAAGTTTATAGGTATTTGTTTCAGATTTATATATTATGTTGACGGTTCCAGAGAGATTTATAATGAGCTCGTTGTCAATAATATTAGGTGCCATATGAAATATTAAACAAACGAAGCACTCCCTGGGGATATTGTTCATAGAACAGGAAAAAGATGTAATTTGAATTTACTCTCCCTGATTTATTTTAAAACTACATCAATGAGCTAAATTGTCTCATATATCTACTGCATAGAAAAGCAAGACAAATCTTTATTTAGAACAACGAGTTGTGGTTTCTAAAAAAAAATATATATTTTGCTGTTTCTTTTAAATAATTTGGATTTCTTTATATTGTAAATTCTTTGCCTTGCAACTTCATGACCATTCAAGGGCCTAACCACTAAACTCTAAACTAAATCCTTTGACATACTATTTATCAAGACTGATACTTTTGATCAGCGCCCTATGAAAAAAGAACTTTTTTGTATGTGAGAAGTAAGCTAAACAGAGAAGGAACAATTACTATTAATTTAAATTTGAATACAACTTTGTTTAGAATTAAATATTTTAATATTTGCGTAAAGCTTTTTACCTATACATATATGTATATAAAATAAATTTCTGAAATACAACTGAAAAATTACGATGAAAACTTAAAAAAGTGAGATAACTTGTTCTCTTCCGTATAAGCACAGTGAAAAATCATTATGAAACATCTTCCATCATTACTCGATGCTCCAGTGATTACCCTTTTTTTATAAAAAAAAATACAAAAAGTGGCACTGTGCACAAACAAAAAGTACATTACATGATTATTGTGTATATAAACAATAGACTTACCACGATGATTGTTTGAATTCTGGTTTGCCCCATTCATCCCATTGCTAATTCCAGCTAGAGCGGAACTATTTGATGCTCCCAATGGCGTTATAACTGCTGCTGCAGCTGTAGATACAGATGATGTTGAAGCAGATGTGGTCATTGATGTTGTCGGCACTGCTGTTTCTGTGACACCAACTCCTGGTGAATTCAACGAAGAATTTCCATTCATCATTGATTTTTCATGGCCAAACATTTTGCTTTTTTTAAACGTTTTGTCTATAATTTTAATAATTTTTAATTATGTTCACAAAAAATGCATTTGTTTTCGATTCTTGTGTGAAATGCAAATTTTCTGCTACTAAATCCAAACAAAATAAACAAACTGAATTAATCGACCAAACAACGACGAATTGTTTGGTTACTAAAAGACCGCTATTGTAGAATGCACCTGGGTCGTTCGAAAGAGAAAAAAATACTTTTTTTTTTAATATGGACGTTTTTTTCTTTATTATTCTTTGCTTTTCTACTATTTTTATAATAAACTGGTTGAGCGCAAATTAATTCAACATTTAATTGGATTTGGATACAAAATAAAATACAAACAAATACAAATAAGAAACATACAAAAGAAAAGAAAAATCTATAAGTCTATTGAAAGTGAGAATTTATGTTTGTGTAGATTCACATCTTGTCTTTCTCGCCTCCCACATCTCATAGCTCTCATTACTTTAAGCAATTACTTAACGGCAAACTTTTCAATAGTTTTTTTTTGCTCTTAAACAAATTGAAAGAGGTTCTGAATCAAGGTTTTATTTTGTTTTTTTATTTACACAGACGTTACTTTTTTCATTAGTTTGTGTTGTTTACACTTTGTTTCTACATTTTCTATACATAATTATTATTTCTCTTTGCAAAACCTCTAAAAAAGACAAAACGGGCTGTTTAATTTAAATTTAGGTTAAATACCAGTGTTTAGGGCTGTTTTTTTCTTTCTTGAAATTACTCAAAGTATTTGTAATATTTAAGAACGTGTGAAAGATTTCTACGCTCTTAAAATAATTTGAGCAACATTTAAGTCGCCTTCTGTTGTATCGGTTAAGTAGATACTAACAGGTGATAATTTTGTATCAAACTACATATACTTTTAGCTTTCCAGAAATAACTTCCTATGAGATATTTTTTGTGTTAGTTTCTTTCTTTTCTCTTTTGAAAAGAGTGACTTGGTGGCGTAGATAACACGGAGATTTTCTGCAAGATCTTTAATTTGAGAAAACGTTAACCAAGTAGAAGATTTTCTGCTTTTAAGGTAAAGTATCCTTAATGTAATCTATAATTTTAGAAACCAAGTAGGAGGTATAGTCGCCGATCGGGTGGTTGAACATCAGCGTTTCGATGAACAATTATTCCATAGCACTTTCATCAGCGATTAGGTTCAATTGCATACGGTGGACACGTTAACAAATAAAAATATCGTATAGACATGTGAAGTAAAAATCTACATGTAACTGTCGAAGACAATAATTGTATCCATCATAAATCGAAAGGTCATTGTACGGAATGCAATTTGATAACAAGTTTTTATTGGATCCTACTTCTTCCAAAACGAGAAAGGTGTTAAAGCGTGACCGTCAATTCTCATCGCTTAACGTTTTGACCTCGAAAAGGCAACTTTCCTGGACGGTTCATTTCACGTTTTGGTGATATGCACTCGATATCATTTTATTTAACACGGTGGATAGATTTTGATCCCCTCCTATTCAAGGTCTTCACTCATTACCATTGTCGGAAAATAGGAAAACGAATAAAATGTTCTTTTAAATATTGTATTTTGACTAATTCTTTAAGATATATTTACGTCGGCTCTTTTGGTTTTTTTATTTCTTATCCGAACAGAACCTATACCTTTATTGTGGCTTTCTGCTTTATTCTTTCTTAATTGATTTTCCTCATTGCTGGATTCATGATATCAATTTGCTGTTACAAATAAACACTATAAATAAAGAGAAACCATGAACAAAGAATGTTGCAATTAAATAAATTAGACAAGTCACAGGTTTCCTTAAAAGAAACTACTGGATTAAAAACCTTTTAATAGTTATAGTAGGTACCTAGGTATATCACAAAAAAAATGACATAAGATTAACATTGACGTAGAACTTAATAATACAAAATGGTTTAAGTGCAGTTAATGTGTACGTACGGTAACATGAATAATCTCATTTTATATAATATTTAAAAAAAAAAAGGAACGGAAATCAATTAAAATAGGTACGAAGAGAAAAAAAAATAAACCAATCAAATATATTGGCATTGCAGGCGTCCAAAGCTATGGACCTTTTAGTCTATTGCTCCGATGATATTTTTCCTTTCAAGTTAACTTTTATCATCAAATGCCAAATAACTCTATCTTGTAAGTTACAATAAAATGTTAAAAGAAAGCTTAGAAACCCATACTGTCCTACTAAGCGAAAAGGTCTTATCTAAAAAAAAAGTTTTTGGCGAATCGACATTTTTTTTTTTTTTTTTAGATAAAACTTAAATAATGGTCAATTTTTTTCCTTTTGAGTTAACTTTTATCGCAAAATGTCAAGTAACTCTAACTTGCACTTTCACACAAGTTACAATAAAAAGCTAGATATATACCTATGACGAAAGCTAAGAAACCCATAGGTACTGTCCCCCTAAGCAAAAAGGTCTTAGGTACCTACATCAAAATAAAAGTTTTGGGGAAGCATGCTGAGATATGACGAATTTCCTTAGGTTTTCAACAGTTTTTTTTTAGATAAAACTTACATTTTAATTGACTTTAAATAATATAGGTACCTAGGTACGTTTTATTTTATTGAAGTTTATGATCAGATTTCTAAGTTTGAGACATTATCCTTTATCACCAGACAATAAGACGTGCATTCCTAAATAAAAATAAGAACATTCACCAATGCAAACCAATTTGCAAAACTTTAAATAATCTACCTACCTACATGGAGTTTTTCTACTCTCGTACAGAATTCATGACATAGATTCAAATGAAAAGAGTATACCTACAATTCCGAACAGAGTGAAATTCTTTGTGTGCTTGTACCTTGTACCCAGCGCCAGCATCAATAGAGAAATTCCAAGGTCTATATTTTTAGTATCATAATAATATAGATATACCGAGGCGAGTGAGGTATTACCGCGCTCTACCCGTGTCGAACAGATAAACAAGGTAAGGTATGCACATTTTCTAAAAACCCCGACAACAATTCAACAATAGACAACTGCGGATCGGTGCCCTTAATTCTTCTTGCTGATGGGATTAGACAAGCGAAATTGTAACAAACAACAAACAATAAATTTCAGGGAATTTCAATTAAAGTAAGCGAAGCTGAAAGTGCGTTTGAATGAATGATGTTTGCACATTTTAAAATACCAAATGGATTTTTTTTTTCAATGAAAATATCTTATAGACATGGTTTGGTTTTACAAAAGTATGAGGTAAAGAGGTGGAAAAACTAGACGTTAAAAAACAAGAATATCAATATCAATATATATATTATATATAGATAAGAGAAGAAAAGGGAATTTAGGAAATTAGATTTGTATTTTACAGTGGATTGGTGGCTTATGGTTTTGGTTTCGTTGCTGAATTATGCTTTTTTTTTTGTTTGCAGATTGGTTTTCCATAAAAGGAATATATTATTTTTTCACTATTTTGTTCACTTTTGAATTTTATTTTGTTGAATTATTGCATGAGAATTAAAAGAAACATTGTGAAATAGTTTTATGTGTTCACTCTTAATAAATATTATAAAAACACACACTATAGAATCGATATTCACATATAATAATAATATCGAATTTTCAGTAATTTAATTTATTTATGATTTCACCGCGAAGGACAATTAAATAAACGAAAACAAAAAATTAAAGTAAAAATGAAAACACGGAAGGAAAAGCGTCACAAGACGGAACGACATTCGCTACACCCACAATCTCTACTCAAAATGCAGAAGCAGCAGGCAGATGCTGAAAAAATAGAAAAGGAAAATGAACAATTTTGGCAAGAAATTATTCAAATGGGAATGAAACAAAGAATGTCAAAAAAGGTAATGAAAAGAAACAGTGCCAAACGGAATAGAAATGGAATCATCCAGGGTAATCTAGTTTCGAGGAGACAAAGCGACATTTACATGGTCAGTCATTTGACATCAATCTGTAATGTCGATTTCAATGGTACTTTTCAAATTGCTCACATTTTTTGGCACCATGGAAATCAGCATAATATAGTGTTTGTAAAAATAAGTCAATATGAGCGCTTTTGTTTGACGAAAAATCAAAACCCTTTGGTTTTGCCTGATGACTGATTATATTTGAAGATGACTGAAGTCATATCTGACCGTGGTAAAGGTAGCAACTCATACTTCTTCGTCTCTAAAAAAAAAATTAACAACGCTTTTCTACAAGGGAGGTTCACATTCAACTGCAGGCATGACAAGCGCCGCATGATGAGCTCAGTTTTGAAAGTGTGAAGGCTTCATCATGCGGCTTGTCAAGCGGCATTATGGTTTTTAAAATATTTTGATATTCTGCTGACGATTATGGTGGTTGACGGCATGCTTGACTAGTGTGAACACAAAATGTCAAGCGGTCATCATGTCGCGCTGGTCATGCCTGCAGTTGAGTGTGAACCTCCCTATTCGAAGCATGTCAATCACATAGAATAATAAATAAATAGAACATCAACTCAGGAGGCATGATAGCGCATCGGCAGTCAAGCAGATAATTAACAAAATGGGAAAAAACTTGAATTTAAAATTGGGACAGTACTCACGCTTCCGATGTCTATAATTTGAAGCTGCCTCACGAGAGTACTAACCTCTCTCACCTACGAACTCTCGTCAGTCCGGTCTCAAATTTCCCAGTCTAAACACGGTCCTAGCCCATAAATTTTTGTTTCATTCTTCATCATTCTTATCGAAAATTCATCGCATTTTTTTTAAGAGAAACGTCATCTTTCTGTCAAAAAAAAACAGATCAACGAAAATACAAGTCATCGATACGAAAGATTTGTTTCTGCTTGCTTTTTTGTATTTCTCTAAAAACTTTCCAACAAAAAAAATACATTTTTAAAAATTATGGCTGCAACATTGGAAGATAAATCAATTTGGGAAGATGGAGAAGAATCGTTGGGCGAAGAAGTGCTTCGTATGTCCACCGATGAAATTGTTAGCCGTACTCGATTAATGGACAATGAAATAAAAATTATGAAAAGTGAGGTTATGCGAATTACTCACGAAATCCAAACGCAAAATGAAAAAATTAAAGACAATACGGAGAAAATTAAAGTAAATAACGAATTTGTGTTGTATCAAAGGTTTTAATATATAATTTTTTTACGCAGGTGAACAAAACTCTTCCCTATTTGGTCTCAAATGTGATTGAACTTCTTGATGTCGATCCACAAGAAGAAGAAGACGATGGAGCAGTTTTGGTGCTGGACAATCAGCGCAAAGGAAAATGTGCCGTCATCAAAACATCTACGCGTCAAGCTTATTTCTTGCCTGTAATTGGTCTCGTGGATGCAGAGAAGCTAAAGCCCGGTGACTTGGTCGGTGTAAACAAAGACTCGTATCTAATTTTGGAGACCTTGCCGGCCGAATATGATGCTAGAGTAAAGGCAATGGAGGTCGATGAAAGGCCAACTGAACAGTATTCCGACATTGGTGGGCTGGACAAGCAAATCCAAGAACTAATCGAGGCAGTTGTTCTCCCAATGACGCATAAGGAAAAATTCAAGAATTTAGGAATTCATCCACCAAAGGGTAAAATGAACAAATTTTATTTTTATAATTAAACCATACAACTTTCATTTAAAGGTGTTCTTCTCTATGGTCCACCTGGTACTGGTAAGACTCTTTTGGCGAGAGCTTGTGCCGCCCAAACAAAGTCAACTTTCCTTAAGCTGGCTGGACCACAGCTTGTCCAGATGTTCATCGGTGATGGCGCCAAACTAGTTCGTGATGCATTTGCTTTGGCTAAAGAGAAATCTCCAGCTATCATTTTTATTGATGAATTGGATGCAATTGGTACCAAACGTTTCGATTCGGAGAAGGCCGGTGATCGTGAGGTACAGCGTACTATGTTGGAACTGCTGAATCAGCTGGACGGATTCAGTTCAACTGCTGACATCAAAGTTATAGCCGCTACAAATCGTGTTGACATCTTAGATCCAGCTTTGTTGCGTTCTGGACGTTTGGATCGTAAAATCGAATTCCCACATCCAAATGAAGAAGCCAGAGCCAGAATTATGCAAATCCATTCGAGAAAGATGAACGTTAGTCCCGATGTTAATTTCGAAGAGTTGTCTCGGTCAACTGATGACTTCAATGGTGCCCAATGCAAAGCTGTTTGTGTGGAGGCCGGTATGATTGCACTCCGTCGATCGGCGGCTTGTGTTACACACGAAGATTTCATGGACGCCATTATGGAAGTTCAAGCTAAGAAGAAGGCCAATTTGAATTATTATGCATAAGTTTGTAGCTTTCAATGGATTTCTTTTTTTATTATTATAATAATTCTAATACAGAACATTTCTAAGTACATACATAATTTAAATTTTTTTGGCGAAATTAACCAAATAAAATAAAATTCACATATATTATACATATTATGATTTGTGATCGCTTTCTCACATTTCACATTTCTGTTGCGGTTCTTTAAATTTCAGAAGAATCTCAGAAGATTTTTTGAGATAATTGATCATTATATTACGTCAACTTACTGTTAAAAATATATATTTGGAAAAGAAGATTGTCCAATACAACTTGAACAAGGGTCAATTATAGAGTTTCTACATAATATCCTGGCTTAAGCCAAGAGTACCCATCTTTTCATTGCAACAGTTTGGCTCTTTAAAAATCCCTCTTTCTATGGTTATGAAGAAAAACAATATTATTAGTTAAAAAAAACTTTAAAATTTACAATTGGCTAAAAATTTAATGTATCCAAATGCTCACCGAATATTTTGATTTAGACGCTAAATTCTAGATAAGTAAGTATCCTATTTAAAATGTACAATACCCATAGAAAGAACTAGCAGAGAGTGGAAGAAGTTTATTCTTCATGGAGTCCTAGTATTAATTATTTATTTTTACATGCGATACCTATTTTAGGCAAGTTATGCATTCGTATAAAAGACAAAAACTAAACATGCATTAATTGAAACCTAAATAGCCTTAAAAATACGGCTGATTATCTTGAAACTTGGTTCAAAATTATGGTACCTGCCAAATAACCGTTTTCGAAAGTTCTATTTTTCTCTATAAAAATAATTCGATACAGTGGCGGATCCAGGAAATCTGTTTGGGGGGGGGGGGTCATGTTGCTCAATGGCTACCATGCAATCCAACATATTTATTAGATCACTCTAATGTTGGAAAAATTACCAATGCATCATCTTACCATACTCCTATAGCTCCATCACACGTATTTACAAGCTTAGATTTTATTTCAACATCAGAAATTGTCATCATCGGAATCTATTCTACCCCCATTCGTATTGATGCTGTAGGGTAGTCCGATTGATGTTTCATTTTTTTTTTCAGAAAACGCTACTTTTTACCTACTGACCTAACATTGGCCATAAGAAGAATAATTTATTTTACGCATTTATCACTGCGACTTAACTCTTACTTAATTATGGAGAGTTAATAGTTTTGTTGAGTTTAATTTTAACTAGATATATTTTCTATTTACAGTTTCCTATTGACTGTAGTTTCTGATGGTTTTAAGTTCTTAAGCTGCTTGTATATAGGTTATATTCCGGGATGATTGGTTTAAGGTGAACCAAAAAGCTTGAGCGTGTAGGTGGATTTAAGAAAAGAAAAAAATCGTATGGGCGTCTATTTCTCCCGGTTTAGGCAGGAGGGGCAATTTTCTAAAAAATTAAAATCAGAAAAAAATTATTTAAAAACAACGGTGAATGATACAAAGCCTTGTTATATCTTTTTGGAAAGCCAGAAAACTACTCTTTTATTTTATTTTTAAATTAAGTTGTTTAAGTGAACAGTTTTAAAAAAATTAATTTTCAAACTCAAAATTTTGAAAAAAAAAAAAAATTAAAAAAATGTTTAAACTAATTTTTTTCAAAATTTTATGTAATTAAGTATTATTTTTATTTTCAAAATTCAATGCTCTTATTAATTTTTAGCCAAAAACAGAAAACCGGATGCCAAAATGTCTCTTAGTTTTTAAGAAATTAAGAAAATATTAAAAGCACTTTTAAAAAAAAAAGGTGAAATCTGGTTATTCTAGTTAATTGTTTTTAACCAGATTAACCTTTCAATCAACCTCTTTATATCAAAAATTAAAGGGATAATTAACAAAAATGCACCGTGGAGTTACTTAAACCAGATAGAAATTTAAGTTTTCGTGTGGCATCATGCACTTACCCCTTTCTTCATCCCAACAACGCTTCAATTATTTGTGGTGCCGCATTTTTGTGGAATTTGAGTAAAATATCAGTAGGCATGTTTAAGGCTCTTTGAATCCAAGAATTTAAGACCTGCCCTGTTATACGCCTGTGAAACATCTCTCAAAAAGATCCAACGTTGAGTTTTAAACTTAAATAGGCAATAGCAAATAGGATGGAGGCATTATGCTATGAAAATGGCTTTGAGTTGGACATAGCGTAAAAGGATATCTCATAGAATACGTAGGCTGTGAGAAGCGTTAGAAGACCCAGGGATCAACTTGGAAGTCGTATTTGTGGTGCCGAATTTGGAACTCAATGCCTAATTCTTGCTTTCGTCGAATCAAGATAGAAAGACCAAAGTTCGAAGGAAACTAACAAACTTACTTGAGTTTGAATGAAAAGAACTTAAGTTATGTACATACATGTATATTTTTTTTTATAAATTATTAAAGTCTTTTGTGTTTGTGTTTATTTAGTTTGTTATGTTATTTACAAAATATTTTTTTGTTGTTGTTTGATTATTTGTTTTTTATCCATTTCAATTACATAATGTGAATACTAGTTGTGGGTGTTCTAACATAAGTTTGTTTCTATTATTTGATTTAATTTTATTCTATTTTTTTTTTACTTTCTATATTTTTTTTTGTTTGTAGAAAATTTAAAATTTAGATATAGATGCATTAGTTTACTATAATAAAAACGGCATATTAAATATATAATTTGATGTTTTTTTGTTTATTAAAAAAAAATATGTAAATATAAAAACAACAAAATGAGTACAAACTGCGCAAAGTACATTATTTTGTTTCACTACTATATTTTTTTATTCAATCATTAATTCAATATTTCAATGCAATGATAATACCAAAGAAATACTAAAAAATCACAAGATTATTACACAAAATTCAATATAGCCTTAAAATGTACAACAAATGTAATAAGGAGAACAGCGAACAAAAGTTGTAACTTACATGATTTATTTGTATAATGATAAAAAGGAAATTTAAATCATTTTAAAAATTATTACTTATTTACAAGAAAAAAAAACTAGATTTTCTTTTAAGCTAGAATCGAAATGGTATAACACATTTGGACTATTCAGGTCTTTCATTGTCCTTAATAACGGTAGACGTAGAGGCATTTGGTTTAACAGTGGTTGCAGTCGAAGGAAACGTAGATGATGTCGAAGAGGATAATGATGCTGAATCGGTGGAGGGCTGCGACGATTTACTTGATTCAGTCGGTAGTCCACTTGAAGTTGATGCTTCAGATGTCGATGGTTCTGGTTGAATTATGGATGGAGTTTCACTTGTGCTGGTTGTTATATTCTCAATATTATCTGAAGCAGGTGTTGGTGTGGGTGCATCTTCATTAGGCTGAGCGGGTCTTTGCTCATCTTGTTCGTTATTTGGTGTGGCTGGTTGATTTTGATAAGGACGTTGTGTGTACATTATGTAGCCAAGAAGAAGTGTTAGTATTGTTATCATGTATAGATCCCAGTTTGCTGCTATATTTTCATCCATGTAGAAGATGAATTGATATGGAGACTGTAAACAATATAAATAATTTTATTTCAATTTAAATAAATTTTACAATAGAAATATAAACGGAGATAAACCTAACTGGCTCTCATAAATAGGGTTAACAATTTATAAAACCTGTAAAAATAATTTGTTTTCAAACGGACAAAGATACAAGCTGGAAGTGATGAATGAAGTGAAGGCGACTGCGATTGGACATCTTGTGTATGCTCCAGAATAAATGGCGAAAACAAGGATAGTTCTGGCGGCGTTTATTTCGTAAAATTAAAACCATTATCGTTTTTGAGATGATCTCTATAATATTTTTATAATAGAATGCAAAATTGGTGGTTTGAAAATAATAGAATTACGGAACGAGTGCATTATTAGGGAGATGCGGTATTCGCCGCAGTTCATAAGCAAGGCTCAAAACCAACTTCTTATGGATCGCGGCAAAATTCTTCACAGGTGGCGACATTACTTTGAGAAACTTTAAATAGAGTAAGTTTACCATACTTACTATATACTTTATAATAGCCGTATAAAAAGAATGGGTAGATGAAATAGTACGACTATAACTACAAAACAAAAAAAACGAGAGCTGTTGCAACATATTTGGGTCTGGGACCAAACTTTCTGTGCCAATGAAATATTTGGAATATTGGAATGGAATATATTATTGAAGCGGAAGTAAATTCCTAACCCATAGACTCTAAATTAGTATGAGAATGCATAGATAAATTAAAGCTAATCAGACTTAATAACGTCGCCTTGGATTGGGTGTACCATGTCATGTGGATATTTACTATTCAGGTTAAAAAAAAGGCAGACTCTTTAGCAAAAGTGATTTGATAAGCGGAAATTCTATTTAACAAACATTAACCCTTTTCGTTTACTTCCCAAAGCCGAGTTCAACCTAACAATGTCATTTTAGCTAACGTCAAATTGACATACAATTGGACAGTAAACAAACACAGCTGTTATTTAACATAAATCAAAATATAAAGGAGTCTTACATCTTTAAGCGATTCAAGTTTTGCAATAACTTGTAATTTAAATAGAGCCAAAGCTACAGGAACTTTGGCATCGGCATTAGTTTCAGCAGCCAAATCGTAAAGTCTCTTTGCTAAATGCAAGTCCTTCTCCATTCCTAGACCTTGCTCATGCATGTAACCAAGATTGAACATTGCTTGTGCATTAAAGTGTTGCTCTGATGCTTTTCTGCAGAAATATATAATTAAATTTAATATTTTACTTTGAAAAATTAACATTTTGTATCTTACCTATATAAAGAAGCAGCTGTCTCAAAGTCGACTGCCGTTCCCCATCCATAATAGTAATAGTCACCAAGCTTCACTTGCGCAGCAGAGTATCCCTGAGCTGCAGCTCGCTTCCAATAGTAAAATCCACGAATTAGATCCTCATGACGATCATTAAAAATCGTAACTTCATTGCGATCGAGCAAGAAACCTGCATTACTCTGTCCAACTTCGTAGCCCATTTCGGCTAGTAGAGCATACTTCATATACGATGTGTCCATTTCATACTTTTTGTAGTCATTATAAGCTTGCATTAGCATTTCACTCCAGCGCCCACGTTCAGCAACATTCTTGAAAAACTGAAACACAGAAATAACAACTATTTTTATTTTTTTGTTTTTTTAAATTAAGAGTCAAATTGAGGTAGGAGCAAACCTCTACAGCAGCTGGACAAGAACGTATCATTCCGAGACCATAAGCATGCATTACTCCTAGATTGTAATACGCTAAAACATGTCCTGATTGCGAAGCTGAGCTGAAGTACTTAAGTGCCAGCTTGTAATCGGTTTTGACACCATTTCCGGCTGAAAATATATGTTCATTCAAATGAATTCCATGACGAATAAGACGCAGACTTACTGAAATACATATTGCCCAACTGTAGCTGCCCATCAACCCAACCCTGATCAGAAGCCTGAGTGAAATAGTTGAATGCTTTCGTGGTGTCTTGAGAAACACCCAGTCCTTCCAAATACATCAAACCCAAGCCACTTTGACCGATTGGATCACCCAATTCAGCGGCTTTTTTAAAGAATTTAAAGGCAGCTTCATGGTCTGCCTTGATATATTCACTTCCTTCTAGATAAAGTTTACCCAAAAAAGCATAGCCAATTGCATTTCCAGCGTTGGCAGCTTGTGTAAAGTATTCCAAAGCCTTTTGCAAATCCTGTTCAGTTGCTTTGCCTCCCTGGTAGTACAATTGACCTAAGCCCACCTAAAATAAATGCGAATTTTATACTAAATTCCTTTGTTTATAAATTGCTTACCTGTGATTGCACATCACCCTTGTCTGCCAGCAGTTGATAGTAATCAACTAACTCTGTTTCCTGAGTTCCTGAATTCTCCAATTCATCTAAAAGTCGAACACGATGCACGATTGGTCCACTCGAAAATGTTATTTTTGAAGCGACTATCTTCGCAACGCGCTTATAGAATGACAGTGACTTCTCACAACTTAGCGGCACATTCACACCAAACGAATAGCGGTATCCTAGAGCCATTTGAGCGAATATATCACCTCCCAGTGCGGCTAGAGTATAATGCATCAATGCAAGGGGCTGGCTTATATTCTTTCCACCCACACCTACTGAATACAAGAATGCCATACCCTAGAATAGATAACTTTCGTTATGTTTCTTGTATTAAATTTTTTTATTTAATAAAAATATATACCATATTAGCTTCTGGTAAACCAAGCTTAGAAAGTTCTTCAAATTCTTTAGCAGCAAATTCAAAATCTGTTGGACGGATGCCCAAGACATGAGCCCAAGCAATATCACATCTTGCTTTTACATGATTCATTTTGCTGGCTATTTCTAGTTTCAGTTGACCTAGCACTTTGTCACCCTGACGTTTTTTTAAAAGTTCTGTAGCTTCTTGGTATATAACTTCAGCTAAAATAAAATAGTCGATATTTTAAGTTTCCAGAGTTCATTTTTAGACGAAAATTAAAAAAAAAAAAAAACAGAAAGAAATATCTGTTCAAAGTTATATAGATTTCAGAGGCTATATGAGTAATTCTTTGGAGCTATTAAAACGAATAAACAACATGGAATGTCTTAAAAATAGAGCGTTATCTTAAATGTTTCACAATATACGATTAAGTTGTCTACATCTATCTAATTGTGGCAATATAGTATTAAATGTTTTCCAGCTGACGGCAAAGCCAAAGCTTGAATGTTCACACAAATTATTGAAAATGTAACGAATAATAATTGTTAATAAATGAATTCATTACTTACTTACAAAACGACTTTGTAATTGTTGAGAAAAAGAGCTTCTAAGCTAAACAAAAGTTCTTTTCTTTCAGAGAGTTTTTATAATGTGATTTTAAAAATATACATTCATAAATGTGGCCCTGAACAAAAGATGAGTTCTAAAAACTTATGTATATGCACTAAGAAGCCAAGCCAAAGAGCCAAACGAGATCACCGAAGAGTTTACAGTCGCATTTAATACGAACGCTACAAAATCAAGACTTCTATAGTTTGTATAGAAGATATAACAATTTAATTTTAATCAGGGGGAGTAGAATACGATGAAGTTTTTATTATAGCTCTTCTTTTTTCGGTTAAAGATATATTACTATGATATCTTTCTAACATACTCATTGAGTCATAAACATTAAAAAATAATTTGATCATCCAATAACAGAATCCCAGGTAATTCTACTCCTTTATACTTACCGATCATAAATGGGTCAGATAGGTTATTTGACAGAGTTCGAAATTTAGTTATATCAATGGACGAAGCTACGAGCTTGAAGAGAAAATGAAGAAAAGGCGACTTGACAAAAAAATGCTGGAACTGTGGAGTGTGGATACAGGGTTAGAAAAGGGTAAGAATAGAATCAGTGACACGTTGGGAAACTTTCAATGCTTGGAAACGCACCATGCACCATTTTGCAAAATTTACAAAAAGTGAATTAACGGCAACTGAAATGTAGATGCAAGAATGAAAAACCTTGGTCAAAGTAGAAGAAAGAAGATTGTCATGTACGAAACGCTAATTACTATGTCAGAACGACATTATCATTCGACATCATTCTTTAGTTGACTTTACACATAAAACATGGAAAAATCTAAAACAGGGAGGCTTGCCAACGTTTTATGAACTCGACCTGGTTCAATCAAATTCTTAGTTGAATGATACTGGTTAAGAAAGCAAATAAAAAACAATAAACAAAAAAGTTTACTGGCACCAACAGTATCGAAGTATCAAGGCCAAGTGACTTAACACTTTCAAGCAATTCTTTTGTACGAGTTGATAGTTTAATTGAGTCCATTTTTTCATGGACTAAATGCCATAAAAAGCTTATTTGAATTAATAATTCAATAAGTCCACTTAATTTAATGCTAAGTCTTTTACTTAGTTGAAATCATTATTATTTTTATTTAATATTCTATTTATTAATTTTTTCAATGTAGGTATATAGAATTTGTATTATAACAATAACATTTTATATACAATTTTTCGCCGAGTCTGAACGACTAAGGAGAGATGCACTTGAAAGATTACATCCTCAAAGGAGGCAGTACTCTTGAAAAAAAAAAACATTAGGTGTATCTACTCAGTGTTTGAAGCTCAGATCTCCGACGTGATAGACCGACACGCTAACCACTACGCCACAGGTTAATAGATGTATATGGTATTTAATAAAAAGTTAACGAACTTATAACTTTTCTAATTAGCAACGGTCTAATTGTATAATGATTTTTTCAAAGAAAAAAAAAAATAATAATAAATAAAAACTACAAGATAAAGTTTTAGTCTGTGATAAAATGTATACCTATCTTTAAAAATAAATACCATAATAGTGCTTCTCAATTCTACGGCAACAACTAAAATTATTAAAGTTAGGTACCTTTAATTTCATCATCTGTTGGTTCTTTAACGTGCAGTTTTGGAATTCCCCTCTCTGCACTGGCGATTTCTTCTTCAAGTGCTAACTTAAGTTGTTGATCGCTTATCGCCTTAATTAGTAAGGGTCGACCCAAATGTGACAATATGAGTTTTTCTTGAATAAGTGCATCAGCAATAGTGATTTTAGTCCGCTCGCTATTTTCAAAGGGATCATCCGATCCAGAAACATCTTCAGACGATTCGATTGTTGGTGATCCTTCAGGTGGTTCATTTTTGGTTTCATCATTCGTTTTTATAGGGATTGCCTCTGGTGGTCCTTGTAATTCATCTGCACTTTTGGCAAGAGTCAGTGTTCCCAGAATAAATCCAATTAAAAGAAGTTTGTTTCTAATTTTCATTTTGTTGTGTTTACTCTGTGGAATTGAATTGAATGCTATTATAATAGAAAACTTTTTCTTTCAAGTTTACTGATTATAATAATTTTTTTTTTAAGTTAATACGCGAACATTTTTATTATTTTGTTTATTGTAAACAGAAAATTTCTCATACGTGTACAATAATTTAAGAGGCTCCTTACCGGCAAAGCGCCTATAGAAAGCTTAAGATATAACTTACGTCCGGAATGTTATGATGAAGCTGATGGTATTAATTTAACATTATATTTTTCATCGGATGTTGATGGTAAAAAATCAAAGAAATCCCACGTAAGAAATAAAGATTATTTTTTTTTCTGTTGGCTCTGAGTTCTGGCAGCAAACGTCAAAAGAAAATCGAAAAGTCAAAAGTGAAGGATGACCGCATCGCAGCTAGATTAAGGGCCCGATTAGACCACACCAAAAATACGTAAGGAATGGATATGGAATTCTGTAATTGGGATGGGCGGCTTATTACACGTAGTTTCTTGAGGCACGCCCATTTTAACCCATTCTTATAGGGCTTTTATATAGTTCATGAAATCTTCACTTTAGCCCAGAGTGAAGTTTGGTAGTGATCGTATAAACAGAAAAAATAGAACAAAGCCGAGAAGGGCTATGAGTAGCTAGGTAATAATAAAACTGCCTCTTTATTAATTTACTTAGTTAATGGGCCGCTTATATTACATACGTGGTTCTCTTTGTTCAAATTTCAAGCCCACCGATTTCCATTGCTAGTCCTCTAACATCATTAGGTTAAGAACTTGAACCACGATTGTAAAACTGGCCCTCAAAATTTCTTTATTACTCATCTGGAAATCGGATGATGATTTTATATAAATTATTTGTAACATTGATATTCTATTTCTTCTATTTGTTTGGTTAAATAGCGGTCAAAATGATGAACGTGAAAACTTATGGTAAGGCTCACAACTACGCGATATGGAGATTGTGAACTTGTTGTCTTACAACAATCTGAAAAGCGACTTTTCTTAAACGCAGCATGCACAATTTGCCCGCGATATCGTAACCTTAAAAAATTGAAAAATTGAAAATTTGTTTGTTAGCAAACCATCCGATTCATCTTTTTTCATCTTTTTTTTTTAAATAAAGCACAGATCGCGTTGTTTGCATGGTTCAATCAACCCACACATCGCGAGACTTGTGATATCGCAATCGCCATCACTTTGGTTTGCGCATCACTTTATCGAACACAATGTTAATGCAGCAACATTATTGTGTTTGCGTTTATGAACATTTTACATTGTAGTTCGCGATAAGGAACATTTAACAAATGCAGTTTGCACGCAGAAACGTTTTGAAAACGACCAGACTCGAAACGACTTCGTAGCCATTTTGTCACTATCTGAGAGTTTTCATGTGGCAGGTTTTAGACAAAGTAACCAAACACAGCTAATCCGCCCTCCTAAGCGAAAAGGTCTTGTCTAAAAATATGTTTTTTTGCGAAGCATGTTGTGTTATGACGAATATTTCTAAGCTTAAAAGTAAACAAAAAAAGAAAAATAAAATAAACTAATTATGACCTTTTCGCAGTAATGTGTTGTTCTGTTTTTCTTCACCTCACTGTTGTATACCACGCGCTATAAGCAAAAATATGGCAAAAACCACTGTTCCCGCGGCTGATGGCTTGTGGCTTGTATATTTGTACATTTATATTTTGACAATTCTACAAACATACATATATGCTAACCAAAAACCAACCTTCGCTTGCTTGTCATTTTATTAATTTATAATTTAGGAATTGTATTAAAACAAACTTTAGTTTTCTGCTCAAAAATTCTTTTAAAAAATGTCCGAAAACAATGGTCAGTGTAGCTTCGAAAAAAAAGCAATCTTTTAAAGTGTTTATAACATTAAGCATTTTGATTCAGAGTTTTGCTGCAAATTGCCATTCCAGTCAGATCATAAAATTTTTTGCATGTTTGCATATTTCAGATAACTCCAATGATTCGAACAGTCGGACTGATTCCATACTGCAAGCTTCGAGACTTAATAATCCTATTAGGGCTGGAGTCTTGCGTCCATCTGTTCTAGGATCATCATTGAATTCATCAAATGCTGACGGTAAGTCAAAGGATGGCGACAACGACCGCGAGGCATTGAATCCTTTTTTAAAAGAATCCAAAGATGATGATGAGCAGGAAGCTGGTGCATCGTCTGAAAATAAACGAAATGAAAGCGACGACGACGAGACAGATGATGTAAATTTTGAAATTGATGAACTAAATAATTTATTATAAAATTGTGATGTTTCAGAGGCCAGATCCCTTAAACTTGTTAGCCAAAAATGGATTTGAGCGCGCAAGTATGTTTGCTGCTGCTAAAAGCTCAATACCCAGAGTTGAAAAGTCTGGATTTGTATTTGGACAAAATGTGCACGAGCGTGTTACTGGTGTAAGTATTCTATATATTGATTTATTTGTAAGACTACACTTTATTTAATCTAATGGAAATAATTAGTAAAACCTTTTAGTGTTGAAAAAACTGGATAATTAGAATGCATTTCATTCTATCATTGAAAATAAAGGAGGCAGAAGAAACAGCAATGCTTCTGTAGCCACAGCCAAAAATATGCTGGTGCAAAACTATATCAAAGTCCGATGCTAAAGAATCAAAAATGCGACAGCCATGTCCGCTATAAGTTGAAAACCATTTCATGTACTATACCATTTAAAAATGTGCTATTAATAGTGTTGTAGTTTGTACCAACATTTAAAAAAACGGTGGCTTAGTTCACAATAATTGGTGCCAAAACTTGATTTTGCAGGAGAGCGCTTTAAAGTTTTGAAATTTCATAAGGCTGTAGCGGTTAGAAACATAAATGTATTTTACTCACTGTGTCAAAAGAAAGACTTGTATAATGGTAGAAGGTATAATTAATTCATTTTCAACAAAAAGTGCACTAGGTCACCGATGTACTTTATCTCAAACTTCCGAACACCGGGCCAAGTATCCAATTGCTACTATGGAAGAAACCACCTTTTCAGAATCTCCTTTGTACATGACAATGTCGTTCTATGTATATTTTGTTCACGACGGCATTTTAGCTTGAAACTTCCACGGAGTTCTTCTTACTTCTTACTTCTCTCTTACTCGAAAATAGATCTATTCTTTGAGTGGCTAGGTACTTGCCTTAATATACATCGAATTCGAAGAAAACATTTGATAATCTCGAATACAACATCTCTATTAAAACAATACAAACTCTGAGCTCATTTCTCAGACAGCATCTAATTAATCCACAAAATGACCATTGAGTTGATGTGGACCCATGAACATGTAAGGCTAGAATCCACGGTAATGAAAACGCATACATTACAGCAAAGTTCAGTCAAAAATACGTGGGCGGCAATGGTACAATGGATAATTGCTTTTTAACACACAGGGTGCAGGTTCAATCCTCACCCGGGTACAAAGCATTTTTTTCTTTTCAGCATAACTACTTATGCTGGACGTCGCCCATGAGGTTATGAAATGAAAAATAAAAATCAACTAGCTCTCTATCCATTGTACCAAAACAATTCATTCCTATCTTTCTATTCCTTCTAACTAGTTTCGTGCAACACCTGTTGTATTTAAAAGGCAATGTGCCTTACAGACACAAAGTTAAAATATAATATAAAATCTATATATATATCTTGATAACTCTACCACTTCACTCCAGATCTGTTTCTGGAGTTCGTCGGGGGGTAACCTCAGAAAACGTCGGCAAGTTTCCCGGTTATAGATTGTACCATTTCTGAGGCAAACTGAATGCCACTTCATATGTTAGATATTTATTCGAAATTGTATCTAATCAGACTCAATCAAAATGCTATATGTAGTCGTTAGTTCCAAACACGAGTCGAGTTCATATCACCACTACTTTAAGAAATTCCCATTTCCATCCAAAGCGTTTGCCCATACATATACAAGTATTCGTTTCAAGAATGTAGGATTTTCAGCAGAGAATAACTGATTCACTTTCGAGTGTTTCACCTTATCTTCATGTTGATAATCAAAGTTTGTAAAGATCGAAATTCTCAACAAGCTTCATGAAGCTTCGATTGTGTGGTGAGTATTTCTTTACTTTCTCATACATGTCGATGAATCATGATCATTGGCCCACGATCGATACTTAATGTTCTTTTAATTTTCATTCTTGAACTCTGTGGTTGATTTACTCAACACAAACCCGAACTGAGCAGGTTTTTAATCAGATAAACGATTTTCATTGTTTATTAAGCTGGTGTGTTAAAAGGTAACATTCGCCTATCACCTATTTCCTCGTAAGTCGGAAGAAGCTAACTTTCCATCCACTGGTTAGGCAATTCTGAGACATCTAAACCGACTTCCATCTTTTTCCAGAAATCAGAAGTATTTCGTCTTAAAACACGCCGCTTTGCTCTAACCATGCTTAAATGGACTTTACTTTGTGGTTTAGAGTCAACCCAGCAATTAAAAGCTAACAATTGAAATTGAATTGAAAACTTACGAAAACAAAATATTTTAATGATCTCCAAACTTAGGTGTGAAGCCCTATTGAAATTGCAGCAAATGTCTGACGTGATAATCCGACACACTATGGAGGCTACTACTTTATCTGAAATATTTCGCTGGTCGAACGATTTTGATTAGACGTTTCGGGTTACCAAACATTTTAAAAATTATATACTTTTTTGCCAGAAAACGTTTCGGCAATCTTTCATACTTCCTTGCAACTTTAAAGAAACCATAGCAACTGATATGACAGAATTTAGATTAAATCAATATGATCCTGTTCCAAAATGCAAACTTAAAATATTATCTGTTTCTAGGAATCATCAACCAGCAAATCAGAAAATTCCACCTCTTCGGCAGATTCTCCACTTCTTTTCTCTACCGTCGTACAAGCAGCTGCTAAGCCAGAAAATGAAGTCGCAGTCAAGGAGAGCACAGATGCAAAAAGTTTAACAGAAGTGGCACGCGAATATGAAGAAAGCCGGGCGCAAAAACGAAAATTTGAGGAAGTTGAAACTTTTACTGGTGAAGAAGACGAAGCTAATATTGTAGATGTAAGTTAAAATTATAAATCAATAATGATTATCTCTCCCAAATTTGAAAATTTTTTTCGTTTAGATAAGTTGCAAGCTTTTTGCTTTCGTTAATAGTAACTGGGAAGAAAGGGGACGCGGTAGCCTAAGATTAAATGACTCTAAAGTTCAAGAATGCTCCAGAGTTGTGTTCCGTACATCAGGCAATTTGCGGTTGTTAGTTAACACAAAGGTAATTATCTGTTAATAATCTATTTCTGAAAAATGTGTAAAATGTTTTCTATTTGTTTCAAAGGTGTGGCCTGGTATGGTTGCCGAACGTCCCAGTCAAAAATCTATGCGCTTAACAGCCATGGACAACAATGGACAAATCAAAGTATTTCTAGTTATGGCTCGTCCAGCTGAAATAAGTAATCTACACAAGCTGTTAGTGAAACGAATTGAAAAGATCAAATTGTTGCATCCGACTTCAACAGTTGATTGCGACGACAGTAATGATGGAAAGAACGGATCTGCCGACAAATGTGAAGTAGCTGCAGCAGCTGCTATCCCAGCTCCATCCGAATGCGTAAATGCCGACGGCGATGTCGAATCAGAGTCAAGTCCCAAAAAACCATTTGTACCTACCGCCGCTGCAGCTGCCGAGTCTGATTAAATGGCATCAGTCTAGCCAGCCTCGCAATGTAATGAATTAAAAAGAAGATAAAAAACAAAAGCATTGAATGAAAAAAATATGTCTAAAATATTTGATTTGTAATTCACCTTAAAAAAAAAAAAAAAAAAAATATATAGATACATACATATTTAAAGCAAATCATTAAAACGAAATCGAAAAGGGAATTTTAAAATTTAAAATCAATTAATATTTGTGAGATATAAATTAGTGAAAAAAAAAACAGTTAAAAAAAATCTGGAAAACATTTTCCAATTATAAAGAAAACCTTCATAAATATTAAAAAATCAAAACTTAAACTTAAACTTATTCAGAATTTTTTCTTGCAATTAGGATTCATTTTACAATCGGAAGTAGTTCCTCGGATTCTTACATCAGAGGTTCGGTTTAAATCCTGTAAATATATATATATATATATATATATATATATATATCAATATATATATATATATATATATATATATATATATATATATATATATCCGTATATATATATATATATATATATACGGAGATGCAAGTACAAATGTCATTTGAATTCATCAATTGAGTTTAAATATAAGCGTTGAAGCATTGCACGCTGTTTTTAATTTCCCAACGCTGTTAAAACGCAATTCTGTAATGATTGGAATTTTATTATACGCTTTAGCTACATTTTCACATTCAAAGAATAAGGTTACAAATCCGCCGATTAGGGAATACGAAGCAAGTAGTTTTAAGAGGTGAAAATAAAGTTTTGCATGACAAAATATTTTTTTAATTTATCTCTTGTATTTTCGCGGAAATCGTCAATTGGGAGGATAGAAAGGATTAATTTCAAATTAAAAAAATTAAACAACTCTAGGTGGGCTAAAAAGCAGATATCGAATTGAAAACGACTCGCTTCGTATTCCCTAATCGGGGGCCTGATAACTTCCTTACAGAAATCAAACACAAGAGGATGTTCTATAGCCAATTCTTTTTCTGCTGACGATTAGCTAATTATGTGTTGATGGTCGCCTAAGCAACTTCAGGTGAACTAAACCAGACGTTTCAGTTACTGCAGCTTGGAGGAGAGTCGATCGGCCTTAGAATAAACGAAAACCAAACAAATAAGTTTTTTTAAGAGTATCCATAGTTTGCAAGGCGGTTTGGGAGTCCAAAGACAAGCTACAGATCATAAAGAATCGGAACGATTTGTTGGCGCCCTATACCCCGACTAGGGTTACAGAACATCACCAGGAGTTCTTTGGTATATCTTTACTTTTGCATCCCGTTAGTAGTGGAATTTTCTAACATGCGTTTTTTAAGATTGCACGATGCTCAAAATTTGAACTCACAGAGTATCCCATGAGCCGAGCCGCTTTTTTTTGTCGTTTCGGATCAACGTACTTTTTTTAGCTAAGATCACAAACAATAAATAAAGTGTACCTGACTTTAAAAAAAAACGCAGTAATTCAAACAATAAGGTATTTATAACAAAAATATCGAAATTTTATTTTTTTAGGTACATTATGTAAAATTTCCTAAGTAATATAGTAAAATTATTAATCAATTTGTTTTCCATTTTAATTTTAATTCTCTCTACCATCATCATTTACTTAAACCATAAATATTATTTCGTTCCAGTTTTTTCCAAAATAGAAGATTGGAAATATTTTTTTTTAATCTTGATACTAATTCTACAAACTGTACAGTTTATGTTGAAATTTTGGTATTGACAAAAAGAATATATATTTATTTTATACTTATCATTATCACATAATGCGATTATTTTTTTTTTTATATTATTTAAAATTGCATTCGTTCCCTAAGAAGGAAGATGTGTGACTTAAGCATGTACTTCATAGAAATATATACAAAATTTTCATTTTTTATTTTACAACAATTAAGTCAAAAAAGGAAGGTCCTGTTATAAATTAAATTAAATAACTTTTTTAATAAAAAAAATCTATATATAATGTAATAATTAGGTATAAATATATATATATATCTTAATATCTGAATCTTCACTGTGTGTGGTTTTTTATAATATCTCTTCTTCTTTAAAAAATGGTACACAATTGTTTTAATGGTTTCCCTTTTTGGGTATTATAATCTCCTCTGTGCGATATGACCAGAAGCACTCTTCTGGTTTCTAGCATAAACAACAATAATAATTACATATTACAAAGAATAGTTATATTAAAAGCACCTGAATGGATAGTTGTATGTTTTATTGTTTTAGAATGCGCTGTTTTGTATCCGTTTCTGCCGAGAGCATGAATTCTTCCCAGAGTTGAATGACTGCGTTTATGAATGTTTACCCATTTATGTATAGATGTGTTATTTTTTGAATGGCCCTTTGTTATCTTTATGGTTGTTTTCCTATGTATGACTGAAGTGATTATAAGTAGCAGAGGCTTTGGCGTTTTGACTGTGTTTCTCTTTGTCGTCATCATTTTAGATGTCTAAGAGATAGCGTATTTTGTTGAGTTATGGTTTTCTGGCCAGTTGTATTAGGTTGTTTTTTTGTTTGTTTTGTTTAAAAATTAAATTAACAATTAAATAAAAATCATCACTTAAATACAATAAAATAAAAAAAAAATTAAAATAATTGCCAAAAATTATTAACTTATATTGCTGCAACTAGACACTGACACATTTAATGGATTATTTGATGTTGTGATTTTGTTGCCACTCACGGCAATCGAGGACCTAAAGAAGGAGATCAAAAAATAATTCATGAAATACAAAATTCTTAGAGAAAAATCGTTAAAAATATTACCTATTGTGCCTCATATGACTCTTGACTAGATCGCTGTTAACTAAAGCTGCCATTAGACTGATTTCACCAGCCATCACAGTTGCACATACAATTTGTGCTAATTTTTTTGCATTCTCTCCGGGATGTTGGATATTGGCGCCACGCACTCCTAGCATTTCGAGACATGCACTTTGGCCAGGCAGACCTGTGCCGCCACCAACTGTGCCTACTTCAAGGGATGGCATTGTACAAGTCATGTATAGATCTTCGTTGGTTTCACCCCAGCATTCCATTCCGGTGGAACAATTACTCGATGTGACATTCTGTGCTGGATCTTGACCTGTGGCTAGAAAGACAGCTGTTACCATATTGGCTGCATGGGCATTGTTACCTGGAATTCGATGAAAAACAAACAAAATGTTTATGAATAAAATTGTAGTGTCTGCTGATATATTATTAAGACCGAAGATTGTGAAATTAAAGTAATCGACGTGAACTAAGTTACAACAAGCGAGCAATTTTTAACTTTACTTTACTTAACTTTAGAAAATAAAGAAAATGCCAACAAATTAATGATCGGAATTTAAATCCACAGGAAATAAAACTTCTCTGAAACCACTTAATTGGAAAAAGTATGAGAACTAATAACGCAATCATAGATGAGAAACGAAATAATAGACATAATTGTAATCCACCTTAGAAACGTTAGCAGAAACTCTACTTTCTACTACATCATTCGAAAATAAATGAGTAACTGTCGTCTTATAAAATAGAAAATGAAATGTTCATTCATATTATATCCCTTCAAACAACAATACATGATGAAATCATTTTTAGAGATGAGAACCATGCCGAGCTTCAACATCTCCCACAAAACTCGCTCAGCAGTGCAGAATGAGGCTAGATAACACCCGCTATGCTATTGCGTTAAAGCATTGAGTTTATACACATAGAGATATAATCTTTTTAAAAAGTAAGATTCAAATACTTCTCGTAGGATATCGTTACTATCGACTTGTTTTTGTTTTTACTCTTGTATAAATTATTCTTGAGTTAAAAAGCAAGAGAAATAAAGAAAAACAAATACAAATGTATGCAGATGAATTTTGTTGGGTTCGGTTTGAGTGTTCTTCGTTACAGGGAATTAGGGCAATAATAATTACTCGATATGCTCATTTAGCGACATCTACTTCGGTGTATATTCCTTTAAAGGCCTTACTAATAATCAAATTTAGTAACAGCTTTAATAGACCAAATAGAGATTTTTATTAAAGCTGTTACTAAATTTGATTGTTAGTAAGACCCTATGTGTATAAACTTAATGGTTAAAGTCTGAAACAACTTCACCGAGAAATTATCAATAAAGGATTCAGGTACGGAGAAATTTTTAATTTAATTTTGCAGGGCAACATTAATTATTTACGAAGCAACATCTTTAAAAGGAGGCTTCCATATGCGGACTAAATTAATATTAGGAATATAGCAAACTGTTATAGATGTATTTGTCTCAATTTAAGCAAAAGCAGCTTCAGTGAACCCAGTTGAACTGAAGTTAATTGAAGTGTTTGTTATCACCAAGGAATTTTATACTACAGCCGAACGTAGTAATGGTCAACTGTATTGTCGAAATAGAAAAAGAATTTGTTTAGCTTGACTCTAAAAAAACCTGCGATAACAATGGAATGACTCTTGATTGTTGAATAATGTATTTGTATGGCAGGGAAAGTTCAACGACGAGATAAGCGAGTATTACGTTGACTTCGATCCAACTAGTATTATAAGTATTCAACGGCTACTGTAGTCGAGCTATGTGGAACGAAAGAATAAGAATCCCGTAGGACCTTCAAAGAGGGAGGAGAGGAAGCCCATAATTGCAATGGTATGACTAAGCAGATAAAAAAAAAAATTGGTGTGCAAAACGAAATAAACACAAATACATAGAAAGACAATTGATCTTTTTTAAAATCTAACAAAGAATAAAATTCTATTAAAAATATTCCAAGGCAGAAATATGCAATGATTAAAGTTAGCTATCTATTTCTAAACGTGCACTTTATTCCCATAAATCCAAAATATGTCACCAAAGTCCTGAATTCAATAAGAAAATAACATCAAACAAATCTTACCTCCTATACTGCCAGCCATCGCACTTCCGCCCATATTCTTTAGCTTATTACATTCGACTAGAGTTTTGGCATCTGTTTTCAATACAGACCGTAACGTCGCCGCTGAAATGATACACTCAGTGACAACACGTTTTCCTCTGCCCTTAATCCAATTTATCGCCGCTGGTTTCTTATCACTGCAGAAATTTCCACTCAACGAAATAATTTTCATATCTGGAAATTCTTTACTGATGCACTTTAGAGCCATTTCAGCTCCTTTTGAAACCATATTCATGCCCATAGCATCGCCGGTAAGTGCAACAAATCTTATATATAATTGTGGTCCGTCCATTGCAATCAGAAGCTCTTTTAGTCTTCCGAATCGACTTGTTGAATCGAATTCTGTTTTAATCGTTTTATAATTATTATCGTCCATAATCCAAAATTTAGCCTCAGCCGCTCTCGCAACACTGGAGAATCGAACACAGGGTGCTCTTGTCATACCAACGTCTTCTACAATGCTCGTTACACCACGTATCGACAGAGCTTTACATCCTCTATTTGTACTGGCAACTAGAGCTCCTTCTGTCGTGGCCATAGGAACAAAATATTGACATCCATCGAGGAGCAGTGGCCCAGCATAACCCACAGGAATCGGTATGTAGCCTAAAACATTCTCACAACATGCATTCATGACCTTCTTATAATCGAATGTCTGGTAAGGAAGCATATTAAGTTTTTCCATTGGAATCTTAGCACGAGCGCTGATGATTTTCCTACGAATACGTACTCCACGCTCTGGGTTATCGATTATCGTCTCAATCCTGTGCAGTGGACAGTGGGTTGCTGCAGCATTAACAATCCGTACAATTTCTTCGTCTGTAAGATAATCTGGATCTGAAACTAAAATTTCAAGGCATTCCTCAATCGAACGAGGTGGGTCGTTGCTTCTTGTGATGGATTTTAACTCATAATTATTCACAGACAAGCTTTTATAAAGATCAACTTCTGTTTGGGTGGAAACATTCACTGAATTGTCCTCTTCAATCGTGAAGAGTGGAATTCTCCGTACTGGCTTAACATCTACAGCTAATTGACTTTTGCCAAGCGATGGTTTTGATTCAGCAGCAATTATAGCTGATTGTCTGATTTGATCATGAAGATCTTCACGGTTTTCGAAAAATATAAATTTCACAACCAATGCTATAAGAAGGATAAGAATTACGATTTGGTCGGCGCTCATTGTGAGCCATCTGCAAGAAGAAAAAAAAAGGAAAGGCAAAGTTAATCAAAGAACTGAACCAAGTTAGACTGAAACTTACTTAATAATATATTCTGCAAATTCTCCCGATTCAGTTCTATTGTTGTTCATGTTCATCTGTTGCAATTTAGGTGACAAAGAACTCTCCACACTATCGTAGTCGTTTTCGGAAAACACAACTCTCGAATAGATGTGGACAATCATGAGGCCAGTGGTCATTATGATCTTGACACGTTGCACAACTGGATTGTTCTTTTGTTCCTCTTCGGTTAGAGCTTTCATTAGAATTGAATCCTTCGCTTTGGCACGCACCAAAGACATGTCCATTCCACTCCGAGATAAATCCAATATCAGCGACAAACATGCCGGATAGAAGGTCATGAAAACTAAATAATTAACCAGCACAGAAAGGACGGCGAATGTGCACAGAATTTCGAGACGTTGGACGCCTGACAATGTGCCAACACCAATAACTAGAGTTTCTACAATTGTATCTAGTGAAACAGCTGGTCCCAAGAGTTCTAAGCCTCTTGCTATATTATTTGTTACTTCGGCTTGATTTGATCCGGATAAAGCTAATTGGGCAAGAGTGCCTGAGTTGGATAAATCGATCAGGAGAAGCAAGAAAAATAAAGCATCTCTAGAATTAAAAGATTTATTTAGAATGAGGAATAAAAATATAAAAATTAATTAAAATCTTACTTTAGATCTGATATATCACTACCAAGGAACTTAATGATTGTTGTTGTAAATATAAAGCTCGAGAAAACTGTAAAAAGTCCAGCAATGCCTGAAAAACAATAAAAAAAATTATAAGATAAAAGTCTTGAAACAGTATAATGTTTTAAATTTAAGAACATTGAAGGTGTGCCTACCAATGTTTTTGTGTATTTTTATGATCAAGTGCAGGATGTAGGGACATGTGACATGTAAGACCGACGCGACAGTTTTTTCAGCGACACTATGCGGCATAGTTGATTACATTACTAACTTTGTCGCGAAGTGTCGCTGAATCGCAGTTAGTGCGGGATACGTGATACGATTTCATACAAAGAATTTGGTCCCGCGCAGTGTAGGTGAAGTAAACTGTCGCGTAGTGCGGCCTTAATTTTAACAAAATCTTTTCTTACTATGAATACTGATCTCAGCTTGCTACTCAGCAGAGAACCTTTCAATTTCTAATGAATAATAAATGAATTAAAAAAATTCTTGACCCGTGTCAAACTTGCACTAAAAATCCCTTCCTTATCCAGGCAATGGATATATGTAAATGGAACGGGAAAAATAGAAAGAACCAGAATGAAACAACAACCTAAAATAGCCGTCTTCTCAGTGGATGGATTAACACATCTTACATCTTACAAAGATTCGAAAAATCAATGAATGCTTACAATAAAACAATTTTTTTTAATGGATACGACAATTTCAGTATTAAATTTCACAGCCATTATCGAGACAATCGAAAATTTAAAATAAGGTTAAAATTACCATTAAGGTCGAGAGTTTGGTTTTTACTATCTGATAGACCTCTGACACCTTATTACACATGTGAAATTTGGTTTAAATCCTTGGAGCCATTTTCGAGAAAAATAAGTTTTTCGATAACCTTAAATCTCTGGGCGTATATTGTATAACCCTAAAAACCTCACCTACCAAATTTGAAGTAAATCGTCGTCCATATCATAGTAATGTCATGTTTGATTTGATTAAAAAAAGTAATTGGGCCTCTGAGTTTTCTCTGAGGCTTACGATTTACACTCCTCCAAACTTAGCGGTGAGTCGATGAAATATGAGATTTGTGGTCTTATTCGAGATCATTAACATCGTCGATCTCTGCGTTTTTATTTTCACTGGAACTACAAAATATTCAGCAACAAACATTAACAAGTAGTAACTGAACGCCAATTTTATTGTATAGTTTAAGATAAGGAAATTTACAAAAAAAAAATCGTTAACTCGAAACAAGATAAATAATTGTAGATTACTATCAAAGATAATTCCACGCAAGTTGTAATGGAAAAGCTTACCAAAAAGATAAGATTGCAACGTGATAGTCTCATGGCCTCATGGGTAACATTCAGTTATAGAAAAGAAAAAGAATGCGCTACCCGGCCGACATGGGAAATAAACCCATAACGTTAAAGTAAGCAATCTAGCATTCGTCCACTGCAGGATCGCCACTTAATGCATTTATATTTTTTAACCTCACAAGTCGTTAACAATATTAATGCTAAGACGCAAAAGACTCAGTGAGCTTCAACGATATTTATGTAATCGATAAATCTCGTTGAATTTTTTTTTGTTAAATTAAGGCTAGCAAATCATTATTTAAAGGATTATTTTACCACATGCCAGCAAGAATAAATTAAATGGATTAACCTTCGAGGATATTATCCCTAAGATCAGTTCTTTATATCAGTGACGTTATTTATGTCTCTTTGCTCTATGATGTCCTTCGCGTATTGTAACGTTCATGGTTAACAGCATCTGCATCGCTGTCTAGGGTAACAACCGCACGACAAGTGGCAACAATCAATCAAATTTTTAATAGCTTTTCAGAGTCGACCCGCGATAAATTTACATACCGTCATTTATGTCAGATAAAATAACTAATTTTATGACCTTATCCTCGATCGCCTAGGCCTTATAGATGACGGTTTTAACCTCTCTTGTAAAAAGGAAGTTCGTATTCAGCCTTGGATTTCATTTGCATGTTAAAATTATTTAATTTGTAAGACATCATTCAAATAATTGAGATACGAAATTGTTCGCATAAGTCTTGTACCTTATAGTTTTGTTGTACTTATGTTTTTTTTTTATTCAGAACATCGAATTATACATGTAAACGTGTAATGTACCATCTATAATCTTATATTCGGGTCAAACTTCAGAGAATGCAAGAATGCTGAACCAAAGAGTAAAACCATATCAGCTGCATTGTGGACATAACGGTTCAATATCAAACTGATCGACGATAACTAATTTATAAAAAAACGAATTTAATGTTTTTTTTTTTAATTGTATCGTTTCATGTTTCGAGCGTTTTCATTTAGTATGTACGACCAAAATTAATTGCTTTGATCTTAATGTTTGACATTCCGTCAATAGTGTTACTCAATCAAGTACCATGTCCAGATAATGTACCAGAAGAATTACGATTTTGCAGTGCAGAAAGCAACGTTACCTTCTACAAAGTACCTAAAGACTCAAAATAAACATGTTTTTGTATCTTCAATTTAAGATCTGACTTTTATGTTTTGTAAGAATTCTTCGTTTTAGATGTTGTACCTACATATCTATTTAAGAAGAAAACAAAACGTTTAGACTTGAGAGTTTGGTTTATTCATGAGGAGTGGTTGAATGCCTTTTGCTTTCGGTTTTACTTTCCAATGGAGTTTTTGAATCTATTTTGTTTTTGCTGCACATTTTTTCTTTTTTTTACAATCAGGAAATAAGTTTTAAATGAAAAGTTTATATAGTTAACAGGCAAAATGAAAACAATTTGATTAGAAGTGTTTAACGCTTTGAGTTGTTCCATCCGCTTTCTAATGCGGAAAAAGTTTCATATTTGACAGCTTGTCTAATTCAAATTGCAGTCCAGAAAATCGAACACAACTTTGAAAAGTAAATCTGTGATAAGATTTTTATCCATTGAAATGTTGGCAGGAAATAAGCACTGACTGAAAACTTGTTAAAATTTTACTTTACTGACATAAACAGCGTTGCTTGTGTAAGAACTTGTATCGGGGACTTTTACTTAAGATTGTATAGTTAAGATTTAGGAAGTTAAAAAATACAAATGAGATACAAATCAAACATGGCATTAGGATGAAAGTGAATTGGAAATAATGCGGTTAGCCAATTCTTTATCATATTTCAGTACACTCTCAGTACTAGACTAGACGGGATGACATGACGTAGTTCATACTTTCGATTCGATCAAATGTTCATTATTTTGTCCATGGATCTTATGATTATTTCTTAATTGTGATGGGCATTGTTCCTCTTTGAGACCTATATAATGTCCAATGATGGTTGGGATTGGAACATGCAGCGAACGAATATCATCGCAGGCTCTATAGGATGTGATCAGGTTGAAGAAAATCTTTGACAACCTAAAGTACGAAATTGGATACAGCGAGCTAGGGATCGAGCCCCGAAGCGCCAAATAAAGGTGTTAAATTCCACAGGCCCACAGCTGTCAAAATTCAACTTATTTAAATTTGACAGATGTTGAATTTCACGAGCGATTCAGATTCATGTCATGAGTATCTCATGCTTAACAAAACTTACCGTCCCTGTCCATTATGCTATGTCAGTTCCACATGGTATTTAAATTTACGAAAATCAACGAATTTTAACAAAAATTGGTCAAATTCTGTTCCAGAAAACGCAAATTTCGTAGTTTTTCATAGAAGAGAAGAGAAGAGAAGAGATAGCTTTCAAAAATGTCCCAATGCTTTCAGTCCAAGACATTTTTTTTTGGCAGAAATAATAACACACACAGTGCTGTCAAATGTGACTGTCATTTTTAATAAAAAAAAAAAAAACAAAACGAGTTCAAGATTGGTTTCAAGTAAATCAACCACAGACGCCAAGTATCAGAATGGAAAAACATTCCTCTAATGATTTGCATGCTGGTGGAAGCGTCTTGAGTCCTTTGCTCTTTATTACAGTTCTTGATTTTTAACTACTGGAGGATAAAGTGAGGGACCTGAAATTGACTGAGTTATTCTTTGCTGACGATGGGGCCATCATAAGTGATGATGATTTATCTTTTTAACTAGCACTTCATGTATATGGGATGTCAAAAAGATAGAATATATGCTGTCAATTTTCTGATCCACTCAGGCCTACTCCGAACATTTATTTGAATGGAACATTGCTTCTTAAGTGCGAAAAGTTAAAAAAAAAAATAATCTATGATCAAGAACAAGGCGGAATCAATCTAGAAGTAAAAAGATCCGAAGAAGCCCCCACGTCAAAAACACCATCGTAGATAAAATACATCACGACTAACTCAGCTGGTATTGTATCATGTACTTACAAAGAAGAGAACCCCGACCAAAAGGAACTTTCAGATTAAAGAATTCCTAGAAAAAAACAATAGAAAGACATCAGCTTTTATTTGACCCCAGACATGTAACAATACATAGCCGGGAAGCTGGTGGAAGTTTTCTGAAATGAACTTGATGATCTTCACAAGCGGATTTGTAGTGGCGTGCTTCAGGCAAGCACTCCCAGTTTCTGTTAGTATGAACAGGAAAAATATTTTAACGACAAAAACATCAATGTAAGAATAGACTTATTCTTTGGCTAAGTATTTCCATAACAAATTAAACTTAACATGCTAAATTTTCAAAAAAAAAAAAACAGGCAAAACATACATAAATCAACAATCATTTAATATCTATAAGAATGTGGGTTTATCCTCGTTTCTTTATACATCAAGTAATAATATTTTTAAAATAGAAGTAGATTCAGTTTTCACGTGGTCTAGTCAACAATGCTGCCAAATTATGTTAAATCCATAACAAACTCGCCTTTATCTGTCAACTTTTTGTTCGTTCAAGGTGAATTATTACGGAGTTGTTAATTAGACGAGAAACATAGTTTGTTCGTGGTACTGTGAAGCTTGTACCCCATATGGACAAAAGACCAACATACGCTTCAAACTTGCCATTTGTTTGGAGCACGGCACGGCCGGCGTTGGAGGTTTAGTTAAGCTTTATGATAAACGCAAAGAAGGAAATCAACGAAGTAAATTATGGTAGCAAATAAATAATTGCAAAAATAATTTAACGTATGTTTGTGAAGCAACAAGTTTCGGTTTCAAGTTTGGATACTTATTGAAACCGAAAGTGGCAAGTTGGCGAGGAATTGTAAATATATATATATTTGATTCCCGGTTAATCCTACACTCACAACTTTACCAACTCACTGATGAAGCCTTGCGTTGAGTTTTCACTTTTCATATAAATAACGTAGAGTGGTAGTCTCAACTCAAATCGCCTTGTTAGACAGGTTTAATTTTTTTTACAACAGATTCCAGCAGAAGATTGTGCAAGTTGTAAGCCTTTAAAAGCAATGACATGGCATGCGTTATCATTCGATTTGGTATACCCTTGACATGGATATCACTGGATAATCAAGAAATAGGTTTTTGCCTAATAAACTGACAGATTAAACGTCAAAATGCTGCAAACTTAATCAAGGTCTTGAATTAATTGCAATAAAAGTCGGCACAATGGCTTAGGGCTTTAATATTTTAGATATAAACTGCTTAACTTGTTGGTTTTGTAATGGAATTCTTATGCGAATAATGATGGATCAATAGATCTTGAGCCGATAATAGTATTAAAGGTGGTTATTTATCTAACAACAGCTAAGGGTAAGTGTGTATTTCAAGTTCAAAATGTTTTGTTCAGATAACAATGTGCTCAAGTTAGACGGGTCAAGTTCGTGATAGATAACTAAGCCTGGTTATGGGCAATGAATGTTGCCAAACAGTTATTGTAAATGGTTCGTTTTGGGGAATGCACTGTGTGCTTATTGTATTGAGTTGCAATGCATTTCGAAATTATATGCACATGGGTATCAAATTGGGGCTTTTTAGACTGCGGGACGGGCTACATATAAGATCATTTGAAATCTTGGTGTTATGGCTGAAATTCAGTATCAAATGAGAACTAATGCCATCATTTAAATGTGAACTAACGCCTTATGATGTAATTTCGCGTTTGAATATGTTGAACTGAGGCCATACAACAAACGTTTTCTTAATCCAAATAAAAAACTTTGCGTAGGCAGATACCTAGTAGAAATATTTATGTTATGTTTATACATAGGTTAGGTATATAAAAGCAAATTAAAGCCATACCATACTTATATCCCATTATAGATATTTAAATTTTTCGCACTTGCAAAGAACTGCTGATGTTTAAATAAATGCATCAGATAAGAAAAAAGTAATTATATCCTATAATGTTTTATGCAGTAGCCATTTCTTTGCTCTGTATAAGAAAGAGCAAAGAAATCAAAACGCTTGTTTTGTGTACCGTGTACACCAACCAACTTTGCTTTACTTGCTCGTACATACAAAGATCACATTCATACATATAATCAAGCGCAATCCTATAACTAAGACAAAAAGAAGATAACTAACTTTTCACTATTTAGGCATTTAGTCACCGCTGATGAGATCGATGGTTAGAATCGTACACTTTTTAGGCAAATAAAAATATATTAAAAAAAAATATTCCACATACGCCCTGTAGTCCCTTGAATGAGTTTAAAAAAACCGTAAAAATTAGCTGTGTTATTAGACGATTATTAATATACCATAAAGAACAACATCAAGCTTTTTTTTTATAAATAACGTATTTATAATTAACAACAATTTTCTAATGCCATGTAAAAACTTTTAAATCAAAATTCCCAGATTGATAAACATCAAAAATAGATAAAGCTAATGTGCACAAACCAATACCCGCAATATAAATGAAAACGAAATACAACCATGCAGTACATTTCCGTGTCCCTGGTGATTTAAACTTGAAAAGAGCATTTTCCAGCTTGCCAAGTGCAATCATCATTTGAGGACAAGCACATTTTTAAAATAGTGAATAAAAAATAAAAAAAAAAAACGTTCAACCGGGAATAGCACCAGCGTTTCCTCTATGCAAGGCCATGATTTTAATGGAGAAAAATACCTCCAGTAAAAAAAAAAAAAATTGGCAACAAATGGAAATCTTACTGCTGTCGCTGGATAGTTGTGTGCAATTCTACAAAAAATTCTTTTACCTACTCTCTTATATAACACTAACAGTTCCTAACACTTCTCTTCCGACGACTGTTCTTTGTTTGCGAGTTCAATTTGAACCTCATTTCAGTGGAAGATGTTGAAGTCGTTTTGTGCGCTTGGTTCTTTCTGGAGGCTAAATCCATTTTCACTTTTTTTTTTCGTCTTTACAATAACAATAATTGTTAAGCTAGTTTTTTTTTATAAGATTTCATATAAAAAATGATGTAGCACACGCAGAACAGATTTGGTAAATAGATTAAATTTTTCGCTAATTGAAATTTAGTTTCACTTTTTTTTATTTTCACAGAGTAAAGTCACAAAACGATTGAACTGTGTCTGCATTTATATCTATATTGGATGCAGAAAAAGCTCTACACGCTAAGCATAACTTTTGATTGTTTCCTTTTAATTTCATTAAGTTGTTTGGTTTAGCTGAGTTCGCTTATTAAATTAGTTGCATCACGCATTTATTAACTAAAGAAATGATGAAAGAGATGAATATTTAATTACCATCGAATATCTAACTTTATGCGGGCTCATCTCATTCATCTTTGCTGCGCTAAGTTTTTATTTTTTGATGACCTAGACATTTATTGAATTTCCCATGGAGTGCGTCAGGGATTTTTTATTTTGTTTAATTATTGGCTGCTTCATTAATTATGAATCTTTTCGATACATCAATTAAGAAGATGCGTTTATTTTCAGAAGAAAACTCGATGTTGTTTGTGTTAGTACATATAAATCTAGTTGTTTGAATAATTGAGATATTTTTATGTATCTAAATATGTAAAATTATTAAACTACCGAAAAATCTGTGATACATGACTATATTATGTGATTCTACAAAAAGTGGAATAAAATGCTCAGAATAACGCAAATTTTTTTTGGAAGCTTTAATTTAAGTCGTACAAATTAGTTCTATTTAAATGTTAGAATGTACTCTAACATCATTGAAAGCGGCCAGTCAAAAAAAAATTAAAAATGACAATTTTATGGCAATTTTTTGAAAAAAAAGTGGTCAGGAGACTGAGATTTTGTTACCAGGGGACTGATAAAAACTATTATATCTTATAAATTATCACTTATTCAATTCAAAATATGATTTTTTATTTAAATGGCAGAAACATCTGATCGATATAACATGATTTATCGTGATAAGATAGCATTATCTTGTACCTAATTGACTCTGAAAGTGCTTCGAAAACAGTTTTTTAAAGCTTCAATATCGCCGTTAAAATGTTATGTTAGATCATCGATTTCAAATTGGATAGCTCGGCAAAACCCGTTGAAATGCATTATCTTCTGAAAAATTTCAGACCTCTAGATAGAATTTTAGTACTTTTTTTCATAAAATTGTCAGGAGACTGAGATTTTCAAACTTTTCAAGCTAAACAAAATAGATTTGATTTGAAAATACTAAAACTTTCGTGAAACTAATTAGCTTATGAGAACTTTTTGCGTGGTAGAACTTTTCGCATGTCAAAACATTTTCCACATCCTCATGACATTTATAAAATGAACGCCGCTAAATCGTATCATCCTTTTGAAGTGGTGCATAATCGATAGCCAAATTTTGAAATAAAGACGAGTTTTGGATCCATAGTATCCAGAAGTAGTTGTAACAAAGCAGCTTTTCGGTAATTTCGCCATCTTTTAACTAATAAAGGGTTCTCCAAGGGACAGGTCAATTTTGACAGTATGTGGAGACCATGCTACTTCCTCTTATTAGGGATGGCTCACAGCAGCTAATATTGGGCAACGAAACAGAAAGACGTGTTTGTTTTTAAGTACGTTTGCTGTCAAAAAACGAATCAGCCAAAAAATTCTTGATCCTAATACTTTGTTCACTATAGTATTTATATTTATATTTTATCTTCGATAAAACTTAATGACATATGTCCCAAACATGATATTGACGTCCGCCTAGAAAATATTAATGTCATTGTTGGTTAAAAGAACATCATTGGTAAGAGATGGAAAAACACAGTCTGCAGGACATCAAGTCTGGTAACGAACTCTAGCTAGTGTGTTTTTAGTGGCGAAAACCATGGTGGTGTAAAGTAATAGATTCCAATATCTTGATATCCACAAAGGCGCTGTCAGTTCAGTGTACGTACTTTCAGAGGAGCTGTTATTGACTCAATTCGGTTGGTGAAAAGCTTCAAGGACGAATGTCAAATGAAACTTTTAGATGGACAGTAACTGCGAGTAGAAAGTACAACTTTGCTAGACTACAATCCAAATTGATCACAAAATCAGTTCGGTGGAATATCTCTAGAGCTTGCAAAAAAAAAAACCCGACGACTGTAGATATACAACTTAAGGACCACTGGCATCAATGTCAACACATTGTATCAACAACGTTACATCAGAAATTTTGAGGTACCCAAAAATTATGATGATCTGGAAGGATCTTTTCTTAAATACGCAGACCATCAATGAACTTAAGTGTATTTTTAAGTAAAAAAGAAACAGAAACATTTTTACTTATATGTCAGCCACAAACTCAGCCTTATTTGCTTAAGTCATTTGGAAAAATGGTATTAATCTGTGCTCAATAAAAATTTGTTGAAATTGATTTGATTTAATACAATTTCATTCTCATTGTGCGTTATCATTGTGTGTTAATGTTAGAGATTATAAAATAAAACAGTTAAAAAAAAATTACATAACACTTACCTAAAATATATTTGGATCCCAATTTATGTAAACTACAAAACTGGTAATAACAATATAGCACCGCTGAACATCTTACTATAGTCATAAGAATAACATCGGCTGCATTATATTCAGCCTCTAAGCCATCACAAGACTGGCTCCATCCGTGGCAGGGTCTATTTCTACTTGGCATCGATGCTGTCGATGAACCAGAAGATGTGCTCGTCGTTGGCCCGCCAGTAGTTGCATCATTGCCTAGCGTTGACCCTCGATCAACCGTCAGCATGCAGGCGGTCAATGTCAATAGCGCCACAATAACCTCCCATGGATGGGACGCACAAAATTCGCCATGAGCTCGAAATAATCTTCCAATCATGTTAGCAGATTTATTTGTGTTTGTATGGTGATGATGAAGATGATGATGGTCAATTGAATTTTTCAATAAAATAATAAATACAATCAAACAAAACAAAGCCCGCGCTTAGTTAAAAAAAAAACATTAAACAAAAGCGCTTTGGGCCAAACGTCTGTGGTTAGCTCAGCTCTACGCTGAGGTTTGGCTAAGTGTCAGACTGAAAGTGTTCAGTGCGATCGCTCTCCCTCGTTGATATTGTATTGTAATGCAACCAATTTTACGAGTGTTGTCTAGCAAGGTGTCTGTTTCGCTATCCACTCATCTAGAGTGTGTGCTGGAATTTAATTAGTTTTTTAATTCATCAATCTGAAAGTAAACAGAAGTGAAGAAGGTGTTTTATTTTTGTTTTAATCGATAATCATGACAAAAATGTCGGCAAAATATTTGTTTATAGTGATCATAGTAAGTTAAAAGTATTTATTAGATTAATATGCTAGTCAGTTACGGTACGGATTATAATAAATAGATATACTCGACACTAAGTCGCCTTTATACTTTATTATTAATTTGTATCATTCTTCAACAACTATTTCAATATTTGAAAAATATTTCTACGGATAATGTGTTTGAGCACGTGTAGACTTACATACATTATGTTGAGGAATGAGGATCGCAGAAGCAGCAGCGGCACCCTGCTAAATGGGGTTAGTTGAGTTGAGGTGTTTAGTGATTAAATGCGGAAGCCTCTTCGTCACATAAATGAAATTGGATTGGGAATGGAATACAAATTAAAATCTTAACTTAAAAGAAATCACCATTGAGTGTCGTAAAGTGAAATGTGTATATGTTGAATATACGTATTAGAAAAGATATGGTGACATAAGATGAATATTTAACTTGCGTATAATTACGCGAGTAATAAGGAAAAACCATAACAAATTGTTGACATATTTTCAAATGATGGATCATTAATTTATGGTTAAATTTTTAACCAACAATGTGTAGTTTTTTATTGTTGCTTAAGTTAAGTCATTAATATTAGGTTTGTGTAGTGAGTAAGGAGCATAACAAATATGAAGGAAAGTATTCGTATCTTCAATGTGACTTTACTTTTTCTCGACATGCTTCTAGATGTGATAGGTAGGGGATGACAAAGGCACGACTTGGTCTGGAATGTTTTTCTTTTAAGGAAATTATTTTATCAATAATTTATTTCAAAAACATCTAACGTTTCGGAAAAAATCACGTATCTCACCTAAACAGGTGGTATACGTTTAGGTGCTTTACGGTTCAGGGAAATAACTTCACGGGCAAGTGCTCTACATGGGAATTAATAGTGAGATTGTATTCCACTTTAAACAGTGTGGTATTCTTGCCCACCTCAATGCAGCAAAATGTTGTTATAAATGCAAGAAAAAAAAACAGTAGGCCTACTTTACTTTCCGGTAGTACACCCAAATAAGTTAGAAACTTTGCATACCCAAAATTGCATCCACACAAACTCCCCAAATCCTATAGTGAGCCAGGCAGGTGGGTTGCAGGGAGCAGCAAAAAAAATCCCTTACCTATCTCTACTGTTGGTGGTACAATTGGGCCACACAGGTGTGGGAAACAACTCCACTTTAGAAAGTGAACTACTTTCTCACTTAAAAGTGCAATAAATTCCCATTTTCAGTGGAAAATTAATCCATATTGAAAAGTGGAGCAGATTCCCACTAAAAGTGGAATAAATTCCCATGTGGAGCACTTGCTCGTGGAGTTATTTCCCTGCACTGTGCTTTGCATATGCTTTTGGTTTGCAAAGCAATCGGAAAATCATGCATTTTAGAATTTGTTATCTTTTTAACAACGGAAGGAAATTTTATGTAACTATTAACGTATTTGCTAGAAGTAATATGAAGGTATTTTTGTCTGCACGAGTATTTAATTTTTTAATGGCCTATAACTTTTTTATAAATTTGAAAATAATTAAAATCAATCAACAAACGGCCTAAATGGGCGATCATCACTGAATCATCATCCCGGTGTCACCTTCTATTTGTAATTATTCAATGGTATCATTGAACTTGAAATAAATGCCATTTTGTGTTTATTAAAACTCAATATTTAATTCAAATCAAATCGGTAAAACCAGTATCGAGAAATTTTGGAAAAACTAGGATTTTCCTACGGAACCAGTCTAAAATATACATTTAATTTCAAGGAATCACCAAACAGTACATAATACATGCGTAGTTTGAAGAAAATTCAAGGATTGGGTTTTGCAGCTATGACGAAACATTATGGACAACCAACTAAATGACGAAATTTATTTTTTTCATTTTTTTTAAGAGTAATATGAAGTTTGATATTTTTAAAAAATAAGGACATTTATGTCGAAAACTGTTTTTTCAGAACAGAATTCAGAGTTAACTAACTCCAGATCAATATTGTTCTAGAGTTCACTAACCAATTTTTCATTACATATTTCACTTTGACCTTTTCCTTGCGTGTGATACTGCAACAAGAGTTAACTCACGAAGTTGGTTGGGTTATTTCTGTGTTATTTTAAATCTTTGCTTAAAAAATAACTGAGAAACGTATTCCAGAGGGTAACTTCAGTTTAATCCTGAAACTCGAATGATTTTGAACTGAAAAAGTTTCCATATGAAGTTAATTTTCTTTATTTTGTTTTCGTTTTTTTTGTCCTGTTTTCAAAAACAAAATAAATGATCTTAGTTTAATATTTACCAAAAATTGAATGACGATAAAAAAATAAAATGAGACTGATTTTCGGAGAAATATATTCTTGCAATTAAAATAAAAGAAAGCACAGTACCTGAATTCAAATTCAATAATAACACATTTTAAAACTCTACATTTGAATAAAATAAAATAAACAGAAACTAGAAATTAAAAAAAAATGTTTACAATTTTATGAAAAAAGCTGTCTTGTTTGAAATACCGATGTGTTTTTTTTAATAAATTATATGGAAACGTTATTAAATATTATGAGTTTTTGTTATTAATCAAGTTAACGACATTCGAATTAATAATTTAACTAATTTTGTTATTTTAAAAATCTTGGTTAACAAAAAATCTTATTCTTACTTTTTTAATATAGAAGTAAACATCCGGGCACTTAATTCACAAATAATCTTTTCTGTTTTTCAAACTATTTTTTATACAAAAAGCACAATAAAAATACATAAAAAGATATTTGTTTATCAATTTTTCACACTTCTCAGAATGTTTTGCTTTTTAAATTGGTTATAAAATTCATTCAAATATTTTTAAACAAATAAATGATTTATTACGTTCACAAAGTTAATCAAATAATATAAAAAAAAACTATTAAGTAATTTCGCTTTAACGATTAATTAATTTCATTCTAGCAAACCGAATAAGCCAACCGTTTATCACGACTATCAGAACAAGAGTGATCTGTAATAATCTTAAGCACATCACTTCCATCGGTATCGGCCAACATTTCCAACTGACCGATTCTTTATTTGCAATGAATGACAACAATCATTGATGATTCATTAAAAATGATCAGGAATACTGATTGTATGTATCTAAAATAAAATAAGCAGAAATTACCATCATAAAATACTAAAATATATTAAAGTGTGGTGATTCATACGCAACATCTGAATAGCGCCTGTTTAGCATGCGCTAGTTTTAGTTGGGATTAATTTGAAAGATTAATTTTCGAGATCTAGATCTATAAGAAAGTGTATAACTCAATGCGATTAAATCATTTTTATGTATTCTGTTCTAGTCTTCTATAGTGTATTACGCTTGCCATGTTAACTTCCTTTACCTTTGACAACAACTATGATTGACATCAAATGCAAAATAACAAGAGTTTTTTGCGCCGCTACCTGTCTGTTAAAGAGTGATCTATTAAATGATTATTATTATTTAAACTAAATTAGAGTGGTAGAAATAATTATGAGGACTAAAAAGAAAACAAGAACATCTGCGTTCTAAATTGAAATAAACATTCAAAAAAATGTTTTTAAGTCAATTTTTTTCTTGAGTTAACTCCGAGTTAATTAAACACAGGGATCTTGGAATCCCCACGGTTTAAGAACAAATAAAAAATTCGCGCACAAGAAGAGAAAACGTTATTAAAACACACTTGTAGAACGGTCGTATAAATTCTTAACAAATTTAGTGCGTCGTTTGTGAAGAACTAAACCTTTCGATTTAGTGATGTGAAAAACGAGGAAAGATTAACTTTCAATAGAAAGTTAACTGAAACACGTAACTTATGACTAGAAATTTAAATTGCTAGATATGTCCAAGAACTAAGTTGCGATCGTTTTCAATTTTCATAACGTTTTTTGAAGGTTTCAACCTCTGCAACGGAAACAAATAAAATTTTTATTGAGTTAACTCTGAGTTAATCCAAAAATTTTCAATTGAAATCGTGATTGAGCAAACAGAATATTTATCAAGTATTGCAGGACTACCGGAATATCGAATTTTATCAAAATCGGTCAAGAAATTAATTTAAAAAAAAATTATGATGAAAGACTTTATCGTTATCAACAAATCACTCATGTGAAATTTTATAAAATTTTTTCGAGAAAAATTGAATTTTCTTTTATGTGATTTGTTATGTGACCAATTATTTTCAAATACTTCTTTATGGTTTTTTTTTAGAGACAATACGATCGCTAGCTATGCTTTTGCAATTCAATAAGTACCTGGACACTACTGTGATAATTTTTGTTTATTCCGTAAAATAAAATAATAAGTCTTTTGTATGTTAATTTATTTTGTATTGTTGTAAATAAAATATATAAATAACTGAATTAACATTTTTTAAAAATCAAAGTGAATTAAATGTAAAATTATTAAATCAAATTATGTAAATTCTCTCTTTTTTTAAAAGAGAAAATTGTTAATACCTACCTACCTTTATACCCACAAATAAAAAGATCTAGATACCCCGGAAGAAGTTGTGGATTACGATGAAACGTTGGGAAAAGATGAAATAAACTTGTTTTTATTTGCATTACACTACAAATTGGCCAAAAACTTTTATATAGACTATAGTTGTAAAAAAGTTTCAAAAAAACTGGTTCTTAAAAGGACACGTAGAAATATTTCTAAGAATAGTGCAATAAAAGTGTTTAATGTAACTGTCAAACTGCGAGTCTTCTGTATCTGTGTAATAATAACCATAAATCCAGACTTCAAAAATTACAAAATAAAGCTATGCGCGTAAAACTAAAACGTGATTGCTACACACCTATTTCTTTTATGCTTGAATAGCTTAATTGGTAATGATTTTCGTTTTCAAAATAAAAAAATATCCAATCCAGTATTCCTGAAAGAAGAATTGTGCGATATAACTTACGAAGCACTAAAGACTTCAACATAATCGGGACTAGAACATCGCGAGCCCAAGCCAGGATATTATAAAGGGTGATTTTTTAGCTGGTTTGGTTTTGGCAACACTGGTTTTGACAGCTGATGTGTGTTTAGTACCTTGTGTCACTGTCAAACAGCTTCAGTTTGGTTTGCAATTTAACCATGGATCGTCTTACAAATGAACAACGCTTGCAAATTTTTGAATTTTACTATCAAAATTCGTGCTCGGTTCGAAATGTTCGAAATGCTTTTTTATCGAAAAATTGTGTTCAGCGATGAGGCTCATTTTTGGTTGAATGGGTACGTAAATAAGCAAAATTGCCGCATTTGGAGTGAAGATCAGCCAGAAGCATTGCAACAGCTACCAATGCATCCCGAAAAAGCCACTGTTTGGTGCGGTTTATGGGCCGGCGGCATTATTGGGCCATATTTCTTCAAAGATGATGCGAATCGCAGCGTTACTGTCAATGGTGAACGCTACCGAGCGATGATAACAAACTTTTTTTTGCCCGAAATGGAAGTTCTTGACTTGCATGATATGTGGTTTCAACAAGACGGTGCCACATGCCACACAGCACGCGAAACAATGGCGCAATTGCGAGGCGAGTTTGGTGAACAGTTAATTTCACGTTTCGGGCCGGTCAATTGGCCGCCTAGATCGTGCGATTTGACACCATTAGACTATTTTTTGTGGGGGTATGTCAAGGTTAATGTCTATAGGGACAAGCCCGCTTCGATTGACTCACTGGAAGCCAACATCCGTGCATTCATTCGTGAGATACCGGCCGATATGTGTGAAAGAGTATGCCAAAATTGGACTCAGCGGATGGGCTACCTGAGACGCAGCCGCGGTCAACATTTGCATGAAATTATCTTTAAACATTAAATTGCAAGGTTCAAAATATCGATTCAAATAAATATTTCATTCATTTTTTCGAATTTTTTGTGTTTTTTTTTAAAAAAAAGTTCTAAACCTCTTAAAAAATCACCCGTTATATGGGACTACAAGCCTTCAATAACCTACCATTAAACTTACGTATCATAAATATTTAAAATCAGTTTAAGACACAAATATTCTTATATGCAAAATCTCACATTATAATTCCTAGAAATGTTTTTCAATGTAATCAAAACTAAAACATTATGTAAAATATTTTTTATCATACTTAATGGCAACTATGCCAATTGAAAATTTAAACTAAACTAAACAAAAAAGGCTACCTACAAAAATTGAATTTTCGTTTACGGTTGTATGGTAGTTACCGTTGTTTTTTAAACTAGAACAAAAATTTCAATTCCTCCTCTAGAGAATGGTTTATGAACCCTTTATACCACATTTTAAGTTAATCTGTTCAGCCGTTTAGGCTGTAGTTATTTATACAACCAGACTGACAGACAGACAGACAGAATTTTCGGACCCACTTTTTTCGTCTTCTCTATCATCGTAATGTCATGTTTTATTGTTATCTCAAATTTTTGTTTTTGCACGAATGCATAACTTTTGCCTTATGGTATTTATACAATCGCAAGTAAAAGTAGCTGAAACAGTTCGTTTAATTTTTCTCGGCAGTGTATTAGAACTAAATCAAAGGAATTGCGCAAATCCATCTGCACTGGCCGAACACGATCGGAATTTCAATATTTTCTCAAAAACATTTGTGTATCTCATCACGGTGGTTTTTCTTGTATCAATGTATTTGCGTAAAATTTTGTTTACACTTTGGATTTGGATGCAGGTGAATTTAAACTGAAATGTTTATCTCATAAATGATTGTCGAATTCGAGAGATGCTTGTGTAAACATAGATTAAAGAAAATAATCAAAGATATTCACATAACAAAATATGTGTTTTTTTGCTGGAAAGTTTCAGTGGTCAGAAGAGCAAGCAATAAAAGCCAAAGTCAAGAGTGAAACGAATAAAATAACGTAAGAGCCTATTAAGACATGTGTTCTGCTCATGGTCACGACTAAAAGCCTGTAGAAAAGGAAGAGAAGCAAAATTTTGATGGTCAGTGTTTGAAATCAATTCAAGTGTTCCAACCATTCCAAAGCACTTATTGGCTTTCTGGATAAATATAATCGAATAAGCTAATTAATACCTACACTCTTTGATTGCGGCCATGTCATAAATAATGCAAGTAAATTGTATGAATTATTAATTGTAAAATTGTGTGCCGGTTGCACAATTAAATGATGTTGTTGAATATTGATCGATAATGATCTGACGAGAGATGAAACCAATAATAAAACTTTAAGGGTTGCCACATCTGCATACAATGTTTGCGTGATTAGGGCGCAGACGAACCAATTAAGAATTCCATCATTGTTTAGGGATGAGTAAATTACGCAGATAAGACATAGTAAAATATAATGTGGTTACTAATTAGAACTTTAGGCGTCAATGAAAGTTATTAAGCTTATTACTTAGGAATTCAGCACACTTATGATTTGCTGTTTGTAATATCAAATCAATTGTTTGACATCAATTTATATGTATACCTACACTAAGTTGTTAGTTATTTATTCGAATGTCATTCAAAAATGGAACGCTCTTGTTTTAAACATTAAATTTAATCAAGTGCAATATGTGACAAGGGTTTTAATTATTAATCTTGCGTGTTTAACTTATGTGTCAAAATTCTTAAGAGTTAAGGCTTATAGACTTTTATTTAACTTTAGAGAACCGTGTCTTGTATGCTTTGACCATTTAATGATACATGATTTTAGCAAATTTAGTGATGTGTATCAAATATGATACATTGGACATTGAAGTTTAAATAACTTTTGGAAAAGATACAATAAATTTCTTTTTACTTGCAATTATAGGTACTCTATAAGGTAAGTTAAACACTCGTACAAAAAAAAGTTTTGATATAACAATAAAAAATTAATGTAATTTTTTATTGTTAAATATTAGCGAAGTCGAAAAAAATGCGTCTGGAAATTTTGTCCGTCTATCTGTCAGCTGAACCGATTTGATTCAAGTTTGATTATTTAAAAAAAAAATAATGAATATATTTTTATTAAATTTAATATTATTTTTGCTACAAGAGCAAGTTCTTGCGTCTGCGACCCAGTTGTGCACTTTATTTTAATGGTTTTTATATTATTTTTTGAGTTGCCCTGGCAACCTTTTTCTAGCTTGATAATTTTATGGGCGGCTATTATAAATTATTATTTTAAAGGTTTCAAACTGCACTTTGGAAGGCTCTATTTTTGGTTTCCTGCCATTTCCGGAAGCCATAATTGTCATTCATTGATGAATGACATTAAAACGATCGATTTTGATAACATTTTGTGTGACTGATTTTTTACAAACAAAGAAGTTGTCCGTTAGAATTTTTTTTCCAAATCACCTTATTAACGGGCCCTTCCTTAAAAACGCTATAGAAACTATTTTTACTTCGGATTATTTATTATAGTTTCTTGCTTAGTATCCTTAGCCAAAGGTAAGTAATCTTACACAACAGCAAGTTTGTCAGTCGTGCCTTTTATTTATATTATATCAAAAATTTTTTTTTTTTACAACTGTACTTATGCCTATATGTACAGAATTTGGAAATACAAAATTCTGACATAGACTCACTTTTGAAATATCGAATTATCGAAGGGCCTTAAGGTTATTGACATTAAATTTCGTGGGGACTGACATTAAGATTTTATGTTCCATATTTTATGTATCATACAAATTAAACCAACGTATTGTGGTTTTTGTCTCATGTCCCAACCATTTTCATTGAAAAAAGTCGCTTTTTTTTGTATAGAAAGTCATCCTCTTCTTGAACAGAGTTATTAGTAACAATAACTCTACGTTCCTGTGGTGTGCATCGATCCATTGCTTTAGATCAACAAATACATATGATACCAATTCTAGAAATTATGGCACATTCGTGTTATGACACTATGTATCCCAAATATTCAATGACAGAGTTGTCATGTCATGTCTATCCTAGCTCTCTACTCTTAAACCATGTAAGCAATCTTCAATTTCACAAAAAATCAACACGTAATTCCAGCTAAATAATTTATTTAGTTCACTAGAATTTTTTACATTCAAAATTGTATGTCTTACAATATAACTCATTGACAAATGTCTCAATAGACCAGAAAAAATTCAATTAATAACAGACGCTAATTTTCCTTGAATAATTTTCACAAGTGTCAATTATATTCGAAACAATCAGCATGATATCATATTTTCTCATAGATAAGTTTAACTGTCATCACTCACGTCTCAGTTGTGATGAAATAAAATTATCCATGCCTCTATTATAAATCACTTAAGCTTCCGATGATCTCTCTTGAAGAAGAAGACAAAATTCACATAGCATGTACCCCAAATGTTATTCACATCGCACTTCCATCACTATATTGACACAACGAATGCGCCAAGTGTTGTTCGCACTTCATTCAAATGAACTTTGTTGAAATACCGTCTCGCAGTCTAGATTTTAAAAATACTCTACCAGCAAAAACTGTGTCGAAGTTTTTTGTCTTTTTAAGAACATTTTTTTAAAAATTAAGCAGACATGTCGTAATTAAAATATTTTCATTTAAAGTACATGATCATGATCATGGTTATGGATTCTCTTTAAACACTAAACAGATGATGACTTTTGTTAATGCCAAGTCATATATTTATCATTTGATCAAAGAAGAACGTTTCGTATGTGCGAATTAAATAAAGAATGAATAAAAAAGACCAAACTTGTAATTTGCAATAATTTATTATTTCATTCGCGTAATTTTTGTTCATTAATTTTTTTACGCAGAAAAATGATTGAGAACTTATGAATCATTGCAAAGACACAACTGATGATAGCCAAATCGGCACCCAGACAATTATATTTAATATTCCAATAGTGGCGTTTGTCTTAATTCGAACGAATCCATAAATAAATCTTCAAATGTTTTTTGAGATTTCCTAGATATTTCATATGTCATTACGTAATTGACAGCTGCAGAATTGTTGACATGTACAACAATTTAATATCTTTGAGCTTAGTATCTAATAATATGATTTAGTTTTATTCCTTATTGATTTATTTTGTTACTTTAGATTTAGATTAACGCGAGATGAATTGAAATTCTCATTTTTTTTTCGTTTACTTGACTCAAATTTATAATAATACAATGCCGCTGTACACTTTTCTATGGTGACGCAACCTGTCAAATTTAGTTGAAAATGCTAAGCATGTTTTAAGTATGTGACAGTTAAGTTAAATTGTTAATGTTAATTTATAGTTTTCACTTTTGATGAATGCCCAAAAAAGGATGAATTGGGGAAATAATTCGTAAAATGGGTTTATAAAGTGAATAGAATTGGACTTGTAAAAAACGTGGAGAAGAAAACATTTTAAAAAGTTATAGCATCTTGCATCAGGGTGATACATTTTGGGCCAAACTGTATTTCTTTTAAAATCATAAGATACAAATAGCTTAAGTCAAACGAGCGAACGCGGAAAAAAATCTTTTAAAGCGGTTGTTACCGATTTCGCAGCAAAAACAAATTAATGCTTTGATGACGAGTACCGATTTGTTTATGCGAAATTACAAGTTGCTTATAAACCATACTGCAAAGCCTAAACTAGAGCTGCTCTACTAAACTCTGCAAAACAGAAAAGAATACAAGAACGTTGGGTTCTTAGGAAACAGAAGAAAGCTCTGTTTTAACGCGATTTTGAAGAATATGGAAAGATGTTTCAAAAGGAATGAAATCCGGAAATTTTACCAGAAGTTGAAAAGAACTTCTAGGCTATACTAGGCTACAAAACTCGTACGGATGAATGCAAGGTGGTAGATGGTAGATGTGTGAGTGAAATAGTTGAAATTTTTGTACAGACTTTTAAAAGCTGATGATTGTGAGCAGGATACCTACTGCCGTTAGACTTAATGGAGAATTGAAAATGGAAGATAATGTTCTTTACGAATTTGCTTTCGTTTCCGTTCGTAAAGAGCGCTCCATAGCGCCGTTTACGTATGTATATTTGACAGCCAGCCAGGTGGTTGGGCCTTAAAACAATGTGTTCTTTTTTCATTTTTAGCTACTTTAAATTAATAGTGTGATTGCAATCGCAAGTTCGTCTCTGGCCTTACTTATAACACGGCTGCACGGGATCTGTGTTTCCCTCATTCATATTGAAAATACCAAAAGCTGTCAACACACCGTAGCGGTTAAGTCTCGATTTTTGACTTTGATCCTTAGTACTATATTTTAACTAGCCTTTGTTTATTTCCTCTTTACCCATCGCCTATATACATAAATATTATTCTTTAAGTTAAATACAAACAAAATTTGAGGAAACACCCTAACTAGACCAAACACAATTAGATAACATAAACTATTGTTTTTTTTAAACCGATATACTATTTTTAATTTGATAACAATTAATAAGCGGTGAAGGTGATGAAAATATAATCAATAAGGGGCAGGAAATGTTTAAGCACATTCCTTCGCAAACAATTACTAAACGTATATAATAGTATATATACCTACCTATATTCATAAAATCAACAAAAATTACAAAATTGGATTTGTAGATAGATTTCTCTATCTACATAGTTCTAAACTTTGTTTGTGGTAATTATTGCTGAATATATACATATTAATATGAATTTAAGATTAAGATAATTCTTTTGTGAGAAAAAGACTCTAAAATAACTTTTAATAGTTATATTATAATTAATTAAATATAGTTATTATTATTTAATTAGTTATGCTAATAACATAATGCTACATAGATATATGTTAAATTGGTGATTTTTTTTTGCCGGAATGTAAATAGAGCATGTTTGACCTGTTCCTAGATAACCTTGAATGAAATGTATTATATTTGTTTTTCAGAATTTGTTAAAAAAAAAACATCATTAAAACTTAGTTAATAACATTGAGCAAACAAATAGAAAACTTGTACACATTTTTAAAATGCAAATTTTTGGTGATTCCTTATAGACTACTTCAGGGTTGATTTCATAGACAACATTCTAAAAATTAAGGTTGGTTTAAATAGAGTTTTTGTTAACTAAAAGAAAAATAATATCAAACTAGAATAGAAGATGCTTTCGGATTTTTATAAAAAAAAAATTAATATGCTATTAGATTATATTTATAGCAAATTGATTCTTAAGGACATTAAACAATTAGAAGTTTAGCAGGTTTTCAAATAAGATGGTTCAAGGATATAATTCTAAACATCTCTTTAAATTAATTTTAAAAGCAGACTGAATTCAAGTCGCGACCATAGCATCTTTGGGAAAATGTAGAATAAGAATTGATTTTGATTAAGTAATTACAAAAGACATCATATGGAAATTATACTCTATTTTCTTATTTGGCAAACGTTTTTGACTACAAACATACCAATCACCAATTGAATCAAAAGCCAAATAGACGATTAAAACCCACGAAGGCGTTTATTTCGGTATACTTACACTAAATTGTACATTATGAATAAATTATACTATATTTCTAGTGAAACAACATACAATCTTAAAGCGACCTTTACACGGTCATTCATTTGACATCAATCTGTAATATAGTGTTTGTAAAAACAGGTCTGTATGCGTGCATTTGTTTGACGAAAAATCAAAACCCTGATGATTTATTATATATGTAGATGACTGACGTCCTCTGACTAACCGTGTAAAGTTCGCTTAAAGACTATAAATGCAGCACGGTTAAGGATTTTGCTTTATTTCGTTCACTGATAATTTAAAAAAAACAACTTTTTCTCAGTTGAATTGTCACAATATTTCACAATTACGAGTTGGAGCCGTTTTTACCTCACTATTATGTGGAACAATTTTTAGGCATCGTTTGTATGGAAATATCAATCGATCAATCAATAAAACCTCAGTCTATGTACGTGTATGTATTATAGTATGTCAATAATGTTCACAATGAGGAAGAAATCATCGTCTTCCATATAATAAAATAGGAACGGAAATCGTTTTGACACTAAAGTATTTCGGTTTTATCAAATTCAGGCATCAGTTGGTTAAGATTTGATTATCGAAGAAATCAAATAGGAAGAAATGCTTTACAAATTAAGCAAAATAATGAACATTCTAAATCACATGTGTATATGTATGTATGTAAGTTTACGCACAGAATTATGGACTGACCCTTGGGTTCAACAAGGGTCAGTCCATTACAGACTTAATTGGCTTGAATCCAAATTATTGTTAAATGCATTCTTGTCAAATGTTTCGAAATTGTAAAGAATAAAAAAAAAATCATATGAAATAAGGTTAGTATGGATTTTCTGTAACAAACACCATGCTAACTTTATCAGCAGGTGATACTTTTGTATCAAATTATAAACGCTTTATTGTTATTTTATTAGTTTTTATGTTTTTAGTTTTATTCTCTCTTGTATCTCTTTGAGAAAATGAAAACTTAGAGGATGGTGTTAAAAAAATTGTATTGTATTTCAATTTCTTGCTTTTAATGCTTTATGTAATTTTTTATTTGAGAAAACGTCCTCGAATTGGAACAACTTTAATTTGAAGTTGTTTCTTTCATGAAAAAGAATATGTTTTTGATTAGCTTAAATTATACGTTTCCTTTTAATTTGAGATGGATTTATCGTGAAATTAATGTCATCCAACTTTAATACAAAGTGTTTCAACTTCGATTCAACTATACGAAATTATAGATTTAAATGTATTCAACTTTAAAAATACTATGCTTCAACTTTAAATGGAGAACGAATCATCGTTAAATTTATGTATTTATTTACTTTATTTTGTATTGCAAACCAATATACGATTCACTTTGAAACTAGATTGCCTTTATTCAATGTTAATGTTGCGAAGTTAAAACAATATGTTTTCAACGTTAAATTGAATTGTTTAAGACAGTATTGTACAACGTTTAAAATCAAATACAATCTACTAAAATATATTTTTTTTTTAGTTATCTCGAATAAGAATTTGTTTTTAAGAGTGTATAACTTTGAATCGGAATTAATACCATGATACACTTACACAATCGAAAATTGTACATGTTTTAATAATAAAAGCTTTTAAAGTATTTTCTCTTAAGTTTATTTACATTATTTTAAAAGAATTCGATAAATAAATTCATGTTTGATTAAATAGACAATTGAAAAAATAAGCAAATAAATGCAAATTGACGTCAAATCAATATATTATTATTATGTGTATATTTTTGCTTAGGCTCAATATGGTTCATATCAGCATAATTAATTATAATTAGTAGGTACCTAAGCAATTCCGGATGTGTACAGGTTTTTAAAATATACCCTAGTTGCACACTGAAATTGACAGATATTATGTAGTTGCTAAATTCGGTTAAGTCTTTTATAGAGCATTATAGTTTTTTTTGTCACTAGGAAGAAATGCTTTAACCTTTCACCGAGAGAAAAGAATAACAACATTTGTTTATTTTTCATAGGTTTTTCAATACTTTGACATGATGATAGGTACCTAACCATTCTTCGTAGTAAATTGGCACTTTAAGTATAATACCTCACAGACGCAAATCACTACCAAGGATGAACAGACCTCTGAAAAATCAACAAAATATTGACTAGAGGAAGAAATATTTTCTGACGATAATAATGTAAATTTTTAGTTAAGTTTGTAATCGGAAATTATTGAAATAGATTTTTTTCCAGAGGAAAGAAATTTAATAGTTTCGGATTCTCGTTTAAAAATTTCTCGGTTTGCAGAATGGACAAAATGGCGGTTCTATACAAATTATTGTTAACACAAAATTAAACTTGAGTTAGGTTCACTGTTTTTATCGATCTGAAGCGTTATACCCAAATAAAGTAATCCCATCATATAAAATAAGTTATTGTTTTAATTAACAATTGAATTGTTTAGACCAAATTTTTTTGTTTTTCGTTATATAGTAAATATTTGACGTTATTCCGTTATTAAAAGCTGACAAAACATTTAAAAAAATATTTTAAGAAAATAAATAAAACATTTAATCTGTTTTTTTTTTTTTTGTCATATTTTCACAGAACGTTTAAAATTAAAAACATTTTGAATTTTTTTTTTGGTATAAGCACGTTGGTTTGATTGGCCAACTTGGAATTTGGCACTATTAGAATTTCTCCAACGACGAGGAGGACGAAATGATACTGAGATAAGATTGTTTGTGTGTTTTGCTGACGACAATCGATTATTTTCCAATGCTTTGTATGAAAATAGTTTGCGGAGCAATCGTTTAGAGACAACTTGTGCCCTGAACTAATCTAATCTGATCCAAGCATATACCTACTACAAGGACTAAATCAGGAATATGACTAAATTGTTAAAATTTCGTGATGGTTGACTTTGAAAAACTATTCGATCTGCCTAAAAGGAAACAGGATTTCCCGAAATCTATATGGATCTGTACGAGCAGTAAGGACGCAAGTTACAAATATATGTGATATGTCCCTCAGGAATCATCGAAGAATTTAAATTCAAAATTAGAGTGCACCAAAACGGGAGCTTCTAATTATATCAATGATGATGAATGATGAATTTTGTTATTTTTTTTTTTGTTATTTACTGAATTAAGTAAACTTTAATTTGCATCGTTTCGTTGTTGAATTTAATAGAACATTGAAACATCGGCCACTGTATATTGGTGCAGTGAAAAAACGCCAAACATAATGAACCCCAGTTCGAAATTAGGTGAGTTATCAATGAATATTATGACTTTTGACTTAAGTTTAGTATTTAACTGAATTCACATATGAATTAAAATTATTTATGAGAACATTTTATTGACATCCAACATACAACAATATATTTTATGTCGTTCAAGAAATACTGTTTTAAAAACTTCTTTCAATTCAATCGGTTCAAACATTGAGAAGAATTACCTGAAAAAAAAAAACTTAAAATGCAATTTTTTTCTAAATGAACTTAAAGCTTAACAGAAGAAACGTTAAGTAGACGGTTGTACGAAACTAACTAGATGCACGAAAATTGTATAGCACGCTTAATAGCGGATTTTTTATATCGTTTAGTTTTCGTTCACTTTGTTCGTAAGTAAAGAGCAAAGCTACATATTATGTAGCGACGCAGTTCAAAATTACTTTTATTTTTGTTTTTGTCTTTCTCGGAATAACTCCCACAATTTCAAACATTAATAAAGGACGAAGGTTTCTTAAAGATTTTAATAAGAAAGACCATAAAAAAAAACTAAGTGTACTTTGTTCGAAAACCTTAGGTTTGGGTGGGTTCTGTCCCGAATTGAGCCAAAAATCTTTTTTTTTTGCAAAAATTAGTTACCATCAGATGAATTTATGTTTTGAAGATAGTTAAAGAAGAACATACGCTTGATTTGGCTCCACCGAATTTAATATAAAAGCACAAATATTTCAAAACTTAAACAATTAAGAAAATGAAAACGGTACTTGCAAATTTTTGACACTGATTTTTTTTTACAAATAATTATTAACAAATTATTATATAAACTCCCAACATATAGTCAACTTACACAACAAACACAGACTAAATCTCATTTTAATAATAATGCAAAAAAAAAAAGATCACGAAAAGAAAAAAAAAGAAAAAAAACTTTCTTTTATTGTTTACCCCGGCACAGTAAAATTTAAAACATCAATTATTCAATCCGTCAGATATTATGTCGACATTTTTATTTCACACACATTATAATGGTTTTGAAAAAAAAATCAAATTAATTAATACAATAGTTGAGAGTTTAATTAAACGTGCTATCCTTTTTTTTTTATTAATTTGCGTAACACCAAAAGCCCACTAACCACGGCACCGCGACTTCACGACTCTTCAAACTTTTCGATACTAATCACTTGAATTCATGAGACAAACTGGCACCACGCTTTTGATGACAACCAAACATACAAACTATACACGAGACATGGCATTATTGTATAGTATCTTAAAGATAGCTAATTAATTTGTAAAAAAAAAAAACAAGAAACAATACAAGAGCCTGATGCCGTTTCATTCAAATTAACATACCTACCTCAACCTACAGTTAAACCATACAAAAAGTCGATAAAACCACAAAAGCCTGTATTATGAATAAATTATTTTCAGCGACGAAAGAAGAAGTTGCGGTAGGTGGCGAGAAGTATTGATATTGATAAATATTTGAGTTATCTATAGCAAGTTCAAGATACCCACGGAAATTGATCATTAAAAAATGCAGATTCACCCATATGGGATACCACAAAACTACAAAAGATATACATTTGATCACATTTAGAGAGCCTATAGATACTCCAATACCAACACTTTTTGTGATTATACAATTTCACACACACCTGAAGGTAAAGGTGAAGGTGAAATAAAAAAAATACATAATATTTTTTCTTCCAGAAAAGTGTTAAAAGTGTGATCATCTGAGGTTCTAAATTTATTTTTAACTATAAGCAATACTGTCTTTTGTAAGTTCAACATTGTATATCGTATGTCAACCTCTGGATAATTTTCACACAAATCTTAGATGAAAAGAAATGTGTTAAAAAAAATCTGACAAAATTCAATGAGAATCTCTCACACAGAAAGTAAACATATTTTACGAGGAACAAAACAAATATATAATAATTCCTGGAATTAAAATAGCATGACAACAATAGTGGGCGTCACTTTAAAGTTTATTTCGAAGTAGAAAAAAAAAAACAAAACAAAAAAAACTTTAACAATTTGGGAGTATAATTATTTGGGTGGAATTATTCCACTTGAGGATTTATTTTTGTTTGAGATTTGTGAATGGTATAACAATAAGCATTCAAGTGGCAAACTTAGAATTTACTTTTTCTTTGAAACTTTGGAAGATACAATATCTGTAACCGGAAATTGTGTCATCGAAGTGAAACTTCAACCGGAAAAGAAGTTATTTCGGGGACAAAAACAAATGAAAGTCAAACAAATGTATATGTAGTAAAGCATCTATTCTCGCAAGGTATAAAAACCTACTTTCTTGGGTTTCTTCATTATTGTAATAAAATCGCCAACTTTTTCACGAATAGATTTTAACAAAATAGGTCATAACTTTCCTTAGATTTATTAATAAATCAGTAGCACAAAAGTGGCTATCAAAGCTGTGCTCCTTAAAAAAGTGGTAGAAGCACTGTGTTTACGTTGCCTCCACTACTACTTAATAAAATTTCAAAATGAAAAACGAGTGTTGACTGTAAATTCTCTATAAAATTAAATTCCATATGCAGTTTTTTTCTATTTTTAAAAATTCATACTAAGTTTTTTTTTCAGAAAAAGTATGAATGAGTATGCAGGTCATAGGTGTCGTTCGACCATACATTCTCTATAGGGGCTACAAAGCGACATAACAAAAACAGTATTATGATGTCTCTTATAGACATTGAGAAGGCTTTCTATAAACCCTCTTATAATGAAGGTATACTGGCCAAATAAGATTCTTTATAAGTCAGCAGGCGTGATCTCCATTGACCAGCATATGTTAGGACTAACCAGCAAATCCTGAAGCACCTGGAAGGGCATCTTAAATTCTGTGCAGCCAAAAATACCTGAAGGGCGGAAATTATTTTGATTTTTTTAAGAGAATTGCTCAAAAGAGAGGAGATATAATATTTTACTTAATCTGACTTGCACTTTAACTCCCTGTGCTTTAAATGATTTAAAATGTGTTTAAAATTATTATTAGATTTGAAATCACATGACCAGAAGAGTTCCGATATTTAATTCTCCAAAAAAAAATCCAGTCTCATTAAATCAATAAACTTAAAACATTTCAATTATCCGATAATATACTTAACTGCCTTACCTAAAAATTGACAATTCATTAACAGCATATCTCAAGCATCAGGGACATTAACGTTTTCATTACTTTTCGATTTTCAATTTGCAATTACTCTATAATAAAACAAAAAAAAAATATATAAGCACATTTAATGATGACAACAACTGCTATTCATTTTCATAAAATTTAACAATTTTCGATTTCACTAGAAACTTTTCTTAGATTCCCAATCAAAGCATAATAATAGATTAATTTTTCAGCTACATCCAAAGGGCGGATAGATACAAAACAAATATAACATTTCAAATAATCGAAAATGTTCAAAACAGCAATGGGAAAAGGGAAACAAATGAAACTTGCAAATCTATTATATCTTATACGAGCGGACTACCTAATTTTTAACCTACAAGGCTATTCGATGCGCGAAATCTTTTTGTCAATTAAAAAATTACCAGACTATTCTGGATATCTTTTCAAAATATGTAATATTATTTCTTTTAGCAAACAATTTGAATAACAAGTATATTTAATTTAAACAAAAAAATTTATTTTCTAGTACTTCTTCCAATAAGTTTTGGAAATTAGGTTAATTTTTTCGGGTTTTAATTTTTGATTGTTTTTATCCAGCCGTTCTAGTTTTTGTTATTAATATCATTTAACACCAAACTAAAAAAACAATTTAATGTGAAACTTTTGTAAAAATATGTTTTTTTCGTTTCAAACAAACCTGAAAATTCTATTCGTCAGTCTTTCTCTCTGTATCGACAATCACAGGCTGATTTTCTTCTTGGTATAAATTATTCTTGGAGTAATATCCCCATAGGTTTTTTTTATTATTTATTCTATAGGATTTAAATTAAGAGTACCTACCATAAAAAGAAGTGTTATTGATAATTGCATTTTCTCGGAAAAAATCCAATCAAATTTGATAGATTTGTATATGAATGATTTGTTGGCAACAGTGATATTTGTAACAACTTTTTTTCGGCAAAAGCTTATTAAGGGTACCTGGCGTACAACGATACTTTTCTGATCGGCTAAACCTATCTTAAAAAAATTTAGTATTTTAAAAGTGCTGCTAAACTTAATTAATACTGCAGAATGTATGTTGAAAAAATTAATTTTAATTTTTTTTTTTTAAACCGATAATTCTATTTCTATCGAAAAAGCGATCCATTTTAATAAAATCAATTTTTATAAAGTATAATTTTATTTTATTGCATATATTTTGTTAAAAAGAATTTTTTGAAAAAAAAAATATCTGAAAATTTGAAAGACTTAAAAGAAAATCGTTTTTCAAAAAAAAATTCAAGAGATTTGATTTTTAACGAATAAATTCAAGTGATCGATATATTTTTGTTTAAGCAGTTGATTTTGAAGATTCAATTTCTATATGGAACTAACTGTTCAACCATGTTTCAATCACGTAACAGCTTGCCTAGAAAAGGCGAGTATCAAATAAATTAAAATGACAACATTTGCTCCTCTTACCTTCATCGTGAATGTTTTCCTATTATTCGTAAAAACAGATATCCATCACTGCCACTTTCAGTAATTTGGTCTGATACCAATGAATGTGGATAGCGTTTGGTGATAGTAGTGGGTTGTGGTGACCGTATTGGCCATGATCATGAATAGTATGAACCTTTGCGATTCTATAAAGTTTGAGGTTAGCAACTGCGTGATTTCTGCTAGCCATTACATATGATTTCTGGATTACACGTGCACATTATCACTTACATAAATGATTCCGCGTACATCATACATAAACATCATATCAACCGAAATGAACATTTTTAATTAAATGAATTAAATAATACCAATTAATACCAATTCAAGTCCGAAACCGTGAAAATCGAACGATCCGTTCTCGATTTATATGCCTCGAGTTATGAGTGGACACTCGTACGGCATTTTCTTTTAAGCGAACCTTCGGCGGTCAATTTTTTGACATCAACCTATAATAAAGTGTTTGTAAAAACAAAAACAACTTTTGATTTTGTCTGATGACAGATTATATGTGTACGATGGCTGAAGTCGTTTGACTGACCGAGAAAGGTTCGCTTTATGCGTACATGGAATATGTTTAATTCGTAAAAAAAAAAAATATTAAAATCGTTTCGGAAGAATAAAATCGGAAAATATTAAAATCGTTTCAGCCCGTCAAGCCCCCCCTGGCTACGTGGCTGTATAGCAACTAAATAAATACTGAATAGAAAGGGGATGAAGAAAAACCCACTGATAGACCGTTTATTATCAAGAATGGAACTACCATCATCATTTGCGACTGCAAATATCGATTATTTGTACTGAAATTAAGCCAAACACTTTGCCAAGAGGATGTTATCAGGCATAGGTACACAAGATGGAGGCAAATATGCCCAGCAATATCTCAATGTTATATGTATGGCAATTATTACTCATCGGAAATAATAATAATTGAATTGTTCCAAGACTTTGAATTCCATTATAACCTATGTCCAATGTCCATTTCAATGAAAAAGGAAGATATAGTTTAACTTAAATATTCATAGATATACCTTGGCTTACATATCAACATACATACATGTATATGTATGTAACAATTGAAATTTACAAACTCTTATTCATATGAATAAACACACACATATAATAAAGTCACATTTATCTGCAACAAGCGATATAATAAAAATATAATAAATTACATGGGTTTACCCTAGTTGGCTTGGGTATATAACTAAAAATTTTAAACACTTAAAATGTCACCTTCGTTAAGATAAATGACATCGTAATGTGGCTATTTTTGGAAATTGTCCCACAAAATGTTAAAGACTTGTACAAAATTTCATTTTCTGCCATCATTCATTTTTTAATCATTCATTTGTTAAGAATAATTCATTATTTTTTTTTATCATAAAAACTATTTCATTGTTTGGGAATGAGAGAAAGATACAATTTCAAAGCATTATATTCATATCATAACACAAAACGAATCAATTCGATTCATATTGTAATCAGTTTAACGACCTAACCGGTAGCAATTAACCAAAAGGTCAATAGCCAGTTCATCAATAAAGACCGCATATTTATAAATGTGTGACAAAAAGCATTTGTTTCATTGTATCGTACAATTTATAATATAATTGATTTGTAACTCATGTTTTGTGGTTTTATTTAATAAAATGTAAGATGTAAGTTTACACTTAAAATGTATAAGTTTACAATTAAAGCTTCTATTGGGAATGAACCGTTTTAAAAACTGACGATTGATCTGACCAATAATTCAAAGTCCGCCATCATTAACCGTTTACAAATAAAAGTGTCACATTCTACACTGTAGTCATATTAATGTTAATATAAGTACTTCGAGTTTACAAGTTTGTTCAAGTTTGAGGATGTGTCAAAATTGGTGACCCCATTGCTCTGCCATTAAGCGATTTTATATATGGACATGCTAGATACATTTTAATGAGACTTGCCAATATTAGAAAATCATGATAATATGTATTGTATATACTATAGAATCCCATATATCTACAATCATTTGACAAGCATACCAGGATTTTGACATAATTAATTTATAGGACGATTATATTTTATACCACACATAATTTCAAGGCATAACAGATTTAATAAAATTTACAATTTTTAAATACAATATGGTTTGGCAAATGAATCAAAAAATAAAATGCACGACTGGGTTACACGAATTTGCTGTTGTAGTAAACTATGGACCACAAATAAAAGTTGAAAACTATAAAAAAAATGGCCTAAACTTGAGATTAAGTTGTATGGAAGCTATTATTTAACAGTTGTTTAGTCAAAAACTCAAAATGTCATCTTGTTCTTGTGTTAAATTATTAAGTTAAGTGTCATACCAAGTTTTAATGAAAACCGTTCAGCCATTATTAAGTTATGGCAATTTTTTTTAAAAACCGTTAACCGAATCTCCATTTATTTTTTAGCCTAAGCTCTTTATTGCAGTTAACAGCAGACAAACTAATATGTACTTGCCCTACTTAGCAAGTATAGATAAATATATCATTTTCATAATTAGATACAGACCATTCAGTTGTGTAAAGAGTTAGCCAGAGTTGACAGTTTGTGACGGCCATGGTGTTTTGGCGGCATATGTCAATTTGCTTTTTTAATTCAGCCGCATCTATGCGGCAAAGATATTGAGAAAAATATCATAAATACATATGCCCCAGCTTTATTGAACACAGTTAAAAAAAAATATTTTGACAGCTCTCTGTCATTTGCCCTTCTTGACAAATATTGAATCTTGATGAAAGATATTTTGTCTATTTTAATTGGATTATTCACACATCAGTCTCTTTTTAATTGGTTTATTCACAACTCAGAACAGCATTGATGTATATCCCGACTTACTCACTGAGCCAACTGCGGTCGTTAACAGCACAAACAGAATTTTTAATGAAGAATATTGCACACACAAAACTTTGACAAACATTATAGTTTTAAAATACAAAACACCGAATTTCGTGCATCAAAAATTTTTGAAAAAAATTAATTTGACGAAACAGAATTTATGATTCGTTCCTATGAAAATTGTAATTGTAATTGTGCAATTTTGGAAGTGATTTCGGAAAATTTGCTGAAATAGCACAATTTTGCTTGGTGCGAACATAGTATCAGACTCGAAAATATAACTGCACTTTAAATTTAGACAAAACGCTTATTATAGAGTTGTATATTGTATATGCTAATTTTCGGTCTTCATTCTTTCATTATAATTAATCTTAAGACCTCCATTTACCCAATCTTTAAGATACTAAAATAGAAAATATTCAATTTTATTTCTTTAAAACTCGTGTGCATATATACAGTTCGATTCATATGGATACACCCATCAAATTTTTTATTTGTCTGTCTTAATTTTTTTTTAAATATTTTAAGTGAACAAGAAATTTACACTTAACAGAAAGGTTAATTGATTATTATCTATACACATAAATAAAAATGAAGTGTCTGTTTCCAATGTCAAAATAACGGCTTTTTACAAGATGAATATGAAAGCATATACGGTAGGTACTTAACAAAACATACATTTTTAAAATGTTTGTCTGACTGTTTGTCTCGGCTAATCTCGAGAACGGCTGGACCGATTTGGACGGGACTTTCACTCACCGATGCCTCATTTTGTAGCGGGTAAAAAAGGGTATTTTAATTACTCCCTGAGTGGCGCTCGGGTCACTAATGTTGTAGGAAGTAACTTATGAAGTAAATTATCCCAAAGAAGGCGCTGTGGTAGTATTTCGAAAACTCACCAATAGGATTATAATTACTCTTTCAAAATCAATGCTTTCCCCTTATTTTTTCTGCGGCAGCAACGCGCCGGGTAACATCTAGTTATTGAATAAAAATAATAAAAAGATACAAGCTGGTTAAACCATGCACATATATGATACTATAAATTTAATTTTGGATCCATCACGGAGCTTTCGAATCATTGCATTGGTGACATTTTTATATAACTATAAATTTAATTTTGGATCCATCACGGAGCTTTAGAATCATTACATTGTTGACATTATTGTAGTAAATCATCTGATGAATAACCAATGATAATATCTCAAAAAATTCAATTCAGAGTCTATTGATCTGGAATCGATATGATAAGTAGGTTTTTGTCTTAAGAAATATTTTCTTTCAAAGAAAAAGTAAACAACGGAAACAATTCGATTTAAAAAGCATCAATTTTGTAAAGTTCTTGAACTAAAAGATACCTAATGTAATAAAATTGTTCGAATCGATTGAGCATTCAAATTACGGAATGTTTTAATTAAATGTTGAAATACATGAAAAAATATCGTTTTAAAAAATTAATGTGCATCTATTTTTATGAACCGCACTGTAGCAAGTCCATTAAATTTATATTTAAATATAAATAGTAAAATATTTTTTGCATATAATTAATGTCTTAAAAAAACCTGTACCTATTAGTATTAAAATAACAATCTAATATCCATGCTAAATTTATTCGTAATTTTTATTTGCAAAATTTTGCAAACTAGCTAATAAAACAAAATTTGAAAAAGTAAAATTATACATCATAAAACATAACTTATAAACCACAAGACTATTATAACCATTTGTCTATAGAATGTTACCACAGAGAGTGGAATATTTTTGAATATACAAGAAGCCTGTTATAATAATTGCTCGTGGTTTCTATTCAAGTTCAAGGAATGATAATGCTTCTATTCAAGTTCAAGGACTGATAATGCTTCTATTCAAGTTCAAGGACTGATAATTTTTTAGCTTTTTTTTATCCCTTTAATGACAGGTTTAATTAAAACTTAAACAAAACCGAAACATGTCCAAATTTTAGTTTTCGTATTGCGTTCCAAAAACTTCTATTGGCGGCAATACTTTCTTTCTTCTGGAGAACATGGCGGAAACCAAATATTACAAAAAAAGGTGAAATATTAACTTCTATTCGAAGAATACTGCTTGGTGTATATATATGAGTTATAACCGATCTTGTGTATAATGTCAATATCCGCTTTTGTTTTTCCAGTTCCAGATCATTTTTGGAAAATCTTTATATATCTGTAGATACCGTATCTAAAGATTGTATCGTATATAACGGTTAGCAAATACTTTTAACCTCCTCAGGATATTGTCGGAGCATTTCTCAATTTTACAGACATAGTAGCAGAACAGATTTTATATTTTATTCAAACAGTTTTAACTTTGTGCTAGAAGTTTGATAATACTTAAAATACAAAAAAAAAAATCAAAAAATAAAATACAAAAAACTATTCAAAAGAATTTTCCAGTCGTTAACACGAAGGTAACTTGCCACAAGATCAATTTAGTTGAAGACAGTTGTGAACTTTATTTTATGACAATTTCAAAATCTGAATTATTTGTTTGATCTTTGTATTAATAACTTTATTATTAGCAAGGTTTTGTTTATTTATTCAGAGGCCTAAAACTGTTTTAGCACTTAGATTAACAAAAAAAAAAAAATTAAAACAAAACTGAATACATTAAAATAGTAGAGAAATATTAGTTTCATGTGAATAAGACTCACACCTAAAACTTTTTTCAAACTGTGTGCCAGGTCCATAATTGCAAAATTATTAACTTACATTGTACAATTGTACATATTGTTTTCCTCTCCGTGAAATGTACAAACAAATCTGCGTAAGTTGAGTATGTGACATAAGATTTTAAGAAAAGAGTTCATAAAAAAAATATTAAAACAAGTATATTGCAATCTATGGAATGCGAAAAGTTATTTCTGATTTGAATAAGAGATCAACAATATTTAATGTTTACTTGCTATAAGTCGACATTGGTACTTTTATGGAACATTGATAAGACCTTGAATGTTGAGTTGTTCGCTATAGGTATACTGACTGAGTCATAAAAATGAAAGAGCTTATGATGATGAAGTGAATAAAGATTCAGCCAAAAGCGAAGTTGTTTACAAATTATCTTGGTACCTATCCTGTTTAAATAATAGTGGTGTACAATGTAGTTTATAGGACATTGGGTTTTTAACCTCTTTATTTTCTAAAATGAATACATTAAAATGCAATCATTGCTAATGACAATATCCATTGCACAAAGTAACTTGGTGGTTGAGTGATGGATCCAAATAATTACAATAAACAATTTTCAAAACCAACTTCAAATGGATGACAGCAAAATTCTTTAAAGATGGTGACGGTATTGTGATTGTGCGAGACTTTAAAATAAGATGTTTTCTAGGTCAAACTTTTGAAAAAAAAACTGCACTTAGTTTAGAAGAAGTGCCGATATCACACATGGACGACTGAGTTATTGCTATACTTATCTCTATTTCTCACAAACCATAAGCTTAACTTACTTGAATGCAACATAAACACAGATACATGCATTTTAGGTTTAAAATAAAAATATAGGCTTTTGTTGATTTTTAACAATTCTGTTTGCATTTTAAATCAAATTTTTCAAATAACAAAGCAACACAGATACATGAAGCCGCGTGCGATCTGATATGTCAAGTCGGCAGGTAGTCTTAGGTGGAAAAGGTCGGAGGTCAATTAAACTTTCAGATGTTGTTTTGGGATGGTTGATTAACATTTTCTCAAGTTTTGGACATTAAAGATCCTGTGCTAAAAGGGGGAGAAGGGGGGAACTACTCTATAACTTTTTTTCTTACGTTCTACGGCGAAAGCGTTCAGGTATGTTTTGTAGAACGATAAATTTGCTACAACATTGATTTGTATGAAAAAATAATATATTTGAGCGTTATATCTCGGTGACTACGCGACAAAAAATAAATGTTTAGATAATCATTGTTGTAGCAAATTTAATGATCCAAAACATAGTGCCCCCTGGCATAGTGGATAGTGTGTACGCCGGAGGTCTGGGTTCAAGCCCAACTTCCAGCTACGATAACATCTAAGTTTTCACTTGCGATTATAGGTACTATAAGGCAAGTTTTGTATTCGTAAAAAAAAATGTTTTGAGATAACAAACGATGATAGAGAATACGAAAAAAGTAGGTCCGACAATTCTGTCTGTCTGTTTGTCTGTCTGTCCGTCTGTCAGTCTGGATGTATCGACACCTACAGGCTAAACGGTTGGGCCGATTTTCTTCAAACTTGGTATCAATATTGTTGGAGTAATATGCCGTGTTTTTGATTTTTATATTAGGGCTGAAAATAACGGTACCTGCCATATAAACGTAACAGATAATTCAAATTTTCTCGAAAAAAATACGGTTGATTTTGATAAAATTTAACATGACTGATTTTTTGAAAACGGTGAAGTTTTATCAAGTTATCTAAATCTCAAAATAAATAAAAATCTATTAACCTGTTCACGAGATAGCTCAAGAAATAAATATAACCGTTCTATGGGAGGTATCTACTGTTAATCGGCTTGCGAAATTTTTTTTTTTTTGCAACTTAACAAATCTCTAATTTTATATGGCAAGTACCGTTATTTTTAGTACAAAAGGAATGATCTACAAACCCTACATACCAAATTTAAAGGAAATCGGTACAGCCGTTTAGGCTGTAGGTGCTGATACACACAGACTGACAGACATACAAACCGTAAGAATTGCCAGACCCACTTTTTTTCTACTTCGATATCATCGTTATGTTATGTTTGATTGTCATCTCAAAAACTTTGTTTTGAACGAATGCATGACTTGCCTCATATGTAGTATCTTAATATAATCGCAAGTAAAAACGAGTTATTTATCAGTAAATTAAAAAAAACACAAACATTATTGTTGCCAATTAAAGATATGTAGCACATTTCTTATATGTTTTACGTTTAAAACAAACCAAACGCCTATGAATATTTCTTAGAAAACAAATCTCAGACTACCATTCCCATTTAACCCTGAGACAATATTACGAAAACAAACTTTGCACTGTGAAAAAAGTGCAAATAAATTTTATTTATTTTCCAATGAAAAACTCTAGGGGACCTACTACTTCGCACTAGAATCTTCCCCCAGCCAGATGTGTTCTTTCGCCTCAACCACCCACTTCTAGTTAAAACGATGAAAAATTACTCGCTAAAATAAACACAAGCATTTAGAACCAAATTGATGAAAAAAAAATATTTTACTATTTCCAAGAAAAATATTATTCTTTTCTCGATCCCTAGTGAAAAGCAAACACAAATTTTAATTTGAAAAAAAAAAAAACAACAATGCATTTCTCCAGCACCACTGTTATTCATGTTTTAGGTGCGGCAGCAGCATGAATAATTAAATGAAAAATCTAATTTTGTAATAGGTATTATCGCTCTGCACAATAGTTCGGCATTTTGTTTTAAAAACAGAAACAACCGGTCTCGGTTATTACAATTCAAAGCAATCACTAATCAGTGTGACCTTAAAATCAACCGACTATTTTTGGTTTAGCAAATGTTAAAATATTTTCAAATTTATGAATTTTAAAAAATCTTAAAATAACAATAGTCATTTGATATTTCAAGCCATAATTTTCTTTCAATTATCCATTTCCATAGATTGATCGTATAATTTGTTTATAAAGTTTTTCAACCTCAAGTTTAATACATATATTACCTGCTGATGTACCTAATCTTTTAATTTTGATTTTTGTTGTAGCTATTTGTGTATGCGTCAAATTCGTTTCTGATTTTTTGCAGACTTGTTTATGGTGTTGGCTTGATGAATAATCCATGTTTGTGACCTCGAACGCCGAACGCAACTTTGTCAAAAATCGAAAAAAAGTGTGAAAATTTCGCATTTTTGCAGATTTTAGCTATTTTTACCCTAACGACTAGTTTTGACATTTCCAGAACATTTTTGAAGTTAACTAAATTTGCTACAATGTTACCTTTAATTGTTTCTAAACATTCAATATTTTTTGAGATACAGCTTTTCAAAATTTATCATTCTTTTTCGACATTAGCTCTTTTTCGCAAAACTCTGTAGAGCCCTCTTCGTCCAGTACCTCAAAATCCAGGAGATCTGATTTTTTGAAGACTTATCTATGATGTTGGCCTTATGAATAATCCAAGTTCTTAACCTCGAGTTAAAAACTATGTAAAAAAACGAAAAAACCGGAAAACTTCGTATTTTAGTTCAAACTCTAGCGATTTTTCTTCAATAGGAATAGTTAGAACCTTTTTAGGACGGTTTTAAAGCAGACTAAAAGCCAGTCTTTTCATCTCTGGTTAAAAGTAACAATTGGTTATTTCAGTTGTAAACCATCGATTCTGTATGTTACCAGCTAAAATAACCAATTGTTTTATTTAACCAGAGCTAAAAAGACTGGCCCTAAATTGGTTACAATATGACACCATGTTTGTCTCTGTAGACCCAATAGTTACCGAAATAAAGCTCTTTAAAGTTTGCAAAAAAAATATGATTAATGATGATAAATAACTGCGAATTTCAAAAAAATCAGAACTCTTGAATGAGGTACAGAACTAAGATGGCTCTACAGAGTATGGCGAAAAATAGCAGTTTGAAAAAAAAAAATGATAAACTTTGAAAAGCTGTATCTCAAAAACTATTGGGTCTACAGAGTCAATTTAAGTCTCATTTTGTAGGAAATTCATTTAACTTTAAAAATGTCTCGAGGTCACAACAACACAACAAGTCTGCAAAAAATCAGAAACATCGGCCCATACAATCAGACGACAATTTGACTTAACTAAACAAAATAGCCGCTAACGCAAACCCCCCACCATTTTATAACACTTTAAAAAAACAGCGAACCATATGAAATCATAATACTGAATGGGTATTATGTTGCAATATGGAACCCAACTTTATAAAATAAAATAACATTTTTAGATCCAAAACAAAACTGAAGTACAAAATACCTAAACAAAAGAATATTATTATCTTTACTTCGTGACCTTAATTAATCAATGCAACTATATAAATATGGCGGATTGACGTCATAATAAACATCATTAACTAAAATGACTTAAGCCAAATTTATTTACATATATAAACACGTAACTACATAATATATGACATTTTGATTGCGATAGATGTACCTAAGTTTGTAATAAAACATTCTGATCAAAAAAGAATATGTCGCTTATTTGCTGCAATAACTTTATCTTTTATAAAAATAACTAAGTTTAAGTGATAATAAGATCATTAAAAAAATTGTGTTTTATTGATTCAAATTGATTCAGAAGAATAAAAGTTCTAACCTTCTTCCCTGTTCGTAAAGACTGGTTAGGTACGACAAACTTTTTACTATAATGTTCTCATTTTTGTAGAAGTGAGGTTCGTCGATGTAGCATGTTTTCGGTGGTCATTGATGATCTGCTGCGCGAATTGATGCGTATTCGGAGTTGAAGAAGTCCGGCGTAAGCTTTACATACACAAATGAACAAACTTTAGAATTGCAACGAGAAAAAAAGTAAAAAAATGTGATTAAAAAACAACGGATTACTTGGTCTAAAAACAATTTTCTCAAAATTGTGAAATAAAGTGCTGAATTGGCTGTTTGCGGTCAATGCTCATTTTAATTTTAAATCGAACACAGAAATTCGAGTTCTGGGTTTTTGAGAAAATTGAAAATTATTAAAATTAGTTTTTTATGAGTTTTTTGGTAAAAATTTTGCCAATTTTTTAAACAATTTGCCGTGGGTAGGTGCTATATTTTTTAAAAAATATAAAGTGTTAAAATTAGCTTACAAAATTTGTTTGAACAGTGACTCAGTCAAACTTAATTTTTCTTGCGAAACTTACAATATTACGCAAACAAAAATCACTGCAAAATATGAAAATTTGTGACCACAGTACATACAAATGTGGCCCGAGTATCGATTTTCATAATTTTTCTAAATATTATTACGTAATACCCAGCGAGATCATTTTTTTTTCTATTCTCAGTACGGGTATAACCGACCCTATCACCTGTTACCCGCTTCACGTTAGTTTCAAGACACCCTGTAGTAAACATTTTTATTAATTAATGTATTTGTTTGCAATGAAAGTTTTAATATTTTGAAACTTTGCTATAGGTGTCCAAATTTGCCGAGAAATGTAGATCTGTGATTGCTTGGAAGTTTTTGTATAAAAAACTTTTAATCCAAAAGAAACTGCATATACAGTTATATACACCCTTTATAACTTGCACCCATCCCAAATCCTATACTGAGCCAAAGAGAGGGGCAGTGAATACACTCAGAAAATAATAGCAACGTAATTTTTAATGCGGGCGTGTTTAAATCAACGTTGCGAGCTACTTTGAAAAAATGACTTTGAATCAAACGAAAACCCTTTTGATTTAGTAGTAGTAAAAAAAAGTTTGATCGTTTTTGATTAACTTTTTTTTTACTACACTCACAGAAAAATAGCAACGTAATTTTTAATACGCTCGCTTTTAAATTCATATAGCGGTTACTTTGAAAAAGTTACAATAGGTAGCATGCTCTTTCTTACACCGGACGTCCTAAGTTCGATGCCTACTGGGACCAAAGTTAATCAAAAGTAAGTAAACTATTTCAATATAAATACAATCAAATTCAATGATTAAATTTAAAAAAAAAAATTAAAAAAAAAATCAATCTTTTTATTTTTTCAAACAACCTCAATTCAAAGTTGAAACAATTTTATTTTTAGGTGACTTGAAATTATTTTTTGACTTAGTGTACAAACGCCCTTGAATTAAATTCATTAAATAATGAAACGTCCTTGAATCAAATGTTTTTATGATTAAATTTTTTGAATTTTTTTGACAAAATATTTACATTTTGGACTTGCCTCTCTTTTGTTGGAAGATCCTCAATTTAGGAATTTACTTTTGAAAAAATATTATTTTAAACTTTTTCTCTTGTTTATTTTTTTTTCTAAGTTTTGAGTTCGAAGGTAATTTTTCGAAAAATATTTATAGAAATAACTTGATTTAAATTAATATTATAGAACAGATTTTTGACTTTCAAAAACAGTAAAAGTATTTATTGTTAGTATAATATATTTAAAAAGCCTAATATATTTAAAAATATTTTGATCTTCATTTAAAGTACCTAATGTTTTTTACTACATTGTCTTTCCTGCCTGAACGGTGGGAGATTGAACCCCTCCTATAGTAACAAAAAATTTTTGTATTTAACCTTTCTAAAAAGTTCAGTTTTAATTTTGCCGTTGGAACGTACCTAATGCTGGGTGCTAATCTGCTAGCACTGTATTAATGTAAGCAAGAAAAATAACAAAAATCTCATACAAAAATAGTTTTATTAATTTTTAATTCTCTCAAATCCTAGAAGACATAAAAGAATTGGTTTTTTTGTGTTCGCTTCTGAGTAAACATTGACTGTAAAAAGCTTACCTATCTTTTAATTTTATAATTTTGAAAAAAAGTTGGTCCAAACTTTTTTTTAATTTTGTTTTATTAAAATTTGATTTTGCAATTGCATGTACATTTTTCAAAAACATTTAATTTGAAAAAAAAGTTTAGTTTGAATTAAGTGTTAAAGATTAGGTTTCAGGCTTTCAAAAACCGGCACAGTAAGTATACTTTATTTTAAGTGTTGCCGTTGTTTTTTTAATATTTTTTTTTGTTTCATTAAAAGTCAGGAGATATATGCCCCTCCCGAAGCAGGAGCCACGAGAAAAAAATATTTTTTTTTACAAATAAACTTTCGAATGATTCCTGTGTATATTAAACTGGCACTCGAGACTCAAACAATTATGATAAATATTATATTCTTAAAATTTAAACAAAAGGATGTCATTGTGTAGCGTTCTCATAGATAACGTAGGTCAGTGGGTTTCTGGATGCACCAACCTCCTCAAGAATATGGATCTTGAATCTTGATAATAAAAAAAAAGAGCAACTCTCAACAATTTCACTAAGAAAAAAGAAAAAAAAACTGAAAACAAAGAACTGAAATCATTAACATCCCCTAAAGCGTTACATTATAAAAAATACAGAAAGGATACTCAAGACAAAGATAGAGAGAAAGTGCTTTAAGTTGTTTCGACAGTAAGAAAAAAAAAGGGAAGAAATAAAAATTTAAAATGACCCTGATTGTTTTAGAAAGCCCACCATTATTGCATAAGTAATTTTTTGCAAGGATCTAAATGCCTTTTGTTAAAAGAAAAGAAAATATGTTTGCGTTCAACGAATTGTTGGCATATAAATCGAAAGGGCAAATAAAAAGGACAAACATGAAACAAATAAAATATGTATTACTAAAAAAAATACTGTAATTTTAAGTCGTGAGTGCAAGGTCAAAAAAATCAAATCAATATTGAATGAGATTCAGATTATAATAGACCTGACCAACTAAAGGTTGGTCTTGAGTACCGTAAAATAGCTTTGATTCCTGTTAAAATAAAAAATCTTTTATTTATACTGTGTTTTCGTATTTGTCTCACATCAGGAAGGACCTTATCAGTAATCAATCCTTAATAATTGAACTTAGGGCCAGTTGTACAATCGTGGTTCAAATTTTTAAACCACTGATTTCCATAGATAATTTGACAAAATCGGTGGGTTAAAAACTTGAACCACGATTGTACAACTGGCCCTTTTCGATAAATATGAAATTATGAAAAAAAAAAAGATGTTAAAAAATTCATCTTTTTCGAATATGTAATTTTTTGAAAACATTTGTCGAAAAAATAGGTTTAGAGAACAATTTTTTTGATGTCTGAAAACTAAGTTTTATAAAAATTCGTCTATACATTTTTAAAATATGTATTAGCAAAAAAAATTTAGAAAAATTATTTAAAATTAAACAACAATTTGCAAACAGCTGTGTTTGTAGAAGAAATAGTCAGATGAGATCAGAAGAGATCAGGCTATTGTAAATCAAAACAGCTATGAAATGTTAGATGAAGTTGGAGCAGAAATGTCAAATGTAATAATGCGAGTAAAAAAAATGTTCATTTTGTTTCGCGAGCTCATGGTTTATGGCAGTAAAATCTTACTCTTTTCTTCGTCGAGTAGTTTAGAGCAGCTCACTGAAAAGAAGTAATGATATTTCACGATCTTGTCATTTTGAAGGTATATGCAGTTTCGATTTAACATAATGATATAAAATGGGAAACATAAATTGCGGTTGATCCAGTAAAAGATTAGATTTTATTATCAGCCATATTCTGCAATTACGTATGTAAATGGAATCCATACGAATCTCTTTTGTTCTGTATTTTGCTTCTGCTATCCATCGTGTGAACTCGACTATACCCCAAACCAATCTGAAATATAAACAGCTGTTCGTTGTTCATGTGAACATCTTAAAAACATTCAATAAATTGTTTTGGTTGATTGTTTTATTAAAAAAAAACAATAGGAACGAATACAGAGAGTATTGCAATTATTTTTACTGACAAACAGAATCAGTGTAATCAACAAAACTGGCAGAAACATAAGACAATCAATAAAAGATGTTATAAAACTGCAACCAGCAAATTTTCCCATGAATAAGAGAATAAAACAAAATTCAAGGAAAATTATACCATATGTACTAGGTAATCCTTCGAATATCCAGGTAACTAACCACAATAAATCATATAGTTGTTCTATAGCAGGCAGCAGCCAAAATTCTCTAAAATTCTGTTGTTGACATCAGCAACAATTTCTCTTTATACATTTTATTTTTTTAATTTTCGGGTTACCTTTCTGTTATATATTTCAAAGATGTCGCAATCACTAGAATCTCTACAAATTTTTTCCATCTATCGTAGTATTACATCCCTAACTTTGAAGAAATTGTTTAACTCCTTGGTCCTTGCTTCTAGATATCTTTGGAAATTGTTCCGATTCCTTACCTTCTCTTCTCATTTCACGAAACGCAGATTATACGTTATAATTTTCCTTCCTACACAAGAAAGAAGAAGGGATTTTTACTAAAAAATGGAATAGACTGTTTTACTTTATTTACCACATATAAAAACCGACAATTTTCAATAAGAAAGTTTTTTATACTATAGACTTCATTCTTAAGTGTAAATTATTTTTAAGTTGTTCGTTATTAAAAATAATAAAACAAAAAAACATCTAAAGGGAAAATTTAACCCTGGAAACTTTTACCCGATGAACAATAAAGGGCAAACAGAAAGCAAGTATAATTTGTTTACACAAGCTGTTCCGTGGTCGAAGTTGGTATTTAAAAAAAAAAGTTACTATGCACTTTAAACGAATATTGATCACGTGAACGAGGGAAAAGTTTCGTTTTTATAAAGGAATGCATAAGGTTATTTGCTTTTGAACTTACAGGGAAATTATAAAATAAAATTTGTTTAACATTTACATAAACTATTTTATTTTTTTATTTTTTAAATGCATTAATTTACGTAACGCTTTTTTAAATGAATCTTAATGAGTAAAAAAAATATTTATAACAAAAACAAAATAAAAAAAAATATACAATAGCAAAAAAAAAATTATAGGATTGACCCATAAATCTATATTTGAACTTTTCAAATTATTCTGTTAACGATAAATTTTATCAATTATACAATTAATTTTATTGAAAACATTTATTAACTGGTTAGTAAGACTATTAGCAACATTATTAAGATCTGCTTAAGCACTTGCAAATTGCAAACCTGTTTCTAAGTCCATTCCGTCCTACATTCAAATATTAATAGGTTAAAGACTGAAGATGGAGACCCTTTTATGATTCCAATTATACAATTATTGTAAGTACTTCATATGTATAAACTTAAAGTGAAGGCAAATTTAAAAGCTAAATATGAGAGTATGAAAGCAAGATAGCTCTCTGTCTGGCCAAGAAAGAAAACGTAGAGAAAATGAACCTTTTTTGAACACTTTAGATTATCTAGGCTTGTTCCTTTTTGCACATCACTATAGTAATAATTGCGACGAAGAAATCAAATTCGTGACGAAAATAGTAAAATTATGTTCTTCCCTTCTAAAATATAAATAGTGCTGAAATGAACGTCGATACAAGTTGTGTGTAAAACTTTTCGACAATTGCCTTGACACTTTGTATATTATTGAATCTTTTAAATAGTTGGTCAGTTATATTTTCACATCATATGTATAGATTATTTAAATATTCTTTATTCTTATTTCTATCTTCAGAAATTTTTCTTTCAGTAAAACTGATGAATTGAACGAACAGAGCTAACAAAATGCGGCAATTCCTCGAAATGTCAATAAATTATATTCATTGTTTTACTTAAGCCAGAAACATAAAAACAATTTTTTTTCTCTTAATTATTTGATTAAAATTGCCAAACAAAATCATCTAAATTTAGGTGTGAAAACTTTTCGTTATTTCGAAATTGAAGTCTCAAATTGCTCAATTTTGAGCAATATAAGTTGAATAAAATGTTAAATTTTAAGGTCTGCTTGGTTAAATACCTACATTAAGATAATGCGAGTTGAATTAGGTATGTATATAAAGGGAAGCACATTTAAATATCTACTGGCCACATTTTGCTATTCATCGGAAACCTATACCTTGAATTTTCACTAGTTATACCTACTATTATTTTTTTTTTATTCCATTGCAATTTACAGTTAGTTTTCAAATTCTTTCGCATAACTCTCCACTTTCTTTTGATCACAATTTTTTCTGCAACAAAAGTTTTCAAGTTTTTGAAAATTGTTGACGATTTCCATAGAACAACTGCGAAAAAGTAGGCAAAAAGCCTTATTCTTTCATTTTGGAGAACTCCGTTAGACTGAAATTTGCGCAGTGGGAAATTGCTTACTCTTTTACTATTACATAAATCACTTAAAAAAAAAAAAAATAAACATGTCAGGCATATTGCATTCACAGTCCACAACGACAATCGATTTTAACGTTTGGTAGGAATCGTTTTAATAAAAATAAAACCCTTTTGGTATTTTGTTTTAATGAGTTTCGCGGTGAACTGGTATACTAAGTACAGATCTAAATTTTCAGCTGTCAAATTAACTGTCATTGAAAAATGTTGCTGATTTCACACTAAAACAAAATCCACTTCATTCTTGAACTTGATAAGTTTTTCAAATGAACTCTTGAACTCTTAATTCAAGTTCAAAGAATTACATTTTGTTTTTGCAAAAAAGCTTATCATTGTTTTATTTTGAGGTAGGTTTTGGTTTCTAGTTCTCCAATATAAACAAAAGCTCTTTATAACAACAAATGATAAAAAGATTCACTGAACTCATACCTATTAAGTATAGGTTTTGTTTTGAAAGGTCAAGAAATCGAAAGCAATCGCAAAACGTGATTTTAACTTATTTTAATATTAAGACGTATATGCATTAATGAATAGTGATAACAAATAGTCAGTTTCTAGTGATTTAAAGAAACATTTTAATAAAATAAAGGGTATCTTACATTAATGTAATACCTAAAACACGTAAGAATGAATCATGAAAATGTGTCGGAACTGCTGTCGAGGAAAGCTTACTAAGAACTCACTTCATGTTAAATTTTTTAAAAAAATATTAAGCCTATTAATAAAAATATAAAGAAATATTAACCACCAATTGTGCAAATTTTCAGTTACGTCATTATCGTATTATCACTGCGATAATATATCGATAAAGGTCCAACTATAATAAATATGGCCGAGCATGGCCTACTGTCAACACAGTCAGATGGTAATAGCAATGAAGAAGAAATAAAGGAACGGGTGTTATGCACACGTATAGTGTACATGCGTGAGGCACCAAAATGTTTGCATACATTTAAACATCGCATCCTAAATGTCATTTTGTCACGGCGAAAGCAGCAGAAGGAGCCGAGTTACCACGTACCGCTGCTGTCAAATGCATATAAAAAAAACAACTCACACTAAAATAATAGTGCCGTATTCTTTTCGCAAAAAATCTCTTCCTGTATTTCTTCTTCAAAGAATATTGGCTGTAATGGGAATCTACACTTTTCGTTTAGCGATTCAATGTGCAATGAACAAGCATGAGCTACTGTCAAAAATACCTATATGAACTCTACTGTCAAAAAAAATCGAACGAAACAATCATGATGAATAACTGTACTGTAATGAACATGTCTTACTTCTAAAAACATTTCCTTTCCAATTTCTTTCCCTTATGCTATAAATGCATAATTTATTTATTAAATTATTGATTTATTGATAAATTGAAAAATTTAATGCAAACTGGAAATTGTTCTTTTTTTGTACGAACTGTCAAATGACACAGCTGTCAAATTTACATTCATGAATGTAATAGCGATAGAACCTTTAACGAGTCTGTCAAACCAAGAAAATCAACCCAAACATTTGGAGGCAATTGGAGGCAAACAAAATTTTACCCGTAAGAACTACTGTAGTGTGAAAGAGCCAACTATACGGAAATATGCGTACCACATTAAATTTCAGAGAAAAATCAACAATACAGGGTAAAAAAAAAACATTTGTTCGTTTTAAGAAATTGTGAAAACGATCAAATTGCATCAATGAATGAACACTATAATTTTACGGAAAAGCTTAACTGGAAAATCGTGTTTAACAAAATAGGAACCATTATATTATATTCTTTAACGAACAAAAATATTGGGAGACTAAAACAAAACATGTTACTGAAAACATTATTCCCTGTCAATGACAACAACATCACCAAAGCGAAGATAACTCTTATACGGTTGGATGCTTACGTGATTGTCGTCACAGAGTGAAAACATACATTAGCCTTCCATTAGCGTCAAATAATATCGTTAACTGCGACTAACTATCAAAACTTTGTCACTCTCTAATTTGCAAATCACCACGGTTAAGCTGCAAATGACTAATTCTAAAAATTATGATTAAATTATCTGAATAAATATAATTTGAATGTCAACCGTAACATAAATTTGCCAACTACTTCTATCACGCATATAAAGGTAGGGCTGATTTGTAAGTCAACAACAACATAAAAATGAATAAAAAAAATTGTCAACAACTTGTTGCATTAGACATTGCATTTAAAAACCAAAGTTGCTAAATTTTATTTATCGAAACCTTGAGATATTCCATCTTAACATGGTTTTTCGTCGTCTGCGTCTCTTCTCTTAGTTGACAACGTGCTTACTACAGCATCTTCACATCTGAATATTATTTTTGTTATCATAATATTAATTCTGCTGTTAATCTATAAGAAGATCAATAGTAAACATAACCTGTCCCAATGTCCATAAAACATGTCCATGAATCTTTATGTGTTATTACCCAATCAGATAACCAGTAACCATTGCTCCAGCATCATCATCACAATCGCCATCGCATCAGACCATATAACCACCAATCAACCACTTTTGCGGTGCTTCTTTGAGAGTAACCCTATATATATATCGGTTTTACCGGTCAGGAATGTCGCATACGCTGTTGTCGATTCATCGATTTGCGCCCAGCCGCGATATTTCATGGCAACTTTCTTTCTCAATTTTTTTATTTGATATTGGTAAACCGATGAAAGACAACGACGTTCAATAAAATACAAAAAAATATAGCTTCCCATATTATTTAGGTGAAGGTCATAACCAGCTTTCAATCACGCCTAAGTATCTTTTTTTGTATCTTAACCTTTTTTTTTCTTATGATCGATTTACGAAAATTGGTTGGTGATGTGAAGAAACCGTAATAAAATTTTCTTTATGGTAGGCAATCTATTGTTTTCCTTTGAAATTATGTATCATCCATATAAAAGTATGTCAACCTTTTGTCTACACAAGCAAAGAGCTTGAAATCAATGTTTGATTAAATTAACATATTTAAATTAAAAAAAAAAAAACTCATGTAAGTCGTCAGGTCGGATTTGGTTTAAGTAATTACATGTATAGCACATTTTAGAGCATTTATATTAAATGTATATTTATCTAAAGAGTTTTTGATTATACATTTCTAGGTCATTTGTATTTCCTAAAACAAAGAAAATATTTGATGAGAAAATGTTTTAATTACAATTGCCACACATTGTCATTTTAATTACAACCAAAACATAAACTTCAGTTAAAAAGGTTGGAGAATTTGAGGGAACGATGTCGCATGAATGCAAATTATCGTTATAAATTTTATAGAAAGTGTCGTCTGTTGAAAGAAGAAGACGAAAAAAGCTAAAAACTACGAAAAAAAAACTTTTACTTTTCAAATGACAATAAAACGTCGCAAAGTCGTAACAAACTAATGCAGGTGATAACCGCAGAACACATATTGAAGTTAGGTAGTATATTCAGGGATCAAGTGTTCAAACAAAGCAGAGGGCATATAACACCACGACACAAGTAATTGCAAGAAGAGTAAAATACGACAACTTGTACAAAATTATGTAACACAATACGATATGTCTGTGACCACTTGGACAAGTGTTGCGATGAAATATGAACCAACTTTTTTACTTAAAGGCAACAGGGTTAACGAAAAACTTGTCAAACTATTTGATAATTCGATGGTATACTTTTTCCTAGGAAAAACATTGGAAATATGGAAATTAGATAGGTAGATAATATTTAATTGAAAATACAGATAGAGATTCTATATTCGATTTTTACAAATATAGTGATAATAAAGAACCTCGGTTATGGTTTAAAATCTTTGGGTATTTAACCCGTAGTAACACTCTTTTGATGCACACTAAACCAAAAATCAACCGAAGAAATTTTTTACAAAACATCCAAGCAAATTATTTATACGTTCTTGAAAATATTTAGGCATCTGTCTCCCAATGCAAAACTGGCATAATTAATATCTTGTTTGAAGTCTTCTTAAATCAAGCCCGAATAAAGACTAATTGACAAAATAATTTGTTTGTATGATTTCAGCATTTTTGTTTCGTAGTATTGCATCAATGGTAAACGAAGCCCTTGACTAATTCGATCGTTCAGTAGTTTTTTTTTTGTTAGGGATAATTTCAAATCCATTTTACACATTGTGTTCGCTAAATAAATATTATTTTAATTTGTCGAAAGAAAAACTTGTATGTGCCGAGTAGAATGCTATAATTAACACATTTTTGACAAAAGTACATTTAACACAATTGTGCAAAGCTATCTGGAGTAGATTTCTACAACTTTCGAAAGATCACATCAAAAGATGAGCTATTGTTTTTAAACGGAGTTTGTCAAAAAAGAGTAGCTTCTTTTCGAATGCATTCTCATCAAGCGCAGCCAATCAATAGTCTTACCCCCAGTTTCACAGTGATCGTTTTGTGCCTATAAATCCTGTTTAAACCAAAATTTTAGTTTAAACTCTGACTGTGAAACTGAGGGTAATTGTGTTAAATATACTACATTCATCAAACAGTGCCAAAATACTTAATAACTTAGAACATGGACGGAAGTTAAACTTAATTGAATAAACCATTTGTTGGAAATTGCCATTACTTATTGTTAGTTGAACACTTTACGAGAGGAATATGTTTACTTTGGGTGATAGCAACATTATTTTAATGTGAAAAATGATATATACACATCAAAGTAAGCCCCTATTTATTTTTGTTTGTTTTTCTTTTTAATATCAGGTTCCAATACCAAATTACATATGTAAGTAAGGCACGATAAACATAGAACATTTTCGGGAAAATTAACTACAAGAAGGGATATACCCATATACCTATGCATAGGTAAATCTATTTTAACCTTAACCTTAACTTGATCATGTTAATTATAAAAGTTAATACACATAAAGAACAGAATGTTTAAACACTTAAGTAAGAACACGATAATATAATTTGTGAGATTAATTGTTTAGATTATTTTGAATGCATGCATGGTTAAAAACCATTAAGTAATTGAAGTTCTATTACAGACTTAAGTATATACATACAATGATAATCAATAAGATTATAAAATATACGCGGTAAGTCCGAAAAGTTGTTTTTATAAAAAGTTTTTTTACTTGCTCAATAGGGCAAATATTGGTTTCGTGTAGAAAAAAAATTTCGAGGTTTTAATCGTAATGATAGAGAAGCCAAAAAAATAGGTTTCGTCATGCCGTCCGTCGGTCTGCCTGTGCGTATGTGCGTATGTGTGTACGTGCGGTTGTCTGTGCAGCGACCTACAGCCTAAACGTTTTGACTGATTTACTTCACACTTCATATATAGCACTTTTTGGTGGTTCCCTAGAGGAGAAATTCGAATTTTTGTTTTAGCTCGGCTATAACGGGTACCTCCCAAATAACGGTTCTAGTTTTTTAAAATTTTCTCGAAAACGGCTCTAACGATTTTGATAAAACTTTTTGTTAGTTATACTTTAAATACGCTTAATATAACTGATTTCAGGTTTTTGGCTGAAAACGTTTAGGTCATTTTCTCATATTTTTTTCCTTGTAACATAGTTTTTTAAATCGATTTTTTCCAATTTCATAGTTTGCTACAAGAGCAAGTTCGTGGCACACAGTCGTGCATTTTATTTTCATTGTTTGACATCTCACTGGATTGAAAAAAATCTGTCAATATCAGCTTGCAGATTCAGTCGATCACTGGTAAAGTTAATAGCTTCAAAAATATTCATCGTTGTGTCAGCAAAAACCAGAATATCACTTTTCTAATACATGACGTGACCTACATTATTAATAGGAAGGATACAAATAATGGGACCCAGCAGGTGACTTCTTTGCGGCATGCGCCCAGAATGCACTAAAAGAATTTCAAAGGGTATTTCTGAATTTGACATTAATGGATCTATTTAGGAAATATACATACCAGTGTCCAATTAATAAACTCAACAGATAAGATGTTGATGGAGAATTGATCAAACGCGTTTGAAAAATCAGTAATAATACATACACGTTTATGCATGAAAGTTTTGAGATCGATCTGTATTCCATAATGTCTGATTCACTAACCTCTATTTAATTTTTATACATCTGGAAATTTTACGTATACTTTTCCAGATAGAATTATTGGAGGAAAACATTCTAGAAAACAGTCATCTTTCAGCAATAAAAAAAATAAATTTACTTATTAAGATTTATTTTAAAAAGTTACTTGAAGAGTTACATAATGATTTGAAATATCGTTTTTTCTTCGGGGAATTCAAATAAAAAACTATTCAATGGTAACTCATATTCTTTAATGATGTTAAAACTATAGATACCGAAAAAAAATTAATATTAAATTGCTTGATATTTTATATCTAAATAGGTTTGTTGTGATTTTAATTGATTAAATGTAGGTTTTCTTTTTATTTTCACCACAAACTAGTAAAATAGTAAATTGTTTAATAAGTCAGTTGATTTTTATTTTGAGTGGCAGCGACATTTATTTAAGTCTCTTAATAAATATAGTATCCCAGAGCATAATGAGCGTAGGCGACAAAGCTTCATGGAAAAAAAAGTACAATGTTGGAATTCTAAGTGACCTCTGTAAGTTTATATAAAATAATAATTTGTGCATGATTAATTTTCTCTTATAAAATAGTTAATGGTAATCACTAATTACCCTGGTACCCGCTTGAATTTGAGTTTCAGGATACTCTGTACATGTTTCGTACTCTGTATTTGATTTTAATATGTCAATTGACAATAATTGTAATTATTAGAAGCAATGGTTCTAGATATATTTTTTTTAATTTCCATTACAACGGACATGTAATTGTAATTATTGCCCAGTTCAATTACTAAGGTAAATAATTTTAATCAATAGTAGCCGTGTTTCGGCGTGAAGTGCTTACGCAGCAAACAATAAAACGGCTATGTTCACTTTTAACTCATTTTTAGTTTTGGAAATAATGACTTACAGATAGCGTTGCTAATAGTGTGGAGAAAAATATGCTTAACAGAGGAAAGCACCAAAACAATATAAATTTACCGGAAATCCGAACTGGAAAAGTTAAATTTAAAGTTTAAAATTTTACCTCAAGTTAAACCTTTTAAAAGACCAATCTTAATTCGTCTGTATTTCAGCAACCACTGAACCGATTTACACCCTTTACATGCTGTTGGATAGAGGAAATGTCAAACCAGGTCGTTAGCACTATATTTCTAAACAGATGTACACGGTTTGGCTAAAAAACGATACCAAAGTTTTACTTCCGGAACTCAACAAAATTGGGCATACAAATATTTTTTTTAAATATTGGGTGACAGACACACTGCAAAAAACTTGAATTTATCTTCCAACAATGCCCATAGCAGTGCAACCAAAAATTAAGTAACGAATATTTTTCTCCATTCCACTTGCAGCGCCACCTATACTTCAACAGTTAAATCATTCATATCCACTTTATGTTCACTTATGATTTCTGACTTTCTTTATACACACTTTTGATTTTTTTTGTGATTTATATGTAAATTTTTACTGAACTGGCTAATCACTTAACGCCAATACACAGCTATTAATATTATAATGTAGGTTAGGTAGATAATTTCAATATATCCAAATATTCTATCCTCTTCCTTATCTGTATACAAATGCATATATAATTTGAAGATAGAAATGTTTATCCTTCAATCCATCCCACTTTTAATTTTAAATCACTTTTTAAAACTTCAAATCGTCCTTTATCCTGGGAAACATGATGAAAATGCATTGTCTTATCTATATAGAAAAATGAAATTTAAATTCACACCCGAGATATAGATTGCACACAAGACATACTGGTAACTCGTTGCATTAGCTAATGGAATCAGATTACACAATATTTCAAGAGGACTATATCTTTTTGCTTTTAAAAAAATCGAATGAATCATAATTTGTTGTTGTTTCATTAATGTAACGATAGCTGGAGGGATGCCATCTGAAATGTACTCAATACGATTTTCTCAGGATGAATTATGACAGGATATGTGTTCGAATTGGATCAGACAGATGCCGACATCGACATCGAGAAAATACCCTCAGGCTAGATAATCTTCATCATAAGAGTCAAGTTATAGTTACTTTTTATTTTATACAGAGCATGGAATGCTTAACGAAAGAAAGTCATTTAGGATTACATAAAAAAAGTTTTAATTGTATGATTGTACATCCATGTTCTTATATGCGAACTAAAAAGTCATTTGTAAACCAAATTGGAAATTTAAGTGTATGACGGAGGGATAAAGAGTGCGCGTATACAATGCGGTTATAGTTTGCTGGAGGACGGACACTCAATTATTGTGGTTGTGCACAAAGGAAACAAGCAAATGTGGCGAAATGCCAGTGGTGATTTACAAGCACCACAATTGTTTAAGGGATAAATCATTAGTTCTTAAACAGTGTTGCCTTAATTTGCAGTTGAAAAAATGTCAGGATGCTTTTTTTTGAGCACCTTGAAATCTACACCAACATAATTTTTAATTTAGAGATTTTATGAAGAAGACCTCACAACCACTTAACTTGTGGTTTGGTATTACACCTTCAGAACGAGAAATAAAAGTACAGTCTTGTAAATTTTTATCTTTAATTGAATAGGATGTTACTTGTGAGTTTTCATTTCAATTATAGAAAGTTAATTCTAAGTTCTACATTTCTAAAACTAAGATAACAATGGAATATGGATTTAAACCAAATTTGAAACTTATAGTGGATTTACATGTTGGACCAAGTGGAAATCCACTGGCGAGTAAAGATGTAGTAAAGTACCTTGGTATTTTTTTTTTTTTTTTTTTTTTTTTTTTTTTAAGTTTTTATATTTCAATTTTCTTATAACTACTTACTTGCTAGACAAAAACCTTAACAACTAGCTTACATATTAACTTAACTAACTTACTGGCCCTATGCGAGCGCTCTAAATTATACCATAACCAACTTAAAATTATTGCCTTTCGGCGTACCTAGCTTAAATATTATAGAAATTCATTTATTAATTAAAAATAAGAAAATTAGGAAAAAAACTTATTATATGTATCATTTTTTAATTTTGTATAAAACTTAAAACTACACTTAAAACTACTTAAAATAACTTAAGACTAGAACAGCCACAGCAACGGTTTTTTTTCGTTTTAGTGCCACCATGATTGTTTTGTAATAACCTAGCCTACTTTTAAAGCCAAGGACACGCCTAAACCTGCGCAAGTCAAACCAAGGCAATAAACTCAATTAGTGAACTTTTATTATTATTTATTTTTTAAATTTTATTAGTTATTTTACATATGATTCAACCACCAGAACTGGCGATTTTGGTCCAATCTATCTATCTGGTCCTTTTCGGACACAGCCCTACTGAACCGAAGGTGCTCTGCTCCGCTTTCTGCGACGACGTCACGACCATAAAGGAGTCGTTTATCCACAGTTTTTCGGCCGACGTGGTAGATCAGCGGTACCGCCGAACTATCCTGTATCAGCCCTCGACTGTCTAAAAAGAGGAAAGCGTCGGGTGGGATAAATCCGCTTAGACACACACTTTCGTAGTATTCTTCTTTGGGGTAGTAAGCCCCGAAAATCAAGCCATTAGTTGAAGTCATCGCTCTTGCAATATGACCCCGAATCAGCTTGATTAAAAAATTATCTATTCTGTTTATGTTAGCCCTGTTGTATAGAACCTCGTTGGAATAATATTTTATGTACTCCGACTCTGGTGTTCTGTGCAATCCAAGGCAGTGTCTAAGACACTGCCTCTCAAATACCCGAATCTTTTCCATTTGAGATGGTGCAACGTTGAACCACACAGGACATCCATAGGCAATCATCGGCCTGATTAAAGCCATGTAACAAATCACCTTCACCCTGCTATCAAGATGGCTGCTGTAAAACAGGCGTCTTGTCAGGGCAAAGGCTCCCCTAGCCCTGGTCAGAGCAGCATCTATATGTCTGTCGAAATACAGATATTGATCCAGCCAGATGCCAAGGTACTTCACTACACTTTTACTTGCCAGTGGCTGTCCAAGGGGTCCAACGATCACAAGTTTTCGCCAGTTCTTTCTCGTATCCGCAGAAGCTCTAGACAAAGGGGTTCAAAACAGAATAGTTTCGCATTTCTGAAAGTTGATTTTCAACTTCCAGTCATCGCAATATTGCTGAATCTTGTCGAAGTCACGCTGCAAAAGAATTTTGATAACTTCAACTTTTGGACCTGTTCTGTACGCTATTAGATCATCGGCATACGCAATTGCATGAGTTAGACTACTTATAAGATCGCTAGTGTAAATGTTGAAAAGAATCGGCGAGTTAACCGCTCCCTGCTGCAGACCATTTTTTATTTCAAATATTTTGGTAGACGTTACGCTGCCACTCTTGACAACAAACTTTCTACCGTTGAGCATATCATAAAGTATATACAATAATGATTTACTAACACCAAGTCTGGTCAGCTTTAGATACAGACCTTCTAACCATACGGTGTCGAAAGCTTTCTCCAAATCAACCAGACAGGCACCCGTGCACTGTTTTTTCGCATTGTTCCATTGAATTTCAGAAACAAGCTTAGACGCGGCATGAATAGTATCGTGTCCTGCCTTAAAGCCAAACTGTTTATCAGGAATAATATTTTTGTCCTCAGCCCATTTGAACAAAGCCCTATTGAGAACTTTTTCGAATACCTTACTGATACTCGGAAGGAGACTTATCGACCGTAGATTTGCCGGATTGGAGTTATCCTTCCCCTTTTTAGAGAGAGGATGTACCACTGCTGTCTTCCAACGCACTGGATAATATGCATTATTCAGTGCGTTGTTAAACAATGTGGTGTAAATGTCGACTGCATCCTGAGGTAGATGTCGTAATACAATATTGGATATACCATCTACTCCTGCCGACTTCTTTTTCTTCAATGAATCGAAAATGATCTGAAGTTCTAGTTTCGAAATTAACAGGGAATCAGACCCGTTTCGCTCGGCGATGATAGCGTTTGCCAAGTGTTCTTCATTGAACCCCAAAAAAGATCGGTTCTCGGATCGCCATTGCGTTATATCATTTCGAAGGTCGGAGTGGTGAAGCAGGGCTCTGCTGTCCAGTTCATGATTTGGGCGAATACTGGTATTCACCTTATACACTTGCTGAAAAGCAGCCCCCACAGCCTCCACTTTCTCCTTAGGATCCTCGATAATGAAGAAATCATCATTAAAAACGGCATCCCCTGGATCTATGCCTGCGTTCAAAAGTAAGTTTTCGTTTTCAATCGTTTTCTGAAGCTTGAGACACGGAAGGTCATTTTGATCTTTCCGTCTGAAAATTTTATTAATTTTAGGAAACATACTTGGGTCACTAGAGTTAATAGCCCGAATTCTATTATTCCAATAGGAATTAATAGTCAACCTATAATTCTGCTTTATTAATTGATTTATGTTTTTAATCGAAGACTTCAGAGTCCCAATCTCCGAATTATGTCTATCAGTGAACCGTCTGTACAAACGTTTTAGTCTTGTAAGCAGTCCACTTTTTTGTCTGTGTAGTGCGTCAATTGTCGCGTTTCGGTACTTGGCAGTTGCGTCTTGTTCTTTGTAACGTGGAATAGTCGTACTCATTGTTTGTTTTATGGCCTCGTCCATTTGAAGTAGGTATCCGTCGATCTCTTCGTTTGTTAAATTTCTGTCATTAGGTGGAGATATGTTTTTTAAACGTAATTCTCTTGTCAAGGTGTTGGAAAAGCGTGACCATCGCATTTTACTGTAGTTGTAAGTATGCTCAGGCACATACTCCTCTAACTCCACGAGTTCGTTTGGAAGTTGAATCACAGCAAAAAGTCCGTTGTGGTCACTGTCGTAGTCAATCGTTTGTAAACAGTTTTTTGTATCTTGAGTCACTGTATCAGTAATTGTCAGTCTTGAGTCAATTAGCAGTAGGTCCAGAAATGCACCGCTTCTTGGAAATGACGGCCTATCTGTAGCAAAAAGATCGATTCTATACTCAATATTGTACCGACCCATCCAATTAAATAGATGGTTCCCTCTCGGATTTTGTATTTGATTTCCCCAATCTTCATGTTTGGCGTTCCAATCACCGGCCATGAGATAAAAGTTCTCCTCCAAATTCAATCTAAGGCATTCAAAAAGTTTTTCGAGTTCTGCTGTAAAATTAGCTGGCTGAGGTGCTTCTGGTGCGTACACCGCGATTACATACATTCGTTTCCCCTGGTGGAGAGGAATGCATATGATGCAGGCTTCTAGCAACCCGAACCTGCGCACTTCATTCTTATAAATTACTTTATGACTAATGCTCTTTCGTACAAAGATTGCGACCCCACCCCCTTGTGAGAAGTTTGGCCGGTCCCTTCTTACGATATTGTAGTTATTATGAGTCAGTTTGTGCTTCTGATTTAGCTTAGTTTCGCTAGCCAAAAGCACATCAGGACTTTGATCTTGCAAGAGGTGAAAGAGATTTGCTCTTCGTTCGGTCCTAATCAGTGAATTTACATTCACAGCGAGGACTTTAAAGGGTCTATCTGGCAGCGCGCCTTTAACCGTTAAGCGTTAAGCTCGGCAGAATAGAGTAGAGATGATCCACTCTAGTTGCCTGCTCCCGGATCTCTTTTTGAAGACCTGTTAACTGACCCTGAATGGCCAGCAACACAGTCATTAGATCCGCCTCTTTCACCGGCGCCTTAGGAACGGGGACCTGTTTGGCTACCATTGGTTGAGGCTGTACCGTTCTTTCCCTTCCAGACGCCATTTGGGCGTAAGAAATCTGGGGGTTGACGGGCGTTGGGAGAGGACGGGCTGATGGTCGTTTCTCCTCTACTATTTGCTTTGAGACTATTTTGTTTTTTTTCATGTCCTGAAACTTTGGACATCCCCGATAGTTAGCAGGGTGTCCTCCGCTCTGACAAAGTACACATTTAAGCTGGGTTCTGTCGATAACCCGTTCCTGCCCTAGTTTGCATTCCCCTGACTTGTGGTTCTCTCCACACTTTACGCATCGTGACAGCATTTCGCAGTTCGCTGCGGCGTGGCCGAACCTTTGGCAGCGCATGCATTGAAGCATGTCAACGCGCCTTTTTAATTTATCCCAAGTTACAACCTGGTAGGCTAGGACGGAAATACTCCTTAGTCTATCCAATTTGCTTTTGGGTGAGAGCTGGACCAGGAAGAACGGTAGTTTCCGCATCTCCCGTCTGGCCTTTACTGTGGTAAATGGCTTGACTCCGATAAAGTCGAGATCGTCGTTCGCCATTTTGCGGAGCTCAGCCAAGAGTGCCTGTGGTTCCGTTGAGGAATCTATGCCCTTCAAGAGGACCGTTTGGAGTTTGTCTTCTTTTGGCGTAAAGCTAAAAAATTCTGTGGTTGAATCTTTAAGAAGACTTCTTATTTTCTTATGCTGTTCAACTGTGAAGCAGTTTATAGCATGCCTATCTGCGCTTAATCTTTTAACTGTAAAATTATTGCCTATGGCTGACTTACACAGATTTATTGTATCCTGTAGCTCCATTTTGTAGGTGTTGATTGGTGGCACTTTTTCTTTTTTATTTTTGTTGGTTTGTGACTGCTGCTGATGATTCGGCCGCTGTTGGTTCTGCTGCTGTTGGTTCGTCCTCCGTTGTTGCTGGGACATCTGTTGTGTTTGTTGTTGTTGCTGCTGCTGCTGTGATTGTTGTTGCTGTGGTTGTTGTTGTTCTGCTTGTTGTTTGCATGTTTGTTGTTGCTGTTGTGTTTGTTGTTGTTGCTTTTGTGGTTGTGATGGCTGTGGCTCTAGTTGTTGCCCTATCATTTGCTGTTGCAGTGTCTGCTGCGATTTTATTTGAATGGCATTTTTTTTCGCCCGCTGTTGTGCTGCTTTTTCAGCCTCCTCTAGGACCTTTATCTTTTTGCGCTCAACAGCATCAAGGTTCTCTTTTTCTCTACGCGCCTCTTGTTTTTGTTTAAGAGCTTGAACCATTTCCGTAAGGCGCGTTATTTGCTCTGTAAGGGAATGTATTTCGTCCTCCTCAGCTCTCTCTTCTTTTTCGGAATCTGATGATTGAGCTGCTGACGTCAGTTCAAGCAGCTTACTGTCTCCTGTGAAGTGCCCTTCACCACCATCCGATATATATTCCATCTCATCGGCGGTGTCGGACACTGTATTTTCCAATTGTTGTTGGATTGTTTCTGCTGCAGTTGCCTTAGCTATGCGCGTCATTTCCCTCCCTTCAGCTGGCAGCTCAGCTGTAGTTGCTTGGGAATAGCGCTTTGCATCGTCATTCTTCCTTGTCTTTCTCCTTTTCTTTGGGGCTGTGGTGGCTACATCTTTCGATGAACCCGCTATATCGGCTGTTGCATCATCCAAAGTGCCGGCTGTTGCTTTGCTTTTTGTTGGGGGACCATCTTTCGATGTCCCTGTTTTTTTAACCATCTGCTTTTGTTGTTGGTGACGATTTTTAATTATTTCGTCCCAAAAATTATTTAAAATAAAGCCTTGGCCCTGGTGGGAATCGAACCCACGCGCTTGGGATCCGCTCTCTGCCACTCTACCAACTGGGCTACCTCGCCGCTTAAAATTGGTAAGTTAATTGCCGATGCTGATTGTGCAATTATAGCACTTAATATTTACAATGAATTTAACTCAACTTGAACTACCGAAATTTATTATGTATGCTGGGAAAGTCGTCAATGCGTCCGTATGCTTTCACAACTGAAGATCGACTTACTTGTGAGTTTTCATTTCAATTATAGAAAGTTAATTCTAAGTTCTACATTTCTAAAACTAAGATAACAATGGAATATGGATTTAAACCAAATTTGAAACTTATAGTGGATTTACATGTTGGACCAAGTGGAAATCCACTGGCGAGTAAAGATGTAGTAAAGTACCTTGGTATCTGGCTAGATCAGTATCTATATTTTAATCGAAATATATATGCTGCTCTGGCCAGAGCTAGGGAAGCGTTTGCTCTGACAAGACGGTTGTTTTATGCAGCCGCCTTGAAAACAGAGTGAAGGTGGTTTGCTACATGGCCCTCATCCGACCGATGATTGCCTATGGGTTGCCCCATCTCAAATAGAAAAGATTCGTGTGTTTGAGAGGCAGTGTCTTAGGACCTGTTCTGGATTACACAGAACACCAGAGTCGGAGTACAAACATCAATATGACTTATACAACGGGGCCAATATAAACAGTATAGATAACTTTTAAATTAAGCTGATTCGGGGTCACATTGCAAGAGCGAGGACCTCAGCCAATGGACTTATCTTCGGGGCTTACTACCCAATGAAGAATATAGTGAGAGCGTTCGTCTTAACGATTTCATCCCGCCCGTGACATTCCTCTATTTACATTTAGAAAGTCGGAGGCTAATACAGGATAGATTGGCGATTCCGTTATTCTACCACGTCTGCCGTAAAACTGTTAATCGGCGACTCCTGGTATGGTCCGACCTACGTATTTCTAAGGTATTAATAGATAGAGCATTTGGCAGTTATTTAACGTATATATTACGTATAGTTTAGTTTTATTTAGGTTGATTTAGTTTTATTTAGGTAAAGGGTAGTTTTAAGTTTTTATATAAAATAAAAAGATATAGAAAAACGAGCTTCTTAAGAATTTTCTCGATTAGTTTAAGTAATATTGAATTTTAATTTAAATTAGTTTTTACGCCGAAAGGCATTTTTCATAAAAAGTTATAGTATAATTTAGTTAAGTTTTTCTGTAAGCTAGTTTTTAAGGTTTTGTCTAGCATTTAAGTAGTTAAAAGTGAAATGAAAAATAAAAATTGAATTAACAAAAAAAAGCGTCGTAGTCTGTTGGTAAGAAGGAACCCAGGTTCGACTCCCAGAAATGTTAGTAATTTTTATAGTTCTAAAATACAATATAACAATAATTAAACAAAATAAATGTCTCTAGAAATCTTTACAGGTAAAACAAAACACAAACAAAGTATAAAAACAAAAACAAAAAAATAATTATAAACAAATAAATTTTTTTGCATAAACAGTAAGTTTGTCCTAAAAGAAAATAAGAGTTTGCTGCAAATGAAGTGAAAAAAACTGCTGGCAAACGAATCATTCCTTTGGGCAATTTGTTCGTTTACAGCAAACGATTCCTTCTCTCAGTGGCATAAAATGAGGCGTGGTAAAACATCAACGCAAATTTTAATCCACTTTTTCCATATTAGTAAACATGCATGAAGATACAAATAAATTGAAAACAGCAGTATATCCTTTTAACTATTTATTAAAATTTTCACTTTATTATAACTTTGTGTGCCTAACTATGTATAAGCCTTTTGATTTTCATCAACATTCAACAAATTCATTAAAATGTCAGATGAGCTAAAATCCTCGTTAAAATCGAAAAATGACGAATGAAATTGTTCTGTAGTTTCAAAAGTTAAATGAGTGAGTGCTTGGTTTTACTTCTGAATCAAAGCGTAAGTTCAAGGGTCTTAAGAAGAGACCACCATATTTTTCAACTTTCACGTAGTCAAAGAATTCGCCTGCTTGTAATTTAGTGTAAGCTAGGTGTAAGAATATAATACATTAAAGTTCTAACAATATTTTTTAGGTATCTAAGCACAATAAGCAAAAACAAACAAAAGATATTTCTACGGATGCTTATCAACACTTTAATACGAAATTCAATAAAGAAAACATTCTTTTACAAAAACAGCACATGTACATATATACCCAGCGACATTTAAAAACCAATCGCATGCCTTGGTATTTTAATATTCGAAATTAATTTTTATCTATGATGGATATGCAAATAATTTCGTAATTTGTAGCTGTAAATTAATTTTGCTTTTATTTATGTTTATCGCCACTAAATATCATTATTACTGTCGTTTTCATTGTCGCGTAGATATTATATTTGATTCAACAACTCTTCTATATTATTGTAGGTATGTATACATAGAATGGTTATTTATAGTCAAAAAAAAACTTTCTCCACCTGTATCACCGTGCGCGCATGTGGACTCAGAGTTGTGGACGTCTATAACATGGGGATATTTAAGTAAAAAAGTTGACCAAATATTACAAATTTTTACTTGCATTTATGGGCAAGTTATGCATTCGTGCAAAAAAAAAAAAAAAAAAATAAAAGGACTTGCTCTTGTGTAGGATTATTAACCTTTGGCTTAGGATACTAAGCAAGAAACTATTATAAATAATCGGAAGTAAAAATAGTTTCTATAGCGTTTTTATGGCAGGTACCATAAATAAAGTGATTTTGAAAAAAAAATTCTAACGAAAAACTCCGTCATTGACAGCAAATAAGTCACACAAAATTTTATCAAAATCAATCGTATTTTTTTAGAGAAAAATTGGATTTTCTGTAAATTTCTGACGAAAAACTTTATTATTGAAAAAAAATCAGTCACACAAAATTTTATCAAAATCGATCGTATATTTTACGAGAAAAAATGGATTGTCTCTAAGGCTTATTATTTGCCAGGTACCGTTAATATGTAAACTTATTCTGAAAAGAATGAAAAACAACCTTTGGCTACAAAATACAATTGGCTACATTGTACAAAATTTTATAAAAATCGATCGTATTTTTTGCGAAAAAAATGGAACTGAAACGCTTGTATGGCAGATACCATTAAAAGTCTAATTTAAAAAAAAAAAATTCGAAAAACATCACCGTTTTCAAAAAATCGGTCATGTTAAATTTCAACAAAATTAATTTTTTTTTTCGAGAAAAATTGAATTTTCTGTTACGTTTATATGGCAGGTACCGTTTTTTTCAGACCTAGGATAAAAATCAAAAATACGCCTGGGCATATTACTCTAAAAATACAGGGTACCAAGTTTGAAGAAAATCGACCCAACCGTTTAGGCTGTAGGTGTCGATACATCCAGACTGACAGACGGACGGACAGACAGACAGACAGACATACAGACAGAATTGTCGGACCTCCTGTTTCATGTTCTCTATCATCGTAATGTCATGTTTGATTGTTATCTCAAAACTTTTTTTTTACGAATACAAAACTTGCGATGATGGAGAAGACGAAAAAAGTGGGACCGGAAATGTTGTCTGTCTATCAGTCTGTTTGTATCAGTAATTACAGCTGAACCGATTTGATTCAATTTGGTATACATACCTATAGGGTTTGTAGACCATTCTTTAACATTTTTTTAACTCAAAAAATACCGGTATTTGCCACATAACCGTTAAAAGAAGCTTAATTTTCTCGAAAACGGCTCAAACGATCTTCTTCAAAAAAAAAAAAAAAAAATACAGATGGTTTTGATCTGATTGATTTTTGTTCACTGGCAAATAAAAAAAATCCAAACCTATTAACGGTACAGCTCATATAGAACCGTTATTTTTTTCTTGCGCTGTCTCGTGAACGGATTAATCGATTTTAACCAAAAAAAAATTGTTTTCAAAGATCTAGATCTTGAATAATAACATTTTGAAAAACTGCTTAGTTTTAATAATTTTTTTTGTAAATTCAATATTTGGAAAATGGATTGATGAAAAATGAAAAATGAAGTGCATCCAAATAGTCTGCATACTTTAATTTTAGCTCGAATCTTTATAAAAAGACGTTTCAGCGCTTTTAAAAAGAAATCAGATGTTGTTGTTCCTATTTCTTATTTATTATTAAAAAAAAATATAATCAAATGTATTTTTATTGAATTTAAAATTATTTTTGTGGCAGCTTGGCACAAGAGCAAGTTCGTGAGACTAAGTCGTGCACTTTTTTAAAAACAAGTTATTAAAAGTACCTACAAATTTATAATATTTATACACAAATTGTTGACCAAGCTTAAGTTAACCAATAATTTTGTTTGCGAAGTTAACTGTCAGTTGACAACTTATCAACAAAACATTCAAAAAACCGTTACAAAAAAAGTCATATTTTTTCAGTCGTTTTAAAGACAAGTCTTAAAGGCCCCATACACGATCGAATATTCCCCATAAACAGGCCAATATTCGTGTCATGGGTGATTGCAATGGAGTAGAAGTTATCTGGGAAAGAACTCACGAGTGATGAATCTAAATACAGGGTTAGTTTTTTTTTTATTAAAAATTCACCGACTAATTTTTTTGCAATTGTCCAAAGTTAAAATGCTGAAATTTTGTAATGATTTTTTTTGGTGCAACTTGATATTAGAATTAGTTTTACCTACATAATTGGTTAATTTGATATTTTATATTTAACAATTTAATTTAAATTATCGAAATCTAAAAGATGTTGGATTAACTTTGCATTAGATTTCTTTGTAAAGTTTGAAATAGTTAGGTATAGAGAATACTCGGTACAAAAGTTCTTTCCGTTGTATCGTTGTATCTGCGTTACATTACGATTTTTTTTTTGTGTAAAAAAAACCATATAAAGGGTTTTTCAATAAGAGGTGTTATTTTGATATTCAAGGACCCAATCAGCCGAGACACGACGTTGTTGATGATCAGCCGGCTTGAGTTCTTGTGTTAACTGAACTTTATAAGCCTTAAGACCCAAGTCTTTATGCAAAATACGGTGTAATGACGTTTGTGGAATGCCTAATTCCAAAGAACGACGAGGAATGGATAAACCTGGGTTTTCTTCAACACTTTGGGCTACAACAGTAATATTCTCAGTTGGTTTTGAGCGACGTGCACGGGTTTTATTCTTCACATCACTTACTTGTCCCAACAGCTCGAATTTGTCCACCAATTTCTGTATTGCGGTCCGACAAGGTGCTTCACGACACGACCGAAAAATGTTTTAGTTTTACGAACCGTCTCTGCCAAATTTTCACCAGTGAATTTTAATAATTTCAATGCGTTGTTGAAGCGTGTATCGTTCCATTTTTATTAATGGCGTAGTTTCTACTTGTCAAATGTCAAAAAATTACAGCTTCAAAAGTGACAGCTACCGACATAGCGGGCTATTCAAAATAACACCTCTTATTGGATAACCCTTTAGTTTTGGGTCAGCTTTTTTGTTAAAATATTTCACTGTTACTCTGAGAAATTAATGCTTTTTTTGGACTAAAGCCAAATGAATGTTTTTGCCTCTCTTGATTGTTTGCGCATAAAATTTTCACATGTGCACCCAAAAACATCAGCAAACGTCTCTACGCCCGCTACTCTCTCTTTCTTCTGTTATTCTTTGAGTGAGTTTCAAGATCTGGTTTAAACGAGCTTAAGCTTTAATTTAAGCGATTTTTGTTTGGCAAAGTTCCGTCTTTAAACTGATTTTTGGTTAAATTACTATTACGTGATCAATGGAACGCACTTTCTCATACAAAAGAAATATAAAAAAGGAAGAGAAAGAAGATTTTTTTTTAGTTCTTCTTTGTTGTCATTTTTCGATTACGTATATTTTATTTTTGCAAAATTAAAATTCCATAGTTAAAAAAAAATAGTAGGTAGGTATCCCCTCCTTAAGATTCGAAATCGATCTTTTATGATGATTGACTTATGGCTTGTCAAAGTTTTTCTGTCAGCTATTCGAATATGTTGCGCATGTGCATTTGTTTATTGCGTGTTCCAACCTACTGTAACTATGACTACTTTTTTGTTTGGTAAGGTATATGTTGTATCTTTTGCATAATGCAAACATTTAATGAGCAAGACGTTTTTTTTTTATAGGTTTTATAGGTATATTTTTCCCAGCGCGGCGCGGGTGAATGATGGCTGACTCTGAATGCAAAACAATCGAAAGTGATTTCCTGTATTTTCGATACGGTTTTATAAACCAATCCACCGATGAATATTTTTTTGTTGTTGTTGCTGTTATTTTTATTATTTAGGGTGAATGAGGGCACTCGAATTTAATAAGCATTTTTGGTTTAAGTGTACGATTATACTATAGTGGAGAGCTTATTTAAAAGATTTAATGTTGATGCATTCGTTCTAATTTGCGTGTAGGTATGAGAGTGGGAATCTAAAGAGCAAGAGGAAACTGTCTGTCTGTTGTCTGATGCAATTAATGTAGATAAAGAAAGAAATGTGTTGAAGTATCTTGAGAGATCATTTAAGATTATGTATCTTTTCTGTTGATTCTAAACTAAGGAGAATTAAGCGGACCAAAGAGCTATAGTTTTTTGTGAGTATTTAAGTGTTATAGGTAGTGCCATTATTCCAAATTAGTTTTGTTTAATGATCTTAATTCAGAAATTTTTCAACCACATTAAAATTTTTGTTTTAAGTAACAATCTTTGAGTTTGGAATAATTTCTCTAAAATAGGGAATATGATAAAGGAATGTGGAATGCAACAAAACTGTAGGTATGGAATCACAAAAGATATTTTAGGGCAATAAAACAAAAGAAATCAGATTTGAGTCTTTAAAGGAATCTTAAAATGGTAATATTAAGAAAACTACAATTAAGCTCTTTTAAATGCACGAAGAGTTGCACTTAGATCCTCAACAGTATTCTGAATTTCAGAACTTATGGACCCATGCGATTTCAATGCAAGACAGCTGTAAAGTAATGGAACCACAGTAGTAAAGTGGTTAGACGCTAACAATCAACAACTTTGCTTACTGATAACATCCCAACCGAAACCAACCATTCCAAGGACACCATAAAAACTTAGCTCAAAGCAATTTCAAACTATTTACTATAAAAATGCCAATTAGAACTGGTCTGTTTCAGACGACAAGCAATTTATTAAGCCACAGAAATAAGGCTGATCCTTTTCACTGCAAAAGTATCACCCTAAGCTTACCCAACGGAACACAGCTTTTGAATGCCTAGAAGTATAATTCAACGAAATGTTTAACGCAACAAAAAACATATTTCGCATTCATATGCAAGAGAAAGAATCGACTCAACCAGAAAACAGAACTACTGTTTTACAATCTTTTTCTAATCTAGCTTACAATGACAAAGACATAGGTATCTAAAAAAAACTGGCAGTTTCCAACAGGAAGAACACTTGACTTTGTATCGGCATACATAACACTACAGCACGATATGAAAATGTCAAGTCAGCAACAAGAAGCTCTACGAAGAAGCCAATATTATTTAGCTTTACCTTCTTCTATCCGAAAAAAGATTCCTACAAAATTCGACTAGTCGAATCTGATGACAACTGATAAAACGAATTGTATGCCAGCCAAGACATTCAACTAAGCGCAAAACTTAGAAGCTGCTTGACGAGGATTTAAACCAACTAACTTAACGACAGAAAGGACATCCAAAACAAGTGCACATAGATACATTATGCGAAATTCACACTTTTTGGAATACCTACCTTCCTATTGCGTTATTAAAGAATTTTCCTAAAACTTTTTCTATATGGTGTGGGCACGCATGGCAGAAAGGACATTATTATTTTTAAATACCGGAGAAATATAATACTTGAAACTACAATAACTGGCATTTTACATGTTAAACTAAGGCCTAGTTTGTCAATGAGAGATTATTCCCGGGTTATATAACCTTGAATTAAGTCTGACGGGTTCTCAAACCGACTGGAAAATGTGCTTCTATCAAAGTTAACTAGAGGTCAATCTTAACTTGAAATAATATCGCACTAAAAAACTGGGTTTACTGTCCTTTTTGTTCTTCCTAAAGTTAATCCAAAACTTGGTACCTATACTTTGCAACATTTTCTACACTTGTCTCACGTAAATCGTAATAACATGTTGAAAGGTATTTTGTATCATTACATACTCTAGTTAGGCTGCGTATCTTGGGCTCTATAATTCAATTTGCATTGACAACATAATATATTATGTGGTATGCGACGACTGGCCAGAGGAGGGTCAATCTTGACATAAAACAGCGTCAATCTTTCGGATGACAGCATCATTGATGTATTCGAGGGAAAAAAGCTTCGAACGATTTAGGGGTCTGTTTGTGTTGACCTATACAGCGACATAGGCGTAGTCAAAAACTTTCATCTTCAATGTAGAGAGAATGTACACCGATTAGGTCTTCAACGTCAGACCAGAGAACAATGAATAAAGAAATGAATAAAGAACATTACATCAAAATTTCAGGGGCACTGCCTCTTGCGAGGAAGTGACAAATCCTCCAAGAGTATCATTATCACGAAAAGTGCATCTCACTTTAGTCGTTCGGATTCGACGTAAAATTTTAGGTCTTGTCCAATTCTGTTAAACTAACAACGCACAAAAAAGGATTGGTTAGGAGTATAAGTCACTAGGCCGTGGTTCTTCGGAGCTGTCAGTTCTATCTAATTTATTTATTTTTTTTTTAAGTCAGAAAATTTTCCTTAAAATGTAAATAAAAATAAATCAATCCATGGATGTTTTTTGGAAACTCATTAAATTCATTTAGTCTTGGAGTATCCTAAAAATAATTGAATTTTCACAGAACAGTTTGAATAAGTTGCGTGGAAATTTGCTCGGTAATTTATACTTATTTGTTTCAGTGAATGACCTATTTAATATATATGTAATTGAAAAAGTTTAAGCGGGAGGCCTTGCTGGTATTCTGTTTAAAATGTATGACATGACCTACTCGATATTCCTACATTATTAAACCATAAACAAAGCTTTTCAAACTACTGACAACTTTCTCATATACATTAAGAAATCAATCTGTCAATAAATATTCCCAGAGTTGCATGAAGAACAGCATCAGAATGCTACTAGTTTACTTGTAACGTCAATTCTACTCCAATAGTGGAATAATGATAAGATACAAAATGAATTGCTTTGTCTTTATACAAATAAAGTTAAGTGCTTCCGAGCTGAGAAAGTGGATGGACAGATAATTCCACTACAATTATTTTATGTAGGTACCACATAACTATCAGTTGATTTTCGAGTCTTTGGTATTTATATAGTTCAATGTTACTATGTAAGCATCTACTTATTTTTTCCAGTCATACATAAAAACCTAAACATAAAAATAAAAATAAAAAAAAAATATTACTCCAGTCGTTGTCACCATAACCATAATAACAACAAACTTATTCATCATCATCATCGGCTCGACAACCGGGGTCCGGTCCTGGCCTCCTTCAACAAGTCTCTCCACCTATCCCGGTCTCGAGCCGACGCCATCCAGTTGCGCACCCCAAGGCTCCGGGCGTCCTGGTCTACGCCATCTCTCCAGCGCAAGCATGGTCTACCACGCTGTCGTCTGCCATAGAATGTACCACAAAGAACTTTCCGAGCAGGTTCCTTTTCGCTCATGCGAGCTAGGTGCCCTGCCCACCGAAGTCTACCGAGCCTAATTTTTGTCACTATATCTGCTTCAAGGTAGATTGCGTACAATTCATGATTGTACCGTCTCCGGAATCGTCCTTCCTCACATATGGGGCCAACAATTCTCCTTAAGACTTTTCTCTCGAACGCGGCTAAGAGGTCAGAGTGCCTTTTGCTAAGCACCCAAGTCTCGGATCCATATGTGAGTACTGGCAGAACCATGGTCCTGTACAGCAGTAGTTTTGAAGTTATGGTGAGATTTCTGGATTTGAAGAGCTTTGACAGACTGTAGTAGGCTCTGTTGGATTTGAGAAGCCGCCCGCGTATTTCTTCTTCTATATTGTTATCGGCTGCTACTATTGACCCAAGGTATTTAAAGGATTGCACCACTTCAAATTCGTGCTCCGCTACCTTGATTGTTTGACCAACTGTTCCTCTCGCATTCGACGCCACCATGTACTTTGTTTTACCTTCACTAATGTGCAGCCCCAGATTTTGTGCCGCCTGCTCGATCTGGATGAAGGAATCGTGTACAGCTTGCTCGGTTCTTCCGATGATGTCGATGTCGTCTGCGTAAGCCAGTATCTGGCTGGACCTGTTGACGATGGTCCCTCTTGTTGCCGTGCCAGAGTCACGGATTGCTTTCTCCAACGCCAGGTTGAAGAGGAGGCAGGCCAGACCATCCCCTTGTCGGAGTCCATTAAAGATGTTGATTGGTCTGGATAGCAATCCGGCTATTTTTACTTGGCTTGTTACGTTGGTCATGGTCAACCTACATAGTCGTGTCAATTTATTTGGGATGCCGAATTCTCTCATGGCTTTGTAAAGTTCTACCCTGGCTATGCTATCATAGGCGGCCTTAAAGTCTATAAACAGGTGGTATGTTGGGATGTTAAATTCTAGACATTTTTCCATCGCCTGCCTAAGGGTAAAGATCTGATCAGTTGTTGATTTGCCTGGAATGAAACCACACTGATATTGTCCGATGATGGTTTTAGCGTATGGGGTTATCCGGTCTTGTAGGATAGAGGAGAGTATCTTATAGGCGGTACTCAACAACGTGATACCTCTATAGTTGCTGCACGTTGTGACATCTCCTTTCTTATGTATGGGGCATATTATACCTTTTCGCCAGTCTTCTGGCATTTCTTCACGCTCCCACACGTGCACTATAATATCATGAATTGCCTGACGTAGAGCTGGCCCACCGTGTTGAAATAATTCGGCTGGTATACCATCAGCTCCCGGGGCTTTGTTTTTCTTTAGCCGGTCTATAGCCTTCTCAACCTCTTCTATGCTTGGTGACGGCAACATAGGGTATTCGTCTTGAAGCAGTGGAGCCTCCACTTCTGCAGTGAGTTTACCATTTAGCAATTCATTAAAGTACACTTCCCATCGCTCCAGTATGCTTTGTGGATCGGTGATCAGATTTCCCTCTCCGTCCTTGCAGTATGTGCAGCGTGGTGTGTACTGCGTCATGTTTCGGATGGATTGGTAGAACTTCCGCGCCTGGTGCTGACCTCGCTCCCGGCTTTTTTCTATTTCACAGATTAAGTTCTTCTCCCAGGCTGATTTTTTCTGTCTGTGAAGCCGTTTTTCTATTCTTCTGAGCTCTTTATATTCTTCTTCGCGTGCCCGCGTTCTATGAGATTGCTGCATTGCTCGGTACGCAACATTCTTACGTTCAGTCGCTAGCTTGCATTCAAACCAGTCGTTCCGATTTCTACGACTGCTGCCTAAGATGGAGTTGGCAGTACTAATGACAGTATTCTTAAGGCGTGTCCACTTCTCATCTACGCCCAGCATACTGGCCCCAGGACTTACTCTCCCTAAATCAAGCGATTCTAGGGCGAGTCCTAACGCATTACCAAAGGTGTTACTGGCATTTTCATTGCGCAGGGCAGCCGTGTTGATTCGAACTTGATCGGCGGATGCAATACGTCTTCGCAAGGCAATCCGCCCTCGGAAGACCATACCAACAAGATAGTGATCCGAGTCGATATTGGCGCCTCGGTACGTTCGTACCGTCATCAAGTTCGAGTAGTGGCGACGGTCTATCAACACGTGGTCTATTTGGTTACGAGTGACTCCATCAGGTGATACCCAGGTGGCTTTGTAGATATCTTTTCGCGGGAACCTGGTACTCGCAACGACCATGTTTTTCGATGCTGCCAATTCTAAGTCTCGAAGTCTATTGTCATTAGTGTTCTCATGCAAACTATGGGTGCCTGCGTAATGCCTGAATACCGGCTCCCGACCTATTTTTGCGTTCAAATCCCCAAGGATGATTTTTACGTCATACCTTGGACAGGCATTGAGGGTCCTCTCGACTTGTTCGTAGTAAGTCTCTTTTTCTTCGTCTGAGGACTCCTCCGTAGGTCCGTGAACGTTAATGAGGCTAATGTTCGTAAATTTGCCTCGCACGCGAAGGGTGCATAGCCTTTCGCTTATAGCGTTAAAGCCGATGATGGTAGACTTCATTTTTTCGCTGACTAGGAAGCCTACCCCGAGCACATGGTGTTTTGTATGACAGCTGTAGTATACGTCATATTCTTTCTTCTGTAAAACACCATTCCCTGTCCATCTGATTTCTTGTAGTGCTGTTATGTCAGCTCTATATTTTGACAGGGCATCGGCTAGCTGCTGAGCAGCTCGAGCTCTATAGAGCGATCGTACGTTCCATAAGAAAATTCGTAAATCGTTTTGCCGTTTTCGTTGCGTTGGTTGTCGTCGTGAGATCAGTCCGTTTCCGAGGCTTGTTGTCGGGTTCGTAATTCTAAAATTTTACGGAACAGGGAATTAACCTGTTGCTAACCTGAGGAACTAGCCTGATCATATTAGCCAAACCTTTTTTAAAAGGCTTGTTACTAGCGGCCGCCGCAAAGAGGCTATGATCACACTTCCACCAGTCCCGAATAGTTACGGCACGTGCATGTTTTCATATGCTACATGTTATTCCCCCTATTCGTCTGATGGCTGACCACCTACTCGATATTCCTACATTATTAAACCATAAACAAAGCTTTTCAAACTACTGACAACTTTCTCATATACATTAAGAAATCAATCTGTCAATAAATATTCCCAGAGTTGCATGAAGAACAGCATCAGAATGCTACTAGTTTACTTGTAACGTCAATTCTACTCCAATAGTGGAATAATGATAAGATACAAAATGAATTGCTTTGTCTTTATACAAATAAAGTTAAGTGCTTCCGAGCTGAGAAAGTGGATGGACAGATAATTCCACTACAATTATTTTATGTAGGTACCACATAACTATCAGTTGATTTTCGAGTCTTTGGTATTTATATAGTTCAATGTTACTATGTAAGCATCTACTTATTTTTTCCAGTCATACATACAAACCTAAACATAAAAATAAAAATAAAAAAAAAATATTACTCCAGTCGTTGTCACCATAACCATAATAACAACAAACTTATTGGGAAAACAATAAATAGAAACTATTTTTTTGTGGCATGCGCCTTTGTCAGTTCATGTTTTCGAAGCGAATTCCATCTAGTCTTCTTTAGAAATTATTACATTTCTTATGAAATTGGTAGCAATCCTGTTCCTCTATCAACAAAAAATTAAAAAAAAAAAAAAATACTAACCTTTTTATTTGATTCTGCAATATGACTTAACGAGGGTTGAAGATCATTATAATATTATATGTGGATACAATTTGAGATTCTTCAGCAAAGCTAAGATAGTACTAGCACAAGGGCACTGCAACGACTTCGTTTGTCCCGTATAATATGAACAAACTCTATTTTTAAGCACACACGTTCGTTGTTGTTAATTTTAATTTAATCAAATGCAAAAGAAAACACACTTTTGGCGAGATATAAGATTTATGAATGAAACATTCATAAAATATAAAACAAAAAAACGAAAAAAGTAATTATATAATGCGGGTGGTCGTAATTTCAATTTGCACAACTTTTCACTAATTTGCAAGTAGCTAGCTATATTGCCAATTTTATTCTTTTTTTTGTGCGACTTTTCTCTTTCTTTAGGTTTCTCTAGAGTTGCTATAGAATCATCATTACAGGGAAGTGGACAGAGGAGGGATTTCTGTTCAAATAGAAAATGAAAATATTTTTTTTTATTTTGGAACTGCACTCGACGTGGATGGAGACGACAAGCGATTGAATTTGAAGAGGTTAAGTTTGAATTAGATTTATCCAATTATTGTAGTTACTATTCAATGAGGATATTATTGAAAGGTAAAAAATATTTCTTTTGTATATACTTTAATGGAGTTTTTAAAGAAGACACAATTTTTAGATGAATTCGCGATTTTAATTTTACTTCCAGCTGGACCAGCTGTTTCGATTGAACTGTCATTTGGATGAAGGAGCTGTTAACTTTTCGACTGCGCTGTAAAATCTTGATGACGTTTTACGTCAGTTGTTTCTTTATCCGTTTTGGTTCAAATCGGTTCCAAATTAAGGTTTGTTTGATTGAAAAAATTATTTTACTTTAAAATGTGGGAAAGCTGCAGAATTCCGAATGGTCCCGAATTACAAAATCCCGAATGCGAAAATTCAAAAATACGGGCAACCCAGATACTGTTGAGTTTGGAAAGCTACACTGCCGTTCAAATGTTTGTATGTAAAAACTGGCCCTAAAAATATTTTTGTATTCAATGTTCCACAGCAATTGTTGTCAGAAAACTTTGGAAAACATTTGCTGTCAAAAATAAATTGCTCAACGCATCGCACATCAATAGTCTGCGTTTAAGACTATCGGAAGTTTCTCTAATTAGAGCTGCATTTTACTATTCCCTCTGATCTTATTCCGATGGGATTTTCGTCACGAAGTACATGAAACACAACACAAGATCCAGCTTTATTTCTGGATCTCGCAAAATACCAATCCGTTATACCTGTGACAAACTGGTGGTATAGATACCATGGTATACGGAAAAACCATCAGTGTGTCAGGAAATACCACGCTAATACCACGAGAGCAACTTTGTATATTATCGTGGTATATAAAGATATAAGGGGTTTTACCGTAGTATACACCTTAGGGCCAGTCTTTTCAGCTCTATTTAGATTTAAACATTAGCTGGTAACCATAGAAACACATACAAAATCTATGGGTAACAACTGAAATAACCAATGGTTTCACATAACCAGAGCTAAAGAAAACTGGCCCTTAGTATACGCAACTTTTTTAGCGTAGCGCCATTTTGGACCATTCCTTTTTCATAATTATTTCTTAAATTTATTTTTTATTGTGGTTTGAGCAGTTAAAATAGTATATTTTGTTGAAAAATGGATGCACAAAAAAAATAAATAAAAAAATTGGCTACATTAAAATTCTTCAATGAAATTATTCACAGGTGTTATATGTGAATCCAGAAGAAACAAACAAAATTCACAATTCACAAAATTCGCTTGTACTATCGGAAGTTTCTCAGATTTGTGTAACGGATACCTCAATTCAAAATTCATCGAATCGGACAATATTTTTTCCGAACGGATACCTCAATAGGGCTGACGAGGAATATACACAAATCAATCATTCTCATCATGAATGGAAGAATTTAGTAAATTTTTATTTAAAACTTCAAATTCAATAAATTTGTTTATGCTTGTACAAAATCAAAAAACGAGATTGCCGCATTGTTCTATGTTTTGACTCAGTAGGTACTGAACGCACCTATTGCAGTCCAAGTTATTTTTACCGGTTCGAATTTGAATGTCAAGTCACCAGGCTCAATAAGGCTGTCACTTTTCAGTGCTTCACATTTTATTAAACTTCAAATAATTTAATAAAGTTGAATAAAAATGTTAAAAACTATTCTAACATCAAATATAAACCTTTTGAAAAATGTAATTCCCCTCCAACAGCAAGTCAGGGTATGTATATTGAATTTAAAATCACGAAAAAACAATGTTGATTTATCGATAACACTTTGCTCACAACAGACAACTTTTGTTCTAAAGAGAAGATATGATCCGCTTTTACATAAGAAGGGTTACCACCCGAAAAAGCTTCGTGCAAAGCATTTTATATACGACCTAGTTGAGGATACCTCAATTAAAAAACTTCCCAATTTAGAAGTTGTCCTAAAGACCTTTGTAGAAGGGGTTGGCGACAAGGGCGATGTGGTTTCCATGAAACCTACTTTTGTATATAATAAGCTTCTTCTACCGGGACTAGCGGTTTACAAAACAGAAGAAAACATCAAAAAGTATGCCAAAACAGAAACAGACAAGACGGAAGTTCTACATAGCTCTCCTTTTGCTCAGAGAGTAAGAAATCAGAAATATATTTTAATTTTACTAAATAAAACTTTTCAATAGACTGTCAATATGCTAGAAGGAATGATTCTGGCAGTTATTATGAATAAAGACCATCCCTGGGAAATAAAACCATGGCATATAAGAACGTCGTTAAGGAAAGCCGGCTACTATGTCAAGGATGAGTGTATAACACTACCAAAGCAACCCATCACAGGGCCGGATCTAAAAAAGGAGTTCAAAGAATTTAATTGCACAATAACAATAAACAATTTAGAGAAGGCAACATTACGATGCAGAATTCATCATTGGAGTACTGATCCAAGTGAAAGGTTGCCATATGTTTCTGAGCATTGGAAAATGAATGCCGAACCACTTTTTGGTAACGAATCCGAACCAAAAGAGGAGAGTATTAAATCAGAAAAGTAATACAAAGTAAAGTAAAATACAAAGAATACAAATGTTTTCCAACCAAATAAATAAGCTTAGGCCCTTCGTCCACTTGAGCTACGCAACGGCAACTTAAAGCAAATTTAATAAAAAAACATACCTACCCAACAACTTTCATAGGTTTTTTTTATATATATTTTTTTTTAATAAATTGGATTCACTATGATATGCGTTGCGTTGCTCAAGAGCTCAAGTGCAAACTATAATTTCATCGTTATTGGATCTTCATTTGAATCTTATTTGATTAAAAGCAAACAATTATAATTGCCTGCGGATTGGTTAAATAAAATAAATAAAAGAAAACGCAAGCCCCTTTTATCAATAACAAATCGAAATTAAAGCGAATGTGTTTGAAATCACTTATTTCGCGACTCGCATTTTATGTTCAGCTCAAAAAGCCTCTATTCGAACGTAGAAGTTCGCTTTTCCTAATAACCGATATCTTACATTTTTCAAAAGTTCGGTATAAGTCGAACACTCAATTCGTTATTAATTATCAGGACCTTAATATAGCTGGGGGCATAAATGCGTTAAGCGCACTTTTAGTTTTGAATACCTACTTTTCGATCGCTTTCCTTTTTTTGCAATTTTTCAAAACGCACTTACTTCTTCCGCTTTGTTGACAGCTGTTTGGAAATTATAGCAGGGGAAACTGTTCATTTAAAAGATCCTCCCAATACTATCGCCCAGACTTGTGGTCGGTCTTCACTTTTTATAGAAGTTCCCTGTGTTTCCTGTCGAAGAATTATCTCGTGTTCTATTTTCTATTTAGCTGATCTTCTCAAAGATTAATCCTTTCTTCCTCCATGTTAATAGTGATCTTTTGATGTTTCCCCAAAACAGGTCAACAACTCTTTATGCAGCGTTTTAGATTGACTTTAATCGTTACATTCACTTTAAACGTTTAAATGGCTCTCTATAGGTGATGTTCAAATAGCATTCTGTCAGTATGAAATTATGGGTATTGATAAACGCATCACAACGATTTCGTAAAACGTTCACAAATGCAAACAATTGGAATCACTTCAATCGTTGTGTTCTTTAATGCAATTTTTCATAAACCGATGCGCAAACATTAAGCTAACAAGCAAAAAACGTCAGAACCTATTAATGCCGATGATCGATTGATACAATTGAAGCAGGAAAATGAAAAATAAACGAATATAAATGAAGGCAGTAATTTAGCAACATAATAATCAGCCTTACTGTGATGTTCGCCCGAATGTAAATAAATATCTAATGTTCGAACAACTCCCCTATTGTGATTTTTTTCTTGTGACAAAAACCAAATATCATCACAGCTAAAATATTTACATATTTTTTGGAAGTGAACGATTGAATAAGTTGAGAAATGTAAGACATTTGCAACATATTATTTGATATTCCGGGCTAACAGATTTTCACCAGGCGAACTTTACAATACAATAAGGCCGAATAGCAATGGAACACATAAATCTCCATGTGTTGTTAATAACTTTAAAGAAATTCATGATTCTTAAAACGTTCACTGTCCAATGTATTAATACATATCAATTTGTAAAAATAACTCCACGGGCAAGTGCTCCACATGGGAATTTATTCCACTTTAAGTGGGAATCTGCTCCACTTTTCAATGTGAATTAAATTCCCACAAAAGATGGGAATTTATTGCACTTTTAAGTGAGAAAGTAGTTCAGAAATAATTTAACTTTGAATGAACAGTACCTGAGTGACCCAACTGTACCCCCAACAGTAGATAGGTAAGAGGGGTATGCTGCCCCCTGCCTGGCTCACTATAGGATTTGGGGTGGGTGCAAGTTGCATTGAGGTGGATAAGAATACCAGACTTTTTAAAGTCCAATACAATCTCACTGCGAGGGGAATCACATTGAAATATGGAGCGGGGCCTACTCTGGGGTCAGATTCTGTATTAAAAAACGAACGAACGTTTTCGTCTGTGCGAACAACGATATTTTGACCAGTTGCTATGGAATCTATGGGACCAGAATCTGACACCTGTATTTCGTTCTAAAAGTGAAATCGTTCGCAAACAAAAATTTTACTTTGTTTTGTTTTTGTAATATAAAAACAAAATACACACAAATTATTTTTTTTAAATTAAAACCCAATTTATACTATTTAAAAAAACTTTATTCTATAATTGCTGCGCAATTTTTTAAAAAAGGGACAGGTTTTGGGTCGGTTTCGATAACTAACGAATTTTATAGAACTTTATTCAAATATAAAATTATGGATGCTAATAGAAAAAAGAAGAAAAAAAAAAACAGAGAAAAAAGAATTGTTAAAAGAGAAAAAGAAACAAAAACAAGTTGTTTTAATAACTCTTCAGTAATTTTTAGTAACAGAGATAAAATTATAGCAAAGTAACGATTTCATATAAGAAAGACTTAACAATACATATTAAGAAATGCTCTCTCTGGGTAAATTTAGTTCACTGTCTTTAATTCAACTTCAAACACCAATGTGCTATTTGGTGGAATTGTTGGCGGCGATCCTCGAGCACCATATGCCATATGTGCTGGGCAAGTGATGCGTCTCTTTCCTCCGACCTTCATTCCAACTACACCGACATCCCATCCCTTGATGACTTCACCGCGACCCAAACCGAACTTGAATGGAGCACCTTGTTTTTGACTGTCGAATACTTTGTTGTTTGACTTGAGACGACCTTCATAGTAAACACCCGCCTTTTTGCCTACTTTAGCCTCAGGTCCAGAACCTACACGGATGTCTTCTACTTTGACGCCACCAGCGAGGCTCTGTTCACCCTTTGGCTTTTGGGCAGCTTGCTGTTGTTGTTGTAAGGCTTCTTTTTTGTCCTTCTTCTGTTTGCCTTCTTTCTTTTGCTGTTCAACTCCATTTTGCTTGGGTTTTTCTAATTTTATTTGCTTAGCTTTTGGCTGTTGCACTTCCTCGTCTTCGCTCTCGTCCTCTTCATCATCATCTTCTTCGTCATCATCGTCATCATTTTCTTCTTCATCATCATCATCGTCGCCCTCATCATCTTCGTCGTCATCGCTGTCAGCTTCTGGAACGCCTGGCAAGTCATTTGAGTCACTGTCGTCCTCATCATCATCGTCTTCTTCAGCTACTACCGCCTCTAATTTTTTATCTTTTTTGTTGTTGGCTTTCGCTTCTTTCTTTGACTTCTTTGGAACGGCGAGCATCTCTTCTCCAGCATCAGATTCTTCTTCGGATAAACCATCAAATTGATCATCACTCAAATCTGTAATATATCCAGAAATGTGAATCGTTCCGCTTCCTGAAATGATTAAATAAAAAAATAGTAATAAGTATAAATATTAGGTATAATTTCAGTTTTAGTAGCACTTTGTAGTCTAAATCGAAAAGACTGACATAGTATCATTTTATATTATCTTCTAATATATAAAAATCTTGTGTCACGGAGTTTGTGGTCGACTCCTCCGAAACGGCACGACCGTATTTTATGAAATTTTGTAGGTATGAGAGCTCTCGTTTTTTGGAATAATATGAGTCTTGTTTCTGTTAATAATGTGTAGGTGAAAGGAAAAAATGGTTTTATTAAGACATCATTACTAGCAGATACATATTGTTCGAAAAAACATGAGAACTTATGAATTATTCAAAGTCCATTACTCAATTGTGAATTAAAAGTGGGCTTCAGCTAACAAAGAACTTAAGCTTTTGCAACCCTGTTGAAATCTAATGTTAAGACAATACATTTTTATGCATCTAAAAATTGACATAAGATGCAAAAATAAATTAGATCAAGTAGGTTGGTTCCAGGCAAGAAAACAAATTTATGGGAGAGTCTATCTCCCCCCGTAGCATAACCGGGGGTGGCCATTTTCTGAAAAATTGACTTAATATAAAAGAAAAATATTTGTTCATTTTTTTGATAGGTAATACCTCTCAATCATAAAACTAAGTTTGACAAAATAAAGGAATGGTTGGATTTAAATCGAATCGTTGGTAAATGCGTCTTCTCTTTTTTAATTTGTAGGTCCTAAACCATTTATCCTATTGTAATGATAATAAAACTTTGGTGGAATAGGTTTAGAAATTGATTTTATTATCAAATGTTACCATGTTGGATTTTCCTACATCTAGGTACATTATAAAGGAAAATATTGTACGCGGGAACGGATCGTTTGATTTTCACAATTTTGAAATGACAAAAACAAAACAAAGTCAAATTTATGCTAAAAACTTTTTGAACAAAAGAAAACATTTTCAGGTAATTTTTTTTGCAATAATCTGCACTATGGGACAAAATCAGGAAGAGAAAAGAACAGCTGCAAAGATGAATACAAACACTTTTGTACAATCAATGTTGACTAGAATACAATCACATACCTACACACGTGTCTTCACGAGCAAGATTTCTTATGTCGAATTCCTTTTAAATAAAAAGTTGACTTTTTTCGGAAAGATTGATCTGAAGGGAAAATAATCTCAAATAATCATGATCCATAGACAAAAAAAAAAAAAAAAAACATTTTAAAAGAATGCTATCTTACACATTCTATAAAATACCGGGTTAAAATGGCATAGAAAAATTCAAATCCATCACTAAATGCCCGGCAGATCGTTTGCTGGAATTGTTTAACGGAATTCATTCAAGTTATGTAGGTAGATCGCTTTACCTTGGATATTATGTGAAAAAAAATGTAATTTTGATTTGAAGGCAATGAAGTTAAAAAATTCTCTTCATCAGAAATATTGACCAATAAAATCTTGTTATTTTTTAATTCAAGATCTGTTGGTTTAAGCACAGGCAGTACCTACCCTCAGTCCAACAACTGAGTTGATCGTATTCTTATTTCTTATGCCTATTTAATCATACATAGCTAAGTAGTTATTTTTAATTACAAAAACGTATACACTAGTCCATGAAAACAATGCTATTGCAATAATATTCCGCCCAATATATCCCACAAAGAATAAACAAAAAGCGACAAAAAATTTAATAACATACCTTGACTTTGGAGTGAGATTTCGTCGCCTTCGTTGAAATTCAAATCCAACATAACTTGTTCGGCTGTATTTTTACGAAGTGTGCAAATTAAATATTTGATGCTTTCGTATGTGAGGAAAAGTTGAATGGGTCCATCGGAGCACGAGGTAACATCAAGGGCGGCTTGAGATACATGGAATGCCTGCTTTGTTGTTTGTGTGTACTTTTTGTTTGCTTTTAAGATGAGTCCTTAAAATAAACATTAAAGATTAATTAGAGAAAGTAAAAGATTAATATACATACATAATAAAGTGAAAAGTATTTAATTGATATTTTTAGAAAAGCCGCATGGAAGCCCTTTTTTTGGAAACACGTGGTGGTTCTATGAACTTCCATCGCTTTACATTTTAATAATTTAAGTACTTACCCCAAAACATTTTGACTGTTTTATTGATAGAACAAATTACTCAATAAACTTAAAAATAATTATATGTGTACTAAATGTGTAATACGGAACTCTAAAATCGTTAAAATAAAACTTTTCACCAAATCACTTTGGTAGAGCGAAGAACAACTGTGATGGTGGACTACAAATTTAATAATTCAAAATTCGATCTGTCGTCTGGAAAGAACAAAACTGCGAATGCGTTGTGTAGCGTCTTTGCGCGTTGCACATACAAGCCGGGTGGAACAATTTGGTACATAAAATTTCAGTTTGAATTGTACGGATGAGTGCATCTAGTGACTATGACAAATTTATATTTTTGGTTTGATTTGGATTTGGAATTCAGAGTAGAATAATATAAGGCAGAATTTAATTACCCGACAGATTTAACAAAAGCTGTATTTTATTTTTCCTCCCGATCCGAAATGAACTGGAATTTTGTAAGGTCCAGGAACAAAGCTGGATTTTGTTTTGTTGGTTTGCGTGAATTTCACGACGCAAATATGTTCCGGATTTGATCGGAGGATTAGCCGTATTTTATTATTCCCTCTGATCCGGAATGGATTGGAATTTTGCAAAAATCTAGAAACAAAGCTGAATTTTGTGAAATGATAAGAAAATTTAATTTTTTTAAGAAATATTTTTTATTTATTAATACCATGTTCCCACCGACCTGATTTAGCTAAATCCACTTGATTTAGCTAAATCATGTAATTAATTACGTGATTTACCATACATTTTCATGATTTACATTTACGTGATTACGTATCTGTCATCGTAAATATTTATAAAAACAAAGTATAACATATCTGCTTTTTACTCATGTAACATATCTGCTTTTTACTCAAATTATGTAGCTGTCAAAACAAATTAAAACTAAATAAAATTAAAACAAAAAAATAATTTTTTCAGTAAGTTTTTTCGTGTTTTTTTTGTTTTTTTTTTTTTGATTTTTTACAATTTAAAGTTATTTTAATACTGTCAGGTAATAGCTAATAAAGAAAAACAATTAACAAACAAACAATAAAATGGACGCAGATAGACTGACTTTTTCTCATGGAGCTCTGAGAGGACAAGCGTTATGAAGACTTTAGTTAAAAAGATTTCCAATTTGTATTTTTGATGGGTGAAACATTTTCTTCGTAACTTATTCCAAAATAATCAAATAGGGTTGCAAACGTTTTACAATTCGAATACTTGAGATCAAGTTTTTTCAAAAGTCTAAGGAGAAATTCGATCTTGGGTAATGTGTTCGAGGGTATATTAAATCAAGAGAAAGGTATACAGAAAAAATACTAATATTTAGGCCAAATTTGCCTGATTTTTGAAAGAAACCCAAAAAGTGGTATAACATACTTTTTGCTTCGGTCAAAAAATCAGAAAGATCTCCTTTCTGACAATTTAAATTAATGTTAGATCAGAGGTAGAAGATTGTTTGTTAATATTGTTACTAATTTTACCATCAGACAAACCTTAGATGAATGATGGGGATTCTTAATAGCTTTGGTCGTGTAGGTACTTTTTGTGTAAAAAAAAAATTAAAACTGCCAAAATGTATCAAATGAAAGAAAAATTGTAAATTGATTTTGGACATTTTAACAAAGTCGCCTATACAATTGTTTTCATTTGTCTTATTACTTACAATTGTAAAGCGACCCTTAAACGATCGTATTATGATTGATTCAATCATATTTACGTTGGTTTGTAAAAATAGAACTGTATGGCGCCACATACATACATTCTATAAATTCTGACTGACGAAAATCATACCACTTTTGATTTTGCATAATGACTGTTCAAACAGATTGATTTGAGTAAGGGCATTTTTGATACATTTCCAATGCAGGAGAAAAAGACAGAATATTGTTCTCTATTTGAAAACAATTCGTCGCGTTCCTAAGAAGATATGAACAAACTTAATCTTATGTCAAAATGGTTTAAAGTTGAAACTGTAAAAAGAAAAGCCAAATCTACAAGACTACACGCACACAAAATTGTATGTCAAATGACTGACTGCGTTTAAAGTTGCTTAAAGCATTTGAAAAGCAGACCGTTAAAAACTAATGTCGAACTCCTTTCATTTTGCCAGATTTGATCGTTAAAGTTGACTTTTATCCTTCCTATTGATCTTGAAACAACTAAGCTCTTTTTTTTTGTTGTGATTGTATTGTGTATATGTATTTTTTAGAAAGCAACTTCAACCATTCACTTTATTTCACTTTATTGATAGTGCACCATTTACACAATTGCTCATTGGAGAAAAGTTTGCGTGCAAATAGATAAGACACTGTAGAGTTTTAAACACCGACGTAACTACTACCCGTATCCTGCTTTACTTTACTTTAAATTGGAGTGTATACTGATTTTTAGCGATAATATTGAGTGGTCGGCATTTCAAGTTCAAGTTATTTTAACTTCCTCTATATAGTCAGTCCTGTAACATCGTTGGTAAAGTAAACAAACGATCCAGTAAAACATCGGCTATTAGCTTGTGTCCAAAACGTTAACAGATAAGACGGAAAACTATTGAAAATGATTTTTCGCCAGTAAGAATTACTATGGATAAACTAAGAAGTAAGAGTTAATCGCTATATAAAGTATAATTAATGTTTTTGTAGTGCATGGTAAAATATTTTTTTTTAATAAATTACTTATTTTAAAAGAACTATTTTTTCAAACCGCAGCACTTAATTTGTTTATTTTTATTGTTTATATTTATTGTAAGAAAAGTATATATAAAGTATATATACATATATTTGTGAGTATACCATTTTTTTTAAATTAAAAAAAAATTATAATATGAGAAATCTAAATGCGAAACTATAAATTTAAACGCCGCCACAACTTTATAAAGTAGCACGTAAACTTATCTTTTACAAAACAAAAAAGGGACATGAATTCCAACGTTTAAGCTTTTTCTTTCCAAAAAGCTTAAAACATCTCACATCAGTCACTTTCCTTTTAATTCACACGTAGATACCTACTCCTGGCGGTCGGTAGTATCCATAAAGTCTGCCAAACGAAATAAAAATATACACAATTCACAATTGTATAAGAAAAACAGAAATCGAAAGTAACAAAACGCAGTTTCTCCTTAATTTAGCACAAATGTTACGTGAAAATTGCATTTTTAAAGCCCGTGAACCCGACTAAATATAGAAAAAAAAAAAAAACAATTTTGTAGCTATATGGAAATCGAAGGTGTGCATTAAATTCATTTGAAAATTGTTTTGTGATAATTTTTATCCAAAGGATATAGGTACACACTACACATATCCTTTAATTTTTCTTTTGACCTCCTTTCTCTTCCTCTCTGTCTAACTTTGCTGCGTGGCGTGCACTCTAATCGAAAAATCGATTATTCTAAAGCTCATACCACCATTTATTACTTTTATCATATTTACTGTTGTTTTTTTGTTTATATGTGTGTAAATATTGTACTATACAAACAACAACAAATTCAGAAAGTGTGCCAATAAGGATACTTTTTCCTTCGGTTTGTGTCGCCTTACTTAACATCCTTTCCCTTTTTTTTATAGTTGACGGTGAAAATTAAATAAAACATTTTGGATAACTACTATTTGTTTAAATACAAAAATAATATAAAAAATAGGAAACCAACAAGAAACGGCGTGTTTTTGGTCGTTGAACAAAAAATGATATTGATTGCTGGTGTGGACAACTATATAAATGGTGAGTACCTGTGTGTGCTGCAATTAACTGTTTGATTCCGATTGTTCGTTGACACGATAATCGTATAGATATAAGTTTCGGGTTACTACGGCGTATACGCAACTTTTTATTTTATTTTCTTTGTTAGATGGTTAACAAACATGTGGTTAATAAGGATTCACTTATAACTAAAATATCATGGCCAGGGATATTCGGTATATGAGTCATGGGTATTTTTTTTTATTTGTTTGATTTATGAATTTTTAAATAACTTTCATGGTCATGTCACGAGAAACCCTACATACCTCCAATATTGGACTGTTGGATAAGGCTTTCGGTTAATTACTATGATTATTATTTGTGCGTTTGATTTTTTATTGATTTTTCAATTATAAGCCGGCTTTGAAAATGGGTGGGTTCAAGGAATTCTCTCATGAACATGAACAACGTTTTAAAAAGAATGTACTTTGAATGAAAATATGGAGGATGGGATTTCTAAGAAAGGCATGTTATTAAGAAACATGTGAGATGTAAGGTTTATTGCACCGACATATGGAAGTGTATAAAGAATTATGTAGTCAAACATTTTTAGGTGGTTTCCAGTGAAATTTGTATTGTGTTCTGTGAATTACCAGAGGAAGTATAAGCTTTCTATTGCATTTTCTAATCGATTTTTAAACTCTTTATAAACAATTATTTTGGTATATCGCAATTATGACGCATCTATCGAATTTGAATAACATGTTTGTCTTGTTAGGATAACAAAGTGAAACATACTTATACCCTATAATTGACCAAAGGAAGTTATCTGTGCTTTCGTCAGTTTCGTCTCGGTTTTTCAAATAGATATCCGACATCCTGGGTCGTTTTGTAGTGGCAGGCCACCAAGTTTGAATCTAGGATAAACGAACGGGTATTCCTTGCAAATTATTTCGCACGAATTTTTTTCTAAAAAAAAGAAGTTTGTATATGGTGTTCCTTTTATGTAAACTCTTATAGAATTGGGTTTGAACATTATATGCGTTGGAGCATTGCCCTATAAAAATTGAGCTGGTGATTGATGGATCAATTCGCCAAATTTTATTTTAAGCAAATAATTTTTGTATACTAATATCTTGATCATGAATCTTAAATATTCTTTACATTGGTAATTTGGGCTTAAACGATTAGTGAACTACTTTTAGCACTAACCGTTCAAGTATCAGTTAATGGCAAAACTCTATCTATTACATATACATACATATGTATTTTATGTGGCCGATTTTCTCTTAAGACAACCAAGTACTTCCTCATTCGGTCTTAGTAATGCATCCGTCGATTTAATAATAATAATAATATTTTAACTATGTGTCAGTAAGGCACATTGCCTTTAACCTAAATGCAACAGGTGTTGCACGACAGTAGTTAGAAAGTGAAGAAAGATAGGAAAGAATTGTTTGTTACAATGGATAGAGAGCTAGTTGATTTTTATTTTTCATTGCATACCTCATGGGCGACCTCGAGCATAAGCTTGGAGAGGTATGTTGAAAATTAAAAAATGCTTTGTACACCCAAGTGAGAATTGAAATGGCTCCATCCATTGTACCTGTACCATTGCCGCCCACGTTAATATCAATTAATAGAGAGGAACTCACCTGCTTTATTAGCTTAGTTTTTTTTTTAATTTTCAAAATTAAAACTAAATTATTGTGTTCAAATTAAAAAAAAAAACTAAACTATTACCAGCTCCTAAAGTTTGATACCTAAAACAAATTATAGACAAGGAAGAAAAGATATCATCTTTTCTATCCGAATACCTTCATTAATTTTTCTTTTCTTTGTTCGATAAGTTGCACAAAAAAATGGCTGCTAATGGAAACCCCGCCTCAACTCGATAGCCATTTTGTTTGGATAAAATTGTATGGGTATTCTGTTACATCATGGAACCCAAATTTTGTTGATGGCTACTGGCCCAAAATAAAAACAAAAGAAACGAAGATTTTTTCAAAGTAGAGAATTTGCTACAGGACTAAAGTAGTCTGTGCAAAAAAAAAAACGAAACATAATTGCATTTTTACAACAAGTACCAATCCAATATGTCCCCTAGTTCCGGTCTTCCGGATATCTCAGCTTGTGGTGCAAATAATGAAACTCTTTATTATAGACCGGATTGTGTAATAAATACTATATAATTTTCTATCTAACCGTTCGGTGTCTCCATGAGTTACTTTCAGTAAAAAGGAATATAGATAGGACCAATATTTAATTATTTTTCCTCGTGGAGAATAGTATAATGCCAGGTAAGAAAATAAGCTATTTATTATAAGTGTTAAACCTAAGCGGATTCCACTTACTTAAAGGCATATCAACATTATATAATTTATTCTGAAGTAGGTAATGAGAAATCTCTTAATTTTGGAACTATTACAACTTCAAAAGGAAAGAGCGATCATAATGAAGGCCGTAGAGAAACGCAACCGACCGAGATTGCTGTGGACAAAGGTAATGTTCCTGTTTTAGGGCTACAGCATTTCGTATGATTATTATTTATGATTATTATTATTCTTTTAGAATATGGCCGTTTTTTCGGCTTCCACGCGAGTTCGTGAATTTTTTCACCCCACAACTCCACCAGGTATTCCTCATCATCCAGGCACCAAATCTTCTGTCTTTTTTTTTTTGTTCCATTTTTTTCTGCCAGAAAACAATCAGAATTATAAATTTATTTATTTTATTTATAAAAATAAAATGAAAACTTACCAGACGCAACGGTAAACATTGACAAACACAAAAGTTTTGTTTTGTTTTTTTTTTTACAGCAGCTGTCAAGTCTAGTCAGCATTTCGCTGAATATTTAAAAGGTGTGTTTGTTTTAAACAATTTTCATTTACAACTAGATTTTGAGGAGATTTCGTCGTAATCTACTAGATTTTGAAATCTGCAAATGTATGGGAAATCTACTTGATTTTGAACTTTTTGCTTGAAATCTAGATTTCGTTTTCGGTGTGAATATTCTATAAGTCCGTTATCTTCTGATGCTTTATCTCATTCTCTTTGAATTCATTTAATCTCTTATAACAGTAGTATGAAAAACTATCTTTTGGTATGAACTGTATTTTGGTATGAACTGTATGTGGGGATGAACTATGGTACGGTATGTAGTACCAGTCATGAATTGTTGTGGTATGTGTTGATTGGGTATGAAGTTCGTTAACACGATATTATTTCTCAAAAAATCCTTTATATGTATCTCCTACACTGCGAATCTGAAGAAAAAAGTCCTTGAAAGAAGTTATAGACAATTTAATTTTCTTTAATAAGTTAACTCTTAAAATTTTGTTTTTGAATGAATTAGATCAAAATCATCGTTTTTTGAAAAATAGAAAGTTATAATTTTACAAGTGAAAAATAAATTCACATACATACATATGAAGTCTCGGAATCGGTTGGGTATTGAAAAAAGGTGACTGTAACAAAAGTTGTAGAAAATTTGATGGTCTTTAATTTATTCTCAACTTTTCATTACGACACTAATTTCTCCGGATTAGATCCCGGCTCACGCTTTCATCAACTCCTTTATTGACTGCATTAATGCTCTCTTTAACTGTAAACATTTTTTTTAATTCAAAAATACCAATGAAAATCTAGATTAAATAAATATTTGTTTTGTATGTTTTTTAGGATCTGTTGAAGCAACAACTCTTGTTGGAGCACTATTTGGACTTGTAGCATTAATGTTAGTATTTTTCTTATTCATCAATCGCAAATGGTGTTTCCATGCATCAACACACGCATTTCCTTGCTGTGACGACAAAATTATTTCGTCCAAATACGTTCAAAAAATTTGTAAGTCCATAATAATATTAATTTTATTCTTCTTATTTGTTTTAAACACTAATTTTTCTTACAGCACGTAAACGACGCTATGAAAACACAAGTTCAGATTCTGAAGAAGAAATTCTGCGCAGATTACGACTACAGCAATCACGCAGTATTCCAAACGGCCAATATACCGGTTATGGTATCAACCATATTAATCCACTAGCACAAAATTATAATTTTAGTGATTTGCAACACATAACTGTTACACCTAGAGATTCATCAAAGGATCCGCTTGCCATCGCCGAACGGGGTAAAGTAGGAGTACCCTCATCACATAGTGAATGTAGTTCAAATGATTCAATTGAAGCATCAATTGATAGCAATACAGGAATTTTGAATGGCGAAAAGAAAGGTTGGTATAAAATAAAAAAATAGGAAAGGCCCCTCAATGTTCTTATTTGTATATTGTGAAATGCTGATCGACAGTCAATAACAAGCGATCAACGATCGCAATCGGTATTGTGAGCGTCAATTATGATCGACATATTCGTCGATTTAGCGATCGCTCGTTATCAGTCTCATTTTCGTGGTGGTTGCAAGTGGTTAAACAATTATTTGTGTTAATGCTAGTGTCTTTTTATAGAAAAAAATATTTACAGTGAAATCTCTACTTGCGGACAGCTCCGATAAGCGGACAATTCCCACAAGCGGACACATTTACGAGAACCAACTTTTTTTATGTTATTTCCCATACAAAATTCAATCTTATAAACTGACACTCCCATATACAAACTCGGACACTTTTTTTTTACTCATATAAAAAAAACCTCCCATAAACGGACACAATCGTATAATAAAAGGTTATTTTTGCATAAAAATAAGAAACATACAGATACAAAAAAATCAGTTTTCAGTACAGTTTTTGTTTTTGTTTATAACACGAGTAAATCAATAGAAAATCTCTAACGTGAAGCTCTCACAAACGGACAGAGCAAAATTACGTTGCGAGCTTAAGTAGGGGATTCCCCATAAGACTAAACTGTTCGTCCAAAGTTGGGCTCAAAGGTGAACTGGTGGGCATTCATTGCAGTACGAGTATTGCGGTTAAATTAGTTCCGGGGAGAACACAACTAACTATTTCGGCGGAGCACTCTTTATAAAAAAAAACGACAAAATAAAGAGAGGCAAGAAACATTTCGGCGGTGTTCAAGTGACACAAATGTTTCCGTTATATTCGTGTCCCCTATCATTTTTAAGGCTCTTTTCTGAATTATAAAACCGTTTACGCTCTCAAGTACAGGAGGTGTCATATCACTATGTGAACTGAGCTGCAAACAAATTTGCTTTTCCTTGTGAGCTGACCACAGGAGTGTCGTTTGAAACGAGCGTCGGAACCGAGGACGAAGTTGAATTTCGTATGTTTTTTACAAACGACCAAACATTTTTACTGCCTTTGTGATATTGTAGTATTTTTTGCCATAATTTTTGTTCATGTAGAAATTTGGTTCGTCGAATATGACCGGTTGCAGGTTTTTCTAGCTTCTTTGAAATTATTCCTGTTTTCCTCAGTAGGATTGGCTTTGTAACACCGGAAACTAATTACTTCTCTCAACCTGATAGCCTCTTTACAGCTCGAATCGAACCACGAGTTTTCTTTAGGTTTGATGCTTTTTGACCTATTTGGAATGAATTTTTTCATCCCGAGAAGAATTAAATTTGTGACCATATCGGTGCTGGAGTCTACGTCACTATCGAGGAATCATAGTGAGTGACCTGTTAAAGTTTCTGAAAAAATTATTGAGGCCGTCCCAGTTGGCATTCTCGTATTGCCAAACGGTTCTCCTTGAAGTATTTTCTTTATTCTATTTTTGCATGAGAATTTTGCCGATACGACACAATGGTCCGACTTACCTAGAGGTGACGATACACTTATAGTGTATATTTTTAACCGGACAGCTCCCATAACAGGACAAAAATTCGGCGACCGTGATTGTCCGCTTATGGGAGCTTTTCACTGTTCTTATAAACAAAGCAATGCGTTTTATAAATATAATGTTGGACCATTACACTTTATTGAGCAGACGCAGAAAAATACTTGTCTGATGTCAAGACGTGTATTTAATTTAAGAATCCAAGAACAAAAATCCATACACTCAAAATTTTGTTTTATTACATGAGAAACCTCCAAATATCAACATGTAGATACATTATGTGTCTCCTAATGTTTAATTCATGTTCAATATTTTCTAGTTATAATTTTTTAGTAAATTATACAAGAAAATTTGACATGAATAAGTTTAATTATTTCTAATTACTTAGCAGGTTCACAAGTACCTCTTAAAGTAGTTGAAGGAAGTGTGTCATCTATCAAAGAGACTCGAATAGACAATCGTTCAACAATCGACAGACGTGCCAATTCAAATTCAACACGCTACAACAAAATATCTCCTACACAGCGCCAGGAAAGTTTAGATGATGTACCCGATTTGAATTGTAACAACAATGATGACGTAGGTTTTATTTTGAAATGCACAGACAAATTATTAATAAAAAATTGATTTATATTAATTTTTCAGTGTATTGTTGTCTTATCACAGGAACCACTTTTTGACACAAGCGATCTAAGATCAATCAAATCTGAAGATCTTGCATTGCAGAACCAATGCTTTGGAAAAAGCGGTAGCATTGAAATATCACTTCTTTATGACGCACCTATGCGAAAGATGACAGTTCATGTATTGCAAGCACGAGGAATACCATCCCGGGAAAATGGACAACAAACCCACACTCAGGTATGAAGAGTAGAAAATTTAAATTTTATTGAATGAATTTATGCAATTTTTTTTTACAGATTCGACTTCTTATGCTTCCAAACAAGAAGCAAAAACACAAGACTAAAATTCGATCCGGGGAAAGCCCCCAATTCATGGAAAGCTTCCTATTGCATCGCGTTAATCCAGAAGAAGTGAATTCAATGGGACTGCGCATCCGTTTGTACGGCTGTGAACGGATGCGAAAAGAACGCCTTATTGGTGAAGCAGTTGTCAGCTTTGCTGCAATTGATCTCGAATTGGAGACCAATCTGTGGCTTCCTCTCGAACCGAGGAATACATCATCGGTATACTGTTTTTGAATACGTTTGCGTATCGAAATTCTATATAACTTTTTTTTCCTTTCTTTTTAAGATTATTGGATCATCCAGTGATCTATTAAGTTTAGCAAGATCCGATAGTGCCGGCTCAACCACTTCAATGCAACATGGAGGTGTACCAGAGCTACTTTTAGGCTTAGCATATAATGGCACCACAGGCCGATTAACAGTAGAAATTGTGAAAGGCAGCCATTTTCGTAGTTTATCAATGAACAAAGCGCCTGACACTTATGTTAAGTTGTGCCTGGTTAGCAGTATTGGCCAAGAAATATCTAGAGCGAAAACATCAACAAGACGTGGCCAACCAAATCCATTGTTCAAGGAAACTTTTGTTTTTCAGGTAAATTAAACAAACTCCATCATCTCAACCGTTGGCTGCCGAAGTTGCTTTAAATTTTCTCTTGTAGATTGATAAAGAAATGTTTCCATTAGAAATTGGTGGATGAATCGTTTGTCTCACCAAAATTGTGTCACGCTTTAATTCAGTACCTTACTTTATTGAGTTTTCGGAAACGACAAATGCGAAGTATGAACTAGCCCTTCAGAAAAGTTGTTAATGATTGTATATATTGACACCACTTACCAAAAATAAATAAAAAGATAAATATATATATATTTTATTTTCGTAGTAAACTCGTTACATTTTGGTAAGGTTTGTGAATGCACAGCTTGCCACTGAGATTTGATATTTAGGTTTTTATCTTACAGCTGAAATATAATTTTAGTATATATATTAATTGGACATCTTTTTCTTATAAATAACATTTGAAGGAAAACTACGTGCAAATCTTCATTTAAAAGCTCACCAAATATAAATTACGTTTCACATGACTTTGGTTTGATTTACGTACCTATCATGTTTCATGAACTGTTGGCAATTTTTTTCGTCAGTGATTTGCGAAGTATTAAGAATTTATTGTGAGGTATAGGTTCCAAGTCATTAAGAGTTCTCACCTTCATTACTTTCAGTACGATTCGGTATGGACAGGTGAAAATTATTGCATAACGTATTTTCTTCGAAATTCTTTTCGATTTCTCGAAACAGAGATACATATTATGTATATCCATATTATACAGAATCACGTTCTTCTACTGAATTCTACTTTCTCTATGACATTTTGTTGGATGACCTCCAGAGGGAAATGTCACCATGAACGCTTATCCCGTGGGATGAAGCAAATTTCTAATATTGTTTTTACGTATAGGAAAAATCTTTCATCACCAAATTTAATTCAATTTTCTTTTCAGGTGGCATTATTCCAGCTAAATGATGTTACTCTAATGGTGTCTGTATATGCAAAACGCAACATGAAACGCAACGAAATGGTCGGTTGGTTTAGCCTGGGTCTAAACTCATCCGGACCAGAAGAAGTGGCTCACTGGTGTGATGTCAGAGAAATGGCCAAAGGAGAATTACTCGCTCGATGGCATGTTTTAGTGGATTCCTGATTCGAATAGCTAGGGCTCCCATCTCGTCGTGGGAGCGGCATTAGCCTTTTGGGATTTGCATCTAAGGACAAAGCTAAATCGAAGAAATTATCAAAAGATGGAGCTGATTCCGTCGCAGTTGATATCGAGCAGGGGTATGAGCTCAATTTCGTTTAGCCATCCATCTAAATAAAATCGTACAAGCGAGGTACAAATACTTGAAAGTCTTGTCAAATCAAAATCAAAGTTTTAATTTTTTTCCAGCTCACTTTCTTTTGTTTGTGTTGTCCTAAGCTTTTAAATTCTATCTTTATTATATAGATGTAACATTCTTCTCATCTTAAAACCTTGGGATAGTTGTTATCGCACACATAAACAAAAACCAAAAACTGAATGCACGCAGTAGTTTTTTTTTAGTTTGGTCTTGTCATATATTTTTTAAGAGCATGCGAATCAGAAAAAAAAAGGAAATGAAAAATATCAATATTTTATACTTAAAAAGTAAAAGTAAGTACCAAAGAGAAAAGAACAAAACTAAAACATAAAAATATTTATATGTATACAAACACAAAATTTAGATAAACAAATTATAAAAATATATAATATATATTAACATACGTATTTGTGATAAATAAAATTTAACCTTAACTCAAATAGAAAATTAATAAATAAAACAAAACTATTGAGGAAAGCCAATTTAAAAGAAAAATCCAACTGTGGACTCTATACTCACTCAACACACACACTTTTTAGGATATAAAACAATTTTTGAAATTTTCTAATTGTATCTCACTACATAACTGAGAAAAGAATTTGGATTGGTTCAGAGTCTTCTTTTTCTGAACCGAAAGCGTGAAGTTGTGACATTTGAAATATGAAACACTAAAAGGCAAAACATGTTACTTATTCATACTTTTATTGAAGGAATTTTAAACATTCACTTTATATGTTTTTTTTTTTTTTAATTTTAATAAAGACAAAATTTAAATTTCTAAATTATGTTCTAAAATCATTTAGGGCCAGTTGTACAATTGGTTCAAGTTTTAACCACGATTGTACAACTGGCCCTTATTGTAAAATGTTTTATGTTAAAACAAAATCATTTCATAAACACTGTTTGAATTGTAATTTATGAGTTTTATTTTTGTGTTTAATTTGAAAAAGTTACATACATATATTCGATGGGATTTTCTTGGACTGTTTAAGTCCCTTCCTGACTTATAGCTATTTAAGAATTTTTTTTTGATTTCCTAATTTTCGTTTCTTAAATGTTTTTTTTGTAAACAGAATTAAAAACAAAATTTAAAACCACTAATCTTTGAATAACAAGATTGCAATAAAAAAAATCTAATAATGGCATCCTATGGAATAAAAAAAATAATAGAACTTTGTGTTTATAAGACTTCACTCATTTTGCGTCAAACTTCTGGATCCCAAAAATTGTACATAAATTTTAAACAGGACTGTCATGGGTGCATAACCTAAATTACAAAACATAAAAAAAAATTGTTTTTGTCCCACATCCTCTATTTACACGTATAAACGGAAAGGAAAATAAACAATTTTTGCTTGGCCCGGAAAGATGAATACCTTTTGAACAATGACCATTTTATGTTCACACCAAAATGTTCATTGTTTTTTCAACAAATGGGTTAATCTCCTTTTTCGCATTAGAAAAAATCATCCCTACCGTTTTAATGTTGATGGTATTATCGTTTTTGTTTTCCATACAAGTGCAACGGAACTCTTTGCTATAAAATATTAGTTGAATAAAAAGTTGCAGAATACTTATTCTCTTCTATTTTTATTTTTATTTTTCTCGGATTTTCGTGGCTCCGTAGTGAATCTTTAATATTTTACTTAATCTAATAATACTCCAAAAATATTTTTTCGAAACTCAAAACTCAAACTAGAACCAAGTTACAGCAGATAGGTGTTAACGTCATGACCACAGCTATTGAAATTGATAAGGTTGGCGCAAGACAAGAAGGTTTTGGATCGAGGTCTAAATCCTTTTATTTTGATTGTGAACATTCTCTAACAATAGCAATAATATTTTTTTAATTTTTGTTCGGCACAGACTTTGAAAAAAAATTGTATTATCTTAAAGTTAAATTAAAACATGTAATTTATAACAATTCTGGAACAATAGTTAACCCAAAAAAGTTTATCCCTTCTCTGATCTGATGGCAGATAGACCTATACCTTAACCAAAACGGTGACGTTTTCACTTTCTTTCACTTTCGTTTATTTTAAACCAATAAAAATCAATTTCAAACCAAATTATTTTCCAAGTAATATAGCAATTACGGTACTTTTTTGATACTCAAACAATTAACAACTTCATTAAGAAGTCTTCATATGATTTACTCTAGAGTTAAAATATTAGTTCTTATAGGAATAAATGCTTTCTGACTGATAAAAAATCAATTTGTTCACTATCTGAGAAATAAGAATTAACTTATTGTTTAACAGACGATTGCAAAATTGACCTTAAAACGTATTATTTTAAGTACATTTACAATAGTAGATGATAATTCAAATTATTACCATTAAGTTTGGTTGTTGTGCTTATTGCGTGTTAAATTTGACTCTACAGAAAATCACTGAGTTGCAAAAGGCTGACAAAAACGCGGCTTTTATAATATCAACAGGCAAGAGACTTTATGTAAGTAAATTCCATGTTTTGTAAATGTTCATTAGATGCACACGATTGTACATATACATAATTTGAATTATCATATTATATGAATATAAATAAGAGGGTTTCCAATATCAATCAAAAGGATATCATAACCAAATTTTCCATTTTTAATTTCTTATCATCCTCTATGATTGAAATGAAAATTTAGTATTTAAAAATATAGTTTTTTTTTTAATATAAAAATAAAATATCTTATTATAGAAACCATTTGAAGTATATTTATATAAAATTATACATTGTACAATACATATACATATTGATGTTTATTAATGTATTTATTTGCTATAAATATGTATAAAGTTACTATAAACAGCAAAACGTTTATTTGTTACAAATTTAACACATGTTTAATACATTTCAATGTCACCTACAATGTATGTATGCTATTTTTAAAAATGTACTAAATCTCTGCCATTTTTGTATTGGTTTTAAATGCAACAGGTGTTGCACGACAATAGTTAGAAAAGGAGTAGAAAGATAGGAAAGAATTGTTTTAGTACAATGGAAAGAGAGTTAGTTGATTTTTATTTGCCATTGGGCACATTTGTTAGTATGATCAAACATAAAGCACACTAATCGAAATGTTTCCCTTAATTTTTCGAATCAATAATGAAAATAAGTAATTTCAACTTAATTCAGCTCTAATAAATTTGTCACTGGCATTTGTAAAAACTACACGGCAAAGCAGTATAATTTTCAAGTTTTTTATTGAAATTGTTAAGTTTTATTTCGTTTGCTGCCACTTCTTTTTCAATAAAATATTTGCGACCAAAGTAAAGCTTTGAAAAGTCTATGCAACTACGAGATTTTTTTTTCTCATAAGAAAAAAACAGACTATAGTCAGTTCCAGAAAGCGATCCGAAGCACTTTTCGAGGCGAATTTGAATTTTCCTATTAAGAAAAGAATAGGAATATTTAAATCCCCAACTAAAAGCGCGGCGGATCGCTTTCTGGAATTGGCTAGCAGATTTTTGTCAAAATAATTCGCATAACTTTTTGATTTTGTTATTGGTTTTATTAAGTATATAGAAAGAAGATGTAGGTTCCCCACCATATTTGCACCCCAATATTCCAAAGAAGACTGTTCTGACCTCATATACAGGAGTATCAGCTTGTAACAAATTTCGTCAACTTAATTTTGAGCAGACGCAGATATCGTAAATTTTATCAGCTTCCTTTTGTGCATATAAATGACGGTGAAACTCCCATTTAGCGGTATCATGACTCTGAGTTCTTGCAAAGCTTAGGTAAGGTATACAAGAAACAAGATGGTGTTTCGAGTTATGAGGTGCATGAATACAAAATGATGCCGAATTTAATTAAACACGTAAAACACTTGTCGCAAATTTTGTTTCATCAATGATTTGAACAGAGGAACTAACAGAACTATCACCACTCGACGTATGTTCGTATTATAAAATTTTATAAAACCATATTGTCAAAATTTCATATTAATTTATGTTTTTACGACATATTTTTATTAAGTCAAAATATGCGGTTATTTTAATAATATCCGCATTCTAACGGTTTAGGTAACTATATATCATAGAATAAAGAATTACATAGAAAGTTCACCGAATTGGTTCGTTCCCCTCTCCAATTTGTGCCACTCATATTATTTAAACCATAACAAAAATTTTAAAGTTTTCAATTTTTCTAAATTTTAGGGTTTGAATGACAAAAGAAATTGAGGTTGTTTATATCTTGCCTAACTATCGCAGTGATTTGGTTTTGTTTTCGTTTGTATCAATTTGTATATCCTATAAAAAAAAAACATCCATGTATTTTGAATTCTTGTTTTTGTTTGTATGCAGTGTTTCGCAATGTCACAAGTTTATCATCAGTCACGCTACTTATATATATTTATATAAATTTTATTTTTGTAAAAAAAAAAATTGGAAAATATAAGCTATTGACTTATATTCAGCAAATTTGTGCTGATTTTTTTTGGAAGAAAAGATATATCAATGCACTTTGGCATTGATCCTTTAATAATTGTAATGTTATTTATCTTAAATGCTATTTAACATATAAAAAAAATACAAATAATAAATTTTATATACCTAATTAAAAATAAAGAAATACATATATAATATCTAGTTAACTTATTTTTTTTACTGAATTTTATTTCATAGCAATAAAAAAAATTATAAATGTTTTTAAATAAAAAAAAAAATGTTGTGTATTATTATTAAATTTAAAAAGTATTATTTAAGAAAATTTCATATTAATGTTTATGTGTATATATAATAAGACTACCTTTTTATACGAATGATGGTACCTCTAATTTGTTTACAAGTGATATGATAGACATAATGATAAAAATTAATAAGTTATTCCAATTTGCTAAAAAATAAAACTACTTTATAAAAACAAATAAAATTAAATGGAAGGTATGGATAGGAGATCCAAAAGCTTTTAAAATATAATTCATCTTGCAACATTGTACCTAAGTATCAAGATTTATTGAAAACAAAACAAAGCGCACAAATGTTTTAAATATAAAATTAATTAAAAAAATAACTTTTTGTTCAGTATATTAAAAAAAAAATATATATAAATAAACAATGTGTATCCCTGTTTGTATATTTTTTGATAAAAATTTAGGTTTATTTTGAACTATATCTCTTAATTAAGTTGTTTTACTATGCTGTTTAATAACAAAAAAAAATACATACATATTTTAATACATATTTTTATTTATCAATTTATTCAAAACATAAATATAAAATTTTCTATTTACAAAATATTTATAAAAACAACATACAAAGTTATTACGATAAAAAAATGCTCATAAAAAACAACATAAATATTGTTAAACATAAAGCGGTATCAATATATTTAACTTTAAAACTATCTGAACTCCTAACACTACCTACATATATCTTCGATGTTGTTACAAATATGTATGTTTTAATTACGTTCAAACTAAAATTTTAATTGTAATCAAAATAAATTATTTTGTAAATTTTTTTTAAATATAATTGGGCATATTCATAGTTGTTTTTAAACTACAGTTTTGCCTGGGTTTAAGCAATTTAATTCAAATAGTATAAACTCGAGTTTTTCCTATAACAGCTTAACCAGTATCTATGATATGCCCCTATATGTTTATTGTTAAAAATAAAATTTAAATACATATTTTTCTCTCACTCAGCTATAAATAAATGTGTTAAGTAAATAAATATCATTTAAAGTGTTAACAATAACAAAAAAAAAAAAAAACGAAGAAAATCGTTTTTATTTATATTACATAGACTGAGAATCAGCCTTTAGTAATGGAGAAGAGGGTTAAATGGAAACAAACAATATTAAAAAAATAATATCTAGGTTACATGGAAAGTATTCCGAAAGATAGAGAATAATTTTAATTGAATATTATAATTAACACTTATTTATTAAGATTTTTTAATCGATGTTACTATGTTGTAACAGTGCTTATTGAAAACTAGAAAATAAGATTACATAATTTAGGTACGTACCTAGTTTTAATGATTTTCAAAAAAAGCTTTAAACACTTAATTTTTACATTAATATTTAATTATCTACTATTATCTATTTTAAGATATAAATCGAGCTTTGATGATCCTTTTGGTGCATACTTTGAATTTATTTTCAATTTTCAATAAATAGCTAATTTTTATAACATTTATCAAATTTATGAACAAAACCACGTTAGAACGTAAACAAGCACAAGAGAATTTTATATTGGTAATTTAATTGAAATTGAATTAGCATTGGCTTATCTTATTTTTTATTATATTAGTTAACCAAAAGTGAAGCTATATTTTTGAAATATCTCATGTGTAATTTGACGATCAGTTTTTTAAGAGAGAAGGAAAAATCAAATGCTATTTTTTGAAAAAGCCCCGTTGATACTTCATGTTAAATTTTTAATTGTCAAAGTCTTATCTTTTTGTATAAAAAACGTGTTTTTAGTTAAAAAAAAACATATGTATAACCAACATTGACATTAACGTATATACATAATATATAATATGCATACATATATACAAACAAATTGGAATGATTTAAACAACTGGATATGATTCTGTTTTTTTTTTATGTTTTTCACATTCTGGGCATCAAAGCTCAAACGGTCGAATAATTTATAAGAAATCTGGTCTGACTCAAGCAAAACATATTTGTTTTTTGTCATTTTGTAAAAACATATTAACCACGAAACACGTAGATTTTGAAATCAAATTTTATAAAAATGCCACAAATACCACAATTTTATTAAAAAAATCCCACGCCAAGGTTATAAATGAGCATATTTCATGCTCTTTCAAATTGCAAACAAATATTCCTGCATACTTTTACTGCTAATTTATTTATTACACCTACATATATACACATCTGCTTCTTTTCTATTGTATAAAGTAAACAAAATTGTGGCATATTCATAGTTGTTTTTGAACTCCGGTTTTTCTTAGACTGTGTTTAAACAATGTAATTTTTCTTAAAAAACAACTTAAACATTGTCTATGAATATGCCTCATTAAGTTTAGTGAGTAAGAATTGTCATAAATTCGATTCGATACTCGATCAATATATTATTTAAGAGGTACATGCATACATATAGCTTGCTTTACTCGAAGGTTAATTTATTGACGTATAGCTTTATCACTGATGCTCATATCTTCGTCCAGCCCTCGGCTGTCGAATCTCGATTTTTGTGTTTGCCAATCCAATAACCAAGTTAAACACGTTTTTATACCCAGGGCTCTCTATTACTCAAACTATTACATTCGCTGTCAAAACAAACGGCTATACTCTCATAATTTTGTATAGTCGCCTTTTTAACACTTTACAGGAGTAGATAATATTTTTTTTTCTATGGATTTCGGTAGTCCTTCAATTATGTAGATTGTGTTGCCAGAACCATGACATCAAATAAATCCAAAATAATAACTTTTGTAATGAATTCCGACGATCAGGACATACATATGTATGTATATTTCTGATGAACTGAACTAGTTAAAATCCGCATTACATAATATTAAAATAAGTAAATAAAAATCCAGTATTGCACTTGAAACGCTGCTGCTGATGCGACTGTTGTACTTCGTGCAGTAACACCACCCACCATCAGCATTTGATTAGTTTGGATCCATCAACGTTTAAAAATATTACATTTTAATTACTTCATCCAGGTATTTATTTAATATTTTGGTATGGTCAATGTATTTTGACATTTCCATTGCCAATTCCATTACTTTGGCGCCCTGGATATACTATGATCTTTTCTTTTTTTTTTTGCAAATCAAAATTATTTAATAAATAAAATTTCCTAAGCTTATATTTCAAAGCCTGCTAATTCACTGTGCACAATTCACTGTGGATCACAATTCACTGTGGAACACAATTCACTGTGGTCTTTTTTCGAACACAGCTAATTTACTTCGCATTTGACAAAATTAGCATTTATGTTAATTTACATCTCAAATAGATGATTTTTTTTTTGTATTTTCTTACATCTCAAATAGATATATGAAACTTTGAGAAACTAATAAAAAAATTAATCAAAATTAATATCTTTTTTAACACTTGGCCATGTTTAAATTCTATCAATACAATCGGAACCGAAATCTTTTTATTTTGTTTTTTTTTTCAGTGAATTGTCCATCACAGTGAATTGCCTCATAGTGAATTGTACACAGTAAATTATTGTCCCCACAGTGAATTGTGTTCCACAGTGAATTGTCCATACAGTGAATCGTTCACAGTGAATTGTGCACAAATAATTGAGCACAGTGAATTAGCCTAGACCCCTTATATTTATATTTAATTTATTAATTATATTTAAAAATAAAAATTATCTTCATTTTTATAACTGATCGACTTTCCAAGTTTATTCCTTTTTCTTAAAGTTAAAATTTAATTTAACTGATAAAGTAGTTTTTGAAACTATAAATGTTAAGTAATTTGTATCGTACAATGTTAAATTTTGCAATAGAAGTTCGAATTTTGTTTTTTGTACCTTACGTCTGCTTAAAATATTCCAAAATCAACTTTTTAACCTTCCTATAAGATATTGTTTTTTCTTAGCATAAAAATAAATGTGCAATTCGACGATTATAAATAAAAATATTTAAGTATATATATGTGAATAAAATGGTATCCTCATTGCAAAACTTAATTCATAAATTTTATAAAAAAAAAACATAAATATTAGTTTAGCCTTTTCCAAATCCGATGTGTCTTTAAATTAATAAATTACATTACACATTATAAGTTACTTAAAACATAAGAAATATTAATAAATCAATTAAATATAAAATAGAAAAACTTCAATATATCTTGATCTTTTTGTCAACCTAATTTTGCACATAAAATCCAATTATTATTATTATTATCATTATATTAATATAAAAACAATTCACAAATTTCGAAATCGTAAATCTTATTAAAATAAAAATAGTATTATATACATTTGTTTTTATTAAACTCAATGCGGAAATATTAAATCTTACATTAAATTAATACATACTAGAATTTATAACACAATTATTAAATAAATAAAAAAAAAAACATTAAAGTATAGTTAGAAATAAAAATGAAGACAACAGTTCTATAGCATTTTAAAAGCTCTTTTTTATATAAAATATACATACATAATAATATAAAAAAATCAAACCAAAAAAATAACAATAATAAATTCTGTGTAACATTTGCCAATAATAAAAAAAAAAAAACAAATAACATTTTAAGTATATAGACAAAAAGTTTTGTTTATTTTCTTCCTAGCACTAGCATTTATTGATTGCGACTTAAAGCTTTAAACAGTAGTCGGATACTTAATCTAAGTCCAAATCGAATAGTCAAACCAAATCGGGTAAGCCGTTAACAATTTATGGCCAAATTTGTTGCAAACCGTTAACACCAAATCTCGATTATGTGCATTCGTGGCTCAAAAACCTAAAATGCAGTTATATTAATAGCACTGCAAATACATATACGGATTTTTTTTAATGACGGTAATACCTACCAAGAGTGTCTTGCTATACCTTTTTGAAAAGCCAGAAATCTTATCTTTTATTTAATTTCTAAATTAAATTATTCTACTGAATGGTTATTGAAAAATTATTTTTTTTTGTTTTCAGTCAAAAAAAAGTTATGAATAGCTTAATTGAAACTTGCTTAGGGCCACTTGCAGGAAAACAAATGATAAATTTATAAAATCCAGGATTAAAAAGATATATATGTGTATTTTTTCGATTTTACGTTGCACGAATGAAAACACAGTTAACCAAAGATTAAAAAAATAAAAATAGGAACGTAACAGAAAACCTCCACAAAACAACAACAACATTTGCTACACACACTAATGCGAACCTCACCGATAGCAACTTCTTGTCGAATTCTATTTGACTGATGTAAGAAGTTATTCAGAGAAAAATGAGTGGATAAATATTTAAGATTTTGCAACGAGTTCATATTTTTGTCGATGGCTAGTGCCTATATGCATGGATAAATCGTTGGTTACAATGTCAAAAAAATTTCTTACAAGTGGGCCTTAGATATACAAGCCCTTAATCAATTTTTGTTTTCAAAATCTTACGTAATTAAGTACTATTTTTGTTTTCAAAATTAAATGTTCTAGATGATTTTTAGTCAAAAACAGAAAACCGGATGCTCAAGTGTCTTGTACAGACAAAAAAAATGTTTGAACATTTATTTTTTGTTATACATAAGTATACCGTATACGCTTTCATATTGATCTTGTAAAAGACTTTTATTTTGGCATTACAAACAGACATTTCTTTTTTTATTTATGTGTACCTATAGATTAATTAATTTTAATAATCACAGACTTTAAAACCTTAAACTTAAATAAGTATAGCTTGTTTATAAATATATTCGAAATCGTAATGCATAATGATATAAATTTTATGTGTTGAAAAATAAATGCGTATTGTGATTTTGTATTGCAAATATAGGTTATGCTTTTCACTTTGTTTACGTTTGTTTATGGTTTGTTTTCTAAGCAATACCAGCTCATCAGCAAAACCCAATTAGCCCGTATCGTGCTACGATTCAAAACTTAGAATCTTAACGGGTTTCCTCAGTGGTCACTGCAAAATTAAAAGACACCTAAACATCCTAGGTATATCCAGTAGTGCAACCTGCAGATTCTGTGACGACCATGAAGAAACGCCAAATCACCTTCTAGGAAAGTGTGGGGCGATAATGCACAAAAGAATAAAACACCTGGGAAGTTACCAGATAGAGGAGAGCGAATTACCCTATCTACAAGTACTCCAGATACTATCATTCCTTAAAGATATTAAGATAGAGGAAAAGCTGTAGAATGAGTCAATCATCCAGCCCTAGTAAAGGGGGCACAATAGATCTAAAGGTCGCAGTCCAGCACAACCCCTAAATTTATTTATTCATTCATTCATCGTGCTACGTTTTTATACTAAAGTTTATGTGACCTATTATTTTATATCGGCTATAGTAACGAAATATTTGATTTTTAAAGTAAGGTAAATGTACTTAGGTGGGAAGATGTTCTATGAGAGGATTTCTACGGATTCGCCATTCACATTTATAGCACTTTTTGCATTGTTGTCATGTAATGTGATATATGTTTCCTTTCCTGCACTTAATTGTGCAGTTTTTTGAATATCTTTTTTTGTCTTTCCTTGGTCTCTCTGAGGAGAACACGCGAAAGAACAAAAAATATTTTTTGTTACTATTACTTCGGAACTAGAAACTGTAAAGCACAGAGATACTTTCTTTGGCCAAACTGCACGAATGCGCAATATATTTTACCCACATGAATTTTCACTACTATTCTTCCTATATTGATGTAAATTGGTATACGTCCATCAAAATTCCTTTCCGATTGTTTTGATCGGTATATGCATGTGTAACGCTCGTATCTTTTTTTGGACGAAAAACAGTACTTTTTCCTCAAAAATTAAAAATAGCAGTACGTCTATAAAAAAAACAGTATTTTTCGCAGTAAATTTTTTTTTGATTTTTATATATTTTATTTCCTTAGATCATGAAATTTATTGCGTTCATTATTGAATTCCTTTGAGTTTTAGATGCCAATGACGAACCGCTGAATGTTTGCATTACTTTTAATGAGTAAAATCAGAGAACTTCATCTCATATATAAAAGTGGTATAAATTTCACCAAGAAATTTTTCATTGAGGAGCAAATTTTCTACTCGGAGATTAACAATGTAAAGATGGAAATATCCCACTGTCATTCACATTTGCTTACAAGCTCAAAAAACTGCTGATTTGAAGTTCTGTATATCTCAAAATAAAAGCAGTATTTTTGAAAAAAAAAAAAAAAAAAACAGTACGCAGTTTTACGCAGTTTTTGAGAGCAAAAAACAAAACAATACTGCGAAAAACAGTACAGATACGAGCGTTATGCATGTGAGAAGGTAAACTTGTTAAGAGTTTACCTTCTTTTGTTCTTTTTACTGTACTATGGCATTATAATTAAACTGATACACACTATGCTCCGTTAAACCATAGGGTCATTTAGGCCATTTCTTAAACCCATAATTATAAAAATCAAGAAATAACAGACGTATATAAATACATAGGTATGGTTTATCATATAGTTATACATAAAAACCAATTAAAATGTTTATCAATATTTTGAAATGTTTAATAGAGCAATTAATTATCTAACTGTACACGAATCGCTCTGTATAATTACACCTATTTTCATTATTTTTCAATATAAAAATGAAAATAAAAACCTATGTAGATATTTTAATTTTTGATTTCACAATTTTTATATGTAGTTTATTGAAATTAACAATGAAAGACGAAACGGATTACTTTTTGTTGAGACAAAAAAGATGTTTGAATATTATTGGTCATTCCTTAGATTCGAGCCAAATTAAAGAACCAATATTTAATAGAATTCGACAATGTTTAGTTGCAATTTTAGTGTTTACATCTTTATATCCAATGATTAACTATGCAATTTATAATAAAACTAACATTGATCTACTGACAGCAAGTTTGAGTCTAATATTTATTGGAATTCTCAACACTCTTAAAATATCAACGTTTATTGTTAATAAAAAACTATTTATAGAAATTATGGAACAATTGAAGGATATGTGGAAAAACAATGGTAAGAGATTTTTGTTAATTTTGTTAAAATATTGTATAATTTATTGATTACAACAATAACTTTCTTTTCTTTAATAAAAGGTAACACATTTGCTAAAAAAAAGTTACAAGAAATTAATGCCATTTCGGACCGCATGACCAATTCATATTTCTATGTTATGATTTTTTCATCCGTATATTTTATTATTTCACCACTGGTAAAATTGGCTTGGGCTTTAATCACACAACAACCATTTATACGGCAATGGATTATGCCAATGAAGTAAGATTCTTTAACTATGCAATTAAAGCTGTTTTTATAATTTTTAAATTGATATTAGACGAGTTTATATTTCAAGTGCTCACCTCAGCAAGCAAATCCAATAATTTTCAGGCTCAGTTTTTTGAAAGCAATATAGTAAAAAATTTCACTGAGAAATTTTGTTCAAATTTATATTAACCCCTGAAAAGAAATCGCAATTTTTCTTTTTTTTTTTCTTTTCATCACTGTACTATTTATAAAACTAACGTCCTAAAATGATTTAAAGAGCACATAAGAGACCCTGTCCAAAGAAAGAAAGTTTAGTTATTTATTAGATACCAAAAGCTATAGAAGAAGTAAGTAAAAACTTTTTGAACTTTTCTTCACATTTCTACATCTACAGAGTATTTCAGCATAGATAAATAACAAAAAATATAGTAGGATATTGTCAGTTCATGTTGCTTTTATTTACAAGGTGGTCCGCTATTATTCACCCTATCGGACGATCCTTAAACTCTTGCAAACGGCGGCAACTGTCAGTTTATTTTTTTAGGCAATACGTGGAATGCTGCTCTTTTCAAGACCACAAACTGCTTTTAATTTTTTTTTTCACGGAATAATTCTTCAGTGATTTTGATGCAAAAATCAACATGCATTGCGTCGCAGACTTTCAAGCTGCCCTACCCAATTGTTCAAATACTTAAGCGCACATTACACGGTTAGCCAAACGACGCACGTCAGTCATCGTACACATATAATCTGTCATCATGCTAAATTAAAAGTGTTTTGATTTTTTGATTGACCGTGTACGGTTCCTTAAAGGCAGTAGGCGCGTCCTACTAACAAAAATCTCACTGAGATCTCAATGTCAGTTTGACGGAAACAGAATCCTTTTGTGGGACTGAGTGGGACACATTTCTCGGTGCAAACATATCAAAAAGTAAAACAAAAAACAACATCAAACAAATATTTTGTTATTTATCATTTGAAAGTGTATTTATTTCAAGTTTCTATTTTTGTATTTTTAATAGTTTTTTTTTTGTTAGTTTTCTATATTTCAATAAAAATGCTAAATAATAAGCTCGTTTTATCTTTGTTTAAAGTACACCAATAATTTTCAAAAGTCAGAATACATCTGTTTAGAGCGAGAAAAAGAAATTGAGAAATCGAATCCAACAAATTTTAGTCTCAGTGATCTCCGGAAAAAATCTCAATCCTCAGGTGAGATTTTGTGTCCCACTTAAAAAATCTCTGAGCCCTCAGAGATTTTTGTTAGTAGGACACGCCTATTACGTGACTGATGAGCTTGCGTTACTATAGCCATTTTGAACAATGATCCCTGGCTCGCCTTATGAGCCGTTTTAGGGATTCAAACTGACTATCAAAGATCACACAGGCTCCAGAATCTGATAAAAGAAATTCTCGACAAGTGTGCAATAATTATAGCGTTCAAAGTTTTCTCCAAAACAATTTAAATAAAATACAGTAAAACTAGCCCAAATTGTCATCATTCATTAACAATGGCGGCAACTATTTGAATATATACCATCTTCCAAAAATAATAGATAATCGGAAAGTGCTTTAAGGAAACCTCTTGATATAAACAAGACTTTTAAATCGAGTTTTGTATTAAACCGGTTACATCCAAAAAATCTTTTTAAATGTAGTGATTAAAAATTAAAAATACCGCACCTTTTGGTGTAATAAAAAGACATCTACCTTGACCCTGAGATGTGAAGTTGTTTTTGACTTTAAAACGAACGAAAAATACGTACAACTCGTAAAATAGTTTATAAGATACTGGACCATTAAGAAAATATTGCAAGTACTTAGTTTACGTTATTCACAATGGACTATAAAAGACTAACGAGATCGAAATAAAACAAAACCTATACAAGGTGACCCGCCAAAACCAAAAATATTGTATCTAAAAGTATTCCCATCAATCCAAATCCAATAAAGCATGTGGATGTGATTACATAAATTAACAAAAAAAAACGTAAAAAGTGTGTTCCCCAAGCGGGTATGCCCTTTTATAATTGTCTAACAGTACTCTATATAAAAAAGAGAGCAGTAAATTTAGAATATAATGACGGACAACGAGGACCTTAATTTATTTTCAGCAAAACACAATCCAAAATTTTATATTTTGTTTTTTGAATGGTAAAAAAAATTAAAAAAAAAAATATTTTGTGTCCCAATTTCTAAAGTATAGTTTTTTAGTTGTCTAAGATTTTAAATAGTGAAATTGTCCGCCTTTTCTGGCTGGATACTTCATTGCAACCATTTAATTTATTTATTATATCTTTTATATTAAAATAATTCCGAATAGATTTTTTTTCAGTACGGAGACATCACCAGGATATGAGTTTGCATTATTTTATCTGGCCAGTGTCAGTGTTCCAGCAGTCTTTAATTTGATAGCTATCGATGCATTGTTTGTGTCATTCACCGCAAATATTTGTGCTCATTTTGGTCTCTTGCAACGCTGCATCGAAACAAATGAATTTACCGAAACTGACATGAAGATCAATTCTAACATAAGCTCATTTGTTAAATACCATATAGAAATTCTTGACTTATCTACGAGAATTTGGTTGGCCTATAAGCCAATCATATTTGGACAATTTTTAATGACATCTTTGCAGGTGTGTGTTATTGTTTACCAAATAACAACGGTAAGGTATGATTTAATATTTTATTTTTTTCAACTTTAAAAATTTCGAATATTTTCTGTAATTTTTTTTAGAACATTGATAATGTAATAGTAATGACTACAAATATTTCTTTCTTATGCACTGTTATGATTCAATTGTTAATATATTGTTATGGTGGGGAAATTATCAAATTAGAGGTAGGTACATATCATACATATAAGTACCTATACAGGGTGATTGGTATAAGGTGCACCAAAAAGCTTGAGCGTGTAGGTGGAGTTAAGCCAAGAAAAAAAAACATATTGAAAGGGGGGGTCTATTTCCCCCGTTTAGGCGGGAGGGGCAATTTTCTAAAACATTGACTTAAATCAGAAAAAAAGTTATTTAAAAACAACGGTGAATGATACAAAGCCTTGTTATATTTTTTTGGAAAGCCAGAAAAATAATTTTCAAACTCAAAATTTTGAAAAAAAAAATTTCAAATTTCAATTTTTTTTCAAAATTTTATGTAATCAACTATTATTTTTATTTTCAAAATGCAATGCTCTTATTTATTTTAAGTCAAAAACAGAAAACCGGATGCCAAAATGTATCTTAGTTTTTGAGAAATTAAGAAAAACTAGAAGTATTTTTTTTCCAAGAAAAACACTTTTTTTTTGGTTTTCCCAAATTTGACCTGCTCAGGTCAATTATTAATTGTTGAATTATCCCTTTTTTATTTTTTATTACATACCATCCGATTTTAATCAAATAATAAAAAAAAAAACGAATTAACTTTTTACTTTACTTACTAGTTTTACTTTTATTTTTTTTTTTAATTTCTCAAAAACTAAGATACATTTTGACATCCCGTTTTGTGTTTTTGATTAAAAATTAATAAAAGCATTGAATTTTGAAAAATAAAAATAATGGTTAATTACATAAAATTTTGAAAAAAATTAGTTTATTTTAGGTTTTTTTCAAAATTTTGAGTTTGAAAATTAATTTTTTTAAAACTAGTTACTTTAACAACTTATTTTAAAAATTAAATAAAAGAGTAGTTTTTTGACTTTCCAAAAAAATATAACAGGGCTTTGTATCATTCACCGTTGTTTTTAAATATTTTTTTATCTGATTTAAGTCAATGTTTTAGAAAATTGACCCTTCCGCCTAAACGGGGGGAAATAGACCCCCCTTCCATACGATTTTTTTCTTGTCTTAACTCCACCTACACGCTCAAGCTTTTTGGTGCACCTTATACCAATCACCCTGTATAGTCCAGTCAACGAACTGATTCTAGGTGAAAAAATCGAGGGCAGAAAAACTAAATATGCAGCTTTGTTTGGACTAGCGAAGAGGTAAACATACTTAAAGTCCCCGATTCTAGGTTGGCCGCAAAGGGGTGAGGGGGGGGGCTTTAAATCTTATGACTAACAAATCCTTGATCCTACAAAAAAAAATATTAAGTAAGCTTAAGAAAATCGCTAATATGTGAACAAAAATTCAACAAAAAATCGATTTTGATTATTTTTGCTGAATTTTTGTTCACATATTAGCGATCTTCTCAAGCTTATATCTCGGAAACTATTGAAGATACAAAAAAAAAATATACAAACACTTTTTGTAGGAAATTTTGTCAGCTTTAATTTTTTACTTAATAGTTTTTTGTAGGATCAAGGGTTTGTGAGTTTTAAGCGAAAGGGAAATTTAAAGCCCCCGCACCCCTTTGCGGCCAACCTAGAATTGGGGACTATTAGTATGTTTACCTCCTCGCTAGTCCTAACAAAGCCGCATACTTAATTTTCCTGCCCTCGATTTTTCCACCTAGACCCCTTTTTTAGCATTTGTTGACTGGGGCTAATAATTAAGAAAAATTATTATTTATTCCTTAATTTACAATCCAGGGTTTGAAGGTAGCAACTTCAGTTCAACTTTCTAAATGGTATCGATTAGATCCGAAATATCAAAAAATGATGTGTTTATTTATGTTGCGTTCACAGAGAGCAATTATTTTGCGGTCAGGATTTTACGATGCATCTTTGGCAAGTTTTATGATGGTTAGTCCTGTACTAAATATTATCGTAGCTATTGTTCATTTTAATTATATATTATATAAATATATTTATGTTTCTTTTCAGATAATAAAAGCGGCTAGCTCTTATATTACACTTATACAATCCCTAGAATGATGCTCTTCATTTTAGTTGTATTTTGGCTAAGTTCAAAGTCAAACTTTATTGAATCTATAAAATGTGTTTAACTTTCTAATTCTGAGAAATAAATAAAAGTATAACATTGTGAATTTATTTTTTAATTGTTTGCTAAAAAAAATAAAAATAAATTTTTTTGTTTCTTAAAATGTTGACTATTCGATTTTTACTTGCTCAAAGGGCAAGTATTGGTTTTGTGTAAAAAAAATCGAATTTTAACCAAACCTGACATTACGATAATAGAGAAGTCCAAAAAAGTAGCTTTTGTCATGTACGGATATGTTCGGTTGTTTTTACACCGAGCTTAAGCCTAAACTCTTGGACGGATTTCCTTCAAATTTCGTGTGTAGTATTTTTTGGTGATTTCTTAGATGAAAAATTCTAGTTTAGTTTTAGTTTTAAAAAATTTCAAAATGAATAAATATATTTGAAGCGTTTTTAATATAACTGCATTTTATGTTTTTGGCTCAAAATACTCATAACGGAGATTTGGTATTAAAGATTTTTTTATAATTTAAATATAACTTGAAAACGGCTGAACCGGTAATATTTAAATTCGGTATGGAATTTAAGCTAGACATTTAACACAAGATGGCACTCAGTTTTTTCTTTTGCTAAACAACCGTTTGATAATAATTACAACTTAAGCTCACGTTTAGGCCATTTTTGATATTTTTCACTATTATTAAAAATTTCATAAATTAAAATTTTTGCAGTCCCATAGTTTGCAACAAGAGCAATTTCGTTAGACCCAGTGGTGTTTTTTTTTTTTTTTTTTTAAATTTGACGAACAACTTTGAAAACATTGAACAAAACAACTTAGTCAAACATTTAATCAAAGATGTGTATGTATGTGCTTTCGTTGATTTTTGATATATTTTTTCTATTTTAAGTCAATTTCTAAGAAAATTGCTCTTTTCACATAAAAGCGTAGAAATATGACAATCCTCGCGTCCTCGCCTTGTACGATTATGCGATTCACTCTGTATAAAGAGTTTACCAATAGGTGTTAATATTAACAGATGTTGTTTTGGTTGCGTTTGTCAAATCTGTTGTAATGCTGAATCACAAAGCCAGGTTATACGTTTGAAGAGTTTGTCTAAATGACTAAAAAATAAAATAAAATGCATGATTGAGTCTCATGAATTTGCTCTTAAAACATAAAAATGGGACTAAAAACATTTATAATGTATTATACAGGGTGATTGGTATAAGGTGCACCAAAAAGCTTGAGCGTGTAGGAGGAGTTAAGACAAGAAAATAATCGTATGGGAGGGGTTTTTTTCCCCCCCCGTTTAGGCGGGAGGGGCAATTTTCTAAAACATTGACTTAAATCAGAAAAAAAATTATTTAAAAACAACGGTGAATGATATAAAGCCTTTTTATATTTTTTTGGAAAGCCAGAAAACTACTCTTTTATTTAATTTTTAAATTAAGTTGTTTAAGAAAACAGTTTTAAAAAAAATAGTTTTCAAACTCAAAATTTTGAAAAAAAAAACTAAAAAAAAAATGTTTAAACTAATTTTTTTCAAAATTTTATGTAATTAACTATTATTTTTATTTTCAAAATTCAATGCTCTTACTAATTTTTAGTCAAAAACAGAAAACCGAATGCCATAATGTATCTTAGTATTTGAGAAAAAAAATTAAAAGTAAAACTAGTAAAGTAAAAAGTTAATTCGTTTTTTTATTATTTGATTAAAATCGGATGGTATGTAATAAAAAAGGGATAATTCCCTTATTAATAATTAATTATTAAAATGGGAAAACAAAAAAAAAATTGTTTTTCTTGGAAAAAAAAACTTCTAGTTTTTCTTAATTTCTCAAAAACTAAGATACATTTTGGCATCCGGGTTTCTGTTTTTGACTAAAAATTAATAAGAGAATTGAATTTTGAAAATAAAAATAATAGTCGAATTAAAATTTATTTAGTGGAGTATTTATGAATGAAATTCAATATTAAAGGTTTTGTGGCCTTTACTCCAAAAGCATTGCGTTTCGCCCTAGTTTGATGGTGGGCTCATCAGCTAGATGACATCAAACCCAATCTAGTACGCAACAATTGTCGATGATTACCGACTGATTTATAAAATTTACAGAGAAAACTCCCTGTGAATTATATTATTCTAAAGAACTTTGATTAAAGTTAGACATTAGAAATTATGATGTTATGCTCGTGGCCAAGCGAAGTTATAAGAATAAAATAAAAACAATAAAAAGACTAAAAATAGTCGAATTAAAATTTATTTAGTGGAGTATTTATGAATGAAATTCAATATTAAAGGTTTTGTGGCCTTTACTCCAAAAGCATTGCGTTTCGCCCTAGTTTGATGGTGGGCTCATCAGCTAGATGAGTAGTTTTCTGGCTTTCCAAAAAAATATAAAAAGGCTTTGTATCATTCACCGTTGTTTTTAAATAATTTTTTTTTCTGATTTAAGTCAATGTTTTAGAAAATTGCCCCTCCCGCCTAAACGGGGGGAAATAAACCCCCCTCCCATACGATTATTTTCTTGTCTTAACTCCAGCTACACGCTCAAGCTTTTTAGTGCATCTTATACCAATCACCTTGTATAGTTAGCAGGTACAGTAGATGACGGATATTAGAAAGTCTGATATAAGAAAAACATGCTTATAAGACAGAAATTCCATAAAATGTGCATGGTGCACATTCCTATAAAGATAAGTGTGAAATTTAGCTCATATAAGAAAACACTGAAATAAGAACCTTATTCTGATACAAAATCGGGTGTACTTCATAGAAAATTATACGTTTATAAGAAAGTTTCCATTGTTAACATCCAAATGATGCTCCAAAATAGTCTCCGTCTTACTTTCACAAAATGTCTGAACCATTTTGATCTTTTGTGTTAAGAATTTTGTAAAAAGAAAATTTTCGTTCCTACATGCTTTTTGATAGAAGACATTTTTGTTTAAATTTTTATTTGCATAATATATAAGAAATTTTCTTTCTTATAAGCATTTTGAAATATGGTAACGACTGAACCGATTTCACTTAAATTTATAAATTTTTTAGAAGATACAGTTGTTGGTTGAATAACTATTTAATTATATATATATATAGCTAAGTACTTAGGCCATATTGAAGCAACCAATATTATAATGCATTTTTAATTCGTATTGAAAATAATGAACATTTTTAAATTAGCGAGGAATTACTGTACCTACATATACGTACATATGCCGAAGGTAATTATAGATTATATTTCAGTATAAAAAGTAGTTGTAATCTTCCATTACATCATTTGATATAACTGCAATCAAATCAATCAAATATTCCTTTATAACAATATTTTGTATTGGCAAAATAGTTATTAAATACCCAAGAAGGGTTATTATTAAAATCTAAAGTCATCACATTCAAGAAGTATGTAATTAATTCCATTACTGCTGTCATAGCTAACCAATATTGCATATAACGATTTTAAGTCCATCAAGCATATATAAGAAAATCCTAGGCCAATATTTAATAGTTCATTCTTAACAAAATTCATCATATTCCACAATGCAGTCAGACACAAAAACATTTTTATATAGGCAAAGTAAATGTTTAACATTGATGGGACATTCATTAATTCAAAATGAAACAAAATGGCAACAGCTTTTTGTCACATTTTTAGTGGTATCAGCTCAATATCCAATGCTTAACTATGCAATTTATCATCGAGGTGATTTGGCATTAGCCACAGCTAGTATGAGTATTGACTTTACCAACATGTTGACTACAATCAAAATTGTAACGTTTCTTGTAAATAAAGCCAAGTTTTTAGAAATGATAAATGAATTTAAAACAATGTGGAAAAATAGTGAGTTATTTAATTTATTTAAATTTTTCAAATAATAATTATTAAATATGCAAAATATCCTTAGGTGACGAATTTGCTTCAAATTACATCAAACTGGCTAATATTAAGGCAGACCGTATGGTTAACTTCTATTTTTATTCAGTTTCTTTTACTGCAAGTTATTTTATGGTAGTTCCATTGATGAAAATAGCATGGGCAAATATTTTTAATTTTTCAATTGAGAGAGAACTGCCAATGGCCATGAGGTAAGTGTTTATTGATTGCAACGTCTGTATTCTGTAACCAGGTACATAAAAGCCTAAATCGATAACTGCCATCAAAACTTATAGTTTTCTTATAGGTTTTTGAAAACATTTGTTAAAAAAAAAACATTATTAAAAAAAAAAAATAAACTGTAATTTGTCTTTACAAACTAATATTTTACAAATAAGGAAAACAATGTAAAGATAAAATTCTACATATTATTAAATATTATACTCGTACTAATTAATCATTATTATTATTATTTACAGATTTTTCTTCGATGCAGAAAACTCACCAGGTTATGAATTTGCGTTTCTTTACACTGGTTTTATAACTGTCATAGTTGTAACACACGCAGTTGCTATCGATGGTCTCTTCATAGCATTTGCTATACATTTGCGTTCACATTTACAATTATTGCAATACTACATCGAAAACATATCATTGCTTATAAGAAGTGAAACAGCAATACAATTTGATATTTGTTCATATGTCAAATATCATACGAAAATTTTAAATCTAGCCGAAAAACTCTGTCAAACTTATAAGCCAATTATATTTGGGCAGTTTTTGATGACATCCCTGCAAGTTTGCGTTATTGTCTATCAGCTGGTAACGGTTAGTTTTTTTTTTTCCTTTCAAATTTAAATAATTTTTTTTTTAAATAAAATTGTTATTTATTGTTGAAGCATATGGATAATGTAATGGTTCTGGTGGTGTATGTTACTTTTTTGGTGTCCATAATGATTCAGTTACTGATTTATTGTTATGGTGGCGAAATCTTGAAGCTAGAAGTAAATATTTACAATTTATTATGAAATACTTTAGAGAAAACAACTTACATTACACACATCACATTTTTCTTTATTTCAGAGTTCTATGGTAGGAACCGCTGTTCAACTATGCAAATACTATCAACTGTCACCGAAGTATAGTAAAATGCTTTGTTTAATTCTTATGCGCTCTCAGAAGGAAATTATAATAAGAGCTGGATTTTATGTAGCATCATTGGAAAATTTCATGATAGTATATAATGAAACATCAATCAATATTTTATTAATAAAATATTATTCTTAGATACTTAAAGCAGCAATGTCATATATAACACTGATTCAATCCATTGAATAATATATGCATATTATTTGGATAGGGATGTAGTTGCAATGGTATCAACAGCCGTATCAAAAGGCAGGGCCACCCGACATTTATAGGGTTCCCGAAAGGCAAAACAAAACTCAATAATGTTTATCAAGATAAATAAAATAATTAGTTGTCAATTGTTTAAAACCAACTTATTACAATTTTGTACATGTACCTAGTTTTTCTTCTTAGGTTTTGATAAATATCCTACCAACCAAAACAACCGCAAATGTAATCTGACACCTCTTTGTTACACGAAAAATCGTCCAATCACTTCCAGCAACAACACCATGAAAACACTGGACCATGCACATGGAGTCATGGAACCAGCTTTAGATAAAATAAAACGAATGTATGTACTTCGGTACCTGAATCAAGAACAATACAAAATACAACACAACGTAGACTTAACGCAAACGTTAACCGCTTTCATTTATTTTCCAACAAACTATGAAATTTTGTTTGTATACCTTTACTTTCATATATACATATGTCCATTGTCCAGTCCTCGGTCCAGTCATTGAATAGCTTAAAAGGAGGTGTAGAGTTCGTGAGCAAAGACCTTAGTCAATCCTTCGGAATATTGTTCATGCTGCTTAGGTAGTCAACATATACTAAAAGTCCTGATATCTGAGAGGCGAGTCAGAGGAGAGAAGGGGCACAAAGGTCTCCTTTTTGGTGCTTACGTTTATACCACGGAAATGATCCGTCACAGGGAAAAATTTTCTGAGACCAAATTAAATCTTATCAAATTTTCCTCAGTTTGTGTTATAATCAGTTTTTTTCCTATTCCCAACCGTTTCCAAATTAAACGTATTGCAAAGGGGTAAAATTTCGAAAATAAGTGTTTTTGCATTTTTTTCTTCAAACATTTCGTCATATCGCCTAAACGGTTGATCTGAGAAAAAAAACACTCATTTAAGAAAGTTAGAAAAAATTGAATTTCGTTTAAGAAACTAACTCTTGAATTTGGGTTCTTAAATGCACAAGACCAAAATGACCTTGTTTGAAAATGGAAAGTTATAATTTTATACAACTGAAAGCTAAATATCAATATTAATATAATCAATAAGTGGGTTCTAGAGTGCATGAGCATTGAACAGACACCTAAAACAGTCCTTCATAAACTTGTTCAGGGTGCTTAAGCAGTTAACATACTGAAAGTCCTGACATCTGGGAGGTGAGTCGGATAGAGAGGGGTACGAAGTTCCCTTTTTTGAGATTTACTCAGTTATATTAAAGCTCATCAAATCCTTTAACTTTTCTTGCATTTGCATATTTTTATTTCATTTGCCACCCAAGCTACATCACAAAAAAAACCTTTTAAAAAAAAAATTTTTAACCTCATATTTGTTCACAAAGTGTTAATCTGAACAAAAGATATATTAAAGAGGGTGTATAGAACATTAATTTTCCTTCGAGAAAATATCTTTTGAAATAAAAGTATATACAGGGTGATTGGTATAAGGTCCACAAAAAAGCTTGAGCGTGTAGGTGGAGTTAAGACAAGAAAAAAATCGTATAGGAGGGGGGTCTATATGCAACCGTTTAGGCGGGAGGGGCAATTTTCTAAAACATTGACTTAAATCAGAAAAAAAATTATTTAAAAACAACGGTGAATGATACAAAGCCTTGTTATATTTTTTTGGAAAGCAAGAAAACTACTCTTTTATTTAATTTTTAATTAAGTTGTTTAAGTAAACAGTTTTAAAAAAATTAATTTTCAAACTCAAAATTTAAAAAAAAAACTAAAAAAAAATTTTTAAACTAATTTTTTTCAAAATTTTATGTAATGAACTACTGTTTTTATTTTCAAAATTCAATGCTTGTATTAATTTTTAGTCAAAATGTATCTTAGTTTTTGAGAAATTAAAAAAAAAAAATAAAAGCAAAAATAGTAAAATAAGTAAAAAGTTAACTCCTTTTTTTATTATTTGATTAAAATCGGATGGTATGTAATAAAAAATAAAAAAGGGATGATTCTCTAATTAATAATTGACCTGAGCAGGTCAAATTTGGGAAGACCAAAAAAAAATGTGTTTTTCTTGGAAAAAAACACTTCTAGTTTTTCTTAATTTCTCAAAAACTAAGATACATTTTGGCATCCGGTTTTCTGTTTTTGACTAAAAATTAATAAGAGCATTGAATTTTAAAAATAAAAATAATAGTTAATTACATAAAATTTTGAAAAAATTAGTTTAAAATTTTTTTTTTTAGTTTTTTTTTTTAATTTTGAGTTTGGAAATTAATTTTTTTAAAACTGTTCACTTAAACAACTTAATTTTAAAATAAAAGAGTAGTTTTCTGGCTTTCCAACAAAAAAAAAATAACAAGGCTTTGGCTTTCACCGTTGTTTTTAAATAATTTTTTTTCTGATTTAAGTCAATGTTTTAGAAAATTGCCCCTCCCGCCTAAACGGGGGGAAATAGACCCCCTCCCATACGATTTTTTTCTTGTCTTAACTCTACCTACACGCTCAAGCTTTTTGGTGCATCTTATACCAATCACCCTGTATAGTGTTTACGTTTAGGAAAAAATACGTGTTATTTAATATATTAAAAAAATTTAGCAGTATATTTTTATATTAAAAAAATTATTTTCGCCCTATGCATTCAAAAGCTTATATTCTCAAAGGGAATTTAATGCTCTATAACCCTCTTTAATAAATCTTTTGTTCAGATTAACACTTTGTGAAAAAAATTAGGTTGTCTTTTTTTTTGAAAATATTCGCTATTACGATTCATGTAGCTCGGAAACGTTTGGGAAATGAAATGAAGCAACAAAAGTTAAAAAATTTAGGGGCTTCAATATAACTATAGATATTCTGTCCTAAGACCTACTCTTTTCGAGATATAAGGGTAAATCCCATAAAAGAAACTTCGTATACTCATCCCCCTCCGGCTCACCTCCCATAAATCTCGGGACTTTCAGAATGTTAACTATGCTTAGATTCATTTCTCTATAACTTTCTTTCAGGAATGTTTTTTGTCAGAGCAAAAGTTTATGACGAAAAGTTTGATGGAAAAAACACTTATTTTTGTAATTTCTCCCCTTAGCGATGTATTTAACTTGGAAACGGCTGAGAATTGGAGAAACCTGATTATATAACACAAATTATCTACTTATAGTCCTTACAATTGACAGACCATTACATATCTAATCATAAATTAGGATGGGTAGGTATAACGTACAAACTATTTTTTTAATTAATTAAAAATTGTTTTAACTTATTGTAGGTAAATTGTTTTTTAAATAATAATTATACGTGTTTAGATAAATATTGTTGCTTTTATCCGTTTACTTTGCTTTCCTTGAAATGTGTATGATTATTACATTCTACACCATACGAATATAGCATTTTATAAATATAGGTTAATTTACCCTTGTTTCTATTCTTTTTTCTATGTGTGATTATGTATGTATATATCGTACATAGGTTAAGAATCTAATTAAATTCAATTAAAATGCGTTTATCAATATTTTTGGTAATGCTTAATGTAGCAATTAAATGGCCTGTAGGTATATTTTCAACATGAAAATGACTATAAAAGCATTTGTTCTTCTCTTATTATTTTAGTGATAGGTGAAGTATACTTAATTTTAATCTGTTCCTATGGAAGACGAAACCAAATATTTTCTTTTAAGACAAAAAAAATGTCTCGCTTTACTTGGTCATTCATCAGATTTGAACCAAAGTAGAGAATCAGTACTTAAAAAAACTCGACAACTTTTAATTGTAATTTTAGTTTTTACATCTCTGCATCCAATAATGAATTATGCAATTTATAATAAAAACAACATCGATCTACTCACAGCAAGCTTGAGTTATATTTGTATTGTAACTCTCAACACAATCAAGATATCAACTTTTCTGGTGAATAAAAATGAATTTTTAGAAATAACGGCTCAGTTGAAGGATATGTGGAAGAATAATAGTAAGAGATTCTTTTTTGCTATAGATTTACATAATTTTATAGTTAGAATTATTTTTTAAACAAAAGGTGACGTGCTTGCAAAGAAACGTTTAAAAAAAGTCAATACATTTTGGGATCGCATGGTCAATTATTATTTCTTTGTAATGATTTGGACATCTATAATAAATTTCATTATTTCACCATTAATAAAATGTATATGGGCTCTAATCACACATCAAACTTATAAGAGGCAATGGATAACGCCGATGAGGTAAAATGTTTTAAAAAATAGCAGCATTTTATTATTCCCTCTGATCTGATTCGGATTGGCCAGCTATTAGTTGTTTTAGCCCAGGAATTTTGTGCAAAAGTTCGACCAAATTTGGCTTGTTGAGAGGAGTATTTCAGCTAAAGTCTCCGCCTCTAAGTGTTGAGCAATCCTTGCAAACAGGGTTGCCATCAAAAATTTTAAGTATATTAAAAAAAAATAGAAAATAGAACGGGATATTTTAAAAGCTTAGATTTTATTTTAAATGACTCAAAATTCAATTTATTATTGCTTTGGATATAAATTTTTTGTATATAATACCGTTAAGTAAGTAACATTTCGGGCCAAATTTGAGAAAGTGTATTTTTTTTCTTTAATTCTTGTCTGTTTATTTTTTAGACCACAATTAAAAAAAATTAATAAAAAAAGGTATGCAGTTTTATGCACAGTTATATTATGTGTCATTTGAACTCTTTTGCAAGCTTTTACTGTATGCCATTATGAAAAAAATTAAATTTAACTGTGAACAAAACTTAAAAATTTCGCTGTCTTGAAAAAATATTTTGTTTTCATATTTAATTAACGACATATTCAAAAAACTTGAAAAGTTTGAATTAAGAATATCTTAAAACGTATTTTTTTTTAAACAATTTTTTTCAATGAAAGATGAAATTTCTTTTTATAATTTTATTAGCAATTTATTTTTGCGTAATTGAAGCTCATTCACTAACAAAACATATAATTCGATAATATATAGCCTCCAAACTATTAAAATTTTGAAATTAAAAAAGTGTAATTTTTGTTCTTTTTTATTAAAAAAAATGTTTTAAAATAAAATTTTAACAATTAACAATTTTATTCTGCATAATTTGAGCACTTTTGAAGCTTGTGCTTTAAGTTTTTTTTTTCTTTGTTTTTTGTCACTCTTTTCAAAAAATATATGGGCTCTTTCCTCGGCTTTTTTCTGTAAACTTAATCAATATTTATTTTTTTTTATTTAAGAATAAACATTTATTAATAATTTGGTGTATCAAACATGTTTTTTTATTATACGCCATTTCAAGATACCAAATAGTAACGAAAACATAAAAAAAAACTCACACTAAAGTACCGTTATTTTATTTTCCTCATTCTACAAGCGGGGACTTTTTTTGAAAAGTTGTGTCGTAATGTTAGGTATAATATAATATGTAAGTTCCGAATCTATTAAAATTAGTTCGAAGTTTGTATGGAGCGATGTTTTTGTTTCCTGAGCTATTTCCATTTAAACCGTTCCGAATGATAAGGTATATTTTTTGAATTGTATCTTACCTAATTGGAATTTTGTAAGAGATATAAGAGATTGAGAGACCGTAAACTTTTTGTTTCGCTCTTAACTTATTATTCATCAATAAGGCGCTCAGCTCAGCAGGATGTCCGTTAGTACCTATATTTGTTCAGTTTTAGCTGCATTTAAAATGTACATGATTTTGATTAAGCTACTATTAGATGGCCATTGCAATGTGTCCTTGCAAGGACAGTCTGACGTCCAAAGCAAATTTGTACTTGCACCGTCAGTGTGCTGTCATTTTCCACCGAGTCATTATTCGCTACAGTGAAAATCACGCAAAAATGACACAAGGCTGTCATTTTTGTTCCAAAATGCATGAACAGTCGAAATTCGTCGTTTTGTCATTTGCTATTTGTTGTCATTGCAAGGGCATGCCAAACAATGACGATCACACGGCATGTCAACTTTTAAGTTGATGGTGACCTAAAACAGCAATGACAGAAGTAATTTTTCACAAGGACAATCACCGACATTCACAAATTGTTTCATTCTGTCCTGTTTTCATTAAAATTTTGAGGTTAGTTTGAGTTTTTTGATTAAATCATTTGAGCTTTAAATAATAAATATTTAATAATTCTGATTACAATGATTAAAAGAAAAAATTGATTTATTTAATTTTTTCATTTACATTTTATGTTTCATTTCATTAATTTTTTTTTGCTTACGCACCCGAAAAAAAATTAAAAAAATATAAAAATAAATAAAACTTGTCGACATTTTAATCTCCTTTAATTAAAATATAGCGCATTTTACATTTAAAAAACACACTGTAATCGTGAACTACAATGACAAGGCAGAACTTTCTGCCGTGTCTTTGCTGAGACAATTGTCATTAAAAGACAAATCTCACCAAAAAAAATTGTCATTGTATACCATGAGCCTCGACAGAGAATAATAACATGGTCAAAGAAAATTGTCATTGCAAGGACACAAAAATGATTGTCACTGTGGTAGTTATTTTAGCTGTCCTTGCAATAACAGCAGGTTACAATGACGATCACACGACAACACAACTTTTTAGGACAAATAACTTCGTCATTATGACGTCCGACTGTCATTGCAAGGAAACATTCAATGACAACATTCAATGGCAAAAAAAAGCAAACCAGTTTATTCGATCCTTATTCTGTGTCTTGTCTTTGTTATAGGCAGCTGCAATGTCGGACCAAAAAAAAAATAATGGATTTCACCCGTGTATGTGATAATAAAAAAATTAATAAGCCAAATAATATGAGAAAATGTTTACTAATCGTGGTTCACAAACAGATTCTTTTTCAGTGTAAACACATCACCAGGATACGAGTTGGGGCTATTTTATATAGCATGTGTTAGTATCCCAGCCGTCGTTAATATGGTAGCTGTTGATGCATTGTTTGTATCATTCACCGCAAACATCTGTGCTCATTTTGGTTTTTTGCAACACTACATCGAACAGAATGAATTTACCGAAACTGACATAACCATTGATTTTGACATAATATCATTTGTTAAATATCATTTACGAATTCTTGACTTATCTAAAAAAATTTGTAAAGCTTATAAGCCAATTATATTTGCACAATTTTTAATGACATCTCTGCAAGTGTGTGTCATTGTTTACCAAATTTCAAAAGTAAGTTAAGAAACTAATTTTATAATTAATTTACTACAAAAATAATATTTTTAAAACTTTTTAATTTTAGCACATGGATAATGTTATAATGTTGTTTGCAAATATTTGTTTTTTATGTACGGTAATGATTCAATTATTAGTATATTGTTATGGCGGTGAAGTTATAAAATTAGAAGTAAGTAGTTTTTTTAGTAGAATTTATAATTTAAATTGGTATTATCATTGCAGAGCCTTAAAGTAGCAACTTCAGTTCAACTGTCTAAATGGTATCGACTGCAACCACAATATCGAAAAATGTTGTTTTTACTTATGTTACGTTCACAGAGGGCAATCGTTTTTCAATCTGGATTTTACGATGCATCTTTGGCAAGTTTTATGCTGGTTAGTTAGTTCCTGATCTACATATTGTTTTCATTATTAACGTTTTTTTTTATTTTAATATACCTTTCTATTTTTATGTTTTCTTTTAGATAATAAAAGCTGCTAGTTCTTATATTACACTTATACAATCACTTGAATAATCACATTATTACAAAAACAATTTTACTGTAATTTTAAGTTTAAACTCAAGTTATTTTTAAAAACAGCTCTAGATCAGTGCTTACGGCTGATAAAGTAATCAATAAATTGGACACTTGGTTTTTTCACCTGGAGCATTTAATTTTATATGGTCGTTGATTTATAACAGCTTATTTTTTCAGACAATTGATAACTTCAGCATGAGCCTAAGAGTTCCAATCAATTTTGTTAGTAACCTAGGGACTTAATGAAATGTTTTGATAGTTTAAATTGAAAGCGTATATTATTACCCAATATATTACACTGCGCGAACTCGCCAAGCGCCCTTTTAGGTCAGATACGGAAAGTGAACTTAACTCTATACGTCTGCCTCACTGATCTCAATATATACCTGGATAGCGGATGCATATACAAAAGATGAAGCAATTTGAAGATGTGTTATATTATGAAAAAGTCCCCAATTTTGTATAACAGTATACCACTATAACAGTTTAACAAATGTCACAATTGACAATACTCAAAAATGTGGTTGTTTGTTTAGTTTTCTGTTTTTAGAAAACATATTATTTTTATATTATTTATTTACGTTGTTTTTACATCTTTTGATTTATATTATTATTAAAATTAAAATGTCTTCTAATAAAGATAATCTTTTACAAACATTTATAAGCATCTGTGATAAAGTAGCAAATGTTTCAAGTTACATTAGTAAATCTAATATTCACAGCTAGTCAAAGAGTCTACAATTTACAAAACAAACAAATCATTAAACTTTTTTCCAGAATTTTCCGTACGAATGTAGAAGATATGTTGGTCGATTTAGAGCAAGGTATGTTCCGAAAGATTGTAATAAAATTTATGTTAATAAATTCAACTTTAAGGTGATGTCTCTGAAACTATTCGCAAATACTTTGAGTTATCAAAAGGAGTCACTCCAAGCACGAAAAGTACTCTAACTTTACAACAAGTTGAAGACACTCTTATTAATCTTACAACGTCAGTAAAAGAAGATTATCAAGTTGATATTTTCAGTATATTATGTAAAATGGCAACCGCTGAAGACTTGAAAATGGTAAGTTCTAGAAGTCATTCTCTTTGCAAAAATCATCTTAAAATTTTTCACCATTTTAGGGTAATTCGCCTGATCAAACAGGACTTAAAGATAAATGCCAAAGGAAGACTAGATGCCTTTGGTCCAGATGCATATCCCGCGTATCAGTCCTCACGAGATCTAGATGCGTTTGTTGATCAATTTGCATCAAAAACTGCTGCCAAAAGTCCACTGAAGGGTAAAAAGGTGAAAAAGATGATATATTAAGTAATTATTGAAATGCCGTTTACTATTCTAACATCCTTTCATAGACAGCTGCAGGATCTGTTAATGTCAAACTCATGACTTCAATCAGCCCAATGATTGCAAATGCCTGTAATTCAGTTGATACTGCTTTTAACAAAAACCCTGAGGGACTGTTTAGCGAAATACAATACGATGGCGAACGAGTTCAAATTTACAAACAAGGAAATTAATATCGTTTCTTCTCGAGAAATTTAAAGCCTGTTTATTTATAGTAACAGTAACAGTAACAGGGGAACATGTTATTTTGGTATTTTTCAGGCATATCGCCGACCCCAATGTATATTTATAAATCTTATATTAAATAAAGCATACGCAAAGCAAACAAATGCACTTTTATTTGCATTTCTAAGGCCACCAACAAAAGAGGACCTTGTGCGTAATCTACTATTTGCATCATTACATTTTGAATCTCCAAAAGCAAATATCATATCAAAATGTCTGAATACTGCTTATAAATTATCTTAGGTATACAATTTTTTGTATTTTTGTCTGAAACCAAAATGTAATGATGCAATCAGTAGCGCTAACTTATTTAGAGTCAGGAAGTGCAAACATTTTATCTCTGAGTCAAACCGTTCGGGCATGGCACCAAAATATGTTTAAGACATTACCTAAATTTTCATAAAAAAATTAAAAATGAACGAAAAACTGGGTAATGTCATGAACATATTTAGGTGCCATGTCCAAACGGTTTGACTCAGAGATAAAATTTTTGCACCTCCTGACTCTAAATAAGTTAGCGCTACTGATTGCATCATTACATTTTGGTTTCAGACAAAAATAAAAAAAAACTGTATACCTAAGATAATGTATAAGCAGTATTCAGACATTTTGATGTGATATTTGCTTTTGCAGTAACTTTTTTTGTTAATATTGTCTGGATTCAAAATGTAATGATGCAAATAGTAGCGCTAACTTGTTTAAAGTCAGTAAGTGCAAACATTTTATCTCTGAGTCAAACCGTTCGGGCATGGCACCAAAATATGTTTAAGACATTACCTAAATTTTCATAAAAAAATTAAAAATGAACGAAAAACTGGGTAATGTCATGAACATATTTAGGTGCCATGTCCAAACGGTTTGACTCAGAGATAAAATTTTTGCACTTCCTGACTCTAAATAAGTTAGCGCTACTATTTGCATCATTACATTTTGAATCCAGACAATATTAACAAAAAAAGTTACTGCAAAAGCAAATATCACATCAAAATGTCTGAGTACTACTTATAAATTATCTTAGGTATACAGTTTTTTGTAGTTTTGTCTGAAACCAAAATGTAATGATGCAATCAGTAAGTGGTGCAGTAAGAAACAAACGACCGTTGCGACATCATCAAGTGAAACTGAGTATATAGCCTTAAGTTGAGCGGTTGCAGAAGCTATATAGTTGAGGGGTATAATGCAAGAACTAAAAGAACTAAAAGATGAACCTGTTACTATATTTGAAGACAACAGAGGATTCATCGGTATGGCTCATAATTTCGAATGCAAGCGAGCCAAGCATATTGATATAAAACATCATTTTATACGAGACTGTATCGCTAAAGATATTATTAAAATTGAAGCAATTGGAACCAAAAATCAACTAGCTAAACTTAAATTGAAACATTGAAAACATTGTTATATCATATGATTGAGAGAGGGTATTGAAATCGAGCAATCGTTGATATCAATATTATTATTTAATTAATTTTTAGTTCTCAATTTATTTATTTATTTATTTATGTCATTTGTTTAAGCTTTGTTTTTATTTATTTTTGAAAGCCTTCGGCGTTTAACATCAATAACATTTAACAACCGTGCATTTTTTTATGGTAAAAAATACCGTAAATAAATCAAGTTGATAAATATCAACAAAACGTGGACAAACTATGAAATTGATTTATTTCGCACTATACCAATAGGAATGGCCATAGAAGACCATTAATTTAATAAAATAATAAAATGTTTTGCAAAAAAACAAATTATTTATTTCGATGTAAGTTAAAAATACAAATATTTTTTACTTATGTCAATAAAAACCAGAATTGATTTAAGTTTATAATAATCAGCCATATTGTGAAGTTGGCCCGAATGGCATTCCACCCGGAAAAATAGAAAATTTCACTTTCCGCCTATTGTAAATAAATATTTAATGTTCGAAAAACTTTGTTTTGTGTGATCTTTGTTTTTTTTTTGTTTCAAAAACCAAATATAATCACAACTAACACAATAAGGCTGAATGTTTTAATATCAATTTTAAAAAGCAACTTGTTCAATAAACTAAAGATTTGAAAATGTCCTTAAAAAATTAAGTATAAACGGTGCGTAGCAAACAAGGGTTAACAAATTAATTCGAACTCATCATTCTTTCTGTATACCTACATTATTTCTATTATCTAAAGATAAGTTAAGTGAACAATGCTTTACCGCATAATCTATGTAGGTCGTATGATAACATTATATCAACTAAGCATAATTGGTAAGGATGCTACGATAGTGAACACTTTTCTTTAATATTTCTTTGGCCACCAACCGCTGCTACTGTGGGACTTTGCTCTGCCGCCCGCCTGCTACGCTCTGCTGACTCATCAAGTTCCATTATAGAGAGAGCAAGAGCATGGGCGAAAGCCTCGTCTTCTGTCTATAAAAATATAAATCATTTTACTTAGTGTTACCCTTCTTGTCCTGTGGGTTTGGTAAAGAGAAATAAACAAGGTGAATAAGAAGGTAACAAGATATTAAATATTTATTTAGGTAATTCGATTATAATGTAATTCAATTTAAAGTTAATTTAATAAGTAAATGATGTGGTTAAGTCGGTGGTCAAGAAAAGAAGAAAGATATAAGAATGACATTCTAGGCATTTGACATTCCACCATTAATGTTATCGGAAGCTTCCGGTTAGAACAGCTGACCGGTTAGTACATCTGATTAAGTCATTGCCAGAGTGCCAACACTTAGAAAGTTTCATAAGAATTTTTGCACTAACTTACCATATTTCCTTGGATATTTTTAGCCTGACTGCTTCCATGAGCTATATTAGCTCTATTCGCCACTGGTTTAAGATTTGTAAATAATGTCGTTGGCTTATTATTTTTCCTATATTCGGCTGCATTGCTATATTAAGTGTCAAAAATGTTAAAGATTCAGATTTTGTCGGATAAAATTTTCTTACGCTGTTAAATTACGTTGCATTTTTTGAGGGCCAATGCATTCGTGCTCGGCTGTATGGCGATGGCGTAGACAAAAATTGTAATTGCAAATAGTGCATGTAACAGGTATGAGTTCCTTTTTTTACAGTTTTTGAAAGAGCAACGGTTGGTGAAGATTTTCTTTGTGTCAGATTTGCAATACTGGTCCATATGTTGACCAACACTTTGATCGGGAGATGTCCCCCGTGGTGTAGGAACAGGTTCCCCACAGAGTGGACATATTGAAACTTGAAAGTCTTTCTTGAATGCTCCAGGACATTTGTGCTTCATGTAACTGAAGTGCTCAGAACAGAAAACCTTATCACACGAGTCGCATTGCATTGGTAGAAAATCTGTTTTTAAAAACATATTTCGTGTCAATAATTTTTTTGTCTTTTTTCAAATATAGACAGAAAGGCATTTAAATTATAACGTTATGAAACTATAAGCACTAAATTACTTCACGCCTTCAATGCTACAACTAGGAATAAATGAAACGATAAACTAACTTTGTACAGAATAAGAATTCGTCTCATGAATTTCTTATCAATTGATTTTGAATCAAAATGTATAAAACAAATTTCTACAAACCCTTGCTTTTAAATTGTTTTGTAAACATTGAAATGTTTTTTTTTCCCAAAGTAGACGTCAAATTATGATAAAATCCACCATCTGTCATCTTCAATTTGCTGCACAAAAACTGTTATACATTGTATGGAATACGCTATCCAGTTATATATTGAGATCAGTGGTCTGCCTCACTTGACGAGCTGCATTGTGCAGTCCTACTCTAACTGTTATATATTTAAGCAAGAGCATAGCAAGAGGGATTTCCATGCTCAATGAGTTATACTTATCTAAGGCACGAGTTACACTACCAATATGAACACTTTCTAAATTGGATAAACTTTTTGCCATTTTAAATCGCATTCGGAATGCAATCGGCGCGGGAGGCGGGCTAGAAGTTATTAGTGGCAAACTCGCACCATTTTGCTTCTGTGCCCCAGAGATTGTCGTTTGACTTATTTTTTGACATCTGAGCAGGTGCGAAATAGAGCGATAAGCAAAAACACACACGCATTCCTATTAATTCACGGTTCACGTCACATTGATTCACCGACAGGAGTCGAAATTACAAAAACAACAAAATGTAAACAAATGGTTGTTGGGGGGTAAAACGTAAGAAGTTTTCCCATCTTGGTATTCATGGTCTATGACCGTGTTTATACTGGGAAATTTGAGAACGGACTGACGAGAGTTCGTTGGCGAGAGGGATGAGGGGTGAGTACTCTCGTGACGCAGCTTCAAATTATAAACATTGGAAATGTGAGTACTTTTCCAATTCCAAATTGAAGTTTTTTCCCATTTTGTTCATTATCTGCTTGACTGCCGATGTGTTAACATCGCAGTATTCTCATAACTGAGCTAAACGCAGAGTGATAGAATATGAATTCTTGGAAAAGGAAACAAACGGAAGCATTAATAATAATTTATTAATTAAGATAACTCACCCCTCACCCCTCTCACCAACAAACTCTCGGGAGTCCGGTCCACTGGTCATCAACTTGTAATCCTCCGTCTCCTCCCGTAGAAAAAAATTTGTACACGACCTTTTCTATACATGAATACGTGTGAACAGCAAAATGTAAAATTGTAAGAATGTATGGTCTAGCCATAGAATAATAAATAAATAGATCATCAACTCAGGAGGCTCCGCCCACTTTTACCTACAAACTTTCAAAACTGCAGAGGTTTAACTCTGTATGCGTGTCCGTGCATTTCAAATGGGACTGTCAAATTTGGCTAGACCATACATTCTTACAATTTTGCATTTTGCTGTTCACACGTATTCATTTATAGAAAAGCACGTGTAAAATTTGTTTTCTAGGGGAGGAGACGGAGGATTACAAGTAGATAACCTGTGGGTCTAGTCAAATTTGAAATTCCCTTTTGAAATGCACGGGCACGCATACAGAGTTAAATCTCTGCAGTTTTGAAAGTTTGTAGGCAAAAGTGGGTGGAGCCTCCTGAGTTGATTTATTTATTATTCTTTGGTCCGGTCTCAAATTTCCAGTCTAAACACGGTCCAAGTCCAGATTCAGACATGTTTTTTTGTATATACGTAACGTAAGGAAATTCGCGCTGAATACAACCCAAAAATGACAGTCGAATAGACAACAACTACATAAATTGCCAATTTTTGTTCACATAAACCATTACAGAACAACTTACAGGTAAATCAAAACAAATTACGTAAACTTCGAACAGTTTAGGAATAAATCTTTTCTCAGAACATCATAAAAGAAAACTATGAATATACTCCACAAAACTCGGCTGAAACAATATGTTCGCTTTGCAGAAACTTCTTCAACATCTTTTGTTAAATTTCTTGTCGAGCCTCTAATCCAACGGACACTTGTCCGAGTACAAGGCTCGGAAGTTGTTCCCTTCCTTCAGGGTCTCATAACCAATGATATGAACCATCTGCATACGGATGGAAATCCTTCTATGTTTACAATGTTTTTGAATAATGCCGGTAGAGTCTTATATGATTCCATCCTCTATAGAACTACAGAAACAGATGCTTTCATAATAGAATGCGATCGCGAAGTGTCAAACGAGTTGCAAAGACATCTCCGACTTTACAGAGTAAGAAAGAAGATTAATATCGACTGTGTTAATAAAGAGCTTACTCCATGGATTGTATATAATCCTATCGTGCATGGAAATCCACCAAAGCCACTGGGAAAAGAAACTAGTGAAGTGCTTTCTACGCCAGATCCACGATTAAAAGAACTCGGTGTGCGAATCATCCAGCCGGTTGGCTATGAATTAAAACATCTACAAAAAATGTTTCCCGATGTGACTTTGGAACAACCAACTTCATCTGAATACAATTCACATCGGTATGTCTATGGAGTGGGTGAAGGCATAATCGATCATCCACCGGGTAAATGCTTTCCTCTTGAAGCCAACTGTGACTTTCTTCACGGAGTCAGCTTTCACAAAGGGTGCTACGTCGGACAAGAGCTAACCGCCCGTGTCTATCACACAGGAGTAGTAAGAAAACGTCTTATGCCTCTTAAACTGACAAATAAACCCGACATCAATGACACATCTGTTCAAACTTCGGAAGGAGCTGCAGTAGGTACAATACGTGCAGCTACTGAAACGCATGCCTTGGCTTTGCTTCGAGTGGAAAAGGTGTTGCAAGCACAAGAACTTATGATCGGCGGTAATGCCTGCGAAACCTACAAACCCCACTGGTGGCCTAATGAGCTTCCAAGTCGCAGCAAAAATTAAATGGATATTATTCTTCTATGTATATTTTGACAAATAAATTAGTTTTTGGACTACTTTGCTCATTTTTATTATTAAACATCTTGACATGATTCATATTTGTGTTTATTGATTAATTTTCTTGCAGTTATGAAAGAGTCATCACCTCTCCCAGGAACGTCAGTTTTCGCAAAGGCAGTTGAACCAGATTCACTGCCACCTGACGAAATTCATATACTCGTAAAATCAGAAAAAGAAGAAATCGATCAACTGAAACTTCCGGATGAAGCACCAACTGAACCTCCCCTTCCAGCTGAAGAAGATGATCGGATTCCAAGAATTAATTTTCATTGCGATTCGTGTGAAATGAATGAAATGGTCCACTACAAAGGCACTGAACCACCCTTTGTATTTGGTGTAAAACTTACAGAACAAACTTTTATTATGCGAGATCCATTTCAACCACATCCACCGCGATGGCGAAAAAAACCTGAGTTTTTCATATGTCTGGGAGCACACTGCTGTCTCTGTGATCGAATTGTTTGTAAAGATGTTCAATGCAGTTTTTATTATGGCTCCACATTTTGTTTAAATTGTGCAAGAGAAGCTGTGAAGAGTTTTCCAGTGGAGGTTCAAACAAAGTTGCGAAAGCAGTTAAATAGTTAAATAAAACGAATTTAAAAAAAAAAAATATTAGTTCCGTGATTTTGTCCTTAAAATTAATATCTTAAATGATTAGGTAAGTTATGCATTTTATGCATTCGAAAAAAATCTTTGGAGTGAACGCAGGGTGAAGAATAAACAAAAATCATATTATTAAGCATGTGATGACGTCATCAACGGTTGCGTTAAAGTTGAGAGCAAATTGAAGCACCAACTGAACCTCCCCTTCCAGCTGAAGAAGATGATCGGATTCCAAGAATTAATTTTCATTGCGATTCGTGTGAAATGAATGAAATGGTCCACTACAAAGGCACTGAACCACCCTTTGTATTTGGTGTAAAACTTACAGAACAAACTTTTATTATGCGAGATCCATTTCAACCACATCCACCGCGATGGCGAAAAAAACCTGAGTTTTTCATATGTCTGGGAGCACACTGCTGTCTCTGTGATCGAATTGTTTGTAAAGATGTTCAATGCAGTTTTTATTATGGCTCCACATTTTGTTTAAATTGTGCAAGAGAAGCTGTGAAGAGTTTTCCAGTGGAGGTTCAAACAAAGTTGCGAAAGCAGTTAAATAGTTAAATAAAACGAATTTAAAAAAAAAAAATATTAGTTCCGTGATTTTGTCCTTAAAATTAATATCTTAAATGATTAGGTAAGTTATGCATTTTATGCATTCGAAAAAAATCTTTGGAGTGAACGCAGGGTGAAGAATAAACAAAAATCATATTATTAAGCATGTGATGACGTCATCAACGGTTGCGTTAAAGTTGAGAGCAAATTGCGACATAGACAGTTGGCCTTATCAGCAAGATGCCGCGTACAATTAATGTACTCTTCCTGGACGCATGATTTAACTTTAGTGTAATGAAGTAAAATATGCACGACTGGCAACATTTCATCTCCCCTTTTGCAATCATGGATTAGATTCTTTAAAAAAAAAAGATCAAACGTGTTCGTGTGTGCAAATAATTTTCAGCGAAAGTTCAGTATACGAAAACGATTGTTTTTGTACTATGTGCCCCTATTACTTCATGGTTAAGATCTTTCCAAAAGACTGAATACTGATCATCACCTAATTAATATATTTTAAAATCTCTTTAAAAATTCTGCTAAGTAATAACTGAAATAAAAACAGGCGCTTAACAATTGATTTTAAATATTCTAACTTCAATCCATAGACAACTGTATAGCAACATCAAGTAACTTCATTTAAAACAATTGATTGTATCGAACCAGCACAAATGAAGAGCATTTAGAGATGAATAAGAACAACACATTAAAAACCAATAATTTCTACAAAATTCTTTGTTTTTCCAATTTTATATTCAATAAACGATGCACATAAACGATATTTCAATAATTTTGTAAAAACATTTTCACAATTTTCTTTAAACTATTTAATGTGCATACATGACCTAATTAATTGCTCTCAACCGTTTTGCTTGTGTACTTTTTACCTACTTGGTGCATCTTCTTTTTCAATAGGAGTGATGAGCCTTTTGTGTTTAAATTCTTCTTTTTAAACTGAAAAGGTGATTTTATTCCGCGGAATCCTGACATTACTTTCTTATCACCTTCTAGGATACGCTTTGTGAATTTCGGTCGTATTTCTTTAATCTTTCCTTCATTTTTCATTTGCTTAATTTTTTGTATTTTCATTGAATATATACGAACTTTTATTGGTGTTTCATCGAACATAGTTCCATCGAGTTTCAACGCCAAATCAACTGCATCTGCATTCTTGAAGCACACAAAAGCCGTACCTCTGCAGCCAGTATTATCTCGATTTTTAAGTGTTCGGGCGTAGCTAATCTCACCACAGCTTGAGAACAAATTTTGGAGTTGCTCATCAGTGGCAGCTAGAAGTAATGGTTAAATTGAGTAACAATTTTCATAGTGGTATACAAAAGAACTTACAATTTGTCAAGTTTCCAACAAATACCGTTGTTAGGGGGTTACTTTCGGGGTGTTTTGGTTTTGTAGCAACTTTAATGCTTTCATTGGGAACTTCCAAAGATTTTTTAATGTATTTAGAACCCTTTTGTTGCATTAATTCTTCAAACCCGGCTTTCGAAACTTTAGGGTTTTTTTTAAGATATTTTGCACCCTTTAGTTCCATTATTTCTTTAAATCGATCTTTAGAAACCTCAGGTGATATGTTTTCATTGGCCTCAACTTGATCGTTTTTAAAACCCTTAGATTCTGGGCCCCCAAGTTTAATGATTGAATACTTTGAAACATTTATTGTATTTTCATCCAACATTGTGCCATCGAGTTCCAATGCCAAATCAACAGAATCTACATTCTTGTAGCATACAAAAGCCTTACCACGGTAGCCAATATTATCGGTCTTATTAAGGATTCGAATGAAGTCAATGTCGCCACAGCTTGAAAACTTCTCATGGAGTTTCTGATCATTTTCATCTAGAAAGAAGGTCACCATTAAGTACCAAAACACACAGTTTAAGATACAACTTACAATATTTAAAATTTGATACAAAAACAGTTAACTCAGGTGAGTAAGTGTAAGATCTTTTAGAGTATTTCTCAACACTCAGTGTCCGCCCTCCGTATGGAGTGCCGTTAAGCTCGAGTGCTTTTTCAGCACCTAAAATGCTTTTAAACACAACGTAAGCTCTATTAGCGTTTGCTGGATTATGGATAAACCTGACCTTTGCATTACTGGGAAAAGTTATACAAGTGATTTCTCCACAGTGATCGAATAATTCAGCGATGTTTCCAACATTTGTGCTCTTTGGAAGATTCTTAACGTAGATAGACTTATCATATGAAGCATCTAAAGTGTAAAAAGAAGTCTTAAAAAAACTCAAAATTGCTATTCATCATTTTACAATTTACTATTCTTTTTCTCGTCAAGATTTTTTGTTTCATTTGCGACTTTTGGAGCATAAAGGATCAATTCGGAGTGTTCATCTCGAGGATTCGCTATTTCTGTTGTAGGTTGAGTAGGTTGTAAGAGTTTTTCAGTTTTTTTTTCGTTTTTCTTTGAGACGGTTGGACATTTTACCAGTCCATTTTTAATAAGAGCTTTAATTTGATGTTTTTTTTCATTTTTTTCTTTAGTTTTTTTTTGTAATTTTAAGGTCTGCATTTTAATTTTTTTTATTTAGATTCTTAACTTTCAACATTTTTTTTCAGTTTGATAAATTTATTGCCAAGCAATTTCAGAATTCAGAAGTAGAAGTAAACAACTAGAAAATAAAAAGACACGCGGTCGACATCGAAATGTCAAAAAATGACAGTTATATGTTTTTTAAATGAGACACAGGTGCCGTAGCTTGAGTTTGAAAGAAATTAAAGCATCAAAAAATTGCCATAAACAAGAAAAAACGAAGGGCTTTCTTATCGATAGATAAAACCAATAATAAAAATATAAGATTTTTGTTTGTATACATATTACATAACACGGTATCTCCACGAGCAAGATTTCAAAGATTACCATCTGTCACTTTCCATAAAAAGAAAGATTGCTAGAATGCTATAAAATGTATGGTAGGCATTTGATAGCTATGCAAAAAATTCGCGTCGTACAACTGTCTCACTTCACAAAAATTCTACCCGCATGAAGTGAGGCGTCCTCAATTGAGGACCTATGTAATCACGGGAGTACTCACCACGTCAGACTCAAATTTACTACGGTCTATCATCTTATTCTTATTTTGCTTCTATTCTGACGATGTTATTATATCGAACTGGGCAATTTATTATTCTTATGGCCATCAACCATTGACGTATTAGGTATATGGACCGCCAGTAGCCAACTTCACACGTGTTCCAACATAACTAGGGGCGCCATCAACTACTAGGAGGGAATCTGCGTAGCAGTGATATGATTTCTTTGATTAATTATTTACTATTGAAATATTTTGGTGGAAATTAAATTTAAATTCTACACGGGTACTAACCGTGTCAGTAAGAAAACGTCTGATGCCTCTTAAACTGACAAATAAACCCAACATCAATGACACATCTGTTCAAACTTCGGAAGGAGCTGCAGTAGGTACAATACGTGCAGCTTCTGAAACGCATGCCTTAGCTTTGCTTCGAGCGGAAAAAGCGTTGCAAGCAAAAGAACTTATGATCGGCGGTAATGCCTGCGAAACCTACAAACCTCATTGGTGGCCTAATGAGCTTCCAAGTCGCAGCAAAATTTAAATGGATGTTATTCTTCTATGTATATTTTGACAAATAAATTAGTCCTTGGACCTCTGCTCATTTTTATTATTAAACATCTTGACATGATTCATATTTGTGTTTATTGATTAATTTTCTTGCAGTTATGAAAGAGTCATCACCTCTCCCAGGAACGTCAGTTTCCGCAAAAGAAGTTGAACCAGATTCACTGCTACCTGACGAAATTCATATACTCGTAAAATCAGAAAAAGAAGAAATCGATCAACTGAAACTTTCGGATGAAGCACTAACTGAACCTCCCCTTGCAGCTGAAGAAGATGATCGGAATCCAAGAATTAATTTTGGTGTAAAACTTACAGAACAAACTTTTATTATGCGAGATCCATTTCAACCACATCCACCGCGATGGCGAAAGAAACCCGAGTTTTTTATATGTCTGGGAGCACACTGCTGTCTCTGTGATCGAATTGTTTGTAAAGATGTTCAATGCAGTTTTTATTATGGCTCCACATTTTGTTTAAATTGTGCAAGAGAAGCTGTGAAGAGTTTTCCAGTGGAGGTTCAAACAAAGTTGCGAAAGCAGTTAAATAGTTAAATAAAACGAATTTTTGGGAAAAAATATTAGTTCCGTGATTTTGTCCTTAAAATTAATATCTTAAATGAACTTACCTAAAGTTATGCATTTTATGCATTCGAAAAAAATCTTTGGAGTGAATGCAGGGTGAAGAATAAACAAAAATCATATATTCTCAAGCATGTGATGACGTTATCAACGGTCGCGTTAAAGTTGAGAGCAAATTGCGACTGATTGTAATGTAAGGTACTTTTTTGTCTTTAAGTTAAAACTCATGAGATAAGATTGATTGCAAACCAATTTCTTATTTAGAAAAATATTTCAAAACGTTTCAAGTCACCAATTATTTGTTTTAATCTTGTGTATTGTATAAGCCAATCGCAATATTCACTATATTTTTTAAATAAAAATTAATTAAAACAATCATTTAATTTGTTTCACAAATTAAAAACAACTGTTGCGAGCTAGGTATCCCAGAGGACGTACTTTGGTATAGTGAAAGCGGCGGCGGCACGCTTGTCGTTACACGGCTATGCTCGACGGTTTCGGGGTAGGTTTTTGCCGCTTCCACTTATACCTCCTGCTCAGCAATCAAAATTAATTGTGCCAGGAAGGAAAATTAAAAAAGAATAGAATAGAAAGTTACGTCCAAGATAGTATAGTGATTCTACGTTAAAATTATAAAAAGAAAGAAGAAGAAAATAGTAAATCTAAGGACCTTAACTTCACCCAAGGGAAAGAAACGAAAAGTGCGTAGACAAAAAAATGTATATCTAACCTAACTAACCTACTTATTATTTTATTATTATTAAAATTTAATTATATATAAAAAAATTATAAAAAAAACTATATATTAAAAATCCCAGTGTCACCAGTGAGCAGAAAAACAGATGAAATATTTTGTGAGTCTTGTTTGCGGTTCATGTTGTTTTTGTTATTTATAAAAATAACATAAATAACAAAAACAACATGAACCGCAAACAATAAGACTCACAAAATATTTCATCTGTTTACTGCTCACTGGTGACTGGGAGGAAACCATGACAAATCTTCATTTTGAAGTGTTTAAACAAATAAACTAAATTTAAAATTTAAACAAACAAAATAAATTTAAATATTTTTGTATCTTTGTTTTATGTAACTTTTTTGTAAATTCAAGTAAGTTTCTAATGTTCTGCTATAAGTGTATAATGTTTATAATATTGTTCATTCCATTTTGTTAATATAAGATCCCCTGAAGAAGATGGCAACCACCGTCGAAACGTTGGGAAAGAAATGAAATCTTTGTTTCATTTATAAAAACATTGCGACCAAAAAAAGCCGAAGAAGAATAAGCACAATATTCTCAACTTACACGATTATTAACATTTGGTCAAAAAAAAACTCACTAGAAAGTAAAAACGCTATAACTATCGCACTTCATTACATCTCCCCTGGATGACGTTCCACTAAATCTCGACCGCTCATCCGATGGAATCGATGAAGGTCAGGGCACCACACCAAGTATCTTCAAAAGAAAATACTTTCAAAGCCCCTAAATTGACTCACCAGTTACAAACTAGTCAGTAGAAGAAGTGTCAGTCATGTCACGTCGTCAAACCCATATCTGCTTCTGGACGGCTTTTTCAAGCCCCTACACACCTTTAGCTAAAGATTTAGAAAGTTATTATATTTATTCTAATATCATTCAAAAAAATATATTAAAAAGACTTTTCATTTAAATTCTCCCTTGTTCTTTCTTTAATTTCATAAAAAAATCAATTGTGATTTCTAATTCAATTCAATTCTTAAAGCTAAATAGTAAAAAAAATTAAAGAAAAATGTAGGTACCAAATTTTATAATAAACTTTGATGGACCTTTTGTCCAATTACTATTCTTATTTATATACACTGAGTTACAAAAAAAGTGGCGCACCTTGAAATTTTGCAACATTTTGAAGTAACTTAAACAAATAAACGTTTTTCTGGTACAGTTTTGTTTATTAACATAAAAGTAAGTCATTCATGTAATAAAAAACGAAAAAATAGGAAGAACTTAGAAATAAACCATACATTAAGGAAAATGGGCATAAACTTCAATTTTACATTTTTTATATTTTTTTTTTTTTAAACTAGTCCTTGTTTCTTCAATAGTGGGTATTGCCTAAACGAACATCTAATAAAGCTTTAATTCGCCTGGGCATACCTTGGATAAGGTTGTCAAAATGATAACAACACATCAAAAAGTATGACTGCGCCACTTTTTTTGTAACTGAGTGTATATATAAAACCAAACTTACAGTTTTTCTCAGATCCTCAGTCGAAGAACTGGTTTCCTTTTCATTCACTCACTGTATATTTATATTATATTTAAACAAGTAATTATCAAATTGGCTTACTTCACTTTTTTTTAGTTAAACAAAAAAAATTATTCTAATCAAAATTAATGTAAAAAAATTAAAAAAATTGATTAAGAGAATTTAATCAAAGGCAGTTGGTCTAAGTGATCCTCAAGACTTTTTTCCTTTGTTAATCCAGAACAAAGGATAGTCTTCTCCAAAAAGATAGCTTCACTGTTAATATGAATCTTCAAACGATTCAGGAAAATTACTCTAGCAATTTTTGTTAGTAAAAAAAAAATGAACCTAAAACCTCTGCTTTAATATTAAATCGATTAAATTTCTAAACGTTTGATTTTTCTCCACTATTGAAATCCCCTTGTTCTGGAAATAATCTGATTTTCACTTTAAATTTTTCTTAAATACGTGTAGTATTAATAGAAAATTTACTCCTTCGATTCCGAACAAAACCATTTAGTTCAAAATTTAATTTAAAAATTAATTCAAATAAAAAAATTATGGCGGCTATTAAACTTTGAAATCACCTCTATGTCGTTAACCATTAAACAATGACCATGAAAAATCTTAAGACAATTTCTAGCCTTTATCCTAATAACCATGTACATAGTTACCTCTATATCTGAGAGGGAGATAACTATTTCACACCCTTCCTAAAAAAATTAATATTGGGTCATATCGTTTATCCCTTTCCTTGAGATACACGGTATACACCTTATCCACCCACAAACTACTTCACACACACATACAACTCATAATACCTAACTTACTAATAAAATAAATAATCTTCAAATCTATCTTATTCCCTATCAATCCACATCAATCTTATCTAACACGCGTATAACACTTTACTTTTATCTAATTAGCTATTACCTAGATACAAACATTTTGTATTTTCACTACCTCACTCATAATTTTTTTTCTTGCGCATGCAAGAAACAATGCCCCCTAAAGGACAAAGATAGTTTCGCCTGCGCAAAGAAAAGAAACAACACGTTAGACAGCAAATTATTTGCACATTTTGTGAGAATTGTCAAAACCAAAATCAAAACAACACGTCAACCGAAGAAGATGGGACTGAAATTAATGGTAAGTATTACTTTATTATTGAATAAAATAATGTTTAATGGTTTTATTCCATCGGATTGTTCCTTCATTTTACTTCCTTAATAAAGGGAAACAAATTGAAATAACTTTTGGATAGGAATGTAAACCATTAAGATGTTATTTTCTTTGGTGAAAATTCGAAAGTATAAGCATTGTATATAAATTTAAATGTATATACAATGGTATAAGTATGTGGATAATTTTCCTTTTTTTTTCTTTCTGAATATATTTTAAACCTTTTTCTCTTTTCTTTTTAGAAATAAAGGTATGATTCATTTGGAACAGAGGACCAATTATTCATAACGCGGGACTGTGGAATACCTAATATTGCATGAATCCTCGAACCTCAGAGTAAGTTTGTTTCATTGTATTTGGTCAACCACCAACTCACATCATCTGTTTTGTTTTAGGCGGAGCAGACGGGTAAATTGCTATCTTAATAGCCACGTAACACAACGTAAATTGTTTTTTTTTGTGGAGTTTAACTGAATAATACTCGAAAATAAACCTTTACTTAATGCATTTCGACCAAATGGATGTATCTACATAGACAGTTGGTCTTATCAGCAAGATGCCGCGTACAATTAATGTATGATTTAACTTTAGTGTAATGAAGTAAAATATGCACGACTGGCAACATTTCATCTCCCCTTTTGCAATCCTGGATTAGATTCTTTTAAAAAAAAAAGATCAAACGTGTAATAATTTTCAGCGGAAGTTCAGTATACGAAAACGATTGATTGTTTTTTCATACCCGAATGTGCCTCTAGTACTTCATGGTTAAGATCTTTCCAAAAGACTGAATACTGATCATTTTAATTAATATATTTTAAAATCTCTTTAAAAATTCTGCTAAGTAATAACTGAAATAAAAACAGGCGCTTAACAATTGATTTTAAATATTCTAACTTCAATCCATAGACAACTTTATAGCAACATCAAGTAACTTCATTTAAAACAATTGATTGTATCGAACCAGCACAAATGAAGAGCATTTAGAGATGAATAAGAACAACACATTAAAAACCAATAATTTCTACAAAATTCTTTGTTTTTCCAATTTTATATTCAATAAACGATGCACATAAACGATATTTCAATAATTTTGTAAAAACATTTTCACAATTTTCTTTAAACTATTTAATGTGCATACATGACCTAATTAATTGCTCTCAACCGTTTTGCTTGTGTACTTTTTACCTACTTGGTGCATCTTCTTTTTCAATAGGAGTGATGAGCCTTTTGTGTTTAAATTCTTCTTTTTAAACTGAAAAGGTGATTTTATTCCGCGGAATCCTGACATTACTTTCTTATCACCTTCTGGGATACGCTTTGTGAATTTCGGTCGTATTTCTTTAATCTTTCCTTCATTTTTCATTTGCTTAATTTTTTGTATTTTCATTGAATATATACGAACTTTTATTGGTGTTTCATCGAACATAGTTCCATCGAGTTTCAACGCCAAATCAACTGCATCTGCATTCTTGAAGCACACAAAAGCCGTACCTCTGCAGCCAGTATTATCTCGATTTTTAAGTGTTCGGGCGTAGCTAATCTCACCACAGCTTGAAAACAAATTTTGGAGTTGCTCATCAGTGGCAGCTAGAAGTAATGGTTAAATTGAGTAACAATTTTCATAGTGGTATACAAAAGAACTTACAATTTGTCAAGTTTCCAACAAATACCGTTGTTAGGGGGTTACTTTCGGGGTGTTTTGGTTTTGTAGCAACTTTAATGCTTTCATTGGGAACTTCCAAAGATTTTTTAATGTATTTAGAACCCTTTTGTTGCATTAATTCTTCAAACCCGGCTTTCGAAACTTTAGGGTTTTTTTTAAGATATTTTGCACCCTTTAGTTCCATTATTTCTTTAAATCGATCTTTAGAAACCTCAGGTGATATGTTTTCATTGGCCTCAACTTGATCGTTTTTAAAACCCTTAGATTCTGGGCCCCCAAGTTTAATGATTGAATACTTTGAAACATTTATTGTATTTTCATCCAACATTGTGCCATCGAGTTCCAATGCCAAATCAACAGAATCTACATTCTTGTAGCATACAAAAGCCTTACCACGGTAGCCAATATTATCGGTCTTATTAAGGATTCGAATGAAGTCAATGTCGCCACAGCTTGAAAACTTCTCATGGAGTTTCTGATCATTTTCATCTAGAAAGAAGGTCACCATTAAGTACCAAAACACACAGTTTAAGATACAACTTACAATATTTAAAATTTGATACAAAAACAGTTAACTCAGGTGAGTAAGTGTAAGATCTTTTAGAGTATTTCTCAACACTCAGTGTCCGCCCTCCGTATGGAGTGCCGTTAAGCTCAAGTGCTTTTTCAGCACCTAAAATGCTTTTAAACACAACGTAAGCTCTATTAGCGTTTGCTGGATTATGGATAAACCTGACCTTTGCATTACTGGGAAAAGTTATACAAGTGATTTCTCCACAGTGATCGAATAATTCAGCGATGTTTCCAACATTTGTGCTCTTTGGAAGATTCTTAACGTAGATAGACTTATCATATGAAGCATCTAAAGTGTAAAAAGAAGTCTTAAAAAAACTCAAAATTGCTATTCATCATTTTACAACTTACTATGCTTTTTCTCGCCAAGATTTTTTATTTCATTTGCGACTTTTGGAGCATAAAGGATCAATTCAGAGGGTTCTTCTCGAGGTTTTGCTATTTCTGTTGGATGTTGAGTAGGTTGTGAGAGTTTTTCAGTTTTTTTTTCGTTTTTCTTTGAGACGGTTGGACATTTTACCAGTCCATTTTTAATAAGAGCTTTAATTTGATGTGTTTTTTCATTTTTTTCTTTAGTTTTTTTTGATTTAAGGTCTGCATTTTTATTTTTTTTATTTAGATTCTTAACTTTCAACATTTTTTTTTCAATTTGATAATTTATTGCCAAGCAATTTCAGAAGTAGAAGTAAACAACTAGAAAATAAAAAGACACGCGGTCGACATCGAAATGTCAAAAAATGACAGTTATATGTTTTTTTAAATGAGACATAGGTGCCGTAGCTTGAGTTTGAAAGAAGTTAAAGCATCAACAGATTGCCATAGACAAGAGAAAACGAAGGGCTTTCTCATTGATAGATAAAACTAATAATAAAAATATAAGATTTTTGTTTGTATACATATTACATAACACGGTATCTCCACGAGCAAGATTTCAAAGATTACCATCTGTCACTTTCCATAAAAAGAAAGATTGCTAGAATGCTATAAAATGTATGGTAGGAATTTGATAGCTATGCAAAAAATTCGCGTCGTACAACTGTCTCACTTCACAAAAATTCCACCCGCATGAAGTGAGGCGTCCTCAATTGAGGACCTGTGTAATCACGGGAGTACTCACCACGCCAGACTCAAATTTCCCACGGTCTATCATCTAACATCTAATATATCGAACTGGGCAATTTATTATTCTTATGGCCATCACCCATTGACGTATTAGGTATATGGACCGCCAGTAGCCAACTTCACAAGTGTTCAAACATAACTAGGGGCGCCATCAACTACCAGCAGGGAATCTGATAAGCAGTGATATGATTTCTTTGATTAATTATTTACTATTGAAATATTTTGGTGGAAATTATTATCAAACTACTTTTATTTTACAAAACACATCCACTTCATGAGTTACTTACAGATGAATATATTATCGTTTTCATTTAAATTCTAATGGCGAAATTAGTACACGGATTTAACACTTAAAGATGATGGCGTTTTTAGACTGTTTTTAGCTGGAACAACTTTTCTTGGCTGTTTTTATGAAAATCACCAAAACTTTTGCTTGTAGAGCCTGCTGGGTTGACTTATGTCGAATTCTTTTGAAATAAAAAGTTGACTTTTTTCGGCCTAAAATCGCTTTTTTTCGGACTAAAGTTGCTTTTTTCCGAAAATCATGATCCATAGACAAAATAAAGTTGCTTTTTTCCCCTCAGATCAACTTTTCTTGAATCTCGATTTGATAGCAAGATTCACACATATTTGCACACATACTTAACAGATTTGATTTATTTCTGTCAGACGAGCCGTTTAATTGTGTAGTTTGGTTTATTTTAATATAGATTTCTCAAATAAAATAATTTTAAAATAATCTATTGGACGTGAGCCTTGTTGTTAATAGTGCAATATGTTAATAAAGTGAACTTAAGTGAATTGTTTAGATCGCGTCTATAAAATATGCACCACACAATTACAGAAAAAAAGCAACTTTGTTGTTTCAACATCCATAGAAAGGAAAAAAAGTCAACTTTTCCGATCAAATCTGAAAAAATCTAAGGAATTCGACATTAAAAAACATCGTCGTCGACAATTGCGGATTGTTCCATGTTTGAGAGGACAACTCAAAATATATGTCATTTCGTTTATTTGATCCATTTATGTTGCATTTAACACAAATAAAATAGAAAAAGTGAAAGTGGGAAAAGGCATTTACGATAAAAAAGGCAAAAGAAGGCATTTGCACACAGAATCCGAACCCTTTTAATCAGGCATTTTGGCGCAAGTGTTATTCGTTTATGGAATACCGAAGTGAAGTATTGAACTATACTTTTCCGAATGCTCAAGCATATTAAAACTTTAATGGTCAAGCATTCATGCATATTACCGTACCGTTTGTCGTTTGTCGTAAAAAACGACACGCAGATAAAACGACAGCTGTCGTAGGCGACAAACGAGAACGGTAAGGGGTAATCATGCTTGTTATTCTTGTCGCCTATCACTTATTGAATTGAATTGAATTGAATTTTTATTGAGTCTTTTAGTTTCGAGTTACAATTTTTGTCTTATTCTAATTCTAATTCTTGTTCGCTTTAGCAAGTACAAAAGTGGCTGTAATGTATGGCTTTCTTTTTCAGTTGTGTATAATGGAAAGCCTCGTGGCGAAAAGTTATTATATAAAAGATATATAGTCACACTACTTTTGCTCATAAGTATTATTTTGTTGCTTGAGACGGAAAGTCACAAATGTATTTACAAAACAGACCTATACTAACTTACAAACTAAAATTAAAACGAAAAATGAGCCAGCGCATTGCAAGATATGTTTCACACAGTTTCGAATTGATACTTTTCTCTTTCTATCTTACTAACTTTGTAGTTATTTTTAAATTTTTATAAAGCGAGAGCGCTCTAGTAATGTTTTCAAATTTACACATTTTACACATTTATTACAATGAATATAGTTATTTAAATAACCAGATTTAGAATTTGGATTTTTCTTGTTTTTTTTTTAAATATTTGCATGTTTGTTCTGCATATCACTTCACTATGTCAATCCCCATGGTTATAATCCTGATTATTGTGGTTGGCTTTCTATCTCTCCAAACGGCACATAGCAACAGTATGTTGCGGTCAATTTTACCGTTTTGCTGGTCATCCGATTTTGCTGATACAACTATTCATTTAACGGTAAAACAAGATGGGCGGGGAGCCACCGTCCTGGCTAATTATGTTCTATATGTTGTAGGCCAAATATTACGAATCCTGATGCTTTGTAGCAGCCCAGTTACTGGGTGGGCAAGCCACCCTGTTAAAATTCGTAGAAAATGGTTCTGATTGTTGCTTGGAGCGCTGCTTAGCAACTCCAAGATGTTTTTGCCTGGCTCCATAAACGCTGCTTTGCAGCTAAAATGCTGGGGGACAAGCCGCCCTGTTAAAATTGTAACTAGGTTACATTACTTTATTAAATCACAAGTTACTTTTACTTTGTATTACTTTGACGGTGGCGCAAAGGCAGCGCCACCGTGTCTACCCTACAAGGGTTACAACAAGACTCCCGACTATCACTTGCGAAAGCACCAATAGGGCTTTTTAGGTAACAACAATATATCTCTTTCTCGTTCGCATAGCCAAAGTAATCCGCGGATGACAGCCATGAACATTTGGCATCAAAAAAAAATTCACCTCCTAATTTTGGTGCACATAATTTTAAGTTAAAATGTCAATAAATTTTATTACTCCGTTAGCTAAAATGCTTTTAGGTGTATTTTGGTGAAACTGGGTATAAGTCACGTATATCTAAAAAGCCAGAGGAAAAAAAGAGATTTAAAAAAATATTTTACAAGATTTCGAGTTTGACAGTTTGAAAAAAAGCGCGATACATAATTTCAATTTGTCATCTGCGTAGTGTGAGCTGTCATTTATTTTTTAATAATATGGAAAAATTCCCTATAGCTGTCATTTATTTTATTTTTTTTTTGGAATGCCATTATAGGCGAATTTCACAATAAGGCTGATTATTAATGCGCAAACCGAAAAATAACAGATGAAAGTGTTTAGAAGTTTAAAACCATGGTTCTGATTTGATTGAAATTCAGAAGGAAACATAACTCTTCTTTCCAGGAGTGGAACTGTCATTCTGAGTGAAAAGCGAATGGTTTCAAAAGTCCTCTGGACTCTTCTGGGCAAACTACTAAAAACGACATAAAAAATGTTTCCCATTTCAAAAACTTCAGAAAACTAGAACCTTAAACCCTTCAAACATATTATGCTCAGTGAGCTGAAATCGCTTAAGGGCTTATAATAATTAGTATTTGTAAAAAAATTAAAACAATATTTTACTTTCTGATTCTAATAAAGTATAAACAAAATGTAAATAATTCTAAAACCTAACAATTACTCTTTGGGAGCAATTTTACTGGCCAACTTCTTCATTTGGCTTGGAGTTTTCTTCTTCTGTTTCTGTAAAATAATAACGGGTATTTATTTATGTCCTTAACATAATTTCTAAAAATGACAACCTTTTTAAGGACTTCTGACTTAACTCCTCGGAATTCGGACTTCTTCTTCTCAGCACCAGAAAAGTTTTTCTTAGGATTTTCGGCAGACTTTTTCAATGCTCCTCCAAACTTATCTGTGTGCTTTTTATTCTTAAGTACTTTCTTTTCCTTTCCTTTGTCTAAAATATTATTTTCGCTGTCTCTTTTTTCCTTGGCTCCCAGCTTTTTGATTGAGTATCTCTCAACATTTATTGGTCGTTCATCAAGCATGGTTCCATTGAGTTCCAATGCCAAACCAACTGCATCGGTATTCTTGAAACAAACGTAAGCCACACCTCTGCATCCATTTTTATCGGCACTTTGGAGAGTTCGGACGTATTCGATTTCTCCACAGCTTGAGAAGATGTCATGAAGTTTTTCATCTGTGGCAGCTAAAAGAAAGAAATTAAGTATTATTAGCTACTTCTTAAGAAACTAACAATTAACAACTCACAATATTTCAAATTACCAACAAAGACCGTTGTTTGCGGATTATACTCGTCTTGAGTTTTCTCCGTTTTCATAACACGCAGATGTTGGTCCTTGAATTGAGTGCCATTCAGTTCGAGCGCTTTGGCAACTGCTTCTACACTATTGAGGACAACATAAGCGTTAAGAGATGCAGTTTCCTTACGCATTTTGTGTTTAAAGATGACCTTTCCGTTTGCAGTACGGAAACGTATAGAAAGGACTTTTCCATAAGGAGCAAATAATTTTGAAATCTGAACACGTTTAGTGTTAGTTGGAAGATTTCCAACAAAAACAGTTTGTTCCGGACTTCCAGGAACATCTACAAAGTTTTTAAGAAAAAAAAAATGTTAAAACCACAAATACTTAAAATGCACTATCTATCTACTTGTTGTGTTCTCCTTCTCATCAAGACTTTTAATTTTTTTATTTTTGGGCTTCGCGTTTCCTTTTGGGGTAGTTGTTAAAGCTTTTAAAGGTTCTTCTGGAACTTCATCAGTTTTCGTAGCATGATTGTGCTGCGGTTTTGGTATATTTTCGTCCCCACTAAGTTTGCCGGTCTTATTTAGTTTCTTTTTCAATTTTTTGTTTATCTTGTTTTGGTTTGGTTTTGCCTGCTTATCAGCAGCTTTCTTGTTGTTATCTACAACTTTATGTAGATTATTATGATCCTTTAATGATTTTTTATCAATTCCGCTCTTAATAAATGTTTTCTTGACTTTTGATTGCAGTTCATTCGGAGCACCATTAGTTTTTTTTGCTACTTGATGTGATGTGTTTTTAATTTTTAGATTTGATATTTTATTCTTTTTTTCAGATTTTTTAGTTTTCGACATTTTGTTTTCAATATTTAAGCTAATAACGCGAATAAAAAGTATAAAATAAAGTTTAAAACTAAACAATACACGCGGTGAGGCAGAATATTTTTTTTATAGAAACGTCATAATTTCAAAACACGCTGCACGTGTGATAAAACTGACAAATAGGTGACACATATCGTGCTTAGGAGAATCAACACGCCATCTGCTACTCAGTTTTATAAACTGGGTTTAGATAAAAATTTGCCAGCGCACCTTGGTGGCCAATCGGAATTGCATGTACACTGCGATTTATAGAGAAGAATGTGCATTGCCATAATGTTGTTAAATCTTATAATAACATTTTTATAGTGCATTAACCAGTTTAAAAGGATCAATAAACTAAATCCAAAATTGTTTCCAAATAAATTTTAAGCAGCACTTAGGTAAATTATTCTCATTGTGCATTAAGGCCGTGTGCGAACAGCGTTAAAATTTTATCCCATGGCTAAATTATGACACTGTGTGGTGAATATAAACTTCAAAAATTTAGCCTGCTCTGGAGCAGGCGAAAATTTTAGACAGTGGATAATTTTCTATGCTTATGAAGGAGTGAGAGAGACAGTCGGCGTAATGTGTTTGTTTTGATTGTTGCATTTGCTTTCATTTGCATTTATTTCTGTTTGTTCGAGTATTATCGAATTTTTTGTTTGTGTTTTGGTGAAATGTATTTTATATAACTCTAATATTTAACGAACTAATAATAATTAACCGATTTTTTACTATTCTATTCTGTGAAACAGATTTTTATTTTTCTTTTGGAAGTTCAGCTGCCAAAAACCAGTGTGAGGTGTGTTTTGTTGGATTCATTTCATTTGTATTTATTTTCGTTTGTTTTTATGTTGACGTCAAATATCCCCCTTGTGTTTTTGTGAATTCGGCTCAATTAAACTGTGTTATGAACGAACAATTACTTAAATTAACCGACAATACTTTTTTTACATTTCTATTTATTGTGAAACAAATTTGGTGTTTTTTTTTATTTTGAAGTTCAACTGCCAAACCTGTTCTGTACCGTGTTAAAACTTCCCATAATTTTAATTGTTTTACAGAGTAGTTCTATTATATTTATATAACAAAACACAATTTAGAATAGCCACAATTATGAAAATGCAAATCTTTAATAAATTGGTTTTTGAAATTTCAAATTTGCGTTTTTAATTTGCAAAACAAATAGAGCCACTTCATTTGGATTTTGGATGAATCATATCTTACAAATAAACTTTCTATATCACACTAGAAAATTTTGTTTTCTACAAGTTTTGTTATTAGTTTTTTTTCTAAAAAATGTAAAAGAAAGAAATTATAGTCGAAATAATCAAAAAAAAGTGACGATTTTTTGCAGGTTTTTCCTAATAGCGAAGGGGCGGAGAGGTTGTGGTTGTGGAAACTGTATTTTTACATCAGCTAAACATCCTATACAACATATCAACAATTTAAACGCGCACCGGTGGTTTGAGTTGCAGACTTTTTTTTTATAAATTGACAAAACAATCTTACTTATTCATTTTTTTAATTCTTGTGGGAAAATTAAAAAAAAAGCATGTGTTAAAAAATCCCATTTAATCTAGTTCGCACACCAAAAAGCTAAACATTTATTCACCTCAACTCAAACGTCAAAAATTAGCCAGAGGATAAAACTTTAGGGCTGTTCGCACAAAAAAAATACCTACTGTTTTTAATTGATTAAAAAAAAATAAAATAAGATATTTTGTTGTCCTTTTTTATTATTCTGTATTTCAGTACTGTATTTGACCCATATGTTGCGATGTATTGCTAAACGTGCTGTATTTTTTTTATTTGCGGTGTAAAATTTGATTTTGCGATACTAAAACTAAATGTCAACGTGAAATAAAAATAATATCATTTCACTTAAAATGATAGTAAAATGATGAAAGAACCTGCCACGAAATTATTTCATATGAAATTCTTTCTTAAATTTTTTCAAATAATTGAATAAGAAATAATTAAACAAAAAAATAATAAAAACAAATAACTTTGAAAATCATTTTGTAACAAACGATAGTTTTCCGAGATAGTCGTGGTATGCCAGTAATTATTAAATATTACAATATATTTATTTTTTTTTCTAAATCGTAGGTCCAGTTTTCGAATAAATCGATTTTTTTTAAACAAGTTTTTCAAAATATTTTATTGAAAATTTTGGAAAATGGCAATTTTCATTCGAAAAATAAATTTCAAAAAATATTCATGAATTGGTTTTGAAAATATTCGATTTTCAAAAAAAAAAGTTGTTTAATTAATTTTATTTTTTTAAGAAACGTCATTAAAAAATCAAGTACGCCATTATTGTTTGGCTATTTAGGTCTTCTTAGAAATAAAATTTTGTAAAAATCCACTCAGTCGTTAACGAGAAAGTCAAAATTAAAATAAAAACCGTTATATGGCAGGTACCGTTAAAACTTTTTCTAAAGAAATATGGTTCATGCCATCTGAAAGTCTTTTAGGTCCATTTTGTTCACTCCGGTTTATCTTTAGCACGGAGTTAATTCCAGTATTTAACACCGTTTCATTTTGTTCACTCATTTTAACTCAAGAATGCCGAGTTAAACCATTGCTCGAGTTAACTAACCCGCTATCTCGTTAACTCACCAAAACAAATGGGTTAAGGCACTAACCCAGATAAAAGTAATGTTTTTTATATAGGTATTTCGGTCTTATTTTGTAAATAATGTCGACATCATTAATAAAATATAAAAAAGCTCTTAACCTAATTTGAAATTTCAACTTGTTATGAATGTGTATAAAATAAAATGAATGGCGCAAAACTATAGTCGCCTCGTTTTAAATCAGTTAAGTTAATCCTAACAAACATCAACTTAACATTATCACCAGGTGATAAGTTTGTATCATATAATAAACAATTTATGGACTTTCCAGTAATATCTTCCAGTGAGAGATGTTGTTGTTGGAATTAAATAGTGTTTGTGTGTAGTTTCGTTCTCTTTCTAGAGAGTGTTCAGTTTTTCTGTCAGAAAATTAGACTCGGATCTAAAAAGATAAAATGGAGATTTCCTGGATTTAAAGTAGGTATGCTTCATTAAAGAGTTAGCTTTATCTGTCTGTAGGTTGTGAAAACGTTAACAAAGTATTAAATTCTTTTTAGGACCGTGTTATATTGACTATAATTTTGCGCCAATGTGTCTAATAAAATATGTGTTATAAAAACGAAACAAGGTGGAAAATTTGTAGGTATATCAATATATTGTAGTTGTTGTAATTTTCATCTATATGCATGCATCACACGAAATAAAAAATAAAAAGAAATAGGAAGCAAATACAAAAATAGAATGAAATGCTGTTTCACTCTCTCTACTTAATTTTCTATTTGGCTCGAGTTAATTATGACATATTACTGGAAAGTCATTGGAAATGGAATAGATTTTGTAGTTTTAACTAACTCCACAAAAAAAAAATAACTATCTCCAAGTGAACAAAACGAAAAATTAGCCCGAGATTTTAACACTATAGAGTTAATTATATTACTGGGGTTAGTTAACTCGAATTTAACCCTATATATACTAAACAAAATGGGCCTTAATTTCGTATCACTTATGTCAAATTTGCACATATGCACTTGCAAAAACACGGCATTTATTAATTACAATGGCTAAGTACATGTTTAAATTTCCTTGATGAACAGAAAATTGTCAAATGGCAGACGCCTATATGTGTATTGAAATTAGGTACCTTTTACCTAATCTCTAGGATGTGGTGGGTTTTTAATGCTTGCTAACTGACATAAGGAAGAACGGTAAGGTAGGAGCTTTTAGGAAGGAGCCAACCGTGGCACTTACAGATCTAGCCAGGTGGAATTACTAAGTGAATACCTTGCATTGCTACTACGAAATAATAGGAGTTTAAACTGTCCCCAGCCCCTGGGAGACTGGTATTATAAGTTGTTTGAAACTAGTTTCACAAATAGTAAGCCTAATTTTTCGGCCATGAAAAAACAATTAATTTAGCAACAACCAACTGCCGCGTATATGTACGGATTTAATGTTGACAAAACTTATGTTTAATGACAACAAGCTTATTTGGACTGCACGTGGATGGTTGAAATTTTAATAGGGTAATTAACAGAAGCTCTGGAATTATTGAAGTCCCAGAATATCGATGGGAAGTAATTGGTTGGAAAAAACTAAAGAACTCTATTTCTATCTACAATGCATGTTACAAGGAGCAAGGGCAGTCACTGTTCTTTGCAAGTAAAGACGTCCTTAACATCAAAGCAACTGCCCAACAATAGTCCATTACAGAAATCCAAGTAAAACATTCGGGAGATCTGTGTTAAACATTCGGAATGCTGCAATAAAGCAAGAATTTCTCAGAGCCTATGCAGATCGTACATCGTTCGCTTTAGCATCTAACTCGCGGCAAATGCTTAGTATATGTTTGCCAACAAGCTTTTACAACGGTCACAATCGATGTGCTTGTGTCATTGTGCGTGCGTTTTAGCCTGACACACCAAACAGAAACCCTGGTTGGCTGACGTATGCCGAAGGAGAGGAATCGGTGATTCATATTAAAATTAAACCATTCGAAATGGACAATGACAAAAGAGCAATACATATTCCGTCCACCCGACCTTGAGCAATTGAAAACATCAATAATATTTGTATGTCACTTCTATACCGCGAGATATGGCGCTCCCGAAAAGAACGCTAGAACGTAAGAAATAAAATGCACGAATGAGTAGCACGAACTTGCTCTTGTAGAAAATTATGGGACTACAAAAATTTAAATTTATTTTATTCTGAAGAAAGTTCGAATAATATCAAAAAATATGGACTATACATGAGATTATGTTGTATGGCAGCTATCATTGAACGGTTGTTTAACAAAAAACTAGAAATGTTATATGTCAAATTTAAAACCTGTACCGTATTTTAAATAATCGGATTGGCCGTTATAAACTTATGGCCAAATTTTTAAAAACCGTTAACATCAAATCTTCGCACATCCGCAAAGACAGACCGACGGACGGCATGACGAAACCTACTTTTTTGGGATTATCTATCTTCGATTTTTTTTCTACACGAAAGTAATACTTGCCCTATTGAGCAAGTAAAAAGGGTAACAATAGAAGAAAAATGGTGAAAATTCAGAAAATGTTAATCAACAAAAAAAAAAAATACGTTCGATTTTGATAAAATTTTATATGAGTGATTTTTTGCCAATGGTGATTTGTTTTATCTAATTTTCAATACCGATTATCTTCTAACCGACTGCACGGATTGGGAAATTCTATATTCTTAAAGCTCTCCTAAACTTGATTAATACAGAAATAAAATGTTTTTGTTAGTTTTTTGATTTTAATTTTTTACAAAATAATACGGTCAGTTTTATAAAATTTGATGTGAGAGCAAGTTGAGGAATTTACCAGTCGTTAACACGAAGGTTACTTACCACAAGAGCAAGTTTTTGCAACCCAGTCTTGCCCTTTATTCTTAAACTAAAGACAGTTTTACTATAAATTCTTATATTTTTTTGTTTATATAATCTTGTTTGTATTATAATTTTATTTTGCGAACCAGTTAGGTCACTCGTTACAAGAACAAATGTGTCATACCTAGTGTGTCATTTATTTGGTTTTTATTTATTCTTGTTTTCCAAATTGTTGACGGCAACCCTGCTACTTAATAACTAACATTGAGCATGCTGATAAAAACAATAGTTAAAAAAGTTCAGGAGAATTCACACGAGTTATGGCTATGTGTAGTGTAGTGTATAGTGTAGTGACTACTAACATACTAGCAAGACAAGTGAGCTACTAATAACTTTGTAGATTTTGCGGTTTTTTTCTTTCCCAATAGGAGTTTAGGAGACAACCAAAGTTTGTCATGTTGCTAGCTCATTAAAATTTCATTGAAAAAGGACACTCTAGGGGTTCTGTTCTTGTGTGATACGGTCATCACAGTAGGGCGGATGTTGTAGGTCTGTTCTTGTATATGGTGCAAGCCACTTTCCCGACTTAGCAACGTCGTCGACTCTAAGCTCAGATAAAAGAATCGAAGAGTAAATTATGCAAATGATGTGTCCGTCGAAGCAGTAGGTAACTTCTTCACTCTACTTCCGTTTAACATGATTGATTAAATTTCAAAGCTAATTCCGTGTATGAAAGTAGAAACACTACATTTTAGTACTATGTACTTTAATGTAGTGTTAAATGATTTAAACAAAATAGTATCACTTCTCAAATCTACATGATTAAAAAATTATGTGGTCAGATAGCAAAATGTTATAAGTTAATTTTTAAAAGTTTACATGTGTTTTTAAAGCTGAACATTTGAGTGAAAATTTTCAAAAATTCAAGTTTTTTGTTTTCTTTTTTTGTAAATTTATTTTTTTCTTATGTGAAAAAAAAACTTTCTGATCTTTCATAACATTTTGAGCTTTAAAAATGTTTCTTGAAATTGAAAAATTCACTTATAACATCATCAGACCACAGAATTAATCTTTCATAAATCTCCTTGCAAATTTAGTGAACGCTTTCATTTTAGATTACAACAATTAATTTCTCAAATTTATTTTTTTGAATTTTGTTAATTTATTTCCAAATAAAATAATAAAATACCTTATTGCATAATTTCGACAATAAATTATATATTATTAGTGAATTTTGTGAAATAAGTGCATTTTATAGTAGGTAAATATATTTCTATAGAATTTCTATAGTTTATTATTTTATATTTTTTTTTATAACTAACAGTGGTTTTAATCAAACCTGTCTTATGGATGGTAGAGAAGACCAAAAAATTGTATGCATTATTTATATTTGGAGTTCCATAGTTTGCTACTAGAGCATAGTTCGTGTGACCTTTAGTCGTGCATTTTATTTCATTTGCTCAAGAAATTATAAATTTAAAGTTTCTATTCAAAAATGCTTCGTTATTGATTGGTTCATTTTTAAAAAATAATTGTTCTTAATTTCGTGTCGTTTTCAATTCTTGCAAGTCCCAAACTAAGGAAATGAAGGTATAGCAGTTCATTAGCAATAGTAAACCGCTTTTGTATTTGTCTGGCGGGGCTCTACAATTATTTGCATCCGGTTACCGGAAGTGACGAATAATAACATCATATGACTTATCAAATGTCAATATATGATAATTGATTCCAAATGAATTTGAAACAAAACATAATATAATCCTTATGCATTATAACGGTGGTACCTTTAATTTGGATAATCTATTTGCATTAATTTTCGATGTTCATTATTTTACAATATACAGTGTTGGCAAAATACATGTTAAATGTTATGAGTAGGAAGGAGGTTATAAGTAGAATGTTGTATATGCATTTAAATATCCCTCTCCTATCATTTTGATTTTACATCTGCATGTTGTTTGTTTTTCACCTTGAGGGCTTAACAGAACATTCAGTCGGAAGTGTAAAATAAAATAAAGTAATATAACCTATATAGTATAGTTGGTACACATTAAATAAACATAAGGTCGGGTAAATGTTTGAACACAATCACCGCGCAGTCCCGTCAATACAGGCAAATACATGCGTTTTGTCTCGAAACTCATCCGCTCATAGCAACGGATAAATTATGACTTAAATTTGTTGCCGTACGAAATTTAAATTAGGAGCAAGTTATTCACGTTGCCTGTTCGCTTGAAAATTTGCAAAAGATAATGAATTTTTTTATTCACGACTGTTTCTCCGACTTAATTTCTCTTAGAAGTTATAGTATTTGGAGTATTTGTAGAGAGGGAAGTTAACTCTCTTTTTTGCAATTTCACCCCACATTTGCGTATGTTGGCGTTTCTTCTTGGACGTCAGTTTATTAGACCCATTGACGTATTAAATAAATGGACCGCCATTAGCCAACTTCACGCGTGTTCCAACATAACTAAGGGCGCCATCAACTACTAGCAGGGAATCTGCGTAGCATCAATGCTATGTTTGTTTTAAATAATTAAAACAAAATAAAAATTTTATACACCTAACATATTTATATTAACACAATTTTCCGCCGGCCCCCAAGGTTACCTGATCTAACTTCACTTGATTTTTGTATGAAGTTTTATAAAAAAAAGTGTACAAAACAAACCAGAATTTGATTTGAAGCAGTCAATTTAAACGATTTTCAAAATAAATTTCTAACAAAAATTTCATTATTGGAAAAATATCAGTCACATTAAATTTTATCAAAATCAGTCGTATATTTTACGAGAAAAATTGGATTGTCTTTAAGCCTTATTTGCCAGGTACCGTTAATATGTAAACTTATTCTGAAAAAATAAAAACACAACCTTTGGCTACAAATCCATTGTACTAAGTTTTAAAAAAATCTATCGTTATTTTTACGAGAAAAATGGAATTGTCTAAAAACGCTTATATGGCTTGTCGAAAAACTTCGTGTTAAATTTAATCAAAATCGATTGTATTTTTTTTGAGAAAAATTGAACTATCTGTAACGTTTATATGGCAGGTAACCTTATTTTCAGACCTAGGATAAAAAATCAAAAATACGCCTGAGCATATTGCTCTAAAAATACATAGTACCAAGTTTGAAGAAAATCGGCCCAACTGTTTAGGCTGTAGGTGTCGATACATCCAGACTGACAGACGGACAGACAGGCGGACAGACAGACTGACAGACGGACAGACAGACAGACAGATTTGTCGGTGCTACTTTTTTCGTGTTCTCTATCATCGTAATGTCATGTTTGATTGTTATCTCAAAACTCAAAACGAGAATAAACTAAATCCCCAAGACAGATGCCATCCCGCCATAGCAACATGGTCACCTCAGACTATATTGGAAAACCCTAACATCTAATTCTCAATTTTAAATCATTTAATTTCTACAACATTCTAAAAACAAGTATCTTTTTTATGGGTAGAAAGTCAACAGGGGTTTAAAGAAATCGACAGGAATACAAACACTCGCACAATCGTCATTGAACAGGAAAAGTGTGTCCTTAATGAGAACATCGATACTATGGTTTCCAGAGGTTATATAATCATTTCTGGGATGAACTAAGTCAATTGATGCTATAGCCATGCGTTCGTGCCCTCCATTTACCCCCTGACGTGCAATTGACTCCAATTAAACATCAATTTTTCGTTTAGGTCCAACCCAACACAGAGAGTACGGCTTATACAAGAACAGACATTACCTACGTCCTACGTGGGATCTGGGATACCTACTTAGATAATAGGTCATTAAATAAAAAAATACACAAGAAAAATCCCAATTAAGGAGGTAACATGTATTTCATCCTGGACAGGGGGCACTTCCTGGTGTCATCTTCAGGATTTCCTACGCAGTACCGGCAAGGCACAGGATAACAACAAAAAAATATTTTTTTCTCTGATTTTAGTTTGAAATATGCCAACGGATTGGTCTTTTGTTATTCTATGTATTATTCACCCTTAAGTGTTGAAAGTTTGTGCAGAGTTGATGCTTTGCATCCGTCTCCAGAATTGTGATTTCGAATAAAAATCAAGGATGATGGATTCAGGATAAAGCTACTGAAGTTGCACTGTCAATATTCTATCCGTAATCATATTCCCGGAGTGCTATATTCATATTTGAAAAAGATTATCGCCCTAAGATAACAAAACCCAAGCCAATGCATAACATGAGCTTATGGGGTTGTGGATGACTGACAACAGTGTGGAAAGGATCTGAGTTGGGGAGATTTAAGAGGCTTTACCTGATTTAGCTTATGCGTACACAATACCTTTTTGAGTGGGAGTGAAGTCGCAAAATGTTTTCATAACCAATTTTTTTTTTTTGTTGATTTCATTTTATACCCAAGGGTAAAAGTCAAGCCTACGCCCAAATACTGTTTCCCTATATCGAATAAGAAAATTTTCAACCCCATCATCATCATCATCACTATATACCTACCACTTTGTGTTTTACCAGTTGTCGTCAACGTTCGAAGAAAATCGGTCTTCATTTTAATTTTCATTTTTTCAGAAGCTTTAGGTCCTCTTGCCTTTTATATTTTTGTTGTTTTGAGGTTCGAAAGACTGTTAGCCCGGGTTGAAGTGGGTAAATTGGTTTTTTTTTTTTTTTTTTTTTTTTGTTTTGTTTGCGGTGTTGAAATTTGGTTACCTAAGTATTTTTTTTTTCTTCTTGCAAAAACTCATGTTGTATTTGTGGTAAATTGAATTCGCGCAAACTGAAATTTGGTTTATATTCATATAAATTGAGTTTCATTGTATGTTTAGTATAAATTGTTTTTTTTTTTTGTATTCGAATTAAGGGAAAGAAGCAAATGAGAGTTTATGACAATCGCCTAATCCAACAATAATTTGTTATGGTAGAGTTAACAACGACAATAAGAATAAAAATCATAGGCTTGAGCTTAAGATAATTTATTGTTGCAAATAAAATTACCTAATAATTTAAGATCAATTTAGAAAACAAGATTTTTGTTTAACTTATTTTGGTAGGTTTAAAAATTTAGCTTTACGTACTTAATTATATAAATGATTCAATCTTTTTTTTAATAAAAGTAGGTACCTACGTGTATATATATACTTTCATGCAGGGTCGCGAATTTAGTAATTTAAAAAATACTAAGCCTTAAGCTAACTATTGACTTATGATTTTGAAAAAAAATTAATTCATAAGTTAGTTGGTGAATTGAGAATTAAAAATTATCCAATTCATAAGCTAGTTGGTGAATTATGAATTGAAAACAAATTAATTCATAAGTTATTTATAAGTTAATGAAAATCCCGACACAAACAATTCGGAAACTCCCAAATTACAAAATCCCAACACAGAAATCCCGAATTAACTTTATTCTATATACTGTATTTAGTGATTTTGTATTTTGGAATTTTGTTTTCGGGATTTTGGTGTCGGGATTTTCACTAGCACAATTCACCAAATAGTTTATGAATACATTTTTTTTCGATTCGTAATTCCCATGTGAATTATGATTATGAATTGATTATTTTTTAATGCACAACTCACCAACTAGCTTATGAAATGATTTTTTTAAATTCATAATTCACCAACTAGCTTGTGAATTAAAAGCCAAGCTTAAGCTAAAACCCTTTTCATGATAGGAATAAGATTTTAGTTTAGGAGTTTTGGATGGAAGTATGGGTGTGTTGTTAGAGTTTTTTTTTTCAAAACTGCAATGGCAATATTACCAAGTTTTTGTAAAATATACATTTCTAACTTTCGATTACAGGTATAACTATAAGTCAGGTTATGCATTTATACAAAAAATTAAGGGCTGGATTGGATCGCGTTGCCTTTGTGGCCAAAAAATTAAAAAAATAAATTATATTTATTATTTTATTGCAAATGAAAATTTAAAATTAATAAAAGTGTCAATGAATAGTTTAAAAAATGGTGCAGAACTGTTGAGTTCGTGAGGCCTAAGCATTTATTTCGAATATTGTTCAGTCGGCTTAAGAAGTTAATCATACACGTCTGGAAGATGAGCGAAAGGAATTGGAAGGATATAAAGTTCCACTTTTTGGGGCTTATGCTTGCCTATACCACAGAAACAGTGCGTCGTAGCAGAATATTTTCTAAATTAAGGCCCATTAAATTTTCGACAATTTTATGGTATGTCCAATTTTTTCCAATTCTTAACCGTTTTCGAGCTTCACGCTCGCTATGGAAACAAATTAGAAAAAAAGTGTTTTCGCCATCAAAAAAAAGTCTGTATAGTTATTATGAATATGATAAACCAGATAAACCGTATTAAAATGGACACTTTTTGTTGCAACACCAAAGTTACAAGTCAATTTTCTGAGCAGATATTCACCCTCAAAGTATCTCACAAATTCACTTGTCCATCACTTATACAAAATGATTTACATAATGCAAAAAAGCAGCTGAAGTAGTAGCATCTATTCCCGCCATTTAGCCGGGAGGCGCAATTTTCGATAAACTTACTTAAAACAGAAAAAAAAAAATAGTATTACCGTTGTTTTTTTAATATTTTTTTTTTTTTGTTTTAAGTCTATAGTTAGAAAATTGACCTTCCCGCCTATACGGCGGGGAAGGGGATTGTAGATCTCCATTTCATACATTTTTTCTAAACCATACTCGCAAGTAGAAGTTACTTTATAAGAATACCCCCATTACGTTTGGAAAAATCTCAGTTATGTTGATGTCATCAATAAAAAGAGCGTATAGATACAGATGGAAAAATGTCTAGAATTTAAAATCCCAACATACCACCTGTTTATAGACTTTAAGGCCGCCTACGATAGCATAGCCAGGGTAGAACTTTACAAAGCCATGAGAGAATTCGGCACCCCAAATAAATTGACACGACTATGTAGGTTGACCATGACCAACGTAACAAGCCAAGTAAAAATAGCCGGATTGCTATCCAGACCAATCAACATCTTTAATGGACTCCGACAAGGGGATGGTTTGGCCTGCCTCCTCTTCAACCTGGCGTTGGAGAAAGCAATCCGTGACTCTGGCACGGCAACAAGAGGGACCATCGTCAACAGGTCCAGCCAGATACTGGCTTACACAGACGACATCGACATCATCGGAAGAACCGAGCAAGCTGTACACGATTCCTTCATCCAGATTGAGCAGGCGGCACAAAATCTGGGGCTGCACATTAGTGAAGGTAAAACAAAGTACATGGTTGCGTCGAATGCGAGAGGAACAGTTGGTCAAACAATCAAGGTAGCGGAGCACGAATTTGAAGTGGTGCAATCCTTTAAATACCTTGGGTCAATAGTAGCAGCCGATAACAATATAGAAGAAGAAATACTGCTGTACAGGACCATGGTCCTGCCAGTACTCACATATGGATCCGGGACTTGGGTGCTTAGCAAAAGGCACTCTGACCTCTTAGCCGCGTTCGAGAGAAAAGTCTTAAGGAGAATTGTTGGCCCCATATGTGAGGAAGGACGGTTCCGGAGACGGTACAATCATGAATTGTACGCAATCTACCTTGAAGCAGATATAGTGACAAAAATTAAGCTCGGTAGACTTCGGTGGGCAGGGCACCTAGCTCGAATGAGCGAAGAGGAACCTGCTCGGAAAGTTCTTTGTGGTACATTCTATGGCAGACGACAGCGTGGTAGACCATGCTTGCGCTGGAGAGATGGCGTAGACCAGGACGCCCGGAGCCTTGGGGTGCGCAACTGGATGGCGTCGGCTCGAGACCGGGATAGGTGGAGAGACTTGTTGAAGGAGGCCAGGACCGGACCCCGGTTGTCGAGCCGATGATGATGATAGATACAGATGGAAAAAAAAAAACATTTTTTTGTAGGTGCACAGAAAAACATTTTTTTTTTTGACTTTACTTAATAATATAATAGAAGTTGTAACTGATAAAATATGGTTATTGGTAAAGCATTTTTCGTTAAAGGTGACTTATAACGGAACCCATGAGCTTCTTTTTAACCGAGATTCTCGCTAACGTTAAGTTTGATTATAACTACGAGTTAACATATAACACTCGGCACGTCATAAAAAGTAAAAATTGCATTTTGGTATATTTACCAAAAAATTACGCTCCACCTAACAATGGAATAACTCCAATTCAAGTACTAGATACAAAGTGGAATGTATAATGTGAATTAACCGGTGCTTGGAGCATTTTGCATATATATGTTAGCTAGAAACAACAATGCAAAATCCACCAAATAAAGACACATCAACAGGAGGCAATAACCAAAATCTCTGAGGCGAACTAGAACGCAAATTGCATTCCTCCCACAAATGAAATCCTTATCCCAGTTGAAATTTCGAAACAATGGATAGCGAGAATAACTGCCACTGCCCTCTGCCAAAACGCACATATTCTGTGAATTAAAATGCAAGATTTGTCAGATGTCTGTCCTTATGCATAAGCGAATAGGTGAACATACGTACAATGAACATGAAGGTGGATAATCCTTGAAGCCTGAGGCAATCTACTGAATGACGACAAATCAAACAACCATACAGAACGAATGGTTGGTTGGAGGAAACTACATATCATCAAAGACAACGATGATGGTCCAAAGGTCCAAAGCGACGATGACTCTAACAATGACAATTGCTAATTGTAGATCCCTGAACGGTGCCTTATCCACATACAAATATACACATGGCACACTTGCGATGGACATATTCCACCTGTTAATCTATTGCTTGGCAAACTCAATTAGGAATAAGTTAGACAGATGGCGCAACTGACACATTTCCCGGATAATACTGGTGACTCTTGGAAAGCGAGTATTGTGAGAATCTGCGGCAGTATATAAACGGGCAGTGTCGTAGGTGCTGGTTGTACAAAGTCGAAATTTTGTTGTCCGAAGGGTTACATGTTCGGCTGGTTAATGCATTTTATAAAGATCCCTTAAGGTAATATATGTTATCGAATAGAGAAACAATGGGTTTATTGTGTTTTGGAGAACATATGGTTTGATTCAGACTTGCACTTACGAAATTTGGAAAGCGAAAAGCGAAAAACAAGGGTTTGCTGATTAGCAAAAACTACTTGAGAACTATCGAAACAACTTATACATATTTATTCGGATAGCCTTTATATGTGCAGAACATGATAAAACTTGATTTCGACAAAATATTGATGATTGCATCACCTTGACAAAAGCAATTGTCATATTTGGATATTAGTGATGCTCTTAACGTCAAAAGATTTTTCAAAATCAGCGAACAGCAATGGATGTTAAATGCACTGCAAATAATGGGTTGGTTTTTACAACTTATATAAGTGGGCCTTTAATTGTCTCAGAACATAACGCATACATATGCAGAATCTTGTAATATAAAATTGTATTAAATTTTTTTAACTCTAAATTTGTTTTGAACTTTTTTTAATTATACTTTCTAAATTTTGAATTTTATTCTTAAATTTTTTTGATAGGCTTAATTGCTTGATTAAGCATCATTTAAAATATGTTCCTGCAAAAACTTCAATATGTACAAAATAGAAAAAGTAAAAAAACTTTTTTAATCTTGATCCCAGAATTTTACAAATTTAACAATATTTCAAAAAGTTATTTGGTATTTTTTTGATTTTACCTAAAGTTATTGTTTGCAACCCTGATGATTGCAGGGATTGCTCAATACTTATTTATAGAGGATGAGATGTTTGCTTAAATTACTCCTCCCAACTAGCTTTACAACCCTGCAAAATTTTGATCCTATGTAAACTGATTAGAACTTATGTACAAAATTCCGGAGCTGTAATATAGCTTGTGAAATCCTGTCAAGAGAAAGGTTACGGAAGACTTAAAGTCAGTCATTTGTTAGTACTTACACTTAGCACGCGTCTTAAGTGGTCAAACAATTATAAGATATCACCTAAAATGAGGACGTGAATCACTTCCTCTACTACTGCAGCAGTTTTTTTAACCATTTCATCAGTTTCTGTTTCCTTTAGAAACGACCCAAGTGTGTTGATGTTGCAACCTACACTGAAATCGTAAAGAAAACATTCACTCTATGCAAAATTTCATCACAAAGTTGCACATATAAGTATGTACATGTCATATGGCTTTCGTCATATGAGTTTTTTTTTTTTTAAATGAAACTAAGTTGTCACGCTGTGTTAAGTTGCAAAACACTTTATTCCACCCAATATAATTGTCATCTTTCTTTTGTTTCTTTGTTTAAGTTGGTCTGTCCCGTCCCGGTTGAGTTTGGCTTAGTGTCTTTTGTCAGTTGGGTCAAAGCTTGCAAGTCACTTTTGAAAGTCCTCATCTTACTTTGTGTTGTCAAACAAGTTGCATATATGATATTAAGTCGCCCGAGGAATAATTTTCTTGATTAAATTTACCTTTACAAAGACGTCACGATTTTCTCCTCCTACAAATATCTTCATTTTGTTGTCTTGTCTGTGTCCCTCTAAATGACAAAAGGAAACTCCTTTACTTGATGATGGCCTATCACCGTCCACAATGAAACATAATTTTGCAAATAGTAAACAAATACCTACTACCTGGAATAAAATCCTGAGCTCACCAGGCGCTCCCTCCCCTATATGTCCTCCGAAGAGCAATGAAGTAATGGGATCAACAGATAACTCAAGTCAGAAGTGGCCCTCCCAGAAAAAGAACTTTTGATTTCTTTGAAGTTTGCGTCACACTAACATTCACATCGTTGCATCGTCACCATTTACCCCACAAGCAAGAATGCAAAAATAAATAAATCTTGCACTTGCACGTGTGCACACATTAAGCTATTGTATGTAATAGTGGGCTGGGTTGACTTGACACACCCAGAGAACTACAGAAGAGAGGTCCTATTGTAACTTTCCAAAAAGGATTATTGAATCATACAATCATAATGTTACTGCATTGTTAGAATATGCAAAGTCCTCATCCTCAAACTCAAAGAAAAATCATAGATACGAGAAAGTTTTATTAAAGTTTTCCATTTGGATGCGTTGAAGAAAAACCTCATAAGGAACTTTTGTTCATTCAGATTCATAGTTTTAGTCGAAGGGAGTTCATTTGTGAAAACTGAAACTCCACATTCAACTACTTTTGCTTTTGGCTTATAACCAAGTTAAGGATATGACATTTTGTGAATAAAAAAGTGATGCTGTAAGCTATTGTTTTTTTTTTGCTTGTATGTAGTTTTGCGTTTTGGTAAATTGTTTGCATTTTACGTGTGGCAACGAGGACTCTGATGGAATGTTTTGTTTTGGTTTGCTTTATAGTTTTTGTTTTGATGGAAAAGTATCATTCAAGTTGTGAAGTGATTGTGTGATCGCATGAACGAGGCCATTGAAAGTTTTAGCGTAACACAATTTGTTCGAAAAAAAGTTTAATCAAAGCTGTGTGTAATGCACGTGATGACCTTTCCTTAACTACTTCAAAAAAAAAGCATTTGATTTGTAAGTTTACTAAGACTACAAAACACTCGTTTGTAGAGTGAAACCTAGGATTGGTAAATTGGGATTGATGGAAACAAAAATATATCGGAACTAATAAATAATGTTTTTAATTATTTTTATAATCATAACTAACCTGGCATCTTATGTCCTCTTATTATATACATTAACTATACGTTAACAAAATTAGGTGAATAAAAAAAGCAGGAGAGGGGCGGCAATATACGATCTGCCTAAGGCGGTCCTGTAAAGGACACAATGTGACATGACCATATATAATTTTACTTTCTTACAATATAATGAAACCATATCTAATTTGTCACTTTTAAAGTTAAATTATTCCAACCATCTGCATGCTATTTAAAAACATGATGTTAACATCTCTCTTTCGTTGTAAATACCTGCTTAATAATGACCTCAGTAACCCCCAAAACTAATCCGAACCCATCCCTTAATGGAAGAAGCTTTCAAATTTTAATTCTTTTCCACTTTGATCTGAAGCTCTTTATGTGTAGTCCTTTGAAGAGAACAACACTTTGGTTTAACATAAAGAGTGATTACTGTCTCTAATTTTAAAGCCCTAATCTCTCAAGCCGAAAGTTCACAAAACTATAGGTACTATATGTATATTACTCACCGCAACCAAAGTAAACTAAACACAAACCACAACAATCGAGAAGATGTATCCTTCATTGATGACGATAATCAGGGCACTCCTGCTGCCATCCTTTGTTGTAATACTAAACTTATTATATTCTATTAGTTTCATTTAAATACTTCATATTTTTTTTTCGTCTCATTTTTCGAAAAGATAAAAACTATTTATTTCAGAACCTGCGGGTAGATTATTAGTAGGCAGGATTATTTAATTTTTGGTAGATACCGACCCAGAAGTTCAAAGATTACTAATTGCAAAGACCGACATGCAGAATATGCGTGTTTAGTATGAACTGAGGTATGTGCGGGCTTCAGTATTTATGGATGAGCTCAGGTTAGTGGAATTGTGGAGTGGTGAAGTGGAACACATTTCTTAGTTCAACCGAAACAAAGGAAGTTAAAAGTTTAAGAGTAAAGCCTTTTTTAAGCTGCTTAAGGAGCTCTATGGATAAAGTTTTCCATTTAAATTTTTGTTTTTTTCCATTTCAAGGAATAATAGTTTTAGGGCCAGTCTTTTCAGCTTTGGTAAAATTGAACCATTTGCTGCTAACCATAGAAACACATACAAAATCTATGGTTAACAACTGAATTAACCAATGGTTACAAATAACCAGAGTTAAAAAGATTGGCCTTTAATCAGGTAAATTTGAAGCAAAAGAATTGATTTACTGCAGAGCATATAAAGGAGTTAGATATGTTTTTGTATGTTTATTTGTCAATTTAAACTTAAAGAAAAAAGTCTTTAAATTCAAAATTATGAATTATGGATAAATGGATCGTTGGATCGTTGGGTATATAAGAAACTTTTCAATTGCCGTACTGCAAAACATATGCGTGTTTTTTATTTTTGTTTTGTTATACATAGGTATACGTAATGAAAAACATTGTTTTTCTCCTATATAGATAACACATCTTATGGTTTTGTCATAGTCTTTTCCTCAAAGGTTACGGTTTGGGAACGAAATCGCGAATTACAAATGGTTTAGAAAATCGTTTGATTGATTTTCATATAAAAAAGGTTTGTAAAACTGTACGTCTTTTTATTTTTTGGAATTAAATACGTATTTTTTCTCGCATACCATATTATGATATATTTTTACTATATATTTATTATATAATACATCATGCTCCGCTTAAGGTATGTTCATCAGTCGTCTGACAGGGGCCTGTGTCAGCAGTCTTCTTGTTTTACAGCACCTGGGTGGCCCGATTCGCGGGTTCAAGAGATTTTAACTCCCTTTCTGTAATCAGTCGTCTGGCAGGCGCCTGTGTCAAAAGTCTTCATATTTTAGAGTACCTGGGTGGCCAGTCTTCTTGTTTTACAGCACCAGATTCGCAATTTCAAGGGATTTAAACTCCTTTTCTGTAGTCAGTCCCGCTCACGCAATTTCGTTGCTCCGCTTAGGGTATATGTCCAGTCGTCTGGCAGGCACCTGAATATAATTTTTTTTAGTCAAAAACTTGTGAAAAACCATATTTTGGTATCAAAAGAAGTTGGTAGAAACTTTATCTAAATTTACGCCATAAATGTTAAAAAACGTGCCTATAAAATTCGGGATAATGTAATTCGGGATTTTCGAATATTCGCATTCTCTCAAAGATTACTGGGTATATTTCGAAAAAACAATTTGTGTACATTAAGGGTAAAATCGAAGGGATAAATCGAACGATATCCGTTGCGTGAAACAAAATAAAAATAAAAACTCGAAATTTTTCCAAATGGCTAGTGTAGGCTAAAGAATGACATATAAGATAATATTTTATTGAAAGTTTGAAGTTGAGAATGAAATTAGGTTGGTTCTTTAATGTAAAGAACATATATTTTAAATTGTCAATGAAATTATATAGGTTGGTTCATTAATGTACTAAACAGGGTCTATCTCAAATAATTATTGTTATATCATTTAGCGAGAATTTAAGAAAAGGCTAATTGCGTGTAACTTTGTCCCATGTTAATGGTAATTACTCTGTTAATACTAATGGTATGAAACATTCGGTTAGGAGTGTATTAAAAAATACACTAAAAATGTTTTTTCTTAATACAAAATATGTATTATGTTCACTTTAAATATTAAATATTAAATATAAAATATAATCTAATAAATATAAATCTCGACTGTCTCGACAACGGTAAAAGGGATTTAAAAAATTCAATACCCAAATTGTCATATCTACTTTAGATAACGTGGTCATAAAATTGTTGTCAAAAATGTTTTTGTTAAGTTTTAAATAATTTTTAAAAAAACTTTTGTTGTTTTATGAAATGTATTGGGTTACTGTCAATTTGTAGAAAAACCAAACAGTTGTTAGAAAAAATGAAAACTCATACATACAAAGGTTGCCTTCAACAAAGTTTCTGTCATAAGTATATTAATTGTTAACTTGGGTCAAGAAATAACCAAAAATAACCTTTTACTTGCGAATATAGGTACTATAAGGAAGTTATGAATTCTTGCAAAAAAAAGTTATTAGATAACAATCAAACATGACATTACGATGATAGCGAAGTCGAAAATAGTGGGTCTGGCAATTCTGTCAGTCTGTCTGTCTGTCATTCGCACCTGCAGCCTAAACGGTTGGATCGATATCCTTTAAACTCGGTATATAGTATTTTTAGGGTGACAGTCAGGGTTTTTTTTTTTGAATTTTTGTTCTAGGCTTAAAACTAACGGTACCTGCCATATAACGGGTATGAAAAAACACTTTTTTCTCGAAAACCGCTCTAACGAAAATTCGACATAAGTGATACGAAATTAAAAGCCTATCAGATGGAATGAACCATATTTTTTTAAATTTTGATTTTCTCGTTAACGACTGAGTGGATTTTTACAAAATTTTGTTTTTAAGAAGACCTAGATAGCCAAACAATTATGGGGTACTTAATTTCTTAATGACGTTTCTTAAAAAAAATTTGTTAATTAAACAAATTTTTGTTTTGAAAATTGAATATTTTGAAAACCAATTCATGAATCTTTTTTGAAATTTATTTTTCGTATGAAATTATTAGCTAAAATTGGCATTATCCAAAATATTAAAAAAATATTTTAAAAAAGTTGTTTGAAATAATTGATTTTTTCGAAAACTGGACCTACGATTTTGAAAAAAAAAGAAAGTTAAATATATTTTTTGTTTTTTATGTCTAAAACTGCACATAACGGAGATTCGGTATTAACAAAATTTGGTGTTAAAAATAATTTGCAAACCTTTTAGAAAAAACAGTGTCAATTTATTCTCAAAGTCCCTCGTATAGGCAGAATTTTCTGAGAAGGCATTTGAATTTTTCTTTGAGCTCAGAAAATGTAAAACAAAACTTGTCCGTTTTAAAGAACTATAGCCTTTACATTAACATGGCTGCCCAGTATATAGTTTGCATGCAAATGAATTTTTAATTCTGCAAATAAGCGTATAAGAAATATACTTTTAATATACTTTTTCGTATTATGATTGTATGACTGTTTGTTATCTGTGTGAGATTTTAATTCGTAGGAATTAAAGTTTATCTTATGAACATATGCTCGGCGATAAAAGAATATGTCACAAGCTTAATCTATAATCTTTAGTAAATGTTTGCCAAATTTAATGGACTTTGATGGGACATAGCACCTCTATAGTTCAACCTATTCCAAACTTGAAACAGATTAGAATAATTTGTCAAATGATTCAGTTTTTTTAAATACTCGGTATACAACCGCACTTATAAAGCTTCCGTTCAAAGTTCATATCAGTAGAAATATCATCTTCAGGCGATTCGCATCTCATAAATATTTTATTTCAACTCGAATGATTCGGACAAGTGATTATTTTTGTTTTTGTTTTTCCTTCATCATATATATCTAGGAGTCCTCATCTCTCCCATACCTGAAATCCCCAGAAACAGTGAACTGCATTTGCTATTCTATTTCATGACATGCCCTTCCACTCAAATACAGTTTAACATGTTAAACGCCCCAAGTCACAAAACATAAACTTGCGTTGCTATTAAGCCCAGTGGAATGATGATTCCGTGCCGTTTAATTTGACATCATACATATTCACCTTCCACCCCCCAAATAAAAGAAACCCCACGCTCACCGATCAACCAGTGCGTATACCTATGTACATCCGGAGCTGGATGCTTGTGACAGTTGAAACATTTACTCGTTTGAAATGGGGACCTGAACCCGGCGGACATTAGAACGGATCTTCTTTGGTACATCCTGTCAGAAACAGCCGTTGAAAGTCGCCGTCGGCCATTTGAAAATGAATTGAATACAATTTTCTTTTTGAATTCGGATTTGGATTTGGAATTTAGATTTTTTGTCTCTATTCTTGTCCTCTTTGTTGTACGTTGTATGGCATGACCATAACAGGACAAATTAAAAACCCATCCTAATTGCTTATATACCTCAACGGGCTTTCTCTCTGTGTTATCATTATTTTATATTGCTTCTAACGGCAATTATTCTGTTTCTGTTTCTGTTCTGTTAACAATGAATAGGTTTTAGAAAACAAAAATTTACCTACATAATTTTTCGATTGAAAGAAAAAATTTGTACGAGATTAACTGTTTATTCATGAGTGAAAAGTATTTTTTTGAAACCTTTTATAGAATTAATGAAGTTGTGTATTTTTTTAAATTTGTTTTCATGTATGGCCGAACTAAAATAAAAAAAACCCTCAAGCTTAACACACAATAATTATTTACTTATCTTGTGTTTATTCGTTAAATATTCATTTATTTTTTTTTTACTAAGGGAATCCAATTAAATTGATGAATTACTTAACCTATATGTTGGTGGTTTGTGGACGTCATAAGGGGAGGCTTCCAACAGACTTCATTTGTAAAATGAAGGTTATTTATGATTGAGGGTATATGTGTATAGCGGTACCTGTTTATTTTCATCGCGGTTCATTTCCTCCGGCCATCAATATGAAATCGCCTTCAAACATTTTTTTGTTGGATGTTGGGTCAATGTAAATAGATTTGGAAAAATTATCATTTTTGAAAATGTATGTCTACTTACACGCAAAAAAAAATTTGGGAACGGTTTACATAAAAACGTGTAAGTATGTTTCAATTAGAAACATATGTTAAGGAATTAAATCTTGTGGTAATTGCATTCATTTGAATGCAGACTGTATCCAGTTGAATTCCGATTCATTTTAAAATCAACAGAATTCAAAAAAATTAATTCAAAATTCAGTGTGTTCAAATCTCATTTATTTAATTTTAATTTTTTATTTTTTTATTTAATCTTAATTTTCATTTCTTAGGTAGGTAAGATGGCGGTTTCGCAGAACAACTGTTCCGAAGAAACCCAATTAGCGCGGAAAAGCGCCGTTTTGATACCATAACTCGTTTGACCTAATTTTTGTGTTATAGTGGTAGTGACTGTTAAGCTGAGGGGACTAGTTTTTGGTCTGTGCCCGCAGTCACAAGGGAAGAACCTGGCTCACACTGTGTGCTGGGTGGTTCCATTTGGACTGAGAGACGACCAATTAACTTTACACCAGATCTATATGAGGCTAGGCCCGTTCAAAGGCGGTACACCTGCCAGGTGTAAATCCGTGTTTTGATGCTTTCGCCACAAGATAGAGTAAGTGCTAGTCCGAAAAGCTATTCCTAAAGGTAAGTTCCAGAAACTTAAAAGGTGAAAGTTGAAATGGAAAGTGAGTGAGTGCTTTGAAAAGCTAAGGGAACCAGTTTTTGGTCTGTGCCCGCAGTCACAAGGGAAGAACCTAGCTCACACTGTATGCTGGGTGGTTCCATTTGGACTGAGAGCCTGCCCAATAACTTTACACTAGATCTATATGAGGCTAAGCCCGTTCAAAGACAGTTTATACCTACCAGGTATTAATCAGTACTCTGATGCTATTGCCAAAGATAGAGTAAGTGCTAGTCCGAATAGCCAGTCCTAAACGAAAGTTCCAGAAACTTCCAAGGTGAAAGTTGAAATAGAGATATTGCTTGGTTTGTTAGAGCCAACTGGTGCTGTTGAGAAAAGCGGTAAAATCATTTATCCTTTTGTTCGACAGCACGTTTAGGTTGTCGAGAAACAGGCTACCAAATGCCTGGAGGCGAGATCTAGCCAGGGCCGGACAGTGGCAGAGGAAATGCTCAATAGTTTCCTTCTCCAGCGGATTTCTACAACTACGGCAGTAGCTGTTAAAAGGTATGCGCAGTTTAGCTGCGTGTTCGCCTATTGGCCAATGGCCAGTGACGATTGCAACGACCCTGGCCGTGTCTATTCTGTTTCGTTTTATTAAATCATTCGATCTGTTTTTGTCATAGGTTGGCCATATCTTTCTAGTTATTTTACAGGTTGCCAAACCTTGCCACCTCTTTGTTGATTCTGAAAGGAAATGGTCATATATTCTGCCTTTCACGAAGCCCAGTGGAAGATCTACTGATTCCGCCTGAGAGATGAGAAGGGCTGATCCTTGCCTAGCAAGATCATCTGCTCGCTCATTGCCTCGGATGTCGCTATGGCCTGGGACCCATACGAGATAAATTTTTATACTATCACTGAAACCTGAGAGCTCTGCTCTGCATTGATGAACTATCTTTGAAGACACCAGGTAGCTGTTAATTGCCTTAATTGCAGCTTGGCTATCTATACAAATGGCTACATTGTGAATATTATGGTTAGATATTGTTTTTTGTTTGAGTATCCTACAGGCTTCCTTAATAGCAAGCACTTCAGCTTGAAATATGCTGGCAGCGTCGGGCAGGCGGAACGATTGACTAATTTTAAGTTTGTCGGAGTAAACACCAGCCCCAACTCCGTCAACCATCTTTGAGCCGTCAGTGAAAATTGTGGTGTCATATTCATTTGTCACCGTATCGTTTTTCCATTCGTCTCTGGTAGGAATTTCATTTCTTTCTAATTGAATATTTTCCAATGTGATTGTTTTCTCAAGTTCTGTAAGGCAAGCGCAAGGTGAATCGATATTCTTAACTGGCTCAACAGAATGGTGTAACATGCATCTGCAGCATGTGGCGCTGTCAAAGCCATATACTGTCAAAATGTACCTATAGCTTATCTTATAGTAAAGTAGCAAGCTCGAAATTCAATTTTCTTTCATGCATTTGTTTTTTGATTTTTTTTTGTGTGTCAAATGTCAAAAAGTAGCAAGCGGCATACGCGAAAGTTGATGTTGAGTGAACTTATGCTACAGCTACATCAGCTACACATTTTTGGCGTTGTCTCTGCTTTGACAGTGCTAGCTACAGCTATAGCTACACATTTTGTTCAAGCCGTTCGCCTTTGTCAGAGGCGTTAGTCATCTACACATATAATCAGTCATCAGGCAAAATCAAAAGATTTTTCGTAAACCAAATGCACGAATACAGACTTATTTTTACAAACACTATATTACAGATTGATGTCAAATGACTGACCATGTAAAGGTCGCTTTAGAGTCGTTGGCTAAAAATTTGCGCAAAATAAAAACGACCGAATGGTCGTGAGGTGAAACAAAGATCGTTCAATCCTTTTATTTTTCTGCAAATAAAAACAGTCCCACAACTTTTTGCTTAGAACAAGTGGCCCACTGAGTGAAAGAAAGGGAGCATGTCTGCATATTGCTTATTATATCTAGGTGGAGAGCCAAACCTCCATCCTGACTGAATAAATTTCTTTATAAAGCTGCATTCGTTGTCTGTACGCGAAACAACGATAAAACCGAACAACGAATGAAGAACGGATGAACCAAAAAGTTCAAAGTGGCTTTGAATTTTCAGCGTTCGTTGTTCGGTGTTGTTGCACAAACCACGAACAACGAAGAACGAACAACGAACAACGAGAGTATACTGTAAATGTGCATAATGGTTAATAGAACATTGTTTTGCAGTTATTTTTTCTTGTTTCCTTAGTCCAAGAAAACGGGGAATCAACTGTGCATTTTGTTCTCTCAGTGTTTTCTTTTATATGTTTTAGAGAGGGGTTCCTCCTGAGTATACAAACGAATTTTTCCGAATCCAATTCGGCGTACTAAGGTCCGAAATTTTGAAGAGAGTTTGAACCTAATTAACTCGGAAACTATTAGTCTGACAAAAGATATGCTTGATACAAATTTGTAGAAAATAAAATTTCTCATCTTTTTTACCTACACATTTTAAATATATCTTTAATATTTTAAAAGTTATAAGCAAATAAAAATTAATGTTTTACTTGCTTAGTGTTCGGAGTCGCGGAACTTTTTTGTTTTTCATATTTCATAAAGAAAGTCAATGTCAAAGTGGTACACAATTTTATAACAAGCAAATTTTAGTTTTTACTTTTTTATTTGGTCTTTTCTAAAAAAAGTTAGAGCATTTCAAACAGAAAATGGTACAGATTTCTTTGTTTGTTAAAGCTGCAAAAATGCCCACCCAATGGAGTACACTTGCTGTGGGCAAACCTACCCAATGGGTGCATTTGCCAGAGGCAAAACCACCCAACGGGGTTTTTTTTTATCTATTTATTTTTTCTTATCATCTTATTTAAACGTATTTCTAACATTTCTTTATTGTATACTTCGATACATTTTAATTAGTGCAAAATGTCATAATGATCATTCGTATCGATATGACATACCATACCATGTAATTTAGCTATCAAAATTATCTTCTTTTATTTTCGTGCAATCGACAACTACCATAAATATAACATGAAATTTCCATCAACTTATGTGAAATCTTCAATAGAAATCTTATCAATTTGTCTGAAACATAAACTTTTTAATAAGAGCTGTGCAAACCATATGTTTATGAGCTTTTCTCTACAGATGGAAAAATATTTTAAGTGTAACAAAATATAATCAATAAAAATAATATTCATTAATTCCAATAGACGTGCTTTATCCATCGATCATGTTGAGAATCTTATGTCGGGCATATGCCTTCCTCAAATGAATTGTTTTCACAAAATTTTATGACTAAGAACAACTATCTCACTGCTTAATCACACTTCACATTTATCATGTGAGTTGCTAACAAAAAAAATAATGTTTAAATAAGAACTTCCGCCGATAAAGAAGTTACCTACTTATCAATATAACAATTTTTGTTTTCTTCAATTTTTTGGCAACACAAATTGTTATAAAAGTTGCTTCCAAAAGTGCAGTTAGAACAGAACTTGATTGAAAATGAGAGTGTTTCTAATTTCGTTGTTGATTGCCACTTTGGCAGTGGCCAGCTTTGCTAACGTTATTCCAACAGATGGTAAGAGTTTTATTTTGAAAAACAATATCAATTTTGCAAAATTGTAATTTTTTATTAAGAACAATCCAATTTTAATGGATCATCTTCTCTTGGTGCTACCACCAACGTGACATCCAATAACAACTCAACTAAACTCGATTTGGGTGAGGCTATGGCCGAACTTTTAACTTCATTCCAGAAGGTCATGCCATGTGGCAATGCTACCTTTGGTCTTCCAAAAATGGCTCCTTTCCGTCAGTCTTCTCTGAGGGTTAACTTCAGTGGGGAACATTTAGGGTAAGTTTAAAAATGGTATTATCTTGATGCCAACATTATTTATTTATAATAAACTTATTCTTTTCCATATAGCTTAAAAGGTGACATTGATAATTTGGTTGTGTCCGGGCTTGATGACTTTATTATCATTCAGACTAGCACCAACGCATCTAGCAATCGCAGCGAATTTGACATTCTCTACAAGGATATCCAAATATTGGGAAAATTCGATATTGCTGCAGTGGCTGATATTGCCGGATTCAAATATAGCCATGATCTCAAGGGATTTATTAATTTACAAATTTTGAATATGCGTGTTGTCAGCGGTGTAACTATTGGCCAAAATGAAGTCGGTGGAATTCTTTTGTCTAATATGGAACATTCGGTACAAGTGGGTGATATCATTTCTAGTGGATTAAACACTGAATGGAGTGTAGCTGTTAACAACTTTGCTAACCAATATATTCGTGACTCTTCGTTATTGTTCCTACAAACGCATAGAGAGATTCTTGGCAAAATGTATGCGGAAGCTTATACTTCAATGGCTAACAAGGCTCTTTATGAAGTTCCTTTAGTTTCAATAACTTCTTCGATTGAAGAAGCTATACAATTGCTTAAATCTATGAAATGCAGTCAGTAGTATTCAAATTTCAAAATTAAATAATAATTTGATGTAAAAGACCAACTTTAATTGTATTTTGCTGTTGTTTTCTAACGGACCCTGGCTATAAAGTTAACAGGTTATATAAACATATAAAAGTTTTTATTATTATTTTTTTTTTTATTGAAAATGTATCATTATAGTTTTGCGGGAAAAGTGGTTCTATACTTTTGTGAAACAACTAATATATTAAATTTACAAAGGGGTTTTCAGTAGGGAACGGTTGATGTTAACAATCTTTAGTGGCCATACCCGAAATGCTAGACTTAATTCTTGACTTATAGCTATTTTGATTCAAGTTTCAAAGATTTGCACTCATAATCGTAATTTTTTAATGGAACATGCTGTTAGTGGTTTGTGCTGCGCACAACACAAATTACGACGTATAGGATGTCAATGTGTCCGGTCCGGGTTACCATTTCAAACCGATTGTATAACTTTGTTCTGTATCTCAGCATCAAAAAAGTATTTCAAATGTATTGAAAAGCAGCAAAGATCTTTTTTTAAAAGTTGTTTAAATTTTAAGGGCAGTTTGAAAAATTTTGGAGTTGGGCGAGGAAAAGGTATTAAATAGTATGCCGTTGAGATTCTACAAATTTATTCAAATTAGCTTTTTATGGCCTTTAGTCCATGAAAAAATGGCGTTTCGTGCGGATGCTCACTTTGCCCTCATCAGTTGACGACGAGTGAGCTTGTCAATACGCAAATTTCCGCTTGTTTCAGTTCAACTTACATAACTTTTTTGACAAAAAGCTAAAGTGAACTATATCCAACAAGATTACGATTGCAATCATTAAGCTGGAAGTGTTTACCTGTGCCCTGGTTAAAGTTCATGGACTAAAAGGCCATAAAAGGCCATAAAATCTAATTTGAATTAATAATAATTCAACAAGTCCACTAAATTTAATGCTAAGTCTTCTACTTAGTTGAAGTTATTTTTATTTATTATTCTTTATTTATTAATTTTTTCAATGTAGGTATATAGAATTTGTATTATAACAAAAACATTTTATATATATCTCCCAATTTAGCTAAAAAGCTTTTGCATTTGCAGTCGGATTTATAACAAAACATGTCAACTTACTTTTGAGGGAACCTGGGCACTCCGAGCTTAGTTAACTTTAAGTCGACGACGGATTGAATTAATTGATTAAGTTCTGAGACGTGAAATTCTTTTAAAGCAAATCAAACGCTATTAAAACAAACCACGAGTAGGTATACCTTTTACATTTCAATACAATAACTACTTCATTTCAAATAAGGCAAATAATTAAGTCCTACATAATAAGTAGGTATGCGCCCTTTCAAATGTAAATTAATTTTACAAGTACACGGTATACCACATTAATTGGCCACCTCAGAGTTACAAACACATTTTCCCAAACAAACAAAATATCCACGTTACAAAAAATCACACAAAACTTTCAGTACTTTCTGACTTTAGAAGAAGTTAATGAAATTCTTTTCATTATTATTTTGTTTTTATTTAGCACTTTAAGTGTTAAATAAAATGAATAAATTTTCTGTAAATTGATTGCCTGTGATGATCACCGTTGTCACTTGAGAGATTTTTAATTGGGTGGAATGGAAATCCCCATCATATCATCCCAGATATGTATCTCTCTTTTAACCTTCATGCATATATACAGATACATATTCACACTCATAATAATGAACAGTAGGAGTTGGCCTAATGGAATGCAAATAAAGTTAAATAAAAAGGTAACCTGAAACAAGGAATAAAATGATGTCAAGACTAGAATCAGAGAGGGAGCGAGTCCGTGTTCATACTATTTTTTAGAGCAGAAACATCGTATGGCAACGTGGTGCAAAATGATTTGCAGGTTTCATTTGCATGGAAATAGAATTAATTTAACGAAAATGTTTGCAATTAGCAATAATGGAATTTAATTTAGTTCCAAAGACTGTCCGAATATTATTTTACAGGAGCAAATATTTTATTATCCTTTTGGGGCTGATGGATGGACGGTTTGGGGGTAGCACATGCTAGGAAGGTGATTTGCACCTGGCATGCAAATAGAATTTTGAATCTTTTATAACATTGAATTTCCATTAGGTGTTTGAATTTACTTGTCCGTGCAAAGAACTTTTGTGTAAATTGCAAATATTACATCCTTGTTCCCTGAAGGGATTCGGTTGAATTGGAATTTTTTTTTATTTTACTTTCTGAAATAGAGAGGGAATTCTTGGTCTTTATTTTTCCAAAGTTGTAAAAGGCAAACTTAACACTTGGCTGGACGACATCGACGAATAAAATGCAATGCTTGGGGATTTATTTTATACTTACGGTTCGTAGGATTTCTTTGAATTTGCTTCGTTTCACTTATTTGAGGAAAGTATTGTTGTTGTTTTCATTGGATTTTTTATTCATATCTTACTGCTGGTGTGATATCTGCAAAATAATGATGGTTTTGTAGTCTATTATTATTGTTGTTCTATAGTAAGTTGCAGTTCCTGCATGTTTGCAGGTTTTAAAGTCATGAAGAAAGAGATGAGGATCTGATAGATAGATGTTATTCACGCAAGTTAAATTCAATAATAATTTATTTTCTTCTAAATTTATAGATAATAAATGTAATGGAATATTTGCCTATAGGTTGTGTATAACCTCGTACATAACCATATAGTTACAAGGAAGTTTACGATGAGAATGATCCTTTCTCATCGTTTCACTTTCCTCTAGAAAAATCTTTACTCCGATAAAGATTGTGATCTTATCTACACGGTATAGTAAGCACAGTTGAATTTATATCTTTATCTACTACGGCCAGTGTTATTTGACTTTTTAACGGACTTTTATGTTCCAGTGATAGAGCGAAGTTCAAAAAAATAGGTTTCTTCTTATCGTCCATCGGTATATGTCCTTGCGGATGTGCGGTTGTCTGTGAACCGATCTACACCCGAAACGGTTAATCGGATTTTCTTCAAACTTCGTGTATAAAATTTGTTTGCCCTGCTTTGACCGCGGATACCTTCGATGTAAAGGATTTAATTTTTTTTTAAATGTTCTCGCAAACGGCTGTTACGATTTTGATAAATCTTTGTGTACAGTTACGTTATGTGTGAAGTACTGTTAATATAATTGCTTTCAGGTTGGGCTCAAAATTCACACAACGAAGATTTGATGTTACCGGTTTTCTACAAATTTGGCCATCAAAAGATAACGGCCAAACTGATTTCACTAAAAATTCAGTACACTTTTAAACTAAATCAGTTTAAGCCACAATATTTCATTTAAAGTATTAGCTTAAATAACCGTTTAATAGGAGCTTCCATATACAAATTGATCATTTAGGCGGCTTTTTGGTATTTTTCACATTTTATATTAAAATTTTTTAGTCCCGTTGTTTGCTACAAGAGCAAGTTCGTGATACCAAGTCCTGCATTTAATTAATTAATCGACGTCTAACTAATACTTGACCTATTGAAAAAGTAATAACATAAAGTCCACCTGTATATCTATACTTCCTGTGTCATACGCAATGTATACTAAAAGAATTGCAAATGTAGTGGAAATCAAGAATACACTCAAAAACATTTAGTTTTCCCCTTAAACATTTTATTTTCATCGAATGCAATGCAGGTAAACTAAAATAAATAAAATCCGTTTGTTATTTATATTTTTTCAGCAACTCCATTGCTCCAGCTTCTATTTGCAGAACAGTTCGTCTTTTCACCATATATTGTCTACTTTGGTTAACAACCCAAAGATCGTTCCAGTTTTGCATTAGTCCAGGTGTAACGGAATCTCTGGTTAAGTTTAATTATATACTTTTCGAATTCGAGAGAAAGGGACCGAATATTTTGGCAATAATTGATAACAGCCTGTCCAGTTTCGATGCTCATACTAATTTGATTCATTTACAAAGAAAGAAAAACAAAATTATAGGCGTGTGTATTATGGATGAGAAGAATCTGGAACAAATTAACCTACAGAGAGCGAACTGTAAAATGTCACTTTCAACGAGACAAGGAAACATGGTTATGGAGTGCTAACAACAAAGTAATGATAGCTCACAAAATACCGATTTTAAAATTTTGTCTAGGTTCAGCAGGGTTACCCCTGAAAATTTTCAAATAGTGTCCAAAAAAGGTGTCCCAGAGCAAAAAAAAGGGTCCCGCACATAATTTAATCAATATACAACAAAATTAAATAAAATTTTTGTATTAAACGTAAAACAAAATAAAAACATATTTTACTTCAAGTAAAAATTTACATTAATTCAATTCAGGTAAATTTTTTCAGTTATTAAATGACTAATTGATTAATTAAGTTATTAAATGACTAAATTGATTGGCATGTTTCAACTTTTAACTTATTTGTCGCACTGGTATGTGGCAAAGTCTTTATTTTTCTAACAAACTCGTACAAATTTAAATAAAGAAATATTCATTCAAGTGTTTTTTTATGTTCCCTACTTTGAACCAGAATTGTTGTATATTTTGTATTTTGAAAAAATCTTCAAAACAAGGATCATTTGCTTTTAGCTCCAAAGCTTTATACTCGTCGATTACTTTATCTGGATTTGAAATCATGTTTTTTAAATTCAGAAACTATATGAATTCAATTCCCAGTTTAATTATTTCTGGCTTCAAAAATCGTAGTACAGATAACTTATTACCATTTACATTATTTCTGAAGATAGAAAGAGAATGAATGATAGAGATATATATATTTTATGATAGTATCAAAGGGCTGAGTTCAGAGTTGAAATATTTGTTTCGAACAATTTGTTTGTTTAGTTTAAAAGGTGTCCAAAAGCGATTATTTTTAAAAAGAGGTGTCCTGGTGTCCGACCGACTGAAAAGGTGTCCAATTGACACTAAGGTGTCCCAATATTACCCTGATGTTCAGTTCACCTCAGATGGAAACATTTGATTTGGAAAGTTGATGCTTTGGAGAAAAAAAATCTATCAGTGGTGAGCTAATTCATAATCTGTTATGAGAAATTCTCTTCCCTCAGTTTGTAAGGAGAAGGGTCAATATTCAATCAAACTGATGCCACACCATGAATATATTGCATGGCCGTTTGCGGAATATGATACCAGATACTTGATGACTAGTGCGGTTTTTTTTTTTGGGATACAACAAGCACCACAGATATGGGTGTAAGAACTAGAATTTTGGAAAACATCGCGATTTCTCAAGTGGTGCGATTGCGATTTTGGTTGTTAAAGTAAAGAGCACGACTGGGTCGCACAAACTTGCTCATGTGGCAAGTTACTTTCTTGCTAACGCCTTCAATATTAAAAGTTAAAAAAAAATTCACATTAAAAAAAAAATTATTTTTAAAATAAATACTTTTTTCGTAAATTTTTTATAGAATATTTCTAAGGCATTGCAGGACTATCTGGATATTAAATTTCATCAAAAACGGTCAATATGTTTACGAGATATTCAGGATAGAAAAAAAAACGGTTCTATGGAAGGTACAGTTTAAAAGCTTTTTTGAAAAAAAATTCTAACGAAAGGCTTCGTCTTTAGCAGCAAATGACTCATGCGAAATTTTATCAAAATTGATGATGATTTTCGTTTACGGTTATATGACCGGTACCGTTGTTTTAATTTGCGAAAAAAAAATTAATTTCACCTCTAGGGAACGGCCCATATACCCTACGTACCAAATTTGAAGCCAATCAGTACAGCCGTTTAAGCTGTAGGTACTTAACCACCAGACTAACAGACAGACATACAGACAGAATTTCCGGACCTACTTTTTTCGAATTCTCTATCATCGTAATGTGATGTTTGATTGTTATCTCAATTTTTTTTTTGCACGAATGCATAACTTGCCTTATAGTAGATATGTAAATATAATCGCAAGTAAAAAACAAAAGGCAACCATGAGATCCGATAAAAAAACTAACGGAATGAAAAATGTAACGACACCAGCAATCAGTTTGATTGTAGACCGAGCAATCCAAAACTAGTGGGCCATCGTTTTTATGATTTCCAACCGAACAGATTACCTATAGGGATTTTTTAAGGGTTACGCTTTAAAATAAGAGGGTTGTGAAAACGAAGAAGATAACTTTAAAAATTTACTGCATTTAAACGTAACTAAATATCAAGTATTTAATTAATTATTAAAATCAAAAGTAAAAAACACCCCAACTGGCTTAATGTTTTACTTTCCAATGGTTTAAATAATAATGAAACATGTTCAGATTTGTTTATTTGGCTCCAGGTTAATACTTGTAGAATGAAATATGTATTTCCACGAACCAGTTCATTTAAACTATTTACAACATACAAGCATATCAAGTCAACACAATCCTAATTAAAACTATAACAAAGATTACAAAGAGAATGTAGAGAATTTTCGTTCAATGTTTTAAAAACATGTACAGCAAAAATATATGAAATAAAATAAAAGAGGGTCATTGTTTGCATTGACTTCAAAAACCAAAGTTAAAAATATCAAAAACAAGACAATGCCTCACGGGGCATATCCTTTACGTGTATGTTCAACAAAAAGAACATGCTTCGATGAAAACTTTGGAACGAGGATGTGGATTCTGGTGCCACATTTTCTATACCCATCAAGCCAACTCAAATCTTCGTTTTCCATTATTTCGATTCAATGAAATTATTTAACGGTTGATATAATTAATGCATAATTAAGCATTAAATCAAACTAAGCATATGTTCTTTTGTCTGTGAACTTGAGGTTAACATGTTACCCGGTCTTCTTCCTGGTATCCTTGAATGTACACCAGATCAGCGGCACTTTAAAGAGCTACGATTACATGGTGATTATAATTTAACCACCATAATACATTAACTTTCATGGTGCATATGTGACTACAATGTATGTGGTATCCGTGGAAGTTTCAGGAAGCATCAACCGTCTGCGACTGGAACAAGTCTTCATCCTTAGAAGACAATGTTATAGTGTTGGCTTCTGCGACTTATGAGTATTATGCGGGTTCAGGAGGGCGATGGCAGGATGCTTATACCTTCTCGTTGTCTCTTACAACCCCTTCGAAATCTGAATTAATGACGTGTAAAAGTTTCGAGAGTATAACCGGTGATTACGTTAAATTTGACATGGGTCGCGATTTTGACATCTTATTTCCCTTCCAACGCTTAAGCAGTCATTATAATGTGGATTTTTTAAGGATTTGTAGAATTATGAGACAGTAAGGTAAGGTATTATTTTTAAAATTAGTAGAGTCTGGAAGTAAAGACAATTATTTTTCCAATTACTTATACAAAGATGAAAAACTCAGAAAGAATATGTAAGGAAATGAGGTTGAATAACGATTCGATTAATTATAAATAAACAGGTTTAATATTGTATTGCGGGATAAAGGTTATGAAAAATAAAAATAATTATTCTTATTATCAATTAATTATTTCAATTGCAGATATTTATATTTTATATAGTAACTATATTTTTGTGGTTCTGGAAGTTAGTTATTTCGTTTTAAATTTTTTTTGTCAAATACTTTTAATGAAAATTATAACAGGAATTTCGTCTGAACTCATCACTACCTTATAACTTTTTTTTACTTGCGATTATAGGTAGGTATACTATAAAAAGTTTTGAGATAACAATCAAACATGACATTGCGATGATAGCGAAGTCGAAAAAAGTGGGCCAATATCTTTTATACTTAGTATATATGGTTTTAAGGTAGGCCTAAAACTAACGGTACTTGACGCATATAACGGCTCTAACGATTTTGATATAACTTGACATGAGTAATTTGCCACTAAAGGCCTTTTAGACAGTGGAAACCGTTATTCCTAAAAAAACAGTTTAAACGGTACCTGCGATAATTGTTTTTTTTTAATTTTCACATTTTCGTTAACGACTCTGCGGGTCTTTACTAAATTTTATTTCTTTAAAGGAATAGGTAGCCGAATGATAACGGCCTGTCTAATTTTTTCAAAACTTTAAAAAAAAAAAAAAATATAATTAAACAAATTTTGTTTTTCAAAATTCAATATTTTGGAAACCAATTGAGGATTTTTTTCTTAAATTTAGTTTTCGTATGAAGATTATTAATTTGTTAAAATTGACATACTCAAAATTTTTTTTGAAATATTTAAAAAAAAGTTGTTTGAAAAAAATAATTTTTTTAAAAACTGGCCTTACGATTGTGGTAAAAAATATTTTTTGTTTTAATATATGTTAATATATTAAAATTTCTGGCATACCACGATTTTCTCGGAAAACTCTGGTTTGTTATAAATTAATTTTCAAAGTTATTTATTTTTATTGTTATTTTTTTTTTGTTATATCTTATTACATATTTGAAAAAATTTAAGAAATAATTTCATATAAAATAATTTTGCGGAAAATTTTTTTAAGTTCTTTTGTTTTAGTACAAGTGCAACTTTTAATAGAATTAAACGGTGACGTGAAATAAAGCCAAACCAAATATCGGGTGGGTGCAAGTTCGAGTTCCTTATTCAAAAACTTTGCTCATACCCTAACTTAAGCAGGGGGGTTGCATTTTATTATAAAATGATTTGCCTCTATTTTCAAAATATAAACAAAACATTTTTGGCATAATTAAGTCTTAAACAACGAAATAAAGCCAAATTGGTGTTAAGAGGAAATAAGACCAAAATTTAAATTTGGTCTTATTTAGATTGGCGTTATTTAACGTATCCGAATTAAAAATACGCGGTATAAGATATGATAACAATAAATGCAAACAGAAATTTCAAAAACGAGGGGTGAATTCAGATAATATCAATATTGATTATTATATTTTTCAGGAGATTTTGTAGGCAAACTAAATTGTCTTATGCCTGATGAAATTCTATTATTAATTTCAGGGAATAAAATTGTACTGGGAAGGATGTTTAATTAAAATTATCACAATTTTTATGTTAATCAGAATGAATTAATTCCTTTATTCTTCATGAATATCGATTTGAATGTTGGAAGGTAGAAGAACAAGTCTTGATGGAATTCATAACCTGCTGACAGTTTTTCTTTAAAATAAAGTGAACAAACTGAACACACTTGAGATTCCATTTAACATTCACTTATCTGCTTAATTAAGATATAAGATGTCTATGTATTTTATAAAACTAACATAACTTACCTCAATATAGTAATGCAATTCTTTTATAGAAAAAAACTAAAACTGTCGCATAACAAAAGATAATTTTACCTTCAGTAAATAAAACTCTTCCTTTCTAGTTGTTTTTCATCACACACAGGAAACAGATATATACCTATAGATAAAAAGAATTTTAAATTCCAATGAAACATCAAGAGTCAAGTGTAATGGAGCTTATATCAAATCCTCTTAGCCCAGACGGGATCATCCAAATTTCATTTCGAGTTCAGCTTTCTCATGCACTTACAACTTACTTCGAGATGTGAGTTTTGATTGTGTATGGAATTTATATACATATATATCTACAGTTTGAAGATACAAATACACAACGATGACAAGGACGATGATAGAAGAGAATTTCCAAACAGCATTCAACAACAAAATAAATAATAAATAAACCCTCAGAGTAAAGAGCTATACCTACTATACATCCTTTTCGTCTTTTTGCAAAAATCAAGAAAGACTCTCTATAACATCTCCATATCTACTTACCTTAACTCATACTACAAGAAACCAGATCCCAACCGAACCCACATATCAACAAAGGTATTCTTCTTATTCTCAATTATTATTATTATACAACGAATACCGTTCTTCATGTGATTGCATATTAAATATATTTATTTCCCCCATTAGGGATTAGTTGGTAGTGTAGTCAAGTGTGCACTCGTTTGTAATTCTCAAATGAATTGATGAATAGATTACTTTGGGAATAACTGGAATTTATTATTTATTCATAATCTCAACAAAAATTGTTATTTTAAATAACTTCTTTGAAAGTTGAAGGGAGGAGGGGGGGGGGCGGGCGATAATTCAAAATGATTCTTGAAAATAAATTTGATTATTCTGTTTTATTGTTTATTACAAGTAAAGTCAATGAATGCAATCTTTTAATTGAATTCATTAAAGATTGCACTCACAAAACATATGCATTCAGAAAACGCCGACATGATGTCGTTCACTTAGAAAATATTTTAAAATGAAGATGCATGGACAAAAAAGATACCCGTTAGTTGGAAAACAATGCCATAGTGATACGAAATGAGGAAAAACAAAGACAAAGGTCTAATGGCCAGTTTCTCCAAACACTTTTAAATATTTATTTGGTTGTTAAATCTGAAAATGGCATTTTTCAATTTCACCAAACATTTTCATTTTTAAAAGGGCCAATAAACTAAAGTTCCATTTTGTTCCAAATAAATTTTAAAGGCGTCTTTAAAATGCAAGACAAAGATTACGTTGAAATTTTACAATTAACATGCTCTCCTCTCGCTTGCTCTAATGAAAGAGAGCCATGAGTGGGGAATAAAAATCCAAGGCTGGCATCAACTTTCCTCATTTTTAAAAATTCACCTCCTTATATTGGTGCAAACCATTTTAAGCTAAAATGCCAATAAACTTTATTACTCCGTTAGCTAAAATGCTTGTATTTTGGTGAAACTGGGCATAAATTCTGTATGGAAACATTTCGCAAATATAATTTACGGCACTTGTAGGTGTGTTCGTGTAGAAAAACAGCAGCGTTCATAAAAACACACATCGGGAATCATAAGTTCAGTATAGGGTAGTATTCTAAATTGAAAAAAAGTGCTGTAGATTTCTTTTTGTGGCAGTAATTATGATAATAATAATAATATTTTTAATAAGTGTCTGTAAAGCACATTGCATTTTAAATGCAACAGGTGTTGCATGACATTAGCCAGAAGGAGTAGAATAGAAAGATAGGAAAGAATTGTGTTGATATATTTTTTTTTTTGTTAGATTGTTAGATAGATTTTTCTTTTGCAAAAAGTGCATTAGATCTTCTGCACTTACAACAAAGTAGCACTCCGTATGATGCCTCTATCATCAGCAAAGTATAACTTATTCACTTTCGGGTTCATCCGAAAGATACCCGAGGACTGTTATGTAATAATGATAAATGATGATTACACAACTCAAAACGTTTTCATGTTGAACGCAAACTTTGATCGAGAATATTTCGGTGGTTTCTCTAGGCATTTCAAGTCATTCTTTAACATAATCAGCAAGAGTACCAGTGTGCGGGTTCCGGCTCGGCGGATCGACCGACCATATCTTTAAACTAAGACACATTTTGGAAAAGACCAACGAATTTCGAGTCGAAACAAGCATCTTTTCATTGATTCTAAGATCTACAAACACTTTTAAATATTTATTGGTTTGTTAAATCTTAAAATGGCATTTTTCAATTTCACCTACCACTTTCAGTTTTAAAACCTAAAGTCCCACTTTGTTCCAAATAAATTTTAAAGGCATCTTAAAAATGCAAGACAAAGAGAACGTTAAAATTTTTCGATTGATATGCTCTCCTCTCGCTTGCTCTAATGAAAGAGACCTATGTGTGGTGAATAAAAATCCGGGGTTGGAGTCATTTGTTGGTGCACACTATTTTAAGTTAAAATGCCAATAAATTTTATTACTCTGTTAACTAAAATGCTTTTAGGTGTGTGAAACTCGGCTTTATTGACATTGAAAATGCAACTCGCAGTGTGGAATTGGGAAATAGTTCTTCAGAAACATTCTAAACATAAGATTTCGGGATTTTGGTTATTTTTTTTTTTAAATCGCTCTTCAGAGCGGATAGTGCCATATGCGTTAGGCAGAATATTGAAAAACATTAGGCGAAACTTCTTGGTCTTAATAAAAACGAGAATATGACTTTGTATCTGCTAACAACAAATTTCTTCTTTTCTTTTCTTTGCTCTACAGTGCCGATTGTTCTGCTTATGCAGAAACGTGGATTTTTTAAAACAAAAATTCTTCGATGGATATTTGATCGTATGTGGGAGAGAGGCGAATGGAAGAGCTGATATAACCATCACGAACTCTATGGTACCAAGATAGGAATGTAGTATAAATATCAGAGACCCAAGACACGTCAACGAGATTGACTAGGCCACATCGAGCGAATGAAGAATAATTATCCAGCCAATAGAGTTGTCAAATGCAATCCCCCAGGATCAAAGCGAAAGCCATCGTAGATGCACTAGCTCTTTGTCTGGGTAACAGAAATTATATAACTTTATAAAATGACTTCTAATGTGTCTAAACACAAGGAGAAATGCAATACTAATAATTAGGTATGAGTCAAAACATTACAAATTCCTAAAAACCCAAGTCTTATAAAATTTATAATTAAAAATGCTTTCTTAATACACAAAAATATTGATTTTGTTTTTGCAATAACCATGATATCATTGCATTTAACATTAAGTTGATCAAATATTTGATTGTTCCAATTCATACCATTTCTTCAAAAATATTTGTTCAAATACTAATATTTGATCAGTTGAAAATCATTCTGAAATGTAAATGCATTTGCTATATAAGAAGAAGCGGGCGGCAGTATTTTATGTCAAACACAAAAATATATCACCCCAATATGAAGTTCTTTTATTTTGTTACAATTTTAGCTATGGTAATCTTTGCCAGTGCGATCGAAATTCCATGTGGAAGGATGTGTGGTTACATGTATTCTCCAATGTGCGGTAAACGAATTGGCAGTGTGGACGAGTCTTTTCAATTTTCAAGCGAATGTGAAATGTTGTCAAGAAATGACTGCATTAAAGCTGGATTAGCAGAAGGACCAGGTAATTTTTTCTTGATTAAATAATTAACTAATTATAAATTTTGAATTTTAATTTTATAGAATTTGAAAAATGCTAATGTTTCTAAATGCAAACATTGCAATGCAACACATCATAAAGGAATATGATAGTTTATGTATCTATACATAAATAATTGTTGTAATTGTTGAATAAAATCTTTTAAATCTTTAAAATTTTATGGTTAGTCTTGGATAAACTTTTGTTTTATTAGTATCACAATACCAACAATTTTCAGTTGAAAGCGACAACGCAACGCACGCAAGGCGTTCTGAAGGTTTTGCCCTTAAATATTTGCGTACCTAAAATATTTACGCTCTTGAAAATACCCTGTGTATGTCCAGTCGGTTAACAGTGTTAACAGTTTTCTTATTAAAAAAAAACCGAGTCTGAGGGGACCGCTTCAAGGGATTTTAGATCCATTTCTGCAGTTCACCCGCTTACGTTACTTCGTTGCTCCACTTAGGGTATGTTCAAAAGCGATAGAGAACTATTTCAGTACGCGAAATTAGGTGTCTTTTTAGACACTTCCTATACAAAAATGTATCTTTTATTGAAAAGATAGAAATCTTTTAGAAATTTTGCTGCTGTTTACTCTAATTTCGAAGTTATATTAATGCCGTTATTATTAAAGTTGTGCACAATTTTTGCCTTATTAAAAAATGTTAAAACGTGACTGTCCTCAAGGAAATTTTTAGTTAAAAAGAGCAAAGAATTCAATTTAATTTCATAAATTATCTTACATGATATTTTTCCAGAAGCTTTTAAAACGATTTTGTCCTCAGCTGGCTTTATAGAAAACCTTTCCAGCGGACGAAATCACTTTATTTATTTATTCTTATTTGTATTTATTTATTTTAATCATAGGTAAATATTTTAAAAAATACTTTAGTATTTTTAAGTAGATATTATTAGGTAATCTAATAACTTTATTGTTTGTCAAACTAAAAACAAATTATTTACGACACAACAACTATTTTTAATAATTTACAGCCAACAATTAATCAATTAAAATTCCACAGGAATAAAGAAAAACCTATACACGGGATATGTCTAAATTTTACTTAAAATGATATAAATAATCGATTTAATGATGATGAAGAAACACAAGCGAGTTATAATTATCATATTGATGATTTCCTACTTAATATTCATGCTATATCAGTAAAAAATGATAAGCTGCTGATTTCACTGATCCACTTTCATTGCATTTTTCAGATTATATATAAATTATTTGTGATATTATCTAAGTCCCACTTGCACGAAACTTTTTTGACATTAGTAACCACTAATTTATCCATGCATAGGCACTAGCCATCGACAAAAATATAAACTCGTTGCAAAATCTTACATAAGGGGTTTTCCAATAAGAGGTGTTATTTTGAATAGCCCGCTATATCGGTAGCTGTCACTTTTTTGACATTTGACAAGTAGAAACTACGCCATTAATAAAAATGGAACGATACACGTTTCAACAACGCATTGAAATTATTAAAATTCACTATAAAAATGGTAAAAATTTGGCAGATACGGTTCGTAAGACCAAAACATTTTTGGGTCGTCGTGAAGCACCTTGTCGGACCGCAATACAGAAATTGGTGGACAAATTCGAGCTGTTGGGACAAGATAGTGATGTGAAGAATAAAACCCGTGCACGTCGCTCAAGAACAACTGAGAATATTGCTGTTGTAGCCCAAAGTGTTGAAGAAAACCCAGGTTTGTCCATTTCTCGTCGTTCTTTGGAATTAGGCATTCCACAAACGTCATTACACCGTATTTTGCATAAAGACTTGGGTCTTAAGGCTTATAAAGTTCAGTCAACACAAGAACTCAAGCCGGCTGATCATCAACAACGTCGTGTCTTTGCCTTGAAATGCATGAAAATGATCCGGAATTTCATCGAAAAATCATCTTGACTGATGAGCCCATTTCCACCTCGGAGGCTACGTCAACAAGCAAAACTGTCGCATCTGGGGCTCGGAAAACCCAAGAGTTATTGTTGAAAAGCCTCTCCATCCTCAACGCGTGACTGTTTGGTGCGGTTTATGGTCCGGCGGGGTCATTGGACCTTACTTTTTCGAAAATGAGGCTGGAGCAACAGTTACGGTCAATGGATTGCGCTATCGAGAGATGATTAATGATTTTTTATGGCCGGAATCGGATGGTATTGATCTGGACAACGTTTACTTTCAACAAGACGGCGCTACGTGCCACACAAGCAATGAAACCATCGATCTTTTACGGGAAAAGTTTCCGGACCGTGTTATCTCTCGAAGAGGTGATCACAATTGGCCACCGAGATCTTGTGATTTAACACCTTGCGACTTCTTCCTTTGGGGCCACGTGAAAGATAAGGTCTACGCCAACAGCTCAGCGTCGATTCAAGACCTCAAAGATGGGATTCGTGAGGCTATCGAGGACATAGGGCAGCCACTTTGCAATTTGGTTATGGAAAATTTTATGTGTGTGTTGTGTTCCATTATTAACGGCATACCTTCCTCTTTATAATGAAATAAACATCCGATCATTTATCTCAAAAAATGCAATTTTTCTTTGAATATCAAAATAACACCTCTTATTGGAAAACCCTTTATTTATCCACTCATTTTTCTCTGGATAACTTTTTACATCCGTCAAATAGAATTTGACAAGAATTTGTCTTCGGTGAGGTTCGCATTTGTGTGTGTAGCAAAAGTTGTTGTTGTTTTGTGGAGGTTTCTGTTTCGTTCCTGTTTTTATTTTTTTTATCCTTGGTTATTTGTGTTTTAATTCGTGCAACGTAAAATCGAAAAACAAACAATTATTATCTATTTAATCTTGAATAGCTAACTGCTATTTTATAAATTTATCCTTTGTTTTCGTGCAAGTGGCCCTAAGAGGGGCGCTGCTCATTTTTGATAGTGTGGTCGCTTCATTAAGCGGCTTGTTAAGCGGCATGATCTTTTTCAAAATATATGTATTGATATTCTGCTTCTATGGTGGGTTGACGCACCGGCGGACTAAGGGGCAGTGCTACCCGGGGCTTTTAAGCTAGCTTACACCAACCCCTAAAAAAATGATAAAAAAACACGAACAATGGTTTTATTTAAAAGTGCTTCGAGCTTTAATTTCACTGAATGTGTATATTTTTTGTGTGCGCCTTTTCGATAGGAAGTATTGCAAGATTAGTCAATCTATTTTGGCTCATTGTTGATCTCAGGTATGTCTTAATCAATTTTAATTTTGAGAAGTTCCGTTCACACGGTGCCACTGAGACGAAAATTGTTAAATAAATTCTCATCGCCAATGACAGATTCGGTAATGACTCTGAAAAGTCCCACTTAACTATGAAGTTTAAAAATTCTAAGGCTGTCCAAATTTCTGCATCTTTTAAATTAATTTTTGCAGCTTCCATGTGATGCCGTAGTCGTCCGGCTTCCAATATGATGCTGTCGTGCGTTAGTTCTATAAACGACACGCAGTTCTTCCTCCGTTCATACAGCAATATTTTCGGTTGAAGAGCTAAGAAAACTGACGTTTTCTTAAATGGCCTTAGACCGATGAAGATGAAAGTTCACATGGATCTTCGTGGTTCCACTTCCAAAGTCAAACCAGCATCTTTAGCATTTTCGCCTGGCATAATTTTTTTCTTTTTTGTTCTTCCCCGCCTTTCAATTGAAATTTCTAGCTCAGTACATTGTCCTCAGATAGGAGTATGGTTGCAGCACCTTTTGTATCCAAATTTGTCGTCTGAGGATCACAAAGGAGTTCAAGAGTTAAGACTATCTTCACGAAATGTAGTAGAATAGTTATAGTTTCAATACATTTCTTTCGAGAATTAAATACAAATTAATTTACTTATGCTTTTATTTTGTGCGCAATGTGCAAAAAAATAGTTTTGCTGTTGCTGTGGCACCCCTAGAAGCCTGCCACCTGGGGCAACAACGCAGGCGCGGTCGCAGCCAAAGACTTCGGGGGGGGGGTCATAGTCATATCAACAAGATTTATTGTAAACAAATTGTGACGGTGGGATTTGAGGATATCTGTCCAAAAATTTAAAAACTCTGTCGTCTGTTAATTTCAAAACGATAGTCCGGCCATGTATTGCCAAACACTCGATGCTTCACAGTTTACAACCCACGTCCATCATCACTTTTAGTTTCTGCTTGAACACTTTCAAAAAAATTTCGTGACGGTCTTCAGGTTTTTGTCCTTACTACGGAATACACGTAAGATGGTAAATGAGTTCGGTGTTCGTACATATGTCAAATTACGTTTTGTGTTAGTCGTGCGTATGGTGAGGACTTCCGACATTTCTAACATGAGTAGATGGTTAAACACCAATTCTCCAAGATTCTGCAAATTTTCACCAATGTTCACAGCATCCCAAAAAAGATTGTTGTCGCCGCATCGTAGTTTTGCCTTATTCAAACAAAATGAACAGTAGTCACTCGTTCTCAACTTTGTTAAACATATCGACCCCAAATTTTTTAAATAAACTGTGACACTTCAATCATCATTCGGCCGGTGCATCTTTCGAAAGGCGTATAGCAGTTCATGGAGCTGAGATTCTTATTTATTAGAGAGTAAGCAAATGCCAAGTAGATCAGAAAAAGGATCAACGTCTTAATTAATGATTTACTTGTTATCGGATTGACCATTTTCAACAAACTATAGGTAGTGTCTGAATTACCCCTCCCAACAAATTATGGGATACTGCAGAGAATCATAAAATCTATAAGTTTTGGATAGTCTTTGTACCGGTATAATTGTTCTTCGGTGAAGGAAAAAATCTCGGTTAGACGCTTGATCGCCAACAAACAGTGCAAAAATCGTACCAAATTATAGCCCGGCTAATACAAATGTTTGGGTAGATCATCGTCGCATATTTCAATTTTCGAAACAACACAACTAGGAATTCTTAGTTCAATGTTTTTATTAAGCTCCCGCCCCAATTTAAAACCCATAACTGATATTATGTAACCACTGTAGAAGGAGGGACACCCAAGAAATAAAACTATTATGTTTCCCTAAAAAATCTGCTTCTGAACGTTTAGATTTCGGAATAACATGTGTAATCCAAAAATGTTGATGGTATTCAGACGGTGTAGTAAATTCCTATCCTATGGTGCCGTTCTTGCGTTTGCTCATGATGTTGCTCTTAAATTCTTAATAAGTCTGTTCTCCAACTGAAATTTCGTCATAATTCACACGAATTTCTGTAGGAAAGTATTAACGTAGTAAAAATTTAACAGAAATTCGTAGAAGAGAGAGCTCAAGTGAGAGTATAAATAATTTCCCCTTTGGTACCAAAATAAAATTTTGTTTGAGTCATATTCAAAAACTAGCTGTTTATTTATTTGATTTCGGTACTTTATATTTATGTTACGAGTTCTGAACAAGTAAAATGGGTGTGGAAAAATTTTATAAATGAAGAGTTATTAAATGCTTATTCAATACAAATTCACTGCATAACTATATTCAACCGTTTGGAGGCATTTTAGTGAATCCTAATAAAAAACTCTACTAAACTTAAAGAGGTTTATCAATTTCACGTGTACATTTTGGGGGGGGGGAGGGTGGACATGACCCATGTGACCCCCCCCCCCCCTTGGACTGCCACTGCAATAACATTCAATTTGTAGTTTAAGTTAAACGAAAAGTATTCTGCCGATCAAACTTCAGTTCAGCTTCTGGAACCACTCCGAGTGAAATTTCATTTTAAGAAAAATTATTTCAAACGTTGCAAAACGTTATTTTTTTCTCGGAAAATATTTAAAAAAAAAATTGTTTTTTTTAAATGTAATGAAATTGTGCGACGAGGAAAACTTTATATTTATTACGAACATGAGAGAAGCAAAAAAAAAAAACGAAACAAAAAAAAAAAATCTCACATGTTAGCCAGCAAAAAATATATTTGTTGTTTTTTCGTGTGTCCTTTGCCTCATAGAGAGAAAAGCGACCTTTACATACGGTCAGTCATTTGACATCAATCTGTTAAAGTGTTTGTAAAAATAAGTCTGAATGCGTGCATTTGTTTGACGAAAAATTAAAACCCTTTTGATTTTGCCTGATGACTGATTATATGTCTAGATGACTGATGACGTCATTTTAGTATCTGACTGACCGTGTACACTGTGTACAGGTCGCTTTAAGAAAGACAAGGAAAGATAGTTGAAAACGAAAAATGCTGTAATCTTATTTTCATAAAATCTAGTTAAACGACGCACGAGTTACATATTTGTATGGTGACATCCGCCAATAGGTAAATAACCTTATGTTATTTACGAAGCAAAAATAATAACTTTTATAATAAATCATATTTGTAATATGATAAACGATTGATCAGCATTATAAAGCTTAGGTAAATAACCTTAAGTTATTTACAAAGGAAACACATTTTGTAATTTGATAAGCTGATCAATCCGCAAATACATTAAAAACTTTATTATTGATCAGCAATTATTGTAACTTCAGATAATTAATTTCAACATTTATATTTTTAGTTCTAAGAGACCCTTGAAGAATAAAAGCTCGCAAAAACTATAACGGAACACTTTGCGTTTTATTTAACTGGCGCAGTCACGGAAAAAAAAAAACACGACTCTTTGTAAAATAAAGTTTATTCACGTTCAACTGAAATGAAGTTCGGATTTCACTGTGAAATCGGACGAGTTAAACGAAAAATGTATGGTTTCAAAAACCTTCTTAAGAAACAAAAACCTTTTTTTATGAATATGTACATTACTTTACCTACAATCTACCTATATTTCATCGCGAACACAAATTATATCATTTTGAATAAATAGTCAATGTTTATATATGACTAAAAGGTCGCGTATGTTCAATAACCAAATACTAAACACATTTAGACAAACAATATTAAGACCAACAACAGACATTTAAATGTTTACATTTCTATTTGCTAAGTTCTATAAGCCCAAAATTCTATTACAAGCTTAACTATATAGAGACTTATGACTGCTTTATAAAGCAAATCCAAATGGGTATTTTCGTCAGAATAAATTAAATCATGAAATTAATGTGTCTAATTGTTGCAGCAATTTTGCTGGTTTTAAAAGTAGTCAATGCAGGCACCTACGGAGATAAGCCACCATGTGGTACTATGATGTGTTCGATGAACGTAGATCCAGTTTGTGGCGAATTAGATGGGGAGATCGAAATTTTCATCAATAGCTGTATGATGTTGAGTAAAAATTCATGTCAACCACCTGGTCGAGGTAAGTTTTTCTAGCGTAATATTATTTTATAATATTATTTTTATAAGATTAACTGTTAATGAAATGGATATATTTTTTTATATTTCAGAATATGTTGAATCCAAATGTGCTTAAGAAAAATGGGAAGAATTTTGTTTTTAATAAAAGATTAAAAAAATGAAAAGAAGATATATGAAGCTACACTAAAAGCTTTACAAAATCAAAATTAAAAAATCAAAAAAAATAAATAAAAAGTTTATCAATTGCGTTTTTGTAAATTTCTCTTTGGGCATACTTTTTTGCAGCGATCATATCATCATCTTCGTTGCCTTTAACGCTGAAATGAGCCAGTATGTTGTATGTAAAAAAAAAAAAAATAAAAACAACACCTGAAAGTTTCATTGACCTCCACCTAAAACTACCGCTGCCGACTGGACTAATTACTGTAGCTTTCACCAAAGTTTTATCAAAACCACAGAATGACACAATCTTAAATTATTAGTTCAGCGAACAATCATACAGTTTTTCCTGTTGTTAGGTTTGGACTCATCGGTTGACTGACGAATGCAATTTTGTCGATAATTTCCAACATTTCGATACGATCATTTTAATTAAATGGTTTAAGTTTTAACCTTTAAGTTTGTTTTGTTTAATAGCAATAATAAAATAAAATAGTATCTATTAAATATAATAATTTATCTTATGTCTGGCACGTGTGTAAATATTTGTTACTATTTTTCTTAACTGAAAAATAATTGCACGCAAACTGTTTATATATTGCAAAACTGCAATCATTATTATTTATAAATGATTTAAACAAAACTATTTAATCAGCTGAACTATTATGCTTAACTGCTAAATCCTATAAAAAGCAGATGACTACAGAATGCAGCACTATTTCCACCATGAAGTTTCATTGCCTAGTTATTGCTTTAGTTCTGGTTGCAGTTCAATTTTCAAGTGCATCACCAGTTAGCAAATCAGCTTGTGGTAAAATGGCTTGCACGATGAACTATTTTCCAGTATGTGGAATTCTCAACGGAAAAACTAGAACATTCTCTAACGGTTGTGTTATGAAAATTCATAATGACTGCCAACGAGAAGGACAGAGTAAGCTATAATTCGGTGGAAAATATTGAGCATTTAATTATAATAATTTTTTTTTTTTTCAGAATATTCTCCGTGCTAGAAAAATAACTTGTTAGGTAACACATGTGTAATTTTGGATAAAGTTGATTATATAAATTAAATACATATTTTGATCAAAGTTTTTGTGTTAAACTTAGAAGAAACTGAAATCGATTCTATAGATTGGTATTATAAACTTCGGGTAGGTATGTGTGCCGTAAATTGACGTGCCCAATAATAAGTCATCAAAGGATGATGGGCAAATTTGTATGAAATCTGGTCCTATGACCAACAGAAATAAAATTAATGTCAGTTTGTAGAACTAATTGTTAGAAATATATGTATATATATATAACTCTAACAATATCCACCGGACTTGAAAGAAAACACGTTTTTAGTTGAACGTAATAAAACATGAAAATTATGTAGGTTTACTCATTGTTTTATTAACTTATGGACCTAATATAAATACAATAAAAAGACTTCTTATTTTACAAAATTCAAAACAGTACAAAAATAATAATACACTAAAAAACAATAAAAAAAAAATGTATTCCTTTGCAAAGATTTCTAAAATATGTGCATGACGTCCCGAACCGAGGTACCATATTATTGAAATAACATAAACACAAATGCCAATTGCCCTCCTTCCAGTCAAGCAGGTACCTACAATAACATTGTATAAATGAATTTCTACCGGCCTGATCTTTATCAATCAAAATGTATGTGAAATATGTGAGTGCTCTGACTTGTCTTGACTGAATTCGTACTCTCAGCAACCACAGATTTGATTGAAAAATATAACATTGATATATCGTTCAATTCATCGTCTCTGCAGATTTCTATAACAAACTTGGTAAGTGCTCTGCGACGTATATGACTTGGCTAGTTTTGATTGATATGTGCCCATAGCCTGTAAATTATGACATCCTATCCTAAGTGAGGCTTGGAAAATCAATTAGAAATGGAAGATTGCCATCCATTCGCATAAAGTTTCTCCTTTATTGGTTGAGATTTTTCATCTCGACGGACGTATTCATATAGCCGATTAGAGGTATTCATATTCAGGCTTATTACGTTTAAAATATCATTGTTCAATAAAACTATAGGTGTAAGTGATGGATGTACATATATAGTTGAGTTTTTTCCAAAATGTTTTAAATTTTCAAATACTATAAATGATCAATTTTGCACGACTGCATTTAATTTTTTATTTATTTAACTGTTTATGTTTGATTGTTTGTATTAAAATAACTCGTGTCACATTACCGAAAATACTTATAACACCTACCTATACGTTAAAATATGTAGATATCGGGGTACATGTGTGTATTTCAAAAATATATTTGCATATAAATAACAATGTTTTCAAACTAATTTTAATCAAACGAGTTCCATATTTTGAACTATGAAGTACATTTATTTCGTTGTTGTTTTAGCTTTGATTCTTGTTGAGACAACATGTGTAAAAAAAGAAGCCAAGTGCAACCAGCCTTGCACTTTTATCTATGATCCTATATGTGGTCAACTAAAGGAACAAATTAAAATTTTTCCAAGCATGTGTGCTTTTGAATCCCAAAACGCTTGTGTAAAATCAGATAAAAGTAAGTTTATTTACATATACCTATTAATAAAATTTCTCAAATAATAAAATTATTTTTTTTTATAGGATTTGTTCTAACGGAACGAATTAAATGTGAAGAGAAATTTTTATAGATTCTTAACTCAAAATAAAAAATTAAGAATAATTTTAATGTTAAACTGAAATAAACTTTGTAAATTGTTGTGTTTGTTGTTAAAATTTAAATGTAGACAAAAATAAGGAATAGAAGAAGAGTAGCAGACATCTTGTGTTTTCAAGAAACGAAATGACGAAATATTGGAAAAGGTTTTATACAAAAGTTCTGTACTAATAAAACAAAGAAAAATTGGGTTGGATAACCTCAAAAGTGTGGAAAAGAAATAAAATAATAAGACACATCGCGTTCAGATGGCTTAAATTCTTACTGTCAAATTTGTCGAAGAAAATATTATCCTTCACAAAATACTAACCCTTATTCAATCAGACTGATGTAATGTTACTCACTAAAAAAATGAGCGGGTACGGGTAATAAGTGGCCGACAACGGACATGCAAAAGGTAATGTCCTAAGAGCTAGCGACAAAAATACTTAAGTCATTTGCTAACGAAAATATAATTAGTCTAATAATCATCTCCCAGCACGTGTGATAATTAATCCAGAAGTGTGCCAATCATTCAGTGGTGGGTGTGGCCACTTCGCACCCTTAAACGTGTTAAACATTTTATGGGTAAAGTAGGTTCATATACAAAAAATTTACTGTTGCAATCGCAAACTTATAATAGGATCTTGTATAGGGACGAAATACAAGCACATTTCACTATGCGGAGAGGGGTGTATCTCCCCCGTTTAGCCAGAAATTGAAACTTTCTTAACACAAAATATATGTACCTACATATTTTATTTTTCAGAAAATTTCAGATCTAGGCCGCCCTCTCCGTAATGAAATCTGCTTGTATTTTGTTCCTATACAAGATCCCGTTATCAGTTTGCAGCGAAAAAATGCCCCTATATACAGGGTGTCCCGCGACTCAACGTCAAGCGGGTACCGGGTGATAGGGTAGGTTATACCCGTACTGCAAATAGTAAGAAAAATAAAACTATCTCGCTGGGTTACGTAATAAAAGCAATAATTAGAAAAATTATGAAAATCGATACCCATGGCCACATTTTTATGTACTGTGGTCACAAATTTTGATAATTTTCAGGTATTTTTTTTCTACGTTATCCCTAATAACCATGCTACTGAATGCAATCTCGAAATACAAAATAAATATTGTAAGTTTTGCAAGAAAAATGAAGTTTGACTGAGTCATTTTTTAAACAAATTTTGTAAGCAAACTTTAATACATCATATTAAAAAATAAATTTAGGACACTACCCACGGCAAGTTATTTAAAAAATTGGCCCATTTTATCAAATTTTCAAAATAGTTCAACACTTGCCACTTGCTGCTTCCATAATCATGTTACCTACATTTAAATCATTTTCGAGCAAGAAAAATTTAATTTTTTTTTTAAATAGGAACGTATTTTACCTTATTGATGTAGGACCCAAGTAAGCCATTCTTTCAAAATTTTGTTCAGGCTGCTTAAGTAATTACCATACTAATAGTCCTGATCCCTGGGAGGTGATCCGGAGTAGAGCAAGGAGTATAAAGCCCTCCAAAGGGGGCTTTTGGGGACTTACTCTTATACCACGGAAATAGTGCGTCGGCGTCGTAGCGAATTTTTTTTAGGAATAAACAAAAGCCCATCGAATTTTGTACAATTTTTGTTATGATCACTTTTTTCCAAATATCAACTGTTTCTGAGATACACGCATCGCAATGGAGAAAAATTACAAAAACAAGTGTTTTCTTTATATTTTTCATCAAGCATTAAATTATATCGTCTACTCTAAACTGTTAATCTGACAAAAAAAAGTCCTTGGATAAAGTTATAGAGAATTAAGTTTCTTTTGAAAAATTACCTATTAAAAATAGATTCTTGAATGCAAAAGACCAAAACCGTGTAAACTATTGACAATTTTCTGAGTACGATATTCAATGGTAACATACTGCAAAAAAGAAAATTTCATATTTAAATAGAATTGATAAGAAATGTCAAACTGTTAAAAATGGTGATGCGCAGGCTGGGGGCAATTTGGTTGATAGAAGTTCGCTAACCATCGTTCTGATTGCTATTAATGATGCTGGGGGTCAATTGCCGATCTGTGAAAAAGTGAAATGAACCTTGATTTAAAAACATTAGTATTCAAAGCAATTTTTTACTTTAAATCTGTTTAAATCGAAGTACTTTTCTCTGATAGAACGTTGTTTTTTCTCTGAAAAAAACACCGAAACACCGAAGAATTCCCAATTGAAACTCCCACATCAAATTTGAGTAGTTGATATGTGCCCGAGGTAATGATCAGTTTGTTTGCCTAAGTGTTTCATTTAAAATTTCTGTATATGTACCTGCGCTAAAAAACACTAGATATATTTTTACGATACACGCGTGCAAATACAATTAAATTATTCTTTTGTTTATTCACGCTAGCTTTTTCGCAGCCATAAACATTTAAACCAGGGCCGGTCGTGGCTGAATTCGCGCCCTCACTTTTATAAGTCTCTCCTCAATTATGGTTTTTGTTTTAATAATTCGTTTGCTCACTCCAATGGGTACACTTTGCAATTTTGTTTTTTTATTGTTATATGGTGGTCATTAACTTCGGTAGAGCCTGTGGAGAATGTTTGTTTAGCTACAGTAAAAGTATTGAGTCCTTACATCAATTACAGTTTTTTAGCTACAACTACATTACTATTCTACGCGGAACTTTTCTTGGAACAACAGTCAACTTCGTGCCCTGCTACCTTAACTGTTATTATTGGATGAGAGATTTCAACACATTAAACAATTTTTTGATTCGAGTCGAAAAATTTTATATTATTATAGGTGACCGCAATGTTAGAACGCGAACAAGAGGTTCTGTCGATTCGCAAGCAATGTCCCAGCTACCAATAACTGACTCTGGATTTTCAAAAGATTCCTCAACTGATAGAAACTGCAACGCGTTTCTTGAGTTTTTAGAAAACATTGGAGCGTTTATTCTTAATGGAAGAAGCTTTGATGACAAAAATGGAGAATTCACTTTTGTATCGATGTACATACTCGGATCATATGCCATTAAGTCTGACACTCAAGTCATCTGAAGAAATTCCTAGAAATTCTCTTATGCAGATGCTTCCTAGGCTGAAGTGGGTTGAAAACAAGCGATCCGAATATACACAAAAGTTAAATGTAGCCATAGCAAAGAACATTGCGCGCGATGAAACTTTATCGAATCAAGATGTGAAGCCATAAAGAAATGTGTATATGAAGCAAACAACAAACCTAACACTTATGTACTGAAATTCGATAGAAAGAAACCTTGGTATGACTTGGATTGCCACACCGCTAGAAAAGATTCACTAAAGGCACTGAGAATGTTCAAAAAATATTACTTAGAAGTCAGCAGAAAAATATATACTACTGCAAATAAAAAATAAAAAGCCCCGTTAAAATCAAAACGGTATGAATATTACCAACGTATCTCACGCCAACTTGGTTCTATTACTTCTGCAAAAGACTTGTGGAGGAAGAAATTTGTGGCGATTCAACGAAAACTGGCATACAAATAACTGCTAACGAGTTAATGGTTCACTTTGAAGGTACACTGAATTTATCGTAGTCACCATTCACGATTTCTACACCATCTTTGGAATCCATCTATAATCAAAAAATCGATGGAAAAATAGAAATAAGTGAAGTTATCCTGGCAATAGAATCAACAAAGGAAAACAAAGCACCTGGTATTGACGGTATTCCAAACGAGTTCTACAAAAACGCTAGTGTTCAATTTATTGAAGAAATACATCTTTTGCTGAGTGATATCTTTGATACAGAAACTATACCGTCATCCTTCAAGAGATCGATAATTTTTCCCATTAACAAAAAGGGCGACTCCACCATTGCATCAAATAACCGTGGGCTTTCTTTTCTAGACACACTATATAAAATATTTACAACAAAAATGTTAAATAGGCTTACTAGTTGGATTGAAAAAAACCATATACTAATATGGTTATGGAATACCAGGCGGCATACAGAAGTCAGTATAGTATAGTTGACCAAGTTTATAATCTTTTATGTATCATCGAACTCCAACTGAAAAAAAAGTTTTATCCTTATTTCGTTGACTTGTCAGCAGCGTTTGACAACATCAATAGAGAAGCCTTGTTTTTCAAATTATCAAAGCTAGTAGTAAGGAGGCGGAGTCAGAGTACCTACCTCATAAGGAGAGTAAAAATACTTAATTTATATTAATCGATAGTACTTGTAGAACCCTTCACAAAAACACTAGTCGGGCAATGTTTACTAGGGAACTTTGGGCGGGAGAGGGTAACTTCCGGTTGCGTACACTACTATTTGATGACAACCTATCTTATGTGGGGAGTGAAAACACTTATTACTATTAGGTAGAGTTTTGTCTATAAATTCTAAAACCATTGGTCGGGCAAAAAAAATCTGGGAAGAAATGCTGAACGACCATTTCAAAAAACGGTTTTTTTAATTAAAACCTATCTAATCGGGAAGTGGACAATATAAGTACTAAACGATAGGTACAACTGTACTCTTTAAGAATCCAGTGGTCGGGCAGACTTTTATAGGGATAAACACTTTGCATCAGAATTTAAATATAATCGGTGCAGCCGTTATCAAGTTTTGGCCGAGTTTGTTAAACCTTTAACAAAAAATCTCCGTTATCCGCATTTTAAGCCAAAAATCTGAAAAACAGTTATATTCAGACTACTGCATATATAACATACATCAAGTTTTATCAAAACCGTTAGAGTCGATTTCGAGAAAATTTGTAAAAACTAAAACCATTATATGGGAGGTTCCCATTAGGCGTTTTTCTTTTTTCGTTCAGAACAGTGCTCTGAACAGATTCCGATCGTTCAGAGCATGATCTGAGCGTTCTCTGAACTGATCATTGGAGCACTCAGCTGTCATAATTTGATACTCGTTCTGTACCTTTCATACAACGTCAAAATCTAAGTTGAAAGTTATTATTTTATTTTTATCCATTTGGTTCATTTAAACCCTGAAATTAATTTGATCAATAATAAATAACATATTTCACTTTTATTTTATTATAAAAACCGTCTCCAGCACCAAAATGGCTGGCTTCATCCGCCATTTCAATTGTTTTGATAATTTTTCAGCATTTCACTCAGAATGATCAGTCAATTTATCCTGAGCTAAAAGAGCGTGCTCTGAACATGATCTGAACCATCTCTGAACGAAAAAAGAAATACAAATGTCATGATCTGAACGCTCTGAGCGAAAATAGGATAAAATAAAAATTCGAATTTGTCCTCTAGGGAATCACAAAAAAGTACTACACACGAAGTTTGAAGAAAATCCGTCCAACCATTTAGGCTGTAGCTCGGTGAACATGCAACCGATCATCCGCACATCCGCACATGAGCACATCCGTACATCCACACAGACAGACCGAGGGACGGCATGACGAAACCTAATTGTTTGGGCTTCTCTATCATCGTAATTTCAGGTTTGATTAAAACCTCGATTTTTTTTTGTTAAACGAACTTTACTTTACACGAAATTTTTACTTGCCCTATAGAGCAAGTAAAAATTGTGTTTAAAGTTTGCTTAAAGTTCCCGTTGGGCTCAGCGCCATGTACGTTCGCACACCTCCTCCAGCCTTGTATTTCAACAATATTTACAATACAATTCGTTTGTGTTTTGTAGATAAGAGTTCGTTTCGTATTCAATATTTCCTTATAAAAGCAATTCAATTAATAATTTTACAGTCTCAGATTACTTTAGCAGTCATGAAGTTGTTGTACCTTTTAATCGTTGTACTTCTATCAATCTTTAAGCATGTTAATACAGCTGTTATTAATGAAGAACCAACAAACAATACAAAGTTACCTCAATGTGGAACTTTGTCGTGTACTAACTTTGGTGAACCAGTTTGTGGTAAAATCGGTAAAAAAATAGATAAGTTTACAAACGGTTGTAACTTTATAGCTGCAAATTCTTGTCTACCACCAGGAAAGAGTAAGTTATTTAAATTCAAAAAGTTGTAAAAGTGTTTCAATAATTTCTTCTTTTTTAGGATACACAAGGATTCCATGCAAGTTAGCGTATGAGTTGAATTATTTAAAATCTTAATGTAGTGAAATAATAACGGTTTACAGAAATTGCATTTATAGTTTATTTATTTTATTATAATAATAATATGTAAGCAGTTAATAAGGTTTCCGATCACGGCCTCAAATACAAAGAAAAAAGGAAGAGTTTATTTTATTTTGGTAATTTGGGACGTTCTTTAATTATTGTGAAATTATATAAGATAGCAGTCATTCTAGACTCATTTAAATGTATTAAAACAAATATAATATTTTGTATGTTTATTTTACTATGCAAAATTTATTTGGAAATGCTTGAGTTGAGGACTTTCTCGTCCTTTTCACTTTTTTAATTATAATAATATTTTAACTATGTAATGGTAAGGCACTGGCACATTGCTTTTTAATTTAAATGCAACAGATGGTGCACGACACTAATATATATGTACTTAGTTAGAAGGAGTAGAAATATAGGAAAGAATTGTTTTGGTACAATGCATTGAGCGTTAGTTTATTTTATTTTTCATTGCTTATATACCTCATTGACAATGCCCAGTGTAAGCTGATGAAAGGTATACCTATGGTGAAAAGAAAAAAAATGCTATGTATACTCACCCGTGCGAGAATTGCAATTGACTGGCAACTGTTTAACAGCCATTGTATATTATTGCCGCTCACTTTACAAATAAAAATAAAGTGCTCGACGGGGTCGCACGAACTTGCTCTTGTAGCAAACTATGGGACTACAAAAATTTAAATGTATTAAATTCTGAAGAAAGTTCGAAAAATACATATAAAAAAATAGCCTAAACGTGAGATCATGTGCTGTATGGCAGCTATTATTAAACGGTTGTTTTTACAAATAAGATGAATGCCATCTTGTGCTTAATGTTAGGTTTAAAATCTATACTGAGTTTAAAAAGAATACGCTTAGTCGTTATCAAGTTATGGCCAAATTTGTATAAACCGTTAACACTAAATCTAAATCTACGTTATGTGCATTTTTAGCGTTAAACCTGATATGCAGTTATATTAAGACTACTACAAATATAACGTACTAGAAGTTTTATCGAAATCGTTAGAGTCGTTTTTGAGAAATTTTGGGAAAACTAAAACCGTTATATGGCATGTATCCGTTATAGCCGGGCTAAATGAAAAATTCGAATTTATCCTCTAGGGAATCACTTTATACAAAGGTAAGTGCTTTATACAAAATTTGAACTAAAACTGTCAAACCGTTTAGGCTCTATAGCTTGGTGCACAGAGAACCAAACATGCGCACATAATATGCACATCCGCACATCTACAAATCCGCACATCCGCACATACAGATCTACGGACGTCATGACGAAACCTAATTTTTTAGGCTTCTCTAGTATCGTAATGTCAGGCTTGATTAAAACTTCGAATTTTTTTTTCACGAAACCAATAATTGGTTTCCGAATTCAAAAATGCCGATTGTTGTGGGCAGTACACACTTTTTTGAATGGGGACACTGCCATCTGGGGCAGATTGCGGGATGCATGATGAGATTGTCAAAATTTTCGAAGGAGAAGCGAGTTGGTTTCTATTCTAATTAACATAAGAGATATATGGTTTTTGATGATGTAAGATATTATAAAGCTTACCGAAATATCCCCCCAATGAATAAATTTTTGGAAGGTTATTCAATGTTGCGTTTGGGGGGATATATCATTGGGGGTATAGCTATTTCCGTAAGCCGGGATATGATTATTATGATTATGTTTTTAAATATTTATATAAAGTTCCTACATCCTTGCAACTAGCCATCAGTTCATGTATTGGTGCATCTAGTTCACGCAGGCCTTATAAAGCAATTTATTTATTCGAACAAGAATACGATCATATTACATGAATCACGCCATGACCACATCAATAGGCGTTTTTCTTTTTCACTTCAGAGCGCAGAGTCTTAGTTGTCAAAAAAAAAAAGTTGTGTTTCTTTTTTACTTCAGAGCGTTCAGAGCACAACATTTGTGTTTCTTTATTAGTTCAGAGCATGATCAGAGCTCGCTCTATGAGCTCAGGATAAATCGACCGAGGGTTCTGAACAAAGCAATCTACTTATGTGACATTCGACATGGAGACAAAAGTATAGATAGGTATAATAATAGTTACATCGATTGTAGTCAAAAACGATTAAAATAGGGAAAGAAGCTGAATTAAAAAAAATTAATTGTATAAATAATATTTTTTAACCAAATTAATAAAAAAAACATTCCCGAAAATAAATGTATTTATATTTTTGACGTTGTATGAGAGCGAGTCAGAACAAATGGCATATTTACTGACAGCAAAGTGCTCAAGTGCGTTTCAAAAACAAATCAGAACGCTCAGAGTATGTTGAGTTCAAAGAACGATCAGAGCATTCTTTGAACGTTCGAACTCTGTTCAGAGCGAGGGGTTTGTCACTATCCAGTTTAGTGGTTCAATGATTGCAATATTTCAAATGACTTCATATGATTTCAGGTGATTTCAAGAAGTATTTAAATTGATTTAAGAAATTTGTGATTACACTGATTTCAAATAGGCAAACTTACTGATTTCAAATGATTGCAAATTAAATCAAGTAATTTTATTATGCTTTCAATTCGTGAATTCATTATGGCATTTTGGATTCCATGATTGCAAAAAAAACCTAAAGTGATTTCAAATATTTTTGATGATTGCAATAAATCATTTGAAATCAATAACCAACATTTTTTTATTTTGAAATAGTGATTGCACCGGATTTCAACTTGATTTCAAATGATTGCAAGTATAAGTGGTCAGGTGATTTCATTTGTGACAAACCCCTTGGTTCAGAGCTTAGATCTAACCGGATAAAGAAAAACGTCTAATATTGCTTTACTCTAGTTCGGATTTAACTCTGGCCTCAAAGGTTAAAGCCAGTTATTAAAAATTAATAAAGATATGCAGAAATTTTCACGTCAAGATTCTTGCGTCGGTCGCAGAGTATCGTCCTTCTAATAAAACTTCTAATTAAATGTGATACATGGTGCACCAGAAATTGTTAAACAATTGAAAAGGCTGTCGTTTTTGCGCAAGAGGAGACATTTGGGTGTGAGGGCACCAAACGCGTGCTTTGTTAAACATTATTAACAAAAGCTTTGAACGTTTTACAAATAATGAGTGGGTGGGTCTGCGGTGCATATTTCCATCCTACGGTGACTTCCTTAGTTTTCATTACAGAGCACCACTGATTTGTGTTTTAAATAATATTCCAATATTTATGCACGCGTGTAAAAGGCTGCCAAAATATTGTTAATGCCACAAGTGATAAGAGAATTACTGAAGTTTAAATACATAGTTTTATTGTTAAACTTTAGAAAATTTGTTTCTTTTTTATTTTTTTTTATGTGAAACGTGTAGCCATAGAAGTCGTAAAAAAACACTAACAGACGCCTAAACAAATTAAAAACAATCAGTTTGTTTGTTTCTTTTTTATCTAAAAAATATTTACTTTATTCAAATATTTATAAAGCAGTGATATTTAGTAATATATCCGAGTTTCTATAAAAAGACAACTTTGGGCAACAAAACCAAATCAACAAACTATCAAACATGAAGTTCTTAACTGTTATTGCTGTTTTTGTTCTCGTAGCAGTTCAGCTGGCAAATGGTTTGCCCAAAATTGCAAATTGTGAAAGAAGGTTTTGTCCTATGAACTATTCTCCAGTTTGTGGAGAACTGAATGGCAAACAGAAAATATTTTCAAATGGATGTATGATGGGTGTGGAAAACGCTTGTCGGCCTATAAACCAGAGTAAGTTATATTTATGCAAAATTATCAAAGGACGTTATACTATTTTCGTTCTCTTTTTTAATTATAGAATATGTTCCATGTTCAGGACCAAGACCAGGGCTAGATAGTAGTCTCGTTTAAATGGCTGATATTTTTCTGGAAGATGTTCGTTCAAATGTTTTGAATCAATTAAAATTATAACGAAATATGTTCGGTATAAGTAAATATTATATATTTTTTATTAACCTTGGAATATATGTATCTTGTTAGTGATACAATATACAAAGTTTAAATGAAAGTAGTTTATATCTGAAGACTGTTTCCAATTTTCAGTCCAAGCACTTAAACTCTGGGAAGAGAATGATCACAGTTTCCGTTCTAATTTGTAAAATACTAACTTCACTGCCATGTGGATAAACAAAATCATCCCCTAAATAATGGCGTGCTCGATGTTAAATGACATAGACCGTGTTTAGACTGGGAAATTTGAGACCGGACTCACGAGAGTTCCAAGGCGAGAGAGGTTAGGGGTGAATACTCTCGTGAGGCAGCTACAAATTATAAACATCGGAAGCGTGAGTACTGTTCCTATTCCAAATTTAAGTTTTTTTCCCATTTTGTTCATTATCTGCTTGACTGCCGATGTGTTAACATCAGTATTTTTATAATTAAGCTAAATCCAGAGTGATAGAAAATGAATTCTTGGAAAAGGAAACAAATAGAAGCATTAATAATAATTTATGGATGTTATCTTCTTTTATAAAATGAAAAAAATTCGAGTCGTACAACTGTCTCACCTCACAATAATTCCACCCGCTTTAAGTGAGGCGTCCTCAATTGAGGACCCTGTGTAATCACGAGAGTACTCACGACGCCAGACTCAAATTTACCAGTCTAAACATGGTCATACATACATGTCATTTATATACATTGGAAGGGAAATCTGATCGCTTTTACAGTTTTTTGCTCCAGATCCTTATGCAACAATTTTTTTACTTGCGATTAAAGGTACTATACATATATTATAGATAAGGCATGTTATGAATTCGTAAAAAAATGTTTTGAGATAACAATCAAATATGACGTCACATAATTAACAGACGTAAAACGAAGGTCCGGCAATTCGGTCTTTCTGTCTGTCTGTCTATAAGATTAACCGATAATTCAATTTTTTTCAAAAAAAAAAAATTTTTCAAAAAAAAGATCCATTTCGATAAAATTTAATATGAGTGATTTTTTGCCGGTGATGACCGTTAACGGTAGGTTCCTGCCATAGAACCGTTTTTTATTATCTTGACTATATCGTTTGAACGGCTACACCAATTTTGACTTAATTTAAAAAGGTTTTAAAAAGGTTAAATATCCTCGAAAACTGCTCCAAGTATTTTTTTCAAAAGAAAATACAGATGGTTTTTATCTGATTGCCTTTTAGGCAACTGCAAAAATTAAATTTTGGCACGCCTATTAATGGTACTTGCCATAGAACCGATTTTTGAAGTGAAACTTCTTTAGTAAGTGATTCCAAACTTTAGGCAACGAAAATCTGACACCATTGGACTAAGCAAACAAGAGAATGAGAATAAAATCGGACACCATATGGATATGGATATGACTAAGCAGACGAGAGAATGAGATAAAAAATACAATACCTATTTATATTTTCCCAACTCTCGTTCTCGTCTTCCTTCTATACTGCATTAAACAATAATGTACATAATGATTCTGTGCGCCTGTAGGATCGACAAAAAAAAAAACAATCTTGTGACAACTGACAAGGACGATTTATGTAAAGAAAGAAAAAAATAAGAAAAGAATAGTGCGGTAACATTAATGTTTTTCTCCTAACCAATTGGTATCTCTTCTGTGCTATACGTACACCATCTTTTCTGTTTGTGGGTTGTGGCTAGACTTTGATGGCAGTGATCATTTTAAAACAGACCCAACCTGTAAGATCCACAATGACTTATAATCTCATTGTGGATCTTACAGGTGACTTATTCTCTTCATACAATTTCATATAGGGGAGAGGTCGGAACAGTGAGACACTTTTTCTTTAAACATTGATATCTCCGAACTTTCCAAATGATTTTTTCGTTGTTTTGGTCAAACTGTATAACTGTTCGTTGGGGGTATGAAGAATATTTTTATTTGATTAATTTAAATAATAAAAAACAACAAAAAGAAAAATAAACATGTTTTTGCTAAATAATGACAAATTAATAAAATAAATTTATTTGTATTTATTTTTATTAGATAACATAAGCATATTAAAACAATGTTTTTTTTTTTAAAAATGCTAAGTAAATTATTGTTTAAATTTCTAATATTTATAAAAGGAAAAGATATCTATATATATATATACATATATATATATCCAGGGTGTCCCGCGACTCAACGTCAAGCGGGTACCGGGTGATAGGGTAGGTTATACCCGTACTGCAATTACCTAGTAAGAAAAAAAAATTATCTCGCTGGGTTACGTAATAAAAGCAATATTTAGAAAAATTATGAAAATCGATACACACGGCCACAAACTTTAATACATCATATTTAAAAAAAAATGTAGGGCACTACCCACGGTAAGTTATTTAAAAAATTGGCCATTTTATCAAGTTTTCAAAATAGTTCATTACTTGCCACTTGCTGCTTCCATAATCATGTTACCTACATTTAAACCATTTTCGAGCAAGTAAAATTTAATTTATTTTTAAATAGGAACGTATTATACCAATTTAGCTGGATTAATTTTGAGTTAATTCCGGACCTCAAAACCCTGTTTTTATCACAGTTAACTCGGGGCTTATCTAACCCTGGTATAATCTCAACCTAAACAACTGGTTATTAGTGTACCGTCTACAAACTTAGACTTTCTCAGCATTAATTAAAAAAAATGGAATTTATAATAACAAATTAACAAACTGTTGTTATATGTAGTTCCCACATAAAAAGTTATTTGTTCAAAGTGTTTAAAATTATCCTTTTTCTCTTGAGCAAGAAGAACTATTGGAGTCAAGAACTAGAACTAACCCTTTGTACTAAACCACTAAACAGTTGTTAATTGTGTGGTCAGGTGGCAAAATGGTTTATAAGTACATTTTTCAAATTTCACGTAGAAGCATTTTTAAAGTTCAAACTCTTATAAACAATTATAAACTTTTTTTTTTAAAATTAAAAAAATAAACCAAAATTTAAAAATAAAAGAACGAAAAAATCTGAAAAAGTACAATTCGATACACTTTTATTTTAACTTTCGATACACTTCATAAGATCATTTTCCATGCCTAACCTGCTAATATTAAATAAAAAAAATAATAAAAAAAACATTTAGACAGCTAAATTAATAAAAGACAATATATCACTGTGGTGCGTCAGTTTGTTTGTTTGTTTGTTTATATGAAAAATATTTATCTTGAATAGTCAAATATTTACGGAGTCGGTAAGATATAGAAATATACAAAGTCAAAATACTCGTGCTGCTATAAAAGAGTAATTTTCAGCTGATGTATTCAACATAACCAAAAGTGAGCAAAATATAACAAACATGAAACTCTTGGCTCTTATCGTGTCATTAATTGTCGTCGCACTTCAGTTTGCAAATGTTTCTTCAGCAAAGGAAGATTGCAATAGAAGTATGTGTCCCATGAATTATATTGAAACTTGTGGAGAATTAAATGGGGAAACAAGAGATTTTGCAAACCCATGTAGTATGGACGCATTTAATGATTGTCAGCCTGAAGGGGAGGGTAAGTTATCCTTATGCATTTTATGTTAATCACGCTAGTTATACTATTTTGGTTTTCGTTATTTAATTCCAGAATATAAACCATGCAAGGCACTTTAAATGGTATGCACTTAAAAGATGTTTGCGTAAAAATGTTTTAAATAATATAAATAAATGTATACACATATTTGAATGTTTATAATTAATAATATTTGTTTTTTATAATGATTTGTGATTCAACAATTAGGGTAGCCAAAGAGAACACACCGATGGTTTTGAATTTTGAATGTCTAATTAAGCATCACAAACCGTTAGCAAAATTCAGCTATAGGTGAATTTTAACTAGCTTTGAATGTTTGTCCTAATTTGGCACCACTGCAGATGTTATTCAGCGTCATTTTGCAGCGTGTATTGTTGGGCTAGAGTAAGAAATGTTCTCGGTTTAATAAAGCTCCTTTCTAGAAACGCTGTAGTACACATTAAGTACAATTAATATCTGAGCTTCCTCGAAAAAAAATAATCCTATATGAAAAATCACAGTTCAACACGTATCTCATATCCTTTGAACCACCCAGGTGCTGTTAAAGTAAGTAAAATACCCTCAAAAGGTATATATATGAAAAAAAAGTAAATAAAACACAAAACCCAACTAACAATTTAGCTTTTATAAGGTCCAAACTTTAGAATTTGGCAAGCAATAGCTAGTATAGAGCTCTTATAAGCCAAATTTTCGCAAGCCACACATTTCAAACTTTGAAAATTAAAAAAAAAAAACAGCTATAAGGCCTTTAAAAGGAAGTTTGACAAGCTCTATACAAGACTTGTAGATAAAGGTTCAAAATAGCTTGTATTAGGCCTTCCGAAGTTGTTATCTGATAATTTTAAAGAAAATAGCTGCTATAAGGCTCACCACGACAAGTCAATGCAAACAACTTGTGAAAGGCTTGCCTATAAATGCTTAATACGAATTTAATTATTCTGCTTATATGTCAATTGCCAGTCTTATAAATAACCTCTTAGTAACAACATTACAGATCTAAAGAAAAAAAGGAAAGGTAAGTATCAAAAATCTTTAAACCGAAAAGAAGTGCTTACAAAAATAATTTATTAATATGAAAATATGAAAAAACTAATAAAGATAATTATTTCCCTCCCTTCACCGTTAACATTTTCTTCATATCATTTTCTTCGCATCATATTTTTCTGAACAACAATGTGGCGTAGAGGTAGAGTGCTGGAGTGGTGCGTGGAAGTTCTCGATTCTGAGTTCAAAATCCAGGTAAATAAACACTTTTCTTTTTTATTAAAAATATAATTTCAATCTTTACAGAATACAGTCAAAATATTTTTGGGCCCTGACTGCGAAGGAGGAAATATCTAAAAATACAAATACAAAAATAAAAATATTGCTTAATGTACTAATACCTAAATTTTTTATTAATTTCTTCATATGGCCTTTATAAGGCATTATATAAACATTTACGGCAAGCTGTCATTAATAAAATGGATTGCGTAAGGCTTTTCTACAACGTCCAACGCAAGCTATTAGCAAAGGCGTCATTAAAATGTTTGAGTAAGGCCTTTTTACAACATCCAAGACAAGCTATTAGGTATAAGCTGTCATTAAATGGGTTGTATAGAGCCGTTTTATAACATCCAAAGCAAGCTATTTCCTGATATAGAACCTGCCACCAAAAGTCTTATAGGAGCTATATAGCTTGCGCAATGTGCGCCAAAATAACTTGTTTAAAGCCTTTTACTATTTCTATAGAAGTCTGAAAATAGCTTGTGTTGAACCTAATACAAGTTAAATTGTTAGTTGGGAAGCCCGAATCTCCAGAAATCCCGAAAAAACAGCGCAAATATTTCATTTTAAATAATTTTTCGGGATTTCGGGAAAACTTTTTATGGCTTTTGGCTTTCGGTCTTTTTGGTTTTCAGTCTTTTGTGTTTTTGGTCTTTTGGCATTTCGGTCTTTTGAAACCAAAAATAATAAAAAGATTCAAGCCAAAATCAAAATATGAAGAAAATTTTGATGCAAAAAGAATTATTCCAAAATCGTTAGAGCGGTTTTTAAATAAATCGATGTTTTATAAATTTTAATTTTTGCAAATTTTAAGTATGTCAATTTCAAGTGTTTACATTTATTGTATAAAAATAAAAAAAAATTGGTCGACCCATTTTCCATATATTGAATTTACAAAAAAAAAAAAAATTGAAAAATTAATTAAAATTAAGCTTTTTTGCAAAATGTTGATACTGAAATTAAAAAAATAAAAAACTATACTATTTCATCAATTTAATGGAGAGTGGCACATTAATCAATTAATAGTCCCTAGCGTATTTTTTCGATGTGCGCTCGTGCACATTGTGAGATACACTTTTCAGGAAACCTAGTTTATAAGAAGATATAAGAGAACATGAAAAAGTGCCGAAGTAAACTTTGGAAAAACTATGCGTCTGTCTTTGAAGACGAAAAAAGCATAACTGTGTCAGAACTATACATTTTTTGTTTCGATGCACCGTCTTGACATCTTCATCTTTAACTTTTTTAGTGAATGTTGTACCTGAAACATCTTGTCTAAAATTTAAAAAAGATTTAGCTGACTTATTTTTCAAATCATAAGAGGTGCATCGCTTTTCGAAAATAGTGTTACTTTTATAGTCCCACTCTCCTCTACCTAGGAAATCTAAGAATATTCCAATATATCTAACTTAAATGATATGTAAGTTTAGTAATTATTTTTTTAATGATAATAAACTAATAAATAGGAACGCGTGCAACCATAAAAAATAAACTCATTAGATACCTTAACAGGTAAAAAGATATAGAAATATACAAAGTCAAAATACTCGTGGTGCTATAAAAGGGTAATTTTCAGCTGATGTATTCAACATAACCAATAGTGAGCAAAATATAACAAACATGAAACTCTTGGCTCTTATCGTGTCATTAATTGTCGTCGCACTTCAGTTTGCAAATGTTTCTTCAGCAAAGGAAGATTGCAATAGAAGTATGTGTCCCATGATTTATATTGAAACTTGTGGAGAACTTAATGGGGAAACAAGAGATTTTGGAAACCCATGTAGTTTGCAAGCATTTAATGATTGTCAGCCTGAAGGGGAGGGTAAGTTATCTTTATGCATTTTATGTTAATCACGCTAGTTATACTATTTTGGTTTTCGTTATTTAATTCCAGAATATAAACCATGCAAGGCACTTTAAATGGTATGCACTTAAAAGATGTTTGTGTAAAAATGTTTTAAATAATATAATTTATAATTAATAATTAATAATATTTGTATTTTATAATGATTTGTGATTCAACAATTAGGGTAGCCAAAGAGAACACACCGATGGTTTTGAATTTTGAATGTCTAATTAAGCATCACAAACCGTTAGCAAAATTCAGCTATAGGTGAATTTTAACTAGCTTTGAATGTTTGTCCTAATTTGGCACCACTGCAGATGTTATTCAGCGTCATTTTGCAGCGTGTATTGTTGGGCTAGAGTAAGAAATGTTCTCGGTTTAATAAAGCTCCTTTCTAGAAACGCTGTAGTACACATTAAGTACAATTAATATCTGAGCTTCCTCGAAAAAAAATAACCCGATATTAAAAATCACAGTTCAACACGTACCTCATATCCTTTGAACCACCCAGGTGCTGTTAAAGTAAGTAACATACCCTCAAAAGGTATATATATGAAAAAAAAGTAAATAAAACACAAAAACCTGAATCTCACGAAATCCCGAAAAAAACAGTGCAAATTTTTCATTTTAAATAATTTTTCGGGATTTCGGGAAAACTTTTTATGGCTTTTGGCTTTCGCGGTCTTTTGGGTTTTCAGTCTTTTGGGTTTTCGGTCTTTTGTGTTTTTGGTCTTTTGGCATTTCGGTCTTTTGAAACCAAAAATAATAAAAGATTCAAGTCATATCAAAATATGAAGAAAATTTTGATGCAAAAAGAATTATTCCAAAATCGTTAGAGCGGTTTTTAAATAAATCGATGTTTTATAAATTTTAATTTTTGCAAATTTTAAGTATGTCAATTTCAAGTGTTTACATTTATTGTATAAAAATAAAAAAAAATTGGTCGACCCATTTTCCATATATTGAATTTACAAAAAAAAAAAAAATTGAAAAATTAATTAAAATTAAGCTTTTTTGCAAAATGTTGATACTGAAATTAAAAAAATAAAAAACTATACTATTTCATCAATTTAATGGAGAGTGGCACATTAATCAATTAATAGTCCCTAGCGTATTTTTTCGATGTGCGCTCGTGCACATTGTGAGATACACTTTTCAGGAAACCTAGTTTATAAGAAGATATAAGAGAACATGAAAAAGTGCCGAAGTAAACTTTGGAAAAACTATGCGTCTGTCTTTGAAGACGAAAAAAGCATAACTGTGTCAGAACTATACATTTTTTGTTTCGATGCACCGTCTTGACATCTTCATCTTTAACTTTTTTAGTGAATGTTGTACCTGAAACATCTTGTCTAAAATTTAAAAAAGATTTAGCTGACTTATTTTTCAAATCATAAGAGGTGCATCGCTTTTCGAAAATAGTGTTACTTTTATAGTCCCACTCTCCTCTACCTAGGAAATCTAAGAATATTCCAATATATCTAACTTAAATGATATGTAAGTTTAGTAATTATTTTTTTAATGATAATAAACTAATAAATAGGAACGCGTGCAACCATAAAAAATAAACTCATTAGATACCTTAACAGGTAAAAAGATATAGAAATATACAAAGTCAAAATACTCGTGGTGCTATAAAAGGGTAATTTTCAGCTGATGTATTCAACATAACCAATAGTGAGCAAAATATAACAAACATGAAACTCTTGGCTCTTATCGTGTCATTAATTGTCGTCGCACTTCAGTTTGCAAATGTTTCTTCAGCAAAGGAAGATTGCAATAGAAGTATGTGTCCCATGATTTATATTGAAACTTGTGGAGAACTTAATGGGGAAACAAGAGATTTTGGAAACCCATGTAGTTTGCAAGCATTTAATGATTGTCAGCCTGAAGGGGAGGGTAAGTTATCTTTATGCATTTTATGTTAATCACGCTAGTTATACTATTTTGGTTTTCGTTATTTAATTCCAGAATATAAACCATGCAAGGCACTTTAAATGGTATGCACTTAAAAGATGTTTGTGTAAAAATGTTTTAAATAATATAATTTATAATTAATAATTAATAATATTTGTATTTTATAATGATTTGTGATTCAACAATTAGGGTAGCCAAAGAGAACACACCGATGGTTTTGAATTTTGAATGTCTAATTAAGCATCACAAACCGTTAGCAAAATTCAGCTATAGGTGAATTTTAACTAGCTTTGAATGTTTGTCCTAATTTGGCACCACTGCAGATGTTATTCAGCGTCATTTTGCAGCGTGTATTGTTGGGCTAGAGTAAGAAATGTTCTCGGTTTAATAAAGCTCCTTTCTAGAAACGCTGTAGTACACATTAAGTACAATTAATATCTGAGCTTCCTCGAAAAAAAATAACCCGATATTAAAAATCACAGTTCAACACGTACCTCATATCCTTTGAACCACCCAGGTGCTGTTAAAGTAAGTAACATACCCTCAAAAGGTATATATATGAAAAAAAAGTAAATAAAACACAAAAACCTGAATCTCACGAAATCCCGAAAAAAACAGTGCAAATTTTTCATTTTAAATAATTTTTCGGGATTTCGGGAAAACTTTTTATGGCTTTTGGCTTTCGCGGTCTTTTGGGTTTTCAGTCTTTTGGGTTTTCGGTCTTTTGTGTTTTTGGTCTTTTGGCATTTCGGTCTTTTGAAACCAAAAATAATAAAAGATTCAAGTCATATCAAAATATGAAGAAAATTTTGATGCAAAAAGAATTATTCCAAAATCGTTAGAGCGGTTTTTAAATAAATCGATGTTTTATAAATTTTAATTTTTGCAAATTTTAAGTATGTCAATTTCAAGTGTTTACATTTATTGTATAAAAATAAAAAAAAATTGGTCGACCCATTTTCCATATATTGAATTTACAAAAAAAAAAAATTGAAAAATTAATTAAAATTAAGCTTTTTTGCAAAATGTTGATACTGAAATTAAAAAATAAAAAACTATACTATTTCATCAATTTAATGGAGAGTGGCACATTAATCAATTAATAGTCCCTATAGCGTATTTTTTCGATGTGCGCTCGTGCACATTGTGAGATACACTTTTCAGGAAACCTAGTTTATAAGAAGATATAAGAGAACATGAAAAAGTGCCGAAGTAAACTTTGGAAAAACTATGCGTCTGTCCTTGAAGACGAAAAAAGCATAACTGTGTCAGAACTATACATTTTTTGTTTCGATGCACCGTCTTGACATCTTCATCTTTAACTTTTTTAGTGAATGTTGTACCTGAAACATGTTGTCTAAAATTTAAAAAAAGATTTAACTGACTTATTTTTCAAATCATAAGAGGTGCATCGCTTTTCGAAAATAGTGTTAATTTTATAGTCCCACTCTCCTCTACCTATAGGAAATTTAAGAATATTCCAATATATCTAACTTAAATGATATGTAAGTCTAAGTATAGTTATTATTTTTCTAATGATAATAAACTAATAAATAGGAACGCGTGCAACCATAAAAAATAAACTCATTAGATACCTTAACAGGTAAAAAAAAAAAATTGGCTCACAGCGTCAGGTTGTTTATTTCTCTGTTAAGCTAAGTTAAGATTTTATTAGGCACTTAAGCAAATATTTAGCAACTCATTCAGATTTTATAGATATACCTACCTTTTTTAAAATACTCGGGTCTCTATATATAAAAGACCGTTTTCAACTATTGGATTCTAAAAAAACAATTCAACAAGACATCAAACATGAAGTTCTTCTCATTTATTGTGGCTTTAGTTCTAGTAGGACTTCAGTTTGAAAATGTTTCTTCTTTAAGTCCAGGCTGCGGTAAAGGGGTTTGTCCATTAGTATTTGGAAAAACTTGTGGAAAACTTCATGGTGAAATTAGAAATTTCGGAAACAAATGTATGATGGATAAATTTAATTCTTGCCAGCATGATGATCAGAGTAAGTTATCTTTAAGTATAATAATATTCAAGCAAGTTATGCTACATATGTTTGTTTTCCTTTTAATTACAGAATATCTTCCGTCACCGTGCTAATATTTTATTTCTAAAGGCCACCTTAGCTCTAAGTTTTTGTTTATATACTGTTGCTGAATCAACTATATTTGTTTGTGCTAACTGTCTTGAAGGATATAAATAAAAATATATTTTTTTTTTATTAAAACATTTATTTTTGTTGTGTCTTTTGAGAAGTTTCAGTGATTAAATTGAGCAGAGCTTAAAAGAACTTGATTAAGTATGGCATTCTCTGATAAGAGAATAATCAATGTCGTCACGTGCATTATACACAGTTTTGATGAGCTTTTTATACAATTGAATTACTTCACTAAGGTTTGTTTGAATGGATTGCATTTTTTTGTTCATGGAACTAAATCTCGGCAGTTATTCGAAACATGACAGAATCGAAGAAATAGTTTTATGTACACTTCTGACACCATATAACATTCTAACCAGTAACCGCCGCGGCACGCCACCATTTAATTGAGAACGAAGGGTTTTTAACGATTATCGTAATACATAAAACGGGCCCTGGAAACATTAGGTTTTCTCGAAGCTAGGTTCGAACCCAGACATCAGGCGTGATAGTTCGACACAATAAACACTATGCCACGGGGCACTACATAACATATAATATATTACATTTAAATATATTTACATAAATATGCATTATTGCATATATGTATATATAATATATATACATTTGTATACAAATCGTTCTACATTCAAATATGTGCATATAATTTACGAATAAAAAGGTAAATTGCAAGATATTATTCGTACAATTTACGAATAAAACTGATGTATAGATAATGTACGAATGCATTGGTAAATTTAACTTTTGCATTCGTAAAATGTACGCCATTTTTTGTAGGAATACAAATAAACGGCTTGAGATCTTTTCAATTCGCTTTAAATTTAACATTTAACATGCAAGATAGCATTTACAGATTTTTTGCTAAACAACCTTTTAATAATAGCTACCATACAACTATAGATTTCACGTATAGGACATTTTTGGATATTTTTCGCACTTTCTTAAGAATTAAATAAATAAAAATTCGTGCAACTCGTTTTGATACACACAGCATTGTATATACATTTCTATAGTATTTTCATGCTGAATAATCACCGCCTGGCCATCTTGAGAAACGTGTGATAAACACATTTTTAGGTTCGTGCATTTAATAGTTGTCTATTCTGTAACCCTGACAACAGTCGTAAACATATAGGGGCATATTCATAGACACTGTCTAAGTTGTTTTTAAGAAAAACTCGAGCTTATCCTATCTAAAGTACATTGCTTAAACCAAGACTAAGCAAAACTGTAGTTTAAAAACAACTATGAATATGCCCCATATTATTTTTGGTTTGTTTACGACTCTTGTCAAGGAAATATGGATTTTAGAGCCAATAAAATACATTATATATTATTAATTTGTTTCGTAGACGACTATTGTTAGGGTAACAGAATAGACACTTAGTAAATGCAAGAACCTCCAAATGTGCAGTTAACAACTTTCTTTAGATGGCGCTGCTCCATGGTTGTACTATAGAAATTTATATACAATGCACACAGACTGATATGCAATGCAGACAGTTATACAGTCAAATAGACAGAATTTCCGGACACACTTTTTTCATTTTCGTTATCATCGTAATGTTATCATGCTCGATTGTTGTCTCAATTTTTTTTTTCCACAAAATCATACTTTTTGCTCATGTCAGTTTATGATTGAATAAACTTTCTGGTTAAAAAATAAAATTTGGTTTAAAATAAAAATATTTCTAAACACACGTTATTCCAAAACATTTTCTTTGTTTAGCTGAAAGCAAGCGCAGGCAAATAATTTTTTCTTATAGGTATGAATGCAAAAATTTTGCAAAATAGTGAAAAGCAAACTAAAGCTATTAAACTAATATTTGATCAGTTGGTGTTGAAATACCTTTTATTTTTGGTGTTGAAATACCTTTTATTTATTTATTTTTTGGTGCTAAAAGACTATATAAAGTGAAATTGTGAATCTTGCATAATTAGACCCAAATTATTTTTCGTCATGAAGTTCATTAATCTTTTCGTAACTTTTGTTCTACTTGTAATTAAGCTTACCAGTGCAGACGAACCAAACTGTGGTACTGTTATTTGTGACACAGACTATGCTGCTATTTGTGGTAGCCAGGAAGGGGGACCTATGGTGCGATTCCACAATCAATGTCACTTAAAGTCTGTTAATTCTTGTCTTCCTAGTCCAAAACGTAAGTTTATATCTTTAATTTGTTAAAAAAAAAGGTTAACATATTTTAATAATTGCATTTTTTTTTAAATTTATCTAGATTACTCAGCCGTTGCTTGCGTCTAATAAAAGTTAATTGAAATAAAATATTAACAGCGTGTACTTTTTTTTCTGTAAGGTTTAAGCGATGTATCTTTATCTTTTATAAATACACATAAAGATGTGCAAAATAAATTAATATACAAGTAAGATAAAATCATTATGGGACGGCGGACAGGTACTTTATCAGATGTGCATGACATTGTGTATAATCTATATCTTATAATGTTAAGGTTTTTTTTGCCAAACTATTAATTAATTTATTTGGGGAGAGTACGATAACTTTGGCGCCGAAAATTGATAACGGATTTTTGTGTCTATCTCCCCCCGTTTGGGCGGGAAAGGGCAGTTTAATGAAAAAAGTACTAAAAATAAAAAATAAAATCATTAAAAAATAACGGTAATACCTAGTAAGTTTTATTTCTTTTTTGAAAGCCGATACTCTGTTTTAGTAGCCAGTTTTTAAATCAAGTGAAATCTATTCATAGTTTTTGAAAAAAAAAAAAACAACTTTAAAACTCAAAATTGGTGAAAAAAACATAACAAAAATGTTTAAAGTGTAATTTTCAAAACTTTGAGATTTTATATAATATTTTTTTTTCTTAGAAATCGTTGCTCATATTAATTTTTAATCAGAAACCGTAAACTTAATGATTTTATAGTTTTTTTCAAGAACTATGGATTGATTTGACTTGATTTAAAAACTGGCTAATAAAACAGAGTATTGGCTTTTAAAAAAGATATAATACTTAATTGTATGTATTACCGTTATTTTTTAATGGCTTGTTTCCATTTTTAGTACCTTTTTCATTAAATTGCCCCTCCCGCCCAAACGAGGGGAGATAGATCCCCCCTACAAAAGTAAAAAATGTTTGTATTTGACCCCTCTACAAAAATCCCTTATCAATTGTCGGCGCCAAATTTATCGTGCTCGTGCCATTTATTTTTTATTCTGCGCGTTTTATAATTTCATTTTGGATTATGCGACTAACCTTTAGGAAATTGGAAATTACAATTTAGTTTATCAGGAGATACCAATCCATATTGGTTTTTGATGGCTGGAAATTATAATGAAAGGGGAAAACAAAGCCATGTACATATGTAGATGTGGAGCAGTGGAGCATTCAACAATGTTAGTATAGTGCGAAAAAAAAAAAAAAAAAAGAAGGTCTGTATACTGTATGTCTGAATACGATAGGTATAACCTCTGAATTTGGGTTCAAAGGTGAACTGATTGGCATTCCTTGCATTGCGAGTATTACGGCGAAATCGTTTCAGGAGAGGAATTCAATTTAATTGGTTATTTCCGCACTTTTTATAAATATAAGTCAGTGTCAGCCGCTCCAGTGCCACAACCGAAAATTAGTCTTGAGAATTAAGAAACATAAAAGAAGGAGCGTAAGTAAATAGTCGAGTCAGCGAATTAATTCATTGGATAAGAAGTTTCAGACAGAAGATCATTGATAAGAATCAAAAATATAGTTGGATACAAACGATTAGTTTCATTAACATACAATTTTTCGACATAAAGTAACTTTTAAAATTTAGGCATGAAATGGTATCACTAACTATACATATCTTAATTAAAATATAAAACACTGTTCGGAACAAGGAAATCATGTTTTTCTTAAGTTTTTTTGATCCGAATACCGAAACTTTTGTACAGCTAACTTGAACGAATACTTATATAGATATAAAAATACGTATATATTAACATTAATTTAAAGACAAAACACGTAGTTTCTCACAACACTCGAAACGGTTTTTTTCTTCTATTAAAGCCGTATGACAGCACTCTCTTATCTCTGATATATGTTATAAATTGTATGTTAGGGTAATAACACATTAACAATTTGGCAATGAAATGGAAAATTTGCTAAATAACAATTTTTAAGCAGGTTTTTCCAAAAAGTGTTTGAATTAAAGATACTCTTTTGAGTGGACTATACACTGCTGGTCACTTGATTGAGGACACTTTTTTTTGCAACGGTTTTTTGCGATTTATAGCATCGTTGCTTCAAGCGAATTGATCTCTGGCAAAGTTCATTGGAAAGCTCTTTATGCACTTGCCATAAAAGTGGTTTATTTTTATTTTCTTATGTTGTATGTTTATAACTGACTCGTTTGAGCTTTTTAACCGTCGAAACGCTGTATTTTACTCTTCTTCTTCATTTAAATTAAGGCGCTCACAGACTAAAATTTTAGGTAAACCGCCGAATTAAGCATTTTTCTCTGGGAATTTCCTGCTTCAACTGTGCGTCATTTTGCTTTTTTCCATAGTTTTCCATAGTCGACAAGGTTAACTTATTACAATTAATTTACTTCTGTCAATTTCTTTTGCTTTATTTCTGCCTAAAAGTGTGAGGTCCTTGAAACCAGCTATACTAACACTCATGCCACCATTTCAGACCACATATGTATTCAATATTATGAAAAATATGTGGCTTCATACTCTTGCTCTAATATTTGAAGATGTTTACAAAAAAAAAACACAAACGAAACTTTTGTAATGCATCATTATTTGCAATGGCCCCAATGAAGTGACTTCTTATACCCTTTGTGAAATTTCGATAGATTTTCCGGGTCACGCCCAAAATTTCATGGCTTTGTTTTGGAAAATATGTATACGTATCCACAGGTAATAAATATTTCCGGTTAAAAAAATTCGGGAATATGTGTAGCGGAAAGTCCCCTGTGCTCACTGTAAAAAAAAACCGGTTTTCGAGGTGCCGTGGGGCTGGGGCTGGGGTCGTAGTTTAAAGATATCTTCCCACGGTTGCATCCGCACATCTCAAAAACGGTGCGTCGTAAAAAAAAAAGTTGGAACGAAAAATGAAGCTGACAAAATTTTCTACAATTTGGTTGCGTACATTATTTACCAAAAAAGAACCGTCTTTTTCCTCTCTGGAAAATGATGGAAAATTAAAAAAAAATGTTTTTTGCCAAACTTAAAGTTCTAACTCTTTTCCACATTTTTTTTTTTAGTATACAAAGTTGTAAATTGAAAAGTTGGAGACAATTAAATTCCCTTCAAGATACTATATATGTATATGTTCAATGTCAATTTATCTGCAACTGGTAGTAGGTTGTGGGGATTTGCATAAGATGCAAAAAAAGGCTAGAGAATTAAAAATTGTATGAAACAAAAATTATGACGGGAAGTCTAACTCCCCCCATTTAGGCGGCAGGGCGAAATTCATTTAAAATACACATTTGTAGAAAATTTTTTCAACTTTAATTTTTTCCTTAATATTTTTTTTCTTGGAGTTGTAAGCGAAAAACTAAAAGAAGTACAATTTAAAGCCTCCGGGGACTTTTAATAAAACAAAGCTGATGCATATACTTAGTTTTTTTGTCCTCGATTTTTCCATTTTGAATCATTCGTTAACTGGACTAAATTATCATTATATGTATTTTCACAGCACCATAATTACGTCATACAGCAGCACAGGAAGAAAGGACGTTTAATATTGAAGAAAAATGAGGGTATCTTTTGAAATGGTAACTCTAATCTTATATCAAAACGTTTAGTAAACAAAACCACAAAGATTGTTATTGGATAATCACTCCACACTCAGCAGTGGACCAGATAAGCTATGATAAATTGGGTAATGTCCCTTGATAAGGGATTTACTAAATCATTTCACTATTGCAGCGGTATTTGATTATAATTATTAATTCAAAGGCATTTTTATTTTTGCTGTCCCTTTGCAAATTGATAGGTCCCACTGAATTGAAAAGCTTTCTCATATGGCATATACTGCCGCAATCTGAAAACGACTGTTAAAACAAATTTAATGCTGTTCTACGAATTCAAATTTGATTATTACTTTGTAGATGTTAAAAATAATATCTCATTTTTAATAAATAAACTTGGAATTTATTTTACCTTATTGTAACTACGTGTCGAAAACAATGGCATTTCTTGCCGGCTTATTAGTCGAATCAAGCCACAAAAAAAAAGAAGGCTAAACAGAATGCATATCCATTGCTGTATTGATAGCGTTCCATATTTGAAACAAACAATTCATCTCATTGTCCAGACCAAATGCCAGAATATGAAAGGATTCGACCTCTGGTTGCATTGTCATTCTCGATACATGCAAAATTCCAAGCACCCCGAGGAGTTATTTCTTGATTAAATTTATCAGAACAAAGAATTTTCTACAATGTGGGCTTTGGTTTGAGTGCACCAATATAAGCCCACCTTAACCAACCCCGAATCACTGCCGGTCATGACCGGAACTGGACCACATTACGTTTACCACAAATTCAAACAGGTTCGTTCCTTGCCTTTCCCGCCTCCTTCCTCTGATGTGGTCTATTATAACCGTAAAGGCTCCCAACCCAACTATAGGTTGCATCAACATGAGGCAGGAGTTCTCCATCAGTTGGCTATTATGAATTTTGATAAAGTATATGTTCCAACAACATTCAGGTGATATGTTGACATAAAGCAAGCATGCGGACTCAATTGAAATGTAAAATTTTATCATGAAAATACGAGTTATCAAGGAATATGTGAGGAACAGGCCACCATACTGTGCTTTCAGCTTTCCACATAATAATTGTGGCTTGTGAACTTATTTGCCCATCAGGCATCACTGTTGAAAGTTAAAAATTGTTCCCTTATTAATTTGTATGAACTTCACAAAGTACATGTGGTTATGGTGGGTATGGCTTATTAATTTTATTCTTCTGTTCTCGTTCTCATGTCATTGTTAAATTGCTCTTAATGCTTTGTTCCAAATGTTCATTGTTCTGACAAGCTCCTTTCAAAATGATGTTAATTGTCATGGGTCAAACAAATTTTATAATACAAGCATACATTTTACTTATATACGGACATATATTATATATGCATGTGTTTTATTATAACGACTATAGGTATGTATCTTTGCTCATGCTGTATTGTTATGCTGTAAAAAGTTGTACGATAGTGTGAATGCTTCTTCTGATCTTCTTATATTACTTCTAATTTGATCCACCTTTGTCACTCCCGAGACCCGAGAGAACAATAATTATCCCAGTTGATGTCAATTTACTCTAATACTTCTTGCACATTGTCCAACATTTTGAACCAGTTAATCTTTCCTTTCAGTTTAGAGAGCATTTTTTGGTCACAGAAGAAGAAGATGGTAGAGTATTCACGCCACTTTATCCACCTTAAGCTTACGCGATGGTTGATTCGAAGATTCAAAGTATTAACACTTTTCGCACTTGGGAACTACTGTTTCATTCAAACAAATGTCTAGAACTGTGCAGGGAGCTAACGAAACTTCACATGGGAATTTACTTCACCACTAGTGAGAACTAATTGCACTCTTTATTAGTGAAATTGATTCCCACTAAGTTTGAGATAAAATTTCACTTTTTTTTTTTTGGGAATTTATTTCACTTTCGTGTGATGTTATTTCTTTTATAACTTTTTAGTGCAGTTAATGATATAAAAATGATGTTGTGTAATTTATTGTCTAGCATGATAGCAGAATCCAAAAAAGGTTTCGTGAAGTTCATGGCATTTTTTTTTTAATTTTGAGCTGAGAATAAATATATAACAATTTGGTGCCGTGAAATAAGGCTATACGAAATTAGGCCATATTTGTAAATATGACCTTGTTTAACTTCGCATAAGTGAAATGAAGCCATGTTTGTAAGTTAAGCTCCATTACCTACGCTTTGCAAAAGTGCAACAAGGCCAAAAAGAGTTTGTGAAATAAGACCTTATGAAAATACATGTGTTGGTAGATAGCACGAACACGAAACTCTCCTATTAAAAAAAAACTGAGCTGTTTATTTTACTAGAATATGGAAAACAAAAGTTGCGATTTAATACACCTTTTTCATTTTCAAGCAAGCAGCTTTTTGGTGGCCAAAAAAAACGAACAAGCTCGAGCGATAAAAATTCGCGCGAATTTTTAATTTTCAAACCTTAAGTCAATTTTTCTTTGGCTTAAATTTCTTTCGCTTCGTGAAATATAGCCTGTCTCGTACGGCCTTATTTCACGACACCAACAATTCAACTATGATTACAAAAATTTTTATTAATATGGGACTGGAACTAAATTTTTCTATACAAAAAAAAAAAGGGATCTTTAAGGGAGAAGCAGTATACTAAGTAGCGGCTTTATAGTTTTATTAACGGTGAGAAAAGAAAAGCATAGCGAAAAAAAAATTGACGAAGAGAAATTTGGGGTTTAAACACCACTTATCTGTAAATTTTCGAATATTTAAGATATAGTAGGTATATGAACAACAAATTATCCTTCCTTCAGGTCATGGATTATGTTGTACGATTACCCTATTTTCTGTCTTATTGTAAAAACAAAACATTGTTATGTTAGTCTTATTTTGTTTACCAAAGCAAAATGAAGCCCAATACAAATTTCGGAATTGTTTCCATTTTAATACCGAAACAAAGGCAAATTTTAGGAATTCGGTCTTCTTTTCTTTGGCGTAATTTGTTGTCTCTTATTATGTTTAGTTCAAAATTATTGTATTTTTTACTTGCAAGGCAAGTCTTGGATTCGTGCAGAAAAAAAGTTTTAAGATAATAATCAAGATAACAATCAAATGCGTTATTTCGCTTTCATAAAGTGAAATAAAGCCGACTATTGCTTGTGAAATAAAGCCGAATTCAGAGAGAAAGCAAAAGAATTTTAAAAGACAACTGCACTTGTTAAAAAAAGAAGTGAAATTTACCGTAATCAATGTTTGTTGGTTGTAACTTGAAGTGGAATCATTTCATTAGTTGATAAAGAGTGATGCGCATTGGATAAATGGCTAGTTTTGGTGAATCAGTTTTTGTGTATGAAATCTGTGAAGGTTTTAGGAAGGGAAGCGAACTTTTATATATACCCCAAAACAAAACAAATAAATAAAATTAAATCTAAATCTAGATTGTGTAAACGATACACGTGCTATGCAAATGCGTGCAATGCTAGTGCAGTTGTAGAATTTAATAACGAAAATTTAGTGAGAATTCCGAAGGTCAGTGCTCCACATGACAATTCGACGCAAGAAGACCTAGAATTTGAGAAAATAATAGTTTAAAATTCGCGCGAATTTTGGAATTCGGCGTTATTTCGCTCGGCGTTATTTCACGGCACCGCAATAAAGGTCTACCCTAAAGTGAAAAACAAACTTTCAAGAAAATTCGTTTAATGGTACCTGCCATATAACGGTATTTTTAAATTTCGACTATCTCGATAACGGCTGAACCGATTTAAATGAAATTCAATATTAAAAAGTCCTAGCTATTTTAAATAACACGGCATAATTTTTTTTTTCAAAAATGTTTTTGTTAAGTTTGAAAAACTGTTTTTGTGAATTCAATATTTCTAAAACCAGTCAATGGATTTTAATGAAATTAAGTTTTAAGGTGTAATAAATTAAGTTTAAGAAACCTGCATACTCTATTTTTTTTTAGGAAAAAGTTTTCGACAAAATATTTTGAAAAAATGATTTTCAAATTTTTTTTTTTAAGCTTATTTTTAGTTAAGAAAATTTTCTGCATACTTTGATTTCGGTTTGAATCTTTGTAAGATATGGATTTAGTATATTTCGTTTATACTTAAAAACTTAAAACCCTCAGGTAACTAGCCTGTGCAACTTGCAAGTTGTTCTAAGAAATTGTAAGTTATTTTAGTTTGTTATTTATTACTCTACAATACAAAGCTGTAGAAATCTATAGTTGTCATGTCTTTAAATTGTCATGTACCTAATTAAACAGAAATAATTTTATTATGAATTTATCATTATACATATTAAATTTGTTATTTTAAAACGTTTTGCAAGTTAAAGTTGAATTTTAAAAGTGATCGAATCGGGCGTAATAAGAAGTGAGTTGTTGTTTAATTTCTATCTGAATACCACAAGTAAAGTTTAAAGCATAACCAAATACAGCTACAACATAAATAGAAATAACTCTTTTTTCTTTAAGCTTGTTAAAATAAATATAATTGAACTTGTTCTGCCCACTCATCGAGAACAAGCTTTTATTGCTAATTCCTATTGCAAAGAATTTTTTTTAGAATAGACTTCTGCTGAACGCTCCCAATATCCACTAACTTACATACATATGTACCTACATGTTATGAGAACAAAAAGTAGATACTCCTAGAATAGAACTTACTCAATCCCTTCTATTAAATTGATATTCTTAAAAATGTTCTTCCTCTCGTAAACACCTTTCCATCCTTTCGAACCATGAAATGATACTTATTTTCAAGGTTCACCTAAGACATTCAAAATCGTTCTATTGTTACCAAACACACAATATAATCTTAGAAAAAAAAAATAGTTACAAAAATGAAAGGAATATATCTACAAACATACATAAATAAAATACTCCGAACTCTCTAAAACCATTCCCTCCACGTCCACACCCCCCATGAAAAATAAAACATACTGACTTTATTGTTGTTGGAATTTGCTTTGATTTTTACGCATGATTTATTAACCTGGTCAAAAGCATAAGTGAATCGACTTGGAAAAAATCTTTTTCCACTTCAGTGTCATCGTTTTCTAGAAAAGGAAATATTTCTTTTTTTGATTTTGGGATTTGAACGGTTTTGCTCGTTCAAGAAAGAAATATACTATCATCATAACATAGAAAACAGGAGAAAAAGCGCACCCGCTGGCATGCGTTGGGTAACTGGCGGATATAAAACATCAAAGAACACGCACAAACAATATACGAGTACTGGCGTTTAATTTTATCCTGAATTATTTATTTCGCACAATTTAATCGGTACATTAAAAATTTAACGCGAGTGTGGTCGTTCATTAGTCCTTAAAATAATATTATTTTTTGATATCTATTTTTAACCAAAACTTATATAATAATGCAAAAGAACAGTATACAATTTATTAATAATTCAAATTCTCGAATTCACTTTGCAAAGCCTGTTAAATAATTTGTTGCCTTTGTTCAGGATATGGGTAATCGAATTGTAGGAGAGTGTTAATATTCGAAAGTATCGATGAACCATTTGTTAAACGCATATTTTTGTATGCAACATTACTTATAACTAAAGTAATGAGTAATGTTGTCCATAAAAATATTGCTCATAGGCCAGACGGCAAAGACAAAATATGGGTTCCATTATGCAAAAGAATATCTATCCAATTTTATGATTGTATATGGTTCGTTAACCTTTCTTTTCGTGAAAAAAATTTATGTTGTCTATCGAAAAGCACAAAATATTTTTTTTCGTCCGGTAGGATATTCTTTATTTGTTTAAAATAAGGCGTTTTTTTTTTAATTTGTGCTAACGCGAACCTCATTACCATTACGCCATTTTTGTTGGTTACTCTTGAAAGACTAACAAACCCTATCCAATAATAAATTTGGATGGGTCTTATGTTGCAAGAAAAATGTCTATGTCAACTGGCCTATCATTAAATACCGTTATTGAATAAAAGTTCAAAATACAACATTGCTGGACGTCATCGGACGAGCCCAACAAGCTAGCACCGGGCGAAACGCAATGGTTTCTTGGACTGTAGGCCGCTAAACGCTTTAATTTTGAAGTTCATAACCTTTTCCTTTTCATCAAATTTTTTTAAAGTATCTTAAAATAAAATGCACGTCTGGGTCGCACGAACTTGCTCTTGTAGCAAAATATGGGACTACAAAAAAAAAAGTATTAAGTTATGTTAAAAGGCGCGAAAACTATCAACATATGGCCTAAACGTGAGATCAAGTTGTATGGTAGCTATCATATTATAACAGTTACTTAACCAAGAACTTTAAATGGCATCTTGTGTTAAATGTCTAAATTAAGTGGTATATCAAATTTTTATGAAGTCTGTAAAGCCGTTATCAATTTATGGTCGAATTTGTAAAATCCATTAACACCAAATCTCCGTTAGGTGAATTTTTAGCCAAAAACCTGAAATGCATTTATACTAACAGTGCTCCAAATATAACGTACACATAATTTTATCAAAATCGTTAGAGCCGTTTTGGAGAAAATTTACAAAAACTGAAACCGTTATATTGCAGGTACCCGTTACAGCCGGTCTAAAACCAAAATTCAAATTTATCCTCTAGGGAATCATCAAAAAATGCTATAGACCAAGTTTGAAGAAAATCCATCAAACCGTCTTTTCCAGGGGCACTTCCTCTTGCGAGGAAGTGGCAAATCATTGTCATGAAAAGTGCATCTGACCTTAGTGGTTCAGGTTCGACGTAAAATTGTAGGTCCCATCGAATCCTGTAGAACTAACAACGCACTCAAAGAGATTGGTTGAGAGCTGTCACTAGGCCATAATTCTTCGGAGCTGTCAGTACCACAAAATTTATTAATTTATTTATTTTGAATTAGTTATTTAAAGCCAAATAAATTTTATTAAGACAAATATTTTGCTTAATCAAGTTGTTCATGAGATATTTAAGTAAACTCAGCGGCACGGAAACTTGGCCAAGCTGTTATTTACGTTTGAGTTCTTATACCACATGTTGTATGTGAAAGTAGTCCAGGAAAGTATTTATACTCATTACTTTTTAAAGGCTTTTTAAAGGTATAATTCCGAAGGACGTACTGAGTTGGCCATAGTTAATAATCCAGTAAATTCAACGCGATACTTTAAGTAAATCCTTCAGGAAAGCATATTGCCATTGTGTAAATTGGATTAGTAGGACACGATCAGTTCCTGTTAATGCATCAAGATAAAATGAGAGCAAATTACATACGTTGAATAGGAAAAATCACGAGTGGCCAAGCTTCCGTGCCGGTGAGTGTATATTTATATATATAGTAAAAAACTGGGGCCCAACTATGTAACTCGATTTAACTTTTGATTCTATTCGCAAATCATTTCCGATTCTACTTTCAACTGGCACTATGTATGGAATGAGAATCGAATATAATAAGTCCTAAAAATATCGCACAATATTTCCGATTTGCAAACGAGTCTCGCATTAATTTTTTTTTTGTGAAAATTTTTAAATTAAATCAATTTTTTGAATGAACATATTAATTAATCATCGTGAATATTGTTGTTGTTAAGTTTTATCAGATTCTTTTCCAATGGGAAACAAATTGGAACAAGAAAATACGTTATAAATGCAATACATTGTACATAACATGGAGGTAGGTGTCATGGTGCTTATCGCAAAAAGAATTATTAAAAATGAAAGTATAATAAAACGATTACATAGTGATGTGTTTTATTTTCAGTTTTGCAACAAAAATAGCGCTTTTAGAAGATGAATTTATGTGTTGATGCTTTAAATTTCTTTGTACAAATAGGTGGATTTCGTCATTGTGTTGGCCAAGAACAGTGAAATGAGAAGCTTTTGTGTTCACACCTTTAAGCGAGTCCTTACGTTGAACATGTTTTATTAATTATTTAAAAACATTTAAATAAATATTAACAGTTACAATAAAATATGTTTTCATGCATATTGTATGCTTTCTTTTAATTTAAAAGGATTGCTCGCAAACACATTCGCATGCGAACAATATTATGCGTATTCGAATGGTTTTGACACCTACTTTTGAGTTAGGTAGTGCCAAATTTGAGAAAGGAAATTTTTTTCATTCGACTTTCATTTATTAGAGCGTTCTTATAGAATTACAGAGTTCCGATTTGCCGAATTCGAATATCTTAATTGTAGAATCGAGTTACATAGTTGGGCCCCTGAATTCGAAATATTGCGATTACTATACTACTATAAGGCAAGTTTTGTATTTGTAAGAAAAACAGGTTTGAGATAACAATCAAATAGACATTACGATGATAGAGAACACGAAAAAAGTAGGTCCGACAATTCTGTCTGTCTGCCTGTCAGTCTGAATGCACCGTACTCTGTATTTTTAAAGTAGTATGCCCAGGCGTATTTTTTTATCCTCGGTCGGAAAATAACAGTACCTCTGCCATATAAACGCTACAGAAAATCCAATTTTTCTCGTAAAAAATACGATCGATTCTGATAAGATTTTGTGTGACTGTTTTGTTGCCAATGACAGAGTTTTTCGTTAGAATTTTTTTTTTCAAAATCACCTTATTAACGGTACCTGTCATATAAATTCAATAGAAAATCCGACATTTATCGAAAAAAATACGATCGATTTTAATAAATTTTGTGGGATTGATTTTTTGCCAATAACGAAGTTTTTCGTAAATTTTTTTTTTCAAAATCAGCTTAAAAACGCTATAGAAACTATTTTAACTTTCGATTATTTATTATAGTTTCTTGCTTAGTATCCTAAGCCAAAGGTTAGTAATCTTACACGAGCAAGTTTGTCTGACCCAGTCGTGCCTTTTATTTTTACTAGTTTACTTGTATCTTAAATATCTCTTGAATAACTTGATTTAGCAAAAAATGTGTCTCAATAAAATTTGTTCGCATTTAAACAACTAACACAAAAAACTTTACAAAATTGAAATACCGCTCAGTACGGAGATATCGTCAAACTAAATCTGACCAATTTAGGCCCACTTGCACGAAACTTTTTTGACATTAGTAATCACTGATTTATCCATGCATATAGGCACTAGCCATCGATAAAAATATAAACTCGTTGCAAAATCTTAAATATTTATCAACTCATTTTTCTCTGGATAATTTTTTACATTCGTCAAATAGAATTTGACAAGAAGTTGCTATCGGTGAGGTTCGCATTTGTGTGTGTAGCAATTATTTTTTTTTTTATTTTTTTTTATCTTTGGTTAGTTGTGTTTTCATTCGTGCAACGTAAAATCGAAAAATAAACATTTATCTATTTAATCCTGGATAGAAAACTGCGATTTTATAAATATATCCTTTGTTTTCGTGCAAGTGGCCCTTAGCGGACATTTTTTCAAAACGAACATGATTTTGAAATTTTTTCCAAAAGCAATTAATTTGTGACAGGTTTACGTTTAACCGATTTTTCGTAGATACTAGAGTGACTGCAATATGAAATTCTGAAAAAAAAAAAATTAAAAATCCTCCAGTTTCAAAAAAAAAAATATTTTCTAAAATAGATTTTTTTAAAAAATTGAGGGACGCACGATTTGAGAAATAAATTTTGCATATCTTAAAAAAAAGTGTTATGAAAATCCGTCCACAGGCTTTCAAAAAATTGATTTGACAAAAAAGTTTTAGAAAAATTGTTTAAAACTTAACAAGAATATTTATTAATAAAGTTGGTATGCGATCCTATATTTTTTAATAGCTATCGATATAGAGTATTGTTTTAAAGATAGCTTATTGACCTAAAAACACTATAAGACCTAACAAGTTTAAAGCAAATCACCTAGCCTGTTTAGGCTGTACTTGACGATCAGAGACCTAAAAAGACTGGTGAACAGACTACAGACAGATGCCGGAACTACTTTTTTCGTCGGATTGTCATGTTTTTTGTTTGCATACGAATTCAAAATTTGTCTATATACCTATACCGACATATTACATAACATCCAATCGCAAGTAAAAAGTACATTTCTTTTCATCGCAGTCAAATAAGACGTACGCAAGCAATAAATAAATAAACAAACATTGAAAGTCAATCAACGACGTGCTCACTGTGGTCAACAAATTAATTATTCAGCAATTTATTGGTTCACCTTCATCACCAATTGTAAATAAAACATAATTTTGCCATTATTTATATGTTCATTACATGAATATAAATATATGCTGCTATTACATTTTAATCCGGCAACATTATATGTATTTACTAACCATACTAATAAAACATACATACATATAATAACAACAAAACAAAAAAAAGACTAACAACGTTTTCCAGTCAATTGCACGCATCGAACTGTACATGACATTGTTTAGATATTTACATGTTTGCGGAAGTTCATATACATATGTATATGTAGGTATCCACCGAGAACTGCAATGTCAACAATTAAGAAATATACTATTATTGCGCGTATATATGACTTCCAAATACATTTACATTATTCATTAGGATATTGATTTACCTATGTGATGTACTTACTCAATTCCACACTAAAATTAATGAGGTTCTAAATTGTATAAACCATCACGAGGGACACCCGATTGCGTCCTGTCTATATTTTGTTGTTAAAGGAATTCTTCCCTCTATCCCCTGATTGGATTCTAATTAGATTAAATTATGCTGCACAAAGTTTACCAATTATTATTGCTCTGGAACAGTATGGTTAAACTATAATCCTTTCTATGTGAATATTTAGTTACGGTTAATTAAAATAGTACCTACATGTACTCTTTATCCGCAATGTAACAATAACCCGGGACCGGGAATCCTTTCAGCTGTGATGTTGCCTTGTTGTATTGTGTATAATACCTATCTGTTTTGTTGAATATTTGGCAGTGGCCAGTGACCAAGAGGCGAAAGTAGGCACACACACACCATCAACAGTGCATCCATAATATATTGCTAGTGAAATATAATTAATTAGAGCCACCTTCGGCCATACGTGTAGGCGGGAAAGATGAACATATATGCAACAATGCTATTAAAGTCCTTTTATTATTATATATATACCTATTTACATTTAGTCTTTGTGTATAATTGTTAAACGACACCAGATCGTTGCGGAATCGGATGAAAGCATCGGATTTGAACTGACGAACGGAAATCGTTTTTATGGTTTCTAATATATATGTACGGGTTTCAAATCCCTTTGGCTGAATTTGATACCGGGAAAAGCGAATATTTGAAAATTTAATTAGATATGCGGACAAATTAATTTCGTAATTGTGTGGAAAAGTATTGAATTTATAAAAAAAAACCTATCCATTATGGGTTTAAATGTTAATAACATATCTTATATTTCTAAAATTTTATTTCATATAGGTATTGTATCCAAATGTGAATTATGCACTGTCTTCTCGCAGATTAATTAGATTACACGGTAGAGTTAAAAAATACAAGTCTTAGAAGACTTCAGCCAAATCTGGTTTTCGTATGAAAATTACTCAAAATAAAATGCTTCCTAAAAATATAAGTTCTTCTTCTTCTTCTTCTTTTTCTTTTCCGACGATATTATGATCTCGAGTGGGATCATAACTTTCCCACTTCACCGCTTCTCTACTGATCTGCTTGTGGGGTTCGTCGGGTTGACCTCAGAAAGTGTCGGCAAGCTTCCCGGTTATGGATTGTTCCATGTCTGAGGCCAACTGAATGCTGGTGTCGTTGCATTTGTTTTCTCCAGGAGTTCTTGGGCCTGCCTCTATTCCGCGATTGTACTGGAACGTTGTATGATAATGCTTTTTGGACGGGGTTCTCAGAGTTTCTCCTAAGTAAATGACAGTACCAGCTGAGTTTGTCGTGCTGCATTTTTTGAACGATGGTTTCTTTGACGTGGAGGCTTTTCCGGATCTTTCTACTCCGTATTCGGTCAAGCTTTGTCACTCCTGCTGTCATGCGAAGCATCTTCATCTCAGTTGCCGTCATTTTGCTTTCATACCACTGGTACATAGTCCAACATTGTGAACCGTATGTAAGCGCTGGACGGACCACTGCAGTGTAGAGCTTTCCTTTCAGCTTAGGGGGCATTTTTCGGTCACAGAAGATGGCAGAGTTCTCACGCCACTTCATCCACCCTACGCTTACGCGATGGTTGACGTCGTCATCACAAGTTCCTTTCTTATTGATCATAGATCCAAGGTATTTGAACTTTTCGCACTAGGGAAGCACAGTTCCGTTCAAATAAATATCCGGAATAGGCCTGAGTGGATCAGAAAATGGGCAGCAAAGGTATTCGGTCTTTTTGGCGCTTATGCGATACCCATTTCCCTCCAGAACGTCCACCCATACGTCCAGTGCTCGTTGCAAGGATGAAGGATCTTGACTTATGATGACTCCATCATCAGCAAGGAATAACTGAGTCACTTTCGGGTCCCTCACCTTATCTTCAAGTAGATAATCAAGCACTGTTATAAAGAGCAATGGGCTCAAGACGCTTCCTTGGTGTACACCAACTTCGATTGGGAAATTTTCGGTGACTCCTGCAGTGCATCGAACCTTTGTTTTGACTTGCTCGTACATATCCATGATCATCTGCACGTAGATTTCTGGAACTCTTCGTTGCCTAAGGGCCACCCATATCAGATCCCGTGGTTGTCGATCGAACGCCTTTTCAAAATCAACGAACACAGCATGCAGATCGTTCGAGGAATCGCGATGTTTTTCCATTCTGATTCTTACACTCTGGATTGCATCTGTGGTTGATTTGCCCGAGACAAACCCGCACTGGTCATCAGATAGCCGTATTATTTTTCGCAGGCGGCCATCCAACACCCGCTCAACGATCTTCATGGTATGTGACATTAGCTTGATTGATCGGTAATTGTCGCAGTTCCTCGTATCACCCTTTCCCTTGTTAATTGGGAGAAGATAACTTTCCCTCCATTGATAAGGCATTTGGTCACCTCTGATAAATTTGGAGATGAGAACCGTAAGCCATCTGAGCCCGATGTCTCCCATCTTTTTCCAGATCTCAGAGGGTATCCCGTCTGACCCAATCGCTTTTCCCTTTTTGGAGCTTTTCACTGCCGCATTAACTTCTTCGACTGTAATGTCGGGCACTTCCTCATAGTTTGGTACGGCTGTTGCAAAGTATATTCTGGGGAACTGTTCATTTAAAAGTCCTTCGCAATACTGTCGCCATCTGTGAAGAATTTTTTCGTCATCCACAAGAAGTTGGCCTTGAGCATCGCTTATGAATTTAGGTGAGCAGATCTCCAGCGCATTTCTCCTTCTTTGAGCGGCAATTTTAAAGATAGTTGCGCCCTTGTTAATGTTGACGTTTCGCAGTTCCTGAAGGGCCTGGTCTGCATCAGCAGCCGGTGCAGATATTTCTTCCAACTCCTGATACATGCTCTCCGTACTCTCTGCTTTAAGTTGGGCACACTTCTTTTTTGCTTCTTTCTTGGAGCATCTGTAGGCTACTTCAAGGCGTGCTTTTTCCTCTTTGTTATGAGAGGGACACATTGACCAAGCTTTGAAAGCTAATTTTTTCCTAGTCATCACTGCTTTGGCTTCATCGCTCCACCACCATGTTTCCTTGTCCCGTTGATGGTAGTGTCCTTTTGCGGTGCCTAGCAGTGATTTGGCTTTCAGAAGGCAGGTTCGTTGCAGAGAATTCCACATATTTTGTGCACCACATTCTTCATTACCAGCTCTGTTGATGGTGTGGAACAGAACATTTTTCATCTTAGTGATAAAAGCTTCTCCCTTTTCCTTGTCCAGATTGTACCACTTGATTCTTCCTGGAGTCTCTATGCTTGTTTGTTTTTCCTCTTCGTCTCCATGAGAAATTCTGTCACCAGGAGACGATGTTGCTGGGTAATCGCTTCTCCTAGTATCACCTTGCAATCCTTGACATGTGGCTTCATGAAACTGTTTACCAAATGGTAGTCAATCTGAGTTTCATTCCCTCCACTGCTAAAGGTGACCAGGTGTCGGCTGTGTTTGATGAACATAGTGTTTAAAACGATAAGACCATATGACCTGCACATGCTAAGGATGTCTTCACCAGGAGAATCCCTGATGCCGTATCCCATGCCACCATGGCAGTCCTCATAGTCCTCGTTGGTCTTCCCGACATGTCCATTCAAATCTCCTCCCACAAACAAAAGTTCTTCTGTCGAGACTTTCTTAAGGAGGTTGTGGAAATCTAACCAGAACTTATCTTTTTCCGCTTGCTCACACCCAGTTTGGCGAGCATAAGCACTGACAATATTCCACACCCTTCCTTGTATTACCAGCTTCATAGAAATCAAACGGTCACTAGATTTTGAAATAGCCAAGACGCTTCCAAGTAACTCTTCCGCAAGGATGATACCGACACCGTTCCGACGTTGTTCCAACCCGTAATAGAACATCTTGTATGATTTCGTCTTCACATCCAGAAAACGGGCCCTGTTTCCAGTGTTTCGCCATTTTGTTTCTTGGACGCACAAGATGTCCAATCGCCTTCTTTTCATCATTTCTTCCAGCTCGTAGCTTCGTCCGTTCATACTTCCAACATTCCAACTCGCCACTCTCAGATTTCGACTAATCTGTTGCATCATGTTGCTAGCCCCCGGAATCCGTCTAGCTCTGACCCGGTCATTTCTGCTCGGTGCAGGATCAGTACCTTGCATTGCAGGGGTATTGCCTGGCGGGGTAGTGCCTGTTGTATCACCAAGTCTATCCATAATGCTCGAAATTTTTCGAAAATTTCACGTAACGTTTTCGCATGTTTTTGACACTGGCATGCGCTAGTTTTGTGTGATCGCCTTTTACCACGCCGGTGATCTCCAGTCGCGCAACCCTGGGACTCACGCATGCACGCTGTTGGGAAAGCTTTAAGGTGTTATTGTGTCATTAGGCTCTCTTTGGTGTTATTTGCCTATAGATGTTAAAACGAATTTGATCCTAAAAATATAAGTTGTTTAAATAAATGTTTTTTTTTTTTTTTAACTGGATATATGTACTTATATGTAGATATATATTTTAATATTTATTTTATAGATTTTATCGGAAAACTTTGGGATGTTAGAAATACATTTCCAAAGTTATTTTTAATATTCATTATTTACATGTTAAATATTTCACATTAAATTAATTAAAATAATAATTTAAGGAATGATTTCCAATAATTTAGTAGAAGACTCTTTTAAGCTCTTATAAGTAACTTGTCACGCTTATAAATAATCTTAAGGTAGGATTCTCTATATAGGGTAGGATGGTATAGGAGTGAGCACTTAAGGCTAAACACCAATTAATAGACAAACTAAGAACATTTAACAAACAAATTTTTTTGTGCTTGCAGTTTATTATTCTAGTAACCAAAGTACATTTAAATTTACAATAAAAAAGCAATTATTAATTAATAACAATTAAAAAAAAAACATAAAAATAAATTTGCGGACTTTTATCCAACGTGTCGTATAAGAATGCGCGGCGTGGAATGTAAGAGCACGCAGGTGGTTATTTGGTAAAATTCACACGTCACACGTAAAATTGCCAACATTAAAATGAAGCACTAAATTTGGCTTGCCACCACTCTGTGCATACTGAACATTCAATCCAGTCTTTGATTAATGTCTCAAAGTAAATTTCTTGGAATCTAGGGGCAGTGGAACTTCATTTTATCATTAATATTTTATTAAATGTTCTTATCTTCCTAGACAGACAGACAGACAAAAACATTTAAGCAAAACAGTTAAAAAAATTAAAACTCACCTAGCACCTCAACCTTTGATAGCATTTCCATAAATTTTTTATAGGAACTTTTACTCACTTCGATGTATCTAAAATGAGTGCATTCAGCCTCTTGTGTAGTTACAATTTGTTGTAGATCGCTGTGGGCACTGTGGGCCAGAAATTCCACTTTTCTAGATTAACTACATTTGGTATAGTCAATGTTTTTTATGAAGTTAAAAGTATATAGTTAATGTAATAAAATATAGTACACGTATAGGCAGCCATCTCGGCCCACTAATATATATCTATCTTAACTATCGACGATGTCGACTTCGACATTAACGACTCTTTGATATCTACACATATTCACGCAGATGACAAGAAAACTAGTATGGGTATTTCCTCCCCTATTGACTCCTGATCTGTATCGGTTTTAAGTCTGGTGTCGATATGAATGTGAGGTGAGCAAGTGCCAAACTTTTTCACGAAAGTGTATTGCTATCCCTCCCAGAACCAATTTTATCAACAACAACAATGTATCCATCTATCAAGATTTTCTCTTTTCCTTAAAAGATTCGATCTTTTTCCATTTTAGATGTTTCATTTAAATGAAAAGATAGGAAAAAGATCAAATCTCTACAAGAAAGATCCAATATCGCAAATTTGGGAGTTTTGATCTAAACACTTACCTAGTTTATATGCAGGGTCGAAAGATCGAGTTTGATTTGAAACGAAATTCCAACCCAGGTATTTCAGCCAACTAGTTGAATGCTTGAGGAGTTGAGTTAAGTGCGAAAAAGTTGAAATGACAGGAGAATACCTGCGTTGCTTTGTAGACATTAAGAACAAAAGATTGAATTTTCGAGTAAAAAATATTTGTATTGCTTTTAAAAGTTATGCGCATACTTTTCAACAACAAATATTCATTCGTTAATATGCAATTGATCACATACAGAAATAATTGTGTATTCACCATTTCAACCCAGGTATTTCATTTAATTTTCGACCCAACACCACTGCTGGAGTGCGATCGAGTTGAATTCCATTTCGTTCCAACTCATCCCCGTTTACAAAGGGTTGAACCTATGTTCAACCTGGGTTCAAAGACACATATAAACTAGGTAACTAACAGATGGAAATTTTCTAATGAAATTCTTTTGTTAACGTGTTCTTTTTTATTCTAAAAGCTTTGAGCTGTGTTACCTTTTTGAACGGTATACGTATAAGTATACCTACATTGTACATATACTCTCAAGAAAATTCAAATTTATAATATTTGTTTACAGACTTTGCACAAATATAAAAATCATAATGAACAATGATGTTTTTTATTGAATGGAAATGTAAGTATAAATGACGGGTTGCACTTGCTGTCAACGTTAAACCTTAAAATGTCAAGCCTTTATAAGGCATTCAAATTTAACTTTAATTTTAACGCCGCATTTGACTCTTAACATCCGCAAAAAAAAACCAATTAAACGATGGAGAAATAAATGAAATCGAACTGAACAAAAACATAATAATAGAAAAATGAAACAATAGAAAACGATACAGTAACAAAAGCCGTATTTAATTGTCCCCTCTGATCCGGAATGGATTGGAATTTTTCAAGATCTAAAAACAAAGCTGGATCTTATGTTGTTGTTGTTTGTGTGTATTCCAATCCAATCTGGACCAGATCTGAGGGGATAATAAAATACAGCTAAACTAAATGAACTAAAGACGAAATATTGAAAAATCGTTGAATCATCGAATCAAAAGTACCTACACCAAACAAACGAAAAATTAAACAACAAAATGAAAAACAACAAAACGCAAAATGACTTATGCGAAAAAAAAACTAGTTAGAAAAATGTATATAATTAAAATTCTTAAAATATCGTCTTTGCAAAATACTATTGAAAATAAAATTTCAAAAATCTTAAGAAGACACCAGGAAAATTATAACACACTTAGCGAAAATATGTTGTGCGTCTTACTTTGGCGGGGTTTTAATATGTGCTAAACTTTTTAACATGTGTTTGTAATGACTTAAAGCACGTTACCAATTTTTCACATAGAGTTAATGGTAACTAACGGAGTTGCCAAGCTGTCGGTCAGTAGAGGTAGAGGTGGCATACCCTACAGAGAAAGCTCTAGTTGCGGACAGCTCCGATAAGCGGACAAGTTCAAAAAGTGGACACATTTTCGGGAACCAACCTTTTTCTCTAATTTCCCACACAAAATTCTTTCTAATAAACTGACACAAAGTCTCTAATCAGCGGACATTTTTACTTGCTCTAGGTACTTGCTCTAGGTAAGGCAGGTCTTGGATACGTGAAAAAAAAAGTTTTGAGATAACAATCAAACATGACATTACGATGATAGAGAAGTCAAAAAAAGTGGGTCCGGCAATTCTGTCCGTCTGGCTGTCTGTCTCAGCACCTTAAGAACAGGTGGGCCGATTTACATCAAATTTGGTTTGTATGGTTTTTAGGTTATTACGCTAAGAGATTTTTTTGTAGGTCACTGTAAGTCTAAAAATAACGGTACCTGCCATATAACGGTTATCGAAAACCTTATTTTGCTCGAAAACGGATTTAACGATTTCAACCAAATTTCATTATCCAACTTTAATTTATTCCATTTGGAGCAAGGGAGGTCACTTCTGATGTGTACATGTGAAAACCAAACTTAAAAATAAAATTGTTTAACAGTACCTACCATATAACGGTATTTTTAAGCTTTGACTATCTCGACAACGCGGTTGAAACGCTTTAAATAAGATTCAATATTGAAATTGCCCTTTTCAAATTTTCATTTCAAATAACATGGCATCAAATTTCAAAAATGTTTTTGTTAAGCTAAATAATTTAAGTTTAAATAATTTTTGTAAAACTATTTTTCGAATTCAATTTTTCAAAAAACCGTTAACTGATTTTTTAGAAATTTAGTTTAAATGTATTTAAAAAAAAAGTTTTCGAAAAAATATTTTGAAAAAATCGTTTATTTCGAAAACCGGTCCAACGATTATAAAATTAATTTTTTTGTAAACTCATATTTATTACAGAAAATTTTCTGCATACTTTGATTTTGGTTTGAATCTTTGTAAGATATGAATTTAGATCTTTTAAAGAAATTTCATGCTGTTTTTTCGTATATTCCGTTTGAACATAGTTTAAATCCTCAGGTTACTTGCCACAAGAGCTAGTTTGTGCGATCCTGTCGTGCCCTTTATTTTTTTTTAATCTATAAGAGATTAAACAAGATGATTTTTTAATACATACTAACGAAAAGATCCTTTAAACATTTCTGTCGCCATATACCATTGCTCCTATTCTCTTCTTTTTAAAGAAACCAATTTGAAGATCCAAATCTATAAGACTTTTAAGAAACAATTTCAATTCAGTTATGGGGATGTTGTGCTTAAAATAGAAATCATAGCATAGCTCATGGAGGTTAAGAGGTATGTATGTAGTTGTTACACAAGCCCTTTATTTAGATTGTATAGAAGATTTATACATAATACAATGCTGTATCGTATAGCGTAAGGTCGAATTGAAAACATACATAGCAATTGCTATGCCTCTAGAAGCATTCCATTAGTTGAAAAAAAAAAAAAAAGATTCAACTTTTCGAGTGCGCACAAATCGCCCACACAGATTTACATGCGTTTCGCGAATTCCATTAAAGTTACCAAAAACTGCCAGAGGCGTTCATTTAATTTGTTCCGTAAACAAAAGTTTGAAACAACTGCTAGTATTTTTTTCTTTTTGCTCCTTGTTATTATTTTTTTTTTCTATAACCCCGCCTGTCTTTTGTTTGCGGCGCAGCTTTTGTTTGTATTTTTTTTGTTTCGATTTAACTATAGCTTCAAATTCAATGCATTGTATCTTTTAACGATATTAACAATTTTACGTTCTTGCTCTTCTACCTCTAGACCTATTCTAATACGGTTTTTGCGAGCTGGAGTTTTTTTTTTTTAACTCACTTTAACTTCACATTTTTGTTTTGATTTTATCGCGCCAATGGCGTTTGCTAGTTTTACTTTGTCTACTGCAAGAAGGATTCCTAATCAACCGCAAGGATGCAACTAAAAATTTTAAATTGATTTTCTGGTAGTTAAGCGTTTTCTGTTCAGCGAAAAGCATTCTTCTTACGAACGATATGGGATTCGTTATTATGAAACGGTATCGTATCCTTAATTAAAATATATGAAAAGGTTGGTGGAACCTACCTATATCGTGTTGCTAAGGAGATGCTGCATGTTTCTATATTTGTAAGTAGAGTATGAGAATGAAACCATAGGGATTGAAAAGGTTATGAGTACATAAGGTTGTGTTTGGCAGAGTAGAGTAGTAACATGATCTACAACAACCTACCAGATATAATGTGTGTCTTCAGCATCAATTGCTATTTTGCTTATGTTCGGTAAATGTGGTTTTGAAAGCCATTATTTGTATGAGTATACGGAGTTTGTTTCAAACGAATTAATTTCAGATATTAAGTGATGTCTATTAAAGGATTAAGTTCTCTATATCGTGAGGTTTTCAAATAGGATTGATTAGTCCTTTTTTTGGAATAAACGAACTGTACCTTCAAATAAAAAATATCGTAACATAAGCAGCAAGTAAATTTAAACTAATGAATGGCGAAATATTACATAAGGCTTTGATTAAGTTAGCTTTTTTGGATCTTGGGTTGTTAATAAGGGGTCTATCATTAGAGTAAACGAAAAAAGAATATATCAATCGAACAATTTCAACGATCTCTTAGTCTTATATGCTGAATCATATATGCCAATCATTTTCCCCAAAAACATCCACCAAAGAATAAATGATTCACTGAATAACTGATCTGTTTCTAGAACTCAGAGGATAAATATTGTGTGCCCATCATCGTTATTCTGTTTTTGGAGTTTTTCACCGCTGCACTGACATTTTCGACTGTGATGTCGGGCACTTCTTTCGGCTATAAGAAAAGTATACCTGAAAGGTGATTTGTATGATGACGTACTGCAGTTAGGCTGCGTAGCTTGCGCTCCATAATTCAATTTACATTGAGAAGTGGTCGAATTAGACAACAACAACCTGTGTACACCAACACTATTTTTTGGCAGTTATTCTGTTTTTGGAGTTTTTCACCGCTGCACTGACATTTTCGACTGTGATGTCGGGCACTTCTTTCGGCTATAAGAAAAGTATACCTGAAAGGTGGTTTGTATGATGACATACTGCAGTTAGGCTGCGTAGCTTGCGCTTCATAATTCAATTTACATTGAGAAGTGGTCGAATTAGACAACAACAACCTGTGTACACCAACACTATTTTTTGGCAGGAGTTATAGCTATTTCATGGCCGCCACCGCCAATCATCAGACTCGTTTTTGAATTAGTGTCGCTCGTCCATTTACAATATCATGTTTAATCGTAAAACACGTTATTGATTTTTTTATACCGGCACCGGGAATCGAACTTGTGCCTGCCCCACAGATGGTCATCGCACTACGCAATTTCATCTGAAAGTATACCTGTTTATTTAAAACTCCTTTACAATATTATCGCCACCTGATGTTAATAATATTGTCGTCATCCACAAGAAATTGGGCTTGACGCTTGAGCAATGTTCATGAACTTTGCTGAACAAATTTCTTAAATATTTCTCTCGTCTAGTTAACAGATAGTTGCGCGGCACTTTTGTTAATTGGCATGCCTCAGTTACTGAAAAGCTTAGTTTGCTTCAGCAGTCAGTGCAGATATTCTTTCACTTACCGATACATGTTTTCCGAACTCTCTGCTTTGAGTTGAGAATACTCTTCTTATCTGCTTCCTTCAAGCAATGTTTCAAAATTTCCCATATCCATGCATTTTGACCGTTTTGACAACTCCGAATTTTTTTCGAAATCACTTTTCGTGAAATTGAAAACAGATGATGTCTGGCAAATTGTTAACTTGATTTTGTTATTTACTCATTTTTAATGATTACTGTTTATAACGAGTTTTGTGTATTAATTGCTTTCATGCTGTAAACTGAGAAATATAAATTTGCAGAGAAAAAAAACAAAAAGACGAAGGCTGAAATTCACTTGTATCGCTTTCGGATAAAATTAAATCGAAATCGAAATTTCTAGAATATCCAATATTTTTTTATTGATTTATTTATTTATTGATTTCAATTACATTACAATGAAAGTGAAATATACTGTGCACAATTTGCTGCATGAACAATTTACTGTACACAATTCACTGTGGCGGGCGATTCACTGTGATGGACACGGACAATTCACTAAGTGCATTTTACTGTGTGGAGCGCCCGAATATTAATCTGAAATCTCAGAGCAATATATGTATAAAGTTTAAAATAAAAAACACATGAGTTTTAATCTCCTCACTGATGTTGTAGATGATCAGGTGTTGGTCGTATTAAAATCCCTACTATCAAAATCCCGACTGTCAAAAATCCTGAATAGTACATACATATGTACCTACCCAAGAGTCTTTCTTACAACTATTTTTAAGAATATCTCTACTGATTTGACGGTAAATTAGTCGGGAAATTTCATTTATAGTCATCGCTACTTAAGCACTTTTTAATATTAAATAATTACGAAATCTAAAAGAAACAAAAGTGAACAGAAAACCTCGCAGAAAACAATAAATACATTTGAGAAACTAAACGCGAATATTTGGTTTTAGTTTCTCTAATTTCCAAAAGCTAGAAACCCATAAAATTCTTTTCTCTAGAATGAGAATGTCAAAAACAAGATTTTTTAATTTACATTTTCTGTGCAAAAAAGATTGTTTTTAATTTGATTTTTCTTTATTTTCAGTGGGTACCTAACAAACATGAAACATAGCAGTAAAAGAAACGTTTTTTCGAGAGTCTGGATTTTAATTGTCGGTATTTTAAGAGTCAGGATTTCGAGAGTTGGGATTTCAATTGTAGGGATTTTGTTCCGAACCTGCACATATGCTATGGATGTCTTCCTGGTATCCCATTTTGTTCGTTATGGGTTTTTACTGTTTATATATATATAATTTTGCTTGAATAACTAAAAGATTTTCTTGTGATAATTTGGTCAGACGAACTCAATCTGAATCCTATTTTATTAACGACCGCATAAATTACTTGTATATGTAATTCATAAAAAAGTATACAAATATTATCGAATTGAGATAATTTTATTTACATATTGTATATTTTTTAAAACTGAAAATCCTTGCGAAAACAAAAAGATTCAAAATTCAATCCAATTTGTACTCTCTGATTTATGTTAAATCCTTTTCGGTGTTGCAACTTAATTTGCGATCATATATACTGTCAATTAATCCATAAACAAATACTTACACCAAAGAGATAAAAAATCGAGATGCAAAATGATTTTTATATGTAGATACATTTTATAGATATAAAAAAAATATATATACATAAATGAGGAAAATTTACTTAAATCCGAATGCTGAAATGACAACCAACCACAACAAAAAGCGATTCACCACTTTAGCTGTTTATTTGAGGTATATGCGTATGATATAAGCTTGCACCATAATTAATTAAATTGACTCATGAGTACATTTTGCCAACACTTTTATGAAGCAAGGATTCAGGTCAGGTGCATTACACACAAAACATAATTGAATTATATTATAGACAACATTCCATGGAGGGTGCAATCGCCCTCCGCATTTCCGCAAGCATTGTCGTGACGTATATACACAACGAACATCGATTCGCAAATTTCTTTGCAATACTGGCGCCCCTTTGTTGGGCGGGTAAAAATAGGAATAAGTTTCTATACGTACTTGGATTCTTGGGTATGCAAAATGGTCGCATAATCTTAATGACAAGTCTAGAATCCTCTTGGTGAAGACAACGCATACTCAAATTCAGTATGAATGTTAAATAGAATACTCATATAAAATGCGGCGGCGGAAATGGTACTTTGATTGAACCATTTTGTAGACAGTTTCAATAAAACATATCTGAACGATTGTAAAGTAATATATTACCGGAAGAAACGATCGTCCAGCAAAGATTACAGATTTTGTGGCTTCCATTGCTAAATAGTGGCTACCGAGGCAATTAATCTAATCAGAAAAAAACTCTCAACAAACTTGAAAAATAAAAGTGATTTTCAGCAACGAACTTTCTTTTAGAAAACGTTAACTATATGTTGGGAATAGTTGTGGCGGTCGGAACCATACTAGTGGATTTACCACTGTACCGGCAGTATGGGTACGAGTGGACTTACCATTCTACCACCATAGTACATACAGGCACCCTGAACGCAGCCCATACAAATTAATACGCCTTAAGCCATAAGCCACGGACTGAACTTTCTGCCGGCAATATTATTATCGCTGGATGGGATCGCATTCAATTTTCTACTGCGCAACCAGCCACATCTCCTGTCACACACTTTCAATAAAAATTTAAATTCATCAAAATTAAATTAGTTTTTTTTGTTTTTGACCGAATTGATTAAAACTATTTTCATACAGTAAAATTAATAAATTTGTTCGCCAAATAGATTATAATAACTTTAAAGAAAAATAAAAGGTCGATAGCGAGTCGGAACAAAAATAAAAGTGTGGTGTCTCGTTTTTGGAACACGGCGGTGCTGGGAATTCAATCAAGCATTTGGTAGGGCGCATTGTAGAGTGTGCCTGGAGCATCTGGTTTATACCAGCCCCAAATAGTAAATTGGCAGTATACTAACGCCAACGGGACAAACAAACATGGTGGTAGTGATAAAGCCAAATAACTGAAACAAAAGGTTTTCAAACTTAGTCAACTTCTCCTCCTCTCATAATATTCATGAAAAAGTACTTTTCGAAGTGGTTTCTAGATGTGTTGTTAGAAAAAATCACCAACAAAGAACAAAATGGCAAGTTTAAGGCTGAGATTTTGCATCGGAACGTGAGAAGATTCTAAAAGAATCAGTAACAAAGTCATAATATGAAATTAAATAATCCTTCCCGAGTATTTTTTTGACTAAAATTTAATTTCTCTAATCCAATACTTAACCTTAAGAATTAAACAAAAAAGGCTTATTGAGAATGAGTGCAGTAGTTCTATTAAATATGAAAATGCGTCGTTGGTAAGTCCTTAACCAGCGAAGCGTCATCCATCGACTACGTCAATGCTGTACCATAACATTCAAGGACTTGTTGAGTAACTCTGTTGAATCTGTAGTTTATATTGTCGTAGAACCTATGTTGGGTTGGGATACGTTACGTATAAAATAAATATTGACTCGTCGGTCTCATCAGATGGTAATTGGCCGAAATGTGCAATGTTAACTTATTTGCATACCTTTGTGTCCAACATGAAGTGTGTGCTGCAGATATGTATTTTATAAATTATACATATGCTGGAGGCTTTTGAAGTAAGCAGTTTATACAATAAAAATGTTTCTCTAGACTATTTTGAAGCGGTATTGGCAAAAAACGTCCTTCAACCAAAATACAATTAAGCAGGTCCTCGAAAAGATTGTTGATGATTTTTTATGGCATTTCAAAATCCAAATGATTAAAGTCATCTGTAGTAATTTTAAGTGAGTATTGGAAAAGAAGTTCGAACAAGTATTTTTTTTATTTTAAACAATTTCTATATGTATGAAGTAGTGTGTGTTGAGCTTTGGTTTTGCATACCAAAGGAAGTCATCGTGCGGTGAATTCTCAATAAAAATCAAAGAAATGCATACTGACTGCTCGATTCGTGCCACCTTGCAGAGATGTAAATAAAAGTGTTACACTTTCGCCGAATGTTCAAATTGGGTCAATCGAGGTAAGCAACCAGATTTGTGCTGAGTCTATAAACATAAAAAAAAAAAATTGTTACGCCAACAGCTCCGAAGAACCACGGCCTATATAGTGACTTACATTCTCAATCAATCCTTTTGTGTGCGTTGTTAGTTTACAGAATTGGAAGGGACCTACATTTTTTCGTCGAATTCAAACAACCAAGGTGAGATACACTTTTCATGACAATGATATTCTTAAAGGGTTTGTCACTTCCTCGGAAGAGGCAGTGCCCCTGAAAAACATTAGGTGTACTCAGGGCTCGAACCCAGACCTCCGGCGTAATAGTCCGACACACTAACCAATACGCGCTATAGTCTAAAACCATATCGACTGTCTGTTATCCACTGATGAACTTAGGGTTCGTGATCGATGGAATGCACGACAACGAGGAATCTTTTTAATGAACAAAAAGGTGTATAAGAACCGAGCCGCCTGGAAGAAGCTTGTTGGTGGAGGCACTGTTCCACCCATCTGAAGTAAGTAAGTAAGTAAAGAACGTTTTCTTTTTGACATTTTATTAATAAAGGTATCATTGGATTGGCGCAGCCGGTAGGAAAACTCGTATAAAGAAAAAAACTCATTCTCAATTAAAGGGTTGAGTTTAAATTTGATGTCTATTAGAAATTAAATTTCTCTGCGTAGTTCATATCTGAACAAAAACGTGCAACTAGCGCTTATGTATGCTAAGTCAGTCTGCCTATGAACCAATTATAAAGAGAGATTTGTCATAGGTCATAGATTTTTTGAGATATAGTAACCCCAGCATAAGTATTTGTTTGATCACAGAAACACATTAGGTCAAGACCTAAGTACATTTGTACAAACAGATTCTTACGATAAAGCAGTAAAGTGAAATAGTCGTAATTATTGTAAGATCAACTGTCAAAAAAGAAGATATTTCACGATTTCAAACGTTTTGTCGAAATACATTTCTGAAAATCCTTTTTTTATAGATTTCATTGCGTCCGTTCAATATTTAGATGATGTGAAAATCTGACTGAAAAGTATCTTTTCAATATATAAAGATTGCCCGATTTGTTTTGCTATGTTGTATCTATGCCTACATCTCAACATCCAAGATACAAATATTTTGTATTATTTTGGTGATTGATTTTATGAACGTACCAGAAAGTCCAGTAGCTATAGCTATAGCCGCCGGAGTTCGTTTAAAATATTTAAAATTTCGCGAAATACCATGCCCCTGTTTTTTTTAGCCCTTAAAATGTATCTGCAGACGCAGTTAAATAAAAAAAGCTATTTTCTTTGCAGGGGACTCAGAAATATATAATAACTTAAATCTAAGTATCTATCGAAAGAAAAATTCTAAGAAATATGTGAATTCTTCAAACTAAGCAAGGCGCGTCTGCAAAATCTTTAACTTACCATAACCCTTCCTCTTTAACTTAAAAATCCAATAAATATTAAAGTAATTAATTACCGTGCCCCAGTCTAATCCTCCCCCGTTTCAGAACATCAAAACCTTAGTATTATTTTCAAGCAGATTACTAAATGAAACTCTCGTTTTCAATGCAACATAAACCCATGACCGCCACCCAAAAATTACAAAAAAAAAGGAAAGTAAAAACGGGATCAACTCAATTTCATTGTAATCACTCACCTGGATACCAGATGTTTTAATTTACAAAAGGATTCATTTCTATGCACATGATTTTTGTCTGGTGTCTTATTTTGTTTCTCTTTTCCTTTATCCATCATCGGTTTGGTTCTGATAACCCTTTTTCATCCGCCACCAGGATAAGTATATCTATATCTTTGTATGTGTGAAATTTATTCGTTAAATATATACAATGTACATATCCTTCATCTGACAAAATAAAACCCAGGCTGAATAAGGTTCCGAATGCTAACAAAAAAATATCCATCTTGGATTAAGCATTTCACACATGACATCCCCTATCCTGCTATCCATGATGATTTTTAGCAACAACAAAAATTTAGTGTTCAAAACGAAAGCTTTCAAAATAATTGTGTTGGTTTTTCCACCAACTGGCTACCAAATTTTAGATATGTCCCTACAACCACAAAATTTCAAATTCCGTGTTGGTATAGTATTGGATTCATTTTATCAAGCTATAACGTTCGCAAGGGGATGTTTCATTCGTGGCATAACACTGATGTAACATTCTATTGCAGTTCCCACAAAATATACTTCGAAAATTCCTTTGTGAATTTTAAAGTAGTTTCTGAAGAATGTCAAGAAGGATTAAACACCATCTAGTTAGGGAATTAAACAAACGTAATTATACAAGAGTGTTAAAATTCGAACTGAAGTAAGCGCACCCTAATTTGTATTTCGCACCTTGGGTTCGTGTATCTTTATTGAAGAAAGAGAATATCAAATCAGTTCCTTACATTTTCATTATATTTGTGCCGAAACTCTGCCGTAAAATACATTTGATCTGCGTGAAGTATTTCTTGGGATGAGGGTAATTTTTGATTGCATTTGAATCACTTAAAAATAAAAGTGAATTTTTTTTATGGAACTGTATTTGAATAATTAATTTTTAATTTTGTTTTCATTAAAATCAAAGAAAATTTTGTGCATAGTCCTATTATACAATATACATTAAAATATCTTGTAGGGGGGATGGGGGGCGGTTTTTTTTTAAGAAGCAAAAGGTGTTAACATATTTTTGTTTCTATAAATGATTCTCCATATACAACGCCCCCAAGGTGAATGGTAAGAGCAAAAGTAATATCATATTTCGAACAGTCTAAAAACCATTTTTAATAATAATGAATGATGTTTGAATTGTTACACATAAAAAAAACTGATATGAACTAGTTCAAAAATTAGCTCTTGCAAGTGAACTAAACGAAATAGTTCACCATCTTATACTTCAACTTGTTTAGCAAGATGCGGTCGAACTCCATAGTTACGCACGGCAAGTAAAAAATTATGCAAATTATATATTTGAGGAAAACTTTAGTTAAAGTCGAACCTTAATATGAATATAAATATGCCCGTTGCCAGGCAAATAAAAATAGGAGAAATTTTAACAATAACAACAACTATTGCTAGTTATTATTTTTATTTTGTGTTTAGTGGAGCACAATTGAAGGAAATTCAAAATATTAATAAAAAAAATAATTCCGATGCGCTTCGTCCAAGTGTGAACGGTGAAATCCTCATATTAGTAAATAAATAATGTGTAATGAAATTTGTTTTGAAATGTCAAATTATTATTCTGAAAATAAATAAATCGTGAATTATTGTAACATTGTGATGTAATTCAACAACGCATTGAAATTATTAAAATTCACTATAAAAATGGTGAAAATTTGGCAGAGACGGTTCGTAAAACTAAAACATTTTTGGGTCGTCGTGAAGCACCTTGTCGGACCGCAATACAGAAATTGGTGGACAAATTCGAGCTGTTGGGACAAGTTAGTGATGTGAAGAATAAAACCCGTGCACGTCGCTCAAGAACAACTGAGAATATTGCTGTTGTAGCCCAAAGTGTTGAAGAAAACCCAGGTTTGTCCATTCCTCGTCGTTCTTTGGAATAAGGCATTCCATCAACGTCATTACACCGTATTTTGCATAAAGACTTGGGTCTTAAGGCTTATAAAGTTCAGTTAACACAAGAACTCAAGCCGGCTGATCTTCAACAACGTCGTGTCTTTGTTGATTGGGTCTTTGAAATGCATGAAAATGATCCGGAATTTCATCGAAAAATCATCTTGACTGATGAGGCCCATTTCCACCTCAGAGGCTACGTCAACAAGCAAAACTGTCGCACCTGGGTCTCGGAAAACCCAAAAGTTATTGTTGAAAAGCCTCTCCATCCTCAACGCGTGACTGTTTGGTGCGGTTTATGGTCCGGCGGGGTCATTGGACCTTAATTTTTCGAAAATGAGGCTGGAGCAACAGTTACGGTCAATGGATTGCGCTATCGAGAGATGATTAATGATTTTTTATGGCCGGAATTGGATGGTATTGATCTGGACAACGTTTACTTTCAACAAGACGGCGCTACGTGCCAAACAAGCAATGAAACCATCGATCTTTTACGGGAAAAATTTCCGGACCGTGTTATCTCTCGAAGAGGTGATCACAATTGGCCACCGAGATCTTGTGATTGAACACCTTGCGACTTCTTCCTTTGGGGCCACGTGAAAGATAAGGTCTACGCCAAAAGCCCAGCGTCGATTCAAGACCTCAAAGATGGAATTCATGAGGCTATCGAGGACATATGGCAGCCATCACATTGCGATTTGGTTAGGTATGGAAAATTTCATGAAAAGGATGTTGTGTTTCATTATTAACGGCATACCTTCCTCTTTATAATGAAATAAACATCCGATCATTTATCTCAAAAAACGCCATTTTTCTTTGAATATCAAAATAACACCTCTTATTGGAAAACCCTTTAAAACTTTAAACGAAACGGGCGGCCGGCCTTAAACGACGAAGTGAAGTCGTTTAAGTTAAATAAAAAGTTAAACTCTAATCTGTGTTTAACGGTCACTGTGAAATCGGAAAATTGAAAAACAGTAGTTAAAACCGAAAATAGAGTTTAAACTCTCTCTGTGAAACTGGGCATTAAAGTATTATTTTTTTTTAAATCCGGTGCAACGGTTTAAGAGATAATAGGTATCTATCAAAAAATATATCTGCCATAGAACCTGCCGTTCTATGGCAGGTATACTATACCGTTAATAAGCTCCTTCCAAAAATTTGTATCAACATGATCGAAGGGTTAATCACTAGCCAGTTTAGTGGTTGAATGATTGCAATATTTCAAATGACTTCTTATGATTTCAGGTGATGTCGTGATGTCAAGCAGTATTTAAATTGATTTAAAAATTTTGTGATGGCATTAATTTCAAATAAATTTACTGATTTCAAATGATTGCATATTAATTCAAGTTATTTCATTATGATTTTTCATTTTTGATTTCATGATTGCAAAAAAATCTAAAGTGATTTTAAAAATTTTTAATGATTGAAATATAGTGATTGTACCTGATTTCAACGTGATTTCAAGTGATTGCAATTATAAGTGTTCAGGTGATTTCATTCGTGACAAACCCCTCAAACATGATCTTATTTTGTTCGAGAAAAATAAGAAAGTTAGGAATCAGTAACGCTCATAATGGTAGGTCACTTTATTTTAAGATTTAAACAAATATAAAAAAAACGTCCCTGAGCATATTACTTAAAGAATACTTTTTACAAAGTTTGAAGAAAATTGCTCTAACAGTTTAGGCTGTAGGTTTCGATACAGACAAACAGACAGATATACAAACAGAAAGAAAAAAATGCCATACCTCGTTTTTTCATCTTCTTTATCATCGTAATGTCCAAATAAAAGCTATAATCGCAAGTAATTATACTAATAAACAATAAAAACAACAAGTAATATGGTTTGAATATAGTAAATTGATTAACAACAACACACCGTAAAAGTTAGTAGGTACGCTCTACAAAATAATTTTAAGATGAACTGCGATTTTATTTCGGGTACCTATACCTACACTTTTTTTATGACACACTTGTAGAACACCACCAATCTTGTTGAAACAAAATTATTCATTACACTACAAAAATGCATTAACCTTGGTGTCATTGACAAGAAAATAACAGTTTTTAAAAAAATTTCGAGGCAATGCTTGAAAGCAAATCAACCGTTATTTAGAAACAAAACAACAGAATCCAGATAAAATTCTTTCACACCTATTTTATATACACTGTCAGTAATTTAAATACAATACAATCAACTAAAGATACAAATAGAGAAGGTTTTCGTTGCATATTCAATGACACACACGCAGGCAATCCATTTGTTTCCCCCATTTTAGTCCCCTTTCCTATTTAAAAACCGCGTTTCAAAAATCTAGTTCTAGTTATATAGAATTCAAAGGTCGCGTAGATAAGTTAGATAATATTACAATAGCCTTATCAAAAATTTTGAAAAACTTTTATTAATTATTAAACATTATTTTTTATACTAATCACCTTAAAAGTTGTTGCATTATAATTATTATTTTGAGTTGTGATATATGTAGAAAGCCCCCGGCCCGTATTATAATAATTCGCTATAACAAGGAAGCTATAGTAAGGGAACTTTGGGCATTGTTCGGGAAGTGTTGAATGAAAAACAGACAAAAAAACAATGAGCACATTTCAAACTTGTTTCTTGTCTCAAAGCTGATGCGATTTAAAAAAAAATTGTTACAAAATAGTGTAGGTATCTCAATTACTTTGTTTAATCTCATGGAGGAAATAATGATAGGTTATAAATTGATTTGAAGCACGAAAATTATAAATTTACTTGAACAAAAATAAAATTTATTAAATATATAAAAACAGTTGCACTGCTAATTTTATACGGCGAGATCCACGCGGCGCATAAAAAAAAAACATAGAAAAATGTAAGTTATTTGAATATATTCTTTTTTAAATAATTAATATGGTAATAAAAATAACAGTGAAGTAATAAATCAGTTTGTCAAATATATATGTACGTATTGTTCATAAAAGATAGTTCGATTTATCGAATTAATTTCATCATTTGAAATAATATGTGAGTGCGATCGTTATTTCTATAAAACTTCAATTTACATACATATTTATAATAATAACAAATACATCAACTTTTATTTAAGACTTCAGTTTTATTTTTATAAGGCCGCGTGCCAATTGCGTTAAAATTGTTGTTAAATTAGATCCCAGTTAAATTTGATCCCTTTTTCATTGGGGTGAATAAAATTTAAGATTTTTGATATTGTGTCAATTGAATTAAATAAGATTTTTTAAAATATAAATTTCCTATTGAGATTCCTTTTGTTCAAGAACCTATCCAGTTCAGATACCTTTAGAATACGTTCGTTTAATAACAATATAGTTGATATTTGTTAACAATAGTTCATTTGTGTGTTGTCGTTTAAGACAAAAAAATTAATTCGAATAATAAAAGCAAATTGTAATTGCATTTATTAAATTAATTGATTTTCTACACATAAAAATGATTGTCATCAATTAAAAACTCAAGAACTTACCACTTGGAGCAAAACTTTAAACATTTTCTAAATGTTTACAATTATTTAACTTAAATAGCATCAGCAAACACCTTCCTTACATTTTCTAAATATACCTACTTTATCTTTATTGTCATTTTGCATTGAACTTGTGTAGCAAATTTTTGTTCATATTTATGTGTTTTGTACCATTACAATGTGGTGCTCATAGTTTTCTATTAACTAAAACAAGTTTGTATTCCCTTGTGTGCTTCTAGTATTTAAATACATGCATAAAACGTTTTTTCACATCAAAACGAAGCTATCCAGATGGTTTTTGATACAATTCACAAAAAAAGATGCAACAATGAACGCGGTCGATTACAAAAAGATTTTAAAATGAAACAGCAAAACAAACATTTTTTTAATTTACCAGTGGCTAAAATTTTAACAGACACCTGAGCAGTTTAATTTTTGACTTCTGTATATTAACCTCAGTATTGTCAGAATGTATCTATGGGATTCAATTTCACACAGCCTAAACAACAATTCAAGTTATGTAAGTTGAACTGAAACAAGCGAAAATTTGCGTACCTATTGACAAGGTTTTCACTCCTCGTCATCTGATGAGTGCAAAGTAAGCATCCGCGCGAAACGCCATTTTTTCATGGACTAAAGCTAAAGGCCATACATAATAATTTAAATCAATAATAATTCAACAAGTCCGCTATATAATAGGAGGTGAATTTTTAAAAATGAAGAAACTTGATGACATCCCAAGATTTTTATTCACCACACATGGGTTGGGTCTCTTTCATTAGAGCGAGCGAGAGCAGAGCATATCAATCGAAAAATTTCAACGTTCTTTTTGTCTTGCATTTTTAAGATGCCTTTAAAATTTTATTGCAACAAAATGGGACTTTAGTTTATTAGCTCTTTTTTTAACTGAAAGTGGTTGATGAAATTGAAAAATTGAAATTTCAATTGCATACCTTTTAATTGCAATACATATAAGTTCAGTCAATAAAGAGATTGTAGAGTGTGTGAGCATATGTAAATATAATTCTTTCTGAATGTTCTTCAGGTTGCTTACGAAGTTAACATACTAAAAGTCCAGCCAGACGTCTGGTAGGTGAGCTGGAGGGAAGACACGGCACAGGGGTAGAACCTAGAAGTGAAAAGTTCAACACGGAAACGTTGCATTGTATAGAAAAAAAATTCTGCACGAGACTCAATTAAAGCTCATAAAATTTTCTACAACTTTGATTTTGTACACTTTTTTTCAATTCTCAACCATTTCCAACATGCTTTCGTAAAAAAAAATCATAGAACATTTCGTCATATCGTCTTCTAAGCAATTAATCTGACAAAACAAAAATCCCTATAAAGGAAGTTATAGAGAATTGAATTTCCCTTAAAATAAAGGGCACGACTGGGTCGCAAAAACTTGCTCTAGTGTGTGAGGGATTACAAAATAAAAAAATAATAATAAATATATGTATGAACGAAACAAATGAATGAATACATTTAAAAAAATTCTAAAACCATATCTAATAAAAATTCAAACTGAAATCAAACTATACAAAAAAAAAATCTTCTATATATATGAAATTACGAAAAGAATTATGGAAAAAGGTTAAGTAGCCTATACTCCGATGTGTTTCGCCTGAGTATGAACGGTAGCCATCATCAGTTAGGCCGTCCACACTCTCCTAAGACACATATTTTATTTTAGTCGATGTAAGTGACTATATAAAATGCAAGGCATCGGAGTATAGGCTACTTAACCTTTTTCTTTGAATTTCATTCAATTACTCCACTAAATAAAAATAAAAATTAACAACTAGCAATAGTTGTTGTTGTTATTTAATTTTTTCTTTTTGAAAAGAATTATGTTTCTCAGCATAATTTTTTTCGGATCGCTTCATCCGTTATTGAGAAATTAGAACTCACATGAGAAATTTGGTTGAAAAGTAAGCTTTTCGTTAATACTTGTATGGTAGGTACCGATATTTTTTGACCTACAGTGACATACAAATACTGAGGGATCATCACAGAAATATTCAATTAAAAATAAATTAAACGAAAAAAATTATATGAAATTTTATTAAAAGCATTAAAAATCTTACAAATTTTCAATCCCAAATCAAAGTATGCAAACAAAATTCGTAGGTGCATAAGAAATTATGAAAAGAAATCGTTTTTTTTTATTGCAAAAAAAACATAAATATGCTTATTTGGAGACCTAAATTTGTTACTTCTTTAAAACTTAGTTTCATAAAAATCTGTAAACAGGTTTTCAAAATATTGAATCAACAAAAAAGTTTGGGTTTATGAAATGTGGTACTTAGGGAGAAAAGTTTATTCCAAGCGTATTAATATATATGGTAGAGAATCATTCTGATTGCTTCCATTCTATTAATTATTTCTCAGCATGCAACCAACGGCATCGGCAAAATATCTAGGACTGAACCGTAAAACATCAATCCTTCGATATCTGCACTGCTGACAACATATAGTAGGCAATGAAAACAAACATGACAAACCAAACAACATGAAGATGACATATGACGGTCACATGACGACCCAAACAACATGACGATTACCCTAACGATTAAAATAGGGCTTTCCACGAAGCTATCTCTTTCTAAAATTCAAATGAGACTTAAAAGAAAGCCACGTTATTATATGGTTATGTGATACATTATAAATGTAATCTTATGAGATACAATGTGTCGCCATAACCATATAACTACATGGCTTCCTAGAAGTGATTTTACACTGACGTATTCCTGGAGTTCCCTATATCATGACGAATAGAAGTCGTTAAACTATAAATAAAATGCACTACTGGGTCGAACGAACTTGCTCTTGTATTAAACTATGAGACTACAAAAATTTAAATTAATTAAATTCTGAAGAAAGTTACGACACATAAAAAAAATGGACTAAACGTGAGACTAAGTTGTATGGCAGCTATCATTAAACGGTTGTTTAGCAAAAACCTGTGATGTCATCTTGTGCTTAATGTCAGGTTGAAAATATATACAGCGACCCGTTAGGTCGCTGCACAGACAACCAAACATACGCACTTCCTCACATCCGGACAGACAGACCGACGGACGGCATGACGAAACCTAATTTTTTTAGGCTCCTCTATCATCGTAATGTCAGTTTTGACTTTTGATTAAAACCTTGAATTTTTTTTTACACGAAACCAATACTTGATCTATTGAGCAAGTAATAAAAATATAAGGGTGCTTTCAATAAGTAGTTTCTATTCTAAGGCAGTCATAACACGTACATTCTCTCAACTCACATATAGCTTTGTGGAGAAAAGTACGATGAAAAGACGGCTAATTTAATTATATCCTTTTCTGTTTTAATTTAAGGGGCTCTGAAGAAACCAAAAATGAAACAAAGAGCAACTCCGTAAGATATTTAGAGCTATTTCGCTATGCAACTGCATTGGACTTTTTGCTTTTATTAATCGCATTGGTTTCCTGTTTAATAAAATCCTTGGCTCAACCTGCCACAATAGTTGTCTACAGTGAATTAGTTGCAATGCTTGTCGATCGCAACCTTGGCTTTGGAACTTCTGCCAAAACCTTTCTACTGCCTTTATTTGGGGGTGGAAAAAGATTGTAATTTTTTTCTAACTTTAATCATAATGTCAATTTATTTACTTTTAACATTCATTTCATGTTATTAAGAATAAACGCAACAAGAGAAGAAAGCATGACTGAGCTTCGCAGAGATTCATGGGCTTATGGATACATCTTCTTTTTACTCACTTTAGTATACTTTGTATGTGGAGTTATTTTCGTAGATATCTTAAATCATGTAGGCTTAAGAATCACTTCAAAAATGAGACGTAAATTTTTTGAGGCTACAATAAGAAAAGATATTGGATGGCATGATATTGCGAGTAATCAAAATTTTGGTGTCTGCATTACAGAGTAAGTAAGACAAATCCAATTAAATTAATTTAATTAAAGTATTTCTATTATTTTACCTTATTTTTTTTAGCAACCTAGACAAAATTCGTGAGGGAATATCTGAAAAAGTTGGCCATTTTGCGAATTTATTTCTCGTCGTTGTCATCATGATAATTATATCTTTTATCTACGGGTGGAAACTGACTCTAGCTATTTGTGCTTACATTCCTTTAGTTTTTGCTTCCAACTATATCGTAGCAATGGTTTGTGAAAAACATTTATTATTTTTTTCTGACCAAAAACAAAATTTAGAAAAATGTATAGAATCAAAGTAAACTTACGATGAAAGAACAGGAATCTTACATAAATGCCGGCTGTCTAGTTGATGAGATAATTGGAGCAGTACGGACCGTTTTTGCTTTTGGTGGAGAAAAAATTGAATCCAATCGATTTGATAAGCTTCTGGTCCCAGCTCTCAATGCCGTTAAGCTTAGATGCATTTTTTCGGGGGTAGGTGATGCAATTTGTAGATCAATGGTGTTTTTCTCAATTGCAGCTTCATTTTATTACGGAGCCATTCTGGTCGTGGGTGATCGTGGTAAACCTGAACCGGAATACACTTCAGCTGTTCTAATGTTTGTATGAAAAGATTCAATTCAAAAAGCCATATTATGCTCTTCGTTATTAAATATTTTTTTTAAGGCAACCATGGCAGTTCTTGTTGGAGCCGATAACTTGTCAAGATGTACAACATACTTGGAAAATTTTGCATCAGCAATGGGATCAGCCCGGACGATCTATAAAGTTATTGACTCAACGACAAAAATTGATCCAATATCCACAGATGGAATTATTCTTAATAATGAACTCAAAGGAGACATTGAATTTAAGAATGTCCTTTTTAGATATCCCTCTCGTGAAGATGTTATTGTGCTAAATAAACTGAACCTTAAGGTAAATGCTGGACAAACGGTGGCTCTTGTGGGTCACTCAGGATGTGGAAAGTCCACTTGCATACAGCTTTTACAAAGGTTCTATGATCCGGAATCGGGAAATGTAATTATTGATGAATCGGACATGAGGAAATATAATATTTCGTGGTTGAGATCAAATATTGCCGTTGTTGGACAAGAACCTGTTTTATTTCAAGGAACAATAGGTAAATTAATTTGTGTTTAATTTCCTAATATTGTTTTAAGTTTTCGATAATGTTTTAGGGGAAAATATCAGACACGGGAAACCGGATGCTTTACAAAAAGAAATTGAATCTGCTGCACAAGCTGCTGGAGCACATGAATTCATAACCAAACTTCCATATGTAAGTACGCATATGTATATTTTTACTTCCGATTATATGTTTGCATGCAATCGATTCGTGCAATTTTTTTTTTGGAATTGTTATTTAAAAAAAAAAAAAATTGCATGAAACATGACATTAAGATCAAAGAGAAGACGAAAAAAGTATCCGTTGATGCTCCTTGCCTGTCAGCTGCCTGCCTGTCTGTCTGTCTATCTGTCAGACTTGTCACATTCAGCCGGGTGGGCCGAATTGTTTCAAAATTAAAAAGTATAGTGTTCTTAGGGCCAGTCTTTTCAGCTCTGGTTAAGTTTAATCATTGATTATTTCAGCTGGTAACCATAGATTCTGTCTTTTCAACAAAATCTTAACCAGAGAATCTATGGTTAACATAGATAACGTTAACCAGCTAATTTTCCGTGGTTAGTGTCATTATTCCAGTCGGTTAACAGAGATTTGGTCTTTTCAGCAAAATTTTAACCAGAGAATCTATGGTTAACAGAGATTTCGTTAACCAGTCAATTTTGCTTGTTTAACCACAGAAATTCTATGGTAAGCGATTATTTTTTTCACATTTGTGTTGAATGATATACAGATACTTATTGATCATTACTACTAATCGTTACGAATAAAATTTAAAAAAATGATGATCTACCATCTTAATAAATTCCACCCCTATATTTTATGTATATTTTTTTGTTTTCCTTTGTTCGTGAATGAATCAATTCAGTTTATCCATGTACATTGAAACGAGACAGGCTGTTATCAACTATTGACAAAATCTTCGATCTCTTTCTCTCGCATTCAAAAAAGTGTAAACAAACTTAACCAGAGATTCCGTTTCACAACCGGACCACTGGAAAACTGGAACTATCTCTGGTTTGGTAACCAAAGTAGATAAAATGGTGAAAAGACGAACTGTGGTTAACCGACTTTCGAAACAACTGGTTAAGAAAATTCTATGGTGAACAAACCAGAGATTTAACCAGAGCTGAAAAGATTGGCCCTTAGAGTAATATGCAGGAACGCATTTTTGTACGTCACTGTATATAGGTCTTCAAATAATGGTTAAACGTTTTCTTTTTAAATTTCACTTTTCTCGATAAAGAATTTTATGAAACTTAGTTTTAAGATATAGCAAATTTAATTCTCAAAACCGGCAAAAAATGTTTTCCAAAAAATTACTTAGAAAAATCAATTTTTTAAAACTAGTCCGGCGATTTTGATTTTTTTTTTTTCTTAATTTCATATATGTTGAAAATACAGAATTTGTTTGAAATTACAGAATTAGCACTTCTTTTAAAAATTTCATATCTTTTCCTGTTATTTTTGTTTTTTTTTTCAATTTTTTTTTTTTTTGTTAAGTCCTCAAGTCCTGCCCTTAATTTTTATTGGCACTAATTGCTCTGAAGGTGCTTCATTCAAGTAAAGGCTTGGCGCTTTCTCTTGAATAAAAGTACATCCTTGTATAAATGAGCTAAAATAACGCCGCCCTGAGGATAAGACGACCCTGAGGATAAGACTGATGAGCTACTGTAAAGCTTAATAACAGTCAGTTTGGTTCCACAAAGGATGACGTCTGTCGTCTATGGTCAACGGAAATGGAGTGGCTCGGCTCTTGGTGCTTTTACTTGAATGAAACTACGTCCCTTGTGGAAGTTAGCTCAAACAATGGCGCCTAACGTGGGGCCTGAACCTACGACCCTAACGATAAAACTGAGCTAATAGAAGGGCTTAATTTTAGCGAACTTGGGTCCACAAAGGATAACTACGTCCCTTGTGGAAGTTAGCTCAAACAATGGCGCCTAACGTGGGGCCTGAACCTACGACCCTAACGATAAAACTGAGCTAATAGAAGGGCTTAATTTTAGCGAACTTGGGTCCACAAAGGATAACTTTTGTACATTAGCAGCAGCGATGACACACTTGTTGCACGGCTAGCTCGGCAGAAATGGAATTGATTCCTACTGCTTTTACTTGTACAAAATCAGGTCTCCTGTGGAACCTTGGTAAAACAATGGCATCCAACGTGGGGCCCAAGTCCAGGACTCTAAGGATATGACTAAACTATTATGGAAGTGGTTAATTGTTCTGAGCTTAGGGAACGTACTTTGATACTAAAGTAGAGGCAGCGGCGACACTTTTGTCGTTGCAACGCTATGCTCGATACGCTTTTACTTGTTCCAAAGATCGTCCTCCATGGAACCTAGCTCTCAGCAATGCTGCATAACATTGAGCTCGCCCCCCCGACCATGAGGAGTGAGGATACGACTGAACTATAGAAGTGCATGATTAAAGCGAGCTTGGTTCCACTTGAGACATATTTTGGTATAGTAGCAGAGGCGGCTGCACAATTGTCGTTTGTGGTTGCGCTGCTATGCCCGATATGGAATAGTGTACTTGAACCAAAGTACATCAAATTTCGTTAAAAATGTCAATAACTGCCAATCAAAAAGCTGTGTTGGTTTTATTATGATATTTAAACGCTATGATGATCTTTAAATTACTAACATTCTGTGTTTTGCACTTGTATTACCCATATTGGAAAAGTGCAGCTTTTCATAATTTTTTTTTAAAATAACTATATTTTCATTAATTTTTTTTAAGAGCTATGACACTTTAATTGGTGAAAAAGGGGTACAACTGTCTGGTGGACAGAAGCAAAGAATCGCTATTGCTCGTGCTCTGATTCAAAACCCAAAGATCCTACTTCTTGACGAAGCAACTTCCGCACTGGACTACCACTCTGAAAAAATTGTGCAAAAAGCTCTTACAGAAGCAAGTATGAATCGGACTACAATTGTGGTATCTCATCGCTTGTCAGCAATTAAAGACGCTGACAAAATTGTTTTTATTAACGATGGCAAAATTTTGGAAGAAGGATCTCATGATGAATTAATGGATTTGCATGGTAAATATTTCGAAATGGTGACCGCTAATGAATACAACGTTGAAGAAGTCAATGAAGAAGTCATTTTGGAGAAAGGTACAGTAAAATATTATAATCGAAATGCACATGTTCTTCAAGACTCAAAATAACTTCATTTACAGAAAATTTTCAAGATTTAAATTTCGAAAAAAATCAGTTGAACAAAAAACGTATTTCGGTTGCGTCAAAGATTGAAAAAATCATTTCAAATAAAAAAAATATTCAGGAAAAAACACAATTTCTGAAAACATTCCAAAGACTATTAAAGATCGCAAGTGACGAATGGTATTATCTAGCTTTAGGTACTGTATGCGCCATTTTGTATGGTTGCTTATCACCAACATATGCTTACTTACTTGGAGAGTTCTATGGAGTATTAGGAATTTCGGATTCCGAAGAGGTCATAAGGCGTACATCTTTTCTATCGCTGGTCTGTGTGGGAGTTGGGATTGTAGCCGCAGCAGTGGCATTCATTCAAACATATTTTTTTAATTTAGCTAGTATTAAATTAACAACAAAATTAAGGTAAAAGTATACAAAAATTAACTTAAATAATTAATTTAAGGCAATACATTTTGCAGATCAATGACTTTCAGAGCTATTCTCCGCCAAGAAGTTAGTTGGTTTGATGAGCAAGACAATAATGTGGGAGCCATTTCCGCCCGATTATCTGGAGATGGTGGCAGTGTTCAGGGAGGAATTGGTCAGCCCCTGAGTGGATTAATTCAGGCAGCAGCTAACTTTGTGTGTTGTTCATCAATAGCATTTTATTTCTCTTGGCAGATTGCGCTGGTTTGTCTCTGTACAACTCCTATAATGGTTGGATCGATTTTATTAGAAGCTAAGTAAGACATAACTTTTTTTTTATACTATGTTTAACTTTATATTCTGGATTTCCTGAGTGTGCTCTGAAATGGCTCAGTGGCAGGCGTTTCTATCACTAAGCCAATTTGATGAACGGGGTCTCATTTAAAAACTTACGACTGACAATTATATGTTCAAGATCCATGAACTCACCCGTAAGCTTCCTAAAATAGCCCAGACGATGGAGAAAGGCCCTATTTTTTAAATAGAGTCTGATTTCTCTTGTCAGTGCTTCTGAGTATCGAATTTGTTTCTGATATTTTGGTTCTTCTTTTCCGGCATTGGTAGTGATCTCGATGAGAACCAGCTTAATAGAATAATGAGTCTGTCAAAAGGCACCAAATTTCGCGTACGCAAAAAAGTTCGTCTGGCAGGCTCCTTTTTCAACAATTCAAGGAATTTTAATTCCCCTTCTGGCACTCACGCCCCTCTATAGGTTTGCTCAGTAGCGGTAGAGAACTATTTCGCGTACGCGAAATTATAGTTGTCTTAAGACAGTTCCTAGAATAATAGTATTAGAATATCGTGTATGCTTTCATCTTCACATCCAAGAAACGGGCCGTATTTCCAGTTTTGATTTTTGGCCGCATAAGATCATCATCTTCTATTGATCGTCTCTTCCATGATCGTGTTCTCATCAGTTTGTTCCTACAAGCTGCTCTCGGATTTTCAATCCGTCTAGCTCTAACCGGATATTTCTACTTATTCCAGTATCAGTTTCTTGTACATCAGTGGCGGTCGTTGTTGGTTAATTCACATTTCTCGAATAAATTGTTGGTTTTTTTTAACTTCGATAAGATTTCCGTAATGAGATCTATAATTTCATAGCATCATGTCATGCCTTACAAAAACTATTGCTTCGCTGGTTAAGCTAATGCTTTTTGAAATCGGGTTTGTAATTATTTATTGAAACTATAAATAATTTTCTTTCCAAAGTATTGTTGCTTTTAATGGGGGAGTTATTGCTATAAAGCTTGTATTAGACGACGTTTAAAAGGTACATAATTATGTACCTCTAACGTCAATTTGACGTCAGACTCTTTTTTTCAATGTTTACATTATTGTCTAATAGACGTAAATATGTAACTTCTACATATAACATTTGTTATGTCAACAATATGTAGAGCCCAATTTGCAAAAATATATATGCATTTTAACATATCGTGTAATAGCGCGCTACATATAACTTTTAACATAAAATTGTTCTGATACACAAATATGTATGTTGCAATGAAAAATATGTAGTTGACTGAAAACCACAGGTCATCAACTTGTAATCCCCGTCTCCTCCGTTTGTAGGCAAAAGTGGGTGGAGCCTCCTAAATTAACGTTCTATTTATACAGGGTGTCCCGCTACTCAACTTCAAGCGGGTACCGGGCGATAGGGTAGGTTAAACCGGTACTGCAAATAGTAAGAAAAAAAATTATCTCGATGGGTTACGTAATAAAAGCAATATTTAGAAAAATTATAAAAATCGATACCCACGGCCACATTTTTATGTACTGTGGTCACAAATTTTAATATTTTTCAGTGATTTTTTTTTCTACGTTATCCTTAATAACCATGTTACTGAACGCAATCTCAAAAAGAAAAATAAATATTGTAAGTTTTCCAAGAAAAATGAAGTTTGACTGAGTCATTTTTCAAACGAATTTTGTAAACGTATTATACCTTATTGATGTAGGACCCAAGTAAGACATTCTTTCAAAATGTTGTTCAAGCTGCTTAAGTAGTTAACATACTAATAGTCCTGATCCCTGGGAGGTGATCCGGAGTAGGGCAAGGAGTATAAAGCCACCCAAAGGGGGCTTTTGGGGACTTACGCTTATACCACGGAAATAGTGCGTCGTCGTAGCGAATTTTTTTTAAGAACAAACAAAAGCCCATCGAATTTTGTAGAATTTTTCTCATAATCACTGAAAAATATTAAAATTTGTGACCACAGTACATAAAAATGTGGCCGTGGGTATCGATTTTCATAATTTTTCTAAATATTGCTATTATTACGTAACCCAGCGAGATAATTTTTTTTTTCTTACTATTTGCAGTACGGGTATAACCTACCCTATCACCCGGTACCCGCTTGACGTTGAGTAGCGGGACACCCTGTATATTATTCTATGCTGAAAACTGAACTTTACATAATGTGACATAATGCACAAGGAAATTTCACAAAAATTTATCATAGCTCCTTTGATTCAAACGTCAAAAATATTGAAAATTGAATTTTATTGAGTCTTTAGTTTCGAGTTACATTTTTGTCTTATTCTAATTCTAATTAATTCTTATTCTCTTTAGCGAGTACAAAAGTGGCTGTTATGTATGGTCTTCTTTTTCAATTGTGTTATGGAAAGCCTCGTGGAGAAAAGTTATTATATAAAAGATATATAGTCACACTACTTTTGATCATAAGTATTATTTTGTCGCTTGTCAAAAATATTCAATAATTATTCAATATGATTTAAGATTCACCGCCTTCCTTGTTTTTATTAATATAAAATCTTTATAAACATGGCGGATATTTTTCTTTATAAAACATGACCGCTTAATTCATATCAAACTTGATAAATCGTGTAATCTACATAAAAATATGTACCAAATTATGTGTACGTATAATATGTACCTTAAATTATGTTAAGCCAGAACAAACATATTTGTATGTTGATTTTTTCTATAAAAGAAATATCGTGTAATAGACATATAGTATGGTTCGAAGTTCGATCGATTTACTAGATATGACGTACTAGATATGGACTGCCATGCGCCAGTCGGTTGAAATTTTCATACAAACAGCCAAGAAAAAAAATAGTCTAAAAACAGTCTAAAAACTCCATCATCTTTTAGTGTTAAATATGTGTACTAATTTCGCCATTAGAATTTAAATGAAAACGATAATATATTCATTTGTAAGTAACTCATGGCATAAGGAGTGGATGCGTTTTGTAAAATAAAAGTAGTTTGGTAATAATTTCCACCAAAATATTTCAATAGTAAATAATTATTAAAAAAAATCATATCACTGCTACGCAGATTCCCTGCTTGTAGTTGATGGCGCCCCTAGTTATGTTGGAACACGCGTGAAGTTGGCTACTGGCGGTCCATACCTAATACGTCAATGGGTTCGAATGTTTTGCGCTATGAACCAAATATGCAATGAATATGTTGTACTTTTTTCTGACGTCACGCGTGCATTTTACTCGTCGTCTAATACAAACTTAATAGTATAGTAGTCCAGGAAAACGAGGAATCAACCGTGCATTTTGTGCTCTCAGTGGGATTTTGTTAAATGTGGTAGAGAAGTGCCTCCTGAGTATAAACAATTTTTTTTCGGAGTCCAGATCCGCGTGCTAAGATCCGAAATTTTGAGGAGAGATTGAAATTTATTATCTCGAAAGCCGTTTGTCTGAAAAAAAAAACTTGCCAAACACGAATTTGTAGCAAATTAAAATTGTTCATCTTTTTCATATACATTTTTTTAATGTATCTGTAATATTGTAAAAGTTATAAGCAATTCAAAATCAATGTTTTACTTGCTAAGTATTCGGAGTCGAGGAACTTTTTTGTTTTTCATATTACATAAAAAAAGTCAAGGTCAAAGTGGTAGACAATTTTATAAAAAACAAATCCTAGTTTTTACTTTTTTATTTGGTCTTTTCTAAAAAAAAAGTAAGAGCATTTCAAAAAGAAAATGGTACAAGATTTCTTTGTTATGCACAGGATTAAGATAAGCAGATATTGACTCAATATGAATAATTATTAAAATTAGCAGATATCTATCGACTTACTTTTAGATATATGGCAAGTTCGGCAATTCATGAGAAGCGCTGCCTTGAAGAAACAAGTCGAATGGCAACAGAAGCTATTACAAATATTCGGACTGTAACTGGACTTCGGCGAGAACCCAAACTGATAGAAGAATATAACAACGAAATTGACAAATATATGAAACAGTTAAGGAAAAAGCTTCGTTTCAGAGGAGTTGTCAATTCAAGTGGTGGAAGCCTAATGTATTTAGGGTATGCTGTAGCATTTACATACGGAGGGATTTTGTGCTCGGAAGGAAAGATCGAATATAAAAACATTATCAGGTATGATTTTATTTAAAGTATTTTGTTTTTTTTTTTTGTATATAAAATATATTTCATTGTAGAGTTTCTGAATCACTTCTTTATGGTGTTATAGTTCTGGCCTTATCACTGGCCTTCGCTCCATCACTTACAACAGCTCTCATTTCTGGTCATAGATTACTTCAGATAATTGATAGAAAACCGCGAATAAAATCACCACGCCAAAATAACACTAGCATAAAAATCGATACTTTCTTAAAGGGGATTTATTATAATAACGTTTCTTTTCATTATCCAACTCGTCCTGATGTGCAGGTCTTGAACGACTTTAATTTAAAAATACTGCAAGGTAAAACTGTAGCCTTAGTAGGCGCATCTGGTTGTGGGAAATCAACTTGTATCCAGTTGTTGTTGAGATATTACGATGCTGATAAAGGACAAATTGTAAGAATATCTAAAAACCAAATTGGTATAAGAATTAAGATTTACTGAATGGTTTAGAGAATAGATGGTCAGGATATTGAGAAGGATTTGGCTTTGACAACACTTCGTCGCCAGTTGGGGATTGTTTCTCAGGAGCCAGTCTTGTTTGAGAAGACTATAGCTGAAAACATAGCATACGGAGACAATTCCAGAGATGTTACATTGCCTGAAATAATAGAAGCTTCAAAACAAGCTAACGCACACTCTTTTATTACATTATTGCCAAATGGATATGAAACGAAATTAGGAGCTAGAGGAACTCAGCTATCAGGTGGTCAGAAACAAAGAATTGCTATTGCTAGAGCGTTAGTAAGAAATCCAAAAGTCTTACTACTCGATGAAGCTACCTCTGCGTTAGACTTACAAAGTGAAAAAGTAATTATACATCAGTCGAAAAGTGCTAAGATTAATTTTAAATATACGTTTAAAGTTATACTGCCTTATTAATAAAAATTAAACTGTAATTTTAAGTTTAATTTTTAAGAAAACTAATCCATGTATTACTGAAACCAACTAGAACCGTAAATAATTGCCTTTACGTTGAGTGTGGAAAAATTTTAATCCATGGATTAGTTAACTCGGAAATAAAATTTTAAATTACAGTTTTATTTTTATTAATAAAGCTGATAGTGATTTAATTAAAAATATACATATGTTTATATAAGACGTGTTATTCCGCAGATTGTTCAATCAGCTCTAAATACAGCTTGTGCGGGGAGAACATGCATCGTTGTTGCTCATCGTTTAACAACAATTCATAATGCAGATTTGATATGCGTTATACAGAATGGACAAATAGCCGAAAAAGGCACACACTCACAGCTGTTGTCAAAGGATGGTATTTATGCGAAGTTGTACAAAAGTCAACATACTAGTAGTTAATTTTTTTTAATTTTACTTCCCCAAATTAATATTAATAGTTTAAAAAAAAATAAACGTGTAAGGATTTAACGAAAAAAGAATTGTTTCGTTTTTTGTATTATGAACTTATACTGAACCCTCAGGACTGGTTGGGTAACCAATTGTTAAAAATATTTTATACAATACTCATTATTTGAATTATTTAAATCGATATTTATAGAGAGGTAAAGCGACCAGTTTTGAGACATTATTTTCGCACGCCTGAATTTTTTTCAAGTCAGTAATTGCTTAATTGTGACTCGTCAATGAATGACAATTATGGCTGCCGAAAATGGCTGGAAACCAAAAATACAGGCCTCCAAAGAGCAGACAAAATGACCCAATAACTAAAGGTATAATGGTAAATAATTATGGCACGAAATGTTTTTTCACTAAAATTAGTCTGAAATGTTTAGAATCATCATGCCGGAAAATAGTTGGCAGAGCATTCGTTAAAATTCAATAAATTTAATTTTTTAAGTGTTTATTGTTTTTAGAGTTGCTCTGGCAACCCATTCCCGGCATGATAAAGTTATGGCAGTTATACATTATTATTTTAAACGTGTCAAACGATACATTTTAGTAACTGTATTTACGTGTCAAAATTATTTACAATTGTTTGGTAATTTTTTCTGCATTTTGGAAGGCTGTTTATTAGGCTCGCGGCCATTTCTGGTAGCCGTAAATTTCATTAATTCACGAGTGAGAATCAAGCAATAACTAGACAAAAATTCAGGTGCTGCCCACCAAAAAGCTGCTTTCTTAACCTAAAGTAAAATAAAGTCGACTATTGAAAATTGGCTTTGTTACGCTTTTGGAAAGCGAAATAAGGCCAACTTTCAAAAGTTGGCCTGAATTTTTGTGCAGTTATTGACTACCGGAAATTGTCGGTAGCCGTAATTTTTTGTTAATAATTTGTTACTAAAATGTAGTTTGACACGTTTAAAATAAAAATGTATAACTGCCATAACATTATCATGTCGGAAAAGGGTTACCAAAGCAACTCAAAAAACAATATATTTTTTTTCGCTCCGCTCTTGATCCTTTTTCCTGCTCACCAATAAGCTACTCGAGTGGTAAACGAAAAGGGAGCATTAACTACAGTTTATGTTCAAAATATATTATTGCGTTGAACGTTCACTTTCACTTTCAAAAGCAAATTTGAAGCTTATAGAAATAATAATGCTCTCAACTTAAACAAAATTCTTATTTATGTCTTTATAATTCATGTCTTATTCAATTAACTATAATATTATCTTCTTGTAAGCAATATGAGTCAGAACGGCCACACAAACCGGCAGATTGACATACATCCGTCATCAGAGACAATAAAATATGTGACGCGCTCAAGTATGTCCATACCACTGTTTTTGTTTACATTTTTGAAAGTCTGGTAGACCGTTGGAAAGGAAAACACCTACAACCTTTTATTCTTTCTAACATCTAATCTTCAAAATCTAACAGGTCCCAACAGCGCTCGAGTAAATCCCCATTTAGCATCGTATGGGCTTCTTTAATACGATACATTTCCTATAAAATAAAATAAAGTTTTCGTGAACAAATTTGACATTCAATAATCAAATTATTTAGATGTTTCGTATTTTAATTTGCAAAACAAAATCCAAACGATTTAAAATCGATATTAAGAACACCGGGCATTTCAAAACTATCGAATATTGTATTAAAACGAAATTCAGAACAGGGGTGTTATAGGTACTTTTACTACTTATATGTATGTATGTAAAATTGAAATATCTCTCTTTGATTAATTACTAAACATTAAAAAGTTAGAAAACATTCAACGGGACATTTTCGACAAAGCAAATTGGGGGACTTTTGATAGTTTATTAAAATAAAAGCTGAAAAGATAAAAAATGTCACTAAGTATTTGATATGTATAGTATTTGGTTTACCCATCCCATTCAATTTGTTTTAAGTAATATACCTTCATCCTTTTTGTTGTAAAATTTTATTTGACGAATTTATACCTCACAGTTGATATATTATTTCTAAATGATCTCTCATAAAAAAGAAATCTTTTAATTTGAAATTATTTGTACAAATCCCAAATCCTGTCAAATACAGAAGCAATACAAAGTAATCCAATATTATTATTTAATGACAGCTTAATTTAGCCGCAAGGCAATTAGTTAATTCAATTCACAAAGATACATTTGCCAGCGAAAATAAAACAAGCAAAACAGTGAAAACATTTTTTACGCGAAACAAAGCAAATTTCCTTTTTTACATTTTCCTCCAACATAGATGTTGAATTTAACTGAAATTGCCTCAAGCGCAAAGCAAACTGTTTTCAATCAAAATAAAAAAAAATATTTAGGTATGTATGTATGTATGTATGTACCTACATAAAAACCAAACAAAAAGAAATCTCCCAAAAAAAATTCTGGTATGGATTTTTATACATATAGCTCTCCATTCATTGTTAAATAAAGTTCTATAGGGTGTTTTTACTTGTGGCTCAGGTATACCTGTTGAGCAAAGTAGCTTTATTTTTTGAAGTAACGCTGTCAGAAATTGCAGTTGTTCGAAATAATTTTTTCAAGTTGGTCACATTGTATATATATTTCTATAGTACGTCCATCGTATGTGGAGCACATTGGAATTTCTCGATTGTTCGAAGCGCCATCTGGGCAAAGGTGGTAGAAACTGCTCTTGGGAGACTTTTGGAGGAGTGGCTTGTTGTTGGGAGAGATTTTGAGGGATACAAACTGGGGAATATTATAACGAGAAGGCATATAGAAGATTTCAAAGAGTTGGAAGAAGATGAAAATTATTATTGTTGACTTTTTCTCTTTGAGCTTATTAAGGGAATTGGAAGTTATTTATTTATTATGTATGGCTGCATGAATGGTGGTGGAAAATAAATATTTGGCTGCTTCTGAATGTGGGTGCCAGCTTTAATGCTGAACTATATGAAATGTGGCAAGCTACCTATTAGAATAGAATGTAGCTGCTGACGAAACAATGTGACGTCACAATTACATATTCCATTGAAAATGCTTCTTACTAACATCTGATTTGTTGTATGCATACATTTTGCGATGCAAACTTTTGAAAAGTAAATAACTCAATAAAATTTACAAATTTTATAGAAATAAAGTTATAAATTGGTGATGCAAAACTTGCTTTATTGGAAGAAAATCATGGATACGGGTATCAAAGTTGACATCTTTAAACTGATTTGATTTGCGGCTAAACTAAGCGTCCTAGCGACTTAAAAAATGCATATTCGTGATCTAGGGAGTGCCACCTTTCAATCGCTGTATCACATGATTTAAAAAATAGACTTTTATTTTTTAACTTGATTTCTTATAGGTACCTATGTAGGTACATACCTACCTTACATCAAAACTAAACAGCAAATTTAAAATCTACATTGTTTCCACAAAGAGATACTGAAATGTGGCAACATATAACTGAATGGTATCTTTTAATTATATGATTTTGTATACAAATTTTAGTTATGCAAAGTTGGTCAAGTGGAGTGCTTGCAGCAAGTAAATCTTTTGTTGTATCTTGACCCGAAAATCCTCGAATATATGTAATTGCTTCCATAGTGATTCGTAAAATTCAAGCTTTTTGTTGTGGCTGTGTGATATGGATACAATAAAAAAAAGGCAATGATGCGGCCGACAAAAAAAAAGATACAACATAATGAACACTAACACAGCCAAACAAATGTCAAAAATTAACATTAAAAAGCAGTTTAATTTTTGACGACATATTAATATCAAAATTTCTCAATGAGATCAAATTTAACGCACTTTTCTCGCAATTGGCACGCGGCCATAAGAGTACCTACGGTACAAACAAAAGTGTTGTGCATTTTTGAAAATCCAAACGGGATATTCAAGTGGTCACATTTTCAGATGATATAAGTTGGATAAATACATTGTGAAGGCAAAAGAACATTACGACATAGAGATCTATCGTCCCACCTTATAAGGCTTGATAAATATACGTGTTCATTCTATTCTTACTACAACCTGCAATTGAGGCTGTGAATGCAAATTTGCTGTGTTTTTTATAATTCGAGTTTTTTTTATATCATCATAACGAAAAACTTAGACGATTAGGTATTCGGTATAAAAGTAGTGAAGCAACTCATTTTTGATTAACTGATGTTTTGCATTGGCGGTCAGCCATCAGACGAATAGGGGGAATAACATGTAGCATACGAAAACATGCACGTGTCGTAACTATTCGGGACTGATGGAAGCTCTTGAAATCCAGAAATCTCACCATAACTTCAAAACTACTGCTGTACAGGACCATGGTCCTGCCAGTACTCACATATGGATCCGAGACTTGGGTGCTTAGCAAAAGGCACTCTGACCTCTTAGCCGCGTTCGAGAGAAAAGTCTTAAGGAGAATTGTTGGCCCCATATGTGAGGAAGGACGATTCCGGAGACGGTACAATCATGAATTGTACGCAATCTACCTTGAAGCAGATAGCATGACAAAAATTAGGCTCGGTAGACTTCGGTGGGCAGGGCACCTAGCTCGCATGAGCGAAGAGGAACCTGCTCGGAAAGTTCTTTGTGGTACATTCTATGGCAGACGACAGCGTGGTAGACCATGCTTGCGCTGGAGAGATGGCGTAGACCAGGACGCCCGGAGCCTTGGGGTGCGCAACTGGATGGCGTCGGCTCGAGACCGGGATAGGCGGAGAGACTTGTTGAAGGAGGCCAGGACCGGACCCCGGTTGTCGAGCCGATGATGATGATGATGTTTTGCATTGGAGCATTTCGCCACTTTTGCTCTCACAGCCTTCATTGTATTGGAGTATTTTTAAAGCATTTTAACACGACGCATCGTAATAGATTTCCAAGACTCCAAGGTTTCTGTGGTTTTCTTTGTAAGCGACCGCAACGGTATTTATTATATAGGGCTTTTTTAATCAGACCAAGTTTTACAGATAAGTTAGAGTATGCTCCCACAGCCAAGTCCTTTTCTGATGCACTTTGAATAGTTCGACTTGTATAGGCCATTAGCACAAGCATACTTGTATTTCTTAATTTTGGAAACCTCTAAACCGCACTACCTGATGGGCGGATGGACGAGAATTTTCTTGAGAAGTAGTCATTCTTTCCATTTTTCCAAAAACTCCCGGTCTTCTCTTTCGATTCTTAGCAACCCTGTAGCAGTGCCTCGTTTTTTCTTAGATACATGGCCCAGTCAGCACTCTTCGATCGAAAACAAATAGTTTAGTCCTAGTCAAACGAAGCACATCAGTGGCGGCATTGCTAATAGCTTTGTGAAAATATATCTCTATACTGCTTTAGAATACTTGATGCTGGTTGCTTATACTTGTTGAGATATTTAGAGGGTCGCAGTCAGCAAAATTCCAATTTCGAGGGTATTCTGTCTCACTATAAGCCGATGGTAAAAGTACCGACCAAAATAAAATATGTATAACTTCAAGGACCACAAGACATAAGCACACCCTGTATTGAACGACCACTAAAGTATTATTGTATTGAAGTGAATACAAATACATTATCAAATTATTATTCTCCATTGTGTTGTTTTTGAGTTTTTCTTTGTTGATTTTTCGAGTGAGATTTCGAATTAGCAACAATTGCTTGAATTCTATATATATTGACTTAAAGCTGCTACAAAATTTCCTTCAATGACATTTACCTAAAATAAATAAATTCAGAATTTTTTGTATCCCATATAGACAACATCTATTCTTGTGTCACATTTTGTTTTTTAAACATAACCTTTTTACTTGTTTTAAGTCACCATCAGAATTGGTCACCTGTTTAGACTAAATGGCTTCAACTATGTAGGTCGTATAGGGGGTTGCAATAACCACTAAAAACTAAGCTAACCAAACATTAGCGCGTGACCACAATCCCATACTGAAGTGTAATTTGAAACTAGCCTGCAATTAGAGAGAATCCAGTCAGCACAAATATTACAAGTATTCTCTCTATACACTTTGCCAAGCTCACACAAATATGTATGTGTGCAATAAACGTAATGAAAAGGATATACTTGATCCTTGATTTAGTTATGTATGTAGGTGTACATATAGATTTTATATTCATAGCTATATCTACCTATACCTATGCATAGCAAGCTAAGCCTCACGTAATAGTTATGGTTATTGGATGAGAGGCGGTGGTGGTAAAGTGCTACACATTAGCTCCGTTTGCAATTAACTGCTGCAATTAGGAGTGGTGGACGGACAATTCATTTTTTATGGTTCATAGTTTAGATTCTTTTATTGCAAGCTTTGCAATATAAATGCAATGGTACGTACGAATTGATAGTTTTGTTTTTATTTGTAATGGATATGATATCTACTTTGACTAATGACATTTGAATGGAATTAAATTTAATATGCAAACTGTAATATATTTTTAATTCAAATACATTAAAAAAACTAATGATAATTATTGACATGGCAAAGAAAAGCTTTATATATAATTACAAAAATTTGCATTGTATGAAATGTTTATTTGCTGAGGAATTTAATTTTTCACTTATTAAATAAATGAATTGTTTATGATTGTTTATAGCTATGTATGTATGTATGTATGTACATGAACGTCAAATTATTAATAAAGAAAGTTAAATTGAATTATAAGTGTTTTGTTTTATTAAGGCCCTAATTTTCAGTATTAAGCTCAGATCTATTTAATCCCGAGAATAAATCAATCTCGAGTTAACTCACCAAGCAGTTTTTCAGTAAACGACAAACTATGATTGTAAATGACATATTAATGCTGGCATATTTTTCAAAACATGTTATTTTCAATGAAAAAAATGAAAAAAAAAACAATATAGCAAATAAAAACAAACATTTAACGATTAATTACAAGTACAATACAATTATATTCTGCGAGAGAAATTTCGACATAATGTCAAAAATTTTAGTTTTACTTAATCCAATCTTAACTCAGACAAGTTAAGATTTATTATAACGAATCTAGATCGAAATATAGCATTGGTGTCAGAAGTGAAAGTAAATAAAACTTTTAGTGAAAAATGGTTGTTTTTGACAATATTTCAGCTTAAAAGTAAAAAAAAAAATCTCATTTATCGTTTGCTAAAAGATTTAAGACGATAAGGTAAAAATCCATACACGTTTTTCTTTAAAATAGAAGGCCAAGTTTATACCAGTAATACCAACACCGACTTGTCCAATATAGGACCGAAATCGAAAAAATAAATTCTGGAATGCCCCAGGGCACCGTACTTGTATTGAAAGGATTGCTCATCATTTAACCCTAAAGAGAGACGAACTTTGGAATTACGTATATATAGTAAAGTACCGAAATTCTTTTTTACTCCCACTGACCGCACAACACGAATGTTTAATGCCAAAATTCCATCCCATTAATGATGTCCAGGCATTCGAAACCAATGACCTTAATCAGATTTACAAAAATGCACTGTGATATATATTTCTTATGAAATATTACAAAATTTCGATTAACGGTACCTGCCATATAGTGGTATTTTTGAATCTCGAATATCTCGAGAATGATTTGAACGAAATTTAATAATAAAATTATAAAAGCAATTTTTTTTTTATCAAAAACGTTTTTGTTAAGTATAAAATGATTTAAAAAAAAATTAACTTAATATTTCAAAAAGTTGTAAACTGATTTTAATGAAATTTATTTCGAAAGCTCTTCCAACGATTTTGAAATAAAAAAATAGGTTTCCTAAGCTTATATTATGTAAAGAACATTTTTTGCATAATTTGAATTTAGTTTGAATCTTTGGCTTTAGAACTTTCAATAAAATTTCATACGTATGAAATTTGATTTAATTATAATATAAATTTTCAAGAACCATTTTATCTGAGAGTAACGTTTTTTTTCTTTGTTTTTATTATAATTTGTAAATACCATTAACACCAAATATCTGGTTATGTCATTTTAAACCTAAAATTCAGTCATATGAAGAATACTGCAAGTATAACTTCAATCAAGTTTTATCAAAATCTTTACAGCCGTTTCTATATACCTACATTTTTTTTATTTTTTTATCTTTTGACTTTTTCGTAAAGTGTGAATATTGTAGATATCAAAAGTCTGGTATATTATTTTAACATCCTCTAAAGATTTAAAACAGGAATGTTCAATATTTCTTCAATAAATCGAAAAATTCTATAAATTTTTTTTTTGACAAAAAAACTTGACTTTAATCGCTTGTTGCACAGAAAATTATACAAACATGCAGAAAACAAAAGCTAAAACACATGGTCTGTCATATTAAAAGCTGAAATAAAAAGTTTTTATACATGACAGATCAACTTTATTTTTTAATAAAGTTCCGCTAGATGTGGATTATTTCACACTGTGTGACGCCACAGACTGCATGACGAAACCTACTTTTTAGACTTCTCTTTAGTATCGTAATGTCAGGTTAAATTAAAACCCCGATTTTTTTTATGAAACCAAAACTTGCCCTAATAAGCACAAAAACAGCAAACATGAGCGGTTTAATAAATTTTCTTTACCAGTTGCGATTATTTAAAGAATGTATTTTACTGTAGAGTCGTTTAGACGTTGGGCTATATGTACCCAAAAAATCTACCAAAAATAAACTTTTGCCATAAATGACTCCCTACAAAAATAAAATCAAAATATTTAACGTAATGAGCCATTGTTTATTATTAAAAATCATGATTTCCTCATAAAATTTAAAACAAATTCATAGAAATCATGTTTTACCCTTAGCCATTATGATTTTGCAGTTCTGCTGTTTGTTTAATTAAATTTGATTGTTCCTTTCAACCGATAAACATATTATGCAGTACCTGCACCACTCTTTATGAAAAATACAAAGGAAGGTACTTTTATCACATGTATAATATTTCGACACGGCCATCATAATAACAGAAATTTTACAATAATTTTCCCCTTGGCGCTCCTCATCTTCAACCAAAAGCGTTGAAGTTTTCAGGTTTTATTTTCTAAATTGTGTCTGCGTGTGTGTTTCTGTTTGCTATTGAAAGCGATTATTGGTTCATTTCATTTTCATCCTTTTTTCTGTTGTCAATCCAGTATTTTCCGCAAGAGGTCCTTTAATGTTATTATTCTTGCTCCTTCTTTGAATGAGTACCTATTTTATTTTCAACAAAAGGACCATCATGTATGGAATTCGATTAAATTTATTTTGGAATGTCCTCCCGTTATGATTATGATGGTTGCAGTAATTTTGCGAGGACAAAGAGGTGGTGTGATAGTTAATGCACGATTGCCTTACCTTACCATATAGTGAGATATGTGGAATTCGGAGCTAAGCACTTAAGGTTAATGGCAATATGAAGCATCCTTTTCTTTGCAGCCACTCGTCCTTAACACTTTCATCGAATATGATTGAACGCTTTTGAATGATGTGTTCTGGCTTTGTATGAACACATTTTTTTGGCCGGAGAATTACCTTGGGGACGTAAGAACATTCATTTGGATTCCAATAATGTTATGCTTACGCGGATCTTCAGCTTTTGGAAGGTTTATTCCTCTTATAATATTGTCGCAGTAATAACATTAAACTTTATTTTACTAATATTCAGTAGATAAAGTAATTTGGAATTTTGAATTCAAATGTAGATTCTGCACACAAGGAAAATGTTGTGTTATTTATAAGTAAGTGATGGAACTTTTAAGGGCTTTTTAAAGTTTTTTTTTTTTAACAGAAAGGCTTAAGAAATGGGGTCTTTTAGAAATGAAATATTTTATGCGGATATTAGAGTACAGGAACTAGATGTAGGTTAAGTATACATAGGTATATTCACCTGTATTTGAATCATTTGAATTTATTATTGAAAGCGTAAGTATATCTAACACCTACATATATATCTACTTATATGTGAAGTGTATATACCGAAGTGATTAAGATAGCTGTTAGTCTGTTATATGTACAAAAGGCAAAGTTTTGAAACTTGGAAGACTTACTCAGGGGTGTCTGCCGTCTGATGATAATCCGAAAAAAGTCCTCAAGAATCAGATCGGAGTGTTAACGGCAGTAAGTATGTGGTTTTTTCCATTTTTCACATTTATCTTTAAAACAGTTTCATCAAAACAAAAATTTCATCGGTCAGCACGCGAAAGTCGGAAATTTATTCACTTCTTTCTCTAAAGTCATAAACGATGAGTTTTCGACAAACAAATTTTGTTTTTAAGCTACTTAAATTGGCAACCATTTAAGTTTATCTGCAATTTTTCGACCCTATGGGGACCTAGATATAACCCATCAGTATTGGTCCACTTTCTTAGAAAATTACTAACTTCTCTTCACTGCCGCCAGCGCTCCGGGTACTTGGGGACTTTTTTTGGGTTATCACCAGATAAGTTTCAAAACTTTTGGATTTATTCATTATTTACCCAATTCTATAATTGATATGTTATAAAGAAAGACATTTAAAAAAAAACAACAACTGTTGCTAGTGTAAGTCACTAGGGCCATTTCTACGGATAAAATTTATAATTTATACTTTTTTGCTATAGTTGTTAATTTTTATTTTATTTTAAATGGAGCAATTGAAGTATAGGCAAATAAAAACTTCTTAAATTGATATTATGTTATTATATATTTGGTGTAAATGATGGTAGAAGGTTTTCCCGCCTATATGTAAGGTATCAATGTCATGGCTGTGCGGTCCTATGATGCTTCAAAATGTTAAGCACCTGGTAACTCTGTGTTGACAGAAATATATATCTACACTTGCAACACTATGTGCAGTAATTCCCCAAGGCTTTTCGAGGAAATAAAATTGCATTTTGTAGCTAAATCGCATGACGTCATTTGCATAGAAATCAAAAGGTATATCTTCTTCCGATGTGCTGATTTCAACACTTGAAGCCACCTTGTTCAAATAAGTCATAAACGTTTTTTTATATACAATTGCTTGACTAATAAAACAAGCATGTGCCAGATTTTCTCTCAGAACATGCCACCATTTTTACAAATCTCTATAACTGTAAATGTATAGCTATAATTTTCCGACTTGATTCTAGTGTCCGTGAATGCGAATCACGTTTTCAATTCATCACTTCTCATTGCGTTGCTTCATAAATTAAGTGTATACATTAAGTTTAATTCTAGTATTTATTCTTGCCATATCACACATGAATAATTCTTTCACATAAAATGCCTTTTTTCACATCTGAATAAAAATTACTATTTTTTTGTGAACAAATTGAAAGCGAATAACATGTCATCGCATTTATAGTGTTGGCCGTTTTTGCACCTGTGGCTCATTTATGCCGACTATTATCAAACCTCTAACAACTGTAATCCTTTTTTCTTCCTTGTGAATCCAATGAATAATCACTAACACGTTCCACTCGAATAGCACAGCATATATAACGATGATGATGTTCACCTGACCACTGGCTATTTCGCATCCATCCGGCAGGCGGCCGTAGCGTTTCCTTTCCCGTTCCAAATTCTAATTTAATATTCATCAGGCATTAATTCAAAAAAGCACCTAACCATGATGGTGGGGACGTGGGGTGTGCAGGCTGACGAAAGGGGTTTTTCAGAACATCCAAAGCAAAAAAAAAAAAAACACAAAAAATGAAATGAAATGCAATGAACCACAGATTACGTCCATGAATGTCTAAAATGACCATTAACTGACCGTCCACTTTTTACATTCCATTTGTTTAATTTTTTACTTTGGTCAAGAACGATTCAGTCTATGTATAGTCAAAATAATTGCTGCAATTATTCTATACATATGCCATATGTGCCACGAAGCAGACCATAGGACACAAAAATCTCGGTCGTGAAATTTAAAAACCAAACCAAGCATAGGTGTAGAAGAGTGAGTCACACACAACTAAAAAAAAAAAGAGAAAAACGGAAATCCCGGAAATCTGTATCAGATTTTTCGTTACGACCTTTACCCTCGAGGGGAGCATTGTGTTTGTGTCGTTCCCGTTTATTCGCGTAATTAACCCTCGAATGGTTTCCTATGAAACTCAACACAAGCACGCCCAACGTTCTTCGGCGTGGTCCTAAATTATTCCAACAAATGCAAAAGTTAGTCAGATACATTTTTTGTCTACCTTTCAGCGATGCTTCCGTGCCGCCATGTTGTTCCGTTTATTCATAACATAACAACCGTATGTAACTGTTACCCGCCAATATAGGTAATCGTAGGTATGCAATTCTCACTGCTGATCCTGTGCTGGTTTGGCAATTTTATAGAATGGACCATAAACATCGTCCTTGGCATGAGCAACAAAAAAAAAACGTTGCTTTCTGATAAATAAATTTTATCACAAGTCGATTTTTTTTTGCTTTCGACGAATACCTACCTCTTTTGAGCGGATGTGCAGATTTTATTTGAATTCACTTGGAATGAAGCCAATTTGATGATGGCAAGGTCATGAAGGAAGGTATGCAATTTTTTTAGCACCGATTTGTGAAGAATATTTCAATATTTCCATATAATAGCTAGTCAGTGAATTAGTGGGAAGGAGTTTTATTGAAACATCAAGATTGTAGCTTTCCATACATGAAAAATGTCATTTAGACACAATTGAATTTGAGGAGTTTGTCAGGCATATTTATTAAGCCAGTAATATTAATGGGCCTAGAAATCATGAAAACTCCATAGCCGTCAGTATTTTAGAATAAATATTGAATTAATCTACTAAGATGGACTTCTATTTACCTGATTGGTTAAAGGGTGTCCGAAGAGGATCGAGATGATTGATAAGGGAATGCATTTAGCCATTTAAGAATGGGCTATATTTTTTACTTGTAGGCGGATTCAGTTCATTATCTGATCACAGTAGCAAATATTTTGAAAATTTAAAACTCAAAATCACTCAGTACTTGCTCTGGACTGGTAGATATAAAAGGAGTAAATAAAAATTCATCTCTAAATAAAATGGTTTGATTTGAGAAAAAGTTAAAGAAATTCCTTAAACATTTTTTTTATTTGTTATAAAAAAATAAAATAATAAAATAATAATATAATAAAAAAAAAACTCTGAATAAAAAAATTTAATTGCTAAGTTAAAAACAACAGAATCTACTCTTAGATGACACAAAGGATTCATCCTCAAAGGTTTAAACTCAAAATGCCCTTTAATTCAAATTTGCTAAAAAGTTCAAATCCCATTATTTTAAAGTTATATAAGTTCATTATAAAAACCTTACAAAAGACAACCCATTAGGGTTCTCCTTTGCGGAACTCATTCAAACTATAACAAATAAGTCAACTATTATTTGCAGCATTTTAATTTAACGAATCAACACTTTGCGATAAGAACTTTCCGTTTTAGTTATCAAGTGATGGTAATTTCCTGGAATTACGACATCGTCGTAGTAGACGAGAACAAGAAAAGTCATCGAAAGAACTTTTTCAATTCACACAGTGCGAAGCAAACAAACTGCAATTAAACCGCTTAAACATTTCTCTTTACTTTGGTTCGGTTTAATTTTATTTGCTTATACGGACAACGGATTTTTAATTTACCTTAATGGGAAAACTACTTATTTATTTGATAGAATTCAACTTAATTGACTGAATTTTTAGCTTTCTTATGAAGTTCGAAATGACATTAGATTTGTTTTGTTTGTCTAAGTGGTTGTTAATTTTTGCCACCAGGGTTCTATAGTTTCTCTTAATAGAGATTCTCTTCAAATTTAAAAGAATTACAAACTAATAGGAAACCTTTTGTAGGATTACATTTAAAAGAAGATTTAAAGAAGTAAGTTTCGTTATACAGGGTGAGTCATGAGCAATGCGACAAAATGCTAGGGCGTGTAGGTTGCGTTGAGACAAGAAAAAAATCGTATGGGAGGGGGGGGTCTATTCCCCTCTGTTTAGCCGGGAGGGGCAATTTTCGAAAAAACTGACTTAAAATGGGAAACAAATTATTTAAAATCAACGGCTTCATTCACAATGCTGTGCGATACGTTTTTGAAAAGTCAATAACTTTTTCTTTCATTCTGTGTTTAAATAAATCTATTCTAAGAAATTGTTTTTGAAATATTAATTTTCAAAGTCAAAATTTTGAAAAAAAAAATTGAAAAAAAAGTTTCAAATTCATTTTTTTCAAAATTTTACGTAATTAACTAATATTTTTATTTTCAAAATTCAATGCTCTTATTAATTTTTAGTGAAAAACAGAAAACCGGATGCCGAAATGTATCTTAGTTTTTGAGAAATTAAAAAAAAATTAAAACTAAAACTAGCAAGTAAAGTAAAAAGTTAATTCTTTTTTTTTATTTTTTGATTCAAATCGGATGGTATGTAATAAAAAATAAAAAAGGGATAATCCCCTAATTAATAATTGGCCTGAGCAGGTCAAATTTGGGAAAACCAGAAAAAAAGTGTTTTTCTTGATAGAATTCAACTTAATTGACTGAATTTTTAGCTTTCTTATGAAGTTCGAAATGACATTAGATTTGTTTTGTTTGTCTAAGTGGTTGTTAATTTTTGCCACCAGGGTTCTATAGTTTCTCTTAATAGAGATTCTCTTCAAATTTAAAAGAATTACAAACTAATAGGAAACCTTTTGTAGGATTACATTTAAAAGAAGATTTAAAGAAGTAAGTTTCGTTATACAGGGTGAGTCATGAGCAATGCGACAAAATGCTAGGGCGTGTAGGTTGCGTTGAGACAAGAAAAAAATCGTATGGGAGGGGGGGGTCTATTCCCCTCTGTTTAGCCGGGAGGGGCAATTTTCGAAAAAACTGACTTAAAATGGGAAACAAATTATTTAAAATCAACGGCTTCATTCACAATGCTGTGCGATACGTTTTTGAAAAGTCAATAACTTTTTCTTTCATTCTGTGTTTAAATAAATCTATTCTAAGAAATTGTTTTTGAAATATTAATTTTCAAAGTCAAAATTTTGAAAAAAAAAATTGAAAAAAAAGTTTCAAATTCATTTTTTTCAAAATTTTACGTAATTAACTAATATTTTTATTTTCAAAATTCAATGCTCTTATTAATTTTTAGTGAAAAACAGAAAACCGGATGCCGAAATGTATCTTAGTTTTTGAGAAATTAAAAAAAAATTAAAACTAAAACTAGCAAGTAAAGTAAAAAGTTAATTCTTTTTTTTTATTTTTTGATTCAAATCGGATGGTATGTAATAAAAAATAAAAAAGGGATAATCCCCTAATTAATAATTGGCCTGAGCAGGTCAAATTTGGGAAAACCAGAAAAAAAGTGTTTTTCTTGGAAAAAAATACTTCTAGTTTTTCTTAATTTATCAAAAATTAAGATATATTTTGGCATCCGGTTTTCTGTTTTTGACTAAAAATTAATAAGAGCATTAAATTTTGAAAATAAAAATAATAGTTAATTACGTAAAATTTTGAAAAAAATTTATTTGAAATTTTTTTTTCAATTTTTTTTTTCAAAATTTTGACTTTGAAAATTAATATTTCAAAAACTATTTCTTTGAATAGATTTATTTAAACACAGAATGAAATAAAAAGTCATTGGCTTTTCAAAAACGTATCGCACAGTGAATGAAGCCGTTGATTTTAAATAATTTTTTTCCCATTTTAAGTCAGTTTTTTTCGAAAATTGCCCCTCCCGGCTAAACGGAGGGGAACAGACCCCCCCCTCCCATACGATTTTTTTCTTGTCTCAACGCAACCTACACGCCCTAGCATTTTCTCGCATTGCTCATGACTCACCCTGTATAAGAAAGCCGTGGAAATAGTTTTAAACATACAATTTTAGAAAAATAAAATATGTTCAAATTTATAAAATAAAAAGGAAAACTCTTGCTCTTGGGTAACAAACTGTGGGATTACGAAAAATTCTATGGAGCAAAATATTATAGTCAACCAATATTTAAAGAATTAACGTGACACCACTTAACATTATTTCAACTTAAGAACAGTTGTCTAACTTTTACTCAAGAATAAACACTTTTTTAACTTCCTGTTATTTATTCCACTGAAAGGGGTTGTTGATGAATTTATGCAATGTTTTTGTGTAGTTACATTCCTCAAAAGCGATTTCAAGAGAGTGAGCTGTCATTCTCTCAGAGATTTTAATGTGTTGCATTAAAAATATAATGCGAAGGTTTGCTGTTTTTAAAGTAAGACAACTTCATTAAGAAAATGTATGTTTTATGCCGTTTATAATACGGAAAAACGTATTTTTAACCAAGTTTCACATTAGATTGCTTTTAGTTTCAAGTTAAATCGACTATAATTTTGCGCCAATATATTTAATTACGTATGTATGTAAAGAGGCAAAAGATATCGAAAAATTGCTTAAATGAGAGATCAAATTGTATGGTAGCTATCTTAAAACCGTTGTTTAGCCAAAAACTTAAAATGCCATCTTATGTCAATTTAAATAAAATCGGGTAAGCCGTCATTAATTTATGGCAAAATATGTAAAAAACCGTTAACACCAATTCTCCGTTATGTGAATTTTTGGCCAAAAACCTGAGATGCAATTATTTTAACAACAGTTCAATTATAACGTTCACAAAGTTTCATCAGAATCGTTAGAGCTGTGTTTGAGTAAATTTGGAAAAACTAAAACCGTTATATGGAAGGTACCCGTTACAGCCGGGCTAAAACAAAAATTCGAAAACCTCCTCTAGGGAATCACCAAAAAGTGCTAGACAAAATTTTGAAGAAAATACGTCAAACCGTTTAGGCTGTATTTCAGTGAACAGACAACCGCACATACGCACACTTGCACATACGCACAAAGCACTACGCATGTGTCAGTCCCGTACACAGTAATTGTTCATGGGGGCGGGTTCGCGTATTTTTCATGGTTATATAAAGTTCATTAAAATCGAGATACAGCTAGGATATCTTAAAAGTTATGAATAATTGCCTTTTGAAAAAAAAACCGACGACTGGGTAGCACAAACTTGCTCTTGTGTCAAGTTACATTAGAGCTTCATAAAACATTCCACGAAATTATTTGAAATAATTTGTTAAATTCTTCAATTATTTTATTACACAATAATAAAAAAAAATAAATAAACACTAAAAATAATTTTGGAAAATAAATGCTAACAACCCAGAGTTTCCTCAAAAAATCGTGGTAAGCCTTGATACCTATATTAAGTATCAAGGTTAGTTTTGATGCCAAATTAAGTTTTGATACCGATATTACAATATTGTTTATAATTTTTTTTTTACCGAAATCGTATGTCCGTCTGAAAAAAAAACAACTTCGGATCTTAGGTATATTTTGATACTAGTCCGTGCAAACTAAATTAAAAATACCTTAAACATGGACACAATTGCAACAGAAGCTTTTTAAATAGATTTTTTTTCAAAACTCAGATATTAGAATTCATTTTTGAAGAACATATCCAAAATCAGATAAAGTCGACTATGTGGGAACACTTGCGTTTGAAAATGGCGTATAAAATGTTATGTGCTTGTGATATAGGTTGTAATTTTAATTTTAAAAAAAATTGAGGTTAGTATCAGCATTTAAATCTATTCAAGACCTATCCATGAAAACTTGTTTCAGCCTTATCAGAGATCACCCAATTTAATACAACCATTTGAACCATTACCTATAGCAAGAGTGAACAAAAAAATAATGGAAACCGATTAAAACCCACCGCTCTCCAAAATCGGGTGATGTCCGATTGAGATAAAGTAATACTTAATAAATATGGGTCTTTAATTAGATAAACACACTGGAAATTACTTTATTTTGTTGACCCTGGTGCATCAACTTTTCCACTTTGACCAAATACGTCAAGTTAGCCTTCTGTTTGTAAGAAATAACGTTAATAAGGAACACCATGAATGAATCACAAAACCATATGCGTCATAAGAATATTATCTTGTTATAACCCACACATACCGTTCGATCCGCCATTTTAAAGTGCATTTTTGGAGGTTGTTCCTAATATGGTTAAATTTTGTCTGGTTTTTGATAATTGTTCAGGAGAGAATGCTGGATACAAATCAATTTAAAAAGCTTATGTTACAACTTTGCCCCATTTTCATTCACTCATTGCCTGGATAAGTGTTAAAAAAGACGTTAGTTTGTTGCTGTTGTCGAAATATGATTGAAATTTGGAAAGCATATACAATGTAGTTCAATGCATGACCTGTCATTGAAAGTTTTCATTTTGTTGGGGAAAAGGGAGGCGAAATTTGATATTAGATTTTTGATTCTCAGTAATCTTACCATCCCAATGAGGGTGTTAAAATCTCCAACTTTTTCCTCCCCCTCCACCTGCGCACGGGCCTGTCATGTGTCGCATGGAATTGATCCTGAATTGAATGCTGTAACTTTCTTACCAATTATTTTATATGAAATTATTTTCTTACCAATTATTTTATATGAAATTATTATTTATTTTAATAAATTTAATATGAAATACCTATACATAATATAAAAGGAATTAAAGTTTGGCTTTCTATAACTACTCCATAGGAAATTTTCTCCAAAAAGTGTTTTGAAAAAAAATCCAAAAAATGTTTGGGTAATAATTTTGGCAAAAACAATCAAAATTTAGAGACAAAAAATGTGCCATAATTCATGGAAATTACGCCAAATTTTTGAAAAACAACCAAAAAGAAAAATAAAAATTTCACCGAAATATGATATTCTTTTTTGGGTAGTAATATTTAATTAGTAAATTCAATGAAATTTGCCATAAGATGACAAAATATTAAATACAGAATTTTTACGAACGGAATTTGGGTCATTCAGAATTTTGACATTGAGAATTTTAGAACCAGTGTTTTGACTCATATTGAAATCTGACTTCAACCCGTTGGATTTTTTTTAAGAAAAGTGATACATTGAAAAACTACAAGTATCACACGAATCGTGCTTCAAAAACAAAACCTATAGTAACTTTTGTTTGTGTGGATAATCGACTTATGTCAGCCAGAATTTTGACATGAATGATTGAAGACATTAATTTATAATTAAAAAGGTTAAGAATTCTATATATCTACATAAAATTCACAACTTTTGTATTTCGTAATCTCACCAATATGTTTGTGTATAATAATAAAAAAAGAGCAAATAAATTGTTCTGAACAGTTCCTATATATTTAAACTTTTCTATGCAAAAACATTAAATACATTTTGAAGTAGTTTCTTTTCTAAAAAGGAACAAATGCACTTATATTTTTGGTGCTTATATTTTTAAGTAATATCAGTTTGCATTTTTGAATTACTAACGTATTAATATCGAAGCAGGCTCATACCAGCGTGTACTGATATCTCATTGGGATATCCAAATCAGTATTTATAATACCTACATATATAATACTATTAGCCCATAGGTGCTGTTTTACTTAAATGAATCATTTATTGAGAATAAAAGTACATAGATACGTTCTTATTTAAAATATTGAAATTCAAGGAATTACTATAATTTTTAATCGGCTTTCGATATATGTATGATATCTATTTATGTTTTTATATGAAAAAAATAATGTTGGAAAAGTATGCTGTAAATAATTTAAATCTGACGAATTAATAAATTGAAAGAGATCAACAGAAATCTATGACAAAAAGGGACGAATAAATGATTGAAATTCGATAACAAATCAGGTTGTTCGAGCACTAATTTGCATTGATGTCGTGGGCATAATTTTTAAAACATTTCCGAATGTCCAGTGATGCGTGTACTTAATAATATCCTGCTGTATAAAAAAAAACTCACAATAACTACACTCAGAGAAAAGTCGTGTAACATTAAATCTATTAAAGAGACAAAAGAAAATAGTTTACCGTATTGGTAATGAATTGGATGCACAAATGTTTTACAAAATGAAAAAGATTAGTGGGCAGGTACAATAACCATATTTTAAGACATTGGTAAATGTCCCTCCTGACTAAATATTGATCAAATCCACTAACCTTATCATTTATGTATGTAAGTCTGTAACTTTATCATTATGGTAACTCTGTCTTAAAATAAAGTTCAATTTGATGACGTGACTGTTTTTACGTATTTTTCGATTAAATTTTGTACAAAACTGATTTTTTCATTCTATGTACCTCAACCTACCATTTTTAGAGCACAGATGATGACAGAGTTCTTACGGTGCAGGTAAATAACTCCATGGGCAAGTGCTCCACATGGGAATTTATTCCACTTTTAGTGGGAATCTGCTCCACTTTTCAATGTGGATTAATTTTCCACTGAAGATGAAATTTATCGCACTTTTAAGTGAGAAAGTATTTCACTTTCTAAAGTCGAGTTGTTTCCCACTGACTGTGAGAAAAACTTTAACTTTCACTGAACAGTACCTGGGTACTGAAGAGTGGAGCAGATTCCCACTAAAAGTGGAATAAATTCTCATGTGGAACACTTGCCCCTGGATTTATTTCCCTGCACCGTTCTTACACTACTTCATCAATCGTATGCTTACCTATCCGATGGTTGATATTGTCAATTGACATCAAAAGATTCTTCATACTCCTCAGAGCTTTAAAAGAATGAAATCAATTGCGAATGCATTCACGTGAACTCAATTTGATATAAATGAATTTAAATCACTGAATTCAAAATGACTTCAGAATTAATTTATTTCATTCCATATTCATTTTGAATTCATTGATTTAAATCAATGAGTTAAAAATGATTTTAGAATAAAGCACGTTCAAATCCCATTAATTTTGAATTTAGTGACTTAAATCAGTGAATTATCACTGCATTTAAAATTGATTCAGAATTAAGAGCGTTTAAATCCCATTCAATAAAATCAAAATGAATGGGATTTAAATCACTAAATGCGAATTAATTCAGTGATTTAAAAAAATTAATTCAAAATGAATGGGATTTGAACACGCTGCATTCTGAATTCATTTTTGAAGTCAGTGATTTAGATGACGAATTTCAAATTGAATGGGATTTTAACATTCTTAATTCTGAAATCTTTTGGAATTCTGTGAATTAAATCACTGAATTCAAAATGAATAGGGAATTCATCTCGTTGCAATATTCATTCAAATGAATGCAATCACCAAATGATTCAACTCTTTTCCAGCTCTAACTCCTAGGGTATTTTAACGGTTTGCAATTGAAAATCCCTGTTTTATTTAAATATCGTAAAATGCAGAGAACTTACTCAATATGTGAATTACTACTTCTCCATTAGGGTGAAGATATTGCACTTTTCTTTTGGTTACCTAAGTAAATTGCGGATTTTTGTGACAATTAATTTAATTTTCGTGTGCAGGTATTTCCCACTTTATCAGGTAAGAGATAACATATCATTACCTAGTACATTTACTAATATGTTTTCTTTCTAAATGAACGACCCAATCGATTGTAACTCAAAATGTTTGTTTAAAAAGATCTAGATGATTTGATAAAACTTCAATAACAACATTTTCCAGAATTGCTTCGTTTTAATTTTAATTAGTTTTTTTTAATTTTTTTTTGTTTTTGTAAATTCAATATGTATTTGGAAAACACCTTGATTATTTTTTTTTTTTTTTTTTTTTCATAAAATGCAAACTATTAAGCACTTATAATTAGTGTAGCTTAGATTCGTAAGTAAAAACATTTTCATAAAATTTTTTAAGTTAACATTATTTGAAAAGTCATCTTACGATTTTGAAATAAATTTGTTGGTTATTTTATATTTAGGCAAACAAAATTTTCTCCATACTTTGATTTTGGCTGGAGTTTTTTAAAGACATATTTTTAGCATATTAACAAAAAATTATTAAATTTATTTTTATTAAAATTAATTTAATTTTTGTGGCAACTTGCTGCAAGAACAGTTCGTGCGACCCAGTCTTGCACTTTATTTCATTTATTCATGCGTCCATGATAATAATGCATTAAACATTAGAGAAGTAAGCTTGTTAAAAATGTTCTGCTACTTGAGCCGATGATTGACACCTTTCCAAGGTTAAAACAGGGTTTTAGTGGATGTACTTGTACTAATATCTAAACTCATAATGGTCTTTAAACATAAGAAAATTAACGATTTAAATTAATTTTGCACATTTTTTTTCTGCGTGTATATGTTTACTGCTGCACACATAGATACCCATTCAAAGGAGACCCGCATTTACAAACCATTGCTTATAATACTGCCCTGTTGTTTTAACTGTTTTGTGGAACAACTGAATTTACCGATCAGAATTGCTAAATAAATTTGAATTGCGAAACGAGTAACGACACTAACAAAAACAAAAAAAAAATACAACAAACAACCGTCCTGTTGTCGGGCCAATGACTATGATGACGGCGGAACTATAAGCACGAAAACGACACACATAAAAAACTAAAGGACATTCTCTCTGAGGCAAAGCAGATTGCAGCAGGACCTATCGATGAGCGCTCGGACGGGTATGACGATGAAGATGGGAGACGTCATGCATGCATACTCACGTAACAGGTGATCAATTGTAATAAAACTCCCATAGGAAAGTAGTGGTAGATGCTGGGGTGTGGAGCAGTCGGGCAGAAATATTTTTCTTCTCGTAATAAAGGTAAGCCGTTTGATTCACAGAACTTGTTTGAAAAAAAAATGTGCTGCTTATCAGAATTAAATCGGAATTCACCTTTGGGACACAAAAAAACTTCACAAATAGAATTCGTCAGCGCATATTAATCAAAAGAAAATCAAATCTTAATCGTTAGGATTGCTTCTAGCAATGTTATGAAAATAAGAGTTATGTATTCCCAATGAAGAAAATCAGCACTGCGTTCGGAAAATAACTGATCTTCAAAAAGTATCAACTTGTCTGTGTGAAGTGCATCTCATGTAAGCCTGAATTTCTCAAAAGTTAAAGTTTTTCTTTTAAAATAAGTTAATCTAAATAAGTTAATCTTTTGAGATCAATTTCTGAGCTAGTTTTTAAATACTCTTACGAATTTTCACCTTTCGTATTTGGCTTTGAATTGTGCTTTCTTCCGATCTTGTGGAACTAGCAATTATTAAATTATTTTTACACAATAAAGTCAAACAAAATTTACACAAAACAGAAAATATGAAAAAAAACCCTGGGTATTTAATTAATGACATTTGTTATTTTATAAAAAAGGTGCTTTAAATGTAACTAAAAATCAATTGATTTTAATTTAAAGTTTTTTTACTTATATTACTTCAAAAAATTCAGCTGCCAGCAGCTTAAAAATATTTAATATACATACTTTTTCTGGCAGTATTGTCTTTTTAGCACATTAATGTAAATTTGTCGTATCTTTTATGTTGACGGATATTTCGCTTATACCCTGAGTTCATACACAGAGAAATCATGTGTAAGTTTCAAATACTGCTCGTAGGATGTCGTTACTATCTACTTGTTTTTTTTACTCCTGTAGCAATTATTCTTGAGTTAAAAGGCAAGACAAATAAAGAACAACAAATACAAAATATGCAAGGAATTTTGTTGTATTTTTCGTTACAGGGGATTAGGGCAATAATAATTACTCGATATGCTCATTTAGCAACATGCGATATCTACTTTGGTGAGTTTGAAACCATCTTGATTCCTCTATGTGTATGAACTCAATGCTAGAACGCACATATTTGTACGATACTTAATAACTTATGTTCGACATAAATAGTCCTTTTTCCTTTGCATAAACTGTCACTTAAGGATTTATGTCGAACATAAATGCTTTAATATCGTTTCAGCAAATGGGTCTTAATAAGCTTTCAAGCAATTTTTTTCCGAAACTATGAGCATTTTATTCCAGTTTTTGTAGTTTTGATTTCATCTTGAAATGTGCTTTCAAAACCGTGCCAACGTGTAGATTTGCTTGAACCAATAATTATTGTTTTTGTTTTCATTTAGCCTTCTCTTTTTGTCGGATCGAAGGGTATTTTCAACATATGAATATATGTAGATGTGGCGCATGCAGGTAACTTTTATTTCGTTTGAGTCTCTCAGGCGAATCCTTCTTTATCACACTCTTGCTGGCAATACAATAACAAATTGGATGCCTCTCATTCAGCTTTGCATTACCGTTAGCCGGAGTATTTTACAGTAAAGCACTCAAGTGGATTTGTGCATCTGTTGCGCAAGGACGATATTTTTTGTTTCTATTTATGATTCCAACATGGAGCATAATAATGGACCTAAGCGGTTTAAATTTATATATATATATATATATATATATATATATATATCTATTTATTTGATACACTGTGGATAAACGTAAAGATACATATTATTGTACATTGTGAGGGCTCGGATGTGAGTTAATGAAGATTACGTCAATTACGATAACTCTTTCGAGTAGATAATGAAATTCGATTGTTCGACTACCTTCTTTATGTAAGTACGTACATAAGTACCTAAATAGTTCTGATGAATATCAACCTATATTGATATAGAAAACTCTCATTAAAATGAATTTGCAAAATTAGTCAAGGCTAACGACTATTATTATTTAAAAGTTTATTTTTGTGTATCTAATTACATATACGCTATAGGCTTTATAGCTTGCGCTCCAAAATTCTATTTAGCTATTTCTTGGCAGCCCAGCTGACCATCAAACTGATTTAATGAAATATAGCCGAAAATTATACAAAAAAAAAATACACTACTGGATCGCACGTACTTGCTCTTGTAGCAATTGCCACGAAAATTATTTTTTATAAACACGAACAAAATTATATGAATTGTTTTTAAAAGTGCTAAAAGTAATGCTTATGAAGATTTAAGCCAATATCAAATTTTGTTGCCTGAATATAAGATTAAGAAAAAAATTATTCAAATATCGTTAAAGCGGGTTTTAAATAAATCGATGTTTATAGATAATAATTTTTATAAAATAGTTTTGAACGAATTTGAAATACACCAATTTTAAGTGCCAAATAGATTGCATTTTTGTGCACAAATAATACATTTAGTGAAACCGTTTTTCAAATATTGAATTTACAAAAAATTAAATTACAAAGTTTGTTAAAATTAAAACAAAGCACTTTTCAAAATGTTTGTATGGAAATTTTATCAAGTCTTCTAGATCTTTGGTTATTTCAAAACAATATGATTACTCGTTATTTTTATTTATTTGTCCATATTAAATTTTGATGAGCTGGCTGTAGACTTAAATAAAATAATACAACCTACATATATTATATTTACAATGTTAATCATCAAGTAAAACATTGCAAAACTAACAAAATCCGACAAATAAAGCGAAATAAACAAAAAATCAAATAAATTATGTAACCTGTCGTAGCTAAAAACTTTCCAACTTTCAATAATTAAATAAGCTCGGAAAACTTGGTTTGGGATATTTTAATCATATAAAATACCATAATATGGAATTCCTTTCAATTGGTCACTCTTATCCTTAAGATGTCTTTACCTTTATCTATTTCCAGCTGAACTAACTTCCTTTTCAAAAAAAGAGAAAACAAAATTAATTCAAACAAAACCCGGAATAAAAATGAAAACTCACAAAACTCACATTCCCACATTTCATCAACCAATCATCCGAAATGTTTTGATAAACTTTAAACGGAACTCTTCAATTTCAATTAGAAACTTTTCAAATATATAGAAACGTGCCACTCAATCACCTGAGGTTATTCAGTTAATTTGCACACCTAAATAAATTTTAACTATACTACAGCAGTCGTCCTTTTCCAAAGCCTGCCCCTATGTTATCGTTTGTCCTTCCTATTTGGCCACTCTGCTCCCAGAAAACCGATAACCGAAAACCAACTGTGGTCTTTCAAAGAATACTTTTTTGTTCGGCTCATTGAAAATTATTGGCAAAAGAGCTCGACTTGCAGCATCCCCGGGGTTAGGTTATTAATTGTGTAACATCGAAATGAGGTTTAAAATTCAAAAGAAACGACACGAGGGAAGGGATGAATTGAGAGGATAAGGCGACAGAAACCCTTGATGCAAATAAATTAACTGATAACATCAGTCCTAAAGTAAATCCATGTCAGACAGAAAAGCATATAAATGATTTTTCGAAATTAAAACTCTTTGGCTTTGACGCAATTCACGAAAATATAAAAGAAATAAAAGTAGAAACATACAAAAACTCCTGCTTTAGCTAGCGTCATCTTTGCTTTGTGGAACTCAGAAAGTGGCGCCTAAGGCCGGAAACTTTCAATTAGTTTTGTGAAAATGGCAGAAATGTGTTTCCGACTCTTACTCCTTGTAGCAATGTTTGCTTTTTTGGTCGTTTCAGGTGCGGAAGACTACTTTACATATACCTATACGGAAGAGTCGAAAAGAAACAAAAATGTTATTCATTTTTCATTTAATTTTATATGATGAAATACCGTTGTAGTTGATTTAGTGAAAAAGTTGTTCTTTTCAATTTTAGTTGCTTGCAATGTGTATAGGTACACTTTTTATTGTTAATTGCTCGAAGCTCAGGTGCTTCGTGTTGCAGTATCTTTGGGTAAATTACACACAAATGGCTCAATGAAAAATTGTCTTTGAAATTAGAACCCAAATAAAATTAAATTTCAGCTTGTCGTTATTTGGGGTGCAATTAAGTTTGGGTTAAGGTTAATATTGTGGAACCAAACAAAACACCCAGTAGCAATTTATTTGTAAATCAGTCAGCACATAAATGGTTAAGGCTGATGCCTTTTATTTGGCATACTTTTAGGAGAGATAAATCATCAAAATTTTAATGAGAACAGCGAGATGCTTTTTAATAGTCCGGGAGGCGACCGCAGGTTTACCTATCTCATTGCGTCCCTTGAAAACTTTAACTCTAACCGTTAGGTTTAGTCTTAACATTTAAAAAACTGATAGTCCTACAAACCTTTTAAGGTAAGTTTGGTCAAAAATTACCATTTCCGGTGTTTTTTTGAGATGATTTGTCGAGTTTCACGATAGAAATGACGCGCAACCATTTTTATTATTAAAAAACAGTTTCTAAATGAACTGTACTTAATAAAAAGATAAGTTATTCTCCACAAAAAAGTTAAACTATTCTTCAACTTGTGTGGAAAATGCCTTCAACTAAAAAAAATGAATCTATTTCTCACAACAGTGTACATTATTTCCCGTAAAGTTAACTTCCTGCACCCATGAGATACAATTCTTGGTAAATAAAATTGTCTTGTCATATTACATCCACACTAAGACAGAAAATTATTTTCATTTGTCGAATTTTTGGTATATGGATGTTTTTTTATTGAACTTTTAACATTGTAATAAGAACGTAGCATACTTTTAGGAGTTTATTAAATGAAAATAATCAATTTGTGTTAGGATTCATAAACTTTATATGCTCATAACTTTTTTCATATACATTTTAGCTGCAAATAAGTGGTATATAGTGTTGTGCAGTCCAATGCCATTCTGAAAAAGAGACCGGAAGTGGCCATTTTCTGATTAAACGTACCTGAAAGAGCTTGTGCAGTTTCACATACATATGTACGTTCTATCGAAACCTATCGTTTAGCTCCCATCTTATCGAAGGACGCGATGAGATATGTGGTCTTAGTCGCCTTCCCTACTAATAAGGGCTTAACTATAAAATTCTACACATTTTAGGAAAAATTGTTGTATATTTTGTATAGTGTGGAGATTTTATTTAAGCTGTTACTAGATTTTATGATTAGTAAACTAAGGTAGTGTGCCATTTGCTTGAAAAATGCTGTTAAATATGATCCCATAACTAAATGTTGACACTAAACTGAGGTGATTACAGACTTCAAAAATTAACCTGCTGAAGAGCTCGTTAAAATTTAAGCAAGTGATTAATTTTTGACATTTGTTTTACTGCGTTCAATTGTACATCTTTTTATTATCGACCGCGTTCATTATTGCATTTTTTTAAATCGATTGTATATCCAAAGCGATCTGGATAGCTCCGTGTTGTTGTGAAAAACTGTTAATCCATTTATATAAATACTGAGACACACTTGAATGAAATTCGTAGCAATTTTGTATTAAAGGAACGACAAAAATTAACAATTGCTTACAAAAATAACTATTGTTAACAATAGTCAACTATTGTTATTAACGAACTGAAGGTATCTGAATATTTCTGGATAGGCTCTTTAACACAAGGAAACTTAATGGGAAATTTATATTTTAAAAATTCCTTTTTAATTCAATTAATACAGCATAAATTTCATTCACCCCAATAAAATGAAATCAAATTTAACTGAAATCAAATTTAACAACAATTTTAACGCAATTGGCACACGGCCTTAATAATTAACTTTTGTATATTTAAGGACTAATTTAAAACTTGTGGATCAGAAATTAAATTGTTTTTTTTTTTTTTAAACATGTCATGTCAATGATTAATAATATTTCTGTAATCAAAAGCATTATATTTTCTTTAGTTCTATGTTTAAAAAATTAGAAAACAATTTTTTGGTAAAGATAAAAATTAAAAACAGTTTTGAAAGTAAACGGACTTGTATAAAAAAAGGCCAGTTGCATAATAGGCCGGACTAAGATATTTTGCCACCCTAGGCAGATCGTAAATTGCCGCCCCTCCCTTTTTTGTAACACACCGACTCCACTTGATATCTGTATCGCATAGCTAAATCTCTGATATCTATCCCAGAGCATTTCTTTTTTCTTTGCTGGGCAATTCATGTCTTGACATTTCATTGATGAAAGAGAAGTTGACGTGTCAACATTACGGATAAACGACAAATTTCTTTCGATATTTTTTTTTGCTTTCCTTAGAAATAATAGTTTTTACTTTGTTAGTTAATAATTTAGATAGATAAATTAATGTTTTAGTTACTACACGCTCATATAGTATATTTTATTTTCAAAGAAATGATGTTTATGTAATTTTAATTTTTTTTCAGCTAGGTGTGTACAATGTACAGGTTCCTACTTAATGAAATTATTATTAAATGCATTTCCATAAGTATATATTTCTATGTCAATCAACTTTTTTACTTGAAATGTACAAAACAAAAAAAAAAAAAATACAACCGAAACGCAAGAGAACGAAGAGCAACGACCAGCATGAGAGACAAAAAATAATGAAATAAAATTGTCATCTACCTAGAAAAAGGAAAAAAAAAACTCATCTGTCAAATTTATATCAGACATCTTCGTCAAGACGAAATCTTAGAGAGAGATATCTGATATCTCAACATAACGAGAAACAACGCGGCTCCATTGAATATTTCATTGCAGGATACACATTCTGAGAGAAATTATAGCTCGTGGAGTCGACCTGTAACTCACCTTATTTTGTTTGCGTTTAGGTAACGTGTTAGATTCCAAGTAAGTTATGAATGATTAATAAAATAACAAGAAACATCATTTATTCGTTCCGTTTTTTTTTTTTTTCTTCCACCGTTTCTACAATTTATTGATGTGTACTTTTGTGATATAAACAACAATTATGTCACGAATGGTTACAAATATCATATTTTCATGTTCTTCTAAATGTTTTGCTTTTTTTCGAATATGTACAATCATTATCCAAATTTACCAAATCAATAAGAGCATCGAATTTTTCAAAGATTTTTTCATATTTGCGGCATTTTTCCAGTAAATTAGACAGAAAAGTGATGTCTTCCGAGCAATATCACTTCTCCTTTTCTTGTTTTACTGTAGCATATTTTCCTTCGATTGAAATCAAGATTATTTGGTTTGTTTTTGTTTGATTGCAATCATCAAAATTAATTGCTTCCGATGCATTTTCTACAGCCAAAGTAGCATTTTATCTAGTGTAAGCTTTGAAAATTTGAGGCCCCCAAAATCATCCACCCTAAGCAGCTGCCTACATTGCCTATATGGATAGTCCAAGGCGGGGCTGTCGGCAGAGACAAAATTACGGTTCCATAATGAAACAGAATACAAAATACCCATCCAATTTATTGATTGAATATTGTTTGATAGTCTTTTGGGAGTATTAACAAAAAAGTGTGAGGCTTGTGTTAACCGCCATATTGAAAAATACGTTTCCTCAAATATTTCAAATAACGGTCAGAAAATTTATTTTAAACTTATCGATAGAAAAAATAATTTTATTTTATTTATGCTTATAATGTTTGCTCGTAGGTTTATCACTTTAGAAGTTATAGCGTATAAAAGTTTTATTTTTATTCAAATTTTAAAAATTTAAAAAAAAAAGAAAAACATTTCGTTAAAATTAAAAAAAAAAAATAAAAAATAAATAAATAATATAAAATAAAAAAAAGAACATGCCATAACTCTTTAAATAAAGATGAAAAACAAAAAATTGTATTATCTATTGAAAAGTTTTGAATAATTTTTTTTTGTACAAAAAAATTGTCGACACTTATTTCTTTTGTTAAAACAAGCAAAAGAATGTTTTTCTATGAAGTCAATAATTTCCAGAATCTAACTAATTTGGTCTAACATACAAAACATTTAACCATTTCCTAAAAAAATTCCCAAACCATTCAGGCTTCATGCATGTTCATCAGTAAGTCCTTCCGTTCACATTATTAATCCCATACATACATCTTTTGTGTAAATAATTCAAATCTAATATTGAAAGAAAGCTTTCCTTTTTGGATCAATGAATTTCTTCTCTTGTATGATTCCTTTTTCATCTTCTCCGATTAAATCGTAAGTAATCTCTAAACAGTCTATCATGTCAAATAATTTATAAGCATTGTTGTTATTCGACATGAATGAACATCTCATTTCCGTTTCCGAATGAAAAGATAAATTACGGAAATACGTAACTAAGTTCTTCGCTTCAATTTTCATTGATATTGAATATATATATATATATTTTTTTTTTCAATTTTTAGATGAGATGATCTTGACTGGAATCACGATATATTATATAATACAATCTTTACCAACTTCACATTCTAAGAAGTTCACGGGAATGATTTTAACAAAATTTCAGGCTAGCCGAAGTGGCCTTTTGCCTTTTGTAAACACATTCTGTGTCACGAAAATATGATTTATCTAGAGATTTAATTAATTTCAGTTAGAATTTCTCAGCAAACGTTTTCGAATGCTTAAGTTTAAAATATCTTAAATAATAAAAAAAATAATAATAATAATGAGAAGAGGTTTTAAAAGTGAAAATTGTAACGTTCAGTACAAAATTATACTTGGTTTTAACTTTCTTTTTATTTTATAATATTCACATTTACATATTTACACAATATCACATTCTTCCATATGGTCTAATTAGACCAAACCGAACGGTTCACTTTTCACGTTTGCAAGGCGCAATAGGATCGAACGTTGAAAAATGGCTTAATTTCGCTAATGCTTATTGCTAAAGTGATAAAAGGTCATATTTACAAATATGGCCTAATTTCGTACCGCGCCCTTATGTCACGGCACCAACATTATGTCGATTACTTAAGTTTCTTTACTCAAAATCAAGCCGCCCAATGCGGCGATTCAAAATTCCTTCTTGATTTAAAAAAAATTATTTTCTGTATGAGCACTTATCTATTTTTTTTTTTTTAAATATTTTTTTTTTAAATTGTTAGTACCTATATGCAACAAAAATTAAAAGGAACGGCTGGGTTGCATTAACTTGCTCTTTTGGCTATTAACATTCGTGTTGACATTTAACAAATATTTTATGAAAAATTTTACGAGGCGGCCAAGCGACAGGACCATTTCGTGAGTTAACACGTTCTTCAAACTTGGTTTTCAATAAATTGATTGTGACATTCGCTGTGTGGCTTGTGATGCCGTCCTGTTGGAACCACATGTCCTCCAAGTCCATATCATCCAATTGGGGCCAAAAATATTCGGCTATCATTAAACGGTAGCGATCCCCATTCACAGTAACGTGCCGGTCTTGATCGTCACGGAAGAAGTATGGCCCAATGACGCCACCGGCCCATAAACCACACCAAACCGTAATTTTTTCGGGATGCAATGATGACTCATGGAGCACGTGTGGATTGCTGCCTGACCAATACCGCATATTTTGTTTATTGACGAAGCCATTCAGCCAGAAATGAGCCTCATCGCTGAAGATGAATTTTCGTTGGAAATCTGAATCATTTTCAAGTTGTTGCTCAGCCCAATTCACGAACATACGACGCTTTTGGTGGTCAAGCGGCTTCAGTTCTTGCGTCAATTTAATCTTGTAAGGATGTAGGCCAAGATCTTTTCGCAAAATTCGCCACAACGACGTCACAGAGATTCCCAACGCTTGAGAACGACGTGTGAGAGACACATTTGGGCTTTCTGCAACTGAAGCCCCAGCGGCAGCTATATTCTCGACACAACGGGCACTTCTTTGTCTCACTGGCACGGAAGCATTTTGTACTGTGCCTGTGGATTAAAATTTAAAATTTTTCCACTAGACGCTCAATTGTTGATCTGGTAGGACGATTATGACGACTATAAATTGGACGTAGCGCTCTTAACGTTGAGGAAACTGTCTCCGAAATTCGGTAGTAAATTTTAATTATTTCGACTCGTTGTTGGCTCGTATATCTTTCCGTCATGAAATGGTATATCTTTCCATCATGAAATGGCAAATTTCCATCAAAGAAATATACGGTTGCTGTCCCTGTCGCTCTACTTTTGTAGCGTCCCTGTTGAAAAACCCGTTATATATTCCGAGAAAAATAGAATTCTCAGTTATTCGAATAAAAACCTTTTCAAAAAATACTTTTTTTTTTAATACTTTTGCAGTATTATTCTGGTTTAGCAGTACTTTTATAATACTAGGTAAAATCCGAGTTTCACAAAAGATAATCGTAGTAAAAAAAGTGCTTCGTATGGTACCGCGGTTAATAAGCTTTCTACGAAAAAAAAGTAAAAGTTAATCATCTGTTTTAAAGTAGAATTAATGTTATGTTAATAATTCCAGTGCCAATAGTTGTTGATAAGTTTACGATAAATTGCCGAAGTTTTCTGTTTCTAGTTAGACAAAACTTCATTAATAAAATATAATTATGCTTCATGCCCGTTTATAATACGAAAAACATATTTTTACCCAAGTTTCACATTAAATTGTTTTTAGTTTCTAGTTAAACAGACTATAATATTCCGACAATAATTTTAAAAGAAATAACGGAAATCACAAAGAACAAGAAGTTAATATATATATAAATTGTTTAATTAGTTTAATATTATTATTGTAAAATTTAAATTGTATGATCTCATTACACTTATCTCAATTTCGTTACTTAAATTTAAAACTTTTGAAATAATTTTGTAAAGCCTTCACAAACTATGAGATTTAATCTTACTGTGAAACTATTCTTTTATTAAATAAAATTAAAATTGAATTGAAATTGAAATTGAATATATAGGCAACCCACAACCGCTCCTCTCCCAAAAATTAAATCCTCGCTATGGGGCTGCTATCAGAAGTTTTACAACAATATGGCTCTATTTTTGATTAATAATATCCCAATTCCATTCGAAGGTATTTGTTTGCAGTCTAAATATTTCATTGAATACAATTATTAACAAAAGACAATCCGGATATATTGCTTAGTATATTTTTCAGCACATCACATCTACAATAAGAAATTTTATATTATTATTTTTCATATTTCAGTAAAATATTTATTGAAAATTTTATGAAAGGATGACTCTTTGTTAAAAAGTATTTTTATTATAATTTTTATTGAATTCGATATTTGGAATACAAAGGCCAAAAAAAGCTTTTCATGAATATTGGAGTTCTAAATTGCATCAGAGAAAAAATAAAGACTTTCCTCTCGATGAGAAAGAATATAAAAAAAAAAACAGTGAAAACCTTGCCTCAGGTTGTTTATTATTAAAAAAAAGACATGCAAAATCGAACAATAATATGCGATGTCCTTGTTACCTGCAAATTTAAGTAAGAGTGTTTTATGCAAACAAAAAAGAGTCTTAAATCTGAACGTATACTTACCTACATAATCCCTAAGGGACAAAGTAAAGATAGCGCGGGTGAGTTATGAAATAATGCAAAATAAACCTTAGACGCACCCTTTTAAAAAAATCTAAATTGAAATTCTTTCTTTTCTTGTTATCTTTTTGTGGTAGGGAAAGGGAGTTTCTTAAAAAAATCAGAACATCAACCACCCCATTATTTACCCCCTGATTTTAAGTTGGAATTTTCAACACACGAATATATACGATTTAATTTATTTTTCCTGTCATCACAATTATTATATTGAAATTTCAATTGTGTTTTATGTATAGGTGTGTACTGTATAGGTAGGTATATGATACAATAATTGAGTTTAACTTTTTTTTTGTATCCCATTCTAAAAAAATGTCAGGAGTTCCATTGTGGTATGGGATGGAGTTTGCAATTGGTTATATTGCATGAAGTTAAAAAAAAAATAAATAAGTAAATTGAAAAACAACATTTTCGCAAATTTAGTTTCTCAATCAGTCTGTTCATTTTAATGGAAATGTATGCCTTAAGGCAATTTATAGTTTAAACAACTGAACCATGTATACAATTTTTGATTTGATAAGTTACATTTTACGTATAGGTAGTAATACTTTAAAGGTAAATGATTCCGAAAAGAATTGAAACATTTTATTCAATTCTTTTCGGAATCATTTTGGGGATTTCTGATGAAAACAGTATTTGAACAGTACCCTTTTAACTGGTTCACCAGCAAATTTGTTTCTCCGATATTATTTTCCGTGAAAATTTATTCACGGTTGTTGTTAATTGCTGTGGTCTCTACTTTTAGATTTAGGAGATCCTTTTTTTATATTTTTAAATCGTACAGTTATATTTAACTTTACTTCTTTAAAGTAAAATAAAAAGTAAAATGTGAGTTGCAACTTGCAAGCTGTGCAGTAAGTAGTTTGAAGTCACAAACAAACTCTTCTAGAAAAAGTAATAAGATTGATTATTGTTGTCTAGTTTCTTAAAGTTAGAAACTAGTTCCCTTTACAGTTTTTGAAAGGCCATTCCAATGTTTGTTCCCAAGTAGAGAGGAGTGGATTAATAATGAATTTTTACAACCTACAACCAAATCCATCTTTACAGACGGCTCAAAAATGGATATAAGTATTGGGACTGGCTTCTTCTTCTTAGAAGCTCTGAATATAGAAGGCTCGATCAGGCTACCCAATAACAGCAGTGTATTTTAAGCAGAGGTTCTAGCAGTAACGAAAGCTGCCAGAGTGGCATCAATGATGGCACTACCCCGAGAGGACATTACCATTCTCATCGATAGCCAGGCAGCGATAAGAGCAATTTCTGCTGTTGAAATAAAGTCCAAGCTTGTGAAAAGCTGTCGCAAAGAGCTTAAAGTTCTTGCCACACAGCATAATATAACACTCTGCTGGGTCCCCATTCAGGCGGGTATCATGGGAAATGAAAAAGCCGATGAATTGGCAAGAAAAGGCTCAGTAGCTTAGAACTCTCAGAAAAGAGCGTAAAACCTCCGTTAAGACCTCAAACTTGAGATAATGTGTGAAATCCTGTCAAAAGCCAACCCAGATGGGCAAACCTAAACACTTGTGAGTGAGCTAGAAAACTGTGGCCGCAGTGCGATAAGAATAGAACGAATGCAATCATTCAAAAAGACAGAAAGTCAGTATCGACGTTGGTAGGTGTTTTAACTGGCAATAACATGCTAAGATATCACGCCAAAAAACTACGTCTAACTGAAAACGATCTGTGTAGAGGTTGCAGTGTAAGCTGTACCCTGGTTAGAAGTATTCTTCACAAATTGCTTCCGGTTTGACTACGTCCCCAAGTCGTGGAGACAAGTTAAAGTTATTTTCATTCCGAAGGTGGGGAGACGGGGACACGAAGCCCCAAAAGACTTTAGGCCCATCAGCCTCACTTCCTTCGTCATGAAAACACTGGAAAGAATAATTGACATATACATTAGAGGGATTTTAGATAGAAATCCTCTTTCCAAATCACAGCACGCCTACCTTAAGGGAAGGTCCACGGAATCGGCTCTTCACGAGGTGGTGCGCACCATTGAAAAAACAATTCAATATAAAGAATATACCCTTGCAACCTTCCTTGACGTCGAGGGAGCTTTCAATAACGTTCTTGCTAATTCGATTCAGGGATCTCTTGTTAAGTTCGGCGTCGATGCTTACATTACAAAATGGATTTTATCCATGTTAAGATCAAGAATCATTCAAGCAACGTTGGGTAATGACCACATTATTAAACTCGTAGATAGGGGTACACCTCAGGGAGGAGTTCTATCCCCATTACTATGGTTGCTTGTCATGGACACAGTCCTTTGTGAACTGGACAACTGTGGTGTAAAGGCGGTGGCGTATGCCGATGACCTGGTGGTTATGACATCAGGGGCGTTTCCTACAGTGATAAGTGATATCATGGAAACTGCCCTGAAAAGAGTTGACATCTGGGCTACTAGCTGTGGACTAGGTGTCAATCCAAATAAAACCGAATTGATGCTCTTCACCACTAGGACTAAAATTCCTCCCTTCACCCTACCCCAGTTGAACGGTCACACTCTTTCTCTATCAACAAAAGCTAAATACCTAGGAGTTATTCTGGACCCTAAGCTTAGCTGGAAAATCAATATCGAAGAACGTGTGAAGAAAGCAAGTATAGCCTTCTATGCATGTAGTAAAACTTTCGGGAAAAAATGGGGTCTGAAGCCTAAAATGATATTTTGGACTTACACAGCTGTAGTTCGTCCAATTCTAACATACGGATCGATCGTATGGTGGCCAGCCCTAAGTAAAAAATATAATATAGACAAACTGAAAAAGATTCAAAGAACAGCCAGCATAGGTTCCACAGGTACAATTAGATCTTGCCCAACCGATGCCTTAAGCGTTATTCTTAATCTTTTGCCTCTAGACCTTCACATCAAATACATGGTATCCTGCAGTGCAACCAGGCTTAAAGAAGCAAGCTGTTGGGCAGAAAGACCCTATGGTCATGGACAAATTTCAAAACTGTTGCCGATAGATCTTCGCTCAGTCCATATTGACTACCAATACCCTTGTCTTGACTTTGATAAAAGTTTCAATGTGCTTTTTCCTACCAGAGACGAATGGAAAAACGATACAGTGACAAATGAATATGACACCACAATTTTCACTGACGGCTCAAAGATGGTTGACGGAGTTGGGGCGGGTGTTTACTCCGACAAACTTAAAATTAGTCAATCGTTCCGCCTGCCCGACGCTGCCAGCATATTTCAAGCTGAAGTGCTTGCTATTAAGGAAGCCTGTAGGATACTCAAACAAAAAACAATATCTAACCATAATATTCACAATGTAGCTATTTGTATAGATAGCCAAGCTGCAATTAAGGCAATTAACAGCTGCCTGGTGTCTTCAAAGATAGTTCATCAATGCAGAGCAGAGCTCTCAGGTTTCAGTGATAGTATAAAAATTTATCTCGTATGGGTCCCAGGCCATAGCGACATCCGAGGCAATGAGCGAGCAGATGATCTTGCTAGGCAAGGATCAGCCCTTCTCGTCTCTCAGGCGGAATCAGTAGATCTTCCACTGGGCTTCGTGAAGGGCAGAATATATGACCATTTCCTTTCAGAATCAACAAAGAGGTGGCAAGGTTTGGCAACCTGTAAAATAACTAGAAAGATATGGCCAACCTATGACAAAAACAGATCGAATGATTTAATAAAACGAAACAGAATAGACACGGCCAGGGTCGTTGCAATCGTCACTGGCCATTGGCCAATAGGCGAACACGCAGCTAAACTGCGCATACCTTTTAACAGCTACTGCCGTAGTTGTAGAAATCCGCTGGAGAAGGAAACTATTGAGCATTTCCTCTGCCACTGTCCGGCCCTGGCTAGATCTCGCCTCCAGGCATTTGGTAGCCTGTTTCTCGACAACCTAAACGTGCTGTCGAACAAAAGGATAAATGATTTTACCGCTTTTCTCAACAGCACCATTTGGCTCTAACAAACCAAGCAATATCTCTATTTCAACTTTCACCTTGGAAGTTTCTGGAACTTTCGTTTAGGACTGGCTATTCGGACTAGCACTTACTCTATCTTTGGCAATAGCATCAGAGTACTGATTAATACCTGGTAGGTATAAACTGTCTTTGAACGGGCTTAGCCTCATATAGATCTAGTGTAAAGTTATTGGGCAGGCTCTCAGTCCAAATGGAACCACCCAGCACACAGTGTGAGCTAGGTTCTTCCCTTCTGACTGCGAGCACAGACCACAAACTGGTCCCCTTAGCTTTTCAAAGCACTCACTCACTTTCCATTTCAACTTTCACCTTTTAAGTTTCTGGAACTTACCTTTAGGAATAGCTTTTCGGACTAGCACTTACTCTATCTTGCGGCGAAAGCATCAAAACACGGATTCACACCTGGCAGGTGTACCGCCTTTGAACGGGCCTAGCCTCATATAGATATGGTGTAAAGTTAATTGGTCGTCTCTCAGTCCAAATGGAACCACCCAGCACACAGTGTGAGCCAGGTTCTTCCCTTGTGACTGCGGGCACAGACCAAAAACTAGTCCCCTCAGCTTAACAGTCACTACCACTATATCACATAAAATTAGGTCAAACGAGTTATGGTATCAAAACGGCGCTTTTCCGCGCTAATTGGGTTTCTTCGGAACAGTTGTTCTGCGAAACTGCCATCTTACCTACCTACCTAGAGGTTGCAGTGACGAGAAAGAACATGATGATATAACCCACTACCTCTGTCACTGCCCCAGTCTCTGCCATCTAAGAAATTAAACTCTGGAGAAATACTTCTTCGAAAGCATTAAAGAACTATCAGAGTGTCCAGTAACAAATCTATATAGATTCGAAAAAGGAAACGGATGGCTGGACACCCCAGGATGATACTAAGGAACTATATATGGACTACGAGTATGGTAAGATGAGGAATTGGTAAACCCTCAAATGGGCCTACATTGACCTAAGTGAGTTGAGGCTGAGCTATTGACTCTCCAACAGCAACCCGCAAACCTAACTAAAGTTAGAAAATACGTTTTTCAAATCAAGAATAATTTCAAATGAAAAAATTAAGCATATTTGCTAAAAAAATAAGCCTCAGAGCCTCAGCCAAAGAAATCATGTCTAAAAGGCTTAATTATGCCTCAGTTGGCATCACTGGCTTGGCGATACTCAGACGGGTACATACATATAACATTTTTTTTCTGTTCAGCATGCCTCCCAGCTTATGAAAGAGTGCTAAACGTCGCCCATGAGGTATGCAATAAAAATAAAAATAATGGATAGTCCATTGTACCAAAACAGTTCTGTCCTATCTTTCTACTCCAACTAACTAGTGTCGTGCAAAACTCTTAAAAAGTCATCTTGTGTTAAATGCCATTGCCAGAAACTTGAAACGTTGTTGTTTTCTATAGCATACGAGTCCGACTCCTACACACTTACGCTTGATTCCTTTGGAACTGAAAAATAAAATACACCAGGGATTCCAAAAAAATTAAAATGACAGATGGTCAGTACTTGCCGTATATCAAGAAATCTGTGGCCAGACATATCTAAGAAAAAAAAAACGAAATATTTACTGAAACTAAGCAGGCCCCAAGTGTCTCTTCTAATTGGAATTCCTACGGATCACAACTCAATGGGCACTCACATGAGCAGAATGCGCATAGGACCATCTGACTTATGTAGGGTGTTGTTAGAATGAAGAAGCAGAATAGGACTCAGCTCACTTCCAGGAAAATAACTCTTAGGGAATTTTTCTTTGAAGATATTGATGACGTTAACAACTTAAAAACATACTCCAGAACTCAGGTTGGTTCAAGGAAGCACGACACAATTAAAACAATCCATTCACCTTTTTATCTAATCTTTTTCTTTCCTCCTTTCTTTCTTTATATCTTTTTCATTCTTGTAGTGTATTCTTTTTAGTCTATCTGGGCAGCGCAATGGATCTACGAGATCCGAGTGAGATGATGCGGGTTTTACCGTATCATCACCCCTACTAACCTACACACTTACGAACCTCGTCATAGGGACAAATTATGTGTTTTTAGTGATGAAGATTATCTTGAAACCATCATTATTTGTACAGACAAGAAATTACACAACCCAAAAGAAAACAATTTTTGAATTGAAATCTTAATTTACCAATAGGAAAACCCCATTAATCTTTGATTACAGACAACAAAATATTCCCATGATGGAAACATTCTTGTCCCATCCAACATCGTATTAGTTTTAAGATGGGCAAATTAATAACATCCTTATAGTTATAATTCCACAATCTTAAGTTATATCCTTATAGCCTAATTTAATTATGGCAGTAGCACAAGCCATCACAGGAGTCCCGCAAGAGCTAATTGCTGTGAATAAAGTCAATGGGTGAATCGAGTTTGCTAATTCGATTACTTTGATTAAATTATAAATTCCGGTCTTGTCCTAGTCCGATGGTCCAAAAGGTAATCCTACGCAAGATGTTGCCAGTGTAATCAATTTGTGTAAGATCATATTGTCCAGACCCATGTAAGCATATAACATCATATATGCGCCATCATGGAAGATTCATTAACTGTTTATCTACTTGAAATGAAAAGCTGGTTGGACACAGAACATTTCATAATAATAATTGACACAAATTAGAAGCGTTGAATTGATTACATTTCATATATACTTAGGTATAGTTTTGTGACTTAAGATTGTTGAATCCATTTTTGAAGAATAAGGACACATTTGAACCTAAATGACTATTCTAATTGCAATTTAAATTGAATCTTGAAACAAATAATTATGAAGCTAAGGATACTATGATAGTAAACAAGAGAAGAATTTAGATAATTGAATATGCCTTGTTTATATTACTGTCCTCGTTTCAGTAAAACAATATTTTAACATTATTTAATTACAATTTAATAAGAAATTAAATTGAAAGCAGTTTAATTATAAGTTATTATTACATTAAAATTTGATTGATGTATTTGTATACGTTTAATACTGTTTATGTAAAAAATATCAGAAAGATTCTTAACAAATGATTCATGCTAATATAACTTTTGTTATTATAACTTCTTTTACTTATGTCATAAAACCTTTCTTATTCTTCTTCGTCTTTTTCGGTGATGTTGTGATCTCGAATTTGATTACAACTTTTCCACTTCACCACTTCCCCAACTGATCTGCTTGTAGGGTTCGCCGGGTTAACGCAGATCAGTGCTACCATATTCTTGTGAACGAGTAATCATACAATTTGCTCGTTTCTATCATACCAGAGAGAAAATTATCATACGCAACCAATATTCTTGTTTTGAAGGTGAGGCGGCACCTAGCGGCACTTAACTACATCAACAAAACTACACTACACTGCGCGACAACATAAAATATTCTTTGAATGCAATCGTATGATGTAAACAGCACTGGCGGCAGTGGAAGCGACAAAGTTGATAATCTGAATAATCTGACAACTTTACCGCGTATAGTGCCGCTTAAGTGCAGTTTCACTGCTGCTAGAAAAGTTTGAATCGGCACGGCACTGCGCGTCATTTCATGACATCTAATTTGTTTTATTTTTTAGTGTTCACTTTTTGTTAATTTTTACTATTTGGTTACTTGGTAAAAAGAAAACAAAACATTATAACTAATTTTTCTGATATTTGTTGTTCAATTTTCTTTTTACTCTATGAATTCTTAATAATTTTATGTTTGACGCGTACTGCATCGTACTTAGGTTTCACAAATAAGAAGAAATACAAAATTTTTGCAAGTTTTTTTTTTATTTTATTTTTTTATGTTTATGTATTAGATACATATTATTTATAATACTATTATGTATAAGACACATATTAGATATTTAATAGGAATACAATATTTCTTAAACTATGTGTACATTAAAAAGTTTATACATTTGAGTTATTTTTAAACACACAAAATTATAAAAATAATAAGTACATTTGAATGCTTTTTAAAATAATATAGTAGAATGAACAATGTCATCATTTTGAAAATCTTTTCCCTGATCGTACATAGTAATGTTTAGCTTTCGAATTATTGAGGTACTAGGAGTAAATTGTGTGCAACAGCCACAAGATTTCATATGTTCTTTTGCGAGAAGAATATGAGTGACTGAATTATTATTTAAAGCATTTCTGAGCTTGGTTTTAATTAAGCCCACATGACTAAAAATTCGCTCACAATCAGCATTAGCATGGGGCAAGCACAGTATGTTAAGCACGAATTTGGATACATTTTGAAAAGGGTTTTCGTCGTTTTCGTTTTTGTACTCCCGAAGGATACTCCAAAACACATCTGCTTCAGTTTCTATTAATATATACGGTAAAATACGCCATTCGTCGTCTAAAACTTGGTTGCTTATTCCAATTTCTGCGCATCGAGGCAGTAGTTTTATATAAAACAGTAATGATGGATAATTGATTCTCTTTGAACAATCAATGGCGTTTTTTGGGGTAAAAATGTGCAAGCTTTGCAAGACATTGTCTGAAAAATCGTACCTTTGCCGAAGTTGACAACAAGCAACTTGTAAAATTTTGCGGCAGCGGTCTTTAAAATCAGAAATTATTTGTAGGTCTCTTCTTTTTAGTTATGATTGAGGACTTATGTGCTTACTTAAAATTGTCTGTATTTCCTCTAAGACTAATGAACCTAAATAAATCTGGCTGTCAGATAGTTGATACGAGGACAAATTCGGATCAATGTCGCTCAAGTTGCAACTGTTGATGTAACGGCTTTCCAGAAAGGAGGAAAGAAGTTGTTTATATACTGATCACATATTTTCATGAGCAGTGGTTATAATGCATTTTTCCGACTGGAAAAAAGCATTAAGCGCATTGAATTTGGGTAGAACCCAGTCTTAAAATAGAAAAAAAAGTTTTACTTGTGGATCCTGCAATTTTTGTAAGACTCTATCAGCACTTAAAAGATTTTCCTTTGTGATTTCATTAAAAAAAAGTACAAGTGCTTCCCACTGCTCCAAAATCCTGTGAACAACTTGGTGCAATGACAGCCAGCGCGTTTGTGCGGGTCTTAGTATGGAATGTGGATCTAAGTCCAGAAACTTTTGAAATTTAATAAAAATTGCTTTCCTCTTAGCACTATTTTTAAAAAAGCTATATATATCACGAGGAAGATCCTCGCATCTACGCGGCAACATTTTGGCAGCTTCACTTGCGCAAATCGCACATGAATGGCATATACACTTAGCTACATAAATTCCTTTACAACTTATTTCAAATCTTGATTTAACAAAATTATTATCACCCATCATACTATTGCAACCATCCGAACCGAACCCAACTATATTTTCCATGGGAATATTACATTTTTGTGTTGCATTCTCAACTGCTTCGTAAATTATTTTTTATTGTATTAGAATGTTAATTGTAATTGAAATAACTATCAATGATCCTAGGCATCCACATATGATGTGAGGTTTTTTTTTGTGATATACCTATACATTTTCACTATTAATGTATTTAAATTTTGATTTTTTTCACAAGAATTTAAATAAAAATATGTGAGGCATAATTTTACTGAATAAAACACATATATTCTGTTTTTCATGTAAGGCATGATTTTGTCCTGTATTTGGCAACGCTATGGAGTTTATGCAAAGAGTTGAAATAGATGTAGATGTAGAACGTCTGAGCAAAAAGTGAAGTATTTGTTTGGTACACTACAACTACTCATTTAATTTCATAGTGCTGTGAGTATGGGTGCAGTTTCAGTTTTAAAGAAGTTTGCTGAAGTGCTGAAATGCTGACATTATCGAACTGTTTTAAGTACTAGATTGATAAGTGATGACAAGTTTCAGTATTTTAACAAAATTAATACTTTTTTCGTTTCATAATAGATTTTTTATAGGAGATTGGAAATTTAAGTGCTTTTTGCCAAATACGAAAATTATCATACATTTTGCGTATGATAATGGTTTGCAATCATACATCATACCAGCCCTATGATTATCATACATGTAGCATAATTATCATACGGTTGGTAGCCCTGACGCAGATGTCGTCAAGCTTTCCGTATGTGGATTGTACCATGTATGAGCCCAACTGAATACTGGTGTACATTCGTTTTTTTTTTTCTGAGCATGCCTCTCTTTTGTCATTGTATTCCGGAACTTTGTATATGATATGGTAATGTCTTTTAGACGGGGTTCTGATCGTCTGTCCTTATAGTATACGACAGTAGTGCCCCGTGGCGTAATGGTTAGTGTGTCGGATTATCACGCCGGAGGTCTGGATTCAAGCCCAGCTTCCAGCATCGATAACATCTAATGTTTTTTTCAGAGGTACTGCCTCTTTCGAGGAAGTGAGAAATCCTCCAAGAGTATCATTGTTCGAATTCGACGTAAAATTGTAGGTCCCCTCCAATCCTGTAACTAACATCGCACACAAATGGATTGGTTAAGAGTCTGTAAGTCACTAGGCCGTGGTTCTTCGGAGCTGACAGTGCCACTAAATTTATTTTTTATTTTATAGTAAACGACATTATACCAGCTGAGTTTATCGTGCTTTATATTTTGTCCACGATGTCCGCGGAAACTTCTTCTGATCTTCTTACGTCTGATTTAGCTTTGTCAATCCTGCTGTCACGCAAAGCATTTTTATCTTAGTTGCCCTGATTTTTGGAAATTTGAACATTGGATCAAAAATATAGCATACTTCTAGAGGCGTTTATTTAATTAAAATAATCAATTTGTGTTGGGATTCAAAATTTTTAAATTGTTATAATAATTATCTTCATGTTTATTTCAGCGGCAAATTATTTGGTGTATTTCGCAGGCCAATCTCTTTCTGAAATAGCTATATTTTTCATATATTTAAATAGAAAGCTGGTTAAAAAGAGACCAGAAGTGGCCATTTTTTGAACAAAGGTTTCTGAAAATGTTTACTCACCCGACCACCAGTTTTGCAAGTTTTGGGGCTAAACCTATCGGTTAGTGATAATTTTCAAGTAAGAAAAAGAATTTATCTTCTTATTTTCATTTAAAAACACTGCATCATGGAAATGCTGATAAATTATAAGCTTAAGAAATATTTTGAAGAACGAAATAAGCTTCTCAATAATCGGCAGTAAGGCTTTCGTAGCAATAGGTAGACTGGTAATCTGATGGCTTATCTCACCGATAAGTGGAACCAATCTTTACATCGTTTTGGTGAGAGTAAGATTATTGCGCTTTTTATTTCTAAAGCATTTGATAAAGTTTGGCTTCAAGTTACTTTTTTGAAAATGCATGCTTTCTTATCGGTATTGATGAATCTCTACTTCGTTGGGTTAGAAATTATCTTTCGAACCGTTCAAAACAATACAAGTAGTATTATATGGTTTCAAGCCTGAAGTCTTGAATAAAATGCTATGGTGTGCCCCAAGGCTCCGTTTTGCCTCCGAGCTCTGACTCGCTTCTTGATTTTTATGAATGATTTTTTGTCTGAAACTTCTAATTCACTACATTGTTTCGCTGACGACAGAACCCTCAGCCTTAGCTTTTCATATTCATTTCCAGATTTACAACCCACCTCTGCGTTTAATGAAATGGAACTGCAGCGTATGAATTCAATGCTTCAAAAACTCAATGTTTTTTTCGTTAAAGTGTAACATACCCCTTATATCATTATCCATGAGTGGCAGTTGTTATAGACAGGAAACCTAAATTCTCGGTATGTGTGCTACTTAATGAACACATATTTGCCTTCGCCAAAAACGCTGCGAAATGCTTAGGTTTCTTATGACGAATGCAAACATTTTTTTTTTCTCCCAATGATCTGACTGTTGTCTATAAGGCGTATATTCGTCCAAAACTAGAGAACAATTCTCATGTCTAAGCAGGAGCGCCTATAACTTATTTAAATCTCATTAATAAAATCCAGAAAACAGCCTTTCAAATTATAGGAGATGCGACTATAACGGAAACATTTGTGTCACTTGAACACCGCCGTAACGTTTCTGCCTCTCCTTAATTTATCTTTTATTTTTTTATAAAGAGTGCTCCGCCAAAATAGCCAGTTGCATTCATCCTCTAAAAAAATTCTACGGCAATATTCGTTCTGCAACGAATGGCCATCAATTCACCCTTAAGCCCAACTTCGGGCGTACTGTTAAGTACAAGAATTCTTTTTTTAGCCGCACTACACGAATGTGGAAAACTTTACCCGGCTCTGTTTTTCCCCTCCATTTCAATCTTCAAAAATTTAAAACCAATGTGCATCGGCATCTCCTTTCAAACCCTAACGCTCGTGCTGTGTTGATCATATAAAGGGTGTTCATAATTCCTTGAGTGCGCGCAAAATAAGAAACAAAAACACAGGTCGTATTTTCTCGAGAAATATTTTATTGGTTTGTAGCGCCTTGTATGGCATGTAGGTATACTGGTTTTTTTTAACAGGCTAATATATAACATTTACAGAGCCTAGCTGCGAAAACTATTGGCTCTCTCTAAACTTTTTTTTTACACATATCGGTAGATACTTACCTTATTTAATTCTCAATTAAAATTTAATTTAAAAGGAACAAGATAAAGGAACATTTGCAAAAACTTAATAAATGGCGGTCATGAAATAGCTATAACTCCTGCCAAAAATAGTGTTTGTGTACACAGGTCATTGTCGTCTAATTCGACCACTTCTCAATGAAAATTCATTTTGATTAAATTAAATATCTGTTTTATGCCGCATTTACACGTCTTTCAAATATAATTATATTTACAAAGGTGTGTAAACGTCAAAGAATCAGGTAATCATAATCCTCAAAAAATATATCTAAAATTATAACAAAACTTCGGGTTACATAAAATATTACCCATTCATAGCATAACGAACAAAATAACTAAAAGACAAGGATAATAATATTATAAAACTCTTTATAAGATAAAAAGTTACATAAAAGAGGCAACCGCACTTGAAACAGCTTCTAACCACAATAATTCCATCATATAGCCCATCATCACTTTGCATATTTCTAACAAAACTTAATCCAAATTTTGAACAATTGCCCCTCATTATTGGCGCAGCTTATATAACTCAAAAAGTGAACTTCTCCAAAAGCCACAATCTTTACCGGTAGATCTCTTCCTTAAGTTGATACAGATAATTATCCAAACCACTTTGATATACATGAAATGAAAGAGGGCAGGTAGTGACGGCATTATGCCGTACCACCAGTTAATATACCAACCGCACTGACGACATTGAGATTATCACCTTTTGAATATACAAAGATGACAAGGACGACGACCATCATCTCAGGAAACAACTTAAAAGGACGATTTAATTTAAATTGAAAACCAAAAATCTATCCAAGACCACAAAAGCCGTACACCATTAGCTTGGTATCTCCTGCAAGATATTTAATCCTATTCCTTGTCGTGTCCTCAAGAAGCATTATATTCAACAACTAAAAGGCCTCTTCATGTCTCACCCACATACCATCCCGCCATCGTTCAAAGTCCACACCCTACTCTTGATTTCATTGAAAATTATTATAAATCGAAATGGCTGTTGCTCCTTTAGCCAAGAAATACAATGCCAACGACAAAGATGCTAACGATGAGAAGGACAATAGGGCTGCAATTATAGAAAATGTCCTATATTCAAGTACCTTCAGGGATAATCCCTTCCCCAACCACTCGAGAAAAGAACAGTTTTGCCCACTCGAAAACACAATGCACGTTTCTGAAGCAAGACACAATTGCTTTTCCTCTATGAATAGACAACGACAACGACAGACGAAAACAACGATGACATGTCATCCCACTCAACTAGCTATCCACATAATTAGATGATACCGCTGGAAACAAATTTTGTTGGTCGTGTTAAAAATTGGAGACTGCCGTCCTTGCGGCACACAACACCTGATGGAAGAGAGAGTGGCTGAAAAGGCTCAAAGCACTTTTGTTTGGTTAAAGATCAGGAAAGAGCCACTTGTTGATATAGTCCCAGTTGCTTCTCTATTAATAATGATCTGTACCTACTATAACCAGGCTTCAAGCTATAGCAGAGCTATAATTTATGAACATGCAAATATACTAAATAGGTAAATGTCACACTTTATATGTGGGTTGGGTCTTGGGTTGGGTGGCAATAGGATGTTGATTCTACTTATAGAATGTTGTTGGGAAAAGTTAATGAGAATTTCTTTAACCAAAATTGAATCGAAAACTTTTATAGGGTGCTGGAATTATAGCTATTTCATGGTTGACAAAACCAATTGCTAGACTCTTTTAGTGGTGCAGATGGGTCTGTTTAAATCTCACTTTATGGGTACAGAATTTTATTTTCTATATATTTGCATAACCTACCATTTTTTTTTTTTTTGAAATTCATTTTTATTTTCCATTTAACTTATAACTAACTTAAATGCTAGACAAAAACCTTAAAAACTAGCTTACAGAATAACTTAACTAACTTACTGGCCCCATACGGGCGCTCTAAATTATTCTATAGCTATATATTAAAAATGCCATTCGGCGTAAATTCTAGTGTAAATTACTGAAAAACTTGTTTTTCAATGACACATAACCTACCATATTAAACGAGAAATGCACAATAGATAGATAGATAGATAGATAGATAGATTACTTCTTTATTTTTTCGAAAAATGATTTTATAATGTGTTTTCTTAAGAATAAGGACATGGCAATACTGCCGTCTGCCTGATATGACATTTCTTGATGAATTAATACATACATGATATAAAGAAAGTGTAAAGAATATTACATGATTTAAATAGAATGACAAATATTGATAAATTTCATTACAAGTAGCAAAAAAGAAAAATTAAAATTTTAATGTAACAATTTTGATGATATGAAACATAAAAAAGGAATCAATTTTAAGTGATTTGAAACACAAAAGAATAAAACAAATTTTTTAAGATTTTGTGAAACCTAAAATAAAATATGTTTAAAATGCAATAACTAAATAAGTGACTTTAAAACGGAAAGCTGTTACGGTAAGTAAGTGCATGGCGGCAATATTTATAAAGGCTTAGCCATCCGAATTCTCCATTTAAGATTTCATGTAGCCGTTGCAAAGATAGAAAACTTTCTTGAAAATATAACCGACGGATTTCCTGTAAAATCTAATAATAATAATAGCTAAGAAATGATTAATATCTTCTGTATCTCTTCTGTTGCACAAATTACAAAGTTGCGGCAAATCATTACGGTGTGGTATAAAGTTTAAATTTAAGACTTCAACTCTAGTTCTAAAAATTAAACTTATAACTTCGGCTGAAAATTCTCTTCGAAAATAGTTGGCATCAGACCCAAGTACATGATTTAAGTGTCGGTAGATATTTCTGGATGTAGAGGAAGTTGCGCGGTAAAGATTCTGCGTGTACATTTCTTGGTCAACTTTAGAGATTAATACCGCAAACTGGTCGTGCCATTCGTCAACATTTGACTCTAACAAATACAGAGGAAATTCGTGGGATACGGCAAGATCATTCCATTCTTTAAAAGGGGAGGCATTCGTTAGAAGAAGTTTTTTTCAAAAAGGCTTTCTGAAGACACCGATTACTCCTTTTCATTATGCTAATAATAAAGTCGGCATTTAATTTTAAATTTCGTATATATATAGGCGTTACTCCTGACTCGACATAAATAGCATAGTTTGGTGTTGAATTTGGCAAACGGAATAAGCGCTTAAAAAAAAACCTGTGTACGCTTTCAAATGCTTCCATGGGTATATACCCGAAAACTTGCACTCCATAGGACATGCAGGCATTGACTGTTGCGTTAAAAACTTGGTATTTAGACGACAAGTCTATATTTTGGTTGGAGAAAAATCTTGGCCACATCATGTTAAGTGCTAATTTAGCTGCATTACTCTTAACGATGGAATGCTTTACAAAGTTAAGATTATGAGTCAGTAAGACTCCTAAATACTGAAACTCCTGAACAATTTCAATAGGTTCATTATTAAGAAACCAATTTTCTTCCGGTAGTCTTCTACTTCGCCTTGATTCAAAAATTACTATTTTAGTTTTTTGGGTATTTACATGGAGACCCCAAGTATCACAAAATGAGCTTAGTCTGTTTATTTGGAGTTGAAGCGTAAAAGGGTTGTCCGTAAGCAAAACCAAATCGTCCGCATATAACAAGACCTTAACTACGATATTGGCAAAAAGTACTCCACCTGGAAGGAGGTCAGATATTTCGTCGATAAACAATGAAAAGAGTAAAGGGCTGAGGATACAACCCTGAGGAACTCCAGCTGTTGTTTCGAACCAATCTAAGAATTCACTTCCATCCCACACCTTAGCCTTAGAGGCCGAAATAAAATTTAAATACATCAAGAGGAGCTTTCGCGATAAACCTAGACAAGAGAGTTTGTAGATTAAAGAAATGCACAATACGCATGTAAATCTACAAAACACGAAATGCAAAATGGAGGGCATAAGCCATATAAAATATAAAGGAGTGGGTCAAAATTCTGCTTTAAAATTTTGCTTTAAAAAATCATATTTTAAAAAAGAAAATTACGCTTTGCAAAATCCTGCTTTTGAAAATTCTGCCTTTCAAAATTCTAGCCAAACAAATCTATCAGCAAATAATAAAGATAAAAAAAGGTATGAAAAGTGTTAAAAAGAGGGCATTTTTAACATTTTCTTAACGTTGAAAAATTTCGACTCCATTTGAATTTAAAACTCAACCACTGATTTTGCTGTAAGACTGTGGTTTCAGATTCTAATCCATCACTGGACTCTGAATGTGTCAAACATTTCATACTTCATTTAAACGTCATAAAATATTCTGCTATCGAAATTCTGCTTTTTTAAAAGATTTGGAAATGTTAAAAAGCGCACGGTTTATAACGTTTTCAAACTGCGAAAAAAATGTTAACTCAATTATTTCTTAAAAATATATGATTTAAAAAACAAAAAAAACATTTTTTTTATTAATTTTTTTTCAACTTTAACTCAAAATTTTTCTTATTTAAACAAATTATTGAACACAAAAATAAAGTTTTTTTCTATGCAGCATTTAACTCTGCGTCATTAAAAAATGTTCAAGTTTGTGCAATGTACCGTTCAATAAATATTTCAAGAAATATGTATTTATACAATTATTTATTTATTTGAGGTTTATTTTTAATACAATTTTAATTTTTCGTCAAGTGTTCACCAGCACAAGCTTGAAAAATAGCTCAAATCACGAAATATTAATTTATACATAAAACTTAAAACACTGTTTTATTCAGTGAATATAAGTGTTCAAAATAAAATATAAATATAAAAAACATAAGTCTAAAAAAGTTTAAGTTGTGCACAAAATTATTAATCAGTCCTATTAGGGAATCCGACGAACGAGTTGCTGAGGGAGCCTTACTCATTTTCGGTAGATTTTCTATTAGCCAATCCGCCAAGCCATACGAGGGAACAAATGTCGGTAAAGTTGTTCGTAAAATTGGTATTACTGAAAACGAAAGGCATCCGCACCACATCCGCACTCCATACAAATGTTGAAAACAAAATCCGCAGTAAAATTGGTGCGGATGAAAGTGATTGTTATGCAAAACAATAAAGAAAAAAGCAGATAATTAACATATTTGAATTTTTTAAAACAAAAATAAATTTTTTTGGATCGTTGAAACGCATACTTCTTTTCTTTTGTAGTATTTCCAATAATTAATTGACAATGGCCGTTTTCGAAAACGTCATCTGCGTTTTGTCATAAATGGCAATCTTTGTGTCGTTTTTTAGCCAAACCGTGGACATCTGTCCAGAAATATAGTCGCCATGACCTAGTTTGACATTTCCTCTATCCAATAGCAAATGAACTTTGAAAATCGGTCCAGTGATTGCTGAAACACAGACGGATTAAGATTGGTCGTTAAAACCATTAAGAAAGGATTTTTTTGCGGTAAAAAATTATTTTACTCAAAATAATTATTTTTCGCCCTATTATTTCGAGTTCCGGAAGTACAACTTTGGTGTAATTTTTTTGGCCAAACCGTGGAAATCTGGCCAGAAATATACAGCCCTACCGAAGTATTTGACCAAAAATCATCAACATAAGCATGTTTATATATAATATCTTTAATCCTTACTAATATACCACTTCAACTACTAATAACTTATTACAGTTAATAATGCTTTCAATTTTTATATACTTCCCCTTGAGAATATCAAAATATAATATTTTGTTTTTGAAGACAGATATAACAGAAAATCCACGCATTTTTTGCTTTGTAGTTGTATGTATCGCTCCGTCAAAAAAAAACAAAGAAACTCAAAGGGAATTGAATTTGTGACACTGATAATCATATTAATCTAAGCATTAAATTCAAAAGGTATAAATTCCCCTAGGATATCTTTGACATCCTCATCATCCATTAGGTAAGCCAAAAAGTAAAAGGAGTTTTTGTCTGTGTGACAGACACACGGAAAATCATTTTGATCCTTATCGTTAGCAATTTTTATATCCATGCTCACGCAACAATACACATTAAGGATTGATTCAAATAAATTTGTTTTTTGATTTGATTTTATCATTTATAAAGATGTCCTTAATTCAGTGTGGCTGATATGTCGTTTAGCGTTTTATACATTATTATAGGCATCACATTCAAATAGCTTTGTGACAATTGACATTGAATTGAAATATGGCGTGGATTTAATTGTTCCCAACACGCTATGGCTATCAGCGTAAGTATATAACAAGTAATAAGGCGGAAACCGATTAAATTATAGCTGGAAGTAATTGAGAGCGATGTGTGTGGAGTGTTATTTTCAGTTATGGATATTGAAGACACTTTGCCACTGTTCCGTGCTTTGCGTCATCGACATTGATATAGCATAATATCTAAATTATGAAGGAAGACATTTTGCTTTTACTTCCACAATATTAGTACACATTGATGTCAAAATTCATCCTGTGTCGATAATACATTGCTTATTCAAATATGTTTATGTATATCTACCAAAATTAATCTCAGGATAATGCAAATTAATATCTTGAATTATGGATATTACTATAAGCGAATTCTGTTAATGTTGGTTTCTACTTCTTAATTGGTAATAGGAAACTCAAAATAAATTGATTCAAACAAAAGAATCTATATCGTTATATTATAGATATAATTTATAGTTTTAGATTTTAGTTTGCTTATAGTGCTTTTTTTGTACTCAGAAGGAACCCCTCTACCACATATAAAAAAAATCCCACTGAGAGCACAAAATGCACCTGTTTGAGTTTTTTTTTTTGCCTCGTTTTCCTGTACTGTTATACTATTTTCTATTTTAAATAGCACAGCATTTATAAATGAATGATGTATTAGTTAGTTTATAATGGATTTAATTAATAATGGGATTTAATTCATTTATGATATTTGTCTGAATTTATGTATTTAAAATAATAATTTAATTATACGCATCTATCATACATATATCAGATATGTATGTAGTAACATATAATTATTTTGCATTTCAATGTTAGAGTTAAGATGATGGAAGAGACGATGTGCTATTTTGTCCTAGGTTGTTGCTTGTGATTTCTCTATGACAATTTCTCCATAACACTATTTATTTTGATTCCAAACCTGCAATTTTTTTATAAAAAAAATTATAAAAAAATATTAGATTGGTATCATCAGCCACCACCAAGTAGTTCAAGAGTAAAACTTTCACTATAAAAAAAAAATAAACACTAAAGAAGTGCCAAAGTATAAAGTTGTAATGTGGTCAATCCATAAGTATATATGAAGAATTTAGAAAACTTAACTACAAAGAGTGATTTCAAGTGATGTTTATTTTTTGAAAACAATCAATATAATTATCCATATATATATATATTATATATTATAAATCTATTTAATTTAGAAGAAAACTTTATGAATTTGAAAAAAGATTTTCATGAACTGAAAACATTTTATTTCATTTTGAACAGATATAGATAGATAGATAGATAGATAGATAATAAGGATTTTATTCAATTAAAATTTGAATTTAATAATAGTAACGTAATAAAATATACAAAAATCATTATGACATGGCATTAGCCGTCTGCCAGATTTTGAACAGATATACATAATTGGATTTATAGTTCTTAAAAAACTTGGATAGGTATACTAATATTATGGAGTCAGTTACAGCCATCATTGAAACTCATCATTAGCAATTTTCTTTTTCAATTTTAAGGCAAACTATTCAACAATGTTGGTGATAACTGGAACAAATGAAGGTAAATGGTTTTCAAAATTAGAGTTATAAGCGGCTTATAGTCCAAGAAAACATTGCGTTTCGCCCGTATGGTAGCTTATGGGCTCGTCAGATGACGTCCAGCAAAAAGCACCTTGTGATTACGCAATTTAAAGATTTTTCCAGTTCAGCTTACATAACTTTTTTGACATAAAGCTAATGTGAACTATACCAGCAAGATCACGGTTGCAATAATTTTCAACTGGAGGTGGTGTTTTTGTTTAAAATAAAATGTCTTCTACTTGGTTGAATAATTTTATAAAGTATAAAGAATTCGTCTCAATTTTAATTTTGTTTCTTTTTGGTAAATGGTTTAAAGATTTTCTTTATTAAAATATTATCCAGTTTGAGCTCAATTCGCTTAATATTATGATTTAAATAATTCCAATCGATTTCAATGAACATTAAATTAATACGTTTAGTCGCTAGTATTTATTTTATTTAATAATTTAGCAACCTTTTATTTCAATAACTCAGGGAAGAAATAAAACATAATATCGTAAGGTCAAACACATAGACTGCTTTATTCTTTTCGTCTTTACTTATACGCTAAGGGGAAATTATTTACAGTTGGGAATTTTGTTAAGTGAAATATTCACAAGTATTTAAAGTATGATAGTGATTCCATAAGGCTTAATTAAAGTATTTACAATATGTTAGTGTTGCCATAAGGCTTAAATTACTACACATGCAAGTACTAAAATATAGTGAATTGAACTCAAATTTTGTTATTTATTTTATAGAAAAATTCTATGATTCATTAGCTTTATTTATAAGCTTTTTTTTTTATTTAATACCAATCAACATCAAATTTGTTGGATAATTTGTCTTAAGATCAAAAATGGAAATTTTCAATGATAGCTATAACTGGTCCATCCAAATGCCATCTAAGAAACTGAAATCAAGAAAATAATTGTATAGAAACTTCTTTGGATATCTTAAAATTTTTAAAAGACATATCACCAAAAGCAACGAAAAGAGAAATAAAAAAGGCCAAAATTTATTGTCACCAAGTCTAATGTTTGCTACAGAGTGCATTTCACCAGTTCTATAACTGCACTGGTATACAAAATACTGGACCAATATTAAGAGGATATTCAGATATCTCAATGAAACAATCAAAATAGATCAAATTATTAATGTGCTTAAGTTAATATATATATTTAGTTGGTTTATTAAAAATATTCAATTTTACTTATGTTCCAATTTGGCAAAATAAAAATCATATTTACTACAGTAAAAGCAAAATTATCAATTTAAATAATATAAACGAATTTCACGGTTAAAAATTCAAAATAAAACTTTCGGAAAAAAAATTTTCTATGCAAAACGGCCTTTGTTTTTTGTATATAATTGGACAGGTATTATCTAAGTGAATCAATAAAATTGCTTGAGAGTTACTCACTAACTAACAAATAAAGAATACAAATCACTTCGTTACACCTTGGTACTGTCGATCTAAACAAATTATTAACCGATAGCAGATTTTCAATACAGCTAAGTGAATGATGTTAACATTCATTGTGGCAAGGTTAGGAGAAAATGGAGGCGGAACAAAACAGCACACTGCATACTTAAAGGCGCTTAGAAAAATATTGGAGCTCCAAATGCGTTTGAAAAACAAACAAACATAACATCTTGACCTGTGTCGTCAAACCTGATAATGCGTGGGTTCGAATCTCATGATGTGCATGTGAAAAAGTTTTTCATAATAAAATTGGATTAAAGCTCGGCACCATTAATAAGGAGACTGATGAGAGGAATTGGCACTCCTTGAAATAGCTATATCTCCAGCCAAAAATGGAAAAACGAATAATAAAATTCGTTTAAAAATTGGTGGGAGCCCCTTTAAGTTGCTGTTGTTGTTCAAAACATTCAATGAAAAATTAACAGAATGGTCAGTAATAAAAACTGAAATTCTATAGTACGAATAGTACAATATAACAACAATAATACCTTAACAGTCATTTTGTCATTTTTGGAACCAATTTTCTCGGAATCCGGACAAACAGTCAATAGTTTTGACGAACGATTTTTTTTCAAATCGTTTCTTTCAAAAACCACACACCATTCCATATAAAGTTATATTTGTAAAAAAAAAACGAAAACTTCTTTATTGTTGAATATAAAATTTGATTTTCATAAAAAAAGAAAACAATTTAAACTATTCTAAGCCCCATGTTATGCTTACAACGAGACATATGTATGTAGCATTTTTCTTTTATTCCAATTAATTAAAATATGCAATTAAAGTAATTTACAAAAAGCGGCCATAAGAAAGAACCAACAAAAATTATGAATCACCTTCTGCAAGACAGAAAAGTGAAAAATCGCATTGATAAATTATTGTGCAGAGACCTTAGAACAATCTTGGAATATGTTACCTCGGGATACAAAACTCGTCATTTTTCTTATCGCCCAGCGTCTTAAGAAAACTCTTCCAGAACAAAGATTTGTTATACGATTTTAATTAAAAGTTTAACCTACTCATTCGATTTTGTTGTCAGAATGAAATAAATAAAAGGAGGAAGCACCACCAGCATAGCGAAGAAAAATATCTATATCACATCTGTGTACACAGGTTTTCTTTTAATTTTAAGAGCCCTCAAAACCAAACAGACATTTTCTTACCTATGCGTGCCTTAGTTGTGGTGGCCCCGATGTGGAACAAAAGTAACTCCAGATTGCAGCAGGTCCTGCAGCAGTAATTAAATATCCTTCATCCAACAAACCATTCCAACTAAATTCGTGCTGACAGTGAGTGAGAAATTGAATGGGCTTCTCAATGAAACGGCAAACTTATTGCGCTACGCCTTCGCTGCTTCCGTTAGGACTATCATAATTGTCGTCGTTGGTAGGTATATACAATATCTTATCAAAAGATGGCAGTTACAAGTATAGCAGCACAGGAGACGCAGAAGAAAACTTTAAAGAAGCGACACTATAATAATAAAATAATAAGAAGAGGACATTTTACTAACCATTTCAGCTGGCGGGCAGGCAACAAGGAATCGAGGCAGTTGGAATTCCCTCTGTGAGGTTAGTGGAGATGCATCATCCTGATCCCGTGCTCGACATTGGATGAATCTTTCATGTTCATCTTAGACAAACAATTTAGCTATGTAAAAAGGATAACTGGCGAATGTGGTTGTTGGTTGACTGTTGATTTCTTTACTGCGCGATGGTTGAACCTCATCCTTGTATAATTGTTCGCCTTGGAGTCCTGGTCTCCTCTCAAAAGATATAAATATTCATTGTCTAAGTGAACGCAACTGGTTAGATAATTAACTTTCTCCTCTGTTATCCTGGAGTTTCTTCTGTTCCTTCAGTGCTTCAAGCTCTTTTTCAGTTCGGTTGGGCCACAGGTCACTTTGGTGGTCTTTATAATGATAAAATAATAATTTCGAATTATGTTTACGCATGTAATAGAAAAATAACTTGTAGATACTTTTCTTTTTTTTTAATTAATTATATTTCTGCTTTGTTATTTATTTGGATGTGTTAAGTATTTATTTGAATGGCGGATTCTGCAATTGATATGAGGTCCAGTATTAGGTGCATGTTGGGGAAGAAGGTTGAACGAGTTCTACCCGGTGGATATATGCAATTCTAGTACAGTCGGGTTCAGCGTTGGGCAAAAGTGCCCAATCGGGCCATTTGGCCCCAAGATTTGCATTTTGGTCCCATGCCCAGTGCCCCGGGCCACCATGAAATGGCTCCAAAATCATGAAATTGAAAATCTGATTTTGTATAACATCGGAAATGTTATTGTTCATTTCAGAAATCGATAACTTTAAAGGTAATCGGTATAGTTGCCTACTTTCATTATTTTATTTATCTTTGTTAATTTTGCTAAACGCCTTCATTCAAATAATCAACACATTCCATCTTTTGCAGTGGCAGATTGTATCTAAAACCATAATTTAAAAGCTACTATGAATATGCCCCGATTTCTCCCATTTGTTGTAGAAAAACTAACTTTTTTGATTCGCTTGTTCACTTATGTTTTGTTGCAATCGCAATTGAATTGATTGAAAAGTGACGAAGAGTTTGTTGTTTGTTTGTTTGTTTTTTATATACATATAACAAAATTCAGAAAACTAAAAATTTGAATTCTAGACTAGTTTTAAAGCCAATTTTTTTAATTCGAATTATTTATTTCAAGGTTTGCTCTCTCACGATTAACATATGTTTGAGTCTACCACATAGCGTGCGTGTAAAGAACGAGTGTTTTCGACTCTTTATAATATGAAAACAAAAAGCAGCAAAAGGTTTTATATGATTTTTAGAAAAAATAGTAACATTTCGCAATTTTATTCCGTCTGTAGGATTAATGAAATAATTTAAATAATTAATTTCAAAAAGCTATATAGGTACCCATTACCTCAAAAAAATTTATTAAATGAAAACAAATTAAGGTAATATTCGATTTGTTCATATATCACGAAACAATGAAGTGGCCCCAAAAAAATTGAAAGGCCCCAAAAATGGCCCCAAGATATTTTTTCCCCGAAACAACGCTGGTCGGGTTAGACTTTAACATGGAAAAGTTTTAATTCTACAATTTTTATTCACATTTTATTTGAGGGGGTCGACAATAACACTTCTACGAATTTTTTTTAAATATTTTTGCTTGGAAATATTAAAAAATACAAGAACTTTCATGACTTTTCTATTTGAGTCTCATGATTGATTTTTCTTTCATCTGAGATTTGCCTCGACACCCCTTGAACTCGAAGATCACAAGCAAAATAAAATAAATGGAATTCAAAAAACTAACTTTTTCTAAAATTGTTGATTGTTGTATTTATTAAGTTTAGCAGAACCTTAAGAACATAAAAGTTCATCAAAACCGGTGCAGCCGTTTAAAAGATACTCGCGGTATCAAAATACTACCGTTCTATATGACAGGCATCGTTGATAAGCTTATATCCGGAAAAAACTATTTAGAAAGAAGCATCGTTGGCAACAAATCACTCATATTAAATTTTATCATTTTAACATTTTGACCAATTTTGGTAGTAATTTTTTTCGAAACAAATAGAATTCAAAAAAGTAACTTCTTAGAAACACCTTTTTTCTAAAATTTTAAATTACATTTTTAATCAGGTTTAGCAGAACTTTTGGAATATAAAATTTTGTCAAAATATTCGTACCCGTTTAACAGCAGGTTCTATATGGCATCAGGTATCGTCGATATAGAACCTTATCGTTAGTAAGATCCTTCGGAAAAAAAATTTTATGTAAAAGACATCAGCATTGGCAAAAAATCTTACGCATAAAATTTTATCAAAATCGATCCTAAGATCAAAATAAAAAAAAACGGGCATATTACTTCAAGAATAGTTTTTACCAAAATTTAAGAAAAATGGCCACATCGTTTAGGCTGTAGGTGTCGATACATATGTATTAGAGATGTAAAAGAGTTAAAACATTTGGTGATTGCATTCATTTGAATGAAGACTACAACGAGTTCCCAATTCATTTGAAATTCAGTTATTTAATTCACAAAATTCAAAATGGTTTCAGAATTAAGCATGTTCAAATCCCACTCATTTTGAATTCGTGATTTTAATTGAACTGATTTCTTAAATGAATTGAGAATGCAACGTGTTCAAATCTCATTAATTTTGTGATATAAATCAGTGAATGATAAATAATTCAGTCATTTAATTCACTGAATTCAAAATTAATGGGATTTGAACATGCTTAATTCTGAAATCATTTTGAATTCATTGATTCAAATCACTAAATTCAAAGTGAATGGGCAATAAAAAAAAGTGAATTCTGAATTCATTTTGAATTCAGTTATTTTAATTCATTTTAAAATTGAATTCAGACTTCACGTGTATGCATTCGCAATTGATTTCATTCTTTTACAGCTCTGATATGTATGTACAATGTACATACAGCCAGACAGACAGAATTTTCGGACCTACTTTTTTCGTTTTCTCTATCATCATAATGTTATCGTTTGATTGTTATCTCAAAACTTTTTTCCACGAATGCATAACTAGCCTTACCTACACAGTCGAACTTCCATAGCTCAAACTTCTTTAAGTCGAATTTCTCTATTTATCGAATTTTTATTTAGAACTTTGCGTATTCAACTTCCTTCTTATATCATTCTATAACTCGAAGTTTCTGTAACTTGAAATTTCGTTCTCTCATTTTAAGAGGTTTGATTTATGGAAGTTCAACTGTAGCAAAAATTGCTTTTTTCAATGCAGTATTATTCAGGTTTAGCAGTAGATCAAGGGTTTAAAATTTGGTCAAAGTCTGTGCAGCTGTTCAAAATATAGTCGGTGTAATAAAAAACGGTTCTATGGCATACAGATTTATGGCGCTTTAAAAAAAAGTAACTTTTAAAATTTTGCGTACAAAATTTGAAAAATTTGCTTGCAAAATTTGAAAATTGCCTTTTTTTTGGAGCGTCATATATATCTCGGTAGCGACACATACAAACATGCTTCGATAATCAATACTGTAAAAAATTTTGCAAAACATCCATGTAAGCTTTTGCCATAGAACGTAAGAAAAAGGGTATATGAGAAGAAAAAAGGTGAACAATTGCTTTTAAATTTTTTTTATCGAAAATTGAAAAGTAACCCTCTTTTGGAGCGCCATATCTCGGTAACGACGTGATATACAAACATGGTTGGATAAAACATTTCTGAACGCTTTTGGTTAGAACGTAAGAAATAAAGAGCAATTGACTCGTTAACAAATAAAAAGATTTTATGTTTAATATTTTTAATATATATTTTTTTTTTAATTCTTTAAAACAAAATGTATGCAATAAAAATGATTTATACGAAAGACATCATCGCCGACAACAAATCAATTATATGAAATTTTATAGAAATTAATCGTAATATTTTCGACAAAAATAGAGTTATCGGTTTAAAAAAAATGTTTTTTTCTATTTAGTTTCGCAGTATTATTTAAAGCAAGCAGATGTTTAGATTTTCGTCAAAATTGTTGCAACGTTCAAAAGATAGTCGGTGTAAAAACAAACGATTCTTTCTGTAGCGTAAATAAGCTGATTCTTAAATAAAATTTCCCATGAAAGACATCAACTTTGAATACATATCAATCATAATTTTTTTTTTAAATTGATCGTATATTTTTCAAGAAAATTAGAATAATCGGTTTTTTACAAAAACAAAACTTTAAAAAATAATTTTTTTTCTAGCTGCTTCTGAAAAAAAATTCCGACGAATCACTGTAAACAAATCCCTTATATATGTAAAATGTTATCAAATTTTCGAAAAAAAAAGAATTATCAGTTACGCTTATATGATAGGTACCGCGTTATTTTAAGGCCTAGGATAAAAATAAAATTATCATAAGAATGCATTGTACCAAGTTTGAAGAAAATCTGCCAATCGTTAAGGCTGTATAGGTGTCAATACATGTAGACAGACAGACAGAATTGCCGGGCCTACTTTTATTTCATTGACCTCCGAACTTTTACCATCAAACACCGTTTTTTCCTACTTCCCGACTGGACTACACCGCACATTTCAATTTATAGTTCCATATTTAATGTCTTTGGAAAATCATAGGCTACATAGGTTGAATTCAAAAAGGGCTATTAGTGCTCACTGTTCAATATCTAAAGCCACCACAACAATCTGCTGCCAAATGTTCGTCTTGCACTAATAATACTACGATAGAATTGAATTTAAGATACCATAATCAAAGCAGAAGCTTCACAACGCATTAGTTAACAATCGGAAGCATGTATAGTTCTTAGGTTTTACATTAAAAAAAAACCTTTTGCAGCTTTTTGCTCAACTTCTAGACCGCAAATATGATCCGGTGCATCCTAAAGGCAATTTGTGTCATTAAATATGTATGTGCTTTTCCAAAGCCAGAACTCAGCGCAGGGAGAATATATAGCATCAGCATTGTGCTCTAAGTCCTGAATTCAAATTTGTGATTTGATATCCAGAAAGTCTTGGGCATGGGGATATTCATTGATTTGGTTTCATTTCACAAATTATTTGACGAAGGATGCAAAATTGCAAACCCATATTTGCAGGTTACTTTTTAATAAACAGTGTGACCAGAATAATAAAAAATAAAATATATACATAGTTGAAAACCAAATCGAAAACCAAATTCTATAAATAGATATATATACCTACTATTGAAAAAAAACAAAAAGAAAATATTTTATTTTAAATAAGTAAAAGACTAAGTACTATTTTATTGGACTTGTTGAATTATTATGATTCAAATTAACTTTTTATGGCCTTTCGTCCATGAAAATTTGCGTTTCGTGAGGATGCTCACCACACACTCATCAGTGTTGACATTAATATTGAGAATCTTGTCAATACGAAAATTTCCGCTTGTTCAAGTTCTAGTTTTTTTTCAAATTCATATTATATTAGTTCAATACAAATTGTGTATATATAAATTTAGTTTTCATATAAATCTCTTGTATACAATTAAATGTTTATCAAGTGGACATACGCCAATTTGCACTTATGAACAAACCAATAATTACTATTTTATTTACACTTTTTCTACATTTTGTGTGTTTATTTTTTATTTATTTTTTTTTTGCAAAAGTGTATATTAATTTGAAACTAACACAATTATTTTGGTGCAATACCTATACAAAAATTACATTTCATTTCAATTATTTTGAAACGCTGAAAAACAAAATAAAGAAGTTACCACTCTTATAAAGTCAAGTTAACAAAAATCTAATACCTTGGATGAGGCCAACTGAATGCTGAAAATGTTGCAATTGTTTGTTCCAGGAGTTTTAAGGCCTGGAAGGTCGCATGATTGTGCCTTTTGAACCGGACTAATCAACAGCTCTCTTATACATACATCTTATTATATTTTCTTGTATAAAAATACCTGCGAGTCAGCCGTGCTGAAATTTGCTAACGATGGTATTATTAATGTTATAATTCCCCACTCCATAAAAGCAAATGAAGGAAAGTTCAAAGTTAAGCTCATTGTGCACTCATAGAGTAAAATTTGAGATAAACCGCCGAACTAAAGTTTTAGGTATAAATCGCGAAAAACCGTTGCGAAAAAAGTGGCCTCAATCAAGTGACCAGCATGGTATATTCCATATCAATTCCCTTTGCTTCATATCTATACCGCAGAATAAGTGCTAATACATTTTTTGGGTTAGTGGTATGAATTGAACAGAAAAAATTTTAGTCCATCATCCAGTCTTGTAATAGATAAAGCAACGTGCAAAAAATTATCAGTGGTGGATGGTTTTTGAGTTTTACCAGAGTTAAGTTTTTATCATCACTAAATTAAAAATGTACAACTTTGTACATGGGACCAACTTTATAAGTAAATGCACCTTCATCATACAAAAAGTAAGGTCAACTTTGATGCATGTGAAATTGAATAACTGCTGGTCACACCACCTGTCATTGGAATGTTTCTCAGTGCCTTGAATCATTTGATGCACTTACACACATCCAGTGGCTTCATATGTTTATTTTTACTCTGTACTTTATTGGTTACTTTGCTTAAGGGCGCATCTCACCAAGGATACAACCTGAACCGGACAGGAGCAAGTACCTTCAAAATACAAAATTTCTAACCCTACCTGTTCTGTTTGAACTTGTTGATGTGCATTTTGAATGTTGTGTGTTCCAGAAATAAAACCATATCTGGAATGGAAATGAAGCTGCTGAATTCCTGTGTCCTCCAGGTATGAACTGAGGTTGAATGCACAATTCATTTGTGGATGGAAATTCTAAAAGTCTTGCAAATTATTTTTAAAATAACTTTTCCTGATCCAGCTATAAGAAATTGAATTAAAAATTGATATATCACTATCTAAGTATATCTTATTGTATTAAGATACATTTGATGGAGCAAGGGTAAAACGCACTATACTGTAGACAACAAATAGCTAAACCCAATTTTTCTTGCATAATGAATGTACATATATAGGTATACTTATCTGTATCTAAGAGAACAAGGAAAGATGCATGAGATTTTGTGTCATCCTTTAAGCTGATTCTTCGTCAAGGATATTTTTTTTTAGCGAATGTGAAATAACGAGGTAAGTGAAGCGAGTTAATAATTCACACGTCTAAGAAGCAAAACCAATTGTCTTCCATCACAAGGGCTTATAGTGCACTTTACCAGTGAAGCAAAAATTACATTCCATAGAAGGATCAAATTCTATGATACGTATACACTGTTTGATTTAAGTAAACATTGGACTTAAGGACAAAGACGTTTTTCAATCTGGAACTGGAAGGGATATAAAAAATCGCATCCATATAATTTAATGCATGTTATTATTTTGTGCTTTTATGTGAAAAATGTTTAACAGTCCGAACCAATGGTTTTATCTTTAACTATCCTCGTTGGGCAGGTCATTGATCGGCATTCTTTCTTTAACAGGGTTTCTGAATATTAAGGCGCTGCGAAACAATTCCCCAGGAAATAAGGCCCAACAAAAACTAAATAAGCTCCCAAAAGTATTCTTGCAATACAACAACAAAACAAAATTGCATACTTTGGGGTGTAATTTAACGTTTTGGGGTCTAATTTAGTATTTGGTGTTGCGGTTGTATTTCCGGAATCAACCAAAATCCCAAAAAAAAATTGGAAAAAATACCCAAAGATGATCCTGAAGGACAGAATCCCAATAGGTAGATAAATGGAAAAAATAACCATTGAAAAAATGTCAAAGATATCCAAAATCTCAAGGAAAAACATATTTTTACTTGCGGCTATACTTTATTATGTACTATACAGGGTGATTGGTATAAGGTGCACCAAAAAGCTTGAGCGTATAGGTGGAGTTAAGACAAGAAAAAAATCGTACGACTTAAATCAGAAAAAAAATTATTTAAAAACAACGGTGAATGATTCAAACCGTTGTTATATTTTTTTGGAGAGCCAGAAAACTACTCTTTTATTTAATTTTTAAATTAAGTTAATTAAGTGAACAGTTTTAAAAAAATTAATTTTCAAACTCAAAATTAAAAAAAAAAAAAACTAAAAAAAAAATGTTTAAAGTAATTTTTTTCAAAATTTTATGTAATTAACTATTGGTTTTATTTTCAAAATTCAATGCTCTTATTAATTTTTAGTCAAAAACAGAAAACCGGATGCCAAAATGTATCTTAGTTTTTGAGAAATAAAGAAAAAGTAGAGGTATTTTTTTCCAAGAAAAACACTTTTTTTTTTGGTTTTCCCAAATTTGACCTGCTCATGCCAATTATTAATTAGGGGATTATCCCTTGTTTATTTCTTATTACATACCATCTGATTTTAATCAAATAATAAAAAAAAAAGAATTAACTTTTTACTTTACTTACTAGTTTTACTTTTAATTTTTTGTTAATTTCTCAAAAACTAAGATACATTTTGGCATCCGGTTTTCTGTTTTTGACTAAAAATTAATAAGAGCAGTGAATTTTGAAAATAAAAATAATAGTTAATTTCATAAAATTTTGAAAAAAATTAGTTTAAACATTTTTTTTTTAGTTTTTTTTCAAAATTTTGAGTTTGAAAATTAATTTTTTCAAAACTGTTCACTTAACTTGACCCAAAACTGGCATTGCATAAGTTTTGAATCAAGAAGTAAAATCGCGTAGAGAAAATCCCAAAACAAGCAGTGCAAGTAATAAATCAAGCAATAAAATCGGATTATATCTTTGGAGCAAACATTTCCAACTCATTTATTTCAAACTTCCGTTCTGATTTGTTGAATGAACACATTACTATAACAATAGACGGAAGTGCACAGAGTAAAATAAAAAGTGCAGTCAGACAGTTGTCAAGTTTATGTACTTAATATATAAAAAGGACGCAAAACATATCCTTATCAATACTTATCGTAACTTAACAAAACAGAACAACTCGCTATTATGGGAACAGAATATGTTTTTCTTGTTCTCAGTTATATAGACGGACTTGTCCATTATTATTCTGCTGTTACTCCTGCAGTTACATTTTTTACCCCAAAACTTACCTCAAAACACGTCCTATTTTCGTATAAGTATGGTTTTATATAAAACCTGTCGAAAACAATTAGAATTTGCATGATGGACAAATTGACTAAGAGCCCACAGCAGTTTTTGGAGTGATTGATAACCCAATAAAGTTGGTATTATACGATAGCACTAATTGGCATTTTTAAAAGTCAGCGCCTTGCAGTCCAAGTTGGGGGAATTTCTGAGAAAGACTTCATCAACAGTGCATTTTATTTTTTATAGACTAATTAATATTGTTAAGCGCTTAAATTTAATTTTTGATTGCAAGACGCATCAAAAAACAACTTTCAAACCCATATTTCCTACCAGTGGACACAGCTCATTGTTTCTTAATTAATTTTTAAGGCTTGTCATTATTATTCAGTCTCTCAGAAAAAAGTGCATTGTTGCAAAAATGCATTCTCGAAAATATCCCACTTTGGACTGCAAGACGCTGTCTTTTAAAAATGGCAACTATAGTGCATTCGAATAATACCAACTATGTTGGGTTATCAATCACACCCAAATATTGCTTTGGGCTCTCGGTCTAAAAACAAATACATATACAACTTCCATATAGTGAAACATTCAGCCCATAAACAAATATATTTCCTAACTTAGCAGGAGTATAAAATATGTATAAACACAATGCTGCAATGCAGTGCCAAAAAAAAATCTCTGTGTCTCTTTTGAATCAAATTAATTAATTTTGACAAAACATACACGTTACTTGTAACACCAAGCAAATCCAAAAAATTTCAGGTTCAGTTTTTTGACAGTAAAAGTATGAAATTTCACTGAGAAATTGTGTTTATATTTCAGAGCATATGGAGATCTCAGAGATTTTATAGAAATATAAACTGGGCAAATAATAGTTTGACATTTTAAAACAAACATTGATCACATACAGCTTCGATAACTGCGTTTAGATAACTGGATGTCATATGTGTTCAATATGAAACCGAACTACAGAATAGTTAAACCAAAAGTTTAAACTACCGTTTAAAGAAAAGTTTCTCAATTTGAAACTGAACATAAGAAACTTTTTTTTAATTATTTCATATTAATTAGTTGAAAGAGTTTAAAAAAAACTATTTCATATAAAATAATTATGTGTTTGAAAAGTGATAGCATCTTAGTTCTAGTTTTTTTCAACTTTCTTTCAAATATTCAACAAACAGCCAAAAATCCTATCGATATAAGTTTTTCCTAGTGCCCACAAGATGGCCTTTTTTTATCGAAACACAATTCGAAAATATATCTCACGTCTACAGAGTTTGACATTAATGCAACAGTTTTTGCCATGACTCAGATTAGCAACCTAGGTGTTTGTACTGTGTAATCACAAATATACATATAGATATCAGTGTATCTCAAATTCACAAGTGTTCACCCGCATATTTCATCCACACAAAGAAAAAAAAAATCTGCACATATTTTCATTTCATCTATTCTTCTAAAAACAGAGATAGAGAGAATTATAATGACACGTCATTTTCTCCAAGGAGAGAATAGTGTATTTTGCTTGTGAATGAGAAATAACTAATAAATAAGAGAAAAAGAAATGTTACGTGTACGCCATAGTGTCCCTCATATTATCTTACTCTTTAGAATTAAATAAATATTATGAGAAGACATATTTTTCATATAAGTATTAGTTTTATTACTTTATAAAAAAATTGGAATTTATTTTTATTGCATGTGATATGACATATCCTTATACATTAGCTTCTGCGTCGCTGTGAGAAGAGAATTTATTGCTCTCGGGAGTTCTCATCACCACCACCCATTAGAACTCATATTATGAGAGTGTATAAAATTTACTTTGAACTTGTAAATACAGGTTCATATTTCAGCCCTTGTTCATGAGTAAATTTAGCTAACTTTGTATTGGTGAGGGCTGCTGCTAACTTGATGTTTTTTTTTTTCTTGCTATTATCCGCTCCGTTCTCAACTTCTTCCTCCGGACTGTCAAAATTCTCGGCTTTGTTTTTGCTCCATACTGTGTTAACATCGTGCGCGTAAGTTTTCTCAAATTTTTAATGGTTAATCGTTGAATATCAATTGAAAAAGTCATCACAGTCTTTCAATAAAGGACAATCGAGGTAATTACATTCGAAAAGTGCTAAATTGCATCTGTTAGGTTAGAAAATATGACTGCCTTTGTGTTTTGTCTTGCTGCGCCTTAATAGAGTATTGTGAAGTATTTTTCTTCTCGATTTGGTCCTGTGTTTTTTTTTCTGTTATGATTCGGTTGTGTGTGTGTTATGGTCATATTATTCAGATGGGCAAAGAGAATTTCTTCTTTGAAACTTTAAAATTTCAAGGTTTTTATAAAAAAAAACTGTTATTTCCATCACAAAAGTGTATTATCGCCATATTTTTTTGATATTCCATATTCTAAAAACATACCTACATACTGTTTTAAAAAATGTATTACAAGACTATTTCATTTTAAGAAATCCAATATTTTTCACCGTTTTTGACCATTTCGCCACTTCATTTCCTGACTGCCCTTTCTTCATCCTGAAAATGTATGTAGCTGGTTGTGTAAGTATTAATTTCTACAGCCATTCTAGCTGTAAAAAAGACGACCACTTGTTAGAGAAAAAACAACCAATACAAGCGCAGCAGCAGACGGTTACGACACAACACAGCATACGAGTGTAATTCCATCCTCGTGGTTTTCCTTTTCTGCTGTAATTGCGCGCTAGCTCGTTGATAGCTTTTACTTTGTTTGAAGAGGGTGGCGAGGTTGATGGGGTGGTTGACATATTTACCATTTTTGTTGTTAAACTTTTTTGTTTTTGATTTTTTCTCCTAACCGATGAAACAGAGTGCAGTTTATTTGCGTTGACACTTTCTATATCCTGCCAAACCATGTTGGATGTGTTCTATAAAATTAATTGCAAGATATTGATACCATCCCCCCCACCCACATATTGTATTGAAAATATTTCTAAAGAAGAAGACGAAGGATAATAATAAATAGACCCGTATAGGAAGGACAAAGTTCGAGATGTCATGTCATCATCGATGTCGTCCTGTTGAATGTGTCATTCAAAACTACCACAACCGCACAAATATACTCAATAAGCAATATAGCTTTCAATAAATTGGTATATCCTTGTTCTGAAACTCGTGTTTTAAATGAAATCTAATGTTATAGAAAAGGATCATTGTGAATGTGATTGTCCTTAAAATGTCGCTTCCTTTTTAAATGAAAATCTTTAACTGGTTCAAATGTAAAGGATCCGTCATCTAGTTCTCTTTTTTTTTCTCAATACATGGGAATATGACGTGTGAGTGTGTGTGGCGTATGATTCTTGATTCTGGGTCATATTTTCCGCTTTTTCCTTCGTCCTTTCGTATTTTTATATCTTGCTGTTGATGTTTTCCGTCTCTGCTACTGGACTTAATGTAAACTCACTGCATTTCAATCTCAACCTCATCATAGTCATCATAAATGAAAAAAAAAACAAACAAAAACTTGGCATTTAGCCAAAACCTTATCTATGCCATAGATTATCGGAGAGTCCTTTTTTCCAACATTCTGTTTACTTTTTTGTAGGTCGTTTTTCCATTTGATTTAAGAAAATAATTTATTTCTTTTTACATTTTTCATTTCAGTGCACTATACGAACGGTTTACTATAAAATTGGATGCTACATTGCAAGAAACGGTTTCAATACAACGTCTCTCTCTATATTCGTGTATAAACATATCAGTTTTGTATCTGAAATAGATATTGTATAGGACACCTACATATTATATATAAATGTGGTGAGGTGATTTGATTTGTTTTGTCTGTCGCCTTGCAGTTTTCATTCGCGTGATAAAAGTCCTTTCATAATACAAAGCAATCGAGTAGAAGAGCTACCACACACATACATCCAAAAAGTATCTGTTGACTGTTTGTAGATATAGAATAATTACAAAAAGTAACGTTGACTTTGATGTGCTTTCTCCACGTATTCGTCGTGTTATTTTCAATTTTATTTTTATAAATTTTGTTTTCAAGAAAAATCTATTGTGAGTACGTGTTGCGCTTTTCGTAAACTACTGAAAGAGGGTTTCTATTACTGTGTGTTGGGTTTGTTGAAGATTATTTTTGTTTATTAAAAAGTGAAATTGAAAAAGTGGCGAGAAAAAATAGTCGCCAGTTTGGAATATCATTGGAATATTTGAGTAACTGTGTTATGATAAGGTAAGTAATTACTTAAAAATAACAACTAATTTATACAGAGACCGAATACAATAAATTTGTTAAAAAAGTTTTGTGAAAAACGAAAATATTTTCAAAATACTGGGAAATTTATACATTACAAACAATTGAATATTGACACCATTCCTTATTTATCATTAGGTCAACAGTTCTTGAGAGGTCAAAGTATCTATATCTCACCAGGAAGTCCTTACTTGTGCTAACCGCTTCCAGATTTTTAGAATGAATATTTTCAGACCTGCTTTTGCTTGGTCATGCCAATTTTGTGTTTCCATCCTTCTACTCCTAAGAACGGTTTGCTTTAAAGTAGGTACTAGCGCAGTTTATCTAAATGTTCTATGAAGGATAAAAAGTCCATAGATTTGGACGAAGGCATCTTTGAAAGTACATTTATTTTTCCCAAAAACTTAATCCAAATTAACGTTTATAAAATAAATTTGAATTTGAATATGTGTTTATCTAGTTGAGTTGCTTTGAAACTGGAATTTTCATCATATACCGCACTTTTAGGATTTACATTTTTTTTAAGGACAGGTTGTAGCTTTTTCTTTGCTTGACTGGCGCAAAAATTGTTGCATCAATTGCATCAATTTTAACATCAGGCAGGTTTGGGCATACCGTCTTTTAATAATTTTTTTTGGTCAGCAAAAAAAAAAAATAGGCACGAGTACGATAACTTTGGCGCCAAGAATTGATAACTGTTTTTTGTAGAACAAGCATTTTTACTATGGTTGGGGGGGGGGTCTATCTCCCTCCGTTTTGGCGGGAGGGGCAATTTTATAATAACAGTGCTAAAATTTAAAACAAATATTAAAAAATAACGGTAATACTTACAACTAAGTTTTATATCTTATTTTAAAGCCAATACTTTTTTCTATTAGATGTTTTTTAAATCAAGTGAAACCTATGCATAGTCTTTGAAAAATCGGACTTTAAACTCAAAAATTGCGAAAAGTTAAAAAAAACTTTGAAGTGTGATTTCTCAAAACTGTAAAATAAAATACTACTTTTTTTATAGAATTCGTTGCTCATATTAATTTTAAATCATAAGCTGAAAACAAAATGATTTTATGTTTTCTGGTTTTTGAGAAAATGGAAAATTACTAAAACAACTTTTTTATTGGATACTTGTTTTATAAACAGTCAGGTATGTAAGGGGGGGGCATGCCCCCTGCACGCCCCCTGCAACCCCCCTGCTTGGACACACTATAGTATTTGGGGTGGGTGCGAGGTTGGGTGTATGCAAAGTTTCTGTTGCATTTAAAGATGCCCAAGCATCATTACAAAAACGAACCTACGTACAACATTCACCGTATACCAAAAAAAAAAGAAAACCCTTATAAGAAAGTAGTTTTAGTAACTTTCCATTTTCTCAAAAACCAGAAAACATAAAATCATTTTGTTTTCAGTTTATGATTTAAAATTAATATGAGCAACGAATTTTATAAAAAAAGTAGTATTTTATTTTACAGTTTTGAAAAATCACACTTCAAAGTTTTTTTTTTAACTCGCAATTTTTGAGTTTAAAGTCCGTTTTTTCAAAGACTATGCATAGGTTTCACTTGATTTAAAAAACATCTAATAGAAAAAAGTATTGGCTTTAAAAAAGATATAAAACTTAGTTGTAAGTATTACCGTTATTTTTTAATATTTATTTTAAATTTTTAGCACTGTTTTTATAAAATAGCCCCTCCCGCCCAAACGGAGGGAGATAGACCCCCCCGACCTATAGTAAAAAATGATTGTATTGATCTGTTCTACAAAAAACAGTTATCAATTCTTGGTGCCAAAGTTATCGTACTCGTGCCGTGTAATCTAATTCAACTCAAACTATGGCCGATCTGTTTCACGCGGCTGCGAGAACGGGAAACTGATCAATCACATTTGCCAATTGTCTATTCGTCAATTTGCCATCAACAAACAACCCGCACATTTGTGTATCTGATCAGGGTTGCCATTGTCTAGTTAAAGGAAATGTTTAAGACTTTTTCTTTCTTAAGGATTTTTTTTTATTTAGTTTTGTGTGTGATTTATTTGTATCCTAAAAAGGATTAAGCCTATACTCGAGATACTCTTACGCACCTGTAAACTTACCTCTTGGTGATGTTGAAAAATACATGTTGATTATTAGTTTATTTTCGTTAAAATTGTGATGAGAACTCTGTTAAAAAAAACACCGATACTTTTAAAAGATTTGCGGCAATTTGTATTATTTGTAATATTCAATTTGGCAATCCTTAACGAGCTTTAAAAAATATTGAAATCCACAATGGTCAGAGTGAAAGGCATCGTGAATCTTAAAGAACTTGAAAAAAGAATCATATAACTTAAAAAAATAAATTGCATATTGCAATAATATTTGAGTATATTTTTTTAATAGAGTCTCTGTTTATGTGTTCAATACAGCATTTTATACAAAACTTAAAAAATTGAAACAGCAATGATTTAAACATATTTAGCCCTTTATTTTTTATTGCACTGACCTTTTAAAACTTAATCTCTTTTAATTTTTTCGCTCTGACACATCTGTGAGCTATTTCCATAATTAAACAATAAAGCAAATTACCAACACACTAGAAACGTAACGTTCTCGTTTCCCCTCCTTAGCCAAAAAAAGTTGCATTTATTACTTTTCCTATAAATATTTCAAACATTTTAAATATAACTGACACCAACATTTGAGAGAAAATTAAGAGAGTTATCGCTGTTTCAATTTATTAAAATTGTTGGGTTTGGTCAGCAAGATGGGGTTTTGATCGTCTAGCTAGAACATGATCTAGCTCTCTTTGAGCGAGATTGAATAATTTCCACGTTATGCATCAGAAATGCAGCTTAACTGAGCAAAATTTCTATTGGGCATTTTGAAGAAAGAGAATTTCGGCTCTTGTAAGATTGTTTGGCAAGAGAGGTTCTGGGGTCACCTTTCTATGTTATTTTCTTTTATACTTCAATGACGTCAAACAATACGTATTCAAATCGACTTAATTAGTTGAAGTCAGATAGGAGAACAGACAAAACACAAAGATGTTCGCGATGGATGGGAAAAATAGAGGGATTTGTAAGCGCCTCATGCTCCACCTATAGATGGTGTTAATGTGCGGCTTTAGTGTACGGTACGCTAGGTATATGAATGCAACCAATTCGACTATCAGTAAAATAGATTTTGCTTCACATGCTTTAACATAAAATGTGAAATCTTCTCCATGTCCATAACTCTTATAGTGAAAGTCAATCACATGACGTTAATCATAAAAAAATATTTTCACAGCCGAAGTTTATGGCTCACCAAAATCAAGTTGATCCAGGTGCTGTTTTGGTGAGTTGATGTTGCTTCGCAAATTTAATCATTTTTATTGACACTCGTATTACCAATTACCAAAACAAATTGTGTCTTAGATTAATCTATACGCCTTTATTATCGTCTTCCTTTAGCAAACCACTCTGCCCGCTGCCATTTAAGTATAACCAAAGCTTAATCAAACGTTTCAATGCCATATATTCAACAATATATTGGAGTCAATTGTAATTAACAGCGCGCACGTGATTAATTGAACGATACCCATTCAAACCCGGAATCTATGCATTGTCTATCGTTTAATTGGTGCCACACCATCACAATCATTGTAATCGCCTAGCCATTTGCAACGGCTGCACAACACTTCCTTCGCCAAAGAATGTTATTGGCTCATATCAAGTACACATAGAATTAGTCACCCTTTCCAAACAATGGACGAAACAACCAACTATCTATAGGTTAATTAAGCGCTTAGTGCACTCTTGCAACAATAAAGCAATTGTTGCGAAATTACTATTCACCACACCACCGACCTTTCCAAGAGTGATAGGTATACTCACGCTAATTTGGTCAAACTTTAAGTGTCGTCTGCCACCGAACAATTGGATAACTATAGTATTGTAACATAGAAGTTTGTCGTCGTAGACCACATCACTGTTTGGCTCCGATCACACGTCACTGTAATGTCACTGCGTTGACCATGGCAATGCTATTTTCTATTCACTATTCATGTTGTGTTCATAGAAAATCAGTGATCCGTAAAATTCATCGATTAACTCGATAACACCTCAAATCACATGGAAAATTATCGCCTTTCGATTGTGTCTGTGATTAAAGTATAGTGGTAGCCAGCTAACTTCTCACAGGCGCCATTTTAATCAATTTTCTTCACTTTTTTAAAGAAACCCCACTCAGGTTGGAAACAGCAATTTAATGAGCCGAATATAATTAAATTATATAGTCTGCTTTTGACAGCTTTCATCGTGTGTAACAATGGCTTTGGAAGTGCTACCGAAAGCCACGTTGTAAAACAAAAATCCTTGAATCTATATAATAGCGTGGGCGTGGGTGGCAACTTAAAGCAAATTCATTTCAAATCATTGCCACCAAAAATTGATTATCAAAGACTGTCTTCTGAGTTGGACTGGAGATGATGTCGAGACGAACTTTTTTTTTGTTTAGAAGAAGGGGTCTAACCAAACAACTGACGCGACGGACAATGATTATATATATAGGAGGACGCTGATGTAGATGCTGAGATGGGTCATCCGCTACAAGTTCGTTTGATTTCCTATTTCCAGTTTTATACTTCACTGATTAGTATAGACAAGGTTGGCTGCTGTCGCTTATATTGTGAGCGGCTGGGGATCACAATTCAACTATACATATACAAACAAAATGGTTGGTTGATTTGTGAATTAGGTCGCCCTAAGGATGGTTCCATGAATTTATTTATCGGGTGGTCAGTGACATTTATGTGGGACACAATGTTTTGTTGTCAAACGCTGAGTCGTGCAAGTCAGTCCATCCCGTTACAGAAAATAATGCTGTACCTTTTCTCTTCAATGTAGGTGCCTACATATGTATATAGTGTTGGTAGTTGGTATATATATATATGGTATATGGACATCCAATATATATAGATATACCGATGGTAATTTCGATTACAAAAAGATAAAGGTTTTGGAATTCTAAAAACAACATCGATAGTATTTAAGTATTCTTGTATGGCCATCTTGTGGTTGTGAATTTAAAGCTATCATTTATTGTATATACAGGGTGATTGGTATAAGATCCACCAAAAAGCTTGAGCGTGTAGGTGGGGTTAGGACAAGAAATCGTATGGAAGGGGGGTCTATTTCCCCCCGTTTAGGCGGGAATGGCAATTTTCTAAAAAATTGAATTAAATCAGATTATTTAAAAACAACGGTTAATGATACAAAGATTTTTATATCTTATTGAAAAGCCAGAAAACTACTCTTTTATTTTATTTTTGAATTAAGTTGTTTGAACGAACAATTTTAAAAAAATTAATTTTCAAACTCAAAATTTTGAAAAAAAAATAAAAAAAAATGTTTAAACTATTTTTTTTCAAAATTTTATGTATTTAACTATTATTTTTATTTTCAAAATTCAATGCTATTATTAATTTTTAGTCAAAAACAGAAAACCGGATGCCAAAATGTATCTTAATTTTTGAGAAATTAAAAGTAAAACTAGTAAGTAAAGTAAAAAGTTAATTCGTTTTTTTTATTATTTGATTAAAATCGGATGGTATGTAATAAAAAATAAAAAAGGCATAATTCCCTAATTAATAATTGACCTAAGGAGGTCAAATTTGGGAAAACAAAAAAAAAAAAAAAGTGTTTTTCTTGGAAAAAATACTTCTAGTTTTTCTTAATTTTTCAAAAACTAAGATACATTTTGGCATCCGGTTTTCTGTTTTTTAATTAAGAATTAATAAGAGCATTGAATTTTGAAAATAAAAATAATGGTAAAATACATAAAATTTTGAAAAAAATTAGTTGAAAAATTTTTTTTTTAGTTTTTTTTAAAAATTTTGAGTTTGAAAATTAATTTTTTTAAAACTATTCACTTAAACAACTTAATTTAAAAATTATATAAAAGATTAGTTTTCTGGCTTTTCAAAAAGATAAAACAAGTCTTTGTATCATTCACTGTTGTTTTTAAATAATTATTTTTCTGATTTGAGTCAATTTTTTTAGAAAATTGCCCCTCTCGCCTAAACGGAGGGAAACGGACCCCCCCTCCCTTACGATTTTTTTCTTGTCTTAACCCCACCTACACGCTCAACGTTTTGGTGTACCTTAAACCAATCACCCTGTATATAGAAAACGAAACTTATAAAATATGTGTATATACAAATTCTACAGTCGAAGTCAACCACTTAGCTAAGTGGAACACCTTAATATCATGAAGAACGAATTCATGCGACCCAGTTGCATTAAATTTTATTTTGTCTTCTTATGTAAGTTGCCATACTAGAATAAAAGTTTTCGCTATTCAAATTCGCTTTGATCGATCAGTCAAAATTATTTGATATCTTATACTTACTTCAGGAACTTTTAGGGGTGTCTTAAAAATCCACTTTTGACTATTTTTATCTTCTTTTTTTGCGCGGTATTATCAAAGTCTTCTTGTATCTCTCAAAAAGTTTAAAAAATTGCATCCGTTTGTGGTGTTCCCTAGATTTGATGCCATATGCAATTGCTTAATTTGTTAAGGTGCTAATTGCAAAGAGGGTGTAGAGTGCGAGATCATCAGGGACCTAATGCATTCCATCGGAATATTGTTCAATCTGCTTAAAAAGTCAACATACTAAAAGTCCTGACGTCTGAGAGGTGAGCTGGAGAAGAAAAAATTATCTGAGACTAAATTAAATCCTATCAGATTTTCTATAATTTGTGTTGTAATCATGTTTTTCCAATTCTCAGCCACTTCTGAGTTAAACGCATCGCGAAGGTAAACAATTACAAAAATAAGTGTCATATTTTTCATTAAACATTAAGTTATATCGTCTTAGCTGTCAATCTGACAAAAAGCATTACTAGAAAGTATTAGAGAAATGATTTTCCTTAAAAAATCTATATCTTGAAATTGGGTTATTGAACGCATAAGAGCTCATTTGAAAAATTGAAAGTCAATATTATACAAATGAAAAATAAATTCGCATATGAGTTAATTATAATCAATCAAAAGGGGTATAGTATAGTGTGCGTGAGCAGGTTGTACGGTCGTTATCATTTAACGGTATTTCAGGGAATGCAATCTTGTGTTGCAAATTTAAATTTAAATGAAATCATTATCAATTTAAAGTCAGAATTGTAAAAACCCGTAATCTTCTAGGGAATCACTAAAAAGTATCTACCGCACACACAATTTGAAAAAAATCCGTATAATCAATTAGGATGTATCTCAGTGAACAGACAACCAAAAATCCGCATATCAAATTTTATTTTCTCGAACAAATTCTTGCCCTATTGAAAAAAACAAGTGAAAAATTTTGTGCAGTAGAAAAAAAACACATATTTTTAGAGCTCATATGTTTATCAGAAATGTTCAGTTATGGTGTGCGTGCAATCTTCATTGCATAGAACCCCCAACTATAGATGCGTTTTATTTAATGTCCCAAAATATGTCACGTTTTCTGGGGTTGATTGAGTGGTCGTTCGTAACTGTTTATTTTTTCTTAATTCGATTTTTTAATTAGATATTTATTTTTTGTGTACCTTTAAAGAAAGGGTGGCCTATTTATGAAGATTTTTAATGAAGAAGTCTCCACGGTTTGTATCCCTTTTCCTTGCTTTATTTGCTTTTTCGTTTCTTCGTAAATCCTTGTGTCAAAAACACAACGAATATATTTTCTATGGCCAAAATTATTTCTATTGTTTGGCGTTGATTGGAAAAACTTTAAATGAGAATCAGTCAAATATTCACCTTCATTAATTTTTACTCAAATACAATGAAAAAAAAAAAAAAGGTTTAGAAATAGAACATTTAATTTATTAAGTATTCAGTTCCAATTGTTGCGCACAATTAGTGTTGAGTTGGATAGATGGTTAGAAAAAAATTAACTGGGGGAAGCAACAAAATGCTATGTCAGTAATTAAATATTTTCAATCATTTTACGTCGTTTTTTTCTATTATTTGTGATATACACATTTCCCATTAATGAAGAGGTTTTCAAATGCCCTTATAAAAAAAATAACATGGGTAGGCACTTAAAACATAGGAGTATCAAGTGTCTAAGGTTCATTTGGGTAACTGAGTGTTAATTTTATAAAAAAAACCTTATTTGTCGTACTTTAACCCAGTGAAACTTTTTGTACAACTCCGGGAGGTGACCATATTAAGATCACCTATCTCATCGCGAAAAAAATAGAACTCAAACCGAGGTTTAACCCTAACTGATGGTAACCGTTATTTTTTTAACGTTTTTTGGTGTTTGTTCAAATAATCCATATATCTAAAAATTACGTGTAACCATTTTCATTGTTAAAATAATTTCCCGTAAAATTATCTCCCTGGACCTATAAGAGGCAAATATTGTTCAAAAAGGAAGTTATAACATCATGCCCGATGCACGAAGAAAAGAAAATTCACGACTGGGTAGCACTAACTTGCTCTTCTTATATAGCAAACTACGGAACTGCAAGAAATATTACTTGAAATTATGTATATAAAGGTACTTGAAATGGGAAATTAAAAAATATGGTTTAAACGTGACATCAAGTTTTATGGTATATAGCTATGTATCTTTAAACGATTTTTTAGCAAAAAACTTTAAATGTCATTTTGTTGTTAAAATTCAATTCAACGTTTTCGAGAAAATTAGGAAAAACTAAAACCGTTATAGCCGGGCTAAAAAAATCGAATTTCTCCTCTACACGAAGTTTGAAGCCGCAACATACGCACATACGCACATCCGCACAGACAGACCGAAGGACGGCATGACGAAACCTACTTTTTAGGTTTCTCGATCATCGTAGTGTCAGGTTTGATCAAAACCTCGAATTTATTTTATACTAAACCAAATGTCCTGTTGAGTAAGTAAAACATAATAGCTTTGGTGTGATTTGTACATGGATTATTTTTGATTCAACTTTAAACATTGTAACAAAAACAAAGCGTGCTTCTAGGAGTTGATGAAATGAAAATAATCAATTTGTGTTGGAATAAAAAAAAATTTAAATGCTCATAACTGCCCTTCATATTTATTTCAACAGCAAATAATTGTTATTTTCCTGTTATGCAGCCTAATCCCCTTCTAAAATATATTTTTACATATTTTTTTTTTTTCGAGCGGTTGATGTTGAGAAGAGTTTAAAAAGAGACCGGAAGTGGCCATTTTCTGACCAAACTGATTTGCCATCAGTTTTGCAAATATTAGGGCTAATCCTATCGGTAAGTGCATAACTTTCTTAGAGCCGAAATGAAATAGGTGATCTTACGGTAACCTCCCTTACTATATACCTATCCATTACAAAAAAAAAATTAATACTAGATACCCCATTTACCTGACATGCTACCCCCACTTAATATCATCTCAGCTTTATTGTGTATTATGTGTCTTATACAAAATTAATTGGAATTTGATATTCCATGCGCGTCTTGTGATGTGGCAAAATCGATTGTCCATATAGATGCGCCGCCAGTGCGTAAATTTTAAATGAAAATAAAATTAAAAAAATCTGTACCTATAAACACAGAGACGTACCTAACCTACTTAGTGGTTGCGATTCCCCGGTTGGAAAATATTTGCGAAACTTTTGCCTTTAGTTATAATTATAACAATTAAAGTATAGTTTCTTCTCATTTATGAAGGAAACTGCGAAAGTAAAGTTACCGGCTGAGTCGCACAAACTTTCTCTTGTGGCAATTTGCCACAAAAGAAAATTTAAAATTTAATTAAAATAAATTTAGTACATTATTTACTAAACATAAAAAATAATAAAAAAAACAATATGGTGCTACTAAACTTTTAGTACTATTGCTAAATTTAAAAAGTTGTTGTTCGTTTGGGGCCAAAAAGAACTGAATAGAGTCAATTTTTTTTTCAGATTTTTGTTTCGCCAAGATCAATTCGGCAATTTTTATTTAGCCAATTATTGCTTGGTACTATAAGGCAAGTTATTCACTCTCATTAAAAGAAAAGTTTTGAGATAACAATCAAACATGACGTCATTGCGATTGTCAAGAAGACGATAAAGTGGGTCTGTCAATTCTGTCTGTGTGTCAGTCTGTATCGAAAACTACAGCCTAACTAAACGGATGGGCCGATTTCCTTCAAAGTATGAAAATATTAGCGTCACCGATAATTTCAAATTTCAATTACGATCAATAATTGGAACATAATTTTATATGAGTAATTTGTTCATCTAACTTTGTTTCCGGAGTATCTTATTTAAAACGGTACCTGCAATAGAAAGCTACTTTTTCGCTGCTGATTATCTCTTCAACAGCTCAACCGATTTTGACGAAATTTTGTACTGCAATACATTTTTTTTTAAAGCTAGTTTTTTTTAATTCCATTTTTCTCGAAATAAAAATCCAAATTCCCCATAGTCCGGAAGGCGACCATAGGTTTACCTATCTCATCGCGTCCTTTGGAAAATTGAACACTAGTCGATAGGTTTAGTCCTATCATTTGCAAAACTGATGGTCGGACAAACTTTTTCAGTTACGTTTGGTCAAAAATGGCCTATTCCGGTGTTTTTTTTCCGACTATTTCTCGTGATTCTTTTCTTCAAAGCCATAGAAAGCACACGTAACTATTTTTATAATTAAAAAAATAGTTTTTAAATAAACTGTACTTATTGAAAAGACAAGTTATTTTCCACAAAAAAGTTAAACTATTGTGGGAATGATGACATCAACTAAAAAAAATGAATCTACTTCTCACAACAGGGTACATTATTTCCCGTAAAGATATCTTGCTGCACCTATGAGATAAAATTCTTAGTCAAAAAAAAAGTCTTGTTATATTATGTCCACAAGAAGAAAATAAAATATTTTCTGTTGTCCGATTTTTGGTATATGTATGGATTATGGATGGTTTTCTATTCAACTTTTAACATTGTATCAAAAAAATAGCATACTTTTAGAAGTTTATTAAATTAAAATAATCAATTTGTGTGGGGACTTGGGGACTCAAACAAATTAATTGCTCATAACTTTTTTCATATACATTTTAGCGGCAATTAAGTGGTACATTGAATTTTTGCAGTCCAATGCCATTCTAAAATATTTTTTCGAGCGGATCTGGTGAAGAGAACACTAACACTAACACTGACTATACGTACCTAAAAAAGCTTGTCCGACCATATCTGTTTTGCATACGTTCCATCGGCTATCGGTTAGTTCCCATTTTACCAAAGGACGCGATGAGATAGGTGCTCTTACAGTCGCCTCCCCTACTACCACTCGTTAGAACGAAGGTTACTTGCCCCGAGAGCAAGTTCGTGCGACCCAGTCGTGCTTTTTATTTATTTGAAAAATTGCGCTATCAAAAAATTTAAAATTATCGGAAAAAGTATGAGTTGCTAAAATAAAAGACTACGGAAAAATATTTAAGAAAAAAAGGAAAAAGGATTATTAATTACTGTATTGAATCTTTTCATATCACAGAAAAATAAGCCTTTTTAGATCTTATAAATTGCTAAAGTATCTCTCTTGGTCAAAAAATAACTACCAAAACTGGGTTTTGAAGTCTCTACCCTGCATGATGTATTTACCCTGGGCTTCTAAAAAGTAACTAAATGTGCATTAATTGACTTTCCTTTACACGAATATATACATAAGAGCGACTAGATTCCATAATTATGAATTTAGTCAAGAAACTCTAATTTTTGACTTTGACCGCTTCTCCATAGGAATCAAAACTTCTTATAATATAATGACTAGTAAATACGCGAAATTTATTAACATGTATGTATATAACAAATCTCAAAAGAAAAAAAAAACAATAACAAACAAAATATCATTAGGCGAAATAAACATTTAAATTCAACTAAATCGTTTTATATTTTTGTATCCCTTTTCTGAACAACTTTAGATTAATTTATTTTATTTTTATTTTCATCAATTTGAGTTTAACATTTTTGTTTAGATTATATTATAAAAACTAATTTGAATAAGTTATAATAAGTAGTAATTTTGATTTAACATATGCCGGGTCTGCGAAAAAAAGAATACAATATATTTCGTTTTACTTTTAAAAATATTGGCGAATAAAAAATAACACGAAATAACGTTTTGCGAATTAAACATTAGTTTAACAACAAACTACTGGTAAACAATAAGTCGAGTAAAAAAAAGAGTGCAAAAAGTTTGGCAAAGTTATAACTTCACGACTTAAATAAAAAGCCAAGTGAAAGTTTGCGCAAAAAAAATGGCTGAACATAATTAAAATGGCGAAGTAAAGATTTGGAAAATTATTTTTGTACAAATGCTATCATTCCAAGGGACATAATTGTTATTATCATTCCTGTCATTCAAAGATGTAAAAAATATTAAATCTACTACGCATTTTTAATTTGAAAAAACGCTTTTGCTCAGCCTCTCCAACATGAGTTTTAAATCGATTCAAAGTAACTTCTACTTCTAAATTTGAATGTAAGTTTGTATTATGTGCATGAATAAATAAAATTAATTTTTAAATGAACAACCTAAGCCTGCAACTGATGTTTACTCTTCAAAGAGCCTAATCAAATAAGTTTAATTAATAAAATTGACCCAATCTGTTACATTGTCATCTATCTTTCTATTTGTCATAAACAGACAAGGGACAGGTATCTGGCTGGCAGTCCATTATAGACTTTTCAACATTCAACCTTTTCACAAAAAAGTGACAATAGATGAGTTAATGAGTCGTTGGATGAATACAAATTTCTGAAGGCTTGAAACACATTTTATTGATAAATTAAATGGATTAAGTTTTTTAACTTAAGCAATTTAATCTTCTTCAGAAAACTGATATTAATAGTTTGGTAATTTGTTCATTTCACTGGAAGAAATATACATCCCAATCCCGGGGAAATATTTCCCTTCTCCCTATTTTCCGATTCTAAATAAAAAAAAACTCCCTGACATCTTGTTCCCTTACATGGCAGTAAATTCATAATATATGTATATGATGTATGGTAAAACTCTTCAAAGTTTGTAGTATATAAAGTTGTTAATACGTTGTAGTTTAGAAGTCCTTTAAATCTATTAGGCAATGCTGTTTTACGAAATTAAATCCATACGATCATAAAATTTTAAGACTAGCTTTTATTAATTAAAAGAAACAAAATTGTTTCTATTTTTAATAAGTCTGGCAGTTCTTTTTTTTCATTTGGCAATACTGTAGATATACAGGGTGAGTCATGAGCAATGCGACAAAATGCTAGGGCGTGTAGGTTGCGTTGAGACAAGAAAAAAATCGTATGGGAGGGGGGGTCTATTCCCCTCCGTTTAGCCGGGAGGGGCAATTTTCGAAAAAACTGACTTAAAATGGGAAAAAAACTATTTAAAATCAACGGCTTCATTCACAATGCTGTGCGATAAGTTTTTGAAAAGCCAATAACTTTTTCTTTCATTCTGTGTTTAAATAAATCTATTCTAAGAAATAGTTTTTGAAATATTAATTTTCAAAGTCAAAATTTTGAAAAAAAAAATTGAAAAAAAAATTTCAAATTCATTTTTTTCAAAATTTTACGTAATTAAGTGCTAATTTCAATTTCAAAATTCAATGCTGTTATTAATTATCAATAATGATGATAATGATGTGCAATGCAAACATAACAATTTATTTTAAAAAAAAATACTATTTATTACCCCTGACCGCAAGAACTGCGGGCTACCCAACCATATTGTTATTCTAGAACGAAATTCCTGCAATCGTCGACTCGAGCTCTTCTTTTCTAATAGACCCACAAGGACACAAGTTTTATTTTTCTTATATTTGAATAGACGACCGCGACATGACGTGACGGTTCGGCGTGAAGTGGGTTTCAGGTGGGTTTCGGTTTGAAGCTGAATTGTCGTAAATCAGTTTTACTTGAAAGCACATTCTATTTCATATTTTGTAAAGCATTGGAATACACGATACAATAATCGTACCGATTATAGTACATCAGTTGGGTCAAATACGATTATGGTGTGTGCACATGCTCAATGAAAACATCCGCTGTACTTAGTGTCGGTACGATAATTGTATCGAGTATTCTATACTTAAAACTAAAATGTGTCAAGAGGCAATTCATTGTCCACTAAAATTTTCACATAAGCCTTTTTGTACATTAAAGTCTTTTTCCTTGACAGTTTACACCAACATCATTCGAAACATCAAAATAAATTTCGTTTATATGTAGATGTGTTTTTCAGTGAGTGTTTTGACTATCTGGCTAAACAGATGGGTGTAGCTTCAGAGCATGTAGCGCTGTCAAATCTACTGTCGAAATGTAGCGTATAGTAAAGTAGCAAGCTCTTTTAGAATATCACAGATCAATTTTAGTCGTGCATTTTATTTACATACGTAAGTAGCTAGTCTTGACTCTAAACAATATATATGAATCAAATAGTTGCAATCGTTTGCGGACTAAGAGCTTAAAATATATTGCAAGCTAAACCATTTGGAAAATGTCTTATTTAATATTTTTCAACATGATTTAAAAGTTTTCAACATGAGTTTTACAGCAGTACTTATATAAATATTATGTACGGAGGAGGGCCTTACACCATAGAATACATGCATTAATTTTCTTTTTCGTTTAAAAGATATTTACATTCTATTTTCATATATTTTTATTTCCGATATTTGGTGTATTTAATAATTTTATTGACAAAATTAAGTTAATGCTCACAGCTATTTTGTTAAAGACAGTGACAATAGATAGAAACAAGGAAACCCGTAATAGTCCCAAACAAGTTTGCGTGTCCCTTGGCAATTTCTTATGTCGCTATAAATTAGTTAAAGATTATACAATCCATGTTGTGTAGGTATAGGTAGGTATTCTCAATTTTCATACCAAAGAATTTTTCTCCTTTGCCCACTTTTTTTTTTTTTTTTTTTTTGACGTGTAAAAATATATTGCATGTGCTGAAATAGTAATGATGATATGTCCCTATCCAGGATAATAGCAGATTTAGTTTGGTAAACATGAGCAATTTTTCACTAGAATAGCCGCATAAATTGATGTTGATTGTCTTAGGGTAATGTCACTATTAGCACTTTATTAGCATTGTTAGCTTTTACGAGGCCAATCAAGACAACAGATACATGTGTGAGTTCTAAAAATTAAATATGCAGATAATTTCCTTAAGTCTTGTTAATATATTTGGTTATTTCGATTTAGTTAACCAAAGTATTTTTTTTGTGAGTCCTTCGAAAAAAAAAATTATTATAGTGCCTCATTTTCGGTCAGTAATTTAGTATATTTCATTATATTTATACTATACGTAATGTATACCTGCACTAGATACTACATACGTAGGTATTTGATCTGTGGAAATAATAAAAAAAAATGTATTGCTTGCAGGGATTTTAATAATACCAACCAATAATAATAGTAGGAATTTATGGCTTAAGCTTGTTCTTCTATCTTGATTATTTAGTTTGATAGACGATAAAAATTTTCTTACACAAGAGTTTTTAAATTTATTTATAAAAAACGGCTATTTTCTTGTGGCCAAATGTTGCAACTACAAAAAGACCATCCCCGATTATTTCCAAGAAAATTGTTGGAGCCGTTTTCGATTGAAGCAAGCTTTTGTATAACCGTTATAAACAAAATTCTATGTTGTTCCCTATTGAATGGTCTACAAATCCTACATACTAAATTTGAAGCAAATTGGCTCAGTGTCAGTCGTTAAAGCTGTGAGTGCTGATACATCCAGGGTCATATTTCTAAAATTCGAATTCTGTCCCTTAAAAAATTAAAAAAATTTGTAGAATTGTAGGGAAATTCGAACAATTTTCAAGATTCTGGATCATAGAAATTACTGAAATTTTTCTAGTACATTTGACAATTTTGTTAGTACCTACATGTGTAATTGAAAATTGTGACAGGCAATTAAGTTTAAATCAAATATTGAAAGTGAAGTGACAATTATAATGGACATCTACAGCATTCCGCAAAAAAAAAACCCACGTTGTTGTTGTTGTTGTTGTTGTTAATGAATATGGTGTTTCAGAAAGTTCTTTTCAACAATGTGTCAGAATCAAATAAACAAATAAAACTTTTAAATTAAAATATGACAATGACAAATCTGTAGTGTTCTGACAATGACAAAATTGTCATGAAAATTTTGTCATAATCTGACAATAATGAAATTGTCATGACAAATTAGCCGTTGTACTTAATAAACAATTGTGTCAGCTGTCAATTTTGTATGTAGCAAAAAAATTCAGACATGTATGACAAATTTGTAGAATTGTCACCGGTCAATGTTTATGAAATTTTCTACTAAAATTCCTTCTCATATAAGAACCCAGAAACAAAAGCAATGGATGAGCATCGTTTTTAATTGCTTAGATACCGACAACAAGATATAATCCCATTGATTACAAGCAAAATTTGACCATTATTAAATAACCTAATGAGTTCATTATTCAAACACAATACCGCCACCACTTATTGACCCGAATGGTTGTCTAAAGGGGTGAAATGAACTGGTGTAAGCCTCTTCCTCAACAGCCAATTATATGCAAACCAAACATTACGGACATATTAGGCGAAGTTACACCTTTTCGACGAAAACCTTTCACTATCTGATTATACACATAAGGGGTATTATGGTAGTATAGTATATTGTGGTGACCATTGTATAGTCGCTTAGATCATTATGGTATGGTGGCTTCAAATTTAAAAAGCTGGATTGCTGACTCATTCCTTTCAACTGCCTCATCCACCAAATCAAATAAATCAATTTCGTTAATAAATTAACAATCACATTAGCCGTAATTTCATAATTAATTATTTTCATTGCCCTGCTTTGGTGGATATACCTTACAAATATCTATCTATATAAATACCATAGAAACAGCACTTTTTAGGAGTACCCTCAAATTGTGCTAAAGAATTTCGTTTGAAAGCGAACTCGAAACCACATATTAGTTAGGTATTTGGTCAGAATTGGTTGGCATTATTCATCGAGGGAAATTATTGTCCCAGTGTTCGCAATAAAATTGGAAATAAAATTCAGTTCACCTTCGGACACCATCATCAGGAGTGAAAGTCAAAACATGGTTTTTATTTACGTGTACATGCGTATGTTTAAAGTTTTTGGTTTCTTATCATTATTTTATTTTATTTCTACTGATGGTCCTTTGATCAGAACAAAAGTATTTAATTATAGTATTTCAGGATTAAAGATATAGTATAGTAACATAATTTTGTTCGTAAGGACGATTTTTTGTCAATAGCATTCAGAACGTGTCCTAAATCTGTAATACAAACAAATAATGGAATCGAAAGCTACTCAAAAACACAATGCCTTATAGAGATTTGCATTACAACTAGTCTTGCGATAAGCCTCACAAGAGGCTTGCAGTGCATAGAAAGCAACAGTTATGGGTGGGCTCGGGTGGAGAGGATGGGTGGTGTCGGACGCTGTGCTGCGACTACGAGCGAGGTTTTGGTTTTCTGCTTTCTTCAACTTTTTTTTTCTTTTCTTTGTTTGTCACTGGCTTTTGATTTTTTATTCTTTTTTGTGAATTTTGGGAATTGTAAAATAATTGATTTTAATTTGTAATATTTGTATGTGAGGTTTTGGTTTGGTCTATTTTTTTTTTTTTTTTTTGTTTTATATATTTGGGGGACACACGCGCACAGAGCTAGCAACGCGACCGCTCACGACGAGTACTTGATCGACTTGCTGGCAACAGGCAGTTCGTCCATTGACAAATATGTTTGGAGTTAAGCTGTGTTTGAAATTGAACCCAGAAACTTTTGCGTAGAGTCCTATGCACTAACACTACACTTTACATCACTTTACACTATACGTCATTCACGAGTTACTTTTTACGGAGTGTCAGACTTGGTGTAGATAGTGAGAAACTCAACACCAACAAATTTCCAATCATTATACCTTTACTTGCGATTATAGATGATGGATACTATACAAGGCAAGTTATAAATTCGTACAACAAAAATGTTTTGGGATAACAATCTTATATGAAATTACGTTACGACAATAGAGTAGACGAAAAAAGTGGTCCGGCAAATTCTATCTGCCTTAAAAATACCTTCCAAGTTTGAATACGGGTTGGGGTCAAAGTCTCGAAAACCAAAAGACCGAAAGCCCAAAAGACCGAAAATCCAAAAGACCGTAAAAGTTTTCCCGAAATCCCGAAAAAATATATAAAATGAAACCTTTGCGCAAATTTTTCATATTATATAATTTTTCGGGATTTCGGGAAAACTTTGATTATTCCTTACTTTTGGAAAAAAAACCAAAACATGTGAAAAAAAACTTTACTTTGTTGAAAGAAGCAGACATTTAAAAAAAAAATCGTTGAACGAGCGTTCAGAAATCAACTTTTTGAAGGAAATTTTTTACAATATTAATTTACCTTAAGTATTATGTAAATACAAGTTACAAATACGGTTACTAGCTTTTTTTGTTCATATGTATCAGATTTTTCTTGATTCAAAGTACCTGGTGGCCCACTTTTGCCCCCAACAGTTGAGATTGGTAAGAGGGACGTGTTGCCCCCATGCAACGTCTCTGCCTGTCTCACTATAGAATTTTAGAAGGGGTGCGAGTTTAGGTGGATGCAAGTTTGGGTATGCAATATAGTGTGCATTTTGGTTGAAAAGTGTAACTTCACCCAGAAGAGTGAAATAATTTCCCACAAAATTAATTATTTTCCACTCAAAGTCGTTATTTCGGACTAATCTCAAGTGAAGTCATTTCCCTGCACCAAGATTTTAATACAGAATTTTATGTTCAACAAGTTAATTAAAAAAAAAATTAAAATTTAGAAAAAAATAAATCAATCGAAAAAAATAATCAAATCTTAATTTTGGGATTTCGGCCTTTTGGTCATTTGGGTTTTCGGTCTTTTGGGGTTTACGGTCTTGTGGGTTTTCGGTCCTTTAGGTTCTCCACATTTTGGATTTCCGTATTATGTCTGGCTACCATTTTTAAGGTGTTTTTACATTTGCCCACTTTGGGTATAAGTACAACTTTAACTTCTCTCCAAAATAATTAAATATAATGACAGTATATATATCATATACATATATCTTTCCATTTAAAATAACCTTAAGGATAGGTATACATTAATATTTCCCGACTGGTCTGTTAATAGATTGCAGCTGTTGATACACCACTGCAGTTTTTCGCTAGAAATCTAACCACGTTCTTTTGTTACAATGTTGCTTGACTGATGATATGGGTCAATGCTAAACATAATATTTTTACTTACCTGGGAAATGAGTGACATACATAGTAGCAAAATGAGCGATTCTTCGAAAGATTTTGTCCAAAGTCGCAAGCTTTTTTTTTGGGAGCTGGACATTGTAGGATTTTTTGAGAGAATTTTTCTTAACCTGAAAGTTTTTCTTTCTGAAGTTTCTTCTATCTATGTATAAAACAAAAAAGAAGTCCCTCCAGTTATACTCTTTCTCGGTGTGTTTTACAGGATTTTTTTATATGAATCTCCGTTTGAGTTTTATTTAACATATTTTGTATGAATATTTTACTGGAATTTGTCCTGAGCGGTTTGAGCCCTGAATTTCACCGAATTCCACCAACGTTTGGGGTTTTCTCTTATTTGAATAAAAGGTTTAAGTTTTTGACATTGTCATCGAGATCATTTTTATTTGAAGAGTTACCTTAAGATTGAGAATTTAACTAGTTTTCATAAAGTTATTATATTAATGCCAGTTGGTTTTCCGATAGTTTCGGACGCCTTGATGTTTTTTTTTTTCATTTTGTTTCATTTAGACTGAATTGGATGAATCTACCTATAAGAAAATGAATATTTTTTAGATATTGTGTTCTTGTGATTATTCGAATCGGAGATTATGATTAATATCGGAAACTGTTCGGAGAGATATCTCAAACTTCTTGTCTTCAGTGATGAATGTTTGCAAAAATGTCTAGTAATCTAAAGAAACCAAAAATTAAAAGAATATTTCCCAAATAACATTTCACCTAAAACAAAGGTGAAATTTTGGGGACTGTTTTTTTTTTTTTTTTTGATTTACCTTAGGTATGCAAACTATAATAAAATTGAGAAATTAACATTAAATGACTAAATTATTCTCGACGCAACGACGACGACGACGCCTTGATGTCTTAAAGCTTTCCATAAAAATAAACATTGAGAGATAAAAAAAATCCCTCACCACTATCTAAACAGACACAAAAAAAACTACCGAAAGACCACCTGTGGTATTAGATACTGATGACGATATTATTTTATATGGAAATAGCACGACACAACCTGCTGCGATAGTTTCATCAAAAAAAAAAAAAAATCGAAGCAATCAACAGGATATTGATTTACTTTTTTCGCTTCCATCGTCCCCTTTATTTTTATTTTTATTTTTCTATCCCGCTTAGAGCAAATTGAATTTCGATTACACTAGCCGCATATTTTAGGTGGATCTGGTTCCATCTTTAATATTTTACCATAAAAAAATATGTTTTTTATGCCGATGCTGCAGAAACTGTATTATACATACATAAATCTGCACATATGAATATTTAAAGGGATTAACATTTATAATAAAATCATTTCACAGTTGAATTGAATCCAACTCATTCGAGATAAAACACCACATCACCTAAGCTCGAACCACATACATATATGTATATTACTATAAAGTTTATGTTTATACAAACACCTCAACACAGCGCCATTAGAAATGCAATAAATCATACCCAAGGGGAAAATTTGAAAAGTTTGACTAAATCAAAGGATTCTTAATATCAGATTTCATAATATTGTAAAACAGGATATAATAAAGCCGAGTACCTATAGCAAGCCTATTATCAACCCCCAAAACACTAATTTAACACCACCTTAAACCTTTCTTAACGAAAATCTAATATTCCTAAAAGGAAAATGTGTCATAGCACCCTAAGGATAATTATCTTTTCTTTCTTTATTACTTTTTTTTTTTTTGATTTTGATTTTCCTTTACTCTTAAATACACGACCACATTATCGAAATTAAAAATATCCTTGCTTATAAGCTATAAAGACAGTAAAAGTTCGTAGGAGTTTTGCAAAGTTGATGGTGGTGCCGTTGAAGAATATGAACACAGGAATATACATCTATTACGAGAAGTCAAATAATTTAATAGCATTTTTGAAAGACGAAACGAAGGATGGGACCGTGGAGTCGTTATATGTTGTACATACACCTTTAAACAGCACTGTTCATGGATTTTTATTTAACGAATGGGAAAGGTGATAGAAGCTTGATAAGTAAACATGGCTGCGAATTAGATTGGATGTATCAATGTCATAGGTATATTATGTCTGCAAATTAAAAATATAATCGAGGTCGTTGTGGAACATCAAATAATGTATAGGGTTCATTTAAATTCAATACATTTTATAAATCACATCCATTGAGAGCTGACACAAGGTTGAAAAGTAATTCAATTACATCTCAATGAGGTTTCTCTATGAATCCAGGGACAGGGTGGCCCAAAAACACTTACCCGATGGTGCTTTGTTTAATCTTTAAAATAAACTTTTCAACTATTTTTCGCACTCTTTGTTAAATGTTGATATTTAAAAGTTGTTTGTTTCTGTGGATTCTTCTCAAAAAACTGCGATTTAAACAAAAAAAAAAACAAAAACGTCTGTTGGAGCAAAGGAATTGGGCGATATTGCCTGTCTCGGCAAATCTGCGAAACAACACTGAGAGAAGGAATCGTTTGCTGTAAACGAAAATAATTGCCCAGAGGAATGCTTCGTTTGCTAGCAGTCTTTTTTCACTTTACTTGCAGCAAACTATTATTTTCTTTTGGGACAAACGAATTTGCTTGTATAGTTTATGAAAATAAAATTTTTGTTTTTATATTTTTTTTGTATTTTTTCAACTGTAAAGATTTGTAGAGACATTTATTTCGTTTATTTATTATAATACTACTAACATTTTCTGGGGACCGAACCTAAGTCCCTTAGCACCAATGGACTAAATCGCTTTTTTTTGTTGTATATTCAATTTTTATTTTTCATTTAACTTATAACTACTGAAATTCTAGACAAAAACCTTAAAAACTAGCTTACAGAATAACTAAACTTACTTACTGGCCCCATGCGGGCGCTCTAAATTGTGCTATAACTATATTTAAAAATGCATTTCGGCGTAAGAACTAACTTAAATTTAAATTCATTATTACTTAAAATTAACAGAGAAAATTCTTAAAAACTCGTTTTTCAATGAATTTATTTTATATTAAAACATAAAACTACCCTTTACCCAAATAAAACTAAATTAACCTAAATAAAACTAAAATATACGTAAATGGACTTTATCCACCAATCTCGAATATGAAATAATAACAATAAATTGGAATCACTTTTATCTTGAATTATAATTATCTTCTTTGAGAAAAAAAAACATATCAAACATTATATTATTTTCCAAATCGTTAGTCTGGTTGAACGGAAAACAATACAATTTTTGTTTTCTTCTATTTTTTTGTCTCTGTGACCAGATAAGAATTATTGTGCAACAAATATGAAACATTTAATTTTGGTCTGTTGACATTTAGGCACAGTTTTTCAGTGCTAGATCATCCCATCAGGGTTATGCTTTTTTGTGAACTTTAAACCCAGAGTCAACTCCGAGTCAATCCACCTCATTTGGTGAGTTAACTTTGCTTGCAGTTCGATTATTCGATTATTTTTTATTTTCGTTTATTCGATTATTTAATAAAAACAAAAATAGCCACTGCTGGGATTCGAACCGCAATTCTATACTGTTACTGCGATCGATGCATTCGTTTTCAACAAAAGAATTTTCTTTGCAACATGAAAACTTCTCTCACTTACGTTGCATTCATTCGCTACAAAAGTATTATATGATAATAAATACATGATTTGTTCACTACAAACATAAAACTTTTTCCATTAAACTACAATTTAAAACGATGGTTTGCAAACGATTCATTCATTTGCTCATAGCAGTTACACAGGGTGATTTTTTTGCAGCTCTCGAATTACTTTTGAGCCAAATTCCTTACATTTGTTAGAATTTTTTTACATTTACAAGGATTGAAATAACTTTGAATAAACTGTTTTTCTATTGCTTCTAAAAATATTCGTTAATTGCGAATTCATAAAAATAAATTAGTTTTCTCAGTGAAGACATCAGACGTTTTATTCAAATGTCAATGCGTTTGCTCTGTTAAAACCACATGTAGGTACTGCAATTTTAATTCATCATTTTAGGCAGTAAATACTCTTTTGTCATGAAAATGTATCGTACACCATTGAGACATCATCGCCGTCGACGTCGACAACATTCCTAAAATATTGCGTAGTTTTTACTTGCGATTATACGTAGATACTAATTATAAGGCAAGTTTTGTATTCGTAAAAAAAATTAAGATAACAATCAAACATGACATTACGATGATAGAGAACACGAAATAAGTAGGTCCGACAATTATGTCTGTCTGTCTGTCTGTCCGTCCGTCCGTCTGTCAGTCTCTATGTATCGACACCTACAGCCTAAACGGTTGGGCCGATTTTCTTTAAACTTTGTACTCTGTATTTGTAGAGTAATATGCCCAGACGTATTAATTTGATTTGTATCCTAGGTCTGAAAATAACGGTACCTGCCATATAAACGTAACAGATGATTAAATTTTTTTTCGAAAAAATTTATGATCGATTTTGATAAAATTTCGCATGACTGAAATGAGTAAAATTCGCTGGCACCGGAACCACAGCCTTATATTTTGATAAGGAAAATACCAAATTCGTTGAAACGTGTTCCCAAAAGTTGGTCTACCTACATCAATATTTGTCCACTGTCTATAGAATAATGCGGGATGCCTTCTTTTTAATATTATTTCTTAACGCCATTTTCAATGTTCAAACCATCAGCGTCGGCCTTACCTTTTTATGCCATTCCATATATATTTCCAACGAAAAGCTTTATTGTAATTGGTACCAAAAAATATTATGCCGCATGAAATTCACATCGATAGCTGTAAATAAGGATCTTGTTTATTCTTTAACTAAACGCCCTCCGTACTCGAAACATATCGACGTCTTTTTCTTTTTCAACTGAATTTCCAATTTTATAGCCACTTAAGTCGTTCATTCAAATTGAAGCACATAGATATTTTATTTATGATGCTTCAATAAAATCGGCTTCGACGAAGAGCATAATCCGGTTTCAGGTATAAATTCCTAGTTAAATGCTTTTACACAGAACTGGCATTCTTTACCAACAACCAGTGCAATTGTTTCCCTTCTATCTCATTTCTCCCGAGTTGATGCTGCTGAAAAAATATAAAAAAAAACATCTCCACTCCACAGAAAAGAGGAGATTAGAACAAGACGTTGAAACAAGTGACTCGAATTTATGCACGTCCTGTCAAATATACGAGCGCACTTAAGTGGTTAAGTACAAAAAATTGCAACATTAGAAGCACACACACCACCCTTCAATCCCTAAATAGGATTCCTCGTTTAAAAAGGGATGATACCTCTTAAGTGAGGGGGATGAGAAGATTTATTGCTGTAAAGCTGTGCACACACTTTATACAAATAAAGTCATATAGGCATAGCAGATCCAAAACACCAACTCCAGCAACAGGAGCAACAGCGTTAAACTGTAAAATTCTTGGCATTAAAGCATTTGCCAGCCAATTCGGGAGCCTCCGTAGTTCTTTATAACCTGTTGCCTTCACTGAATGAGAATGGATGAACATTTCACTCAACGAGTGAGTGAGTGCCAGGAGAACTAGGACAGCCCATAAAATAGGCAAAATGCCAAGTTGTCTATTTATGTACTGAAGCTGTCTAAAGACGGAACAGGAGGAATTATACTATACAGACACACATTGCAGCTACAACACCACTCATCAAATGGAATAAATGGATTCATCTTATAGGGATAAAGTCCAGATGGAGCTTTAAGGACAGTATATATATATGATATTGTGTTTGCTAATATTTTCAAGGTAAGTTGTTATTGATATCTAACTCTATAGGCAGAAGGAAAAGGGGAAGGGAAACGATTTCAAGAAATAAGCTCACAGAAGTTTTACTTATCTTTGCGATATTGCTTTTTGGTATAAGGGCTTAAAATATTTTAAAGTCCAGCGTGACCTACGAATATTTTTTTCATATTCACGTGCTTGCAAATCAAATCCATCATATTTTGATGATAGAGAAGACGAAAAAAGTAGGTTTGACATTTTTATCTGTCTGTCTGGATGTATCGACACCTGCAGCCTTAACGGTTGGGTCTATTTTCTTCTAACTTGGTACAAACTATTTTTAGAGAAATATCATCGGACGTTTTATATATTTTTTAGGTACACAAATAACGGTACCTATCCATTTTCCTTGAAAAAATAAGATCAAATTTTGATAAAATGTTATATGAGTGAATGGTAATAGTCGTTGATCTGATATATTTTTTTCAGAATCAGCTTATCAAGGGTACCTGCCCATAGAACCGTTTTTATTTCTCCGACTATCTTTTGAACGGCTGCACCGATTTAAAAAAAAAAATTATATTCTAAAAAAACTGCTGAATCTGAATAACACTGGAAAAAAATTTGAAAAAAGTATCTTTTGAAAATGTTCTAATCTAATTTTCTCGGAAAATAATGATCAATTTTGATAAAATTTCATGTATCTAATTAAAGTTTTACATCCGACCGGTGCGGTCGGATGTATTTCATAAATAAAGATTATGACGTGAAACGATGACGCGTTGGATTTGACAAATTACTTTTTACTGTCAGATAAAACAGCGATGGCATTTGAATTTGTCACCCCTATAGTCAAAGCTGTCAAATTATTGAATTCATTGTTTGCGCCAAACCTATACCAGACAATTCCCAATGCCTCCAAATAGTTCGCCAACAAACGTCAAATGCTTCACTTTGACTGATTGGGAATGGGACAAAATATAGAAACGTCAATTTACGTCGGATGAGTACGTCCAATGTGAACATCGTCTAAAGGTGACAGATTCAAATAGACATTTGTGAAAGTTATTTGTCAAATAAAAAATGAATTCAATAGCTTGACACCTTTCACCTTAAAGGTGACAGATTCAAATGTCATCGCTGTTTTTACGTGAAAAGTCAAAGTGATGTATTTGACGTTTGTTGGCGAACTGTTTGGAGGCATTGGAAATTATCTGGTATAGGTTTGGCGCAAAAAATGAATGCAATAATTTGAAAGCTTTGACTATAGGGGTGACGGATTCAAATACCATCGCTGTTGTATCTGACAGTAAAAAGTAATTTGTCAAATCATTTTACGTCAAACGTCAAATTCATGTTTTGGCGCTGCAGTAATCAGGTTTGTAATAAAGAGCAAAGATAACTTAGTTCTTATTTTGACTACTTGTTGCGCATTTCAACTTTATCATATAGGTACGTGTAGCGCAGCAGTAGTCAAGTTTGTACTTATCCAACATGATCGCTTAAAAACAGAAAATATTAAGAATTTATGACCGAATTTCGCATCTCCTCAATTCGATACTTATGGTGACTACGTAGTTGTTCTTTTTCACTTCATCATATACGTGTAGCGCAGTAGTAGTCAAGTTTGTACTAAAGACCAACGATAACGTATTACTAATTTTGACTACTCGCTGCGCATATCAACTTTACCAATCCTCAATAAGTTTAACAATGGTAGGTATGACAGTTGGGCGAAATGCCCGTGAAATATTTTGTGAGCTCTCTTTAATATTCAATATATATAATATTTAAAATTTAATATTGTTAGAAAAAATTGGAAAAGTCGAAATGGTAAGAAAAATTACTTTAATTGTTCGCCGGGCAAAAGTTTTTTTTTAAATTAACCCAGTTTTAAAGTGTATTTTGTTATTTTTAATATCCTAAAACCTGACGAACAGTTAAAAGTAATTTTTACAATAAATTTTAGAAAAGAATAGTTTGTTGTTATATGTGTTTTACCACAGTAACAATATAACAAATTAACTAACAAAACTACTCTTTTATATAGTAGTAGGATATATGTAAATTACAGAAAATCTTTTTTGTTAAAACAACTGGTCAAATGAATTTCCCCAGTCGTTTACACGGAAGATATTTGTCACAAGTGCAAGTTTATGCAACCCTGTCGTTTTAAAAAATCTCATCAGGCCCCCGATTAGGGAATACGAAACGAATTCAAATTGAAAAAAATCGATATCTGCTTTTTGAACCACCTAGAGTTGTTCAATTATTTAATTCGAAGCAATTCCTTTCAATTCTTCCAATTGACAGCTGATTTCCACGAAAATACAAAACAAAAGAGATAACATCAAAAATAGTTTGTCAAATACAAAACTTCATTTCCGCCTTTAAACACGACTCGCTTTGCATTCACTAATTGGGGGCTGTTTTATGAATCATGAGTAAAATGCGATTTACTTTTTTTTCTTGGACGTTAATTTTCCAGTTCAATTTCTTAATCAATCAAGTAAAGTTGTGATTACGTGGTGGTTGGTATTTTCTGCTATAGTGCTCAAGAGATTTTCATATCTAGTGCTGATGATGCAACAAAAGATAAGAAAATGCCTCATAGATTCCCACTCGAGTTTTGAACGATGCATTCTACAATGATAAGGTTAAAGAAGTCGCATAACAGAACATCTTTCTGCCTGATTTTCTTATTTACATAAAACATCTCAGACATGCGGCATTCTGTCAGAACTTGAACTATTAAATTGACTAATGTTGGGCATCGATATTTAAGTTTTTGGTAAAAAAATTCTATCTTTATACTAAAATGGCACTCACCAAATCTAAAACTTCCCCAAAAACGAATTTCATTATATATATAGTTATAGCATAAATTCCTTTTGAAATGTTTGAAATGTTAAATTCTTTGTTCAAATTATTGCTTATGTTTTCGACATTCTGGTTTCTATAGTGTTAAGATATTTGATTATGTTTTCCTTCTCTATTATAATTCATTAAATAAAATCTTTGTTTCTCTACGAATTATGCAATGCATGCATCTAATACCTATTACGTAAACGTTTGAAATGTCTTTGCGCGAGACAAATTAATCTGATAAACTACACTAAGGATACTTTCAAATCACTTTAATGAATTTAAGCGGGTTAAAATGGCTGCCAGCTAACCAATATTTTTTGAAATTTAAATCGAAAATTCAATTCATCTTAGCGTCAAGAATAACTAAAGCTTACATCAAAAGACGGTTAGAAAGTATATAGTAGGTATATCAACTTTTCCGAATAACAAAGTTAACCCTAATTACCTTTTTGTTCTAAAGCACAAACATGAAATGCCTCGATTGTCTAAGTGCAACGAATTTCGAAAATTTCCAAATCCAATTTAAGCCATCATTATCACGAAAGGACCATACTAAAAGGTGAGGGCGCCAACTTTACTAGTGTTCTCTTTATTGGAATATATACAATGGAAAACAATAAACACAAAGAAATAGAATAAACCAAAAAAAACAACAAAAAAAGGAAAACGAATTCAAGGATCATAAACTTTAAGTAATTTGGCTTCTTTCTGCTCTTTTAAGATGTATCTGAAGTTTTATTTACCCTCCCGCACTCTGTTATACTGACTCTTGCATAGCTGCTATTGTTGCACTCAAACTTAAGTCATGCAACAATGGAATAACAACAGTAGTTTCAATGTGGGATTTCAAAAGAAAAAGTGTTAACGAAAGAATATTGGAGCAAAAGGATCTTTGAGTGTGCACTGAACCGTTTGGACTTTCTTAAAGATGAATGAATTTCAATGTGAGAGTTTGCTTCTGGACTCAGTTTTCCTTCAGATGCTTGATTCTTTAATATGTTGAAAGTAACGTATCAAAAGCTCATATTCGTTCATATAAGAGGGTTTATTCTTATACCTATTCCTGGATAGGGAACTATATTTTCTTTACGTCATTATGGGGCAATTATATTCGTTTGGGATACAATATAATTATTATTTCAACTCTCCTCTGATAAAAATGTAGTAATACACTCTAAACTACTGGTTTGGTTTCATAAATAATATGTTATAACAAAAAAAGTGTAACTATCCGAGTTTTGAAAAGATTCAAAATCCATTGAAGCTACAATAAAATATGACTTATACACAGTTTCTCAAAATCGACGATTCTATTGAAAATTAAAGAAACTATATCTAACCTATGCCTACAAATTTAGAAAAAAAATTAAAAAAAAAGTTCAATGATTTTTTATAACAGAATACCTTCTCTCGCATGATAAACAGATATATTCTGATACATACATATATGTAGTTCTTTGGGATTGTGTTGTATTTCATCTCAGTCTGCAGATGTCAGGTGGTTTATTCGTTCGATTCATTTGGGAACGCCTCAACACAACAGAGGAAGGACATTTAAAAAAAAAAAAAAAACTTAATCAAAAGCCATCTGATGATAGCCGGTGTTTGAATAACCCACCTGATATGCACAACAATGATGATGGTAGATGGGTTGAAAATCCGATAAAATACTTTTAAATTAATACTTTAACCCATATATATGCTGTCTGCGGGGTTAAATTGTTTTTGCATTTACTTATATTAAAAGATTTAGTATATTTATGTAGAATCACTTCTATGTTTTGTACAGGGATCCCAAAACTATAGACATGGTAATATAAAATTTCTTTTCTTTTCTTCTAATTAACCGAAGCGGATTTAAGTAAAATCGCAGTCGGTAATAATGATAAATATAATGGTCAGCGATTTTATGAATAAAATTCGGCTGCTTATCAAATGTCACCATCATTCAACTTTGAAAACGCAAGCAAAAGATTCCATCTTAACGAAGGGAAGATATCTAAATAATGTGGTCGGATGAAAGCATGTCCAAAGAATGGAACCTCATCAGCATTCTTTCGCATTCTTTCTGAAGAAAGGCTACCCTTTGAACCGCATCAACTACACATGAAGCCAGACTTCTTAACATCGCATACAATATTTTCCTTGCCGAATGTAAGCGAATGTCGCTTACATTCGCTTAAAATCGCTAAAATAACAAACATTTTACTTCCTAAAAACGCAGTCTTAGTCGCGAAAATATTGACATAATATGACGAACAAAGCGTGATGATGATGTAGTTTTCGTGAGTAATGCAAAATAAGCCAAGAAGATCGGCTTAACGGTGAATCAAAATAAGATCAAATATATTCGGTCAACAAAAAAGAACACCCAAAACTGACGTTTCGGAGAAAATGTCAACATAGACTTATATAATTTTGAGGTGGTCAGGGACTTTATCAACTAACCTTTCGTTAATAAGGCAATTAATGAGCGAAGCCCTCTCTCAAGCAATGTAATATATAGATAGGGGCAAGGACATTATTAAAAGTAGATAAAAACGATATATTTAAAATTTATTTGTAACGCATCAGATAATATTGAAAGTTAGATGCACGAGACACTGACTTAACACATAAGGTATTTTTTTTTCCTGAACAAATTCACAGCTCTTGTTGGAGAGGATTATTAGGTATGTGATATTTTTAAGACTGAATACTTTATGTTGTAATTTTACACATCAACGACAAAACGGAATATGAATGGTATAGTTAGATTAGATGGGATATAGGATATCCCGAAATGCACACTGTCCCTGTAAGAATAAGAGCCTAAAATAGGAAAGAATAATATACTTGGGTGTTTTTTCCGCTTCACGCTTCAACCTTCAACGGATCTGGATGCAATTCAGTACCCAGTAAAATAAACTGTATTAGTGGGAGAGGATAAGAGGTTTAGGGTGGCTTCGCAAAATTAAACCCCCAGGAAATAAGACACAAAAAAAAAAATAAGGCCCCAAAACATTGAATGCAAAAGAACAAAAACGCAAATTATTGAATTTTGGGGTCCTATTTAATTTTTTGGGGCCTTATTTCATCATTATAGTATTGAGGCCTTATTTAACTATGAAATATATTTCTTTTTTATGTTGGGGTTTCATTTCCTGGGGCCTAATTTCGCGGAGCCGTCACCTACAGAGGATTCCTTGCAATTTGAATTCTAAGGTCTAAAACTAACTGTAGCTTCCGCATATAATCGACAAAAAGAAGCTGTTGATACCGGCTCTAATAATTTTAACTAAATGTGATGCTGTATTGCAAATTTTTCATTTGGATAAAACAATTCTTCGAAAAAAATACTTTTGGTTGTATCTGAAATAAATACCTAATAGGTAATTTTTTTAATTTTTTTATTTGTTTTTTAATTTTGATACGTTAACGATTTAAGGAATACAACAACATACAATTTTCTCTGTAGATATTTTATTTAACTGTTGCCATTTGTAACAGTAAAAAAAATACAATAATATCGACATAGGCATATTAAAATATGAAATAAATATATTAAGTTTATTTCTTTAAAAAAAAAAAGAAGGGTTGGAAATTTGTTGTACTTGCGTTAAGGCAATTTTAAATTATTTAAGAAATATTAAGAAATCAATACTAATCTAGTAAAGGAAAACTAAAGAATTCTAATATTAAAATTGAGTTGTTAGGTACATTATATGGTTGAAGGAAAAATGTGTGTAGGTACCTGTAAATTTTCCAAATATAGATGGACTTTTTTGAATTTTTTTCAAAATTTTATGTTGTTAACTATTATTTTTATTTTCAAAATTCAATGCTCTTATTCATTTTTAGTCAAAAACAGAAAACCGGATGCCAAAATGTATCTTAGTTTTTGAGAAATTAAGAAAAACTAGAAGTATTTTTTTCCAAGAAAAATACTTTTTATTTTGGTTTTCCCAAATTTGACCTGCTCAGGTCAATTATTAATTAGGGAATCATCCCTTTTTTATTTTACATACCGTCAGATTTTAATCAAATAATAAAAAAAAACGAATTAACTTTTTACTTTACTTACTAGTTTTACTTTTAATTTTTTTTTAATTTCTCAAAAACTAAGATACATTTTGGCATCCGGTTTTCTGTTTTTGACTAAAAATTAATAAGAGCATTAAATTTTGAAAATAAAAATAATAGTTAATTACATAAAATTTTGAAAAAAATTAGTTTAAAAATTTTTTTTTAGTTTTTTTTTCAAAATTTTGAGTTTGAAAATTAATTTTTTTAAAACTGTTCACTTAAATAACTTAATTTAAAAATTAAATAAAAGAATAGTTTTCTGGCTTTCCAAAAAATATAACAAGGCTTTTTTTAAATAATTTTTTTACTGATTTAAGTCAACGTTTTAGAAAATTGCCCCTCCCGCCTAAACGGGGGGAAATAGACCCCCCTCCTATACGATTTTTTTCTTGTCTTAACTTCACCTACACGCTCAAGCTTTTTGGTGCATCTTATACCAATCACCCTGTATTAGCATTCGGAAGACGGCTTATATGCCATGCTTTAAAATAATTCATAAAAAAATTTTTTTATGTACTATGTTAATAGAAAATAAAGTTATCTAATGTAATCTAATCTTATCTAATCTATATTAGTTTAATAAAATAAACTTTTAAAATTAATTATCATTTGTTTTATTTATAATTTTTAATAACGAAAGCTATTCATATTCAAAAGTACCTATATCTTACCTACACTACACAATGTTTTACAAAATAGTGACATAAGTATCTTTATGCTTATATTTTATAGGTATCTTCTTTATTCCAAATTTTATTCAGTTATGTCACGTCTTGGTCAACTGTTTTACTTACGTAGAAAACTAATTTAACCAGAAATTCAATTCCATCCATATTGTTTTTATATTCAAACTTGGGCACCATTAGTAAATCCCCTATATTCCCGTTCAATGGGTATGTACACATAAGCATATATATATATATACATCGACAGAAATTCAAGTTAATCAGTTTAATTGAAATGGAAAGCATCACACAAGGTAAATAAAACAAGAATTCCATTTTCCTCATAGAAAGCTACCCAATTCACATGACCAATTTTGGTTGGCCATAATCCTCCACACATGTCATCTTTGACTGGAGGAATCGTCCTGCAAGTAAATTTAAATAAAGCTCTGCTTGAAATACCACCAATATGAAGACATATTCTGCATATCTACATTTTAATTGCCATTTAATTTACCGTAAGCATGTTTTTTTTTTTCATTGGGGATGACAAAGGTCAATAATTCCAACAAATTTGGTACTTCCCCTTTTGAAGAATCCCTTGGCGAAAGATGACTATGTTTTCGAATCTCCGTCTCTCGTCATATTATATTGAATCGTAGAAGAAGAGTTATACAAATAGACGAGTCGAAGTAAAATTCAAATATTTACCCATCATCTCCGCAAAGGGTTCCCAGAAGCCACAGTAATGAGAAGTACTCAAGCAACCCAGACTCAGAGACAGACACATAAATAGACACAGTATCTACCATTGCCCAAGTCAGCATACAAAGAACCAGAGCACATCACTTGTGAGAAGCAGGAACTCGTCCGTATGAACTACGGAAGTCCCTTTAGAATCTACTCGGAAGGTGGTAAATTGACATGAATCTTTGTTGCCACCGCGCGCCGCTGCTGCCGTCACAACTCACCATCTCACATCATTTGCGCTATACTCTTCTTCAGATCCTGTGGGATACGCAAAGATCCGTTTGCATAAGCTTTGTGTACCCAAGGATTCGCAGAGGGCATGGATGGAAGGCAAAAAGGGTCGTTTATCATTTGGCACAAAATTCAAGGTAAAATCATACGTACGCAAAAAGTACTTAATCCTATTCAAACATGGCGTATAATACTAATGGGATTCTATATTTCACATTCATCTTGTGTCTATTTTCGTCATCATCCCTTTAGACTCCTGTTGAAAGCGGTCTTTTGATTTTTTTCTTATGCCAACATATGTATAAACAGATGAGTATTTTTTTTTTCGTTTTGCAGCACTGTTTTCTGCAATCATATACTACCTACCTGCATACATACATATATAAACAAAAAAGGATCGGAAGTTAAGTCCATTGAGGAATGACTGTTGACGAAATTGGGTATATACGAAAACGACCCATGAGAAAAATTTAAAAAAAATTCATTATTTAAGTTACCCTCATTAGGACAAGGAACAGACATAAAAACTTTTTTGTGCACTTCAGTAGTTGCTGACATATAGAAAAAATAAAGTGCAGGACTGGGTCGCACGAACTTGCTCTTGTGTTGCACGACTGGGTTGCATGTACTTGTTCTTGTGGCAAGTTGCCACGAAAATAAAATTTAATTTAATAATTTTTTTTTTAAATACAAAGGAAATCAAAATTATATGAATTTTTCACAAAAGTGCTTACACTTCTTTTTACATAGATTCAAGCCAAAATCAAAGTATGCAGAAAATTTTGTTGCCTAAATATAAGTTTACAAAAAAAATTATCTCAAAATTGTTAAAGTGGTTTTTAAATAAATCGATGATTACTTTATATTTAAAAAAAAAAAGTTTTTTTTTTTAATTTGAAGAATTGAATTTTTAAGTGCGTAATTTTTTGCATTTTATGCTTTTTTTTTATTAAGGCGTTTTCTCAATATTGAATTTACAAAAAAATAAATTAAAAAAATAATTAAAACTAAAACTAAGCTTTTTTGCAAAATGTTGGTATTGAAGTTTGTTGAAGTCATATAGACTTTTCTAAGAAAAATTTTTGGTTTGAAATCGATTAACCCGTTTATGAGATAGCTCAAGAAAAAAATAACGGAGGTACCGTTAATAGGCTTGTCAATTTTTTTTTTTGCAATTTAACAAAAGAAAATCTTACAGAAACCATCAGTAATTTTTTTCAAGAAAATCGTTGGAGCCGTTATGAGAAAATTAAGCTTTTCCAAAACCGTTATATGGCAGGTACCATTATTTTTTGAGCTAACAAACAAAATTTAATTTCTCCTCTGAAGAATGGTCTACAAACCCTACATACCAAATTTGAAGTTGATCAGGTAAGCCGTTTAGGCTGTAGGTGCCGATACATACAGACTGACATACAGAGATACAAACAGACAGACAGAATTCCCAGACCCTCTTTTTTCGTCTTCGCTATCATCGTAATGTCATGTTTGATTGTTATCTCAACATTTTTTTTGCACGAATGCATAACTTGCCTTATAGTACCTTTAATCGCATGTAAAAAATGTTATGTAGATATTAGATCCCATTATAAAATATATTTGATATATATACATTATACCGATAGGTACGTTACTAGGTACATACTTAATTATACATAGCTATATATTTTCAATATTTTTTTTTTAATTAAAGCTATAGGTATATATGTCTCATTTCATTTTTGATAGGAAAAAAAGTGAGGTATGCATGGGGGGCATGTTGCCCCACCTCAACCTCCCTGCCAGGTCCTGATCTATAGGATTTGGGGTGGTTACGAGCTTGGGTATATTTATATATGCAGAGTTTTTGAATCAAACATTTTATTTCCCACACACGCTAAATCTTATATGGTGAGCTAAGGCAGAAAGGTTGAGGGAGGGGGGGCTTTAGTCCGCATGGGTACGAAATTCCGACTGGACAAAATCCCGACTGAGAATCCCGACTGCCAAAATCCCGACTGACTAACTACTTTTTTTTGGTAAAGGCAATTTAAAACTGAATTTTTCAATAAAAAATAATTCCAAAAAGTTTCATAATTTCATGTAGGTATCGTTTTTACCAGTTACTTTTGATGTATTTAACTTGTTATCTAGGGTAGCATTTATGATATTCAATATTTTTTCGTCAAAATCCTTTCTGTAGTCAGTCCCACTCACGCAACTTCGTTGCTCCGCTTAGGGTATGTCCAGTCGTCTGGCAGGCGCCTGAGTCCAATGTTTCCATATTCCACAGCACGTGGGTTCCTTATATTCTTCCTTTTCAATTCCTATTTCAAATAATTAGTGTAAAAGTAAAAAACAAAGAACGAAAACGTGCTAAAAGTGCTGAAAATCTGGATTTTTTATTCGTACCATTCGGATTTTGTTAGTCGGGATTTTGGCGGTCGGGATTTTGGCTGTCGGGATTTTAGCAGTCGGGTTTTCCGCAGTCGGGATTTTGGCAGTCGGGATTTCGTCCCTATCCCGCCATACATACCTCACTTTTTGTTTGATCTTTTTTTTTCGAACACCAGAAAATTATTAGCAATTTGTTCGAGACTTGTGTCCTATTTTCGAAAATAAAAATTAGGAACTTATGGCCCACTTTATAAATCCAAAAAAAAGAGGTTGGGATTAATGTTCCGGGGACATCTCTCCTTGCGTGTGGCGGAATTCGAAAACTGCTTTGCAGAGTGGACTTGATTATATGACTATTATAATAGTCGCGACTTTATAAGCGGTGAGCTCTGTCTAACGAGTAACCGAGCGATCACCTTTGTTCGTTCGCGTTAAATATATAGAAAAATAAAAATTTCGATCGATATTTTTAAAGGCGATCGTAGCCCAGTCCTTGTACCATCGAGCTATAGTTCCCCAGTTGTATATTCCTCAAAATACGTTTTAACGGAATGTGATACTTTACTTCTTTTATGTGTACAACTGTACATATTCATAATATAGTTAATATATGTAGATAAAAATAAGCAATTCCTTGTATAATATAAAAATACTTGTAGTATCTATATACGAACTTTTTTACTTGCTCAATAGGGCAAGTATTGGTTTCGTGACAAAAAAAAATTGAGGTTTTAATCAAACCTGACATTACGATGATAGAGAAGACCAAAAAAGTAGGTTTCGCCATGCCGTACGTCGGCCTCTCTGTGCGGATGTGCTTGTGTGTAAATGTGGGGATGTGCGTATGGGTGGATGTTCGGTTGTATGTTCACAGAGCTACAGCCTAAACGGTTGGACGGATTTTCTTCAAACTTCGTGTGACCTAGTACTTTTTGGTGATTCCCTAGAAGACAAATTTGAATTTTTGTTTTAGCCCGGCTATAACGGGTACCTCCCATATAACGGTTTTAGTTTTTCCAAATTTTCTCGAAAACGGCTCCAACGATTTTGATAAAACTTTGTGAACTTTATACATTGGAGTGCTCTTTATATAACTGCATTTCAGGTTTTAGGCTAAAAAAGCACATAACGGAGATTCACTTTTAACGGTTTTTACAAATTTGATCATAACTTGATAACGGCTGATCCGATTCCTTTGAAAGTACAGTTAAAATCTGTAAAATCTTTGACATTTAACACAAGATGACTTTTACAGGTAATTGCTAAACGCTAATTTAATGATATAGCTCCCATACAACTTGACCGTTTTTAAAAACCAAAAATAAAGTAAAAGGCAATTCGGGATTTAATTATTTGGGATTTTGTAATTCGGGATTTTTCAATTCGGAATTTTGTAATTCGTGATTTCGTAGCACCTTAATTGAACAAGTATACGCAACCAAACGACAAAATTTGGTCGACCACCTCGGTTGGTAACGATAACAAAATGCGTAACGGAATATTACATCGGGCTAATTCTCCAGTTCATAATTTTCGTCCAGTTAGAAAGTCGTTGACTTGAAACAATAAATTTTCCATTGATCACAAGATGCAGTGGTGTAACTTTAGCGATTTTGAAAGGAACATGCAACCTTGGTGGTATCTCATCTTGTGACCGCATTTATCTTTTAACAAGAACAACGAATAATTCATAAGTAAAAGGTTATCTACACTTATAAGTATTAACCCCCATCTATGCTACCCATCAAAAAAATCTGATTTTCATTGCATGGAAATTCCTAATATGTATGAAAAAAGGCACGACTGGGTCGCACAAACTTGCTCTTGTGGCAAGTTACCTGAGGTTTTAAAGTACAAACGGAATATATAGGAAAAAATTGTATGATTTCTTTTTTATAGTTTGAAAACCATATCTGACAAAGATTCAAACCAAAATCAAAGTGTGCAAAAATTTTTTTTTATTAAATGTGACTAAGAAAAAAAAATTTAAATCGTTGGACCGGTTTTCGAAAAAATCGATTTTTTCGAAAACTTTTTGTCAAAAAAAATTAGTTTGCAGGTTCCTAAATTTAATTTACTACACCTTGAAACTAAATTTCATAAAAATCCGTCAACTGGTTTTTTAAATATTGAATTTACAAAAAAAGTTTTTCAAAAATTATTTAAAACTTAGGTAACAAAAACATTTTTGAAAAATCATTTTATGCAGTGTTATTTAAAATAGCTAGGACAATTAACTAAAATTAAATACTGATTCAATTTAATCAAAATCGCTTAAGCCATTATGGAGATAGTCGAAATTTAAAAATACCGTTATATGGGCAGGTACCGCTAAAGGAATTTTCTTGAAAGTTTGGTTTTCATTATTTTATACACCTTATAATACATGTGAAATTTGTTTGAAATCGTTAGAGCCATTTTCGAGAAAAATACAATTTTTGATAACCATTATATGGCAGGTACCGTTATTTTTAAACTTAAAAGCTCTAAGCATATTACCCTTAGAACCATACCTACAGAATTTGAAGTAAATCGGCCCATCCGTTTAGGCTGTAGGTTTCGAGACAGGCAGACAGACAGACAAAATTGCCGGACCCACTTTTTTCGTCTTCTCTATATCATCGTAATGTCATTTTTGATTGTTATCTCAAAACTTTTTTTTTGCACGAATCCAAGACTTGCCTTATAGCACCTAAAAAATATAAAAATGGGTTTAACCGCAACACTCAAATAAAAATACTTACAATCAATCAATAAACCATCCCTTCAAATTATCCATCATTCATTATTACTACCTTTCTATGTCCTTTCAACAAAGAAATTCCTTGAATGTTTTAAACTTGGAATTTCTATTTAATCGCAGAAAACCTTCAAAATACCAATTGCAAAGGAAAATACTTTAACACCACTAACCCGATGTTTCCACTCAGAAAAATATTTCCTGCATCGCCTTACGTGCAAATACCACCACACCCAACACACAATGCAGGACAAGAATGTTATCTGAGAAATGTGAACTGAAATGACCAAAAATTGGCAACATCTAAATAAAGGAAAAATAACTGCAAATATTGAGATGTTTCTCTTAGCCTTTGTGTACCTCTGTACCAAGCACTTTAACCGCAAACTTCCGCCACAAACCAGAGAAAGCAACAGTTTATTGTAATGAACACAAAAAAAAAAAAAACACATTCTTTAGTATTTACCACTTGAATACTCGAAAGGAATTTCTAAGATTCTTTCTTTTGTTGCACATTTTAATCGTCACTCGCCACGCCAATGTTAGAATTTTTTGAAAATAATATGATAAATTTGTCACACAAGCCACTTGATTGGGGTGGTTGATACTTTTTACTTGCGATTATATAGGTACTATAAGACGAGTTTATTCAAAATAATACAAATTTTGAAAAACGAGCAACTCTTGAATGTTTCTTCCCAAATATAGATGCATGGGATAAGAATTTGTTTCTGATACCTACTACAACCAAATCGATCTTTACGGATGGCTCAAAAATGGATATCAAGCTGGTGGTATCTTCTGCTCAGAGGCTCACAACCATTATTGATTGATTCATTCATTGATTCTTACTACACCACACAACATAAGACTTTTGTTCACTGTTTGGCAAGATAAAACATTCAAGACTTAACTCATGAAGAATAACTTGATTAGGGCCACTCTAAACAACTGTGAGATTTATTCCAGAAAAAAGAATCAATCAAATCATACAAAAAGACCGTAAATTTATAGTATTGAAATTAAACCGCAGTTAGGTTAGATACACATACAACGCCAAAGAAACTACGTCTATCGGAAAAAAAACTAGTGCAGACGATACAATTATACGAGGATGAACAGAACATGTCATGTCATACATAACAGACTTCCTCTAACAATGTCCTCCTATCTTTCACCTAAGATATACAAACGCTACGGGAAAATCGTTCTTTTGATACCATCTTACAGATTCGGTATTATAAAAAATAGAAGATATCAAATTAACACTTTCAATTTCAATTTTCAATTTATTTATTTGGTGTACAAATAAGACTTAGTCTTTTATAGTACCTGACACAAAGTATAATAATGCATATAAACAATATTAATACAAACAAAATAACAATATAACAAAGAAAATAGATAAATAAATAAATAAAAAAAAAAATAAATACAAATAAAAACTTTAATAAATAAATATGTTTCTTTGTAAAGATATTAAAATTTAAAATATTTCATGACTTCTTTAATTTCGATATAAATTTCAAACAAAATTATAAATTTTAAAAACTAAACTTTTAGTATAAAATTTTAAATTTCAAATAGCTGCTCCAGAATCCAAATTAGAGAAATGTAAAAATAATGCTTTCTTAAATTGAGGTATACCTATTATTTGTTTAAGCATTGCAGGTAAGGAGTTCCATAGTCTAATGGCATAAGTAAAAAAGAGTCTCGATGAGTTTAAATATTTAAAAGAGTTATTTATGATATTCAAAGTTCGAGTTGAATGAGCGAAGCGTAGTTTTTCAAAGAGATAAAGAGGGGTTCTTCTTTGAATTATCTTATGCAAAAAGATACAACATTTTGCATCAAAAAACTCTTCGAACGTACATCCAAGAATAAGTTGATGAAATTGTGAAACATGATCAAATCTACGCAAGCAAAAAACATACCTTACCATATCATTGAAAGTAACAAGCAATTTGTGTCGATAGTGAGAGTCGGGTCGACAATAAACAACAGCCGCATATTCCGCGATAGGTAGTAGGAACGATTTAACTAATCTCAACTTAGTGCTTAATGGAGTCAGTTTTGAGAACAGGTTTAGCTTACGGAGACCGCCATATATTCTTCCGATACAATTATTAACATGGTCATTAGCTGAAAGTGACCGATTAATTTTAAAGCCAAGGTTGGTGACAGTGTCAACAAACTTAAGTTGAAAACAAGAAACAAAAACAGGTGGAAGGAATTCTATATCGAATTTCCTTTTGGAAATTGCAATTATTTGCGATTTGGCAGGATTTAGAGTCAAACCATTGTTCAAGGTCCAATTGTATATACCTAAAAGATCCTCATTTATTCTGCAAATAAGGTCCTCAAGCAAATTAAACGGTCGAGAAAGATATATTTGGACATCATCTGCATAAAGATGAAACATAACATTTTGGCATACATGTGGGAGATCATTGATGAACATACAAAATAATGTAGGACCCAAAACTGAACCTTGCGGCACCCCAGCTTTTAAATTTATTGGCGAGGAGAAATTATTATCAACTTTAACTCTTTGACTGCGTTGTTTTAAGTAGCTTTCAATTAGACGAACAAATCTACTGCTGAAACCAAAATATAAGTTAAGTTTACTACACAAAATGTCGTGATTCACCCTGTCAAATGCCTTGGAAAAATCAAGCAAACACAATATCGTCACTTCGTCTTTGTCATACTGGATTCTGATATCATCAAGTACCTTAACCATTGCTGTAGAACAGCTATGGTTCGGACGGAAACCAGATTGTACAGACGATAATAAGTTGTTTTGGGTAATGTGGTTAGATATCTGCTTAGCCAGAATCTTTTCAAAAATCTTTGACAGGCAAGGAAGTATACTTATAGGACGAAAATCAGTACTTGAAGTAGGATGAGGCTTTTTGGGAACAGCAATTACTTTACCAAGTTTCCAACAGTCCGGAAAGGATGAGCAGGTTATACAATAATTAATTAAATGTGTAAGAACGGTTATGATATGTGGTAATATAATTTTTATAAACTTAATAGGAACTCCATCTTCCCCAACAGAATTCGACTTCAGAGAACGAATATTCATAAGAACCTCAAACTCCGTGATGACCTCAAAGTCAAATTCATTTGAAGCACCATATAATAAGTTGTTGTTGGGTGCAAAGTTCGATGATTGTAAGTTATCCGATGCAAAAGCCTTGTTCAGATCATTTGGATCAGGATAACTATCAACAACTTCCTTTCTACCAACCCCAAAGAACGTAAACTTGTCCAAAGCTTACGCGAACTTTGGTTTGAGCTAAGTTTTGACATAAAAAATCTTTTTTTGGCTCTTCGAGTAACAAAAGAAGAATTATTACGAGCACGACAGAAAATCTCCCAGTTGACGGTGGAAGGGTTATGCTTCCACTTCGAGTACAATTTACGTCGCTTTTTTATTGAACTAAGTACTTCAGTAGTAAACCACGGACAATTTTTATTGCGCACCAAAACTGTCTTCAAGGGAACATGTTTTTCGTACAGTTCAAACACTAAATATTTGAAGAAATTTACTTCGTCATTAACATTATAATGATTGTAACATGTATCCCAGGAAAAGTTATTAGCATCCAACTGTAGTGCATCAAAATTAATAGATTTAAAGTCTCGGAACTCAAAAGAAGACGAAAAGGCAGTTCGTGAAAAATCAATGTTGAACGTGCAAAAAATAAAGTCATGATCTGAAATACCTTCAAGGGATAGCTGATCAAGCATTTTGTATAATTTATTTTGTTTTCATATTAAACTTATATATGGCTACAGCTTTTGAGAATTAATTTGATATGCACCTACATAATAATTGTTTAGAAAATTAATAAGCCTACTATAGCATCGAAAATACATTTTTGTTGTCATCTTAATGCTTAATCAAGAATGTCTAACCAAAATTTCCATTGATTTTCCCTTTGAATTCTATTACTTTCCCATTGTTAAAAAATCATTAATTATTCAAATTCCTTTTTTTCTGCTTTCAGCTTGACCTCGATATTTCGGTCCAAGGTAAGTACTTACACAGTTCTCTTTCAATACCAAATTTTCTAACTCTGCTTGCACTGCATGTTGTCATCATTATCCAGCTTCCAATTTCCCTTCTTTTATCTTTCTATCGATGACTATCTCATATGCTTATACTCCATTAGCAAATGAATAATTTCAAACCATCATACCGTAAACAAAGCGAAGGATTCCAAAAAAGTGTATCTATGAACACAAAATACTAAGCCTCTTTTGAGTCCATTCTACTTGTGAAGCTTTAGAGAATACCAAAAACAAGAGTAAAACAAGAGATTCATATCTTATGCATGCAATAAATGGTTAGAGGAACTCCCCAAGGAACACAACACATCAGAGTCACATTCAGGCCAAAATGTTTTCTGATTAAAACTTCCGAACAAAAATAAACAAAACACAAAAATTAGACAGACATATACACAAATGACATGGCCGAGTTAAAGGGCAATACAAAATGAAAATGAAGAATGTTTTCCAATTGAAACCTCTTATATGATAGAGGTAAGAGGCAAAACTCAACTTGGGATTTTTCAAACACAGTAAAGTATTGTCTAAAATGCAAAAGAACCCAAAAAATTCTTCACACCTTCTTGATAATTCAACAATTTTCAAGGAAACATAAAAGGGTCAGTTGAGAGAGAGAGAAAAGAAAAGAATATTGCTTTTACTGGTTTTTCAAATTAAGCTCCAGAGACTTACCTTAAAAGGAAAATTGTACATATATCTATTCTCCAATTCTAGTAAAGCTTTTGTTTGGATTACCATCTGAAATCAATAGACGGAAATAGTTTTCACTTTTGGTTTTGTCCTTGTGAATTGTGATAAAAGTTTGTATATAGGGGAACCTGGGGATCAACGATATACTTTTGGGCACAATACTTTATATTTTGGCGCATATAAAATAGATTATTCAAGGTGGCACAAAATGAATCATCCTATCTTAATATGTTATAACTTTTGCAAATGGCGTCGTACGTTAATCATATTTACAATGTGTGAATAAGACGCCGTTGCAGAAATAAACAGACAAGCAATAGAGCGCTATAATACTATAAGGACAAGAGAGTGGAATAACTATTACGATTTGTTTGATCAATAATCGGTCGATGGTTTCAGCGCAGCGTAAGGGCTCGCAGAGCCCTTAAGGAGAATGTTCGACAGAAATCTTGCGGAAAGTCATGGAAAATGCGATAAAACGATCACAAATTTGAAGGCAGCCACTTGACGGATATCTATCAAATTTTCCACTTAATAGAACTAATAAAAACGGTCCAATTAAATATTTCCATCACACGAAATTCACTTTTTTTATTCACTAAAATAATAATTCAAAAACAAAATTGTATGATTCATTTTGCGCCACCTTGAACAATGACTATAAACAATTGCAATATTGATTATATGTACATGTTTTGCTATTCTTGCCTTTATATAAAGCAAAATACGGTGTAATGACGTTTGTGGAATGCCTAATTCCAAAGAACGACTAGGAATGGACAAACCTGGGTTTTCTTCAACACTTTGGGCTACAACAGCAATATTCTCAGTTGTTCTTGAGCGACGTGCACGGGTTTTATTCTTCGCATCACTAACTTGTCCCAACAGCTCGAATTTGTCCACCAATTTCTGTATTGCGGTCCGACAAGGTGCTTCACGACGACCCAAAAATGTTTTAGTTTTATGAACCGTCTCAGCCAAATTTTCACCAGTGAATTTTAATAATTTCAATGCGTTGTTGAAGCGTGTATCGTTCCATTTTTATTAATGGCGTAATTTCTACTTGTCAAATGTCAAAAAATGACAGCTTCAAAAGTGACAGCTACCGATATAGCGGGCTATTCAAAATAACACCTCTTATTGGATAACCCTTTACTTTCTGCTATGGTCAATATTTTTTGTTTAAGAGATTCACGAATCACCTCGATTTATTCTCAATCTCCTTTTGCTCAAAAAAAAATTTTTGTTGCCAAAAATTATTTTCAATGTTGATAAAATTTTTCTACATTTTGTTCAAGCAACAAAATATGAACCCAATATCTTCTTTTCATTTAAAAAGGTTAGGTATATAAACGGTGACATGAAATAAATTCCTTAACTAAATTTTGGACTTTATTGCACTTCCGAAAGTGAGTGCACCATCTGCTCCACCCGCCACAACACAAGGCTTCCGTTTGCCACTTATGCGAGAATTAGGCCTTAATTAATAGCAAGTACAAAAGTCATAAAACTTAATTTGAATTATATTATTTAGTATATATGAAAATTTACTATATAGGTACTATATAATTTTGTTAAACTGTGATTGACTCTTATTTAAATTCTAGATTCATGTTATTTGTTACTATGGAATTTTTTTAAGATAAGTACATATAATTAACTAGAAATTGAAATATGTATACCAAAATTTAAAATATAAAAAAATATTCCTTTGTATTGATTTAACCTTATTATAACTTATACCTATTGTCATGGTTCCCAAGAAGATGTTAAAATCAAGAACATCTTGATAATATTAAAAATAAAAAATTAATACTCTTAACTGCGATCATTAACTAAATTAATGACCCTAAAAATTGATTGATACCTCGAGAGTATGTTTCAAAAAGATCGCATCTATATATATTATCTATTAAATAAATGACCCAAGTGGCGATTAAATCTAATCACCTTATCGATTTATAACCCCACCAAGTATTAATATTCTTTGCAATAACACTGAAAAGCTGCAGCAGTGATAAGAATTCACGAAACAACCATAAATAATGTTTTACATCACCGCGGGTTACATTCCAAGCAACAAATGTTACAAGAATAAAAATCACCATTTTAATCCCATTATAGATGGACTTACTCAAAATAATACGACCCAATCAATTTTACATAAAATTAATTCACTAATTCAACGTTAGGGAATAGATATATACAATTATACAGTATACACACATAACAAGAAATTCAGTGGTCATTTTGAATGCCTTTTGGTAACAACATCCTATCATTCACTGAACACAGCAAGGAAGTCCTCTAAAACAACGACAAACAAAAAACTCAATATTAAGGGTGGGTCTTCCTCGTAAATGTAGGGTACTACGTGCACAAAACTTAATATATCTCCTACATTTGAAAAGATATTTTGATGAAATAAAATTTATTATTTAGTCCATGAACATATCTTAAAACATATGTCCTCAATTTTATGTTTTACAAAAGTTTGTGCTTTTTAGGGAAGGAATTACACATTTTGTCCCCTTTATTTTGGCTGATTTATGCATTCCCTCAAGGGGCTCTCGTGTGATTTGTTTTTTTATTTTGTTGTTAATGTTTTTCAACTGTCAATGAATGTATGCTTTTCATAGGATAAAAAAAAAAAAAAAAAAAAAAATATTTGAGCTACAAAATGGACGTAAGTTCACACTAATTTAAAGCTCGTTTATTGGCACAGTTTCTTAAATTTTCAACGGAGCCAAACAATATTTTTTTTTTATAACAGAAAGTAGATACTTTATTTGAAACAAAACAAAAAATTATTTTTTTCCACTTTATACGTCTGAAAAACTTATATATACACAAACAATACTACTTTTTTCTTTTCCCCGTTGGGGCTGGCATGTTTTATTCTTAATATTTTTTGTTTTTAATTTATTCGAATCTCTTATTATTTTTGTAAATCCTGCTGTAAATTTTTTTGCAATTTTATATTGTTTAGACGTAAAAAATTACAATTCAAAGTATCTATACACATGGTAGTTTTCCCAGGTTGAAATGCCATGTACAACTTTATTATTATTTTTGTATTTTATTTCAATATTTTTTGCTAAAGTTCCAAGTGAAGAAAACAATATCACACGCATAAACAATTTTATATTTAATTTTGAAAAAGCATCTTTTTAACGATTTTGTTAATCAAAATACGCACACAACGATATTTAGTTCACGAAACTTCCGTCGAAAGAGAATATTAATTTTCGCTGTTCGCACTCTCTTTAGAATCAACTTTTTTTTTTTGTGGTGATATACAAAACACAAATGGTATGGTGAATGGTGTACATCAGCGTTGCCGCCGAGAAAAGAAAATGCCGTGTCACATTTTAAAAACTGCTTGCCATGAAAAAACTATAAATCTTCTGTTAAAAAAATAAAACTTTATTTCTGTAATTTATTATATAATTTTCCATCAATATTAAAGTAAGATATAGTTAATGATAAAGTGTGCGATATTGAAATGTTTCGTGCCACTGTGCCACAAGAAAAAATTGTCGAGTCAAAAAAGCACGATTGGTTAACTTCGGCAACGCTGGTGTACGTACGATTAGTAGGTATCGTCGTCGTCGCTGTCGTCCAAGTAGGTATATGATATTTTTGTTTTTTTTTCTACTTGGTATTGGAAGGAAACTTATGGATGTGGGAATAATGCTGAAAAAGATTTTATTCGTTAATTATATAGAAATAGAGTCTCAGGGAATCGTCTATAAAATGAGTTAATCTTATCGAATCTTCAAGGTTGAGGTGTCAAAAGGAAGAAGAAATTGAGATCTATGTTTCTGTATCAGAATAATTGACGTAGGCACTTGGGCTTGGGCACTTCAATTTTTGTTTGCGATTAAACCTAAATTGGAGATACCTCCTCTTCTGTTATCCTACAACGGAAAGAAACAAAAATATTGAAGATGAGCTCCTTTTTGGTGGTGTGGTTGGACACGATTAGTAAATTGTGAGATAGTGGGAAGAGGGAATGTGTATATTGCAATTGTATATCTATGTTACTATTTTTATTTAGAAGCGATTTTTTTTCATTTCGCGTGTTGACGGACATGGAGTGGTAGGTAATTGCAAATAAGAATGTGTGTGACTGAAATGTCTTTGCGGGGCCTTTGGCATGTGCCGAGGGAAAGGGTATCATGATGACGATCTACGTAGGTACCTAGCCTGCAATGAAAATACTCATTTTTCTTCACTGGCACCTAAATAAAAGCATTAGGTAAAAATAAATCAGAAATGAAAATTATCAGATTTTACCTATTATTTTCCAAATTATTTGCGGTTGATTTTGTTGAAAAAATAAATGGAAAATAATTAAAAAAAATGCAATTTGAATGATTGAATTGTTGTTTGCCAAATAACTAATATACTTCAATCAAAATCTGTGAATGTTAAAAAGTAACTTGTTCACAAAGAGCCTCAGAAAAAAAATTTACAGGAAAATAACTGTGACCGCCGGTGGGTCAGATGCCATGTAACGGTTTTGTCAGGTGCTATGTGACCCATATGACATATTTTTTTTCGAAACAAAACTTTGGAACAATTTAGAAGAGTCCTAGCACAATCTAGCACTGGTTTTTAAATTTGAAAATTCGAAAAAGGGAGCTCCCAGGAAGGAAAAATTGCTAAATTAGTGCAAAAGTTTTCGCTGTCTAAATCTACAATTTTTAAGTAAAAAAAAAAAAGATCAACACAAACCAGCACAAATGTAGCACAACCTGGTTCATTTGTCAAAAATTCCAATTTGAAAAAAGGGAGGCTAACTTCACACTTTCGGGAACATGTTTTTTGAGCTTTTTATCCACAGTTTCGATTTTTTTTTTCAAAATAAAAAGAGAAAAAACTTCGTATTAGGGTACCAGAACCTTGTAGAGTTTTTAAAAAATTTAAATTTGGAAAAATGGGGGGAAGCACCTAATTTCTGAAAATCACATTTTTGGATCTAGTTTTCGCAATTTTAAAAGTTTTCAAAATTCACCCCTTTGCAATAAACCCTAAAGTAATTTTCAAACAGGTCAAATAGTTATATTGACCTACTTTACACTTATCTTACATAAAGCTTCCTAAAAAAAACTATTTCAATGTACCTACCTACCTACATGTGTACCGTAAAAATAAAAATAAATGTTTTTCTTAGAAAAAGGTGGTTTTGGTTTTTTTTTTAATTTCTTGAGAACGACATAAAATTTTTGCATCCGGTTTTCTTATTTAGACTTAAAATTAATAACAGCATTGAATTTTGAAATTAAAATTAGCACTTAATTACGTAAAATTTTGAAAAAAATGAATTTGAAATTTTTTTTTGAATTTTTTTTTTTCAAAATTTTGACTTTGAAAATTAATATTTCAAAAACTATTTCTTAGAAGAGATTTATTTAAACACAGAATGAAAGAAAAAGTTATTGGCTTTTCAAAAACGTATCGCACAGCATTGTGAATGAAGCCGTTGATTTTAAATAATTTTTTTCCCATTTTAAGTCAGTTTTTTCGAAAATTGCCCCTCCCGGCTAAACGGAGGGGAATAGACCCCCCTCCCATACGATTTTTTTCTTGTCTCAACGCAACCTACACGCCCTAGCATTTTGTCGCATTGCTCATGACTCACCCTGTATAGATTAGGTTATATTACACCTAGAGGTAGGTACCTACATCCAAGATGATACAAGTTCTAAAAACTCAGAGTTGGGCGATTTCGCAAGTTTATTAACATACCTATGCCTCCCTGATTCCAAACATCAAAAAATGATCATAGGGCATACCTATATACATAGCTAGGAATGTAAATGCTGCACGACTTTTCTGTTTGGTCATTTTTATTTTTATTCTGAAAACAAAATGTACATAGGTAGGTAGGTTTTTCCACGTGACAATGAAGTGACAATGTTCCAATTGCAAAACAAAAATATACAGTGTTGTGCTGTTGTTTGAAATCTGACAACAACAAAAATCGAAAGGAAATCTCAAATTTCGCACATTACAAATGAACAAGTTACCTTATTCTTCCAACATCCTTACTTGTAAACTCCAAAATTCACCCCTTTGCAATAAACCCTAAAGTAATTTTCAAACAGGTCAAATAGTTATATTGACCTACCTCACACTTATCTTACATAAAGCTTCCTAAAAAAACTATTTCAATGTACCTACCTACCTACATGTGTAACGTATATTTATGCATGTTCATTTGATATGTCCTGACCTTCATCAAGATCTCGATCGAGTCACAAACGAGTTCACATTTTTTTGTTACTGTTTTTCCAGTTCCAGCAACAGCAAGTGAAATTGAAGAAAAAACAACTAAACGAAAAGAGAAAAAAAATGACTCACATTTTAGCTATACCTACTCATGTGTTTTGAAAACAAAATTGAAAAATATCCCTTCACCCTTCCATAAACAGAAAGCATAGAACTCATCATTCCCATTCAAATCGAAAGGATGACAAAACAACAAACCCATTTTGAAAAGAGAACAAGAGTAGTTGAGCGTATCAAAAACAATAATGAAGAGAAAAGAATATCGCACTACCACATTGAAATACGTTTACATGAATTTTAAATTCTATTGTCATGAAGACCCACCCTTAAGGATAACGATGCCACCCTTTACACACTTAACAAAGCATCGTCATAGCCATCCAATCCATCCATAACGCTGCGTATACCGCGGCGCTCAATTAATTTCAACTGTTGAGGATAATTGAATTTCCACCATCTAACGACCTCCTTTCCGTCAGAATTTTCACTCACACCTTCCCAAAATGAACGGATCATCGATGTAAATAAAAATAAAAGCGGTTAGGTATTTTTTTTTTAATAGCTTCCTTTCTCCAACTCCAGCCTCTTCATCTAGGACGCTCGATTTTAAGGACAATGAAATTAAGTATATGTACTTTAGTAATCATCTTCCTGTCAGGAGTTGAACGAAAGGACATTATTTCATATCTCAACTCGAACGAGGTACCTAATTCGTTGTTTCATTTTTACTCCCAAAGCGAAGAATAATGGCAAAATTATTGTATTTTATTATTAAAGATTTTTCAAAAAAAAAAAAAAAAAAACAAGAGGACTTTCGCTGCTGTGGTGCTGGTGATACATTAGTTCGGTTGTCGTTTTCAGTCGTCATCGTAGTTCCTAACTCACATTTTGATAGACGAACCCGCTTCCACCTGACAGAACACAGACCGCATGTAAATTCTTACACCATATATTTACAGCATCAATGACAATCATTTACATCTGTCATCCGATTAGGGAACACGAACAACTTTAAGGGTGGGTCTTCATGACAATAGAATTTAAAATTCATGTAAACGTATTTCAATGTGGTAGTGCGATATTCTTTTCTCTTCATTATTGTTTTTGATACGCTCAACTACTCTTGTTCTCTTTTCAAAATGGGTTTGTTGTTTTGTCATCCTTTCGATTTGAATGGGAATGATGAGTTCTATGCTTTCTGTTTATGGAAGGGTGAAGGGATATTTTTCAATTTTGTTTTCAAAACACATGAGTAGGTATAGCTAAAATGTGAGTCATTTTTTTTCTCTTTTCGTTTAGTTGTTTTTTCTTCAATTTCACTTGCTGTTGCTGGAACTGGAAAAACAGTAACAAAAAAATGTGAACTCGTTTGTGACTCGATCGAGATCTTGATGAAGGTCAGGACATATCAAATGAACATGCATAAATATACGTTACACATGTAGGTAGGTAGGTACATTGAAATAGTTTTTTTAGGAAGCTTTATGTAAGATAAGTGTGAGGTAGGTCAATATAACTATTTGACCTGTTTGAAAATTACTTTAGGGTTTATTGCAAAGGGGTGAATTTTGGAGTTTACAAGTAAGGATGTTGGAAGAATAAGGTAACTTGTTCATTTGTAATGTGCGAAATTTGAGATTTCCTTTCGATTTTTGTTGTTGTCAGATTTCAAACAACAGCACAACACTGTATATTTTTGTTTTGCAATTGGAACATTGTCACTTCATTGTCACGTGGAAAAACCTACCTACCTATGTACATTTTGTTTTCAGAATAAAAATAAAAATGACCAAACAGAAAAGTCGTGCAGCATTTACATTCCTAGCTATGTATATAGGTATGCCCTATGATCATTTTTTGATGTTTGGAATCAGGGAGGCATAGGTATGTTAATAAACTTGCGAAATCGCCCAACTCTGAGTTTTTAGAACTTGTATCATCTTGGATGTAGGTACCTACCTCTAGGTGTAATATAACCTAATCTATACAGGGTGAGTCATGAGCAATGCGACAAAATGCTAGGGCGTGTAGGTTGCGTTGAGACAAGAAAAAAATCGTATGGGAGGGGGGTCTATTCCCCTCCGTTTAGCCGGGAGGGGCAATTTTCGAAAAAACTGACTTAAAATGGGAAAAAAATTATTTAAAATCAACGGCTTCATTCACAATGCTGTGCGATACGTTTTTGAAAAGCCAATAACTTTTTCTTTCATTCTGTGTTTAAATAAATCTCTTCTAAGAAATAGTTTTTGAAATATTAATTTTCAAAGTCAAAATTTTGAAAAAAAAAAATTCAAAAAAAAATTTCAAATTCATTTTTTTCAAAATTTTACGTAATTAAGTGCTAATTTTAATTTCAAAATTCAATGCTGTTATTAATTTTAAGTCTAAATAAGAAAACCGGATGCAAAAATTTTATGTCGTTCTCAAGAAATTAAAAAAAAAACCAAAACCACCTTTTTCTAAGAAAAACATTTATTTTTATTTTTACGGTACACATGTAGGTAGGTAGGTACATTGAAATAGTTTTTTTTAGGAAGCTTTATGTAAGATAAGTGTAAAGTAGGTCAATATAACTATTTGACCTGTTTGAAAATTACTTTAGGGTTTATTGCAAAGGGGTGAATTTTGAAAACTTTTAAAATTGCGAAAACTAGATCCAAAAATGTGATTTTCAGAAATTAGGTGCTTCCCCCCATTTTTCCAAATTTAAATTTTTTAAAAACTCTACAAGGTTCTGGTACCCTAATACGAAGTTTTTTCTCTTTTTATTTTGAAAAAAAAAATCGAAACTGTGGATAAAAAGCTCAAAAAACATGTTCCCGAAAGTGTGAAGTTAGCCTCCCTTTTTTCAAATTGGAATTTTTGACAAATGAACCAGGTTGTGCTACATTTGTGCTGGTTTGTGTTGATCTTTTTTTTTTTTACTTAAAAATTGTAGATTTAGACAGCGAAAACTTTTGCACTAATTTAGCAATTTTTCCTTCCTGGGAGCTCCCTTTTTCGAATTTTCAAATTTAAAAACCAGTGCTAGATTGTGCTAGGACTCTTCTAAATTGTTCCAAAGTTTTGTTTCGAAAAAAAATATGTCATATGGGTCACATAGCACCTGACAAAACCGTTACATGGCATCTGACCCACCGGCGGTCACAGTTATTTTCCTGTAAATTTTTTTTCTGAGGCTCTTTGTGAACAAGTTACTTTTTAACATTCACAGATTTTGATTGAAGTATATTAGTTATTTGGCAAACAACAATTCAATCATTCAAATTGCATTTTTTTTAATTATTTTCCATTTATTTTTTCAACAAAATCAACCGCAAATAATTTGGAAAATAATAGGTAAAATCTGATAATTTTCATTTCTGATTTATTTTTACCTAATGCTTTTATTTAGGTGCCAGTGAAGAAAAATGAGTATTTTCATTGCAGGCTAGGTACCTACGTAGATCGTCATCATGATACCCTTTCCCTCGGCACATGCCAAAGGCCCCGCAAAGACATTTCAGTCACACACATTCTTATTTGCAATTACCTACCACTCCATGTCCGTCAACACGCGAAATGAAAAAAAATCGCTTCTAAATAAAAATAGTAACATAGATATACAATTGCAATATACACATTCCCTCTTCCCACTATCTCACAATTTACTAATCGTGTCCAACCACACCACCAAAAAGGAGCTCATCTTCAATATTTTTGTTTCTTTCCGTTGTAGGATAACAGAAGAGGAGGTATCTCCAATTTAGGTTTAATCGCAAACAAAAATTGAAGTGCCCAAGCCCAAGTGCCTACGTCAATTATTCTGATACAGAAACATAGATCTCAATTTCTTCTTCCTTTTGACACCTCAACCTTGAAGATTCGATAAGATTAACTCATTTTATAGACGATTCCCTGAGACTCTATTTCTATATAATTAACGAATAAAATCTTTTTCAGCATTATTCCCACATCCATAAGTTTCCTTCCAATACCAAGTAGAAAAAAAAACAAAAATATCATATACCTACTTGGACGACAGCGACGACGACGATACCTACTAATCGTACGTACACCAGCGTTGCCGAAGTTAACCAATCGTGCTTTTTTGACTCGACAATTTTTTCTTGTGGCACAGTGGCACGAAACATTTCAATATCGCACACTTTATCATTAACTATATCTTACTTTAATATTGATGGAAAATTATATAATAAATTACAGAAATAAAGTTTTATTTTTTTAACAGAAGATTTATAGTTTTTTCATGGCAAGCAGTTTTTAAAATGTGACACGGCATTTTCTTTTCTCGGCGGCAACGCTGATGTACACCATTCACCATACCATTTGTGTTTTGTATATCACCACAAAAAAAAAAAGTTGATTCTAAAGAGAGTGCGAACAGCGAAAATTAATATTCTCTTTCGACGGAAGTTTCGTGAACTAAATATCGTTGTGTGCGTATTTTGATTAACAAAATCGTTAAAAAGATGCTTTTTCAAAATTAAATATAAAATTGTTTATGCGTGTGATATTGTTTTCTTCACTTGGAACTTTAGCAAAAAATATTGAAATAAAATACAAAAATAATAATAAAGTTGTACATGGCATTTCAACCTGGGAAAACTACCATGTGTATAGATACTTTGAATTGTAATTTTTTACGTCTAAACAATATAAAATTGCAAAAAAATTTACAGCAGGATTTACAAAAATAATAAGAGATTCGAATAAATTAAAAACAAAAAATATTAAGAATAAAACATGCCAGCCCCAACGGGGAAAAGAAAAAAGTAGTATTGTTTGTGTATATATAAGTTTTTCAGACGTATAAAGTGGAAAAAAATAATTTTTTGTTTTGTTTCAAATAAAGTATCTACTTTCTGTTATAAAAAAAAAATATTGTTTGGCTCCGTTGAAAATTTAAGAAACTGTGCCAATAAACGAGCTTTAAATTAGTGTGAACTTACGTCCATTTTGTAGCTCAAATATTTTTTTTTTTTTTTTTTTTTTTATCCTATGAAAAGCATACATTCATTGACAGTTGAAAAACATTAACAACAAAATAAAAAAACAAATCACACGAGAGCCCCTTGAGGGAATGCATAAATCAGCCAAAATAAAGGGGACAAAATGTGTAATTCCTTCCCTAAAAAGCACAAACTTTTGTAAAACATAAAATTGAGGACATATGTTTTAAGATATGTTCATGGACTAAATAATAAATTTTATTTCATCAAAATATCTTTTCAAATGTAGGAGATATATTAAGTTTTGTGCACGTAGTACCCTACATTTACGAGGAAGACCCACCCTTAAAGGCTGAAGTGGGGCTTTCTCTCCAACTCGTTGGGTTTTGAATGAAGTGAGATGTTCTTCACATCCTTCATGCAATTAACAAGGTGAATTTCACTTGTGGGAGAATCTTTTATAATAAAATGCATGATAGATTGAGAGCATTTAAGTAAATAACGTACAGGGTGTGGGTGTCCCACAGTTACAGCAGCTCCCTAAAAACTTTAAAGTGAATGCAAAATTTGAAAAATTAAGGACATGACTTGGTCCCACGAACTTACTCCTATTAGGAATTTAACAACTTATTTTGGGAATTTGTTGATAGCAGTCGGCTAAAATCTTTGTAAATGCCGACTTTATTGCTTTAATAATTTGATTAACTTTTAAAAAATCCGACTTTGTTGCGAAAGGAAATTTAAGAACCCGATAACGCCGAATTCGACACTTAAGTTTAAAAGCTTGTGATGACAAATGCCGACTTTCTTGCTGTTATATCGTAATACCGATGTAAAAACAGACTTAAAAAATTTCGATTTAAACAACTTATAGTTTAAAATTTTCAAAAATGTGGACTTATCCAACTCTGAAAATTCGACTGGGGGTTCGACGGAGGCACGACTGGGTCACACGAACTTGCTTTTGTAGCAAACTATTAGATTGGGAAAATTTAATTTGCTGAATTATGTTGAAAAGTGAAAATTCGCCTAAATGTGAGGTAAAGTTGTATGGTAGCTATTATTAAATGGTTTAATGCCATTAATGGTTAAATGCCATCCTGTGTAGAATGCTTAGATTATATACCATACCATATTTAAATGAAATCAGGTAAGCCGTTTTCAATTTAAGGCCTAATTTGTTAAAAACCGTTAACACCAAATCTCCGTTATGTGCATTTTTAGCCAAAAACCTGAAATGAAGTTATATTCCGAGTACTCTAAATACAAAGCTCAAAAAGTTTTATCAAAATCGTTACAGTCGTTTTCGAGAAAATTTGGAATAACTAAAACTGTTATATTGGAGGTAGCCGTTATAGCCGGGCTAAAACAAAAATTCAAATTTGTCCTCTAGGAGGGCATCGATTCTCAACCTGGTCCGCATCAGAAAAACGTCTTAAATACTGTTCCAGCAAACACAACAACAACTCAACAAACCCAGTCTTCTGGCATTTCTTCATGCACTATAATATCATGAATTGCCGGACGTAGAGCTGGCCCACCGTGTGGAAATAATTCGGCTGGTATATCATCAGCTCCCGGGGCTTTGTTTTTCTTTCTTTCCCTCTCCGTCCTTGCAGTATGTGCAGCGTGGTGTGTACTGCACCATGTTTCGTACTGATTGGTAGAACTTCCGCGCCTGGTGCGGACCTCGCTCTCGGCTTTTTTCTATTTCACAGATTAAGTTCTTCTCCCAGGCTGATTTTTTCTCTCTGTGAAGCAGTCGCTAGCTTGCATTCATCATCAAATCAGTCGTTTCGATTTCTACTACTGCTGCCTAAGATGGAGTTGGCAGTACTAATGACAGTATTCTTAAGGAGTGTCCACTTCTCATCTACGCCCAGCATACTGGCTCCTGGACTTAAGCTCCCTAAATCGAGTGATTCTAGGGCGAATCACTTCGAACCTGATCGGCGGATGCAATACGTCTTCGCAATGCAATCCACCTTAGGAAAACCATACCAACAAGGTAGTGATCCGAGTCGATATTGGCGCCTCGATACGTTTGTACCGTCATCAAGTTCGAGTAGTGGCGACGGTCTATCTATTGGTTACGAGTGACTCCATCAGGTGATACCCAGGTGGCTTTGTAGATATCTTTTCGCGGGAACCTGGTACATACTCGCAACGACCATGTTTTTCGATGCTGCCAATTCGTTTTCGTTGCGTGGGTTTTCGTTGTGAGATCAGTCCGTTTCCAAGACTTGTTGTCGGGTTCGTAATTTTCCTAATTTTACGGAACAGGGAATTAACATGTTGCTAATTTGAAGAACCAGCCTGATCATATTAGCCAAACCATTTTTAAAAGGCTTGTTACTAGCGGCCGCCGCGAAGAGGCTATGATTATACTTCCACCAGTCCCGAATAGTTACGGCACGTGCACGTTTTTGTATGCTACATGTTATACCCCCTATTCGTCTAATGGCTGACGGCATATAGTTAAATGCAAACGACCAAATTAATCTTATTTGAAAAATGGAAAGTTATAATTTCTCAAGCAAAAAATATAAAAGTAAAGGTTAAATTGGGGTCTTAAACTAAATTCAATTCTCTATAACTTCATCCAAAATGTTTTTTCCTATACGTTTGCCAGTATTGAGTCCCGGTATAACCTACTCTATTAAATTTTTTTTTCCGAAGGGTTTGTCACTAACCAGTTTAGTGATTAAATTATTGCAATATTACAAGTGACTTTACTTTAAGCAGTATTTAAATTGAACTCAAATAAATTAACTTATTTCAAATGATTGCAAATTATTTCGATTGATTTTTCAATATTCCAATAACTTTACGTGAAAAATTGCCGGTTGAACAAACATCAGACAAGACATAATAAACTAAATAAAAAATGAAATTCTAAATTCTAAATTCGATAAATAAAAAATATGCGTTTTCAAATCGCATTATATTTCTAGTGGTTTTAAATAATTGCAAATAAAAGTGGTCAGATGACTTCATTCGTGACACGCCCTTCGTTTTTTCCCATAGTCTTGTTTTTACTTCTAAAAGTTTTCACATTAAAGATTTTGTGAGTTTTCGTTATTTCTCGTTATTTTTCGTCCTAATAATTTTTTTTTTTAAATATGGCTTTCGGCTATTTAAGCTGAAAACGTTACTGTAAATTTATAAAACAAATCTACTAATTTTTTTTTTATTTTGCACTGATGAAATTCACCCTTATTTATTATCAAAGAATGTCAAACAAAATTTGATGTAAGAAACTGCAAAATGGGTAATGTCCTCAGATTAAAATCCCATTTGTTTCGGGGCAGAGCGGTGGCGTCGGAACAGTCGAGTTCTCTAATCGCTTGAAATGTAATCTTATTTATTCTGTCTATACCCTAAACATATATAGAGCGAAAAACGAATGTGATTGAGTTGGTGGTAAGTATGTCCTTATAATACAAGAATGACGACAATCAAGACGAAGAACGAAAAGGGGGGGACCGTTTTGAAGATATAAGAGTCCTTGACTACGATCCATAGCCATACTAATGTGGTGTCACAATGGTCGTCTATGTAGTGATTTTCCTCATCTTATTCTCTCTTTCGACCAATGTCTGTGTATATAGCTGGGCCGTGTATCCAATCAAGCAGTCTAAATTAACAGGGTACAAAACTACAAATTGAAAGGGAACCTTCTCTCTTTACTCCTCCAAACGTAGATGGAACATTTTAATGATCCTTAAAACCCAAAGCTGTCCGATGGCATTACAGAAATTTGAAATGGGATTTCATTTCAATTGGAATCCCAGCAGTCAACTCAACTCAAAGCAACCCTAGGGGGACGGTTGGTCTTTGTTGTGGATGCTAATTAATTAGCAATTCGTGTGCTGCGTCGGCTGTGTCGTGTCGCCGATTTAAAGTCAAAATCGGAATTACCTAAAAACTGTGCTTTGCGGGTAGGGTATCCCCAGGAAATCATCGAGAAATAAAATACCCACCAAATAGGAACCGTACATTGAATTAGGAGCTGAAAAGACCAAAATGCCACTATAATTAACTCGAATTCTGTTGGGCAATAAACACAAGTGCGGCATCAATTCACTTTGTTGAATCAGAAACCTTTCATAAATGAAGTGGATTTTGGTTGGAAAATTAAAAGTATCGCAAGGCTTGTTTTGAAATGAGCTTTTTGCTCGTTTTTGCTTTTAAGTTATGAAATGCATTTGATATAGGAAAAGAGGTTTAATTAGAAATGTTTTTCCCAGCATATTAAACCCTAACACCAATTTAAAAAAAAACTGTTTGAATAGACTAAGCAACAATCTTAATGCTCTGCAAGCTTCGGAAAACGACAGAAAGACCGAAAAAAATGTCATAATTTATTGTTATCTCAATTTTTTATTTACGAATGCATAACTTGCCTTATAGCATACCTATAATCGAAAGTAAAAAGTGAGGTAGGTAAAATGATAGATCTATAAACATATTCCTTTTCTTTTTCAAATAGGTAAGACATGTTGCCTATTATATCTTATAAACAATGAACACCATACACGTTCAATCTACTATTAAACACCGCAGCTGTCGATTTCGAGGCGTCGAAAACAATACAGCTTAACACGATATGTCAATATTTCTATACGAACACATTTAGATATGTATACCTATACAATTTTGTGCGGATATTTGCATATCGATGAGAAACCAACACGTGTCCTCAATTACGCCAAGAGGCGTTTAAATGCTAATTCTAGCTCAATGCATCCGCTCTTTTCAAAATAAATAATTCCAATCCAATAAAGACATCCATGTACTACAATACCTTTAACACATAAAATCAGCTCTGGGGGCAACCGATTATCGAGCAACCATTTTGTGAGAGTCATATTGATGGTAGGATAGGAGCTTGAAAATGGAGGGCTGATTTTTATTACCACCCTACCCTAAACAAATAAAAAATACCACGATATGACACACAAAACTTCCAACCAATTCTTCCGCTGAATACAAATTTATTTATAAGAATTCATTTATTTTGATTTGAGTGAATTTACATTATTCGATGGATCAACAATTGTCGCAATCAGATTTTTGCTTTACCAACCCAACATGATGTTATCATAGACGATGATGATGACGATGATGACGACGAAGCTGTAACCTCTCATATCATTTGATTCGGGCCAATATTAGGAAGATACAAACCCTTATATGTTTGAAACGCAGACGACACAGAAAAATGATTCTATTTTTTTTTTTTTTTAAATTGATTCAATTTGTCCGCAATAAGATTTTATTTTATTTTATTTTATTGGTAGGTATTGTCAAATCGTTTTTCATATTGCTTACCATCATTACGTCATTTGAGTTCTTCTCTATTATTGGAATAAATCCTCCGGCATATATGTTCATAAGCAACTATAGATATAAATGGTTTAGCGGGAATATGAAATTTTATGTACTCTTAGCATCCTGTAGATTCATATTTTTGATGAAGCAATACAAAATAATATGTTTATTTTTTATTGTTGGTAAATATTGACATGCAGATTAGGTATATGTAATATGTATCTATTGATTTTAGGCAATAAATTCGCTATAGGTATAAGTGCATTTCAAAAATTTGCCTTTACTTGCCATTATGTAGGGCAACAATCAAAAACTTATTACATGTACTCAAACTCACCCGCACCCCAAATCTTATAGTAGGCCCAGACTGGAGTGTTGAAGGGGGCATCATGCCCCCAAAAAAAATACTACGATTGGCTGAATTTCCAAAACTAAACAAAACATTTTTATCATAATTTCGTTTACCACAACGAAATAAAGCAATTCGTTTTTGAAAACGAAATACGTAGTGGACACGAATTTAGCACACTAAAAGTAGTTGTAGCATATTTTAATTTTTCTCTCGTTATTTCTTCAAAGCAACGGTGAATTTTTACATAGTCAACATGGCAAAAAAAAAAAATGGAGATACCTCTTATAATAAATAATTGATAGGTTCGATAGCTTCTTATTTGCATTATTTTTAGTTGGACAGAAATTTAGCACGTTTTGAAGTCATTGTGTAAATTTTTTTTTTTTTTAATTTGTGGTTTTTGAAAAGAACAATTCAATATTCGATATAATAAGAGATAATGTTCTTTATGCTAATAAATTTAAAAATGTCATGACAAAAGGACATTGGTGTTCAAAGGTTTGTTCTTGCAGATGCAATCATAAAGTCGATCAGTTTCTGAAATGTCTGAGCTATACAATGCTCCAGGAAGATGGTATACAACGTTCTTCAACATTTCGAGCATCTTAGAGTAGTTAAAAACGTTAAAAGAAGTCCCGAACGAGAGATTAAACTAAAAAAGATTATTGACCTATTATCGACCAAGGATCCCTTTACGAGCTATAGCGCTATTCAACGCGAATTAATAGCAAAGTACGTAGTCCAGGGATGACAAACCTTTGTGAAGCCTCGTGCCATTTTAATTAAAATAATTATTTGAAGTGCATTTGGCGTGCCAACAAACGCTTTTCTTAGGAAACAAAACTATTAAACAAAAATAATTTTATAGTGTGCAGCATTTTATTTGTACACATATATGACATATTAATTAGTTTCTGAGACTTTAATTTAATTTAATAAAAGAAAAAAAAAATCAGATAAGTAAAAAAAACAAAAAAAACAACCAAACAACATCTGTTGTTTCAAACTTGATGCCGAAGAGTCCTTCATATTGTTCATTTTTGAAAATGGGGACTCACACCCTATAAAATATTGTTAAAATAGCAAACACTGGATTTTTTAAATAGCTGTATGTTTCGTGAATGGAATTCCAAGTTTAAATTAATATGGAACTGGCATTTATTGTCGAATTTGCCTGACAGTCTTTCTTCCTCGATTGATTCCAACTCTTTCCTTGTTACGACGATTTTTTGAGTCCACATCAACCTAAACTGGAATTCGTTCAGCTGCATTTCAATATCTTCAATGATATTATTGACGAAAATTATTCTAGTGATGAATTAATTACTGACAAAAACTCTTTGTTCAATTTTGCTTCGTCTGGTTTGGAAGTTTGGAAAATAATTGTATAGTTTTTCAGAATAATATAATCTTACTTCTTACTTAGGTATAATAATAATAATATAATATTATAAATGTGAATGTTTGGATTTATGTTTGTTACTCAATCACGCCAGAACGACTGAACGGATCTGGATAAAATCGGCACAGAGATAGATTATAGTCTGGAGTAACAGAAAGGGTACTTTTTATCCAGAAAAAAATTATGGTTCCTGTGGGATGAACGGCTGAACACACCTAAATGAAATTTGGCACAGAGATAGATTACAGTCTGGAATAGCATAATATGCTACTATTTATACAGAAAAATTAACAGTTTCCGTGGGATAGATTTTTTTTTTTTTTTAATAGAGAAAGGGATAGAAACAATTTTTTGCATGGTTGTTAGTATTGACGTATTAGGTATGGACCGCCAGTAGCCAACTTCACGCGTGTTCCAACATAACTAGGGGCGCCATCAACTACTAGCAGGGAATCTGCGTAACAGTGATATGATTTCTTAAATTAATTATTTACTATTGAAATATTTTGGTGGAAATTATTATCAAACTACTTTTATTTTACAAAACACATCCACTCCTTATGTTACTTACAGATGAATGTATTATCGTTTTCATTTAAATTCTAATGGCGAAATTAGTACACGTATTTAACACTAAAAGATGATGGCGTTTTTAGACTGTTTTTAGCTGGAACAACTTTTCTTGGCTGTTTGTATGAACATTTCAACCGACTGGCGGTCCATAACTAGTACGTCAATCGTTGTAAGTTTAGTGGTGAGTGAATGAAATAGGGTTCTTTACATCACTGAAAAATCCATGGATTCTATGGGATACCATAACAGTTTGTTTCTACTCTTTAAACATATAAGTAAATAATAAATAAAATATTTGATTATTCAGTCTAATCGTATGGAATCGACTGAAGCGTCAAAAAAAATATACATAAATAAAAAAATTTAAATTTTTTTACATATCCATACGTACCTAAATATTTGATGTCTAATTTTTTGAGAGAATAGTTGTGAGGTAAGTTATATTTTTGTGTGCTTATACGTTTAATATACATTGTGTATTTTGTTATTGTTTGGTATAGTTTTTTTGTGTTGTAACAGAATTTAAAAAAAAGAGAAGAAAGTTACATATATTTTTGTGGGAATATATATGTTTAATTTTAAATTGTGTTTTTACTTGCTCAATAGGGCAAGTATTGGTTTCGTGTAAAAAAAATTACGATGATAGAAAAGTAGTTCTAATATTACTGCATTTCAAGTTTTTGGCTTAAAATGCACATAAAGGAGATTTGGTGTTAACGGTTTTTAACAAATTTCATTTAAATTTGGTATGGTATATAATCTAAGCATTCAACACAAGATGACATTTAAAGTTTGTTGCTAAGCAGCCATTTAATGATAGCTACCATACAACTTCACCTAACATTTAGGCCACTTTTCACTTTTCAACATAATTCAGCAAATTAAATTTTCCCAATCCAATAGTTTGCTACAAGAGCAAGTACGTGCGACCCAGTCGTGCATTTTATTTTTTATTGTTTATACTTCCAACGTCCCAACTCGCCACTTTCAGATATCGATTAATCTGTTGAATTGGTATTACTTTGCTTGTCCCCTTTATCCGTCTAGCTGTTTCTGCTCGCGGTCAAGGGACCAGGATTAGTAACTCTGCATAGCATTTGTATTGACTGGGTGGGATAGTACTTCTTGTATTAGCAAGTACTTCCATAATGCAATAGAGATATTTCGTAATTTAGCGTAACACGTCTTCGTTTATTTTCGACACTGGTTTTGCGTGATCGCCTTTACCACGCGCTCCGGTTATCTCCAGTCGTGTAATTTTTGCCTTATAATTGAAAAAGAACATTTTCAATGATGAGTTTCAATGATAGCTATAGCTGACCCACAATATTATTTTATGACAGTTCCCACTATTCCTTTCTGAGAAATATACTCACATAAAACAAGTATGTAACTATATGGTACGGTACAACAGCAACCAGTAAAATGGATTTAAGCCACTAGCCTCTAATTAATAATGCCACCTTTATACTTAATCTTCTCAAAGCTTAACTAAGCGTGCTCCGTCCATTAACCCAAGCAAATGCAGAAAAATTATATAATGCACTGTTCTGCACTTGTAGGTACTTTACCTACCATCTATAGTATATAGTATATACGCATAAAATAAATGTTCTTGTTGGCATTTACGCGCCTTTTAATTTCGTTGCTCACATCCATCGACAAAAGCTTAGGGATTACGGTAAAATTCAGGCATTTTAACAACCTTTCTCGAAAATAAAAGCATCGACTATTGCAATACAATATCTACATGCACAACACAATATGCGTTTTTGACATGTTGTTGGAGGTTTAAATGAACATGCAAATACAAAGTACTTTAAGTATATATACATTAAGTACTTGTTGCACAACGTTCCTTACCGCACAGCACAAATAAGCATCGCTCATCCGAGTTAAGTGCGAACATGGAAAGCTGTGAACAGACAAGAAGTCTTTACCACTTACACACCCTTATGCCTCATGCGTTAATTTTCTCTCCAAAACTAAGTTGCAACAGTGTTGATTGTAATTAATGTTTGCGAATTTTCCAGAATTTAATATAAGAGGCGTGTAAATACATGAATAAAAGCCGACTCTATATTCGTGAGAAATGCATTAGTGGATTGTTTAACTAACCCTAATATGTAGAGGAGCAGCATAATATACATAGATGTCCATTTTTATTTGAAATATTTTAATAATTGTCCAGAGAAAGATGGAACCCTTGTTTTTACATGAATTCCCTTGTTTTTACATGAAACATAATAGTTTTATTTCTTGGGTGTCCCTCCTTCTACAGTGGTTACATAATATCAGTTATGGGTTTTAAATTGGGGGCGGGAGCTTAATAAAAACATTGAACTAAGAATTCCTAGTTGTGTTGTTTCGAAAATTGAAATATGCGACGATGATCTACCCAAACATTTGTATTAGCCGGGCTATAATTTGGTACGATTTTTGCACTGTTTGTTGGCGATCAAGCGTCTAACCGAGATTTTTTCCTTCACCGAAGAACAATTATACCGGTACAAAGACTATCCAAAACTTATAGATTTTATGATTCTCTGCAGTATCCCATAATTTGTTGGGAGGGGTAATTCAGACACTATACCTATAGTTTGTTGAAAATGGTCAATCCGATAACAAGTAAATCATTAATTAAGACGTTGATCCTTTTTCTGATCTACTTGGCATTTGCTTACTCTCTAATAAATAAGAATCTCAGCTCCATGAACTGCTATACGCCTTTCGAAAGATGCACCGGCCGAATGATGATTGAAGTGTCACAGTTTATTTAAAAAATTTGGGGTCGATATGTTTAACAAAGTTGAGAACGAGTGACTACTGTTCATTTTGTTTGAATAATTCAAAACTACGATGCGGCGACAACAATCTTTTTTGGGATGCTGTGAACATTGGTGAAAATTTGCAGAATCTTGGAGAATTGGTGTTTCACCATCTACTCATGTTAGAAATGTCGGAAGTCCTCACCATACGCACGACTAACACGACTAACTAACACCGAACTCATTTACCATCTTACGTGTATTCCGTAGTAAGGACAAAAACCTGAAGACCGTCACGAAGTTTTTTTGAAAGTATTCAAGCAGAAACTAAAAGTGATGATGGACGTGGATTGTGAACTGTGAAGCATCGAGTGTTTGGCACTACATGGCCGGACTATCGTTTTGAAAGTAACAGTCAACAGAGTTTTTGATTTTTTGGACATACCTACCTAAATTCCCACCGTCACAATTTGTTTACAATAAATTTTGTTGATATGACTATGACCCCCCCCCCCAAAGTCTTTGGATGTGACCGCGCCTGCGTTGTTGGTGTCATAGCAACAGCAAAACTATTTTTTTGCACATTGCGCACAAAATAAAAGCACAAGTAAATTAATTTGGATTTAACTCTCGAAAGAAATGTATTGAAACTATAACTATTCTACTACATTTCGTGAAGATAGTTTCAACTCTTGAACTCCTTTGTGATCCTCAGACGACAAATTTGGATACAAAAGGTGCTGCAACCATACTCCTATCTGAGGACAATGTACTGAGCTAAAAATTTCAATTGAAAGGCGGGGAAGAACAAAAAAGAAAAAAATTATGCCGGGCGAAAATGTTTAAGATGCTGGTTTGACTTTGGAAGAGGAAACACGAAGATCCATGTGAACTTTCATCTTCATCGGTCTAAGGCCATGGAAGACATTGCGTCAGTTTTCTCAGCTCTTCAACTGAAAATATTGCTGTATGGGACGGAGGAAGAACTGCGTGTCGTTTACAGAACTAACGCACGACAGCATCATATTGGAAGCCGGACGAATACGGCATCACATGGATGCTGCAAAAATTAATTTAAAAGATGCAGAAATTTGGACAGCCTTAGAATTTTTAAACTTCATAGTTAAGTGGGACTTTTCAGAGTCATTACCGAATCTGTCATTGGCGATGAGAATTTATTTAACAATTTTCGTCTCAGTGGCACCGTGTGAACGGAACTTCTCAAAATTAAAATTGATTAAGACATACCTGAGATCAACAATGAGCCAAAATAGATTGACTAATCTTGCAATACTTTCAATCGAAAAGGCGCACACAAAAAATATACACATTCAGTGAAATTAAAGCTCGAAGCACTTTTAAATAAAACCATTGTTCGTGTTTTTTTTATCATTTTTTTAGGGGTTGGTGTAAGCTAGCTTAAAAGCCCCGGGTAGCACTGCCCCTTAGTCCGCCGGTGCGTCAACCCACCATAGAAGCAGAATATCAATACATATATTTTGAAAAAGATCATGCCGCTTAACAAGCCGCTTAATGAAGCGACCACACTATCAAAAATGAGCAGCGCCCCTCTTAGGGCCACTTGCACGAAAACAAAGGATAAATTTATAAAATAGCAGTTAGCTATTCAAGATTAAATAGATAATAATTGTTTGTTTTTCGATTTTACGTTGCACGAATTAAAACACAAATAACCAAGGATAAAAAAAAATAAAAACAGTAACGAAACAGAAACCTCCACAAAACAACAACAACTTTTGCTACACACACAAATGCGAACCTCACCGAAGACAACTTCTTGTCAAATTCTATTTGACGGATGTAAAAAGTTATCCAGAGAAAAATGAGTGGATAAATAAAGGGTTTTCCAATAAGAGGTGTTATTTTGATATTCAAAGAAAAATTGCATTTTTTGAGATAAATGATCGGATGTTTATTTCATTATAAAGAGGAAGGTATGCCGTTAATAATGGAACACAACACACACATAAAATTTTCCATAACCAAATTGCAAAGTGGCTGTCCTATGTCCTCGATAGCCTCACGAATTCCATCTTTGAGGTCTTGAATCGACGCTGAGCTGTTGGCGTAGACCTTATCTTTCACGTGGCCCCAAAGGAAGAAGTCGCAAGGTGTTAAATCACAAGATCTCGGTGGCCAATTGTGATCACCTCTTCGAGAGATAACACGGTCCGGAAACTTTTCCCGTAAAAGATCGATGGTTTCATTGCTTGTGTGGCACGTAGCGCCGTCTTGTTGAAAGTAAACGTTGTCCAGATCAATACCATCCAATTCCGACCATAAAAAATCATTAATCATCTCTCGATAGCGCAATCCATTGACCGTAACTGTTGCTCCAGCCTCATTTTCGAAAAAGTAAGGTCCAATGACCCCGCCGGACCATAAACCGCACCAAACAGTCACGCGTTGAGGATGGAGAGGCTTTTCAACAATAACTCTTGGGTTTTCCGAGCCCCAGATGCGACAGTTTTGCTTGTTGACGTAGCCTTCGAGGTGGAAATGGGCTCATCAGTCAAGATGATTTTTCGATGAAATTCCGGATCATTTTCATGCATTTCAAGGCAAAGACACGACGTTGTTGATGATCAGCCGGCTTGAGTTCTTGTGTTGACTGAACTTTATAAGCCTTAAGACCCAAGTCTTTATGCAAAATACGGTGTAATGACGTTTGTGGAATGCCTAATTCCAAAGAACAACAAGAAATGGACAAACCTGGGTTTTCTTCAACACTTTGGGCTACAACAGCAATATTCTCAGTTGTTCTTGAGCGACGTGCACGGGTTTTATTCTTCACATCACTAACTTGTCCCAACAGCTCGAATTTGTCCACCAATTTCTGTATTGCGGTCCGACAAGGTGCTTCACGACGACCCAAAAATGTTTAAGTTTTACGAACCGTCTCTGCCAAATTTTCACCAGTGAATTTTAATAATTTCAATGCGTTGTTGAAGCGTGTATCGTTCCATTTTTATTAATGGCGTAATTTCTACTTGTCAAATGTCAAAAAATTACAGCTTCAAAAGTGACAGCTACCGATATAGCGGACTATTCAAAATAACACCTCTTATTGGAAAACCCTTTACTTGCCATAAATAAAATATTACTTTTACCTAATTAAAATGTTTCTTAATATGTTTAAGAAGAAAAAATGTCTTCAAAAGCATTTTAGGAGAGGTCACCTATTAAGATCGTCTTGTTAATTCAACGCTTTTCCATAAAACTGTATAGTTAAATAAACTTTATATTGCCACTTATTATTTTTCTAATAATAATATCATCCAAAAACTTTTATTAATTGTTTGTACCCAACAAACTTACAAATAGTGTATTACCATATTACCAAAAGAACATAAATAGTTTTCGAAGTTTTCGCCCAACATTCATTCGCATAGACTAGGTCATCATCATAAGCCTCAAACAGAAGAAACCAATTAAATTATTATCAAATAATAATAATATACCTACCCTACCAGTATACAACCATCCTTAAACTACTGCCTATACACTACTGTCATTTTTCACTTTGCCACAAGCACACATCTCAAAGATAAACAAACACAGAGAGTGGCAGTTTTAAAAAGGATGAGTTCATATAGAAGGCATTAAAGTTCTACAAACATTATGCCTGACACCCACACTAGCTTATAGTGTATCTATAAGAAAATTGTTATGATTCCCTTTCTCCTCGTGCATCAAGTAAGATCCAAATACCAAAACTATTCTCGGTCTCGGTCACATCTGCTTGCAGTAATAATATGGTACCTATTTTATTAATATGCATTCAACATTTTGCATTTTGGGCAAAACTTAGTATTTCCTCGAATCAATAAACAATCATGGATGTAAATATTTGCGTTGCCATTGGGTGCTGTTTTCAGTTTAAACTATAACATCGGATTTAAATTTTGGGTGTGTGTGTATGTGTCTGTAGGTTGAATTCAACTTGAATTTTGTATAATTTATTAACATTAACAGACTATTAAAATTTGATTGTTATAGGTATAAAAAAAATTACTTGCTGGATTTGGTTGTAATTTTGAACTAAATTTTATTAAAGACTTTTGATTAAGGAAGTGTCATTAGCCAATCGATTTATCACTTAACGTGATAATGTGACTTTATTTAGGAACAATTACCAATCATCAGTTTGATTCAAGTTTAAGAAACTATGGTAAAAAATTAAATTTCTTAAGAAAAATTATCGATAGATGATCAAAAACAGTGAGTTGTTCATATCGTAAGTCTAATTGATGATTTGAAAACATTTCATTTAAAAAGTGGAATTAATCTCGTTTATGTCCAGTTGCACCAAAATACAACGGAGTAATTTCCAGTTTCTCCAAACACTTTTAAATATTTATTGGGTTGTTAAATCTTAAAATGGCATTTTTTCAATTTCGACAACCATTTTCATTTTTAAAAGGGCCAATAAACTAAAGTCCCATTTTGTTCCAAATAAATTTTAAAGACGTCTTAAAAATACATGACAAAGAGAACGTAGAAATGTTTCGATTGATATACTCTCCTCTTGCTTGCTCTAATGAAAGGGAGCCATGAGTGGTGAATAAAAATCCACCTTTTTTTAAAAATTAAAAATTCACCTCCTTATGTTGGTGCAAACTATTTTAAGCTAAAATGCTTTAAGGTGTATTTTGATTTTCTGATTTATTTGAAACAAAATGGAACTTTAGTTAATTGGTCACTTTAAAACTGAAAGTGCTTGGCGAAAGAGAAACATTGAATTTTAAGATTTAACAACCCAATAAAATATTTAAAATGTGTATGTAGAAACTGGCCATTACACTATAAATTGGTTCCACTTGATATTTCTACAGCATTTGATAGTGTTTGACATGATGCTCTTTGATCGATGATATCTGCTTTTAAATCGATTAATATTCTTCGATTAGTTAATGTTGGTATAACGACTAAAAACTATACATATATTATATCGATGTCAATTGTCAGGACAAACCTACGCGCAAACAATCTATACAATTGATTCACTTCTTTGTTTTCCCCGAAAATTAGCAAAAAATGGCCTGAAGCCCAAGTTGGCCAAGTTTGGCTAACGGTTGTTTAGCCAAAATTTTTAAAAAGAAATCGGATTAGTCGTTATAATTTATGGTAAATGGAATCGTTAGAACCGAATCCCTGTTATATGCATTTATAACGTTTACAAAGTTTTATCAAAATCATTTAGAGCTGTTTTCGGGAAAAATTTTAAGAAACTTAAACCGTTAATATAAGTAGGAGGCACCCGTTATAGCCGGACTAATTGGCCCTCTATAGTTCAGGGTATCACCAGAAAGTTCAACAACCGCGGTTTGAAGAATAACTGTCGTATCGTATAGCTCGACGAACAAACAACCGCTTATTTTTGTTCCCATATTTTTTAGAATGTACGTTCCATTGGTAAAAAAAAACAAATTTAGCACTGTCAATTTGTCGAGATAGTTAATTTGGGCGGGCCTGAGTGATATAGATGTAATTTTTATGTTCCATGATTTGAGGAAATCTTATCAGAAAAGACGACGGTTAGTAGTCAGGAGAGTGAACTGGGCCCATAGTTTACTCAATCTTAGTAGGTTTCCAAGTTTGAATGCAGTTGTGTAGGGGGGAAATTTGAATTTGTTGCTATGAAATAACTCCCACGAAATAAGTCCCACCAAAAATTGCTAAAAAAAATTAAATAACTCCCACGAAATAAGTCCCACTTTTGAAAACGAAATAAGTCCCACCAAAATGAAATGATTTAAAAATTTACTTGAAATGAAATAACTCCCACTCAAAATGAAATAACTCCCCCTTGAATAATATATTTCAAACGAAATAAGTCCCACTTTACTAATTAATAACAAAAAAAGGATTGCCATGAGAGATAAGGACACAAAATTATGGTTCTCCCTTTTACGAAATGTCCAATATATAACTTTTTGCAAAAGAAAAAAATGAGAAATAAAGCCATAATGGCCTTATATTTAATTTTTTTTTTTTGCAAAAAGTTATATATTGGACATTTCGTAAAAGGGAGAACCATAATTTTGTGTCCTTATCTCTCATGGCTTCTCTGGGATATGAAATAACTCCCACTTTACAAAACGAATTTATTCCCACTCAAAACGAAATAAGTCCCACTTAAAATAAAAACGCGTAACGAAATAAGTCCCACCAATTGACGAAATAAGTCCCACTTTTAAAAACGAAATAACTCCCACTTTCAAAATAGCAATTTTTGGTGGGACTTATTTCGTTTTTAAAAGTGGGACTTATTTCGTGGGAGTTATTACATAAACCCCCAATAGATTTTTTCGTGTTTTTACATTTTTCTATGTTTGTGTGCGTTATGATAAAACACTATTAAATATTTTTTTGTTGCAATTTCTATTATCTACAAAATGGTATATACAAATTATATATGTACTTTGTGCTAGTATCTTAGAAGTAATAAAGAAAAAACGAATAAAAAAATATACTATATCACCTTAATTTTCGAATTGCTCGCTAACGCAAAAATCATAAATTCAAGATGGCAGCCCCTACAAAAATGCATTGGAACTTGGAGACCTATACGTACCAAACTTTTGTCAGATGATTCCATATTGACTGTACTAGTATGCCACTGTCGATTTCACCTGATGTGACTTGTTGCAAAAACAAGCCGCTGGCTTTTACGTGCCGCATTCAGTTGTGGTTTTTTCTTCATTTTTTCATGACGAATATGGTTGTTCTTCTGATCACGTGAAAAACAGTCAATCTAATAGCTTTAACTCCAGTAGTCCAGTGTCTGCCTTAATTTAACTTACGAAGAGAAGAGCCTTGAATTTGAAGCAGCTCTCAATATCGCCCGCTATCCTGACATAATAATTCTTTGCTGATTCTTCCTTTGCGGTTTTTTCCATACTTTTTCGGGTCCATAAGATAGTTGCGTACAACAGTGGTGCCTCTTTCGATCTTTCTGGCAATGAAACTAATGGATTTATTCTTTCCGGTAAACTCGATTTTGGCCTATTTTCTCGTTGTTTAATGTCTTTAATTTACCAACAGTTGGTGATTGTATGAAGTTATTACTTAAACTAAGGTCCCTTAAACTAAAGTCCCTTAATCTCAAAGAAATAAACAGATACTTAAATTGTATGTGATTAGAACATTTTCGTGGCAACATTATCTTCAAGACTGAGGGTAGAGTTGAGAAAATGTGTTACACCGCCCTTGTTTTCCCAGCAAAATCTTCACAACCAGCGGGGTTGTTTGTGGTTGATCAATTAATCATTATAAAGTCTAGCGAAAAATCTTAATCGATAACTCAGAATTTTCGTAATTTTTTTTTTTTGTTCGTTTGAATGAAATTATTATATTATTGTTCCCCCTTAACACTTCTCTAATAGAGAAGTAAAAGGAAAAATCAATCACGCAGTTGTGCATCTGCAAATTGAAAAAGATTGTTTTTTCTCAGCTTATGAACAGAAAGCCCAAACAGTGCACATATTTCTAACCTAAACAAATCCATTTTGACCCTCATAAGCTGAAAAAAGGGAAGGCGTGAGATGAAATATCTTTGTTTTGATAAAACAACCTGTTAAAATGCCATAAACACAGTGCATGTGTTCAATGACTATAACTAATTGCATAAACAAAGTCAAGTTAATCTGTCAAAATGCTGACTGTATACAGTTCCTCACTCTCATCTCATGCGCCGATCGTGCCATAAAATGATATTTTGAAAAAATTTGTTTCAGATACATTCCTGGTTCAGTACGAAAATATATTCAGATAGTTGTTCGAGTTCGTTCATTGTGGTACAATAATGAAATAAAGTACCATAGCACCCACGCACCATTTGTTGAAAGTTAATGGTTTCTATTTGTATATATGTAAAAATGGCTATGTCGGCATAAAAAGTCTGGGTCTAGTTAATAAAGTTTTTTTTTTCAAGACTATAGAGATGCTTAATCGTTAGAAAGAGTGTCTGTTCTGTTTATCAATTGATTATGATGTGGCGTGAGTTATATTATGAAGATTGAGCGCAAGGAGCGTTAGTTATTGAATTTTATTGATGATTTTCTATGGCAGTGGAACAAGGCAAGCATGTTGTGATGGCGTGAAACGTTAGGTCTGAATTGTTCTTTAGAAAGCACCACGACTGTATATTTAATTACCTATATGCTGATAATAATTCATAAAAGTTATAAGCATCGATGAGTATCAGGGGCAAGAAAACATTGAGTTCGTATATAGATAGATATAGAGTTGTAAAGTTAAAGGAACTACGTATAAAATAGTTTTAGAGTGCGTAAGCAGGTGCTTAAGCCCCTACATCGGAATATTGCTTCGGCTGCTTAAGGATTTAACATTAATATTATACTAAAAGTTTTGAAGTGAGAAAAGAGAGGAGAGCATATAAATCGAGCTATTTCCAAGTTTTCTTTGTCTTGCATTTTTAAGATGCCTTTAAAAATTATTTGAAATAAAATAGGACTATCGTTTATTGGTCCTTTTAAAACTGAAAGTGGTGCAATTGAAAAATGCCATTTTAAGATTTAACAACCCAATAAATATTTAAAAGTATTTAGAGAAACTGGACATTATTTTATCAAACAGGTTTAATAAAAAAACTTTTAATGTTACGACTTCGGCATGCTACCGAAAATGCTATAGGAATGGAAAAAAATGTTCAAACGACACCACTGATTTCAGTAATTTTAATTGTGCATCTCAGTATAGAAAAATATTAGTCATACACTACTTCTACATCATACGCTACGCATACATATTGCCTGGTTGCCTCAATCACTCCACTGGATACACACGAGTGAAACGACAAACGAGCATGAAAAAAAAACTCAATTAACAAACTCTACATGAGACAAATATCAATATCGTGAGTAGATGTTTTACGAGTTAAGAGTTACGACTTACGATAAAGTAAAACAATTTTTTTAAAGTGTTGCCATCAACCTATTTAATCTTAGATTACGATGTTGATGTGATATGAGAATTTAAAAAAAAAATTGTTTCGAATTTCGTATACTTAGGGCCACTTGCACGAAAACAAAGGATAAATTTATAAAATCGATAAATGTGGATTAAATAGATAAACGTGTATTTTTCAATTTTACATTGCACGAATGAAAACACAGCTAACCAAAGATAAACAAATAAAAATAGGAACGAAACAGAAAATCTCCAAAAAACAATAACAACATTTGCTACACACACTAATGCGAACCTCACCGATGCCAACTTCTTGTCAAATTCTATTTGACGGATGTAAAAAGTTATCCAGATAAAAATGAGTGTATTTAAGATTTTGCAACGAGTTTATATTTTTATCTATGGCTAGTGCCTATGCATAGATAAATCAGTGGTTACAAATGGTAAAAAAGTTTCGTGCAAGTGGGCCTTATTGTATGATTTGATCTAAAATTTGTGCATAAACATAAAATTTAAAATGCATATCCGGTATATTAGAGTACATTAGAATATCTTAAGGATCAACGTTTCTATCATATGAACAATTCGGAAAGGTGAATGATCTTTTCTTTTTTATTACGGGCCAGAAAGGATACTTATGAAACAGTCTTTTAACAAACATGTATAAATAAGATTCTTTGTTAACTTCTACAGTCAATTATATTTACAGACGGCATTTTATGTAATTTGTTTAGTACACTTTTGTGAATTTTATAATAATTAAAAAATAACTGACCGAAACTCGACTTCTCAGTGAATGGGGTTTTCAAATAAAAAGGAAATTTTGTGAAATCAAAAAAATTATGTGTACAGTCTAACTCTAACTCTTTCTAAACTCTTACGTCCAATTCGTTCACATGGTTTAAAACTCATTAAAACTAGTTTCAAGCTGAAACTAGTTATAAAATAAAATTTCCTTTGCATTTTATTATTTTACAATGGTTACTGGCGGTCATTATTTCTGTATGGTGCCACTATAGAAATGTATATAGAATTATACTACTAAGTAAAGTAGGTACCTATCTACAAAAAAAAATTGTATGCACGTATAATACTTTTTTTATGTAAATAACAGAAAAAAATTTAATGAAATATATAAATACCTTTAAAAATTCATTTTGTCTCTGAACTTTGTCCCTCTCTATAAAATTATTAATTAAAATTCGAGAAATGTGGTAGCAGCTCTATTATTTGTTTTATATTAAATTTTTTTTATATTAAATATTTTTATACTAGCAGAAAGTACCCGGCGTTGCCCGGGCACTCGGTGCACTCAGCCTAGAACGATGTCTATATTCCTAATCCTTGTTTTAATAAAAAACAAATATAAATTTGGACTAATTTTTTTTTAATATTTTTTATATAACCTTTCTGGTTCAGATTTACGGTAAATTTAATTTTAATCAATTTGTTTTGGTGCTTGTCTACGATATGCATATTTTTCTCTAACCTATTAGCAACGCCATCTGTACATCATCATTTTCAAAACGGAAAAGGAGTCCCCTATACAGTATAGATTATTATTAAGCCCTCTGCTGGTGATATTAATATCGTAATTGAGGAGAAGCAGGTAGTCAAAATAAGAACTAAGGAATCTTTGCACTTTAGTACAAACCTGATTACTGCAGCGCCAAAACATGAACTTGACGTTTGACGTCAGATAAAACAGCGATGGCATTTGAATTTGTCACCCCTATAGTCAAAGCTGTCAAATTATTGAATTCATTGTTTGCGCCAAACCTATACCAGATAATTCCCAATGCCTCCAAATAGTTCGCCAACAAACGTCAAATGCTTCACTTTGACTGATTGGGAATGGGACAAAATATAGAAACGTCAATTTACGTCAGATGCGTACGTCCAATGTGAACATCGTCTAAAGGAGACAGATTCAAATAGACATTTGTGAAAGTTATTTTTAAAATAAAAAATGAATTCAATAGCTTGACACCTTTCACCTTAATGGTGACAGATTCAAATGTCATCGCTGTTTTTACGTGAAAAGTCAAAGTGATGCATTTGACGTTTGTTGGCGAACTGTTTGGAGGCATTGGAAATTATCTGGTGTAGGTTTGGCGGAAAAAATGAATGCAATAATTTGACAGCTTTGACTATAGGGGTGACGGATTCAAATGCCATCGCTGTTGTATCTGACAGTAAAAAGTAATTTGTCAAATCATTTTACGTCAAACGTCAAATTCATGTTGTGGCGCTGCAGTAATCAGGTTTGTAATAAAGAGCAAAGATAACTTAGTTTTTATTTTGACTACTTGTTGCGCATTTCAACTTTATCATATACGTGTAGCGCAGCAGTAGTCAAGTTTGTACTTATCCAACATGATCGCTTAAAAACAGAAAATATTAAGAATTTATGACCGAATTTCGCATCTCCTCAATTCGATACTTATGGTGACTACGTAGTAGTGCTTTTTCACTTCATCATATACGTGTAGCGCAGTAGTAGTCAAGTTTGTACTAAAGACCAACGATAACGTATTACTAATTTTGACTACTCGCTGCGCATATCAACTTTGCCAATCCTCAATAAGTTTAACAATGGTAGGTATGACAGTTGGGCGAAATTCCCGTGAAATATTTTGTGAGCTCTCTTTAATATTCACTGATGACAGTTGTTAAAAAAAATTGGAAACGTGAAACGTGTAAATGGTAAGAAAAATTACTTTAATTGTTCGCCGGGCAAAAGTTTTTTTTTAAAATTAACCCAGTTTTAAAGTGTATTTTGTTATTTTTAATATCCTAAAACCTGACGAACAGTTAAAAGTAATTTTTACAATAAATTTTAGAAAAGAATAGTTTGTTGTTATATGTGTTTTACCACAGTAACAATATAACAAATAAACTTACAAAACTACTATTTTATATAGTAGTAGGATTAAATATATGAACTTACATTCGTTTAATAACTTAATAATGTATAATTCGTTATCTATTAAATAGCCGTTATATTCAAATCCGAAACTATAAATAAGTTACGCTATGCATATGGGTCTTAAAACAATAATTAAGTTACCCTATTTTTTCTAATCATTTTTCTATTCATTCTAAACATTAAATTAAAACCTGCTGCACAGTTTTGTTAATGTGAAATTTATCTGATTTTTGAATTAAAAGGCCGCACAGAAGGCAGTTTTAATCATTCAGCATCGTTGAAGCAAGCAGTGAATCAAGTTTACTGCTACAAAAACGGTCTAGGCGATACTTTGGTCTTTCTTAATTCTCGGCCTGTAGATTCTTTCTTTGTTATTCTTTTGCTGTAATAAATTGTATGTAAATAAAACATTTTTGAAGTCATTAATAAATATTTGAACTCACATAATAACTTCGTTGGCTTCTTCAATATAAAAGAATATTGAAAAGGGATGAAAAATTCACTTAAAGAAGGACGACTCTGCAATATCATGTAAATAAACATTATCTAGCTTGAAAATACTACCAAAATGTATTGCAAATTATATAGTTTTTAATAAAACATATGGTTTAACTTACATTGATTAGTTTTTAAACGAAAAGTTCTAAATCATCAAAACTTGTTTGCTACTTTCATAGGTTGAAAGCACCTTAGTTTTTTACCAAAAAACATGACCCTAAATGAGAAAAAAATGAACACTACCATAAATAATCATTCTACATGGAGTCCATGTCAGATTAAAAATGAAAACAGTTTTTCTGCCAACAATTCTCGAATTTCTTGAATGTGCAATATCTAAATTTAATTTTGTTATAAAGTGCAACAATAGATTGAAATGCAAATTACAAAAGTACAATCCAGAAAGAAAGACCATTCAGAACTGAAATCGCTTCTCTTCCTTAAAACAATGCTTCTGAACTTGAAGAAACTGCCTGATCCATCTAGCAATCGTTTTGTGCCAACCCCAATGCTACTGCTGCTGCTGCAAACGTTGATTTCCGCGCCAATAGTTTCCAGCCATTCCAAGATTTTATCTTTTATGTTCACTTTGGTGTTGCTGATATATTTAATAACATATTTTATAATTTTGCTTAAGTGACTAGGTATACACTTACAAATAAAACACGCCTAATTAGTTTTGATTTAATGTACAAATAAAGATAATTTATAGTTTTGTTTTCCGACATTTTGCAATAAAATAATGATTTCAACAGGAGTCGAACAACTAGGTTTTCTTAGTTCTTATGAGGCCCGCAAATACAATGTAGTTTAGGTACCTATGTACTTTGAAAAAATTATACGATACCAACAATAATTGTCAATGAAACTGCTTCTAATTGAATGATAACGGCAGCACTGAATTTTAGTTTACCACTTTTTTTTCTTACAAAAACTCAACTTTGCTTGCACTCTCTTAAAAAATCTCACTCATCTCAATCACGTATTTACTATTTTCCTTAGCTGAACAGAAATTAATAATTTATTATTATACCATTTAATACCCTACCCGAATGTGGCTGTCGCTCTAGCTGTAAGTGTATAGTGTATGCAAGTTTCTTTAAATTGAAAATTCCCTACATAAACATTCCATTCTCGCATCATTCCAATTTAGTGATATTCTCAATTAACCAACACAAATGCAATTCTTCTCATACGAACGATCGCCATGAAGAATAACTAAAAAAAATTGCATTGTTTCAATTTACAATACAAACATGTATCCGAATATATCGTAAACGATATTAAGTCTGATCGTTGACGAAGAGACGAAGAAGAGAAAAAAAACTTGTCGTTCTCAGCACCTATACAAACAAATGTAGTCTGACATTTCATTTCAGTTTTCGCTTCTTCATTCTTGAATACTGATTGAAATCGAATTTATAAACAAAACGTGGGCTTAGCGAATTCAGCCGACAAGATCTTTATTCAACCCTCTTGCAGTCCCGTCCAAAAACAAGCAATCATAGCAGAAACAAGTATGTATGTGTCTCTGCTTTCAGTTTCTTTTTGATGCTTTTATTGTTTTCTTAAATGTCAGATCAGGTATTGCTTGAGCTTGTTGCTTGTGCTTCTTCTGTTTCCGACGACTACAGTGACCAAACACCAAAACGAAACGAAACCGAGTCGATGATCATTTACGAATTACGATAAAAAATTTAGGTAGGTAGAGTAGAGGTAGGTACACAAAATAAAAGAATAAAACAACAAAAGGCGTCTCTCTGTTTTGTATTTTATTTGTATATGTTTGTGCCAAGTTGTGCCGCTGCTCTGCTGTTCCTTTCCTGCTGCTTGATGATATCCAAAAACACTTTTTTACAGTTTCTCAGTTTTCAGTCTCAGCACCGAAGTCACAAACGTTTTTCTCTCGTCAATTTTTGACTATATTTTTTTATTTTATTCGCATTTTCTATTCTTATAAAAATTTTAATCGATTGTCTGTTTCGTTTTGATATTTGGACTTCAATTTTGACAAATCTATTTTTGAATTCGTCTGATGTGGATAACATTAACTAACGGTCGTTCTTAGTCGAGTAAAGTAACAAAATACGATAGAAATTTCTTTAAATTTATTCATTGCGGGTATCTGAAGTGTTCTTTAAAAATTAATATCCAGCATCCGGCGGAATACATGATTCTTATAACAACAATAACAGTGTTTCCCATTAAACAAGTTTTGAAAGCAAAAAAAACACGTGATTGAGTGTTATAATTTAACCAATTTCCTTAAAAAAAAAACCTTGAAATACTCAACCACCCACCAACCACCATCCGATCCATTCCTTCGTGTCTCGTTTTTTTTTTTTTTTGTTTTTATTCAAATAAAATCAGTAAGCACTCTGTAGAGCTTAATTCTACTCGAGTTTCAAATCGAGTAGCGCAATAGTTGTTACACGGGATACGGGAATAGAATTTGTTGCAAAAAACGCGCGCAATTTTCTATTTTGTTGTTTTGCCTTCTCGTGTGAAAAATCCAATTCAGTGCATTCGTAAAAAAAAAGAAGATTTTTCCTTGATCGAAACAGAAATATCAAGTTGTGTGATATTGTGCTTAAATTGCGCAAAAAATATTTTGAACGACCTTTGGCCGGGAATCTTTATTGTTTCTCGCATCGTCTAGTGAACATTTTTATTTGGATTATCATCTTTTTCCTCTTGTAACTTACCTGTAAGTATATCTAGTTATCTACCTAGGTATTTATCTTTTATTTTGCAAGTACCTATTTTATTTGTATCTACTTCTAGTCACTTCACCTTTTATATGTATGAATAGGTACTTACCTTTATCGTTTTTGTGTATGCAAATTGAAATGTTATAATTTTTTTTTATCCATATAATATTGCCTTGCTACCTACCTTCACATTTCACTTCACCTCCTCTTATCGAAGTTGTGCTTATTGTTTTTTTTTTTGTTCTCTTCCCCCTTATAAACACATACCTACATACATATGAGACATTCTTTAATTTTTGTTTGAATTTCATACGGAATTACGTCATATTATTTGTATCGCAACTTGTAGGTACATAGCTATTTAATTTTGCTATCGCATTATATTTTTGTTGCTTTGATTAAAATTAAGATTCATTAATTATTATTTCTCTTTCCGGGCATACCTAATTGTTTATTTTTTTTATAACGGTTTACATTTGAATTTGCTGGTTTCTAATTTGTCGTAGATAACCAAGTAAACCAAGGTGTCCTTTTCTTGTTTCTTGTTTTTTTTTTTTGTAAAAACAGGTTTTCTTTTACCCTTATGTTTGGTAAACCTTTGTGAACCTACACACACAAATATGTATGTACAAAAACATAATAAGAAGAACCTATAAGCAGGACATAATTTACCTGTGTTTTACGATTTTGGGTTTTTATCCAAGTAGCTATACCTCTAGAATATCTAACATAATACCTATTAAATTCAGGTGTACTTTTGGGTAGATATGCATCTGTATATAGGTTAGTTTTATTAGGGTTGCCACTTTACTTTACTTAAGCTGACTACAGGTAATGTTGCCATACATATTATAATGTAGTGGTTTAATTTATCAGGGGTGGCATAGAATTAGGGATGTCAAATTAAAAAATAAATCTCAGCGTGACACTTCAATTTATAAAATATAACTTCCTGTGTTAAAACTTTGAAAAGTATTACCTAGTTTACCTAGCAGGGTCGAAAGATCGAGTTTGATTTGAAACGAAATTCCAACCCAGGTATTTCAGCCAACTAGTTGAATGCTTGAGGAGTTGAGTTAAGTGCGAAAAAGTTGAAATGACAGAAGAATACCTGCGTTGCTTTGTAGACATTAAGACCAAAAGATTGAATTTTCGAGAAAAAAAATATTTGTTTTTCTTTTACAAGTTATGCGCATACTTTTCAACAACAAATATTCATTCATTAATGTGCAATTGATCAGAGGCAGAAATAATTGTGTATTCACCATTTCAACCCAGGTATTTCATTTAATTTTCGACTCAACACAACAGCTCGAGTGCGATCGAGTCGAATCCTATTTCGTTCCAACTCATCCCCGTTTACAAATGGGTGAACCTAAGTTCAAGCTCGCTTCAACCATGCATATAAACTAGGTATATGTTGGTAGAAACCGAAGTAATACCTAGGTAGGTATTTTTCCTGGTAAGGAATAAAATATATATAAATATTAATAAATAAATAAATATTAAAATGTAGGCCTTGTTGTGTATATAGGTATACCTACCTACCGCGTAGGTACCAATAGTTTTAAAATTGTCTCAACATTTTATTCAGATTGAATATACCCAGGTAGGTTAGGTACATACTCTTCCTACCCTGCCCATAATGTCTACATACTTTTGGAATTTGTGTTTTTTTTTTTTGCAAATTTGGAGTTAGGGTAAGGGTTCTGATTTATTTGTATCTAATTCAGGCCCATGCGCAGGGGGCCTAGTTAAATTAGCACCAACATTTACTTTTCACGTCTCAAAATGGCATCCATTTAAATTTGATTTTTTGCACACTTTTTTCACTGATAAATGAAAAAAAAACATACGTCCATGTACCTATTCATTTTTATAAATCATTAACAAAAAATATTTTAGTCAACTTAAATTTTGTGCAGACACTGAAAGTTGCAATAATTTAATCTGATTAGAACGAAAACTAAAGCTTAAATGACATTGGATTTTGAAAAAAAACCCTAATCCGTTACAAAATTGAATGTACCTAAACAATGAAAAAAAATGTAATTACATTTATCTAATTTTTTCTTGATAACAGACTCAATTTTTTGTTTTTGTCCACTGGTCAACTAACTGTGCGTCTGCCTGATAATTCATGTGTATAAACAAAGAATTAAAAGCTATATAAAAAATGTAAAAATATAGATATAATATGATTTAAATAAAATAATAAGTATTAATGAATTTCATTACCACAAATGAGTAAAAAACTTAAAATGTTCATGTTCATTCACGATATTAAAAAAGGTACCTACTCAAAGGTACCGTTGCAAAGACAGAAAACTTTCTTGAAAATGTGACCGACTATACCATTATGTAAAACTGCAATCACTGATAAGCATTTCTACCAATCTTTTTCAAATTCGACCACATTAACTCGCCGATCGTTTAATATCAAACCATGAATTTTATGGACTATTTCGGGTGTGGTATCCTTAATTGGAAAGAAAACTTGGCGTCACTTGAGCTGCGCTACAAGCGACTGCTTCAAATCTCTGTCACAATAAAACTCTGTCACAATAAAAAATAGTCTGAAAACAAGTGTGCGTAATTCTGATATGCTTCAGGCACTTGTTGACCAACCCTTGTATAACTCTAGACTGTGAAACCATCACAAGTACTACATTGAAGTCCTTAAACCCTATACCTGTTTATCTTATATGAATGTTGTGTAAATAAAAAAAAACTTGAAACTATTTAATGATATTTTATTAAAATAATTTTCAACCATTAACCCTTGACCCATCATGATGAAGACATTATTGTAAAGATTACCACGCCACGACTTGTAAATATTATAACCCACTTTAAATTAGAAACTAGCTTTTGAATTGAGACATCAAACTTGTATCATCATCACCATTTACACCACATAACTATAGAGCAGTTGTTCCTTTTTCAACATGACCGGCAAAAAACGTCTTTGTTTATTTAATATTAAATGGCGGCAAGTCTTTGCCAATAAAAACCGTACTCTATATAATTTTTCTTGGTCGCATTAAATAGATCCCGCATATGTTTCTCATTAATTTTTTTATCACCAGTTTCTGTAAATAGTTAGACTTTCTAATTATATTTTTGCTTTTAGTAGGCATGTAAATAATTTACGTAACAGCTTTTATTCAAACAAAATATATCTTTTTATATGCAATAGTATAGGTGCAAAGTATATATAGGTATAGAAGTAACTATATTATGTTTGTTAACATGATTACTCCAGACAAAATACAAAATCTGTGAGGTTTTTTTTCGATTGTTTATTAGGAAATGCTATTTGTTTAGTAAATTGTAAAAAAAATAAACTTGTAAGTGTTTCAAGGTCTTACAAGTATGACCACGCTGTTCGGATTGTTGTTTTGTTAATATTAAATTGTTACAATTAGGCGTTTTGTAAGAAATAAACTTCGCAATACATATTGTTTTTTTTTTTTAATTGCGCGAACAAAGATGTTATGATTTCTGACGAAAATAGGACCAGAAATTAAAAGGAAATACTAAAGTGGACATTGGTTGATGATGATTTCATATTATTCAACATTCGTATAGTGCGACTAAAAAATAAATTTTTTCGCAGGTTGTCACTTTTTATTTCGAAATTGATAGTGAAAAAAGTTTGACATTACGAATAAATAAACTATTATTGTGGAACCATGTGAAATTCTATTAAAAAAATAGATACGGTAGAAGGCTAACTCAGATCAATCCTTTTGATCTGATAGTTAGCCTTGCTAACTTCCTTAAAGTTATATATAGCAAGTCAGTGAATGCAATTGGAATATTTAATTTAATTTTAAAATGGTGCAATAAGACCTTTGGGCTTATAATTGCTAATTAACAACAATCCAACTTAAAATGATCCCAGCATTATCATCAGCCAATTAACTTTAGGAAGCTGTTTTGCGACTCGAATTATAATAAAGTTATCTATTCTAATCCATCGTTAGTATTTTTTTGTAATATTACAATAAGGGCAGTATTTCCAGTTCTGATTAAGTGTAACTATTGGTTATTTCAGTTGTAAACTGTGTATGGGTATCTATGAGAGTTTTTATGGCAGGTACCTACCGTTAATAAGGTGATTAAAAAAAAAATTCTAACGAAAAACTCTGTCATTGGCAAAAAATCAGTCACACAAAATTTTATCAAAATCGATCGTACTTTTTGATTTTCTGTAGCGTTTATGTGAAATATACCGTTTATAAGGCGATTTTGAAAATAAATTTCTAATGAAAAAATTCATTATTGGAAAAAAATCACACTAAATTTTATCAAAATCGATCGTATATTTTACGAGAAAAATTGGATTGCCTTTAAGGCTTATTTGGTAGGTACCGTTATTATGTAAACATATTCTGAAAAAATGAAAAACACAACTTTTCGCTACAAATCCATTGTACCAAATTTTATAAAAATCTATCGTATTTTTTACGAGAAAAATGGAACTGTCTAAAACGCTTGTATGGCAGGTACCGTTAAAAATCTAGTTGTAAATTTTTTTTTTTCCGAAAAACATTACGGTTTTCAAAAATTAGTCATGTTAAATGTTACAGACAGATAGACAAACAGAATTGTCGGCCTATTTTTTTCTTGTTCTCTATCATCGTAGTGTCATGTTTGATTATTATCTCAAAACTTTTTTTTTACGAATACAAAACTTGCCTTATAATACCTATAATCGCAACTAAAAAGACTGGCCTTAGAAGCATCGTAAATGAACACCTACCTATCTTCTGATTATCATGTTTTGACAGTCTTGTTTTTAAATAAGTTGTTTTGCTAACTTGACTTCAAGTTAGCAAAAAACACATAATATGTATTAAAAAAATTAAAGGTATTTTTTTTTTATGAAAAAAAAAATCCAATTTTTTTTCTTTTACAACTTATGAACGGCAAAAATGCGCCAAATTCACAACCTAGTTACTTTTCGATAATGTCATTTTTAGTGAAGTTGTCTCGCTCTTGAAATGGTAAAAAAAAGCAACAAAATTGTAAGATCCACAACTAATTCACGGCAAAGTAGCGGCAAATTCCCGTTATGTTAGCGATTTTTTTTTTCCAAAGTTGTTTCGCTAAGTTGATGGACATGCTAGTCAAGATAAGCACTCTTTTGTCGCCACTAACTTCCATTGGAGAACGCTTCTTTGAAAATAATTTGGAGAGTAGGGATTTTTACCATGTTGTCAACAAAAAGTGACAGCCAACACTTGTTAAGAGTAAACACGTCCGAACACTTTAACTTCATTCACAAGACCCCCTAGTCAACCTCGACATTCGTCAAGTTCCCAAGTTGGGTCATGCACTGTCAAATGCAGACTTAGCACTTCCCGGTTGTTTACCTCTTGTGCCAATTGCAAAGGTGAACAACATTGCTGTGTATGCTTTTGCATGGGACAGCAATATAGTTTCGACACAGTGCAATGGCTTGAGTGAGTTCAACTCAGGTTGTGTCAAGTCATCCAAATGCAGGGCACAACATTCCTCCCCCCTATGGGGAAGTTTTCGACTTGAAGGGCTGACTTAGCTTATCTATCCTTATCCTACCGACTGCGCCAAATGTTAAGAGTAAACACGTCCGAACACTTTAACTTCATTCACAAGACACCCTAGTCAACCTCGACATTCGTCAAGTTCCCAAGTTGGGTCATGCACTGTCAAATGCAGACTTAGCACTTCCCGGTTGTTTACCTCTTGTGCCAATTGCAAAGGTGAACAACATTGCTGTGTATGCTTTTGCATGGGACAGCAATATAGTTTCGACACAGTGCAATGGCTTGAGTGAGTTCAACTCAGGTTGTGTCAAGTCATCCAAATGCAGGGCACAACACACTTTACAGATGACAGATTGAAACATGTATCGCATGTTCAGACTGTCAAACTCAACATCTTGCAAAAAGTATTTTGAAAATAATTTTAAAAGGTGCTCATTTTTTCCTGTGAAATTTGAGATTTCCGTGACATAAAAGTTTAATAATATACACTATACACAATTTTCACAATTTTCGCACAAAATTCCCGCTCTTGTTTTCAATCAATTTGTCAATTTTGATAAAAAGAAATATCAGCTGTCATTTGTGAACTGCTGATTTTGACACTCCTGTGCGAACGAGAAAGAGATATATCTTTGTTACCTAAAAAGCCCTATGGTAATGTTTTATATATACGGCAAGTACAAGTGAAGTGACACAACAAGCCCGGAGTGGTTTTAGTTGGGACAGGGTATGGGAAGCAAAAATAATTTTTAATGCATATGCAGTGGTGGTTCCGAATATCGAATTTTAAAATGTCTATAGATATAGTGCATTTGTTACATCGAATAAGTTTTTTTAAAAATCGTAAAATAAAACTGTGTTTTTCATCATTTTATTTCATACCTACTTTAATTCAAATAAGAACTTATTTAGTTCACACTTTACTGAAGTAATACTTTTCTGAAACATAGCTTGGCCTTTAAAAGATTAAAGAAACCTTGTCTTAAAAAAAAGTTTTTATATCGGAATTCGTTATCCTGGACGACCACTGTTATTGAAATGAAAGTCAAACTTATTCCAATATTGAAGTCAATAATGTTAGAACTTTGGTAGGTACTTTACTATTTTTTACTTCATTCCTAAACTGAACATGTTAGTTCAGAACTCATGATTGCTCCCATTACTCAAAACTAATCCAAACATAAAATTTGTATTTAATACTGTGAAGTTCGATGGGAACATTGATCGCAGATTTTTTCGATCCCCTGTAGGTATAAAAACCTTTCTGCCTGCCTACCGATCTTTTTTTTTTTTTTTTTTTATTCTGAATATCTAAGTACAATGTATGTTTGCATCAGTTCCATTTCTCTAACCCCGGTTACTGTCCGAGTTGTGCATGGATGAATCTCAAAATTGCTTATCTGACCGACTGGTGGTACCTAAATTATATACTATAGAATAAATAATTTTTTATCTGAAGCTCCTCTGTGCCTCTACCTACATTTTAAATGGCGTTTTTTTCCAAGCTAACAAATATAAAGCCCCAGACGAATAAAGAGTATTTTAAGTATGAAGGTATGTGTGTAAATATGTATCCATCTATCTGGCTGTGACCATCCATCCGCTTGTCTGACAATTTTTTTTTTTTTTACTTTTGTTTATTTTAATGTGTAAACTGCTAATAAGAGAAACACGAATTGAGTCGTGGTTATTAAATTATCAAGTTGAATGGCCGTCTTTTTAAACTTAACACTGCTGACCTTGAATTTGAAATATTTTGAAGGCGAAATCTTAAGTTCTCGTTTTTCATTCTTTTTTTTTATCTTTTGGTTTCTTTTATGATTTCCCTTTTAAATTTCTATTCATGAAGTTCAGTATTTTTTTTTTTTTTTTTTTTTTTTTTTGATTTTTGAGTGTTGACTTTATCATATAGGTACCTACCTACCATCTTTTTTGGGGCTTTGTCTTTGTATCTGTATTTTTTTCTTTTGCTTAACAAATTGATGGTTATCTTGTTTTTGGACCGCAGGGGTAGATACAATTGAGACTCCTTCTCAGCGGAAATGAGCTTGAGTCGCTTATATGCACATAAAATGTATGTAAATGTATATATAGGTTCTTATAACTATACCACGTATATATACGACATTATCCTTTATTTCGTCTCCCCTATAAGAAGAATTATGTGGATTGATTGAACACATGGTTAAGAACAATTTGGTTTATGCGTGTCTGCGTTTTTTAACGACTGGTTGAAAACTTTTTATGATTGATGTTTCAAAGAACACAGTTGTCAGGGACATTTAATTAACACAAAGTTCCAAAAAGAAGCGATTATACAATATACCTACCTAACACATAGTTTGTCACTTTCTGAGAAATATAGACCGCATGGAAGCAATAAAAAAAACGTGTTACACATGCGGGTACGTAGGTATATAGTTGTTGTGCGTTATGCGCGTAATTTCAACTTTATAATGATATCAAAACGTAATGTAGGTACATTTTTACCTACCTAGGTAAGTACCTGCATAACTATAATTAACCCATAACAAAAATTTTTTTTAGTTTTATTGCTTTGATGATGAAAAGTTCATGGTTTATTAAAATACAGTGGGGGTAATGATGTAGTTAGATTTTTTTATGACAAATATACCTACATACCTTCCTATGTATGTAATCACTTTTTGAATTGTCAAAGCGTGTCGTATGAGCTTAAATTTTGGCGTAATTCAAACGTTTTCATTATGTGGATAGTTTAACAAACGATTGAATTTTAAATATCCCCCGATGATATTATAAAACCCTTGCAACCATTCAAGCTGATTTTTTTTATATATACCTACACATTTGGTCAATAAAATAAGTGTGTTTATAATTTATTTAATTAGTAGGTACCTACCTACCTACCTAACTGGTTTTGTTAAATATTTTTTTCGGTATCTAGATAATTTTTACACTTACATAATATATTTTGAAAACTGATTTTATTATGTAAAATAGAAAGTAAATGTTTTAAAATCAAATAATTATAAATAATAGTTAAAGCAAAAAACTTTTGCGCTTGGACAAACAAAAACAGGCCGAACATAATCCTGAAATCCAAATATCCCGAAAACCCAAAAGCCCAAAAGGTCCAAAATCTCGAAATTAAGTTTAAATTTTTTTCCAAAATTTTCAATTTTTTTTTTTTATAATTTTATTGAACAAAAACAAAATAATGTATTAAAATCATTAATAAAACGATATAGTGCACACAAATTTTCCACTAACATGCGTATAATCAGGTAGGTATATATAAAATGATAAACTTGCGAACAGTTTTCATTTTATATAATTTTTCGGGCTTTTTGGTTTTTGGTATTATGTGTTTTTGGGTTTTCGGGATTTTGACCCCAACCCACAGCTCTGTATATACGTAAAGCGAGGGTGGTAGTTAGTATCCTTTCCTATTGGTATATATTCTGCTTGACATTGTTAGTTAGTTAGGTGAGTCGAATTTCTCAATTCCATTGCTTAGACTCTTAGATGATCGTTAAAAAAACTTAAAATAAGAAATCTGTATCCCTACCCCCTGCGTTCGGCCACCATCTTGAAAAATATGGTAGTTTTTTGTGTTTTTGGATTTTCTTTTTAACAGTTTACTTCTGGATAAAAGGACTCATGCGTTTTTTTTTTTGTAGAAAAAAATACTCATATTTTGTCTTAATCTTTTTTTTTCTTAAGTTAATATTTTCAGTGTTATTAACGACGATGGTCAAAAGTTTAGCAAACAATTTGCTTCAGAGGGGGACAACAAGAGAAGGGTAACTTTTTCTACAAAATTTTCTGAATACTTTTTGAAGAGGTTCGATAAACAAAAAATGTTTAGGAACATTTATCATACAAAAATTACTTATCGCTGTACAGAGATTCAAAGGCTGAAAAGCACATATACACTGCACTTTTATACAGGGTGTTTTGTATAAGTTGTCACAAAATGCAAAAGTTTGGAGTTAATGAAGTAGGTTGGGTTGTGACAAGAATAAAATCATATAGGAGGGGGTCTGTGGGGTCTATATAATATAATATTTGAACTATTGAACTATGTATGTGTCTGTAAGGCACATTGCCTTTTAAATGCAACAGGTGTTGCACGACACTAGTTAGAAGGAGTAGAAAGATAGGAAATAATTTGTTTGGTTAAAATGGATAGAGTTCATTGCTATCTCCCCCCGTTTAGGTATTGTATATACATTTCTATAGTACAATCAGGGAGCAGCGCCATCTAAAGAAACTTGTGAGCTGCACATTTGGAGGTTCTTACATTTACTTAGTGTCTATTCTGTTACCCTAACAATTAGTCGTCAAAAAACAGATTACCAATATTTAATGTATTTTATTGGCTCTAAAATCCATACTTCCTTGACAAGAGTCATAAACAAAACAAAAATCACATATGTTTACGACTGTTGTCAGGGTAACAGAATAGACAACTAGTATATGCACGAACCTAAAAAATGTGTTATTCACAAGTTTCTTAAGATGGCCAGGCAGTGATTATTCAGCATAAAAATACTATAGAAATGGATATACAATGGTTTAGGCCAAGAATCTAAGGAGAACTAATATAGGTTTTATTTTTGTCTTATAAATGCACAAGGTATTACGCCTCTTTCAGTTCCGTTTAAACTTTTTCTTTGAGCCTTATGTTCTTATAAGCCCTAACAATTGGAATTTCATGGTGACTTATCCCAAAAGATTAAAGTTCTGATTTCTTCTGCGGAATGTGATTGGACTTATTTTATTACCAATTTGTGCGCTTATAATTCTTGAAGAAGCAAAATGGTTTCATTTCGTAAAAAGTTTCTGCACTAAACTGCGGAAAGATTAAATTTTTATCATTTTTATTTTTTTTTATAATTTTTTCCGCTAAAATATAACAGTTATTAAAAAAATTAAAAATGCTAAAATACAATGCATTCAATTTTGCCAACTTTCGTCCGCTAAGATAAGGGACTGCTTCTTTATTTTGGGGCAATAATCTGAGCTTTGGAGCATTTGTTACAAAATATTTTCTATATTCTCTATTAAATAATTTTAAAAGAAACTGCAATATTTTTTGGAGCACAAAAAATGTGTCAAACACATTCAATGAAAATTAACAGAATGGTCAGTAATAAAAACTGACATTCTAGTACAAATAGTACAATATAACAACAATAATAACTTAAATAGTATGGTCGTACCAATCTTCCTACCTCTCCCCCTTTGATATGTGCTACAAATTGTAGTCTATCAAATAAGGTTAGGAGAAAATGGAGGCGGAACAAAAACAACATACTTAGAGGCGCTTAGAAAAATGTTGAAGCTCCAAATGCGTTTGAAAAAAAAAAACAAACATAACATCTCGACCTGTGTCATCAGTGGTCATAAGCGGTGGAATGCGTAGTGCATACGACTTCGAAGACTGAGTAAATCTGAAGGCGTGGGTTCGAATCTCACGAGGTGCATGTGAAAAAGTTTTTCATAATAAAATTGGATTAAAGCTCAATACCACTAATAGGAGACTGATGAAAGGAATTGGCAATCCTTGAAATAGCTATATCTCCAGCCAAAAGATAGAAAGAAACGAATAATAATATTCGTAAAAGAGTAAATAAAAAATTCGTTTAAAATTGGTGGTAGCGCCTTTAAGTTGTTGTTGTTGTTCAAACACATTCAACAAAAGTCTTTTTGTTTTTTTTTTTGTGAACTTTGTGAAAATTGAGTCTGTAAATGATAGGTACTCTTTCAAACAATAATATGATTTCGACTACAGTATTTTTTGTAAGTTTTTAAGGTAATTTTACTGCATTTACAAAGATCTTGTTTATTCACAGTCAAAATAACAAAAAACCGCTTGCTCAAATGTATTGTGATTTTTGAGAAAATAGGGCCACCGATGTGTAATTGTCCAGAAATAGAAAGAATAAACTTTTAATTGTTTAAAGCAAATGTTAGATACTGAAAGTGCATATAACTATCTATACCTACACTAGATAGGTACATATTGGTACCAATTAATACGTTTTTTTAACAAAAATTTAACATACAATTCATACAATCCCTAAAAACAAAGAAACGAGCAAATACATAGGTACAAAATCAATGTCATCATATTTTTTTTTGAAAAGGCTTAATTAATTTTGTTGTTCTTTCTGTGTTTAACAATAATTTTATTTTGTTTTAATACACTACCTACCTACAACGCAAATAAAAACGAAGTCAATAACTTCATTAATTGTTGAGTTTCAATAAATTTGAATGGTTGAAGTAAATTTAAGTGGACAACAAATAAAATGTTTTTCTTTTGTTTAACCTAAATCAGCAAACTTGATGTAAGACAATCCCAAAGTCGAACATCGAAATGAAAAAGTAATAATGGATTTCAGTTAGAGTATATACATAGGTACCTAACTACATCACATTAAATATATAGATATGTAACGTATGCATATATTGGATGACACTCCTAATTCATGACAGGTATATTCGAACAAAGTAATAGCGAAAAAAAATATTTAAATTTATTGCTTCAAGCGATATATTTCTAGGTACATAGATGTATAGTATAGATATAGGTATATTATATTAATTTACATTACCTTAGCTTTCATATCAAGTTTTTGGGGATTTAATTCAGCATTAAATAAGGCGTCATGTGAGTAGAATATTTGTCGAAATTTTAAATTATAGGTAGATAAATAGAAAAACATATCAAAACAACTTTTAAACGTGATATAAATTTTAACCAAAAAAATATTTCTATAGCTGATTTAATACCTAAGTGTTTTGGATTTATGTATAAAAAATAAATAAATTCACTTAAAGTATCTTTTAGTTTAAAAATTCGCTGACACATTTGCTTAGTCGATTAAAAATTTGCGCCGTTTTCAGAGGCAAACTCGTTAAGCAGATCTGTATAATCAAACAGTTAAGTTCTTATGCCATTCGATATCATAACGTCGTTCAAAGAGAAGAACTAAAGGGCCAACCATAATAGTCGTAAGCAAACGAAAGCTAATGTCATAGTCCTACGTCAAGTTTCCTTAAGTGCCGCCATTACCTTCATTCGACCATAATGGTCGAACGCACACGCAAGCCAATTTCACATGTATTTGGCTGGCTGTCAGATTTACGTACGTAAACTGCGCTCTGGAGCGCTCTTTACGTACGGAGGCAAAAGTGAACGAAAACTTGCCGAAACTGAGCAATCCGACATTATGTGCGCACTATACAAATTACTTGCTCTCGCTAATTTCGTACGGCACCGTACGTACTAATTCTTCTATTATGGTTCTGCCTTAAGAGTTTTCAAAAACAGCAGCTATTAGTTTGTGCTTATCGTATTAAAACTACAGCAATTATGTGCCTAAAATAAAATTTAAAATCAAATAGATCCCTTTTATTAAGTTTAATATTGAATTAAAATAAAACATGTTTTTTTGTTCTAATATCTTTCAAATTGTATCTATTATAAGGTTTCTAAATTCATACTATAAATATTAAAAGTAAAAAAATAACAATTTTTTATCGATAATGTTGCTTAATGCGCGCATATAAGAACTTATAGAACTTTGAGAGCCATTCACAAGAAAGAAGAGGAAAACCTGTCCATCACTCAAGTAAACTACAAAATCCATAGAACTTTTTCATAAACTTTTATTCATTTTTTTTGTATTCCCGATCCTAAGGACTTTGTGCCAAAACATTTCCTTCCATCTATTCATCTTAAACAGGACCGGGCTGTTAAAAGGATGTTTCTCTAAAGAAAAATCGTTGCGTTCAATGATTCATAGCAAAAATATATTTTATAAAGAGAGTGAGCACTGTTTAGTCAGCCTTAAGCTTGAGGGGTGCAAGACAAAAAAAAAATATATAATAAGAAGAAGAACTATAGGATTGGAGAAAAAAATAAAATGGTATGACGTAAAATATGCCAAAAAGGATATGACATTGAATGAAAAATGAGATCGCGCTCACATTCATCTAACTGAATTGAACAGTTGACAACCTTTTACTAGGTATAAAAAAGACAAAAAAAAAAAATAAAGAATAAGAGCGAAGAAAATGAAAGGATATGAAAAGAAAACACTATAGGAAGGATGTTATATTCTCGATATGAATAGAACCACTATAACAGCACACAAATATAGAAACACGAATCGAAAAGCTGCGTTAACCGTTAACTCTAGGGAGACGTCTTTTCTTTATTTTTTCAAGAAGAGTTTCTCCATCTCCATACTTTTACTACAACCAACATATTTGTCTGTCTACTTATATATCCACAATTTAATTCATTTTTTTTTGTGGGTTACCTACTCTTCGTTTATTTTGCAAAAAGGGTTTTTTTTGTATGTATATATATTATTGAAAGGATAACGAGAGCACATGCATGAAGGTATTAAAGAAACCGTATTTTCAATCTGATTAAAATTAATAAAAGAATTCGTGAATGGATGAAAAGATGGTTTAGGTATTGTTGTATCTTACATGCAAGGAAAATAAAACATGAAACTGGGATGTACCAAGATAATGAGGACCAACAATGAATCATATATTCATATGTTATGTCTGAAATTGCTTAAGAGAATTAAATGGAGACATAGGTATGTGCTCATACCTACATAAATAGAATTATAAGTAGGTATATGTTGGTTCCTACATTATCTAGTTTAATAAAAGTTAAACAGGAAAGAATTCGCAGTAACTTGTTGATGGGATAGAACTTTCTTAAAAGAATTATGCCTTAATAGGCACTATTGTTTTGTTTGCCAAAAAAACATGCTTGCATAATAAATATTGTAGCAATTTTAACGCGCTACAACAAATACCTGAACGCTTTTGAAGTAGAACGTAAGGAATCAAAATTATAGAGGAAAAACCGAAAATTTTCCAGTCCCCCCCCCACCGGTCTATATTTTAACACAAGGTCCAAAACATGAAAAAATGTTAATCAACTATCCCAAAAAAACATCTGAAAGTTTCATTGACCTTTTTCTAATTTCTGAAAAACTAAGATACATTTTGGCATCCGGTTTTCTGTTTTTGACTAAAAATTAATAAGAGCATTTTTAAAATATAAATAATAGTTAATCACATAAAATTTAAAAAAAAAATTAGTTTAAAACATTTTTTTTAGTTTTTTTTTCAAAATTTTGAGTTTGAAAATTAATTTTTTTAAAACTGTTAACTTAAACAACTTAATTTAAAAATTAAATAAAAGAGTAGTTTTCTGGCTTTCCAAAAAAATATAACAAGGCTTTGTATCATTCACCGTTGTTTTTAAATAAATTTTTTTCTGATTTAAGTTAATTTTTTAGAAAATTGCCCCTCCCGCCTAAATGGGGGGAAATAGACCCCCCTCCCATACGATTTTTTTTCTTGTCTTTATTACGCCTACACGCTCAAGCTTTTTGCCGCACCTTAAACCAATCACCCTGTTAAAGTAGGTACAGTAGAATCTCGAAAAGATGAACAGATACAAAACGAGCTCCGTTCATAATTTATGTCCCTCAAGTTAACATTACCTATCACTTAGAGATTTTAAAAATTTAACTATTGATTGAATTGTCATGAATTTGTCCTAAATTTGTCGCGCAACTACAAAATTTGTCGCGCGACTATTTTAGAAAATAACCCCTGGTAATGCTAACTTGATTCTCGACTGTCAAGTTAGCACTATCATCCCAGAAAAAGAATTAAATGTCATCGAAAATTAAAAAGGATAACGGAAATATTTGTTGCTTTTCTGTCGTTAATAATTCATGCAACTAAAAAAATTGTCGCGTAATTTATTTTTTTAAACAACCCAAAAAAAAAAACTAATTTTTCGGTCAGGTAGGGCTTGTCAAGTTAGTATAAGGTATTTTCTTGGGGTTATTTAAAAAAAATAAAGCAACAAGTTTTTCAGTTGCACGACAAAAAACTTAAATTATTTTCGCAATCCTTTTTTATTTTCGAATAGATTACTCTTTTTTAGGGGTGGTAGGTATAGTGCTAAAGTTAATATATTCAAGTAATTACAATAAAAATAAAATTTCAATTTAAATCACAAATAGTTTTAAATAAACTGTGTTGTCTATACTTAGCAATTTATAACATTATCTTTCTTCAATTGAAAATGCATTCATACAAAATATTTAACATTATTTATTTAATTTACCGCATGCAAAGTTTTCATAATTTAAAAAAAAAAAGATAAATAAATTGTCTTACGTCTTGATAAAAATATATTCTTCAGCGTAAATGATATAATTATATTTTCTTGCATTCTTAAATTAACATATTTTGTAAGATTTGAGAACAAATAATTTAATTAAAATCTTAAATGAAATTTAAAAAAAGAATACTACACAAATAAAAACAACAACAAACTAATTCTTTGACATCCTATACAGGGTGTCCCGCAACTCAACGTCAAACGGATACCGGGTGATAGGATAGGTTACACCCGTACTGCAAATAGTAGGAAAAAAAATTATCTCGCTGGGTTACGTAATAATAGCAATATTTAGAAAAATTATGAAAATCGATACCCAGGGCAACATTTGTATGTACTGTGGTATTTGATATTTTTCAGTGATTTTTTTTCTACGTAATTCTTAATATCTATGCTACTGAATGCAATCTCGAAAACCAAAATAAATATTGTAAGTTTCGCAAGAAAAATGAAGTTTGACTAAGTCATTGTTCAAACAAATTTTGTAAGCAAACTAACACATCATATTTTTTAAAAGTTGTTTACAAAATTGGCCCGTTTTATCAAGTTTTCAAAATAGTTCACCACTTGACACTTGCTGCTTCCATAATCATGTTACAAATATTTAAACCATTTTCGAGCAAGTAAAATTTAAATTTTTTTTTAAATAGGAAAGTATTATACCTTATTGATGTAGGATCCCAGTAAGCCATTCCTTCAAAATATTGTTTAGGATGCTCAAGTAGTTATCATGCTAAATTTCCTGATAACTGAGAGGTTATCCGGAGGAGGGCGAGGAGTAAAGAGCCTCCAAAAGGGGGCTATTGGGGACTTCCGCTTATATCAAGGAAAAAGTGCATCCTAGCAAAATTTTTTTAAGAATAAACAAAAGCCCATCGAATTTTGTACAATTTTTTCCAATTATCAACCGTTTCCGAGAAACACGCATCGCAAGGGAAAAAATTACAAAAACAAGTGTTTTCTTTATATTTTTCATCAATCATTCCATTATATCGTCTAAACTGTTAATCTGAATTACGATTTTCATAATTTTTCTAAATATGGCTATTATTACGTAACCCAGCGAGATAATTTTCTTTCACCCGGTACACGGTTGAAGTTGAGTTGCGGGACACCCTGTATATATAAAAAAAAATGACAAAAGCTTATTGTTATTATTGCTGTATCAGTCACTTTATTGCACTTTACCCTCTTTTATATTATTTTTCTATCTCTGTATTAATGAATTGCAAGTAAAAAAAACATTTTATCAAATTGTCTGAATTGTTTAAATTAAATTTGTATATTCATTATATATGTATGTATGTTTATATCTTTTGTTTCATCATAACATCACTCAAATATAATAAAATAAAATAAAATTCAGTTGATAAATTGTATTTATTTATTTTGTTTTTGCTATCTTGTTGAATGTATCTACACGCTACACTATCTCAAATATTTCTTCGATTCATTTTTATTCAATTGTTCTTTTTCATCACTTCAAAAGTTTCCCAAAAAAAAAAAAAAAAACCCATAATGATCATGAATGTTTAACATTTTCTATGCGCTTCTATTCCCCTGTGTGATTTTTTGTTTGTTTTATTTTTGTTTGTATATCTTCTGTATGCTCTTTGAAACATTATATTGAAAAATAAATCTAAAGCGCTCATTCTTTGTTTGTATAATTTAGGGCATGTTTGTTAAAAATGCCCTGAATGTTTTTAAAATCTCTTCTCATTTCCTTCTGTCATTTTCACTTTTAAAATATAAATAAGAATTCAAATATTTTTTGCGATGCAATTTTTTATTTTTCTATTTTATATAAAAAAATATTTGAATATATTTTAATAATATTATTGCGTTATCGCAGACTACTTTACTCTTCTCTGTCTATCTAAATGTTCCTTGCTGCTTCAAATAATCACACACACTTCACAAAAACAAAAACATAAAAATTTGTATCTTTTGATATATCTAAACAAAATCAATCAAACTAACTTCATCGAAATATTCGATTTTCAGATTGCGGCTTCCATTTTTTCCTTGGCGGCAAAGGATACACGTCGAACTGTTGAGAAGAGTATTCAATTCGCCCTGTTAAATGGTGTGATAAATTAAATCTTCTTCATCCTCCACTTTGAGATGTGTGTATGCGTGTATTTACAAAAAAAAAAAAAATAGTGCAATACTTAGTTACCTACCTAATTAAAAAGGTGAACAATTAAATTTTTTTTTTATATTTTATTTTTGTAAAACTTTTAAGAGAAAAAAATAAATGGTAAAAACCAAAAGTGATAGTGATTTAAAGTCGGTTTTTTTTTATTATATACTTGTATTGTAGACGGTTGAAAAAAGTATAGAATTGATTTTAAATACTTGTTCCAAAAATTTAGTTTTGTTTTTGTTGCTGAAATAATAATAATAGATAACTTAAAAGGAACACCAATGTGTTGCTCCTGTTAATTTTGGGTGAGTAATAAGTTTTAATTTTTTATTATATTATAAATTCAAGTTAAATATGTGTCATTTTATATAAATTTCTATAGTACTATCATGCAGAACCATTACCAGGACATTTGAAGGTTCTGACAACAGAACAAATTCTTAATATTTAAAATAATTTATAGGGCCTTAAATCCAATTCTAGTAATTCCATAGATAAAAATTGACCGGGGCATCTATAAAATATTTAGAGCTTGCTGCATTAGGTAGGTACCTACATATTTTGCTAACAAACTACTACAATATGCTAGCAAAAATTATGAGCACCTGATTTGTCAGTTAGATCTTCTACGAGTACACCCCCGAGTTGAAGTCTGCGAAAAACCAAGATCATATGTGACGATAAGTCGAATATCTCGCATTCTTGTCCACTCTTTCAAGGAGGGCAGCGATCAGGCGATCTTCTCAGCCGATCTGGATTTTACTTGACATACGGGTGTTGGTCGAACCGATCGTCTCGAAATTGGCCACAAAACGTTGGAGAGTCGACTTTGAACAACCTTACTCCGACTTATAAAATAAGCGCATCGTTTGCGCTTTTCTGTCTGATAATAAAAAATGTTTTCCTTTGATTTGGATGTACTGCTTATATGCCATGGTGTTTTGGCATCAGTGACTGAATAATAAAAAAACAGATTTGACAGACGTCGCTGAAGCAATAAAGCCGCCACAGACTGTCAATATCGTTTTGGAAAACCCTTTAGTTAATATGGCTTAAATAATATAATGATAAAATTCACCCATCTAAATGCCCTCAATAAAACTAAAAAATGGTTACATTTCGTTTTGTTTCAAAAACAAAATTAAAAAAATATATCCAATATCGGTGGCAGTTGGTTTCTTCAATTTTGGATTTCAATAAAAACCCGGAACCATCAGTTTATGTAAGAATTGGTTAACAACACACAAATCCCATCTCAGTTTCAAAGCAGCGGAAAATCCTCATGACTTGGTAAACTTTCGATTAAAAAATTATTTCAATTCTTACGCAACATTCCTTCGGTTAACTTTGTTGATTATTTTTCCCATTGCCCTACAATTTAGTCGGTTGGCTGAATATATTTTTCTCTTACAGTTCCGTTGTCCTTAATCTTTTGCTTTTTAATAATTCAACCCTACTTTTGCCGTTTCACCAAATTGCACAACTTTTACTCCCATTCTTTCCCTACAAGAAAATGGGGTAGAAAAAAAACAACCACCCAGAGAATTGAGTAATAAATAATAAGAAACGTATTCATGCGTAACAAGTGAGTTTTGTTTCACTGCATGTCCTGTCTGCTTTACTCCTGCTGTCACATAAAACGGCAATATCCTTTGGAAAACACCGCCACCATCGGTATACAATTCTTTTCGCTTAGGCATAGTCAAACTGTAAAAAAAAAAAAACGAAATGACGACCATGAGAAGGAGGAGAAAAGTATAGGTTTGTGCGTTCCAGATAAAAAGATATAGCATCTGCTACTTCTACTTTCATCCTGTAAAAAGCTGATTAAAGTGTAAGCGTACACAAAATACCACCCGGTGGTGATGCGAAATATCAACAACGAACAAAAAGAAAGAAAAAAACCTTCCCAAAACGACGACAGGTGACTTTGGATGTCAGTCCATTCTGGGCCTTTATAGATGTTTATCAACCTAAAGCTATATCCTTCTTGCGGATGGACTGAAACAATTGAACAGGTAAGACCAAGAAATTCATGCTCCTTATGTTCACACAAAATGGATAAGATAAGACTACTCTGTTGCTTCCTTTTTTTGTTGCTTCTACCAATGTCCAGCCATCGATGCATGAATAACAAAGAAGAAGACTTAGCTTTCCATAACAACTGCGTCTGGGAATTTTTTAAAGTTCGGACTTTTTTTTTGTCTTCATTTCCTCTGGACCATTCTGTCATCCAACTTTCTTTTACAAAGACTTACATGCCGTGAACGCATAAAAAGAGTTTAGCAAGCAGATGTAAAAACAGAAGCGCACGTGCCATTGATTAAAAGGCTTTTCATGCCACAACTCTTTTAATTATGTTTTTATATCTTAGTGTGGACTGGTGATTATGGGCTTTAATGTCGCAATGGGTTATTAAAAAGCAGTTTTCGATATGATTATTAACAGCTTTTTAAATTGCAAGGTGCGTTTGTATTTACTTACTCTTGTTTTTTGTCTCTGTTATGTATTTTATCTGATTATATAAATGTGTGTCCGTTTACACGTCAAATGTTAATGCAAATAACGCAGTGATAATTTTACCAATAATTGCTTTTAAGTAATCTTCTATAAGAACATTTGAAAAAGAGAAGTAAGATATAAAAAAAATCCCCCACACACAAAGTCCAAAACGAAATTTTTAACTTTGTTGCACTCTAGAAATTGCAATAAAGTCCATAAACATGAAATAAAATTCAAAGACAAAAATGTGTATAATAATATTAACTATAAGATTGAAAGAAAAAATGACAACTTTCAATGTAAAATGCATATTTTTTAAACTTAAAAATTAAAGGACTACAAATAGTTAAATTAAATATTATTAAGTGGAGTTTATAGGTAATACCTATTTTAATTCAAATTAAATCAACTGACCACTTTTTATTAGCAATCCCTTGAAGCATGACATTTAAACAAATAAAAAATATAGAATGATCATTAAAAATATATTAAATAACTTTATTATCAATCAAGAATTTCACACCACCTAAATTTTTTTTAACTAGCTCTTTTCTGATTTTGATTTTTTAAATTGTTAATTTCATTAATGATTGCAATATTGCAAAATCACTCGCAATAATTTGCAATCTTTTCAAAAAAGCAAATTTATTTGAAATTCAATGAAATCACAAAATATTTAAATTAATTTAAAAACGATGTGAAATATAATCTTAAGTCATTTGCAATAATGCAATCTTTGAACCACTAAACTGGCTCGTGGTCGTGACAAACCTCTCGAATTAAATTAATGTTTTGTGGCCTTCATTTTAAAATTTAATTTTAAAATTGAATTGAATATTCCACTTAATGATATTTAATTTGGTTATTTTTAGTCTTTTTATTGTTTATATTAAAACTATTAACTTTGCTTGGCCACTAGCACAACATCGTAATTCTAATGTCTAATGCCCAGTTTCACCAAAATACACCTAAAAGCATTTTAGTTAACAGAGTAATAAAATTTATTGGCATTTTAGCTTAAAATGGTCTGCACCAACATAAGGAGGTGAATTTTTAAAAATGAGGAAACTTGATGCCAGCCCCGGATTTTTATTCACCACTCACGGCTCTCTTTCATTAGAGCAAGCGAGAGGAGAGCATATCAATCAAAAAATTTCAACGTTCTCTTTGTCTTGCATTTTTAAGACGCCTTTAAAATTTATTTGTAACAAAATGGGACTTTAGTTTATTGGCTCTTTTAAAAATGAAAATGGTTGGTGAAATTGAAAAATGCCATTTTAAGATTTAACAACCCAGTAATTATTTAAAAGTGGTTGGAGAAACTGGCCATAACTTTAATCAAAAATCTTTAGAAAAATAAAATTCACCAACTATTAATTTTTTATCCCCTTCACGTTTTTAGTTAAAAACTCAGTCAGTACACACCATCTTTGTTGCAGTTGCAAAATAAAAGTATATTTAGCATAACTTCAAATAAGTATACTTTAGCACAGTAAAGAGAAATTAAAAAAATATATTTGTAAATTTTCAATAGTTTTCGAACTTTATTTTTGTCTCTGCCTTTCGAGTGTATCAACCCTGTCAAATTTGATTCCGTCAATACAAATATTAGGCGGCCATATGTAAAACAGCGCTCAAAGACTAGTATCATCGTTTAGTTTGAAAAACTTTTCAAACGATCTGTTATACAGCTCTCATTTGTTAGTTGGTGCGACACGTGAAAGTGCATTTCAGTGGTTTGGTCAGTAAATGTGTCTCTCCCCTGGAAAGCTAAAACATTTTAAATTCATTTAACTTGTTTGCATTAACTAAATAATTTCAACAATCCCGTAGGTATGTATGAAGTGTGATATAATTTTTGACAAAATATTGACTCATTTTGTTAAAATTTTAAAATTTGTCACAAAAACTTCTTTCTTCTGGCAAGATAACTTCAAGTTATCCGTGACCAGGGGAGCACGCAAAAAGTTGACACGTGAAAAGCGATAAGTTATAATAAGCGTCCACCAGAGTGATTACGCTACAAAAAATTTCAAATTTATCGAAAAAAGTATGAGTTGCTAAAATAAAAGGATACGGAAAAATATTTAAGAAAAAAAGACAAAGGAATAATAAAAACTGTTGGATCTTTTTATGTCACAGAAAATAAGCCTTTTTATATCGTTTATATGGCAATGTATCTCTCTTGGTCAGAAAAAAACTATCTAAACCTGGGGTTGATGTCTCTATACCCTTCCCGATGTATTCTTAAATGTGCATAAATTGCGACTTGATCTGACACGAATATAAACATAAGAGGGACTAGATTCATAAAAATGAATTTGGTCAAGAAACTTCAATTTTTGCTCTTGTCCGCATATTCATAGGGGGAAAAAAAAACATCTTATAATAGAATCACCCATATATCAAATCATACAATATATCAAATATAAGAACATTCTTAGTTCGTTAAAATTTTATTTACTTTCATATCAATTATGAGAAGTATTAGCACTCAAATTCTGATAAAACATAATGTTCGATACAGGTACCTGTTATATATAATATATGAGCAGGGTACCAGTTAATCGTGTTTTGTTTTATATAGGTAAAGTTTTGGGATAACAATCAAACATAACATTACGATGATAGAGAAGACGAAAAATCAAGTTCAACTATTCATTTGCAGCCTTAACGATTGGGCCGATTTTCTTCAAATTTGGTACAAACTATTCTCTGAAAAATGTCCCCACACGGTACTTACCATATAAGCGTAACCGATAGTGATTTGTTGTCAATAGTGATGTCCTTCATCTAACTTTTTTTTTCAGAATCAGGTTATTAACGGTACCTGTCATGTTATAGAACCATTTTATGATTTAACGAAAAAAAAATGTTTTTGCCAAAAACCGTTAATTCTAATTAAAAGTAATTTTTGAAAGAAAAATAAACTTTCCAGTCGTCAACAATAAAGTAACTAGTTACGTGAGCAGGCTTGTGCGACCCAGTTGTTCCCTTTAGTTTAATAGATTTTTCAATTATGTAGAGATTTTTGTTTTTTTTTTTTTAATTTTTAATTTCGATAATCTATCGTGATAAACCCATTTTTATATTAAGGTTTGACTTTAACCAAAATTTTCTCTAAGTATATAATTCGAATAATTTTTTCCCGTGCTTATTATACAGGGTGATTGGTATAAGGTGCACCAAAAAGCTTGAGCACGTAGGTGCAGTTAAGACAAGAAAAAAATCGTATGGGAGGGGGGGTTTAATTTTCCCCCGTTTAGGAGGGAGGGGCAATTTTCTAAAAAAATCACTTAAATCAGAAAAAAAATTTAAAAACAACACGGTGTTTGATACAAAGCCTTGTTATACCTTTTTTGAAAGGCAGAAAACTACACTTTTATTTTATTTTCAAATTTAGTTTAGTTTAAGTGAACAGTTTTAAAAAAATTAATTTTCAAACTCAAAATTTTGCAAAAAAAATTAAAAAAAAAAAATTTAATCTAATTTTTTTCAAAATTTTATGTAATTAACTCTTATTTTTATTTTTAATGCTCTTATTAATTTTAAGTCAAAAACAGAAAACCGTATGCCAATATGTAGATATCTTAGTTTTTGAGAAATTAAGAAAATACTAAAAGCACTTTTTTAAGAAAAGGTGAAATCTGGTTAATCCAGTTATGTAATTGTTAAAAGTGCTTTAAGTATTTTCTTAATTTTTCAAAAACTAGGATACATTTTGGCATCCGCTTTTCTGTTATTGACTAAAAATTAATAAGAGCATTGAATTTTGAATATAAAAATAATAGTTAATAACATAAAATTTTGAAAAAAAATTAGATTAACTTCTTTTTTTTATTTTTTTTTTCACGTAAACAACTTAATTTAAAAATAAAATAAAAGAGTAGTTTTCTGGCTTTCCAAAAAGATATAACAAGGCTTTGTATCATTCACCGTTGTTTTTAAATAATTTTTTTTTCTGATTTAAGTCAATTTTTCTCCCATACGATTTTTTTCTTGTCTTAAGCCCACCTACACGCTCAAGCTTTTTGGTGCACCTTAAACCAATCACCCTGTTATTATTTTTTGTATACCTATAATCATTTTAATAAAACAATGTCTAAAGTTTTTGTCCAATAATGAATAGATTTTAAATAAAAAAAAGTCTAGACTAGAGTGTTTGAGCAGGAACACAAGCCATTCCTTCGTGATATTATTCAGGCTGCGTCTGGGAGGTTAGGCGGAGGGGGGAGGGTTACAAAGTTCCCATTTTTAGGGCTTACTCTTACCATAAAAATGGTGCGCCAAATGAAGCAATTATCTAAGATTAAACTAAATTCTGTTAAATTTTCTAAAACTTTTGCTATCATTTTTTAAATCCTCAGTCGTTTCTGAGCTACAAGCGATGCAAAGGAGAAAAATTACAAAAAAATAAACTTCTTTTCAAATATTATCACTTTGGGTTGTTGAGGGCGTAAGACCAAAATGACTTTATTTAAAAAATAGAAAGTTATATTTTTACAAGTGAAAAATAAATTCATGACATTTATCAATAAAAAGCGAGAGACCCAAGCCATTTCTTTAAAAAAATATTCAGGATGCTTAAAGGAATTAACAGCCATCGCCATTGAAATTAGTTTCATTATGCGCATAAGATAAAAATCATCTTAAATTTGTATATGTTTATTTTTATATTTTTTTAAATAAGATGATTTTCGTCTTAATATGAGTCCTATCTTCAGATTAACATCCATTTTAAGCTTTACTCAAATTTTAATATTGTTTTCAAATAATGTCGAGTTGTAACTTTCATTCACTGTCGCTAATAAGAGGTTGTGAAAAAGATCGAAAAGTCACAACCAAACTATACATACTAAGAGAAGTCTTGACAAACATTCTTCGAACGGCAACGTGCATTACAAATATAGGTACTATGTTTAGGTATATAATACTAAATCCGTTATGAAAATCAAACTACAAAAATATCTTACTTTATCCCATTCCAAACTGTAAACAGAGTATTAACTACTAGTATGTGAAGCTTTACCATTTCGGAAATTGCTTTTGTTAAAGTGGTATATGGATTTAAATAATAATTCATCCAAAAATGTTATCTTTCAGCAGAATAATGGTGGGCATAACGGATGAATTATTATAATCGATCCGTTTTCTGCAAATAACTTTTACAGAGCTACTGAGTGTGTACTTGAATTATCCATGACTGACAATTTGTAATTGGGATAAGTATTTATGTGACATGCAATCCGATTGCCTTTGTTATCACTTGCTGTTGCTGGATGCTGGTAGTTGGTTGACGTGGCATTACGCTGATGATGTGACTTGATCGCAAAATAAAGTGCACCAGAGAATGTTTCACATAACTTGTTGACCACTCGATGACACATAATTCGCTGCTCTTTCGGCTTCCAGAACCGAAAGTCGACAAAATCTATTTTTGTTTCTCGTTTTTTTTTAGGACCAACGTCAGCTGTGTGACAATTATTACAAATTGTCTTCAGTTTATTTCCATTAACGTCAATTGGTATAAATTCACTCATCTGGTTTGGTTCAGACTCTGACTGAATCTTGCTGCATATACCGATTCACGATAGTCCAGAGAAGAGCGGAGTGTGGCAGTGGCATATCAAATGTGACCCAAAAGGCAGCTGTGCAACATACATATGTATTTATTAAACTAAGCCAAAATGGGGCTGGCTGGTAGTTAAAGAATGAAACTTTTCTGACGAAAATATCAATTGTCAAAGTGTTGGATTTAAAAAACTCCATACACATACAAAACAATATGACAGAAAAGACGATACATCCCAACGCTAATGATGCTGGATGGAATAAATATAGCGTGGGGGTTTAAACATGCATATATAGTGTAAGTGTGAAATTGTAAATTTATGGGATCACTTTTGGAATAGTGGCGTTTTAAGTGCTGAGTTGACACACAAATACGAATACATTTGAACACATGCATTTAAAGTTTGCATCAGTTTTAGAATTAATTAAAAGGAAGAGAGTGTGAAATAAAATTGATACGACTTGCTCGGGGTTGGGGTATTCTAGTATTCATGATGCACGATGTTTTGCTCTGGATTCTCAAGTGTGACATGCGACTCAAGTTGGATTTTAATGGATTCTATTCCATTTAACTAAATTTGACATTGCAATGAGCGGATTCGGAAGAAAGAGGAAGGTTAAAAGATTGTGTGGTTTTATGAATGAAAGATAGGACACAGCAAAACTGATGAAATAATTTATTACTTGAGATGAAATATTTCGAAAGCAATTTTTTTTCAAGGTTCTTACGTTTGTTACTATGAAATTAATTTTCTAGTAGGATGCTTTAAATAATGAGTATAAGAGATAAATCAAGGTTTCTAAATATAAAAAAAGGTTTGTGGTATGAAAAAACATAGAAGTACAGATTTTAAGGCCTATTAGGTAGTTGTTTTCGTGTTCTTCCATTAATAATATAGACTTCAAATTTATAAAAAAATTAAATGTTTTCAAGAAATGTGTACTAGCAACAACGTTTGTGCACGAATACTATTTGGCAGGAATTATACCTAGAAAAATGTTAGTCCAGTTTTTCAGTGGGAAATTAACCTCGAGTTAGCTGTGACGCGGAAACACTTTTTTCTATACGAAAATTCTACCTACTACCATTGAGTTTACTTTATACACATAGAGAAATAATGTGTAAGTTTCAATTTTTGCTCTTAGTATGTCGTTACTATTCTTGAGTTAAAAGCAAAAAAAAAATATAGAAAAACAAATACAAATGTATGCAGAAGAATTTAGTTCGGTTCAGTTTGAGTGTTTTCGATGGTTACAATATAGTTACTCGATATATTCATTTAGCGACATTTACTTCGGTGAGTTTGAAACCATCTTGATTCCTCTATGTGTATAAACTCAATGCTACTAACTGAAAATTTATGTTAAATCAAATTATAACTTCCTTCTTCGTGACCTAATAACATATTATTATTAAAAACCTATTTTGGGCTATGTTTATAATAGTCTCCTTCAGGCATTTATGTTAAAAAATAAGTATTTTGAAAAATGTTTTTTTTGTTTAAATAGTTTTTCAATAGTTAAATTAAATTGTCGAGTGAGGTGAAAGCATTTTTCGTAGTGAGGTAGGTGCTTTATGCATTAATTAATTTATTACAATAAGTAGGTTTTTTTTATGATTATACATACTGCGGTTAGGCTGTATAAATTGCGCTGTACATAATTCAATTATCATTCATATTTTTTTTATTAAAGGTTTTAGTGAGTATACCCTCAATTTACTGGGAAAACATTCTAAATTAAACAGCAACAATTTTTTTATATGAACACAATATTTTGGCTGATGGATTATTGTCTATTTCACAGTAACCAAATCTATCACTGAAAATCAATAGAAACTTGCTTTTATAAATATTATTAATCATTTTCGACAAATTTTGGACTGAATTTACATACCTTAGATTTAATAATAAGTCAAGTGCTCCAGAAACTAAACTGATTGAACGACCGATCTTAAATCTTTCCAATTTAATAATTTTAGCAACGACGCTAGGAACTCCGCGAGTATGTGGTTAGGTAGTAAATTCCGGGAAGTTCCACTGAGACAAAAAAAAATGTTTCCTATCAGTAAAAAAAAGCCATTAAATAATTACTATTTTATTAATAAATAAGTCAATGGCATTAACCGATTGAAATAATAGTTTTAAAAGTCTATTTTTTGTATCTTTAATGTTGTCATGTTTTTAAATAAATATTTTGTCGTATTTGTTTTTTTAATATGTGAGTAGCAGGTATACATTTATGTTCTTTTTAAAGAAATATTTATAAAGAAATATTATTGTTCGAATAATGTTAAATCCTTTTGAAATATTATATATAGTATGTACCTACTTATTATTCAAATTTGAAACAAACTCGATAAAATCGAGTATAGGATGTTCTTTATTTGTTTCACTTGAACAAAAACAATCGGCTAAGGTAAATAAAGAATAATTGCTTGTACCCGATTGTATCGACTGAACTCGATTGCATCAATTTATATACTATAGGCCCCTGGTTAAAGAATAGTCAGGAAATACAATTATTTCAGTTGGGAAACTACACACATAAAATTATGTACCTATACACCAAAATATTTTGATGAAACAACTGTAAAATTAACATTTTTGTGTGATAAAAGACGTCCAAAATTTGAAATATCATTATTTATGTGTTGTTCATATCAATATATGACATACATTTAATACGAAATTTGTTATATTAATATAAAAATATGAAAATGTTTATCACAAAATTTAACGTTTAATTAATAATAAAAATGTTAAATTACTAATGTTAATTTAAACCTTTGTATATACATATATTTTAATAGTAATCGCATAACTCAATTTCGCCCTTGGTATTGTAGGTATATAAAAACAATAGTAAAATTACAACTCCAAACTATTGGGGTCTAGTTTCACCGTTCCCGAAGCGAATCTAGCATCGAATTTATTTGACTTGGGAAGTAGGATATTTCATGAATAATGAAGGAGTGAAGATATTTGTTCTGACAGCAATAATGCGATAGACAAGCAAAATTATATTAAAAAATTGATTTTTTTTAAAGAGAGCCGTAATATTTTCGTATCCTTAGTAACTGTATTCAAGAATTTATACTACTACCAGTTCTAAAATCATACTGTCACCAAGTGACGAAACCGACCCTCAGTTCATTAGACAAATTTATCAGATCATTTTGGGAAAGTAAATCTTTTCTGTCAAATTCACGTTATGTTAGCGATTTTCTTTTTCAGAGTTGTTTCGCAAAGTTAATGGAAATATTTTAGTACCTATAGCGTTTTTTAATTGGTATTTATTACAGTTATTATTAAAATCATAACATTATATATAGCAAATAACCCAACAAAATTTGATGTTATTAAAAAACAAATGTTTAAGTTGCAAGATCTTATATCGTAATAAAACAAAGGACGTCTTATTGGCCATTTAATGTAAACCCAGTCTAATATCTGCCGCACTATACAATAGATCAAATCCTCGATTTAACATAACACATTATTATTTTTTTTTGTATATAATTCAAATCAAAAAATAACTCATTTGACGAAACTTAACCACTTGAAATCACTAATTTAAGTTCAATTGCATGAAGTTCTTTGTATTGACAAATAGTGTAGGTATCTATAACTATTATCTTAGATTAAAAATACAATTAATTTTGATATATATATTTTTTTCAAGTGGTGCTTCATTGAAGAACAATAATTACAAGCCTTACAAATCTCAAATAAAAAGAAGTTAAAGTGGTCTTAGCTACCTACAAACTTCGATTAAATATTATTGTTTATTTATTTATTTTTAGTAATGTTTAATGTATTCTTGTAAATAGGTAGAAATTTGCAATGGAGATAACAAACATATAATAAGAATATCTTTTGTCAAATGAAGTTTCAGAACTTTTTCAAAATAAAAATATAAAACAAACTCAAAATTTAAAAAAAAAAAATTTTTTTAAAAATTTTAAAACTAATTTTTTTTTAAATTTTATGTAATTAACTATTATTTTTTTTGATTTTCCCAAATTTTACCTGCTCAGGTCAATTATTAATTAGAGAATTATCCCTTTTTTATTTTTTATTACATACCATCCGATATTAATCAAATAATAAAAAAAAACGAATTAACTTTTTATTTTACGTACTAGTTTTACTTTTATTTTTTTTTAATTTCTCATAAACTAAGATACATTTTGGCATCCGGTTTCCTGTTTTTGACTAAAAATTAATAAGAGCATTGAATTTTGAAAATAAAAATAATAGTTAATTACATAATATTTTGAAAAAAATAGTTTAAACCTTTTTTTTTGGTTTTTTTTTCAAAATTTTGAGTTTGAAAATTATTTTTTTTAAAACTATTCACTTAAACAACTTAATTTAAAATTCAAATAAAAGAGTAGTTTTCTGACTTTCCAAAAAAATATAACAAGGCTTTGTATCTTTCACGTTTGTTTTTAAATTTTTTTTTCTGATTTAAGTCAAGGTTTTAGAAAATTGCCCCTCCCGACTAAACGGGGGAAATAGACCCCCCCTCGGATACGATTTTTTTCTTGTTTTAAGTCCACCTACACGCTCAAGCTTTTTGGTGCACCTTATACCAATCACCCTGTATAGTAAAATTTAGTTGTTAGTTTTCTTCCGGTTTTACTGCTGTTGTTTCTGCTTCTGTTGTTTATAGGTTCAGAAACTTTGCGGATTAACAAACCATAAAAACACAATTATTGATTTATAAATATCTAATTCTAGTATAGTATTTTTGAAACCAAGCCACGCACACATGTATAAACTTTAAAATGCAATAGTAAAGTTTGGGTTTTGATTTTCTGGGTAGGTATAGGTATACTTAGCCAGATCTATAAGCATACGTAAGTAGATAGTGGAAACGTGCACTCCAACTTAAATTACCCTTTGGACAAAAGTTTTCCAAAACTTATATGTTCACAGAAAATAATCTTAAAAGCATCTTAAATACCTCTTACCTATATACTCAAGGACATTATCTCATTTTGTAATTAAAGCATACTTCTTTGTGCTGTTAACACACTTTACTCGCCTAAATGAATATTTGTAACTGCAAATCATAAGGGCATAACATATATATTTGTGTGTCCAAAAAGGTGGATATAAATATAATTATAGCAAGAGATCACGCATATATCATCATTGCACACAATGTGAATGTGATGTCTCATCTATACCCACACTCTGTAGTTAATAATCGTAAAACTTTTAATTTGCTATTAAAATGTAGACAAGTTCTTTTCACAAAAAGATAATTTCACAATGCATCACGCACACATAATATAGAATGAAAATCCTTTCAACTTTTCACAAAAGAAAAGTAACCCCCCAGCAGGTGGGCATAATAGGACGATAGATAGACATTTTTGTTCACGAGAAACCAGCAGGATGAACAGAAAAAACTTTTGTCAATGTCATCATAAGTGAAGCGTACAAAAAAGTAAGACCCCCCTTTTTCAGCTTAACAATTCTTTAGATTTATCATATCTTTTTACCCACATATTCTATAGAAGTAAAAGGAGAGCTATAATAGGAGTGAGAGCAAATGGCCAAAGCTAAGGTCTTTTACGTATTCTCGTCATTAAATCAATTTGTATGGAACATAAGTAATTGTTGCGCTCGGGACATTGTTTTGCCCTCAAAGGACCTGTTGCTTTGTAATTATTTCGAATATTTAAAAAAATATTTTTTAATGTCTGTTGATGTAAAATGAGAATTATCCTTTGTACCTATAATTATTTTATATGTGACAATTTTCTATATGGCAATTACACCCGTGGAAGTAGAACGACTACATTTTCAAAATCGCCACTAGAATCCGGATACAAATCATAAATACCTATCCTGTATTATAAAAAAATTGTATTGATGACCTTATGTAACGGAGAGTGGGTACAAACGTAAAAGTGGCGGCGATGGTTAAAATTCAAATTTTGTACACATTTATAAACGCTAATTTTAGGTGTAACTAATGAATGTACCGTTAAAAGTGATAGCACAGCCAAATACCACATAGATGAGTAAAAGTTAAACAAAAAAACCCAAGTGCAAAACCTTTCAACTCCATTTTATAAAATGAAAGAAGTTTATGGCCAGCAAAATTGTTTGCAATGGAAAACAGCTGAACAACATGTGTCAGTCTAAATTTTCGAAAGTAAGAAGTTATGATTCCAGCGGAGTTCAATTAATTTTCACATTTTTGAGAGCAGAGAAATTTATTTTATAGTCCAGTCATTTTGGGGTTTAAGATAGAAATTTGAGACAATAAGCTGGAAACTCGTATACACCTTCATATTGTCTAGAAAGTCAACAAAAATCTCGTGTCTGCAACATAAGTTATTCAAGGTCAAAAGTCACAAAAATCAATTTTTCGGGAATATCTCGGTTCTCAAATTCAAACAAATTTTGTAACAAACATTTTTTCATATGATCAACCGTGAGATAGGGGGCGTAGAGTTCTGCACGCTCAGCAATACATATTTCCGCATCCAGTGGTCCGATTTTCATTTTTGAAGACTCATTTTATTTGCGTTTTAAAGCCAAACAAATGTTATTAGATAAAGTGTTTGCTTAATCAAGACTTCCTGAGATATTTAAGATAAAAGTAAACAAATATTATTTCTCATTTCTAGGTTGATCCCTTGTTTTGCCTAAAATGACTGTACTATAACCTGAATTAACAAGCAAGGAAACGTCAAATAAATAAAAAAATAATTCAGTATAATACAGGATTTTACTTGCACAAGAATGTCCGCCGTTATATGTTAAATTAAATTTTCTTAGCGAAAAAAAACTTTGTAATTTTTTGTACTTATTAATACAAAATAAACTGTAATTTTAATATCTTTAAAAATTTCACACTTAAATAAAGTCAATAATTAACTGCTCCAATAGGTTCTAGAACATGGATTAGTTTTCTTGAAAATTGAACTTCAAAATACAGTTTTTTTTTTAATAAGCCAGTGTTGTTTTAGCTTAAAACGAGTTTCAAAATAATTTGAATTAATTGGGCGGAATAGGGTCACTAAACTGGAAGAAACGAAGTAGGGTAGGGGCAAGGATTCCCGAACATCTCCAGTTCTCAAACCTCTTTAAGAAAAATTGTTATTTTTTCGTTCTTTCTTAGGTTTCCCGCTAAAAAAACAATCCTGAAATAGGAACTCATACCTAATTATTTTAAAAAGGAATCTCAAGAAACAACGAAAATATAACGATTTTTTTAAAGAGTTCGAAAACTGGAGATGTTCGGGAATATCGGGAATACCCTCAAACTTACTTAAAAAAAATAAAAATAATGAAGATTTATACATAGAAATATCATAAACATCGCTTCCTGGTGAAATCCTCCTTATGTATATTATGTTCGCAAGAAATAAGAATCCTTCTCATTTTACATACCAAAATTGTTGCTATAGCTTACAAGACACCGAGACAATGGCATTGAATGCATTGGAAAAATAGTTTCAAACAACTGAAACGAATTTTATTCAAAATCTGTGCAAATACAAAGAGTAGCGACAGTACAAACCAAACAATACCAGGTGGTTTTATTCATCCTGCACTTAATAATGAGGACGACTTATAACTTATACACTTTACTTTTTTCTTTGTTTGATTTATATTGTTTCTCTTACGCTCTGACGCCTTTCTTTTACGATGTTACTGCAGAAATTTTGTAACTTTTTCATTATTTTTTTTTGCAAACGAGTTCAACTTAAATTCCTTATTTTATTTAAGTGAATCCAACAGGTGAATATTCTCATCAGAATGCACTTGTTTTAAAAGTAAATTAAGTCGTGACTCTTGTTTTCTTGTGGAAAGCCAATGGACAATGAATTTATTAAAATTAATTTTCTGCAAAGACACAAAGGATAAAATATTTAAGAAAAATGAAAATTTTGAATAGAATACTCCATAATACTATATATAATACTAATATAATTGGAAATTTGATTTGAATTGTATAATTTGTATTTTGTATACATAGTCCGAGGCAGCGACATTTTTTAATGAGTGATTTCTCCAAAGCTGAATTTTATAAGGTGTGACCTTGCTGGTAACAAAACCATTCGTCAGCTGCCGCATAAGCGGGGAGTGACGTTTTAAAAATCGAAAAAAGGTTAAAAAAGTGATTTCTCCAAAGCTGAAACTCGTCAGCTGTCTAGATTCCGGGGGGGGAGGGGGGTAATAAGTCAGCTGGCCAATAAAAGAACCCATGTTTATTCAAAAATTATGCTTTCATTATATTGATGAAAAGTTTTGATGATGAACATAATTTTAACCAAATAATGACGAAAGTCTTCTAAAAAAAATTGATGAATGCACTTTCATCTTATTGATGATTGTTTCATATTTCATCAAAAAGTTTTCATGAATTTGTGCATCATATGGATGAAAAGTTCATCTTATTGATGATTTTAAGTTGATGAACGCCATTCATAAATATGATGACGTCTTTTTTTTGTCAGTATATTGTTGAGAATTGCGTAAGCTATGTGGGGTATTTTTTGCTTTTTTTGTTTGTCAATAGCCCTTTGATTTCAAGGGAATACAGTTTCTGGTTTTCGCCACACCCATCAACAAGGCTCAAGAGTCAATGCCAATCGCTTTGTGTAATGCTGGTTTCAATTTAGAAAACTCCTGTTTTCCTGTTTCGCCCGACCAATTACATATATCGTGCTCTAGCTCTACATTTGGAACGCCAAATAATTTTTATGTATGAAAAAACTCAAAATATTGTTTATCCACTAGTATATTAAGATAAAAAAAAGTTGTTAAATAAATAGAATTTACTTGTTTGACTAAACGACTGTTTTATAATAGCTACCATTAAATTTTATTTCACGTTTAGGCCATTTTTTAATAGTTTTTGCCTTTCAACATAACTCTATACAGGGTGATTCACCTAAGGTGTGCCAAAAAGATAGAGCGAGTAGGTTGAGTTGAGACAAGAAAAAAAACGTATGGGAGGGGGGTCTATCTCCCCCGTTAGGACGAGAGGTGCAATTTTATAAAAAATTGACAAATCAGAAAAAAAATATTTAAAAGCAACGGTAAAACATACAAAGCCATGTTTTTCTTTGGAAAGCCGAAAAACTCCTTTTATTTTATTTTTAAATAAAGTTGTTTTGATAAATAGTTTTTGAAAAATTAATTTTCAAACTCGAAATTTTGAAAAAAAAAATTAAAAAAAATTTAAACTAATTCTTTTAAAAATTATATGTAATTAACTATTATTCATTAGGGGATTATCCCTTTTTTATTTTTTACTACATACCATATGATTTTAATCAAATAATAAAAAAAAACGAATTAACTTTTTACCTTTAACTTTTACTTTTAACTTTTTTTAATTTTTCAAAAACTAAGATACATTTTTCATTATCATTCACCGTTGTTTTTAAATAATTTTTTCCTGATTTAAGTCAACTTTTTTGGAAATTTGCCCCGCCTGCCTAAACGGAAGGAGATAGACTCCCCTTCGCGTACGATTTTTGTCTTGTCTCAATTCAACCAACTCGCTCTATCTTTTTGGCACACCTTAGTTGAATCACCCTGTATATTATTTATTTTTGCAGTCCCATATTTTGCTACAAGAGCAATTTCGTGCGACCCAGTCGTGCATTTTATTTTATACCCCTATGGGTGCTTAACATAGACCCATGACAAAACTGAGGGCACATATTACACCACACGTGACATGGGCTAGCGCCCGTATTATAATTGTTCACTTGTGTATTACTGCTAAAGGTCACCTTAAAGTAAATTTATATTTAATATATGTATATATTATATATATATTTATTAATATATACATAGGTATACCTATATGTATATATTTAATAATGTATATTATATACTTCCTATATCAAGGAAATTTCTTACAAATTGAATTGTTTTTACAATTATTAACTTTGTGGTTGACTTGTATAAAAACTACTTTGCTATTTAACGTTATTAATTTTTTTGAATATATTTTGAAATACTTATCAAATTTTTTTTTTTTTTTCAGGTAAGTTTCCAATGGCTCACATTGTAAGTTCTCATATAATTTGAAATTATTTTATTTAGATCTTGTATTATAATATCTGAGCAGCTCGCAATAAAGCTATTTAGAACAATATTTAAAAGAAAACAACTAAAAAATAAATAACCAACAAAAAATTTAACTGCTGATTATTTAAACTGAAACTTATTTAGACAAAGTAAAACAAGCTCTTATAAAGCACTAACATTCAAACAGGAAATACTTTTACATTAACAATTTTGGCAAATTTAAAACTTTGCGAAAAATATTCTGTTATAGATACGAGATAAATGAAGATAAGTGTGTGTGTCCATATTGGAGGGACTTTGATTTCCCCTTGATGACCAAAACAAAACATTAATCTCCGATCCTAGTAGTTTAGTATATCTCTGTCTTAAATAAAACTGAGTTAGGGATTAAAAAAAAAATATTAAATAATGTAGAGTTTTCAAAGTTCGACATAGTGAAAATAGTCTTGTGGACACTGGTCGAGCAATGGCCGAGCAGCTAAATTGTATGACTGTAATACTACTAAGAACTAATCCTTAAATTGCCATTCCATACAGTTGTATATTTCTTATATTGATGTTTCGGATCAATCTATGTATTGTATATACACATGCACATTAGACACAGTATTTATTCTTCTTATATTGCATTAAGTCTGTCCGGAAAAGGATTTTTAAATACTTAAAAGTCTTAATAAGTCCCCCAAGTATTGTACAGTACAATGTTAACACCATGATCTCCTATATTCGCAATTGCCAAAGATTATTGACATTATATCCTTGTTACAGACATAACCCAGCTCATGGATGTGTTTATTTATCATATGATCTGCTTTTCATGCGCCTTGGGTGGATCATATGCAGCAGGAAGTCGACTTCTTACGTCATGACAGAATATCTTTTCTTCTCATTTCTTTCAGAAAAACCTTCAGTGAAATAGATGTTAAAGTCGTGTCTCACAAACATCCGAAGTCTTCCGTCTTTTTCCAGAACTGTAATTTCTAAATACAGGATGGGTTTTCATTTAATATTTCTTCCTTCACAAGCTTTTTCACAGAAGAGGTATGCCCATCTGATAGGTTTCTTTGAAATGTATCGATAATATGGATATTAACCGTCAATTTATACTAAAATTCTTAAAATATTAAACAAAAGTTAAGAAAAATAAAACAACATTTTTATTGACTTCCTTTCTTCTTTTTATTTTGAATTCTCGAAGCTACAATTTTTTTTTCTTCTCACCTGTTGTGATATTTTAATTTATAAAACAAGAAAATGTTTTCTAAATAAAGCTAACAATAAATATCATTTAAAATAAAATAAAAATCACCAATTTGATAATAAAATTCCTTTGATGTGCTATTAAATTCTTTGAAAAAAAAAATGTTTTCTTCAAACCTCATTAAGACACTTGGGAAATAAAATTCTAATATTAAAGATTTTTCCGTTTGACATATAAAATAAATTGGGTCACACGAAAAAATGTAAATAGAAAATAAAAATCCAAGTCTTTATTTTTAGAATTATTATATAAATTGTGTCTGTCAACGTCTTGTCACTTTGAAAAGAAATACATATACATACTAAAAATGTTTATGTTTTAAATATCCAGCAAATGCACATTCAATACATTCATGCATGTTGTTTTTTTTTAAATACATACATACATACATATATTTAAATGTTCGGATGCTATTGAGTATCTACACATTTAAATTTAATTTAAATTTATTAACCACATGGAACACAATATAATTGAAGAAATAAACTGAAATACAATCTATTTACGTAATTTACCAAATGCATCCAATTGTAGATACCATACATTGCAAAAAAAATATGTTATACCTATTTGAGTTATGTACATATGTATTTTATTTGTCTTTACCTACTCGATCTATAGGTACACATAAATAAAAATGAAGGTCTGTTTGTAATGTCAAAATAACAGTATTTTACTACACGCATACACGGCCATTATAAAAAAAAACACATTTTTACATTTTTTGTCTGTCCGTCTGTCTTTCTGTTTGTTCTGGCTAATCTCGAAAACGGCTTAACCGATTTTGACGGGACTTTCACAGGCAAATAGGTATTGCTGTAGCGCGGAACCTAGGCTATTTCATTTACTCCTTAGAAAAATCGTTTTTATGTCGGTCAGAAATTATGCTTGACAGATTTTGAAGGGACTTGCCACTTACAGTTAGCTGATGTTGTAGGGAGTGACCTATGTTATTTGAATTACTCTCTAGATGGCGAGGGGGCTCTGGAGCTTTTTTCGCATATTTTGGACTTATGGAAGTGACTTATGAAGTAAATTATCCCAAATTATCCGAGCGTTAGCTCGGGTAGCTTTTTTGAAAACTCTTATAGATAGATAGATATAGTAATAGTTTTATTCATATTAAATTTTAGAAAGGTACATTGTTTGCTTCTTATATGAATAAATTAAGGGCATGGCTTTGCTGCCGTCTGCCCGAGTTACAATACATATATAATTTTTAGTTTTGTTAGTTTGAATGCTAAAGATTTGCACAATTATTCAAAATATAAAGTAGAGCTTTAAATTATACATTTTGTTATTGACTTTGAGTTTAGTTAAAACCGAAATTTTAATATTTTTAATTTTTTTTAACTATCGAAAGTTGACTTCCTTTTTCAAAACGCAATACATTGTTGTTACATTTCTTACAACTTTTAGTTTAATTAAAACAAATTAGTATTTTTATTTTTATTTTTTTTTTTACCAAAAAGGTGAACATTTTACGTAAATTATAGCAACTTTTAGTTTAGTTAAAACAAATTAAAGAAAGATTTTTCAACTTTAAGTTTCGTTAAAACAAGAAAGCTTTTTTTATGGTGATTCAAAAATAAGAAGTAAGTGATTTTAAAAGTATTCGTTAATAATTTTGCTTCTATAAGAAATAGCCTCTTTTGCGTATTCAAAAAGACAGAACCAGTCCTCTCCATTAAAAAGGAGTGAAAATCTTTCTCTTGCAAGAAGTTCTTCTCAAAGTAAATTCTTCTAAGCTCTCGTTGTACTTGACAAATTCCAATAAAATGGAAGATATTCTAACTAACTCGCAAAATGCATAGATATCAAATACCATCCAGATCGTTTCTATGCGGCATATAATTAAGTTTTATCAACTCACCTTTTATTTTGAAAATCATACCGATCATTTTTCTCGAATATTCTGACTTAAAGTATTTTTTTTCATTCAAATTGTAGTTGATTGAAGCGTAATCAGTTCTTTCACCTTGCTTGCTCTTTAAAAGAATACCTCTTTTTTCATCAATTTTTTGAATAACTTCATATAAAGACTTTTTCCATTGTAGGGCATCCGGGTTGTTCAAACTCAATACTATTCCGCAGTTAGCTGCATGATCGACCCAATCTTTATAGAATAAGTTTTTTCTGCGTACAGAATTCAAAAAAACAACATTAGGCAGTCTGTTATCTTCCATATTTACTATTCGTACCAAGTAATCTGCACTCCATTAAAGAGTTGAAACAAAAAGAGATGAAGTCCGGTTGTACATATACTTTGGTGTGTTCAAAGGTATAAAAAAAATCTTCCTTAGAAAAAAAAAAACGAAGATCGCATTCGAAGTCGCATTGAAAAAATTAAACTCATTAAAAACTCTTATATTATGAGCTAAAAAGTTTTTGGCAAAATTTGGACCAATATGGCTATAAGACTTATTTTCATTGACCTATGTATACCCAAATTGCGGGCATAATGCTATAGCATTAAGTTTTAGGGCAGCACTTTAGTTTACTTGTTTAAATTTTGAAAACAACAAACAGACTTAGAAAAAAGATTCTAAGATGCTTGCGCTGCGCTGTATTAAAGCGATCACTTCCATAAATATCGAAATAACATTGTTATAGCGACATTCTGTTAATTGGAATTATAGGTACAATCAAACATAATATAACGGTTCAGAGGACGAAAGAGTGAGGTCTATGAAAGTTGTACTTTGAACATAAACAACTACGCCAAATTTCATCAAAATAATGGATACTTATAGCATTTTACATTTACGAAAAGATTTGCTCTTTCCTTGAAAAGATTTGATCTTTTTGCATTTTTGGTGTTTCATTTAAATGAAAAGAAAGCAAAAGAGCAAATCTCAACAAGAAAGATGCGATCTCGAAAATTTGGGAGATTTGATCTAAACACTGACACATGAAAACATTTTAATGGCGGATTTTTGTTTGCGTGTTCTTTTTTATCATAAAACAATTGGATAGATTTGTGTTGTTTTACATTGTTGGACAGTATAGGTATATTATTGCACTCAAGAAAATAATATTTTTCATAAATCTTACAATTTTTTTTACGAATTTGTACAAATGTTCAAGTAAACAAATAATGGTAATGAATAATGATACAGTAGATGACGGATATAAGAAAGTCTCATATAAGAAAAACACGACATTCCAAAACACCATGCACATTCTTTCTTATAGTAATAATTTTCTATAAGAAAGCACGGATATAAGAAAGAAATCCTTGAGAATTTTTGCATTTTTTATATCCATCATATACTGAACTTGTAATTGAATGGAAGTGTAAAATATAAATGGCGGCTTATTATTTGTTGTCTCACACTACAAAAAAAGCAGCTCAATATGTTTTATTTAAAAGAGAACTTCTTGATTTACAGGGCAAATTTTTGATATTTAAATGAAAAACGTAACTTTCTCGAAAAAATGCTGACATATTTTGTTGAAACTTTGTTTCACTCGGTTATTAATTTCCTTTAAAATTATTTTTCTAGAAAATTCAAATAAATAAGGATGGTACCTCGCATAGAAACTTTTTTATAACCGGATATTCTTGTAAATTACACCACTGATTATAACGAATTTATTGTTTCCAATAGGTAGTCCCGCTAAGTTTTTTAAAGTAGAAAATATCCAGAATCATTGGTCGAAATTCAATATTGCATTTTTTGCCCGAGACAAAAAGACCACAAACTTCAAAAGTGCCATGTTTTATATGATTTAAGAAAAAGTCAGTTATAAAATATATAAATATATACCCTTATTAAATATCTATACCTCGAAAGTTCGTTATTTTTAAAGAGGTTTTAGGTACCTATACCAATATTCAAAAATCAACTACCTTACTTAGTAAATGCTTGCTTAAATCAATAAAAAAACATTTTTCCCCAGTACAAATACTTACATATAATAACAGTAACCAGCTTGAAAAAAAAAAATTTTGATATGTATTTTCCGCGACGCATTGTCTGATCTGAAATAGCAACAAATTTACAAACATTTTAACATAATGTGCTGTAGGTACATTGTATACACACAGTTTCATTATCAGCGCGAGTAGGTACGTTATCAGATACAATATTGAATATTTTTATTTTATAGATAATATTTTGTTGTTGTTCCTCATACCTGTCTATTGTTTCTAAAAAAGACAACACCTTCATATTTAATATTTTAACATTTAAATTTCTTCTGAATTAAACAATGTTAATTCAACTGAAACGTCGACTTTATTAAAAGATCACTCAGTGAGAGATACAACAAAGTCATAGTATGCTATTTATTTATTTTCCGGTTGAATTCAAACGCCCTGCTGCTAGCTGATGGGACTGTGTGCATGGTTTTATGATACTATAGTTGTTTGTTTTTTTGTGTCCGCCAAAACCTATCTTTTCTGGAGATAATGACACCCACATGCAGTATCATCGTCAGTGTCGTCACCACCATGCCGCACCGTTATCACCACTTGTTGCGAGCTCATAGATTCTCCGACATTATTATAATAGCTGACACCCAGTCACCCCAACCGACACCCCCCGCATTGGATACATCGTTCGTTAGACGCATCGTAGGTATAGAGTTGTTAAATTGTTTGGTAGGAATATGTATGTATATATGTACATTTATTTTGTATAGTGTACAATGTATATGTATTATGCATACCTAGCTCCTCTATCCCCTTCCCAAGCTGACGTTGGATCCAGTAGTCTGAAATTGACTAAGAGGGGGTGAGGATGGGGCTTTCAATTAAATCACAATTGCAAGCTTTATAGCAGTAATTGTTTATGTATTTGTTTTTTTAATTTTTTTTTTGAAATGGGGGTCTAGTCATCACCGCCTTGGGTCCCGCCGTTTTGTGTTGTATATATTTCTATGCATGAAGTTGCGATATAGTATTGATTTTAGTTTAGCAGCTGTCGTGTTCCTTTTCAGATATTTGTACAGTTGTTGTTTTTGCTGTTTAAAGCTGTTGTTGAAAATACTGGAAGTAGGTATCTACCTACCTCCATTATGTACCTTATCTACACCTTTCTATAGTCCAGGTGAGCACAAACATAAAAATTGTTGGAATGTTTCTTATCTAACTTTGCCTATAACTTAAGAGATGATGTGGAAAGGTTTAGCTTATCGTTAAATGTTTGTTTAGACCAGAGTTTTATTTGCATATGGAAGCCAATCGATTTTTGTTTTTACCGATGTAAGAAATTTTGGATAAAATATACAAAATAAAAATATTTTTGTAGTAAATGATTTATTTTGACATTATGAATAGCGAATCGAACAATAATACGTGCGAAATCGATTATTTTGTATTATGAATAGCGATTTGCTAAAATTAAGTTCGCTTATTATGTCAAACATTTCCGTCGTGAGAAATAACTTTATATAGTCAGTCACCTACACGAAAGTTAAATTGATTCCCACAAAAAAGTGCAATTATACACAGGTATCTCACACTAAGTGGGAATTTTCTAAATGAAATAAAGTGAAATACATTATTTCATTATAGTGGTGAAGGTGAAGTTAATTCTCCTGTGAAGTTAATTTCTTGCACCCAAATAGACAGAGAAGGAGATCTTCTGGTTCCGGAAAAGCTCTCAGACATTGGTTTGAATATGGTCATGATTCTCATCTCTAAACTTATCAGGGGTGGCCAAATTCATAATCATTTGGGTGGGTGAAGGGGGGGGGGTAAAGTAACCTAAGTAAACAATCTTTGAATTTTAGCGCTTCCCTTAAATGTAAATTTAGATAAAGATATACCTATGTTCTATATTTATTTCTATTAAAGGTATCAAACGCTTTTGTAGAAGACGTTGAAGTAGAGATAATTTTTTAATATGAAATGCACCTTGCAAAACGCAAAATTGTAAAATAAAATAAAAGGAGCTGCAGAAATTCGCTCCTTCATTTTCTCGTATATGTTAACGGATGAATATTTATTGTCGGTAAATACTTTTTTGCCTCAACTGAACTACCTTTTAATCTAATATTTTGTTTATTTTGAATATTGTCATATTTATAGGTACCAATACTCTTTTTACCATCGATTATAGGTACTATAAGGCAAGTTATGCATTCGTAAAATAAAAGTTTTGAGATAACAGTCAAACATTACGATGATAGAGAACACGAAAAAAGTAGGTCAGACAATTCTGTCTGTCTGGCTGGATGTATCGACAATTGCAGCCTTAACGGTTGGGCCCATTTTCTTCACACTTAATACAAACTATTACTATAGAGAAATATTCACGGAAGTTTTTAATATTTTTGATTTAGGTATAAAAGTAACAGTACCTACCATATAAGCGTCACCGTCACCGATAAATCCAATTTTCTCAAAAAAAAAATACAATCAATTTAGATAAAATTTTGTATGAGTGACTTTTTGCCAATGGTGATGACCGTGATCCATTTTTGTTTGTCAGAATTAGCTTATTAACGGTATAGGTACCTAGCCTATAACCGTAATTTACCCAGCTATCGTTTGAACGGCTGCACCGATTTTGGCCAAGAACTGCTGCTTTATTTGAATAATACTACAAAAAAAAAAAATTTAAAAGTTTTTTTTTTTTTAAACATTCTAATTTTCTCGAAATAAATACGATCAATTCCGAAAAAAATTTATGTAAGTGTTTTGCCAATGTTGATGTCCATGATGTAATTTTTTTTGTACCAACAAAACAATTCTTTCCTATCTTTCTACTCCTTTTAACTAGTGTCGTGCAACACCTGTTGCATTTAAAAGACAATGTGCCTTACAGACACATAGATATACAGGGTGAGTCATGAGCAATGCGACAAAATGCTAGGGCGTGTAGGTTGCGTTGATACAAGAAAAAAATCGTATGGGAGGGGGGGGTCTATTCCCCTCCGTTTAGCCGGGAGGGGCAATTTTCGAAAAAACTGACTTAAAATGGGAAAAAAATTATTTAAAATCAACGGCTTCATTCACAATGCTGTGCGATACGTTTTTGAAAATCCAATAACTTTTTCTTTCATTCTGTTTTTAAATAAATCTATTCTAAGAAATAGTTTTTGAAATATTAATTTTCAAAGTCAAAATTTTGAAAAAAAAAATTGAAAAAAAAATTTCAAATTCATTTTTTTCAAAATTTTACGTAATTAAGTGCTAACTTTAATTTCAAAATTCAATGTTGTTATTAATTTTTAGTCAAAAACAGAAAACCGGATGCCAAAATGTATCTTAGTTTTTGAGAAAATAAGAAAAACTAGAAGTATTTTTTTCCAAGAAAAACACTTTTTTTTTTTGGTTTTCCAAATTTGACCTGCTCAGGTCAATTATTAATAAGGGAATTATTCCTTTCTTATTTTTCATTACATACCATCCGATTTTAATCAAATAATAAAAAAAAACGAATTAACTTTTTACTTATTTTACTAGTTTTACTTTTAATTTTTTTTTTATTTCTCAAAAACTAAGATACATTTTGACATCCGGTTTTCTGTTTTTGACTAAAAATTAATAACAGCTTTGAATTTTGAAATTAAAATTAGCACTTAATTACGTAAAATTTTGAAAAAAATGAATTTGAAATTTTTTTTTCAATTTTTTTTTTTTTAATTTTGATTTTGAAAATTAATATTTCAAAAACTATTTCTTAGAATAGATTTATTTAAACACAGAATGAAAGAAAAAGTTATTGGCTTTTCAAAAACGTATCGCACAGCATTGTGAATGAAGTCGTTGATTTTAAATAATTTTTTTCCCATTTTAAGTCAGTTTTTTTGAAAATTGCCCCTCCCGGCTAAACGGAGGGGAATAGACCCCCCCTCCCATACGATTTTTTTCTTGTCTCAACGCAACCTACACGCCCTAGCATTTTGTCGCATTGCTCATGACTCACCCTGTATAGTTCAAATATTATTAAAAAAATATTATTATTATTAACGGTGCCGTTATTTATTTTTCCAACTATCTTTTTAATGGCTTTTTTAAATTTTGACCAAATTTTTATTTTCTAAAATAACTGCCTAACTTGAATAATATGTACTGCAAACAAAAATTCAAAAAATTAATTTTCGTAAAAAAGTTTTTTTTGTTCGGAAAAACCGATTAATCTAAATTTCCCTAAAGTTTTGTTTAACCCTTTGATATCCATGAAAAATCAATAAATACTTAAGTGTCATAAAAAAATTATTTTGAATCAATATAGCGAGTCATTTAGTTGAAATATTTTAATTAATTATTTTCAATGCAAATTTGTATTCTTAGAAAACTCTTCATCATATTAATTGTTTTATTAAAATGACTGTGTCCAACAATAATATCTTAAAATAACGGATAATGTCCGTAATGAACGAGCCAAATATACATTTTCACACTTCATCTGATGTCCACTCCGACTGCTTTGCCACAACAGTCTGTTTAATTCCTTACCGCGCACCGCAACCAAATGACAACGTATCATCGTAATTTTAGAAACATCACATGAAACCTAATTCCGGGCCGAAAATGTTGTCGTTTTGTGTTGTTTCTTGCATGATTTTGTCTCACGCTTCATTTTTGCAATTTACTGTCAAACGTCAAAATCAACAAATAAAATAATATTGCATTCGCTATATTCGTATCTTAACGCTCCGTTCTTGTTATACTCCTTCACTTTGAAGACGATGAAGATCTCAGCATCAGTATATGATCCACTGTCGCCGCGCGCCGCGCGCCGCTTCCATTTTCTAAAACGATATCATCTCATCACTCAGTAAAAATATTTATTTACATTATATTTGGTCATCCGGGTGAGCGAATTTTTTGTGGCGAATTTTACTTGTATATTTCTCAATTAGCTTCGACATTTTGACAGATTTGTTGTTGTAGCCAAATATAGTTGTTTGTTTTATGTTTAAATAATCTTAACAACTGTTGTAACAAATTAAACAAATATTTAAAGAATTCTAAATTAATTGTTTTTTAACATGCATAACGAGTTAATTTTAATTTGCCGAAAAAGGTAAAATAAATCTGTAAATTGGGTCGAGACAAAACATTAAATCGTAGCAAACTATTGGATTGGAAAAAAAATTATTTGCTGAATTATGTTGAAAAGTGAAAAGTGGCCTAACTAAATGTGAGGTAAAGTTGTATGGTAGCCATCATTAAATGGCTGCTTAGGAAAAAACTTTAAATGCCATCTTGTGTTGAATGCTTAGATTATATACCATACCAAACTTAAATGAAATCGGGTAAGCAGTTGTCAATTTAAGGTCTAATTTGTTAAAAACCGTTAACACCAAATCTCCGTTATGTGCATTTTTAGCCAAAAAGTCTCCAAATATAACGTTCACAAAGTTTTGTCAAAATCGTTGAAGCCGTTTTCGAGAAAAGTTGGAAAAACTAAAACTGTTATATGGGAGGTATCCGTTGTAGCCGGGCTCAAACAAAAATTTAAACTTGTTCCCTAGGGAATCACAAAAAAGTATTTCACACGAAGTTTGAAGTCTAACCGTTTAGGCTGTAGCTCGGTGAACATACAAGCGAACATCCGCACAGACAGACCGACGGACGGCATGACGAAACCTACTTTTTCCGTCTTCTCTATCATCGTAATGTCAGGTGTGATTAAAACCTGGAATTTTTTTTCTACACGAAACCAATGGAAAAAATTCCAAAAATTTTGATAACATGCTGAGTTATTTTACAATTTTTTTTTTTCTTGCGAAAAAATGGTTGGGTTTTCTTATATTTTGGTTATTAATATTATGGATAAATATCCTTAAACAACTGTAACTGCCATATACAGGTTGATTCACCTAAGGTGTGCAAAAAGATAGAGCGAGTAGGTTGAATTGAGACAGGAAAAAAATCGTAGGGGCAATTTTCTTAAAAATTGAATTAAATCAGAAAAAAAATATTTAAAAACAACGGTAAAACATACAAAGCCATGTTATACTTTTTTGGAAACCCAGAAAAATCTTCTTTTATTTTATTTTTAAATAAAGTTGTTATGATAAATAGTTTTTGAAAAAATAATTTTCAAACTCGAAATTTTGAAAAAAAAATTTAAAAAAAAATTTCAAATTAATTTCCGGTTTTCTGTTTTTGACTAAAATTTAATAAGAGCATTATATTTTGAAAATAAAAATAATAGTTAAATACATAAAATTTTGAAAAAATATTTGTATTTGTTTTTTAATTTTTTTTTCTCAAAATTTCGAGTTTGAAAACTATTTTTTTTAAAACTGTTCACTAAAACAACTAAATTTAAAAATAAAATTAAAGAGTAGTTTTTCGGCTTTCCAAAAAGGTATACCATGGTTTTGTATCATTCGCCGTTGTTTAAAAAAAAACAATTTCCGATTTAAGTCAATTTTTTAGAAAACTGCCTCTCCCGCCTAAACGGAAGGAGATAGACCCACCCTCCCGTACGATTTTTGTCTTGTCTCAATTCAACGTAGTCGCTCTATCTTTTTGGCACACCTTAGATGAATCACCCTGTATACGTTAACAAAAGTTTTATTTTTTTCGAAAAAATACGGCGAAGTACCTACATGATTTTGATAAAATGTTCTGTGAGTGATACGATACTAACTTAACGTAACGTAACGTGGCGTGAAGTAGTGTTAAAACAGTGATGTTTTCCATTCTAATATTAAAAAAGGTTATAAACGGACCCCCATGGATATAAACGGTTTTTATTTTACCGACTATCTCGTGCCGGTCGATTTACATAATATTCGAATAATCCGGATATTATGATATAAGTAAGTACATATATACCAGATACCTCTATACAAAAAATTGAAAAAAGTAGAACAAACAAATAAAAAAGCAGACGATAAGGAGACGAATCCGAAATGTATTCTTTGCTGAAGCGAAGATAATCCATACTTGCAACAAGCAGATGTTTAGGGGCAAATGGGTAGTCATAAGCGCCAAAAAGACAGAATACGTATGCTGCGCATTTTATGATCCTTTTTCGGACTTCTTTTGAACGGAACAGTACTGCCCAAGAACGAAAAGCTTAGCTCCTTTTACCTTTTGACTCCAAAACAGTTAGACCGATTTTGATACAATTTTCAGGCAATCGTCAGATTATCACAGAACGGGATCCTATATGAATTTTGGTAGCGATTCGATTAATGGAAAACTATTCGAATATACGGCCGGGCAATAGGTAGCTATAGCAAAATACAAAAAACAAACTAAGTCAATGAGGTTTCCAAGGGTTTGGGTCGAAATGCCGTAATCCGAAATCCTGAAAACCCTAAATCCCAAAAACCCAAAATCCCAAAAAACCATAATCGTGTTTTATTTTCGATTGCCCACAAACATATCCAAATCTAGAAAAAAATTATTAAATTTTTTTGAGGAAAATCGAAAAGTTTTTATAAAATGTATACACACATCTGCCACTTCCATTCAAAAATGTGCTCAAAAAGTTAAATTATTTCTCACTTAAATAACTTTACCTCAAAAAATTAAGTTATTTCCCACTAGTGGTGAATTTATTTCTCATGTGGAGTTATTTCCCTGTGATGTTATTTTAATACAAATATAAAAAAACAAAGATTTTGGGGTAGGTATACGTTGAGCCCTTAGTGTCAAAGGGTTCGTTGGTGACTGAATTTCAACAGAATCCTTGACACAAACTATAATATCTATTAAAATTTCAACAAAGCCAAAACAGTATTAACCCACTCCGACGCCGCGTCCTAAAAATCGTCTCACTTAGCTAACCTGCTCGTCTTATATTACTTGGTAAACTTTAAAATCGAAAATTATGTGTAGAATGTGTGTATATGCTTCTGATGATGATAAAACTCTTTTTAAGTTCCAAAGGAATTTAAGTTTTCAAAAATATGCTAGGATTAGAACAGATTTGTATTCAATGCGCAAAAAGTAATTCGATTTGTCGCGTCGGTTAGACGTCATTGTCATGTCCATACCCTTACCAACCAAAGGCGGGTCCTTTCCTTTCTATATTTTCCTGGTAATAGAATGAACATCACACTATTTTCACTGCCCACAGAGTCATTCTATTCGAACATTGCACCAACATCGTGTCCGGATGACAAATTAAAAATAAAAAAAAAAATGTCAAACGACGACATCGGATGATGACAATGAATTAGTATGAGCCCATGGAATATAGGTGTCGTCGTAATATTTTGTATGGACACATGTGGTATATGAGTGTGCTTTGTCCTGTTTTGAGGATCATGTCACGTATAGTTGGCGGTGTCGTCTCGTTATCATTGGCAGCAGGTAACCCTTCGTTTCACAATATTTCTAAGTGTCTTTCTTTAGAACCACTTTTTTTTTTTTTGGTTCGTAAGGCATTTTGCACTTAGAAATTTTTTTTCTTAGTATGTAGCACTTATAAGGTTTTTATGAATATATATATTTATGGATATATATTTATAAATCAAGACTGAACAATTTGTCTATACGGTGGTTATCCCCAGTGTATGGTTTGTTAAATATTATTATTTCTATGAGCTTCGATCTGCTGCTTTATCAGCTTTATAAATGCCTAATACCTACCATTGAGTTTATATACATAGAGGAATCAAGATGGTTTCAAACTCATTATATCGAACTCAACATATCGAAAAATTATTATTGCAATAATTCCCTGTAACCAAAAACATTCAAACCGAACCGAACTAAATTCTTCTGCATGCATTTGTATTTTTATTTTCATTATTTTGTTTTGCGTTTTAACTCAAGAATAATTGCTACAAGAGTAAACGAAAAGCAAGTCGATAGTACGACATCCTACGAGCAAAGTTTAAAACATGATAACTCTGTGTGTATAAACTCATTGCTAATACCTACCCAGTTTCGCCAAACACTTTTAAATATTCTATTGTTAAATTTGAAATTCGCATTTTCAATTGTACTAACAACTTTCAGCAACCACCTAGCACTCTGCCTGTTTAGGTTTTTGGCGAAGACAGACATATCGGAGCTAACAGCCTGGCATAAAGCCTGGTGGGGGATATGGACCAATTCCCTTGGCTGAGGCACCCGAGGATCTCTTGTTTTCCTATGGTAAATGGTAATAAAGGGATCATCTCTAAACACAATTCCACACCTTAATACACCATAGTCACCAAAATGCTATCCCAACCTCCACATAATGATAGGTCTCATGAGTTTATGGTATCAACATTGGGTTTTTATTCTAGTAGAATAGCCGCCATTCCTACCTACCTAGCCACTTTCAATTTTAAAAGAACCAATAAACTGAAGTCGTATTTTGTTCCAAATGATTTTAAAAGCGTTAAGAAAACTTTGGGCATTCAAAATCCAAAATAAAGGACAGAGCGAACGCTAGGGTTGTTCGGTTGATACGTTCTACTTTCATTTACTCTAATAAAAGACTGCACAATCCACATAATGTACCTACCATCCAAGATCCACATCTAGGGTTCTGCAAATTTTTCTTTTTATTTAAAACCACCGTTAATGTTGAAATTAACTAGTTTACTTCTAGATCATGAATGAAAGAATACAAGATTACGTCACTTGGTTTTTTTTCAGCTTTTTGTTGTTGTTTTTTTATCACTTGTGACGTAAGCACAAACAGAAAACAAGTAAATGGGGGCATCTTTTAATGACTTAACCCAAACCTATGAAGCAAAGTGTGCAAGGTGCTTACGTAACAAGTGAAAATTACGTCACAAGTGAAACAACAACAAAGTGAAAATGCCAAAGTGTCTTAATCTTGTATTCTTTCATTCTAGATCAAAAGTTAGTGTATAATCTTCATTGTGGGAAATTCACCACAGACCACACGAAAAGTGATTTCGTTATCTTGAAAAGCCTATATAACCTTTCGCATTTGTATAATGATGAAACTGATGAACAAACTTTTGTATACAAATATTGCAGTGAGTTATTCTTAATAACTTTACCTAAATAGTTAATATGTATATTAGTCTAGATTTCGTAAAACATCTTATTTTTTTCATTCAGCATCATTACAGTGTTTGTGCTGAACTGCATTTTTATTCAGTTAAATCAGTGTCAATGTCAGATAGCTTGTAACGTTACACAAGTTTTGTTTGCTAACAAAAGCAGGTGGTTGTACGTCCCCGATTCTTCAATCGATTTCAATGCCAATACTAACAAACTTGTGTTCTCAATTTGAAGAGAACAAAAACTCATGCTTAGCTCTTTTATGTCCTTCAAGTAATACCAAACTAACACCAATCAAATTAAGAAGTCGTTGCCTGTCTTTCGAGCACTTGAAGAATTTGCTCTGCGCTGTTCGCGTAAACCGGGTGCCATGCCAATGCCAAAAGCTTAAATACCTCGCTTTTGTGAATTAATATGGTGTGCGCTCAACCACTTTACTTTGGTCGTATAGATACTTCGATCAATTAAAGATCGTTTTTTTTTACACTTTTAGTTTTTAATTGAAGACAGCGCGGGGCACGTTCGTAGTACAGCATCAGGGTGATTCCGATTAGTATGCGTCATTTGGAATCGTCGATTTGGTCCAATTCTTCAAATTGATGAAATTATGTAGATGTTGTTGTTTTTGTTATTGTTGTCGTTGTCGGTTAAATTCAAGGCGCTTGTTAGCAGTGACTTTGATTTGTTCTCAATAATTCAATGTTTTAGCATCAAGGCTATTTTTTTTTAAATAAGTGCTTTAAAAAATCGACGAGAATTATTACATCAAAATAATATGACGACGGATTTCCCCCTCTATTGACATTTAACCTTTTTTTATTCAAAGCACACGTATAGTATCTCAAAAAAAAAAGGATATTTGATAATACAACATATAGGTACCTAGGACCTAGGTACTGCCATCCGTTGGTCGTGTTGTTGTCATCATATAGTATCCTCCGGAAGGAAGGAACTATCTCTGCTTTTGCTGAAATGATAGGTTAGGCCAATACCACTACCAGGTACGCTAACGGAATAAAAAATTAAATGACGTGTCACATGCATGTGCACATACTTACCAGCTCCTCATAATGGTTTAATGCTGGTGTTTCTGCAAATGACTTTGTTCTGGACATATAGCCATAGGAGAATTTATAGGTGTAGTGGATTTCAGTGGGTGTTGTTATAAGTCTACTTACAGTGTGTATAAAAAGGCAGCCAACAATGATTTGATGATGATATACAAAAAACTTTTTGAAATTCGAATTCTACGTCAAAAATAACTGTACTTGGCATTAAGATTTTTCGTCATATGACGGGTCGTAGGTTTTTTTTCCGAAAACATGCTTTAACGTATTTCCAAGAAAACAATTTTAACGGTATGGGCGGAGAAGGTGTCAAGAGGGACCTCGGGGCCAAAAAGACCAAACCGATTTTTGACTAATTTCTTACAGCCTTCTTCTTTTTAACAATGAGAATTAATAAAAGAACTACGTTTTTTTTTGCGAGAGCCAAGAAATTGAAAAAGAATAATGCTTTCCTGTACTGGATTCCTCCTTAGTCATTTGAACTCTTCCGTTGAAAGGTAGAAAGAAAAGTCAGTAAGGGGTCTTAAAACTTAATTTTCCACTTGAAGATTTTAAGTTCCGAAAAACGGTAGTCCTTTTCTTAGTAAGAATCTCGTTTTAGGTTCTTCCATTTAGGTATAATATTCACTTTCTCTTTTATAATTTTACTCTCAAACTTTGACTAGTACCAATACCTATCATCTTCCGAATCAAACTTAGTGCTTTTATCTTTTTCAAAGATCTTAATATGTTCTTTATAATTTTCAATCGGTTCATCTTCTTACTTAAAAATTTTCTTTTAATTCTGAAATCCATCTTCAGATATAAAACAAATCCTCTTCATATTATAAAATTAGCTTAATTCAGTTTATATCGAATAAAATTTATGAATATTTCGGTGAATGCACAATGAGAATATATAGACGTTGCAAGAAACGCGTTCCATCTCCACTTGAGCATGCAATGTTGAAAACTTACACTTGAATTTAACATAACTTGCCGTCATCAGCTTTTCACCCCATTGCAAAATTCAGTTATAAACAGGAAAAAATGTTTGGTTCAACCAGTTTTAGTGGTTGTTTTAACTTGGCACTTTCACCGTTTTAGCAGTGAACGCCGAAAAATCAAAAGCCTTGTGTATATTAGAGAGTTAAACTTTTAATTCAATAAAATAAATTGTTTTTAATTTTCTTGCAAGCAATACTGTTATTAATCCCGCTCTATGGCTACCGCATGCATTGCACGTTACCACAAAATGAGCGAAAAGAGAAAACCATTTGTACCCACAAAAGGTGCTTTAAGTGGTTTTACGTTATATTGCATTTGTTTCGGTCTGTCATTGGAGTAGGAAAAGCATACCTAGTCATTCTCCATCTCCTACACATATATATATACACTCAGAGGTCATTTCAATTCAATACAGAAGTAAGCGTGAAAAACGAATAAGAATTAATTATTTATAATGATGGTAAGCCATGTTTCACTATCCAGCGAACTACCATTATATTACACACCAACCAACCCCAATTAACCATTCAATGGAAACAAGTACCTACGATAGAATAATATACCTATACAACTACACATATAGAGGAATGGAAATCCCAATTTTTTAGTAATTATTTATTTAAGTTTTCCATTAAGTAAATATTGACCATAGAATCTCCTTCCGTTAGTTGTCCGCTCTTTGCACCAACATGTACTATGCGGTCCACCCCCGCTACCAACAACCACAAAATGATGATAATCCCGATGAGCTTGTGGTTTACTTTTGTTCTACGGCTTATCTGGCTTACTCGACGATAGTCGTCTCTAAAGAGTAAGCCGGTTCCTCTTTATTTAAAAATGCATGAGGTAAAAGTTTTCCAGAGAATGGAAAAGGAGTTAAGTAGATGGATGTATTTTACTTAACCTTTCTACCTGTATTTATTTATAGGTATAGTTTCCTTTTTTTTGTAAAGGGAATTCTTCTTCGAGAGAAAAGGATGCATCAATTGTCGAGAAATCGGTTGGAGATGTGAAAAATCACCTCTGGGAGGATGTTTCATTGTTTTCCGATGATATTATTGTTGAATTTGACTGGAGAAGTAGAGGTAAGAAAATTAATATCTTTTTAGATTTTGTAGTTGTATTGTTCTGTTTTGTACACTAAACCGCAGTGTGGTGCAATATATGTCGGGGAGAAATAAATAAATACAATTTGCCCCATATTCTTTTAAAACAATATAATTGTTGATTGCTGAGTTTGTTCCACAAGGTTCTGTTCTTGGACCTCTTCTATATCTTCCTTATTAAAAAATCTTCCTGAAGTTGTTTTGAATTGCATTAGTTACCTATACATACCTATGTATACCATGTTTTTTACGATGATCTTATTTATTTGTTTAAAATTTTAGTTTGTATCGAAGATTGCTGTTGCTAAACTCAATTAGGATTTTAGAAATGGGCTGAAACTTATAAATATTTTTCTCAATATTTTCTGGTGACGAAAACTAAATAAATACACCTTAAGCGACGTTATACAGTTATACATACAGGTCAATCATTATCATCATGCATGAAAAAATGTGTTAGTAAATTTGTATTGAAAACTTCAAATTCAATAAATTTTTTTGTGTTTGAATTAAAAAAATAAATTTTGCTTCAAGAAAACATACACTACACTCTTCCATATGCATGTAGAGATTTTTACCTGTGAATATGCCGCATTAGACCTAAAAACATTATATTTTTATTTTTGATTTTATCTGTCAAGCCTCAACACTTCTAAACTCACAAGATGATTAAATTAAAATTAAATTAAAAATTTGAGAATTTATATATTTTTATCAAAGATATTTTCATCGTTATTCACGCAATTTAAGATGTTATTTTTCCTTTCAAACAAAATGTAAACATCTTGTTACACATTACAAAACAATGGCAAAAAGTTCCTAGGCAGTGTTACCTATGGGAACATTTTGAAACCACGAATCGACTGATATAAAATTTTGTTTCAAACTAGTTTCGAATGAGAAGTGTTAAAATCTATTCGAGGTTACCTAAATTGCAAAGTATAAGAACTTTGATCCAAATCGTTTCATTTTCTTGGGATGATCTAGTCTAGATTCTATAGATATTTCATAAAAATATTTTCAAAAGTTTAAAAATTGTATTAATTATTGTCATAAAATTGTAATGCCATTAAAAAAAAATATCCCTTGGTAATGCTAACTGAACAGTCAAATTACGACTCAACACAAAAAAAATGTTAAAATGTAATCGAAAATTATAAAGAATAAATGAAACAATTGTCACTTTCTTGGCGTAAACAGACGTCATGCAACTAAAAAAAGCTATTTTTTCAGCTACCACACCAAAAAAAAAAAAAAAAACAAATCTATTTGAAAATTAGAACAACAATTGCTGTTTTTATTGTTTTACATTTTTCAGCACAAAATCTAAAGCACACACAAAAAAATCGTAATTACAATTTTTTTAGTTGCACGACGAATTCCCGACAATGAATTCAATGGTTAAACTTTCGAAATTTCAAAGTGGTAGTGTTAACACGTCATACAAATAAAAATAACAAATATCTCAGTGGATCGATAATCACAAACTGAATTGAGGTAACATATACTTACTTAATGTGGGAGGCACAGGTTCGATTCCTGGTGCCGCAAACAATTCAATAACGTGGTTTTTGACGGACGAGCGACACTAATTAACAAAAAGGAGCTTAATGGTTGGCGGTGGCAGCCATGAAATTGCCAAAAATAGTGTTGGTGACCACAGGTTGTTGTTGTCTAATTCACCCACTTCTCAATGTAAATTGAATTATTAAGCTTAAGCTACGCAGCCTAACTGCAGTATGTAACATACAAACAAGCTTTCAAAAAATTACATTGCCAAAAAATAAAACATTGCCAATTTCTAGTTTCGAAACATGTTCGTAAGATTGTTTTGTTTCAGCCCAACATATAAAAAACTAAAGGTTATTTCTTACATTAATTAACTAAATATTCTTTGCACAGCACTGTAAATATCTAAACGAAAATGATCTACTAAAACGAGGTATGTTTTTTGAAGAATTTTTTCAACTAATAACCTTAAATTATAAGAACTACTTGACAGACTTTTAATGTAAAAAAATTGTAATTTAAGGCGCATAAGAGTATTATATATTCGATTGGAATGTTTTTTTCTTTCGGTGGACATTTATTTTAATTTGATTTATTTGATTTCACTTGTTTTAATTTAATTTTATAATTAATGCACTTATTATTATTTCCATGACTGAAAGTGTATTTTTTTTTTCTTTTTAGGTGAGTGATCAACTTTATAAAAACTTTAAAGTGAGTAGTTTTAAGAATCGAATTGCATTTTTCATAAAAAATTATAAACTTATTACCGAGCTTATTATAATATAATATAATATATATAGCTTTGTTATTTACCAGCAATTTGGATTGAAAAATATATTATTTTTCATGTGATAATGCTCTTTAGACGAAGTTCTCATGACGAATTCTTTTCAAATAAAAAGTTGACTTTTTTCGGACTTAAGTTGCTTTTCTTCGGAAAAAGTTTGATCTGAGGGGAAAAAATCTTAAATAATCATGATCCATAGAAAAAAAAATTGCTTTCATATCAACATTTCGGAGTTTGACATGAATCTCAATTTGTAACAAGATTAACACATACTTAAAAGATTTTATTTTTATTTTGTCAGATGAGCATTGTAATTGTGTAGAAGTGTGGTTTATTTTAATAGGAATTTGCATAATTAAAATGATTGAAAACAATATATTGTGGCTGAATTTTTTTTTTGTAAATTGTGCAATTTGTCAATAAATTGAAGTATAGTGAATGAATAAAATCGCTTCTACAGAAATATTAACAGTAGGTACAATCAAAGAAAATAAGCAACTTTTTTATTCAAGATCCCTAAGGAAAAAAGTCAACTTTTCCGATCAAATCTGGCAAAAGGAATTCTTTAGTACATGACTACCTAAGTGGTTTTGCTGTATTTTGTCACTCCTGCTGTCATGTACATCTTAGTTGCCTACAATTTACTATCGTACTGTTCAGACATTATCTAAATTTGTAAACCGTAAGTAAGCGTTAAACAACAACAGCAGTTTAGGTCTTTCCTCTCAGCTAATGTCAAATTCCTTTCATTTTGCCAGTTTTGATCGGAAAAGTTGACTTTTTTCCTTCGTATGGATCTTGAACAATAAAGTTGTTTTTTTCCCTGATGGTATTGTGTATATTTCTGTACAAGCGATTTGAATCATTCACTATACTTTACTTTATTGACAAATTGCACAAAATAAAATCTTTTAAGTATGTGTAAATCTTGCTACAAATCGAGATTCATTTCGAACTCCGAAAAGTGGATCATGGACTATGGATCATGATTATTTGAGATTTTTTCCATTCAGATCAATCTTTCTCTGAAAAAAAGCAACTTAAGTCCGAGAAATTCAACTTTTATTTGAAAGGAATTCGAAATAAGTGAACATTTCTCAGTCACAAAAGATAACAGAGTTTTAATGCCTCTTCGTCCATCCTATACGCTTATTCGATGATTGATGTCGTTATCAGAAGATGCTTTGTTATTGATCACAGTTCCAAGGTATTTTAATTTTTCGGAATTGGTACAAATTGTTCAGTTCAAATAAATGTTCTGTAAAGAAAATAGGCAGCATATAGGCAGTCTTGTTTACGCCTATGTTGAACCCATTTCTCCCCAAAACTTCTACCCATACATCTATAGTGCTCGCTGCAAAAAAGAATCTACTTGCATGATCGTCAACAAGAATTTAATTATTTACTTTACAACACCTACATTTTTGAAGTCAATATAATGAATAACTTTAATAAAGGGTAACTTATCCAAGGCACCAACTTCGATTTGGAACTTTCTGTGAAGCTGGCTGTGCATCTTACTTTTGTTTTGACGCACTTGTACACACATATATCTATAATCATCCACGTAGATAGCCTAAGGGTCGGCCATATCAGATTTCATGGTCAACTACCAAATGTTTTTTTCAAAATCAACAAATCGTTTCAGGAATCATGATGTTGTTCCATTATGATGCTTCTACTCCGAATGCGATCTGTGGTTGATTTATCCGAAACGAACCGGCATTGGTTCTGGTATTATTTTTTACAAAATGCCATCTAATACCCGCTGAACCATATTCATCATAAGCGTTATCGAACGGTAAATATCGCAGTTTAACGTATCACCCTTTTCCAGATAAATTATGATTAAGTCACTTTCACTCCACTTGTTTAGGCATTTGGATACCGGTATTTGGTTATTAGGTTATTAATCTTATTAAGACTAATTGAACTAAATTTTCAGTTTATTTCAAATAAAGTTTAAAAGACTCTTTTAAGTTTAAACGACAGTTGGTATTCGAATTTCAAAATAAATAACAAAGAAAAATTGAAATAAAATAAATATTTTTGTAAATATTTTGCAGAAGAACAATTATTCGGATTTAATAGGGCAGTAAACTTTAATTAATAAGTCGTTAACGGCAGCTTTTAAATGATCCACAGAACTAATTATCACCTTCTAGTTTAGTCGATGACAAGGTTATACAAATTATAATTTCAACTGAGATACATTAAACACGACAATGGAGTAAGATAATGGATAAGATTTCCATAATTTCTCATTACTATAGTAACTTTATAAATTTAATTCTTTATTCCCATTACTTTGTACACTGAATTAAACAAAAAGAATTTAATTCCTCAATCAAAATAAAGACAAAATTAACCGAAATTTTTAGCAAAAGTCTCACGGTTTTGTTCACCAAAAATAAAGCTGTCATGAACTAATTGCCTATTTGTTGCTTCTAAATATTTAAATAAATTCAAAAAAATGTATTTGATATTTCTTCGCCCAAATAAATAAAATCAAATAATTTTGTGTAAAAGAGCAAGCAAAATAGGAAATACTTTCTGTTTCCTGCGGTGGTGTTCAAACATAAAAATAATTCCATTCTAAAATGCGCAATGTATCCGTATCTGATGTGGAGGGCCTGTTTGCATTCGAATACCTGTTTACAATGTAAATTTACACTCTCATGCCTATAGACACGATACCAATTTCAGCGTGTCTATTGCGTTGGATCAAATTTATCATTCAGCCACTTCTATGTGAGTGTGCTATTGAGATGAAAAAGGACGATTTGTGTGTTTTTTCTATAAATTAAGAATCCCCAGCAGAATCATCGAAATAGAAAAACGTTGTAATGTTTTTTGTTTTATTATATGACACGCAATTGTATCCCATAGTGATGGTATACACAACCAAGCATCGGACAATATAAATAATTACACAGGCGGAAACTACCCAATTCATCATTCAAATATTAATTGCGGCTAATTATATTTTTATTCCTCGTACCTCATGTTGTCTGATGAGCATGGATCACCTTTTCCTCCCAACATACCTCTGCCTGTCGTGATCCACTTGAGACATTTCACTTAAATCACACACTCATTAATCCCGCCGCCTTCGCGGTATATAAACGGAATCATTTTATCTCATCTCATCTTCGTAGGCTTATCCCCGAAGGTAGATGGGTGCTTCTCTGTCAAGCGTCAAGAGACATAAATCATTCTTTTTGCAAAAAATATGGTCTCGGGATGGTAATAGTTTTTGATGTTAGTGTTCTTTCTTCTGTCAAAACTGCAAGTGGTGGCTCGACGTGGCGTTGTGCTTCTTGCAGCCAATATATCAAAGAAAGATGCATGTAATTACCACCCCTCAACATAATATGAAATGAAATAAATAAAATTTATGTAACACACTTCGGAAGATGTGGAACACAAGACACAACAGGTATACCAATGTTGGACTTGTTCCAACTGCATGTATTTACACCGTAATTTGTTTGCTGAAAATACTTAAATAAACCACTCACGAATAGAGAGAGGACCAATGGATAATTGGGTTGAATTGGGTGGCGCTGGTGGCGACCATGAACAACGTTATGCCATCCGGAGGTAGAGATTATAGTATGCTTTAAAAGGATCCTCCTCAAATCTACATAATTTTTTTTTTCATTTGTTTTATCAAAACTTTAACTTTTTTGTAAGTTCTTATAACTTCGGCTTAAGAAATAATTAAAGTTCTACTGCTCTGTCACTCCTCAATAAAAATAATTTCCTTTTTTATACTCAGGTAAAATTTTAAGCCGTTAGACCCTTAGACTTATTGGTTCTTTTAACTCATTTTGGCAGTTTATTCTACATATGTATGTACCTGTTTATTATATTACCAATCCACATGCAAAAACAATGCAAAAAACACACAATACCCTACCTCTCATTTTTTTCTCAACAAAAATGAAAAAACAAAACACCAGTTTCCAAAATATTTCTGGCTACATTCATAGTTTCAACTCTATGCTACCTAAGTATTTTGATTAAGAATATAAGAAAGACGTCCCTATGCATCTCATTCTATCCACCATAAAAAAGCACAAAACACCTTTTCATTTGACAGCAAATATTTCCAAACAACAAAACCAAAAACCAAACCAATCGAATTAAAATATTCGCACATAGTAACTTTTCCCGCCCTCCCTCTCTTCAATTAACCTAATTTAAATACAAATAACCACCACAATATATCATTGTATTAAATACAATCTAATAAATACACACGCCACTATCAACCAATAAGAAAATGGCTCGTGCAAAACTTAAAAACTACATAATACACTAATACACTCTCTAAAACACTTATACGAAAGTTAGGTTGAGACATGGTTGAGACAAAGTTCAGTTGCGACAAAAGCGTGTTGCGTCCAAGTTCAGGGAAAGCCGCGTATCGACTATGCGCGGCTGCCGCGCGAGCCATGTTCGACCGCGGCAAATCAAAAGTTTGGCTCGCGAGCCAATTTTTGAAGATTTTGTGATACAGCGTGGCTGCCGTGCGAGGCACATGATTATTATTTTTTTTGTTATTTTACTTTGCTTTGGGAACCAAACGAACACAGAACATCAATTTATAAGCTGATATTAACGATAACAGACTTTTTTTTCTTTTCAACAGTCTCTATTATGTTTTCTTAACCACGAACATAGAAAAGCATTCAACCCGCGAGCCAAACGCTTGCCGCGCACAAAAATCCATCGAAATTGGCGCGCCGCTAATCATGTTCGTGCGCGGCAACCAAGTATCCATTATGCGCGGCTGCCGCGCGAGCCAATGTTCGGTGGTTTGCCGCGCGTAGTCGATACGCGGCTTAAGACAGTCGGGACGGGCTGACGCAAGTTTTGTTGGAACAAGTTGGGTTGCATTGACTCCCTTAAAAGTCAATCACAAATAATTTTTCCACTTTGTCTAAGATAGAATAATTCATGTTTAAAAATATAATAATTCATATAAATAAAAAAATAAAATAAATAATAAAAAATAAAAGTAATCTCTTTGATATCTTACTTCTAAAACAGACTGTTAATTTGTTGTAAAAAAGAAATCCCATTGAAATGAAAACGGTCATTTATTTAGCTTCCCTTGCATTTTAAGGTGAGAAGTGAGAATTTATGATGAGTTTCTGAGCGTTCATTTACTTTTATCCTCTCTCCTCGTCAAGAGCTACGTTACAAAAAAAGAATAAAAATATTCAACTTCATGATGGCAATGATGATGATGATGATGATGATGAAGATGATTGCCATGGAGTAAATTCTGCAGAACCGTGAAAGGCATGCATCATTTGCATTTAAATTGTCGAGTGATAAATGCATTTTTGTAAAATGACGTTTCTCTAGTCTATCAATGTAAAAATGAAGCAAAGAATATCCATTTTTTGTTTTTTGTTTCATGAAATGATTTAACCCAATTTATGAGTTCTTTTTCACAATTATTTCGTTAGACTTATCATTAATTATTTGAAATGTCTAAGGACTAAGAAAACAAAAAGAAAATATATAAATCAATTCTTTCGAATGATGAAACCAGAGGACTTCAACAGTCGACGTGGCGGCCGGCCGGTGAACAGCGCGATAATTTATGATGATCGTTCTAAAAAAAAAATGGCTAGGATGTCTAGGTATTTAACATTTTCTTCGAATTATGAATACGCATACATGCGTGTGTAATTATATATTTTTAATTAAAATGTTTGTAGACATGCCAAGTACGTACATGATGGATGGAAAATCAGTTTTAATATAAAACTGATTGGGGGCCGACGCACATCATTTCAGACCTAATTAATGTTGAGGTGTTTGATTTTTATTTTGCAGGCTTTTTGAACAGGCAATATGATATTATTTATTTAAAATTTAGACTAAATTTTTGATTAAACTTGTGTATCACACCATAAGAATTCGAATTTTAATTTGCTGATATATACATATACCTAACCATTGGTATACATAATGGACTAGCTCTAATGGCTTAAAGTTATACCTAATTAATAGTTCAGCTCGATGCTCAGTAGTTTTTCTTTGACCGATCTAAGGTCAATTTAACAGGCCGAAAATAAGAAATTATAATTTTGCACGGATTTACGTTCTTAGTTTTATTTCCTATAGCAATGTAAATGAAACGTTTTATATGCTTCTCAAAAGTTGATCAGAATAAGCTTGCAACTTAAAGAGATGTTGATAGTACTGTTTCTTACACACTGGCTCCACTGGCCATGCCGATACCCAATAACTCAACAGCAACCTAATCCACTATCCAATTCTCATTCGGTCTGTGGGCAAATTATGTCTTGTCGTTTCATTTCATTCTTCAACAACGAGTAAAAAAACATGCGTCCTTTTTTCCCGTTTCTTATATCAGAAGATACAGAAGTACATTCAAAATGAAAAAGAATGACAAACACCTGAAGAAATTGCACATATATAACAAAAACTCTGCAAAAAGCAGCTCACATATACGAAACTTCATGTCCAAATTTTCAACAGCGCTCATTTCTTGTCGAAAAAATGGATTTCACGACATGTCGCCTGATTGGGCATGAATTTTTCAAACTCCATTGGTTGTTCTCATGGCGTGTTAAAAATTAGAGCAGCGTTTATGCCCAGTGGAGCCAGTGTGTTAAGATCAGCTGCTGGATCAATCTAAAAATTTCTTTAAAATCGGTTTGGTCCTTTTGGAGTCTATATGGGGACTTTATTTATTACACAGAGTGATTGGTAGGTTGGGCTCAGACAAAAAAAAAATCGTATGGAAGAGGAGGGGGTTTATCTCCGTTTGGATATGGGAGGGGCAAGCTTTTTAAAAATTGACTTGCTTTTTAAAAACACAGAATCATACAGAATGCTTAAATGTGTTGTACTTTTTGCTGTCATCTTTTTAATGCATTTAATGGGATATTTGGTATTTGATATACCGATTATCTTTTAGATGCACTGCACCGATTTCAAAGAAATTTCATTTTCTAAAAGTTCTGCTACACCTTATTAATATAATACTGCAATCACAAATTTTGGAAAATAGTGTTTTCTAAAAAGCTATTTTTTTTTGAATTTTATATGAATATCTTTGTTGTTTCATTGAGTTTATACACATAGAGGAATCAAGATGGTTTCAAACTCACCGAAGTAAAGATGTCGCTATATGAGCTTATTGAGTAATTATTATTGCCATAATTCCCTGTAACGAAAAAAACTCAAATCGAATCGAACAAAATTCTTCTGCATACATTTGTATATGTTTTTCTTTATTTCTGTTGACTTTTAACTTTAAGAATAAATGCTACAAGAATAAAAGAAAAACAAGTCGATAGTAACGACACCAAACGAGCAGTATTTGAAACTTACACATGATTTCTTTATGTGTATATAAACTCAATGGTTGTATGCTTATTTTTGAAAAACATCCGATGTATTTTGATAAAATTTCATATGAGTGCTTGATTGTTGACGGTAAAATGTCGATGAATTTCTCAGTCGTTAACACGAAGATATTTTCGGCTTGCTTAAAAAAGTAGTTATAGCATAGCTTTGTGAGTCTTATAAGGGTTGTTTTTTTCCGCTTTAAGTCTTTTTTTTTAAGTTGTGGGGAAGATAGAACACTCCTCCCATACCAATTTTTAGTCTTAACTAAACCTACTATATCTAGCTGTTTGGTCCACTTTATACCAATCACCTTCTATAGATAAGATACCTTCGTATGTATATATCTTCATCTATACTCACATCAATTTTTACTTGCGATTATATGTAGGTATACTTAAGGCAAGTTCTGTATTCGTAAAAAAAAAGTTTTGAGATAACAATCAAACATGACATAACGATGATAGAGAACACGAAAAAAGTAGGTCCGACAATTCTGTCTGTCTGTCCGTCTGTAAGTCTGGATGTATCGACACCTACAGCCTAAACGGTTATGCCGATTTTCTTCAAACTTGGTACTCTGTATTTTTAGAGTAACATGCCCAGACGTATTTTTGATTTTTATCCAAGTTCTGATTTTTATCCGTCTGTAAGTCTGGATGTATCGACACCTACAGCCTTAACGGTTATGCCGATTTTCTTCAAACTTGGTACTCTGTATTTTTAGAGTAACAAGTCCAGACATATTTTTGATTTTTATCCAAGTTCTGAAAATAACGGTACCTGCCATAATATAAACGTAACAGATAATTCAATTTTTCTCGAAAAAAATACGATCGATTTTAATAAAGTTTTGTGGGACTGATTTGATTTTGTAACATGTAACATGACTGATTTTTTGAAAACGGTGGTGTTTTTCGACAAACAAATTTTTTACAACTAGATTTTTAACGGTACCTGACATACAAACGTTTTAGACAATTCGATATTTCTCGTCAAAAGTACGATCGATTTTTAAAAATATCATACAATTTAGTGTTTTTCATTTTTTCAGAATAAGTTTACATATTAACGGTATCTGGCAAATAAGCCTTAAAGACAATCCAATTTTTCTCGTAAAATATACGATCGATTTTGATTAAATTAAGTGTGACTGATTTTTTTCCAATAACAAAGTTTTTTGTTAGAAATTTAATTTCAAAATCACCTTATAAACGCTACAGAAAATCCAATTTTTCTCGAAAAAAAATACGATCGATTTTTATAAAATTTTGTGGGACTGATTTGTTTTTTTTCAAAATCACCTTATTAATCACCATAAAAACGCTATAGAAACAATTTTTACTTCCAATTATTTATTATAGTTACTTGCTAAGTATCCAACGACAAAAGTTAGTAATCTTACACCAGAGCAAGTTTGTCCGACACAGTTGTGCCTTTTATTTTTTCCTGATTTTAACCAACACTAAATTATACACCCTACTAAATTTAATAGAATTTTTGTAAATGCACTTCGCCCTCAACTTGACATACAAAAATTTGCACGCTTATTGTATAGATATATAAGTTCACCTTCCAGTCGATTAACCTCAATTACATTTTTACTGAATGCGCATTTGCACAAACAATATTGTGCAATGGCATTTTGATTTGAATAGTGATAGGAGAGGTACCAAAGTTTGTTCATCTATACATAAACAATCAAATAATGTATATATATTATATACATTGGAAAAAAATGCATTCATATTTTTTGTTTGTGTACCTATCTCTAGTAAGTTAAACATGTATACACTGGCATACAGAAATGGATGTCAATGTTTTTTTTATTTTGTAACTCACAGAGATTGAAAAGAATTTTACAAAAAGAATAAAAATGTATTCTAAAGATGCAATCACGATTCGCTGAATTTCAAATAAAAGCATCCTCTCCCACCTTTGGCGCATGAAGATCAACACTCAATTACTGCCAACTCATCCAAAGAATCGCAGCAGGCAATTCTTCTTAATACACAACACCACCACGCTACTTGTTGATGCTGTGTATTTAAAGTAGAATTTGTATTTCAATGATTCAAAAATCTTACTATTAATAAAATACGAAATTTGAAATTTTAAATTGCATAGTTGGACTGTTTTTTGAAGAGCTCTTCGTATTTTGTATTTACACAAATCTGATATCGTTCTTTAGAATTTAACGTTTAGATTGTTTTTTTTTGCTCAAATGAAATAAAGTTCTTGGTAATTTCAAAATCAGTTTTATTTTTAGTTGAGTTGATATTTGATATAATGTATAGCTAGGTAATAGGTATATAGGTAAATGAGATACATCTATAGATTAATAATAATAATAATATTTTATCTATGTGTCTGTAAGGCACATTGCCTTTTAAATGCAATAGGTGTTGCACGACACTAGTTAGAAGGAATAGAAATATAGGAAATAATTGTTTGGGTACAATGGATAGAGAGCTAGTTAAATTTTATTTTTCATTGCATATTAAATTCCATATTCAAATACTTACTTTAAAATTATAATTTATAATGTATCTCTTGTAAGTAGTTTTTTTGATATTGTTCAGTCCTAAACTCAATGATGGCAGACTTCTCGTTATTGTTTTTTTTTAAACTTGCTTATTTTACCAAAAATACCACATCTGTTTTTTTTTTGGGTTTTGGGACTATGTATATTTATAAAAAAAACATTTGTGTTCTATTCAGCTTTTTGATTAATTATGTATTTCATCGGAAAGCAGCAGGAGTTGATTATGAGTGCGTTGAGTGAATTGAAGTGGAGTAAGTATGTTTTTGTAAAAAATGAGAGATGGAGTGATAAAAATTTTCAATGGATTTTAGGTTGTATTTCTATTTAAATTCATTGCATTTTTTTTTCAATTTAGAGTTTGAGCCTTAATACACTCGCAAACAAAGATAACCCAGTCAACGAATGATTCTAGGAGGACAAATTTGTGATAGAAAAACAAATTTTGCTTTGTTTGATAAAAAACATACTAAAGTGTCAAATCCTATAGTATGGACATATAAAGGGTAGCGGGAAGGGCTTTCAAGGTTCTTTTGATCCCTAACATAATTCAATTCTTTTCCTAACTTCAACTAAAAGAACAAGTCTTCAACGGTCAAATGGCCTGTGAAAAACATCAAAACTAGATTTGGCTTCCCGGAATTTGGCTTACCTATTCTTTCTTACTTATCCGGCTCCAGATTCAGCATTCATGCATCCGAAAAGGCTTGGTCTTTAAACTATAGAACTCAGTTACAAAAATATGATTTATTTCTTGTTGGTTATACATACTTATAATATTTTGCAAATCACTGCCAGAGGAATTATGTTAAAGGCCACTGAAAATGAGTTTTGGGGAAAGCTCTATGGCATGTCGATGATTGTAATGGATGCGAGACAAAAATAAAGTGCACGTCTGGCTCGCACGAACTTGCTCTTGTGGCAAGTAACAGACAAAATTTAATAATTTTGTTGTTAATATAAATGAGAAATACGAACAAAATCATATGAGTTGTTTTAAAAAGTGCTAAAACATTTTTTTTAATTTTTTTTTAAGTATACCTATACAGGGTGAGTCATGAGCAATGCGACAAAATGCTAGGGCGTGTAGGTTGCGTTGAGACAAGAAAAAAATCGTATGGGAGGGGGGGTCTATTCCCCTCCGTTTAGCCGGGAGGGGCAATTTTCGAAAAAACTGACTTAAAATGGGAAAAAAATTATTTAAAATCAACGGCTTCATTCACAATGCTGTGCGATACGTTTTTGAAAAGCCAATAACTTTTTCTTTCATTCTGTGTTTAAATAAATCTATTCTAAGAAATAGTTTTTGAAATATTAATTTTCAAAGTCAAAATTTTGAAAAAAAAATAAAAAAAAAAATTTCAAATTCATTTTTTTCAAAATTTTACGTAATTAAGTGCTAATTTTAATCAAAATTCAATGCTGTTATTAATTTTTAGTCTAAATAAGAAAACCGGATGCAAAAATTTTATGTCGTTCTCAAGAAATTAAAAAAAAACCAAAACCACCTTTTTCTAAGAAAACATTTATTTTTATTGTAACGAAGCAATTTAAGAAGCATTAATCTTAGTTTTTTTAGTTTTTTTTATTCCTTTTATTTTTAATATGTTTTTTATTGGAAGTACTTATAAAAAATTCTCGATATGATCTCCATTGTTTAGAAGGCACTAAATCCAGAATTCTTTCATCTAAGATTCTTGACTCATCAGAAACTGGCCTTTCGCTTCTTCGATGCTCCAGCACTCCATGATCTCTTAGACGTCGGTGGATTCTTGGAAACGTGCTATGATGGGGACACCTCCTATCGGGATATCTTTCAGCGTGCAGTCTTTCGGCTTCACGACTTCGACCATTAGCTAAACCGTAGCAGAAATGCATGTCCGTTAATTCTTCTCGGGTGTATGAGCTTGACATCGTTACGTGTTAATGAGTTAATATTCAAATTTGAAATAATTACTAAGCAAAACTGCAATGCCTTTTCTTTATCTTGCGTTGCAATTTTCTTTTTTTTTCATTAAAAAAAATGCGGTTTTACTGTCCCTTTTGTCCCCATAACAGGTAGAACCCATGACTGCGGGCAGGCCAAGGCAAAAATATTGACAGGTCAGTTTTCAGAAGTTATCAATGAAAATAATATTAATCCAGGGTTATTCCAATACTATTTAATTTTATTACGTTCTCATAAAACTCCAATTAAAAAAAAAGTAAAAAAACTAAGATTAATGCTAAATAAATAAATAAATTGCTTCGTTACAATAAAAATAAATGTTTTTCTTAGAAAAAGGTGGTTTTGGTTTTTTTTTAATTTCTTGAGAACGACATAAAATTTTTGCATCCGGTTTTCTTATTTAGACTTAAAATTAATAACAGCATTGAATTTTGAAATTAAAATTAGCACTTAATTACGTAAAATTTTGAAAAAAATGAATTTGAAATTTTTTTTTCAATTTTTTTTTTCAAAATTTTGACTTTGAAAATTAATATTTCAAAAACTATTTCTTATAGAACACAGAATGAAAGAAAAAGTTATTGGCTTTTCAAAAACGTATCGCACAGCATTGTGAATGTAGCCGTTGATTTTAAATAATTTTTTTCCCATTTTAAGTCAGTTTTTTCGAAAATTGCCCCTCCCGGCTAAACGGAGGGGAATAGACCCCCCCTCCCATACGATTTTTTTCTTGTCTCAACGCAACCTACACGCCCTAGCATTTTGTCGCATTGCTCATGACTCACCCTGTATAATTGCAAGTTACATAGGATAACATTCTAAAAGGCCAGAACTGGTGAACCGGTTCGCTGGATAAATAACTGCAGTGTATAGTCTTACATATCAGCATTTTAAGTTGCTCTAGAATTTGATCATCAAGTATTTTTAATTAAAATCATAATTTTTTTTTTCAGTAGATATATATACCTAGGTAGAAGGTACCTATTTTGAAGAACAAATTAATATTTGAAAAATTGTTGCCTTGAACGTCAGGAACATTGAAAGAAAGTGATATGATCGATCAAAATGAAGATGTTTGTATGTATGCCACCATCGTAAAATGTGTCAACATAGATCCTTCATAAAGGTAATCATATTACTTGCACTAATTGAAAAAACTTAAAAAAAAAAATTAATCAAAGATATCTGTAAGGCTGAAAAACTTGTTGAACATGAAAGTAGGTATACTCTGCTACCTGTTTAATGTGTTGTTTTAACTGATACGATTTAAGACTTTTATTTTCATCTTTAAAGAATATAAGAATTATTAAAACTTAACAATTAATCTATATTCTATAGGTATACGTTAGGTATATAAATTTTCCAAAAGTCTCCTTTGATCTTCAATAAAGTTTTCACCAAAGTTTTTTTTTTATTATAAAAATAATATGTAGATCTAAAACATCAATTTCATTCCATCATTGCCAATCATATAAATCTTAGAATTAAACAAAAAATATCTAAAAATACAACTCAGAAAAATTCTTTTCTAAAAGTTCGTAGAAAAATGCCACCCCATTAAATGAAAATCACCTACCCAATCACCTTTTCTCGATGCATTTAAAAAGACGAATGATTGTGCGTTGAAAAATAAGTGCGGACACAAATCAAAGTGAAATATACTTCTTTCTTTCTTTTCTTGTTCATTCATTAAAAATATATACTTATAGATATAGGTTTAAAAAAAAAAAAAAAACTCAACTCATAGCATGAAAAAAGCTAAAAAAAAACACCCCAACATCAAAACATCCTGCTGTTTTTTCCTTCAATGAAACTATTATACTAACTATACAAAAACACCATCGTCCATCGTATATTTGAATTCAAAAATGATTTATTGCCTTTTTTTTAGCTTGGAGTAGGTATTTGCTGATGACGGGTATGAAGTGGCTATAAGTATCTTTTAGTTATAGTTTCTTTTTTTTTATTAATCGTTTTTCTAATGCATTTTGCAGTCGTTGAATAATAGTCGAACGATGCCGAAATTAGAGACATGAATCGACATCAATTTGACGCCAAATCGACATCATTAATTTTTAATTAATTAATAATTTTCATTCATAGATGCATTAGTATCTTACTTATACCGAGAAAAGAAGTATCTTTTGCTGATTGTGTCATGCTTCGCACCACATGTGTGTATCTGGATCAAATTATTATGAACTTTCAAAACATGCGGCATAAATTGTGAAGTAAACTAAAAATGTATGAAAACAAAAAAAATGAAAAACCAATTAACCGCGAAACATGGTTTTTAGAGTACAATTTTGAAATGTATTTTTTCTTGGCCTTTTGTAAATTGTAAACAAAAAGAAAAAACAGTGCGTGTGTGTTTAGGGATTTTGTATTTTAATTTTTTTTTTATTCAAGAAACTATTAACACGAATCTTCGTGTGCTTATTTGTAATGAATGCTCAAATAAAATTTCTTCTTAACTGGCTGATAGCACAAATAATCAATGGAAGTGTCTGTTTGTATTCAATTTTAATTGGGATTTCTTTGTTCATAAAAGTTGGAGTTTTTTTTTTTTAGGATTTTGTTTGCTTCTGGATTTACTTCCATGAAAAATCCTTTTTTTTTTTTTATAATTTCTAACAATATTGTTTAGTTTAAATATTTTTAGTTTGAGTTGATTACGGCGATAAAAAATAATCGTCTCATTTTAATAGCCGCTGGGTGTTGTTTCTTTTTAAATATTATAAAACGTATCGCGATGTAAACAACTTGGTATGTAATTTTGTTTATTTGATGTTTTTGGGTTCAATTAAACATTTCAGCATTAAACATAACATACAAAAGATACATATGGTAAAGATAGGTAAGGTAGGTATGTTACGCAAATTCGCGGTCATTCTATTTGCGGGACTGCCATAAAATTGCAAAATCAAGTTCAAAATTTTCGTTTTCTCTCAAAAAAAAATGTTTGTCAGTAAAAAGGAAATAGTGGTAAAATTTTACGACAGGTATAAAAGTGGCATTTTTTATTTTTTGCCGTACAACGTTTTTTTTTTTTTTTTGAAACAAAACATCCAATTAAACCATAAACTATTCTCGAATTTGGCGCTAGTAATCTGGGTTCAAATCGTGTAAGGACACCTAGGAGACACAATTTTTTGTTTAGGTTGTTTAGGGGCACTGCCTCTTGCGAGATTCTCTAAGCGGAGTAACGAAGTTGCGTGAGCAGGACTGACTGCAGAAAAAAAGTTAAGTATATAATTTAGCCCATCTTTTAACGAAATTGGCACACGGCTAAAATGATTTTCAATCTTGTTATAGCGTTAACTAAAGGGTACAACTATTGTGCGTCAATTTTTGTTAAGTGGCTTGACTTGCTTGCGACAGTAGATCAACAATTATTTCCGCATTTAATTTTTATTTGCGATCATAATACATTGTTTTATAAGTTTTCAAACCTGCCAAAAAAATTATCAATAAATGTTTGTATTTATATTTTTAACAGTATTTTTTTTTATCAAACCTGGCTTTGTTTTTTTTTTTCACCTTTGTTGTGTATGTAAATTAAAATGTGTTGTTAAACATAATAAGAAATTATTTCATTTAAAATGCTTGCTCTTGAAAATAAGTTAAAGCATCCAAGAGCAAAATACGACTCAGTCGTGCAATAACTGTTTTTTACAAATTTGGCCATCAATTGATAACGGCTGAACCGATTTCATTTACATTTGTAAAAGTATTTAATTTAAACATTTAACACAAGATGGCATTTAAAGTTGTTCCCAATGCCGAAATTTAATAAAATCTGCCATACAACATCATCTCTCACTGAGGACATTTTTTCACCATTCAACATAATTCATCAAATTAAATTTTACCAATCCCAAAGTTTGCTACAGAAGCAAGTTCGTCCGACCTATATAGTTCGTTCATTTCGTATTTGCACCATTGGCCTTATAAGAGAGCTTCTTAAAAAACAGTGACGCCTATCGCAGTTTGCACCGCAAATAACTTAAGAAATTGCCACTGAAAACGAAATTATACGCTCAGAATTGCATGTAAATTGTTGTACATCCCACCATGACTGACCTGATTCCCGGCTTCGAGGCGAGAAGTAGAAGACTGATCGAATGTCATTTGCCAATTTTCCATCGAAAAACGATCCTAGGTTGAGTATATCCATGTATTTATGATCAGGGTTCCCATTCTCCAGTTAAAGGAAATGTTTATATTTATGTTTTTTTTTTGTTTTTGCTAAAAAGCTTTCAGGATTAATGCTTTTACAGCTTGCTCTCTTTTTAGAATTGTTACCACTTGATGTTTTTAAGTTCTCGTGTTTTCGTTTCTTATTCAGGTATAAAAAATTAGTTTAATTTAAATGCATTTATACAATATTGTTGTTTTTTTTTTCTTATAGTAAAAATAACCTTAAGTACCTACTTTTTACGTTTTTTTTTTTTTTTAAATGCATTTATACAATATTGTTGTTTTTTTTTTCTTATAGTAAAAATAACCTTAAGTACCTACTTTTTACGTGAGTTTTTTTAGGAAATTGCGTTCAGAAATTAACTGCAAAATGGTTTTTATTGAGGAAATACTTGAAAATATTAAAGTTGCTAATGAGCAAATGCTTATGAATTGATTGTAATTACTACTTTTCTAATACAAACATACTTATTTTTCTGAGACAAAGATGTTGTAAACCATTTTCGCCACAACAAAAAACAGAAAAAACAAAAGGACAATTAGGAAGGATCATTATAGTTTTTTAATTGATTGGTAAAAGAATTATTTTGAGTTAAAGCGACAGTGGAATAACTAAATCCTCATGTTATTTATTCAATTTAATTATCTATATGCTAACTCTCTATAAAAACATCATTTATGTAAAAGCTACACAATTATTTTCAGCCTAAAGTCTTTTTTTTTTGTCTTTTATTGAAACATCTTAAATATTAATGGAAGTTGTTAAATACTTTGTAATGTAATTTAAATCAACATGTTGTAGAAGATGTAGGTATATGCGTTTATTTATAAGTATTTTATATTTTTTTACATTTAAATTTACATTTATTTATAATGTAAATTTAAATGTTAACTTTTAAATAATTAAAATAAAAAAAATAAAAAAAAACAATTAAACTTATGGTCGCATTTACAAAAACTTGACAGGTTTTCTGCCTTATTCGAATAGAAAAACAAAATTACAATTATACTTTCTGTTTAACGTAGGTACCTGTGCAAAAAAAAAGTCCATCACAAGCTGTTTCTGCTTTAATTATAGAATAATACGTTCAGTGGATACTGTGGGACGGCTCGGGAAAAAGTAAATGTGTGTAGATAGTTTAATAATATGTTTCATATATGAAAAATGCAAAAAATACGTGTTCTTATAAGTCTGCGTGACTTCTGTGAAAAAAAAATATTCGAGGGAAAAACTAAAATAAAAATCATAATCTCATCCACTACACACACATTCATAACCTGCCAGACACTTTGAACTATACATCTGACCTGACTTTACACCCCACTGAAACCGCAACCCCTAACCCCATGCCAGCTTGAAACATTGCTGACTATACTACGCGAATAGTTAGTAAAGGGAAATGCAAACACACTAATACATCACACTCAGCAGGAAATGAACAAAAGGCGAGCACCTGAAAACGACCTCTAAAGAAAAATCAGCTGTCAGCACGCTACATCCGGGACATTTACCAAAGCATAAACACACATTGTTTTAATACGACCACCCATATCCAGCACAATTTTAAAAACCCTTGTGACACGTCGCCGTTCACACACTGCTTCTGCTACTTAATCCTACCGTATAACGCATGCAACCTACTACACTCCCTCCTCTTTTGAAACAGCCAAAGCTTCTGTAAATGTCGGGCAAAAGAAAAGGATTCTCTTTGCTCAGGTAAAACTATCTACTATCTCATGAGATATTAAAAAGTAAAATTAATATATGTAATATGCTGAACATTCTAAAGTGCCCGATATATACATAATAATATAACGCATCCTTTGCTGCGCTGTGAATGAGGGACTTACACTTCAAATAATAGCGCATTTTATAGAAAATAATAATAACAGCGTAAAATATAAAATACATTCCTTCCACACAGCAGGGTTGTTATAATCGTATAAATGATATCAAAATATGAGTTTATTTAAATTGATTTCTTTTTTTATTTTATGACATTTCATATTTGCATGTCATCTACCTCCAAAACACCGTTATAAGTAATAATAAAATATTTTTCGATTAGTTATTAGTATTGTATTTTGTGTTTTTGAGTCATTATTTTTGAGACTAAATTGGATAATTCAAATTATTCACTATTTTCATAAATATTCAAAGTTTCCGCTTCAGTTTTTCAGTTTCAGGTTGAATTAATATACCTATAAATAATTCTGCTGTATGTGGCGGAAACATGGGCGTTAAAAGACTCGGATGAGAAGTTACTTGGATGCTTTGAGAGAAAGATTCTTCGAGTGATTTTTAAGTCCTGTGTTTATCGAAAGCGTATATGGGGTAGAATATTCAATACCGAGCTATACGGGCTATACAACGATATTAACCTGGTCAAGAAGCTGAGATGGCTAGATCACGTGGAGCGTATTAAAATCAACCAGTCCGACGAGGCTTCGAGTCCAATGCTGATAGTGTACGCAGAATCAATTTTTTTTAAAGTCCTATGAATTGTACAGTTTCATATTGTACCTATGTCATCTTGAGCACAATTCCTCTGCACCGCTTTAGCCAGCATCCGGCAGAGTACATAAAACACCTATAAATGTTTTACAGATTTTAAAATTTCATTAAGTGAAGTCTTTGTAGATTAGCCTGAAAAATACTGGTATTCTCTGTAAAAGTATGACAACACTGCTTTCCTCCCACGATATAACTGTTTATTGTTCCTTTTGAGTTAAGACGCCACAGGCTGCACAGCTCTCATCCACTGCTTTAAGTGGTAAATATTAAGAGCTGTCATCTCATGTTTATCCAGGAGGAAAATTGGTTTTGAATAAAAAAAAAAAAAAAAATAGATTGATTCACTTTGTAGTGCAGCAGCTATATAAGCAAAAGAAAAAGCAGCCAACAGCAACAGCACATCAAACAAAAGTCCAGAGATAATATACCTACGACTTTTCTGATGCCAGGCCATCCCAGGCAGGTATAAAGCAACAGCCAGAGGAAATTTTGCCCTTTATAATCTCAACGACATGCACTCGCCGCCAGGATAATGCGGCTCATAAACGAAAAACGTACAAAAGAACAAAGGTATAATATCTGAAGAGAGTATACCAATATACCTACAGGTGGGTGGATGATAGCTGACTGCTGAAATGAAAGAAAACTATACGTGTAGGTGACAGTACCGTCGTTAGCACTTTAAAGTGCACGTAAAGTATATTAACCATGTGCATACGTGCGAATATGATTACAGTTTATACAAGCATAACCAACCACGATACAGAAATTTCGCTTACCAATCCGAACTTTTCACACAAACAAAATCCCATAAGTATACGAGTATAGTTCCAGAAGCACAGCAAGCAGGAGGCGGCAAATTGACGAGAGGCAAGGTTGTGTCGACGGCCGATGAAAAGTTTAATTAATTTAATTTTGCCAACATTCCCCGTATAATAGCTGCCATCGAAGGCAGTAGTATGCTGTAAATACCCGATAAGAAACAACGGGTGGACTAATTTTACTTTTGCCACCCTCTGCCACTAAACAAATAAACACAACAAATCCAAACGGATTATTGTATCTTCTTGCACAATCAATGGAACAGAATGATGCCAAAACATTGTCAGATTAAGGATGAAAGAGAAATTTCACAGAGTTGAAGGATATAACAACGGCATTAACATCATCCCAAGATCATAAGGAACAGTATATATACCCAAGATGGTGGCAGCCTTAATTGAAGGAGTATAGCAGAGATTTTCTTGCAATTACATCTGATAAATAATTGACACACAGAGAAACGAGGCATAGTTGTGAGCAATTTGGTGTCAGATTGTGATGATTGAAGGGAGGAGAAATAATTCAGGTTGGGGTTATTGGTGGAGTAGAAAACGGATTCACACTAACAGCCAGAACAAACGGATTGGTTTATTTAAGGTGCCTTGTCTGCCTGAGATTTTAGATTTAGGTATTTGACAGACGTAGCAAATTTGTCTGAATTATTAATCTTTGTATTTTATATTTCGATTAAATCGAAAATAAGGGGAAGAATACTATATAATAATTGTTTGGGAGTTTCTCAATTTGGTATATGGAAACCTTCTGTTCATTAACATTAAATACCTACAATTTCTAAGAATTTAACACCTGAAGCTTAAAAAACAATTTATAGATATTTTCTTTGATGACTGTTAATAATTTAATTTAATTAGAATTTTAAGATAAGAAACTGAGGTGCCGAATTCAGAAACACCAAGAAAGTAGGCAGAGATATTTGTATGAATGTTGACAAAGCAAAACCAATCCAGATAATGGGAATTCACTATAATTAGATTATATTTTGTTAAATTTGCCAATCGTTTAACGAATTTATATTTGTACCCACATGTATTTCATTATGAAATCGAGTTTAGTTGTTTTTTTTTATATGAAAAGGGTATTTGTAGATATTGGACAAGTTTGGAGATAAACATGTACCACAAATCTCGAGATCTATGTTATATAGGTATACTAATGATGGGAAGTTATTTCAAATTGCTTTTTTTTGGTTTTCGCGAATGCTACAAAATTATTAACTTAAGAAAAAAAAAAATAAACTTTTCTATGCTACAAAATTTTCTTCAAATAGCGGTATCTTTTTTTGTAAAAGCATTATATATGTACATTTCTGTAGTACTATCATTGAGCAGCGCCATCACCAAAACATGTGAATTACATCATTTGGAGGTTCTAATGTTTACCCTAAAAACATCGAATTAGCAATATAATATTAACGTTCACATAGTTTTAAATTCATTAAAACTAGTTTTATGCTAAAACATAAAATTTCCTTTGTTATTTTATTAACTAGTAATTGCAAGAACCTCCAAATGTGTTATTAGCACATTTCATTGGATGGCCAGACGGAGGTTATTCAAATTGAAAGTACTATAGAGAAATATATATACAATGGTAAAATTAATAATTTTGAAGATAATTATACATTTTAAAATAAGGAAACATCAAAAATAGCTACATAAACTGAACATTACAAAACAGGTATATGACAGTGGATTTTCTTAATGTTCGTTTATGAAGATAGTTGTTTGAGTCAGTAAGCATCTGCTCATAAATTTAATCAATGTTTATTATATAATTTATCAATAATGCTAATATGTTATTTTTGAATCAAACTGTTACTTGAGACAAATTGTATATTGGCTTTAAGTTGGTTTGATGAAAAGCGTTCATTGATGTCTTAAACTTTTTCACTTTGGCAAATTAATAGTTTGTTGGTTTAATGAATCGGGTTTAAAAGAAAGTGTTTTGTTAAAACTTTTTATAGAAATATGATCTTTTTTTACTTCAATAAACAATTTCTTATGTATCAATAAACTTTTTCCTTAATTTAATAAGAAGAAAGAACTAATTAAACAAACCCATTTTATGCAACAATCAATTATTTTGTTGGTTTCACAAATCGAGTTTATTAATTTGGGTTAGAGTATATTTTTTTCATTGTTTTATTGACACATGTAAATAGGTAAGTGTGAAGGAAATTAAAAAAAAAAACCTCCAATATACCGAAATTCAAGATTTATTAATATTATAAAAGCGAGTCTCGATATTCAAATATAGAAACACCTCCTTTTGTCAAACTGTTCCCTTTTGAGGTGAAAATAACATTTTAAGTCTGGAAATAAATGATTTCAAAAACGTTCGCTATTAGTGGAACGTTCGACTCGCTAATCATAAAAGTGCTCAAAAATCAATACAGCGTAGTCATAAACACAAGGCGAAAAGATTCAGCTTTTTTTGCAACCTAATAGATAACAAAAAATCTTTTAAACTCTTTAAACTCTTAATCTTGCGAACTCTTCAGTTAAGAATTTTTAAGCGGTATATAGTCCAAGAAAAACTGCGTTTCGTCCGCGGTGCTTAATGAAGTAAGTTCAATATCGGTGAGAGGTAAACAAAAATAAAAATTAAAAAAGTAGGTACCTTATAAAGGGTGATTTTTTAAAAGGTTTAGAACTTTAAAAAAAAAAAACACAAAAAATTCGAAAAAATGAATGAAATATTTATTTGAATCGATAGTTTGAACCTTGCAATTTAATGTTTAAAGATAATTTCATGCAAATGTTGACCGCGGCTGCGTCTCAGGTAGCCCATCCGCTGAGTCCAATTTTGATATACTCTTTCACACATATCGGCCGGTATCTCACGAATGAATGCATGGATGTTGGCTTCCAGTGCGTCAATCGAAGCGGGCTTGTCCCTATGGACATTAGCCTTGACAAGACATCGCACGATCTAAGCGGCCAATTGACCGGCCCGAAACGTGAAATTAACTGTTCACCAAACTCGCCTCGCAATTGCGCCATTGTTTCGCGTGCTGTGTGGCATGTGGCACCGTCTTGTTGAAACCACATATCATGCAAGTCAAGAACTTCCATTTCGGGCAAAAAAAAGTTTGTTATCATCGCTCGGTAGCGTTCACCATTGACAGTAACGCTGCGATTCGCATCATCTTTGAAGAAATATGGCCCAATAATGCCGCCGGCCCATAAACCGCACCAAACAGTGGCTTTTTCGGGATGCATTGGTAGCTGTTGCAATGCTTCTGGCTGATCTTCACTCCAAATGCGGCAATTTTGCTTATTTACGTACCCATTCAACCAAAAATGAGCCTCATCGCTGAACACAATTTTTCGATAAAAAAGCATTTCGAACATTTCGAACCGAGCACGAATTTTGATAGTAAAATTCAATAATTTGCAAGCGTTGTTCATTTGTAAGACGATCCATGGTTAAATTGTAAACCAAACTGAAGCTGTTTGACAGTGACACAAGGTACTAAACACACGTCAGCTGTCAAAACCAGTGTTGCCAAAACCAAACCAGCTAAAAATCACTCGTTAAAAGTGCCCAAAGCGCCCATTGGATTGAGCGCCCTGCGCAATTGCGCCTTTTGCACCTATAGCTTGTCCGGCTCTGCAGAGTTTTGAAATAACCTTTTGAAATTGCAGAAGTTAAAGCATACAGAATTTTTCAAAAAGCTGATTTTTTCTAAAACAAAACCGAATTCGTCCCGCTCTCCTTTAGAATGAATATGTTTTTAATAATACTTTTTGACTTGTTTGGTGTAACAACATGAATAGAACGAATAGGTACCTATTACTTTAAAGCTTACGTGGGAGATTGGTTAAATACATAGGTAAGTCTTGTCATGAGACATCTCATGCCTGAAAAGATGAACAATTTCTTCTCAGTAAGTGATGAAAGAGCGATTATTTGCAGTACATTTTACAACATTTTTTTATAGTTATTTCATTCAAGTATATTTTTTATTCTTACATCAAATAACTGAATAAATTTTATTTTATGCTCTGGCAGGCAGTTTCGCTGAAAATTTGACTAACACACTTTGACAAAAATTTAAGAAAATTTTGCTATAGTCCATTCTTTGAATATTTTCTTTGTGTAGACGTGGTTATATAATTAATTAACATAATTTAATTTTACTAAGAGATTGAACAAATATCCATAAACATTTTTTCTCGGACTTGAGACTTTTTAAAAAAGATTAACGATTTCTATATATTCCTATGTATCCACTAAGTAATTTGAGTTCCCATAAGTTCTCTGAAAACACGTAGACCACTGCAAAGCAATTTGAATATGTCGTGTGAACAAAACAACTACGTAAACCCCTCCTGACCAATGTAGACCCTCTCTATTATAGGTATGTATTTTGTTCACTCTAATTTGTTTCTTCTGGTCTCACTTTACTTTTTCATAATAATTCCACGAATTTCTCGTAAAATAAAGCAACAGTCAAAAAATATATCTGAAATTTAATCATTTGCCACGGCCACGAGTAAAATTTAACACAAAAAGTCAAAACAACCAGAGTCAAGGTAACAGTCGTATATGAAAATGTAAGTTACGTAAAAAAATGTAATTTGAGCGCCACAAGCTAACGATGATTACCTCATTTTTCAATCGGCCAAACACAGATAGAGTTACAGTATTCAAGTAGTTTTACTATTTATGGAGGTACAACCCCACCTGCCTGAATGAACTTCACCGGTATACCCTCATAAAGTTTTTTTTTTTATTAATAAATCGGTCCCATGTGCATTGTATAAGTATAACCGGCCGGCAATTCACTTTATACCTAGAAATGTTTTTTTTTTTTATCTATTAAATTCCAGTTTGTTGTTACCCGCCATTTGGTCTGCATAGTTCCATAGATAGAAATAAACAAGTATTCCAAGTTCGACTTAAGTGTATAGATATGCATATGGCTCAAACGATCAGTTAAGATCATTGAGTGAGTGAACTGAACATATAGACATGATTTTTATTATTTACACTCTCGAGTGATTCATTATTCCTTGACTTGACAGATCCCACAAATAAAAATGTTCCCACAGAATCTTGCAGTTGTAGATTTTTTTTTTTTAAATTTTGTGCACCGACACGCTGTTTTGAATTTTTTTTCAGTATGTACGTGCTTTGAAGTATGACCGTATATATATTATGATGTCATTATGGTTTAGAGTTTGGACGAAGCATGGCTGGGCTGGAGATGGAGAAGCTTATATCGTAATTTATATACAATATTGTTAGGGACGCAGCGCAAACACAATTATTATGAGAAAAAAAGAGAGAGAGAGAGAGAGAAAGAGTTGGTTTTTTTGTAAGAGCATAAGATCTCTGTGTTTCATTGCCTCGGAACGTTCCAAAACTATTCAGATTCTACGCTTTGCTGGAGTGGATGATAGTAATGTAGTGGAGGTTTTGTTATTCTGACGGAAAATTTATACAATCGATGGACACCTACCCTAATTCGCAACACAGATAACTCCAAAGAAGATATTAAAAACTGTACTTTCAAAACAAATTGATTTAGCTGATTCGCCAGTTATCGCAATTCTCTTTAAATTGAATAAAAATTATTAGCTAGTTGGTTCTTTGTAAAAAAAGTTTATTACTTTTTTTTTAATAATACATAGTTATAATCTTCTTCTTCTTTCTTTGATGGCCTTAGGTCTGTTAACCTGTTCCTCAACCCAACAAGTCATCTAAATTTTGGGTTGCCAATTTCAGTTTCGTCCAACAATTTTATTTTTTTTTTTTTTTTGGTATGACCACAGTGGGATTGACCTTCCTTTCCTACCTACTGACTTCGAAGATTTTATCATAAGCATTGTTGTGCATATTTTCTTGTAGTTATGTGCATATGTACATATGAACTATAATGTCAGTTATACATTGGTAAAAAAAAAGTTTTGAGATAACTATCCAACACCACATTACGATAATAGCGAAGTCGAAAAAGAGGATCTGGAAATTATGTTCGTCTGTCTGTCTGTCCGTTTTGAGATAACAATCCAACACCACATTACGATAATAGCGAAGCCGAAAAAGAGGATCTGGAAATTATGTTCGTCTGTCTATCCGTATCTACACCCACAGCTCAAAGGTGCATTTTTTACTTCACAGTTTTTATCTAGCATTTTATTATTTCGCTATTTAACTTTTAAATTGTTTTGTATTTTTGAATCTTTTATAGGTATCATGTAAATGAATTTCGCGCAAATTACATTTTAATTCACTTTTTATAATAAGCAATACAAATACATATTAAATAAGAAAAAAGATTTTGCGAAATGATGAATAAGTGAGTTATTTTAGATGAAAATATGCGCGGTACAGTTATTAATAAGTGAGATAAGCGAACCGAGTGTTGTCCAAACTACATAATATCAACCCATGCAATCACCTTCGTTCTCACTTTATCTTGCTGAAACCGTATTTTAGGGTTTTAACATATGGTTGGAATCCATATACAATTTTCTATACATTATATTCATGATTTTGCAATATATACATGGTGATTGGTATAAGGTGCACCAAAAAGCTTGAGCGTGTAGGTGGAGTTAAGACAAGAAAAAAATCGTATGGGAGGGGGGTCTATTTCCCCCCGTTTAGGCGGGAGGGGCAATTTTCTAAAACATTGACTTAAATCAGAAAAAAAATTAATTAAAAACAACGGTGAATGATACAAAGCCTTGTTATATTTTTTTGGAAAGTCAGAAAACTATTCTTTTATTTAATTTTTAAATTAAGTTGTTTAAGTAAACAGTTGAAAAAAATTTTTAATTTTTAAACTAATTTTTTTCAAAATTTTATGTAATTAACTATTATTTTTATTTTTAAAATTCAATGCTCTTATTAATTCTTAGTCAAAAACAGAAAACCGGATGCCAAAATGTATCTTAGTTTTTGAGAAATTAAAAAAAATTAAAAGTAAAACTGGTAAGTAAAGTAAAAAGTTAATTCGTTTTTTTTATTATTTGATTAAAATCGGATGGTATGTAATAAAAAATAAAAAAGGGATAATTCCCTAATTAATAACTGACCTAAGCAGGTCAAATTTGGGAAAACCAAAAAAAAAATAGTGTTTTTCTTGGAAAAAATACTTCTAGTTTTTCTTAATTTCTCAAAAACTAAGATACATACATTTTGGCATCCGGTTTTCTGGTTTTGACTAAAAATTAATAAGAGCATTGAACTTTGAAAAAAAAAAATAATAGTTAATTAGGTACATCAAATTTTTAAAAAAATTAGTTTAAACATTTTTTTTAATTTTTTTATCAAAATTTTGAGTTTGAAAATTAATTTTTTTAAAACTGTTCACTTAAAGAACATAATTTAAAAATAAAATAAAAGAATAGTTTTCTGGCTTTCCAAAAAGATATAACAAAGGCTTTGTATCATTCACCGTTGTTTTTAAATAATTTTTTTTCTGATTTAAGTCAATGTTTTAGAAAATTGCCCCTCCCACCTAAACGGGGGGAAATAGACCCCCCCTCCCATACTATTTTATTTCTTTTCTTAACCCCACCTACACGCTCAAGCTTTTTGGTGCACCTTATACCAATCACCCTGTATATGTATAGAATATTCAGTCTTTTGCAATTCAATTTTACTTAAGAACAAATAAAATTCAGATTTTTGCAAATCAAATTCACGTGTTTAAAGAAGAGTATAGGTACCTAACCTAGTAATTTTCAAAATTAAAATTAAAAATATTCATTACTTAAATTAAATCCAATAGTAACAAAGTTTTATTAAAAATACATAGGAAATACTTTTACAAGAGTATACCTACCTATACTTATGTTTATATTTTTGATTTGCAGAAGCATGAACTCTATTAGCAACAGAATTTGAATTGCAAAGGAATTTATGTTGCAAAATCGTAAATTTAATATAAAAAACTATTTATATTAAATTATCTTATGGATAAGATTTTGAAACATCTGTTGTAACAGGAGCAAATTTATACAAATCAATGGTGTATTTTATTTCTGTTTCCATCTTTCTAATTGAAAAAAATATAGTTTCCTACCTACAATAAAAAAAATAAGAAAAAGTATGTATAATACCTATAACAAAGAGATAAAGTAAAAGTAATGCTTGACCTTCAATATGGCCGACAAAGACTTAAAAAAATAAAACGCTGCTGTACAAATTACGTCATCGTCCAACGTAAATGTTAAATGAATTGTTGCTCATCCGTTTCCAAACATCAAAAAACCTAAAGGGGCTAATATAACGTAAAAGTGAGCAACAAATGTATGGTAAATAGAAAAAATACCAACAACAATTTTTTTTTTGTAAAATTATGTGTCATTATCAAATGTTCAGAGCCTACCGCTGTGTAAAAGTTGGCTAATATAGCTCTATAGGTATAAAATGAACAGAGTCGTGCTTCGTTTGGAAGCCCCACATACAATATTTGGGCGAAAAGAAATACAGAGAAACATCAAAATTATAACCGGTCTTCTGATTGCTTATGAGTTATGAGACCGACGACGACAAAAGTACAAAACTTAAAACAAAACGAAGTCATGCTGCTACTAAAGAAAAAGAGAAGAAAAAAAGGATAGAAACATGTAACTTATTCAAAGTGATTTTATATAATATACCCTATAGCCTGGCTATGCAGTATGCATACGCATATAAAAGTAGGCAGTACATTATAAAAATGACATTTGAAGATTTCTAGTTGTGATGAGATGACATTTCAAAGCTTAGGAAAGTATTCTCGAACAATGGACGTCGTGAACATTTTTTTACAAAAAGAATAGTGACATAAAAGTTAAAAATTAAGATGTACAGAAAAGTATAGTGCATATTGGAGAAAGGTTTTTTAAAAAAATTTCATATATGACAAAAAGCGTGTTTTATTGGTAAGTGTTTAGTCACTTTAGCAAAATTTTGTATGGGATACGAAAAGTGGCGATAAATTGGTCAGTAATTAAAGTGAACATAAAAGTGAAGATAAAATCTTGAAATGCCTGGAAATTTTTGGCGCGAAAAATAATATCAATACATTTTTTGCTTAAAGGTTGGTGGCACCTTTGACAGCTTAAGACATGGACTCCATATATACAGTGAATATTAATGGATGTGTTCACTGTGTTTTCCTTTAGGGCCGCGTTTTGCGGAAGAAGTAAGAAGCTTTCATCCTACGAAAGTTGCAAAAAAGTTGTGATGATTTTGAATTTTTCGCTTAAAAACAAATAAAAATTGGCCAAAGCGGATCTTTAAATAAAATTATATAATTTGGAATTTAATTTGGTAATATTCAAGCTAAATAATGATTATTTATCCTGTTTTTATTTGTTTGTAGTGGAAGGTGGGGTACAAGTTGACCAACTCGGCGTATACAAATAGCCATACTTTACAGACACATCCATAAAATTATTTGAAACTTCGCCTTGGTATAAAGTCATGAATACCAACTTTGAAATAAAATAAAAAATTGGATACAAAAGTGAATATAGCGTTTCATTGGTTCTTTCCAGTGCTGACTAACTAAAAATTACCAACAAAACACGACTAAAATACTCAATGCCAAAATAGGGAAATAGGGTAATCTGATTGCCTTGTTAGAAATCTTGAGTAAATTAAGTTTTACGTGGAACTTAAGTATAGACATAGAATAAATCGCCGCAATGAGGACGAGGTTGAACAGGTTGACAATGTAGGGCTTGGTTCTTACTTCTTGGTTCTTGGAGTGGTCGGAAGATGTGGCGCAGTTAAAAATGTATTTCTTTTATTTTATTTAAAATCCTTTCAATGTCTATGGTTGCAGACAATGCTTGAGTATGCCAAATGTAAAACAGCTGAAAACTGTATAGTATAGTCACTTTAAATGTTTGCGATTTCTCCTTATATATATCTATATAGAAAAGTTCATCTCTTTAGAAAGATCGGTGGCACACTTCCGGTATCTGTGGCTTCAAGCGAGCGATCTTTATTATGTTTTCTCATTGCATGTAACTCCTTAAATATAAATCACTTATCAGATTTATTTTTGGCGCCTTGAACGCTTTACTAAAAAAAAACTTCTCTTTGTTATCAACAGTTTTCCAATGTAAAACATACCCTATTTTAAGAATGATGTAATGAAAATAAAAGTTGTAAGATGATCATTTTATTTTGTTTTACTCGTTTAAGTATGTATTGTGTTTGCGTATGCAACAATTTATTTTTTTTTCTGGCGAACTTCAAATGCCTCAAAACGTGTTGGTTACAATAAAATAAAAAAGTATGACTGCGATGCGAGTAATTTTTTTTTATTGTGTTAGGTAGGTATAGGGTTACCAAATAATTTGAAATTTAAATATTTATATTTGATGGGGATTTACAAGGTCAAGTTCAATTTGTTACTTAGTTTGTATGTGAGCTTCATAAGAAGGTATAGGTATATAAGAACATGCGACAAAAGTAGGTAGGTATAGGTATTGTTTGTTTTATGTGCCTTGGGGTAAATGTTTGCAAGAAAGCAATTGATAGATGAGTTGAGATTTTAACATTTACTTATATGTAGACGTTTGTCTGACTTTGAGAAATCAACAATACCTAAAGCAAAAAATTAATTTTCATAATTTTCAGGTAGGCTACATAGTATGCTAAATTTAACAACTTGATAGTGATTGTGATTCTGTTATATACATATGTATAGCTATAGATGATTTATAAAAGTAAAATCATGTCATAATTCTAATGTGCCTAAACAAACCTACCAACAAAGAGTGATGTTAGAAACTAAAATGTAATAAAAAGCTTGATTTTAATGTAAAAGCGAAGAAAATTTCGTGAAAAAGAGACGGCTTTATATTATTTGACACTGAATATGGGAAAGTGCCACCTTGTTATTTTTTTACCTGACTTGATCCTCCGAGTGTGTCCATATCTTCTTAATATTAATGTCGTCTTCATTTACGACAACTTCTTCAGGAAGTTAATAAACAAAAAAATATATATAAAAATTATATGAATAAGTACTAAGTAATACAAAAATACAAACCTCTATTAAAATCTTTTCGAGAAAGAATTATTCTTAATGATGTCCCTCTTTCATTTACTAAATACCATTTATATCAACAGTTAAATTGCGAAACATTCATCTAACACCATTAGGCTGATGTAAGAATTATTGTGCTTATAATAAGTGTGCTTCCATTTTCACCTACATTTACCCTTCCATTCTTTGGGGACAGACACAAGGACATTCAAAGAAAAAGCATATATCATCGAACTTATGTGATTATCCTTACAGATGACATATATTTCTGTGTTCTGGTTTCTATACAAAGTTGGGTTGTTTCAGATCAAAACATGTGTTGTTTTTGCTTCTTCGTTGTTGTCCTCAGCTCTGCAAGGAAAATTTATTGCTCAACTTGAACAGTAGAACTTTCCTCCATTTAAAGTCGGGTCTTTTTTTTTTCTCCCCTAACATATTTGTCTTTTAGTTATTTGTCCTTTCTAAGCTTTGTTAGTGAGAATCTATCAAGTGGTTGCCTTAAACGGCTATAGTTGTTGTTGTTTAATAGAACGAAAGTTTAAGCATTCGAATTGTGGCGTTTCGCTTATAAGTTTAATTATAAATATAGTCTCTGAGAGTTTTCTCATGTGCGACTGTTCTTTTGTTGTTATTCGTAAGTATTGTTCTTGTTGCATCGTGTGATGTTTGAAATAAAAGTTGGGATTTGTTTTTCTTTGTATTTATTTGTGGTTGCACAACTTTATTTCTATTGCAGTTGGCAAGGATAATCAGAAAAACTAGTTCGTTAAAAATAATGATAATATTTATAAAGTTTTTTAGTTAAAAATTGAATTTTCATAGAATTTGCTTTCTATACAATCAGCAGTAACATGTACGATGTTATTATTCTTATATTCTTCGTGAAGATTTTAAATTGCAAATTATTTACGCCTTTTGCTCATTCCATCAACGTTTCGTTACCTATGCTGTCAAATTAAAATGCATGATGTCCAATTAGTTGATGCTATATATACCTATACAAAACAAAACGCACCATTGCCGGCATAAATTGCATTTTTACAATCTGTTTAGGAAATGTATGCAGATTGCGTGCTGCCAAGCCAAACTGCACATATAGATCATAAATAAGCTTGTTTTTTTTTGCGCTATGCTGATTGCGCATGTTAAAAGAATAAAAGAATACAATTTTCAAACTAAGAACAATCTAAAACAACAATATTTGCGGTGTATGAAACCGTGACTAAGTAAAACGTGACGCGAGTTCAATAGCCGCTGCACCTAGTCAATCTCTCAATGGATTTTAAGTTTGTTAAGTTGTGTACCGAACAGTGTTCCCAATTTGACGCAGATAAATCAAATTTTTAGATTTTTCGTGTTTTTATTTTCTTTTGGTGATGTTATAGTCATCTCGAGTGGTTCTACAACTTTCCTACTTCGTCTTCCTTTTCTTTTTACATGACATTGCCAATAATTGAGTTTGTCGTATTATATTTTGTTCATCATTATACATTTTTGACGTGAAGACTGATGTGAAGTCAAATTGAAGTAAAACCGAATAAAAGGACAAATAATAGTTGAGGAATAATTTCGAGACTTAATAAAGAAATAATTCGTCAGTTATTTTAGTAAAACCAGAGGCCTATATTACGAAACTACAAGTACTTGTAATACAATTATTTTCATATGTATTTCATATATGAAATGCATGTGAAAACATTTGTGTTATAAGTTCTTGTAGTTTCGTGTTATAGGCCCCAGGGGTGGAATCGCGTAGGGTGATATAGTTGGTTGTCAAACTTACGATAGTCAATTATTATCACATTTTATTTTCCGTCTGCGTAAAGCGGTGAATATACACATGTTTTAAAACATGTTAAAGTTTAAAGCATTGTTTTACTTGTATTTCTAGACCCCCAAACCGATTTATAAGTTTTGAAACATGTTGAAAGAAAATATGAAAAGATTTTGATTGTTTGGATTGGTTTGAAAACATATTAAAATAATTATTAATGACGTAGGCTGCGTTTTGTATCCCGGAAAATGCACGGTTCCTATCGTGTAACATGAACTGTGTATTTAAGTTTCTAGATCTGGATGAAATATGGCGCAGAGATACGATATTTTGCACAGTATTAGTCATGGGGTCAGAGAATGACATAAGGTAGATAATTTTTGAAATAGGAAATAGAAAATAAGCTACGTTTTATCCGGGAACAATTATTAACAATTCCCGTGAGAAGGAAAGTGTAGATATTAATTGTCACTTATAACAAAGCACTTTATCCGATTTCACGACAAAATTTTGGCCCAGATTTTTCGCCTATTCCCACCAACTAGTATTTAGCAGGTCATCTCAAAGTTGTTTAAACAACACGTGACAGAAAAAGAGCCATTAGAACTCCTATAGTACTGGGACCGACGACGGAACTATTTCCGTCAATATGAAACAGAAGACGGGCTACCCCGTTAACCAAATTTGTTCTTCTTTTGTTATAGGAAACTCATCCGTGTACCTATATAGGTACCTAATATTCTTTAGATAGTAACATTTGAAAGTATCATACTATCTTTTTCTTCGGAAAGAAAACTATAACGATGAAGGAAACAATGTCAGTGCTTAACGATTTTGATTGGAACTTCTTAAAAGTCATTTATAAATATATTATGTTACTTATAACAGAATTTGCTTAAATATTTCAAGTTAAATTTTCACTATTATGAACATACAATGTACATAATTTGCTAACCGAGCTGACGGCAATGCCATAAAAATTATAAATATTGTATCCAACAAATGGAAATAATAAATGAATTCTTAAATCTAAAAAAAAAATCTACTATCTTTTTGTCATTAATAAACATTTTATTACCACTCAGTAAAAATTGTGTTCTTGTAGCCTGCATGCAAAATGAATTTGTTTAGTTTCGTTTTACAACACTATTTTTTAAAGATTTCAGCATGATGCTTAAAAAACCTCTGCGAAATTCTTAAGAAAATTACACAGAGGATTTATGTTTTAAACGTTAGATGCTAATGCAAACTAAAATTATCAAACTCAATAAATTATCGTAGTAATAAATTATGTTTATGCTATCACTTAAAGTGGAAACACTAATAGTATTATAGGTACTATTTTTTTGACCATCTTACTCAATTGAATGACAATAGGTAATTAAAGGACCAGCTACTTTTGTTCGGACGCTATTCTTAAGAAAAACAGTCAATATATCAATTCTATTGTTTTTGAAATAAGATTGTATATATGTATACCAGATTCGGACATGGATTTCTCAGATTACGCCTTTGGCTATATGAGTAGGTATTATTCAAATCCATAAGATTTGCATAGCATATGTTGGCATTCCGATCGGATATCCTCAGAAAACGCCACAGGAAATAGGATGACAATCCTTCATCGAAGAACATCATCGAAAGGATATTCTTGCATAAATGACTAGCAGGGTTGAATACCAGTAGCTTCTGTCTATATACATTCGAAAGCCTGTTGTATAGATATGTAAATTTTAATAGAGTTAGGTATTCCTTTAATGGTTCATTTTTATGCCCCATAGTAAGTAAGTTTTCTATTACAATCGCTTTTCTTTTTTACATTGTTTGCCTTTAAAGTTTTATTCCACCGCAAGAGAATCGTTAGCATTTCACTTCATATTTTGTATGCTCCTCTGGGTTTTATCATTCCTTATATTCGATGTAAATCTGGAGCTAGTCTTATGTCGAAAATGCACACTCGTATGTATATGCCAACGAGGACGAAAGGAAACATATACAAGTACCAAATCGTAGGTACTTCCTTTACAGCATTTCTCGTCATAACGAAAACCAAAACTTGTAACCCAAAACCAGTCTTCTGTAATCGTCTTTTTTCTTATGTGAGTTTATATTTTTTTGTGCGTGTTCGGTGCATCATATGTAACACGGGTATGTTCTAGGAATAGTTTCCGGATGGGGCTCTTATCTTCTTCGCAGATAATTTTGAAGGATTTTCCTCCGAATACATGACATGAACCAAACAGAATTTTACATAAGCCTTCAACTACAAAACAGGAGGAGTAGGTATTACGTTAAGGTAGAATATTGCCGTTGAATGAAAAGGGGGTGTTACAGTTTGAAAAAAGGATTTCGGAAATATTAAATAAACGTCAAAAACGCTGCGAATTGAAAAAATAAATAATAAAAAAAAAAAAGAATTATGAAACTGATGTTGTTGCAGTAAGTGGATGCTTTACAAGTTTGAGGACTTATATGGGATAGTTGTATATCTTCGCAGTTTGTTTAAGAGCTTGGCTCAGGTTTTCAATCGATGTAAACATATACCTAGAGGTATACTCATGAAAAACTTTGTGTAAAGTTTTTACATAGTTGATATTCTGGTTCGCAGAAGATGCTTTAATTTACCTTTTTTCGCATATAATTAAGTTGAAATGATTCCTGAGAATGACATTATAAGCTTTTAATAGAAATAAGGGAGGTAAGGAAATATTTTTTGTTTGCATTATGAAAAATTTGTTTTTAAGCAAAACTTAAGAATATGAGAGATCTTTACAAATGAAAAATGTTGACTGCCTACCTACCTTATAAGTATTAAATAGTTTTAAAAATAAGTTTTTTAAAATAAGTATTAAAGATGTAGATACTAAAAATGATGGTTAAAGTCAACACAAGAAGCAAAAAGTGGGTTCATATCATACATCATGGATACCGTACAAGGCAGACGGAAAAGCCATTATAATCGATTTTTTTTTAGAACAAATTTGTAACTTAAACAAAAAACTTATTAATAAATATAATCTAAAGAATACCGTACAAAATCTTAAACTTAAAAATTCAAAGTGACGGAAAAATCTATTCGGAGAATTTTCAAAACAAAAATTGCACTGTATTACATAAATATTATAAAAATAAAATAAGTTTATTTTTTTTTCTTTAAAAACTTTGTGTTTAAAAATTTATTTTTCAAAAACTATTCGCTAAAACTGCTTTGTTTAAAAAAAATAGAAGAAGAGATTTCTAGCTTTCTAAAAATTCAATTTTCAATTGTCCCTCCCGCCTTAATGATTTTGTTTTGTCTTAACTTAACCTACTCGCTGTAGCTATTTGGTGCGCCTTATACTGATCACCCTGCATAATGTAGGTACTTTTGTAAATATGTGCATATTTGAAAATTTTATCATCATCGTATATTTTATCATAAATGTAGCATTTGAATCAGAACATTTAATTATCGAATTGAAAATTTTGTCCTGTTTGAATTTCCTGATAACCGGCCGCTAAGTCAGTCGGCAGAGACTTCTCTCATGAGTAAAATTGTACGACAAACAAATTTAAATCAAAATTTTAAATTTTGAAGCTTAAGGTAAGATAGTGTTAAGAAAATAGTTATTTTTACAGTCTTACACAAACAAAAAAAGCAATAAAAATAATAATTCTAAATTTACGGAAAAAAGAAAAGTTAAATTATTTCCTACCCATGTAAGTGGTAAACATTTTCCCATTTAAAAGTCCAAACAAAAATATCATCTTCAGTAGGAATTAATTCCGTATGAAAAAGTTGTATATACATATTCCCATTTTTATCTAAGTAAAAAAAAAATCTTCTAATTAGTTCTTTGAATTTAATGATGAATAGAATAATGTAATATGTACTTATATACGATATATCTATACTTACCTCTATTTTTTGCAGCACTTGTAAATATTATCCTTTGCTGCCTCATCCATTTGTTCCTTCTTAATCCCACTAAACTAAGATTATATATTTAACTTTGTTCTATGATAGTTGAAATTAAGATTAAAAAGTATACGCATTAAGCAGCGGAAAAGTTACTCTACACAAAACGACTGACTTTATTTTTTGTGAAAAGGAATATTACATCAAAAACATCGGATTCGCTTTTTGTCCATGATGATGGAACGCCTTTATGACAAAAATTTAATGGATGGTCTATGTTGTGGTCTCATGTGTATCCTTGGTTTATTGAGACGACAAAGAGTTACAGAGTATTTTTTTTTTTTTTTTTGACGGAACAACAAACAAACTCATGTCATGAAATGAAATCCATTTCCTGTGTCAGTCGCGGTTTTTTTTTATTTATTACACTCTAGACATAGTATCTGTAAAGAAAGATCTTTTGCGCAATTTAAACATGACATAATAGCAATTTCGAATATTGACATGCAACAATAAACTAAAGCAACATTGAAGCGATTGTAAGCTTGTGTGCAAGGATTGCATATGTTGCTGCTCAAAAGGTGTTTATAACAATAATTTATTTAGGTAATTTGTAGGAAACTTATTTTTTGTAATATGTACCTACTTTCTTTTAAAGACTTTGTTTGAATATCAAATTTTGTCAACATCAGTGAAAAAACAGTTCCTGTTGATCAAGCTTATAAAACTTTTAAAATATCATCTTTCGTCAAAATCGGTACAGCCGTTTAAAAGATAGTTGCTATAAAATAAAAATAATGTGTACGAACTTTCTCTGGTATAAGTATAAATATATACTTATGTTTTATGTATATAAATACATATATGTATACATAAATAAAAAATACGAAAAAAATCATATAATTTTTTATTAAAAGTGCAAAATCAAATTTTGTTTCATAGATATACATAAGTTTACCAGAATAATAATTCCGAAATCGTTAGGGCCGTTTTTACATAAATCGATGTTTACTGAATAATATTTAAAACGTACGCCAAATGTACAAAACGATATTTCACATTGAAAAAAAAAAAAAAACAGCAAATACGTTTGATTACTGTAATAACACTTTAATTCATTTTAAAACCGTTTTCTTAATAGTTAAAGTATTGTTTTATGTTGTATTATTAAGATATAAAGTTGAAATAACAAATAACATTTATCAAGACAATGCTAATGCATATACATTTGAAAATTTATTTAAAAATCAAATGAGACTCAGGAGACCCATCATGTGCAAAAAAAAATACTTATTTTTAAGAGAAAATAACATAGAAATGACAATGATTTCAATCCAAATGAATCAGATTATGGTACGCTTGGAAAAGTATTACACAAACAATACAAATAACTTTAAAATCTATCACACTCATGGGAGATGTTAGTTTTTAAGTGCACACGTTTGATATTACTTAAGCGTAAGTGCAATAAACACATGCATATACATACGTTTTCATCAACTATTCTTTAAATTTACGATTTGCTTTGACAGAATACGAAATTTATCATATTTTTTTTTGTCAAGTCACTGCATAACGAATATGTCGTTAGTTATTTGACTAATATATGTTTCAAGTATAAGTATGAGAACCAGATTGGCTTTCTACTTTCCCGTGGAAGATTAAAAAAATCAAAAAATATTAAGCTGCTGAAACAAAAACTGAAACTTAAAAATGAAACTTTTAAAAGTAAATTCCGCAAAACAAACTTCGAAAATTCAAATCTGGAAATAATTTAACCGTAATTTCTTTCACAAACTATACCTCTTTAGGTTTTGGTTCTTTCTTGTTGATTCTCATGATTTATGTTTTATTTTTGAACGCACATTTTTATTTTATTGAAATATTTTAAATTAAATTATAACCTAAATGTTTGTAAGCTTTAAAAATATTTGTTTTTGTATTTTATAAAAGATGGTATCTTTCATATAGGTACATTTTTAATTTCTACCATATTACATTTTCAATTACCATCTTAATTTTAAATTTAAATTAATCAAATAAAAACCACGAAAAGAATAATTGTATTCTGTCAAAATAAATAAATCTTCTTTTCATAGGGAGAATCCGCATTCGACGTCTCAATGCAAATTTGTCATCTGTCAAAAGTGCATTGCAATTGAAATTCTGCCAACCAGTAGGATAATTTCCATTAGCACATTGCAACGCTATCACTTTTAGCTATTTACAACCAAGTATTTTGCAAATTAAACTGACAGAAGGGCGTGCACCCGTTCCGTGCTTAAGTTCCGATTCATTAAATTTTTTTTTTTTTGTTTTGCTTCCATCTATCTGTGTATCTTAATATTAATGACACAACATTAGAATCTGGTGTACTATTAGTAGTCACTTGTTTCACAATCATCAGTCATCCTTCGTTGTCGGCAGCCTTAGCCGAACCGAGCCGTTCGTCGTTCTGGGTTGTCATCACAGTCGTCCGTGATTTAGTGTAAAATTATTTATCATCATCTTGTGGTTTTCTCATAGTTTTTCCTTATGTTGTTTTAGGTTAAATTTATGCACGTCATCCTTGAAAGATTTTTTGAACGTATCACTGAACTCTAATTATTATCAAGAGCTATTGCTATCTATAGAAATAGTTTTTTTCGATGGTGTTAAGCATTTTAAAATAGAAATAGGTACCTATTGATATTTTTATATAGACAAAGGTACTATGAGATACTAATAAAATAACATCTTTAAAACCTTTTTATTACACATTGCACATTCCTTAATTCTTAAATGATTTCTTAACGGCCCCTTGCCATGATGATTATGTTGTGGTATTGAATGTATCGTTGCCTTACTTTAAAGTTGGTTTAGAAAGCTCGAAGTCTAAAATTGTTGTAGCAAACACAAATTGCCAGAAAACAATGGTTTCAATTTCAGAAATTACAACTTAATTATCGAATAATAAATACATCAATTTCCAGTTGAATTTAAAAAAAAGTCTAATTTAATTTTTCTATTGAAATGAACGTAGAGGTGAATCTTCCAACATTGAGATAACAAAATCGAAAAAAGTTGCTGAATAACACGAAAAGCTGATGCTCTACTGACGGTGCGTCCTTTTAACAAATTTTTTGAAGCCATTGATTAAAACTTAGAGAGGGCGTTGTTTCCTTTCAAAGTGAGAATTACGACCCGCGGGCCTTAATTGCGCGGACCTTATTTAACTCCACCGTCCATCATACTTTTATGACCATCTAGCTCATTTACGTCAAAAACACCATCGTGAACAAAGAAACTGGTATTGTTATGTATGCAAAGAGGATACAAAGAGAACCCTGTCCAAAAATATTATCATGCGACTTTCCGTCAGAATTTCTAAGAGGAGAACCACATCTAAGAACTGTGAAAAAAAAAAACAAATTCAATAATGCAAAGTTAAATTGCATCTACTTCAAGCAATCGTATAAAGGGCAATGCTATTTTCGTTGCAAAGAATTTTGAAAATGAATTTTGAATTTGAAAGAATTTTCACTCAAAATTCCCACATTAAGGCCAAGTCTTTTTAACTCTCGCTAAATCTCTGGTTTGGTCACCAAGGAATTTTTCTAACCCAATTATTTTCGAACTCGGTTAACTAAAATTCGTCTTTTCAGCATTTTTTCTACTTTTGTTTCCAAACCAGATATTGTTCAAATTATCCAGTTTTTCCAGATGTCAAACGGAATTAAATTTTGTAATAACGGGTGGTATGCGAAATGCTTTATCTCAGTCTCATAAATCTTATTTTTCTGAGCGAATGCTAGCTTTTGCATGCGAAATGGTTTTGATATAAATCTCGCAGAAAAATGATCGATCTCAGTAGAGATTTATCTCTTTTTTGAAACTTTCGTATGCAAAAAAAAAAATTATCGAAATATTTTTGTTTCTAATATCGAAATATTTTCGTTTCTATTGAGGCAACAGGGGTCTTTAAAAAAAAACTTTATAGTACAAGTATAACCCTACTCAAATTGAAGCTATTACATATTTTTTTAATTGTGATTATAGAAAAAGGCAAGTTATGCTTTCGTGCAAAATATTTAGATTATAATAAAACCTGATGTGCGATGATAGAGAAGACAAAATAGGATCCGCAAATTATGTCTGTCGGTCTGTCTTCGTGTCTGTCAGTCAGTCTGGTCTGATCATTATCTAATGCCTGAACAGTTGAACCAATTTTCTCCAATTTTGTTATAAATATTTGTAAATAATTCTTTAGAGGGAAAATTGGAATTTTCTTTCAGCAAAACTGAACAACCCGTTGTGAAAAAATATTACTTTTAAAAAATCAGAGATAGCTAACAAAAGCTTTCCATCAAGGAAGACAACTAGGTACTTGTCTTCTCTGTTATTTTTTCTTGAGTTTTCTCTTGAAGGGCTGAATCGATTTACATGCAACAAATTTTTTTGAACAGCAAAACAATATGCAACTATTTTTTGGAAAATAGATGAATTTATTTTTGTTTCTTTTACTTTATATGTAAATGTAAACTACTTACCACTTAAAATTTTCATACTTCAATTTTTTATAATTATTAAAAAAGAAAATTTTCTGCGTATTTTGGTTTGGATGAAATATGGATTAAGCATTTTAAATGAAATTATACATAAGTATTTTTTCTTCTCAGTCCTTATCTAACTTGACGCAATAGCAAGTTTGTGCGACCTATCATCGTAATTTCAGGTTTGATTAAAACCTCGATTTTAATCAAACCTGAAATTACTATGATAGAGAAGCCTTTAAAAGTAAGTTTCGTCATGCCGTCCGTCGGCGTCGGTCTGTCTGTACGGATGTGTGGATGTGCGGATGTGAGCATGTGCAATGTTCGGTTGTATGTTCACCGGGCTACAGGCTAAACGGTTGAACGGATTTTTTTTCAAACTTCGTGTTTAGTACTTTGTTGTGATTCCCTAGAGGACAAATTCGAATTTTTGTTTTAGCCCGGCTATAACGGGTATCTCCCATACATAAGGGCTTTAGTTTTTACAAATTTTCTCGAAAACGGCTCTGACGATTTTGATGAAACTTAGTGCACGTTATATATGCAGTAGTATGAATATAACTGCATTTCAGATTTTTGGCAAAATTGAAGATAACGGAGATTTGGTGTTAACGTTTTTTACAAATTCGGCCATAACTTGCTTACGACCGCACCGATTATATTTAAATTCGGTGTGATATTAAAAGTAGCCATTTTACACAAAATGACATTCACATTTCATTCTTCGTTAAACAATCGCTTAATGATAGCTACCATACAACTTGATTTCGCGTTTAGGCCATTATTAAAATGTTTGCAGTCCCATAGTTTGCTACAAGAGCAAGTTCGTGCGACCCAGTCGTGCATTTCATTTTTATTCCATCGGAAATTCTTACAGAGCGTTTTTTTTATTCTTTTTCACTAGGAATTTGACATATGGCTTTGGAATATTGAAATAAGAACTCTAATGTTCTTAATAAAGTTAAGAAAACATCGATATCATATCCTCTGCTATTTTGAGGGCTTTCAACTATACATTGCTTTCATTTGATGAATACCTTTTTGCAACTGAATGTTTCTTTTAAGACTTTTTAGTGAGACACATCTTTTGCATACCAAATTAAGATTTATCTTATTGCAAACGCTTAATCTCATTATCTGTAGCTCTTTCCTAATGCTCAGTCTCGTGAGATAGAGTTAGATCTTTTCGCATTCCACCTAACTTAACCAATCTATTTTCTTTTATCAACCCAAACAATATAACGGATTGCAATTATATTAGTGGACTGTATAAGATGTGAGGTGGTTGGCGCTCAGTAGTGGTTGGTACTCGAACAAAGGTAGATAAGCACAAAAATTAAAACATTCTTAAAATGAAGCTGAGTATTTATATTTTTATTGACACACAAGAAAAATTTATAATTTCAGAATAGTTGGATGTAACAATGACAACTCAATCAATGTGACGAGTGGCATGGTGATTTCCACAAATTTTTTTAAACTGCTCCACATTTATCTTTGACCGGTATTTGTTTTTTTTTTTACAGCTATACTGCTGAAAATCCATGCCTCACATAAATAAGATGTTGCAAAGGGAATAAGAATTTTTAATGTTTTTAAATAAAACTCTCTTGTTCTTGTGACGAAAATTCTTGTGCATAAAAAGGATCTTAAATCCACACATATTTTCGACATTGTCTTCGGCAAAGCATTTTGAAAACCATTTTGTGAGCTTCGAAAGATGTTCTCTGTGAAGAGAGACATTAGGTTTTGAAGCCGGGTATTTATGCAATCGCGGAAAAAAATCTTGTCCGCCGTCTTCATTAATTTTTTTTAACCACAAGTTTTTACTTGCTCAATAGGGCAAGTATTGGCAAACCCTGGCCTATATCCATATAGATGACAGATGATAGTTGATCATCACTTTCGTTAATTTATTTTTCTTTTAGTTTAACCATCATTATCAACTATCCATTATATAAATAATGATTTCACACAAATGTCAAAAAATAGATTCGATAAATATATTCGAAATTCAGCTGGTTGACGTAATCTATATTTTAACCATCTTGTTCAGATTTTGTTGAAAAGACAGAATCTATGGTTATCAGCTGAAATAAATAATAAAACAAAAATATATATACCTTACCTACATATACATATAATATATTAGAATTTTAAATTCTATGTAAAATAACACACCTTAAAAATTTCAAAGAGAATCACAATTCACAACCCTTCGCATATAGTTCCTCACCTATCCAATTATTTGCACTAAACGGACCATAATTTAAAATGGTCGGTATATTTCAATTAACTGGCTGGCAGCAAGCTGTAAAAAAAAGTTAGGTCAGTAACGAAACTTACATGTATATGTACATTGTACATATATAAATTTAGTCTTGTCAAAGTTATACTGCATAATGAAGTCTGAAGAACTGCTGACTAAGATACAAAATATTATGGAAGGTTAAAACACGTTAAAGTATAGGTAAAAGTTTTTTCTATATAAGGTATGAAAAGAACAAGTCAATCAAGCTGAGGTGGGAAATTATAAATTTTTAATTTTGACTAATGGAAATTATATAAAAAGAAAGAATGTTTTTTTTTTCTTTTTTTGCTTTTCTTTCAATATCTTGCCTAGGTGCCTTTTTCGGAAGATACCGAAAAAAACTTACTTTTGTCTGACTGACAGCCATTATTCCCTGTAGAATTATATTTGGTTGTCATGAGATGACTTACCCAACATGGTCGATATCGTTTTTCCGTGTATTCAGCCGTCCGGATGTGAATTTTACCTTTTTAGTGTGTCGATTTATTTTTTAGTAGAGTTTTTTGTCTGATAAATTTGAATGTTTACATTCTGTGAAAATATTAATTTAATGTAATAAAGTATAGTGTTGGTAACTAATTCTGTTAGTAATTTGTGTATAGAATCAGGAGGATTTTCTGTTTTCATGCCTTTATCATCATAAGATACTCTTCCAGGATTGACTTTTATTTTTGAATTATTTGAATAAATAACATTTTTGATGCACTTGACTAAACAGAAAAAATCTTCCCAAAATTAAATCAAAATCAATTTAGTAAATGCGAGGTCTATTTATACTGCCTCTTATCTAAAAAAGCTATTTTTGTCTTAAGGAGACTGAGATAGGTCAAATTTTCTTATGTTTTCGATTTTTTTTTAAAGTAAAACTTTATATCTGTTTAATGCCGTGAATTTTTTATAAAAAGGGAAATGTATAACAACTCTGGATTTATATTTTTCACTCATGGCATTTTTCATAAGAGTAAATGAAAGGAGAATTTGAACACACTCTCCTCTCTGTCTTATATTTTGAATTTTAGATTCCAACTGTTCTTTGTTTAAAAAAAAGCTTGTAAAAATTTGGAACAAAATTTTAGCAATTTTTGTTTGATGGTTCTTAAAGTGTTTGATGCAATTTAAAAATCCGATTTTAAGATTTAAGAACCAAATAAATATTTAAAAGTGTCTGGCCCAGATAGGCTATTAACTATTATACTCTTTATTAATTTGTAACTTCGAATCTTAATTGATTATCATTATCATTTTTATACACCACTATCCTTAAATAAATATTTCTATATCTATACCTAATATTGTATTCTGTCTCTACGAATTTCACTAATTTATTTTAATTATTATTTGACACTAATTTTTATTTATTTTTCTATTTTTTCAGGTAGCGACCATGATGTCCTGCCCTATTCCTTTACCATTGCCAATTCATCCTTCAACATTACACGGTGATTTTCCGCCGGTACACATCGGAATTAAGGTATGCATAAAAAAATACTTTCTGTGTATTTACGTACAATCATCTTACATAATTATACAATTTTGAATATTTCAATTATATATACTGATACAAAAAATATTTCAGTCCAATTTATAAAAAATTATATACATGACCCTTAAATACTCATAATTTCTTCAAAATTAAAAGACATTAGGCCATATGAAATAAAATTAGTATTTTCTTTACTTTACTGGTACTGGTATTTTTGTGAGTTTGCTAAAAAAAACCATGAGCATGCTTCCGAGGTTACTCAAATAACTGTGAAAATATATAAAACATATGCGAGTATGTACATGCAATACTTGTCATAGGTGCATTGTCTTTATCTATCTTTATGGTTAAATGTTGTGATAAATATAGTCATAAAATTATTTCAACTTTTTACATAATCACAGGTCATCAACTTATACTCCTCCGTCTCCTCCCGTAAAAAAAAATTTACTCGCACTTTTCTATGTATATGTGAATACGTGTGAACAGCTAAATGCAAAATTGTAAGAATGTAAGGTCGGGCACGCATACAGAGTTAAATCTCTGCAGTTTTAAAAGTTTGTAAGTAAAAGTGGGTGGAGCCTCCTGAGATGATGTTCTATTTATTTATTATTCTAAATCAAATGTATACCTTGTTCACACACGGTTTAAAACATTTTTTGTCGAAGTTTCATTTTTAATTATTTTCTCACAAACTCAACTGTGCACACGTTATTTTTGCATTTAAAAAAAATCACTTTAAGAATTATTCTTCTTAAAACTGCATTCGAAGTCCAAGTTATTGGCTTAAAATGCAAGCGCAAATTTAGTTTTGATGCACTTTGTATTAGTATCTATACATAATTAAGTGGTATCTACAATTTGGCAAATTTTGTTTTATTAAATTCATTAGGTACAAAATATAGGCACCTACTTTTTAATGAAAAGTTCCCACTTTTTATTTGTTACAAGATATTTACAATTATTATACAATTAGCTTAGTTCACAAAAGTGCCAACGTATTCTTGAACCATTATATCAGTTATGTGAAATCCAGTCGTGCATCTATTCATTTCTCACCAACGGGCTTGTCATATTTTTTTCGATGCTATAAGAGTTTTGAATTAAGACAATTTTTTCTTGTCATTTCAATCTGTAGGAAAAAAACAATTTTAAAAAATAAATTTTCCTTAACAAAATTAAAAAGAATACAATGGTACCTTAAACCATGTTGCACCATCGTTTTTAATTATATTTATATCCTTCTTTACCATTAATTCTTTAGATTTTTCAAAATAATGATTTTTTCCCCAAACGACGAAAAATAAATGACAGCTACATATAAATAATATTTTATAAAGTAAATTCTTCCTTCGAAAATTAAAATAAAGTGAGTTGAGTAAAGTGTTTATCATACCAAAATATGATTTTACTTAAATATTTTACTCGGTTAACAATTTCGGCTTATGAGTATTTTCTCATTTTTATTTATATGGCCTATTATGTATGTATATAATTTGTATTTTTATTGTAGGTATAGGTAGATACCTTCTATATATGTATTTGTCTAACTAAATATAAAGTTTTACAGTATTCCTCGGTTGGTTACAATCAGCGTTTTTTACTTGCGATTATAGGTACTATAAGGCAAGTATTGCATTCGTGCCAATCAAACATTTGAGATAACAATCAAACATGACATTACGTGATGGCGAAGTCGAAAAAAGTGGGTCTGGAAATTCTGTCTGTGTGTTTCCTGTTTGTCTATATGTCTCTCTGTCTGTATTTCAGTCCGTGTGTATCAGCACCTACACGGCTAAACGGCTCTACCGATTTCCTTAAAATTTGGTATGCAGGGTTTGTATACACCATTTGAATTATTTTTTTTAGCTCAAAAAATAACGGTATGGCAGGTAACATAACGATTTTAGAAAAGCTTAATTTTCTCGAAAACGGCTCCAATGATTTTCTTAAAAAAAAATTGCAAGTCTATTAACGGTACCCTCCATACAACCGTTTTTTTTTTCTTGAGCTATCTCGTGATCGATTTTAGTTTAATATTTTTTTTTAGAAAGGCCTAGATGATTTGATAAATCTTCGATTCAAAAGTTTTGCGAAAAGGCTTATTTTTAGTTTAAATTAATTTTTTAATTTATTTTTTTTTGTAAACTCAATATTTGGAAAAAGGCTTGACTAAAAAAAATTATTTCTTGTGCATAAAATGCAACCTATTTAGCACTCTAAATTGGTGTTTTTTAAATTCGTAATTTTTTTTTTTATAAAAATTACTAAGTAAACATCGATTTATTCAAAAAACAGCTCTAACGATTTAGGAATAAATCTTTAGAGCTGCATTCACGCAACAAAATTTTCTGCATACTTTGATTTACGTTTGAATCTACTTAATAGTTTTAGCACTTTTAAAAACAATTCATATGTAATTTTTATTTATTGTATAAAAGAATATTAAATTAATTTTTATTAAATTTAATTACTTGCCTATTTTTTCACTCCTCCGTTAAAAAACTTCATCAAGTATTTTCATGTAGATATCTTTGGTTTTCTTAATGATTATTTGTATATTTAACATGTTTAGATTACAACTTTTTTTAAACAACGATTCGAAAGAGTAAAGTGCATATCTTAAAATTATGCATGGTTGTATACATATGTTTACAAAGAGGGTGAAAAATAATTGACTTTTGTAAGAAAACCACTTAACCTCTGCTCTTAGCTATAATGGCAAACAATTCAATTCATTCAAGAAAATTTGGATTGCCTTTTGAGCCTTTATTAGGATTATAATATTATTGCACATTTAAGTTGGCACTTTAAAACAATCAACCAACAAAAAAAAAATCTCTTCCCAAATATACCTACCCCCCACTCCATGAATCCATTTTCTTGAATACAAAATAAACAATCAACTTCCTCCTGCACAACCTTTCACTCAATCATTCACCTTTCACAACGATCTAAGCTCGACAAGAAGATAGAATTTTTGAAAATGAAGACAAATTTCTCATATCGCATCGAACAAAAAAAAAAAAAAAACAACTCATGTCTTGACACGAGAAATCCCTTCGTGTAACATCATCCTTCCAATATTCCTTGTGTTTGTGTATTATATGAAAGGGAATAGCAAATCAACATCTATAACAGTTTTAGAAGAGTATGGCAGTTTGGCACAGCAACAGGAGACTTTTGGCCTGAAAAGGATAAAGGGCGTCCTTCATCTTAAATTTCTTTCAATTCCTAACTAGGTAAAATGTGTGCACCCATCATAATATTCGCGTTCCCGAAATCACGCGTAAAATTCACCTTCTTCCGCCTTTCGAAACACCACGAGATAACAATCGTACTTATTTGTATGGCATTAGCCTAAGCATTTTGCTTCTTGATTGTTGTTGTATTTTGGTGATGTGGGGTGGCAGAGGCATTAAGTTAAGAAAGCATCTTTTGAGCTGAAAAAAGTATTGAATATGAATTATTCAAAAGCTACACCAAACAGGAAAACATTGTGACAACACACACACATTATATCTATTCGCTTTCTGCCTGCGAGCCTCTGCTAGGATTTTCGCTGATTCGGCGTCCTTCAAACCGCTTAGGAACGACACACGACGATAACGCGTGCTAAGGTAAACATTGTGTAAATTGAAAAATCACAAAGTCAGTTTCTTTTTTTTTAAATCTTTCTAAATGCCATTCTGATATGCAAAAAGTTTGATATTTAATCGGGTGGTCCTAAGTTGTTGTCATAGGCTTTTTCAATTTCATTTCTTAAAAAAAGCAAAAGTTCCCTATCCCCGTCCTAACACTATTGTCAAACACAGACAGCCTATTGTTGTGGCTAAAATTGTAGCATGAAAAAAAAGCTTTCCCAAAAAAGGATCATTAAAGGATGAATGGCAAAGAATGAAAAATAAACTGGAAAATTTGTCGAAAGAGTGGGGGTAGTGGTTATGGAAACTTAGGTGAAAGTATTAAAGAAAAAAACAACTAAGTTTGCATGTCCTCGAGATTTTATGATTTTACTTTTTCAAGGACTTTTCAAGTAACTTTGCTTCATTTTTTTTTTTTTTTTTTTTTTTTCTTTCGGTAGGTGGAAATCTTCAAAAGACACTTGATAATATTCGGTATCAAGTAGTGTGGGACTTCTACCGCACTAAAACCACCTAGAATCATGACCAATCTATAAAAGATCGACAAATGATTTTAGTTTCTCAATTTTTAGTTCACATTTTGGGAAGTTTGATGATTTAATACTTTCCCATCGCTTTTAGACCATCAGCTCATGAGGCTTGGTTCTTTTTAGTCTCCGAACATTGGTACGTACATTTAAGACTGTCTCCATTTCGGAGTTAGTGTGACTAATCAGTCGCTGATTGTGTGATACAGCGTGTTTTCTAATTACTTCTGTAACCATTTCTACTTGAAGGTCACAATGTAAATCGCTGTTTCTTATATACCAAGGGGCGTTTACTATTCCACGAAGGACTTTGTTTTGGAATGTTTGGATGGTTTCCGCATTTGTTTTCTTTGTACAACCCCAAAGTTGGATGCCATACGTCCAAACAGGTTTTAATACCTGCTTATACAACATTAATTTGTTTTCAATTGATAGGGCAGAGGTTTTTCCCAGTAACCAGTACATTTTTCTATATTTTAAGTTAAGTTCTTCCCTTTTTTTCTTGATGTGCTCTTTCCATTTTAGCTTTGCATCCAAAGTCATCCCAAGGTATTTGGCCGTATTGGAGTAAGGTACTACTTTACTATTAATAAAAAGTGGAACATTATTAATCTTTTTATTAGTAAAGTTTATATGCGTTGATTTTGTTTCATTGAGTCTGATACGCCACTGTTGCGTCCATTCTCTTATCTTGTCGACTGCATATTGCAGTTTTTCTGTTGCCTTTACAACGCATTTATCTGACACTAATATCGCAGTATCATCTGCAAAAGTGGCCATGATCGCATTGTTGTCCACTGGAATATCCCTTGTATACAACAAATACAGGGTTGGTCCTAAGACACTTCCTTGTGGTACGCCGGCTTCGATTTTCTTAAGTTCCGAATACTCTTGCTCGTACCGTACTCTAAAAAGTCGGTCGGTAATATATGATTTGAGTATTTCATAGAACTGCCTGGGAAGGTCCCTGTGCAGTTTGTACTCGAGCCCCAAATGCCAAACCTTGTCAAAGGCTTGAGCAACATCTAGAAATAGAGCGGAACATACTTGTTTTTCTTCAAGTGCTTTTTCAACAACATCCGTAATTCGATGTACTTGGTCTATCGTGGAATGTTTGTTTCTAAATCCAAACTGATGATTTGGTATTAGTTTTCGTTCTTCTATTATTTTGCTTAGTCTATTTAAAAGCAGTTTTTCGAAAACTTTTGCCATAATTGGTATAAGCGATATTGGTCTGTAAGATGTAACTTCGGTTGGTGGCTTACCTTGCTTTGGTATAACAATGACTTCTGCAATTTTCCAATGATGTGGAACATAACGGAGTTTAAGGCATGCATTTATTATGTATTGGAATTTTTTGAAGGCTATTGTTGGCATTTCTTTCAAGACCTGAGCCGTAATTAGATCATACCCGGGTGATTTTTTATTTGATAACTTTTGATGGCACATGCTTTTTACTTCTTTGAGCCTTACTAAGGGAATTTCTAAGTCATCATTTTTATTAACAAATTGTAAGTTATTTGCCCCTGCACTTTGTGGAAACGGCTTAAAGACATTCGAGAGATGATCTGCGAAGAGGTCAGCTTTTTGTTTCGGATTTGCAGTCCATTTTCCGTCTTGTGCTTTGATGGGCGGATTTTGTTGTTGCGGTCTATTCAGACGTTTGGTAGCTTTCCACAGTGAGTAATCAGTAGAAGCATCCGTCGTCAAACTTTCAAGAAAATTGCTAAGTGAATCATTTTTGAATTCATAGATTCTTTTTTTCAATTCGTTATTTAGACGATTAAATACTCTCTTATCGAAAGAAGCTAATGCGGTAGCATTTTCGCAATATGTATATGTAGTCGACGATGAGATCTTAGTACATGAATGTAAATTTATCCTCTTCTTATAGTCCTCATGTAGTGTATGTGCAGGAATTTTTTTTAGAATGACGTAGTGAGTGCCATTTAAATCACCCTTAGAATGCCACTTAAAGCATGTGACGAATATAGTGTGAGGGTAGTGTTGATGTAACAGGGAAGTATTTGCATGTGAGGTAGGTGGTTGATGCCGAAGCTAATGTTTGTTTGCGCGCTCAAGTTCCCGAGCGAAAGTAAAGTATAGTGAAAAGAAATTACATGCAAAGTGGTGATGGTGTGAAGGGTAGGTACTGATGCGGAAATTAGGTTTAGAAATCCGATATACGATATACCTGTAGAAAGTAAATCTTTAAGCATTTATGAAGTACCATACCATAGTCTTTTTTTCGGTTTTGATTTAAATCTTATAGCGACTTAAGAAACACCTATATCAAGACAGTTTTTCATAACATATCGATCTAATATTAAAGGATAACAACTTTGCTATTTTGAGACTTTTACAATCGAATCTGAATGCCCCAAAACAAACCTTTTTACAGCAGGTTCTTCTTAAGCATATTAAACCTATCAGGTTAGATAATGAAGTAATAGAATTGAAGAAGGAGGTCAAATATCTAGGCATTACACTAGACAGCAAACTCCTTTTCAACAAACACTTAGAGATTACTGTCGGGAAAGCCACCAGGGACTTGCAGGTAAATCATGGGGGTGCAAACCAAACATCCTTAGATGGATGTATACCATGATGGTCAGACCCATAATCACTTATGGTGAGGTTGTGTGGCACAAAAGAACCGAACTTAAAAAGACTAAGAAAACACTAGAAAAAGAGCAAAGGCTCGCTTGCTTATGTATAATTGGGAGCAATGAGAACATGCCCAACAGCAGCAATGGAGGTCATTCTTGACCTGACACCATTACACATAACAATTGAAAGTTCTGCCAAGGTGACAATCATGCGTTTCGCAAAAGAGGGAACTGGAGTAGGTAAGTGTATAGGATTGAAGGAATTAACTTCACTATCCAAATATGCACCCCTACTTAACATTCCTAGAGACAACATGATTAAGAAATACAAATTCGAGAAATATTTTCGAACTGAGTTAAGCATTAAAAGAGAATGGGTAGGAGAAAATGAGAACTACCTTTTAAATACTAAAGCCGTCAAATTGTACACTGATGGATTAAATACTGCCGAAGGGACTGGCGCAGGGATTTTTGGGCCAAGAACCAAATGCTCTGTACCTATGGGTCTAGCATATTCCAAGCGGAAATAAACGCAATTAGAATATGTGCGCAGATAAACATTGAAAGGAACTACCGGAACCAGAATATAGCCATAATGTCAGACAGCCAAGCTGCACTCAAAGCACTAAATTCCTGCGTAATCAGCTCGAAGCTGGTTTGGGAGAGTGTAAACGAACTCAACAAATTATGCAAAAACAACACTGTAACATTATACTTGGTCCCAGGACACCCATGACGCCGGAACCCTAATACGCGATAGGTGAAAATGTGATAAAATATCAAATCAAAGCGGAGGAGGAGGCAAAAAGAGACAAGCCAAAGTTAACCACCATGTATTAACTTAAAAAAAAATGAATGATGTCCTAAATATCTTAATCGTTTTTAATTGCAAATCTATCTAACCATCAAAATCAGCCAATAATCTCCTACGTCCAAAAGTACTATAAACTCTAAGGACTGTTTCCTTCAACTTCTTTCCATTCACAAAAACATTATATAATAAGCACTGACATCACTTCAAGGATCACAAGTCAATTCTAAATAATATGATGCATTGTTTGTATAATCCAAAATGAAATCAATTTAACTGCATAATAATCTACTTTATCGATATAATTAAATTATTTGGATATATAGGTAGTTAACACAAACAACTAAAATTTGATAAACTCAATTATAACTTGAGTTGACAGAATATGATAACTTTCATCCCTTCCAGGAAGTAGTAGAGTATGTGATAAAAACACAAAAAAAAAATCCAAACAAAAATAAATGTCAACAGATGTCCCAAAGGATATAGAGACTGCTGGTACTTCTAGTTTTGTTCTACTTGAGGACAAAGCTTTGTGGTTTGGTGGCTAGGGGTTTTGATTTTTTTTTTTTGTTTTACTATTTTACAACATCAACACCATTGTGGAACAAATTAAAAAGCCATTTATTTTGGTTAAAGGATATTCTCTGAGGCAATATTAAGATACACTTTTGTGCCGCAAAGAGAAATGTGACATAAAATGTAAAATAAATCAGAAGACTTAAATGTTTCACCAAAAGCCAAAGAAGAAGAATGTCTGTGTTAGTTTGTTGTATTTATGTGTAAATGTATGTAAACTGCAAACGGATGAACACAAACAGTGAGCATAATCAAGGCTACACTAGGAAACTATACATCTATTTTTGGTGACAATATATTAATACATTTGTATTACTGTGAATTCTTTTGGTATTTTTTGTGACAATTGTTGTTGCAAAAATATTTTTTTAACTTTAATCGTTATTTTCCATTTATTTACCAGAATTCAAATTAATTTTTTTTTGTTGAGGTGACATGCCTTGCATTTTTTCATTCGAGAATTTTATTATCGAATCAACCGATCTAAAGTTTGATATGATCAGCTATTGGATCAGGATTTTTTGGTCAGTTTCTTCCTAAGCCCAGAGAAAAAACCGATTAGCAAAGTGATCCTTCGTTTGATTTTAAGGTTGGGGTTGTTATCGCACCTTAACAGTGAAGTAAATGTAAACTAAAACTAATTAAAAAAAAAACCTTTAAAACAATATTCAAAACAATTCAAAACAATAAGCCATTCTAAAGTGTTTTTTTATATCTAAATGGCGGTGTAAGCACATTTTTGTATTTTTTTTAAACAATGAATTAGTAAATTTAGTAAGTATTCTGTTGCATTTTTGAACCCAATTTTTCTTTCTTCCGACTGGCCATGGTTAGTTTTGCTATCTGAAATTTTTCTGTTGCATAACTCGATTTTTTCAACAATAAATATTACAATAAATATTAATAAAAAATTAATTGTTAGATATAGGACAAAACCAGTTGCAAAAAAAAAAGAATACAAAGCTCACTGTTTTCTATATCAAAACGGCGCACCAAACGCTTATTTTGTTATTCTTGCTCAAAATAACCTCCATTTCTATCACTGTTTGCTAATTTCCCCTTCATAAGTCAATTTCATTAGTTTGTCTTGTGTATAATATTCATTTCATCCTCTAATCAGTTGCCAAATGTGTATATGTAAACAAATTATTTCTTTATAATAGTTTTGACCTTAGTTGTTAACACCTCTGTCCAAAGGATTATCCCCCATGGATGTCGTGTTTCTATATTCAGAATTTCAACACATCGATCTGAACTCTGAAGTCATGTTAGTATAGTTATATCCTTTGATGATAAATCAATCCTTAATACCCACTTACTGATAAATGATGATATTAGGCTTGCAAAAACTTTCACAACACATTCACATATAAAATTGACAACCCTTAGACATCCTTTAACCCGCTCACCACCCATACAACAATTTTGAGCAAAGAAAAAATGTTTATCTTCACTATACACCTTGGTGATTTCGAAAGTTTGCCGATCAAATCATCTCGGGGGGCCCGTCGTCCATCAAAGGCTCATGCGTCACCTTTCATCCTTGTTTGTCATTCTTCTTGTGATAGTATATGTAGTTGTGTATTGTATTTGCCCATTGTCAACACCTTTTTGGCATACGTGTCAGACTAAAGGTGTATTTCAATCAATCAAACATAAATAAAGGACTAAAATTATTATTGTTTCTTTGGGTTTAACTTTGGCGACAAGCCTAATCACGTGTTACTTTTGCCGTGGACGTATCTTGAATGAATGACGAGAAAAAAGATTAATAAAACTAAAAGTGAAAATAATTGTTGATATGTCGATACATTTTTTTTCATAAATTTGTATACCTGTGGAAATGTTGTTGTTCACATTATTAAAAGTTTAACAAACAAAAAGTTTGAACAAAAACACGATTTAAGTATATTTTTCATTTAAAATTACAGTGAACTCTCGTAAACTATAACATAATATAATTATATTATTCCAATGACCTGAATACACATTTTTCCCTTATATATACGCAACTTATAAACAGTATTGGTTTCGCGTAAAAAATCGAGGTTTTAATGAAACCTGGCATTACTCATTGATAGAGAATCAGTCGAAGTGTGAACAGTTCCTTAGAGCCGACATTCGATTTTTGTTTTAGATGTCGTGTTTTTTTTCAATTTTTTCTCGAAAACTGGTCAAACGATTTCGATATAAACATTTGTGCCATTTTTTGATGTTTTTCGCCTATCGTGCGTTTTATTTTTTATCTTAAACCAGTTAACCACTTAAAACTTATATTTTGAATTTTCTTTAATTATACGCTCCACTAAACACTAAATAAAAATAACAACTATAGCAATAGTTGTTGTTATTATTTAAATTTCTCCTTTTTTTATGAAGTAAAACTTCTTTACCGGGGGTAACCGAAAAAATGGATTTACACAAAAGTATTTGTCCGTCGCCGATGATGTCATCCTGTGATAGAAGTTCAAGCAAAATCAAAGGAATATCGGCTATATTTTTATTCTTTTGACTCTTCTTTCTTTATTCTTACAGGCGGCTATATTCTCACACAACATGACTTATACTACAGTTACATGGAGAATTGAATCTGAATTGAACCAGGATTTAGATCCATATAAACGCTGATCGAATCGAAATAGGATTACTCGATCCGATTCAACTTTGCGAACTGGATCGAATCAAAAACATGCATATATGTACCTAGATCGAAGAATTGACGAATGGAGTTTTGTTGGTGTGTGTGTGCAGTTATGTTTCCACACCGTTTGTGGTATATATTTGGCTTGTACACATACTGCACTCACACAGATAATTCGATCCCATTTAAATTCGGGGAAGCCTCCATTCCAGTGCATGTTCGGTTCAGAATGATGTTTGAGAGTGCTTATTTGCTTTATGCAATTAAATTGGGAGTGTTGAGAGTGCCGTCACAATTAGAGGGGTTCACACGCAACTGCCGGCATGCATGACAAGCGCGGCGCGCGGCATGATTCGGTCAGTTTTAAAAGTGTGGCCGCTTCATCAAGCGGCATTATGGTTTTCAAAATATTTTGATATTGAGGAATGGTAAAGTTGAAATGCGCAATAGGCGTGTATGGAAAAGTTTAAATGCGCTACGGGTTGTCAAAACTAGATAAACATATACATATGCTTATACATACATCAGACATGTAGATGGAGCTAAAGTGTTACTTCAGTCGTGTGGTCTAAAGCACAATCATTTTTTTAATAACCTTATAATTTTAATTAACCTTTCATTGTCAGCTATCATGGTGCATTTCGCTTTTCGTTGGCAACACCTGATAACACAAATGGCTTCAAATTAAAATCTTAAATTTAAATTCAAAAAGTTTAGATAAGGCTTATATATTTGTATCGATCTGTAAAGTGCACTCAATTCTGGATCATTGAAATTATAATTTTAGGAATATTTACAATAGATAATCATTTGTCAAATTTCAATACAAGCTGTATTGTTATTATCCTCGAATTTTGTATAATTTTGAACTTTATTACCTTATTTTACTCTTTTACTGATCCAATTTGTGTCATTTTTCAAGAATCAATTTTCGGTTTCTTATCCAATGATTTCCTAGAGCAAGCAACACTCATCAATCTCTAAGATTCAAGCAACTCTAGAATTTTTTTTCTGTTCTAACACTCGGCTTTGTTAAGTTTTTCAATGAACAAAAAAAAAATTACTAATGAGTTGCTAGTATACCTATTACACATATTATTTGCGAAAAAAAATCATCAATATCATTTGCCTTTTTAGCCATTAAATTCATTTATCTATTGTTAGCTTTTTGTCCTTTTTGCGAAGTAAAGTGAATCCCTTTTAAATGAACACGAAAATTCTCTTATCTAAGAATTTGAGCGGTAGACAAAATTTATGAACTTTTTTGTTCCTCTGTTGTCAAAGCGGGCTTAACAGACAGAAACAAAAAGATTACAATCCATGCAAACATTTAAAACAGGGTGGTTCGAATAAAATGCAAAAAAAAAGCCTACAGAGTAGTGTGTAGACTGGGTTAATATAAGAAAATATTCTTAAGGCGCCGGTTATAGCGATCAGGAAAACGCATCAGGAAAAATGTTCGAATGGCTCTTAAATGTTGTTTTAAATCGATTTTAAACACAAATGCTACACTAATCGACTACAAATAACTCAAAGAATTTTTTTTGCTAATAAATTTAACTATAGAATAATTATTTATTGTTTAAAATGTATTTCTTTATTTTCCTGACGAAAACTAATTTTTCGTGCCAGTTGATTGACTTTTCAAAAAAAGTGGAACAAATCGTTCCAATTATTTGAGTTCAATTTTCACTTGTTCCACTGACAGTTTTCTGTCAGATAAAGTTTTTCGTGTGCATTTCAATCAGGAAAACAGCCTGTTCACTGACACATTTTTCCTGATCGCTATAAACGCACATCAGGAAAAAAATCCTGTTCTCATTTGTTTCTACTTTTCCTGATAGTTTTTCCTGATCGCTATAACCGGCCCCTAAGCCATTGGTTCAGTTTAAAAGGGAGTTGCAATTGTATGAAAAAATTATATGCAACAGATGAAAGAGTTGTTAAAAAAAAGAACAATTTTTTTTTGCGATTCATTCATAACAAAACTAAATATAAAAACAAATATAACGATAATTTTCTTGAACTTTCTCGAGATCGGTTGTATTGGTTTTCACCAAATGTTTTGTTTAGAAAGACTTAGAGACTGATTGAAAGTGTAAATCTCGGAAAAATGTATTTATTAAAAATATTGAATGATATATTTAATATTTATATTTGTTTTTATAAATTTAATATTGGAAACCAAAAAAATTTTAAATTCACTCAGTTAGCTTCTAGCTGTTAGTTTGTTTTAGTGTGCGTGCTCCTTGTGCGTTAAATGAAGCCGTTATATATTACATCACAACACACATTTTGTTTTATTGGAAATACTTTTTGAAAAATCTCCTTCAGCTGGTAAGCCGTCTGCACCAGCAGCTTTATTTGATTTAAGTTTGGCAATCTCTAGCCGCACTTCATTCAGGTCGGGTGGACGATGTTGTTTATCATCGTCCAAGCTTCTGTTTTGGCCTTAAAGCCTTGGGTGGATCTATCTCCAGCCAAAGATAGAAAAAAACGAATAATAAAATTTGTAAAAACGAGTAAATAAAATTCATTTAAAAATTGGTGGTAGCGCCTTTAAGTTGTTGTTGTTGTTCAAAAACATTCAGTGGATCTTTTTACCCCAAATGATAAAATATAAAGTTGATTCACAATAAGCGTATTCCTTGTTCACAGTATAACAGATATATCTGCCGATCAAGTTACACAACACCAAAACGAAAATTTATCAATGCTTTCGAATTTTATCGCATGGAAAGTCAATTGACACTCGCAATAAATGCCTAAGTTACTATTTGTCCAAGCAACTTGTCTGAATAGGTACTTCAATGTGTGCATGAATATTTAAAACATAAATATTTAGCACATCAATTTTTTTTTTTTATAATATTTTGACTCAGTTTATATGACTTACTAACAAAATTTTAAATACCTACCTACCTCTTGTTCTAATTTATTATTTTTTTGTTTTTGTTCTTATGTGAAATTTTAGCAAATTTAATTTTTAATTGTCTCAACCCTACCTGCTCGCTCGATTTTGCTATCGCACGTGATCCGAATCACCCTGTAAATACCTACCTTATTCAATTTGTTATACATGAATACCGTTAGGATGTTAACAATACATATTTTGTACATGAACCAAAATAATATTATTTGTGTGTTCTCGTTGTACTTTATTAGCTTGCAACGACATATTTCCATTCACATTTTATGTCTATACCTGGCACCCTTACCTACGCATATGTATGTATGTATATTGTATATATTTTCATATTTATTTTTCGCCACACAATACATAAATGTAATCGGCTGCAAAACGATATCCTTGCGGAAATCATATTACCAGAAATTTCTTTTTAATGACACTAAACGTTTTCAACGCGTTTTTTCTATGTCGCTAGCATCATAGACCCTTCCCCTATCCTCCAGATTTCTTCTATTGCCACCCATTCAGAATCACATCTCAGAAAAGGACATTAATATTCTGCGCTGTTTCGTACCGCGCTTGAGTTTGTCCTCTAGATTCGTATTTGAATAACAAAATGATGATGTCAGAAAATGATGTTATATAGTCAAAGAGTGAGAGAGAGTGAAAAAGTAAAAAAGGCTCTGCCAATTGCAAACCAACGATTTAAAAAGCGGACAGGACGACAACGAAGACGACGACATCAAGGACGTGTTGTTGGAACAAAAATAAAAACCAAGTGAGTCCTTTTTATGATAAATGGCTGAAATTTATTATATTGTTCGCTTTTCAAAGGCGATGTGGTTAACGGTACACACCTTTTTACGCCAAGCACACCATAGGTAGAGGAGATACATCAAGTACAGCTGTGAGAATCCTTATTTTGAGATTTTTCATTCTTGTTGTGCTTTTGATTTCGGTTTTTTTATTTTTTGTTTTTCTATAAAATAAATCTATTTTGGATGAGTGGGCTAGATGTGCATTTTATATGGAAGCTACAGCAACACACATATATATAAAAACGAATGTATTACAAGCTTGAGTTTTGTGCCACGCGAGCCATCATCATCATAATATTGATAGAATGTCATTTAGAAACGTATTTTCTTAAATATTATTGTATTGTAAAAATAAAAACGATTCGGCTCTTATTATTTTTCTTTTTCCATATCAATGATTTTTAAAATTACAATAAGTAACAACGCAACAGTAAATGTCCAAAGTTTCAGAGATTTATTTTAGTTAGTAACAAAATAGAAAAGGCTTGTATAGGCGATCGGTTTATTTTTTGTTTTGTATAGGTATTAAGTAGTTTAAGAAAATTGTATGAGCAAAATTTTATGATTCTAGCTCAAATATATATTTATATTAAAAATACATGAAGGGGCGCTGCAGTCGGTCAATTTTAACATCGAAATATCAGTAGCCTAGCAGTTATATACGTACAAAAATACCTCAAACAAATCTACCTCAATCAGGAACAAAATACGAAAAAAATGCATATAGAGGGCGCTGCAGTTGGGTAATTTTTATACTGAATACTCAGTAATCAGAGCGCAACATACACACACAATTTTAAAGCTTTAGATCAATTTGTCAGAAGTTACAACAACAACACAGTCAGGGGGCGCTGCTGTCGGTAATTTTACACTAGAATAGCAGTAGCTCTATATAGTTAGATAATATGTACAAAATTGAAAGGCTCTCTCAATAAAGACCAAAATTAGAAAAAAAAAACGCATAAAGTGAGCGCTGAATTCAGTTAATTTTTATACTGAACACTCACTAAAAAGAGACAAACACACACAGTAAATTTTTAAACTCTAGCTCAGTTAAGAGAGAAGTTACAAGATAGGCGGCGATGGAGTCGGTCAATTTTTACATATGAATATCAGTTTAGCCCTAGACTTATATATTTACTAAATTTCAAGGCTCTACAATTCTGCATCAATCAGGAACAAAGTTTAAAAAAAATCGGGGGCGCTCCAGTCGTTCAATTTTCATACTGAATACTCATTAATAAGAGAGCAGCATACATATTTACGAAGAAGTTGCTATCACTATCTACATACTTTCAAATTTCAACGAATTTCTCGTATTTTTGATCGCATTTCGTTGCACTAACGCATTAGTTTATTTTAATGGACTTCGCTTACGACATAAAGTCAAACACAATTATATATATTGCAGGAATTTAATTAAATTATCGCAAATTCTAATGCTAAACAAATTTTAAAATGAGACATTTTGCATGGGAGTTTTGCTCCTGTGAAGGAAAAATCGATTTAAAAACACGTAATATTGTTTTTTAAGTCATTAATTATTGTAATTAATCTTAATAATTACATTAATTACGTTGCTATTATTATAAATTCTTGGTTTAGCGGCTTTTACCTGGGGGTATACTAGCAAGACCCACTAATTTCTTGACATCCAGAACCCTGTGCTAACTTTGGGAGGGGCGAAAAACCCTTAATTTTTCCGACGTTTTTCAGTTCTTTGCTTATATTCCTTAAACTAAGAACATTTTGTGTGCTATATCGCGTAACAAAGTTAAAGACCATTAAATTTCCTAAAAATTGGTAAACCAGATCTGTAGCTCCAATATTGCTGATTTATCAAAGAAAACAAAAGAGGAGATTTCTGGTTTTCGAAAAAATAGCACATGTCATTGTAGGCGTTCCGGTCTTCTTGAAATCGTTTTTTTCCTTTATTCAGTTTTTGTTTGTATGAAAATGGCTCCTTCCGGTTAAGCGGTTACGATTTTTTTCTCATCTTGACTCAACCTGCTAGTTTTGTTTTGTTTTTTTTTTACAAATTATTTTAATAACCTTGTATTTAGAATTACTGCACATACATCACCTAGTTTTATTGTAGGTGTCAAAATACCCCAAAAAGAAATAAGCTGTATATCTGTCCATTTTGGGGCTACAGATCTGGTTTACCAACCAATTTTTTGGAAATTTAATGGTCTTTAACTTTAATATAAATACACAAAATGTGCTTAGTTTAAGATATACAGGGTGAGTCATGAGCAATGCGACAAAATGCTAGGGCGTGTAGGTTGCGTTGAGACAAGAAAAAAATCGTATGGGAGGGGGGGTCTATTCCCCTCCGTTTAGCCGGGAGGGGCAATTTTCGAAAAAACTGACTTAAAATGGGAATTTTTTTTTTTTAAATCAACGGCTTCATTCACAATGCTGTGCGATACGTTTTTGAAAAGCCAATAACTTTTTCTTTCATTCTGTGGTTAAATAAATCTATTCTAAGAAATAGTTTTTGAAATATTAATTTTCAAAGTCAAAATTTTGAAAAAAAAAATTGAAAAAAAAATTTCAAATTAATTTTTTTCAAAATTTTACGTAATTAAGTGCTAATTTTAATTTTAAAATTCAATGCTTTTATTAATTTTTAGTCAAAAACAGGAAACCGGATGCCAAAATGTGTCTTAGTTTTTGAGAAAATAAGAAAAACTAGAAGTATTTTTTTCCAAGAAAAACACTTTTTTTTTTGGTTTTCCCAAATTTGACCTGCTCAGGTCAATTATTAATTAGGGAATTATCCCTTTTTTATTTTTTTTTACATACCATCCGATTTTAATCAAATAATAAAAAAAAAAGAATTAACTTTTTACTTTACTTACAAGTTTTACTTTTAATTTTTTTTTAATTTCTCAAAAACTAAGATACATTTTGGCATCCGGTTTTCTGTTTTTGACTTAAAATTAATAACAGCATTGAATTTCGAAATTAAAATTAGCACTTAATTACGTAAAATTTTGAAAAAAATGAATTTGAAATTCTTTTTTCAATTTTTTTTTTCAAAATTTTGACTTTGAAAATTAATATTTCAAAAACTCTTTCTTAGAATAGATTTATTTAAACACAGAATGAAAGAAAAAGTTATTGGCTTTTCAAAAACGTATCGCACAGCATTGTGAATGAAGCCGTTGATTTTAAAATTTTTGTTTCCCATTTTAAGTCAGTTTTTTCGAAAATTGCCCCTCCCGGCTAAACGGAGGGGAATAGACCCCCCCCTCCCATACGATTTTTTTCTTGTCTCAACGCAACCTACACGCCCTAGCATTTTGTCGCATTGCTCATGACTCACCCTGTATAGGTAAGCGAAAAACTGAAAAAAAGTCGGAAAAAATAGCTTTTTTTTGCACCTCCACAAGGGTTCTCGATGTTGAGAAATAAGGGGGGGGTCTTCTTAGTGCACCCCCGACCAATCTATGCAAGTTTCATTAAGTTCGCAATTTTTTCCAGGTAGACCCATTTTTTTCGACTTATCGACTGGACTAATTTTAATTTTAATAAAGAAATGTTTTTTTTCAATAATTTTTAAAATATTTTATTCGTATGAAATTCACTAATTAATAAAAAAACGGTTTCAATTTTTTTTTAAATTTTGTATCTTTATAAAAATTGTCAAAACTTAAAGTTTTGAATTTTAGTTTTTATTAAAACCTAATTTTTTAATACATGAAATTTGATTTTACTAAATAAAACTTTTTTTTTTTTTTAAATGCGTCTATCCATATGGAACCGGACTGTAAATTCTTTTAAATCTGTCTGGTTGTTATTTCCTCTTGTTAACTGTTTATGACTACAAATTTTACACATCTTTACCAAAATGTAGGTGTAGGTTCATCATCCTGATGACAATCTTTTTGTTTGAGAAAAGGGAAAAAGGCTATAGACTTGCCCTATTAATTACCTTCTAATTAGTATTTTTTTATCTAAGTTTCTTCAGGTCGTATTAATTCTTTGCCCTTCTAGATCAAGAGACATATCACTTTGAAAGAGCAACAAGGTAAACGATGAACTATTATGAAGCATCAGTTTTAATTGAAAGGGTATTTTGTTGGAACGTTTTATAGTTTAGATATATGTAATTATAATTTTTTTCGTTGAAATTTGTCTTATACCTTGCGTTTTTTATGTTCGTTGAAGATAAATTAAGAACTTTTACCTAATTATGAAATTGTTTGCATTAGTTTTTCAGTATGAGCTTTTGTGCTTATAACTCAAAATATTTACCTGGAAGAAAGAAATTTCCCTTCCATAGTGTAGGATTACAGAATTAAATAATAATTTAAGTCAAATAAAGTTACAACAGAAAAGCCACCTAATAACACTAAAATATTTCAAATGGATTTTAGTTGTTGGATCAAAAAATACTAGCTACCAGCGAACATACATCTTAAATTCTTCCCAAGAATTTAGTATCTCATTCTTTTATTTTGTAGTAAAACAAAGCTTCAAGTTGAATGAAGGTGGCGTAGATGCCAACATTAAATTCGCCAATGAACAACCCTTAAACCACGACCGGGAAAAAAAGATATAACGGTCAACCACGAAAAAAGGGTTTATTAGTGAATTTTATTGTTGTGAAATAATTTGCTTGCGAATTAGGGTAACGAGGTTGAATATTTCCCCTCTTCCACTGTTGCTTGTGGTAGAAAAAGGAAGCGGATTTTGAGCTACTACGCGGTCGGTCATTCACTGTAGGCGCAGAATTAGAAGAGAAGAGGATTAGAAAGAGTATAAACAAACGTTGACTATGTGGCGGCCCATTTTATCAGCCCATGGTTATAAAATATTCAAGGTTGTAATTAGGCTATGAAATGGTTGCTGCTGCTGTTGCTGAACCCAATGGATGTGGTGGGGTTTCAAAGCAAGTCGAGTTATTAAAAATTTAAATGTGCTATGGGACAGGAAATGAGTTAAGATCCTGAAAAGCTTTATTATTTCCTATTCTATATATATAGATACATATTTATATGTAGGTATATTTGGGTGCTATAGTATTCTAAGTATTGAGGTTATGACATTAATGATTTTCAGCACGTTTTTGTAGCTGTTAAGATATTAACAAGTATATCTTCATTTTAGGGTTGTCTATTCTAAATGTTTGGGTTTGGTGGTTATTGAGATTTTTTTATATTTATTTTTAAATTTTAATCAACAGTTTTCTGGATGAATACAATTTGAAGGGACGGTTTTTTTTTTTATTTTATAATGACTTTAGTATTAAAATAGGATAACAAGATGTTTATTAAAGTAAATGGATATTTTGAATTGATATCGCATTTGGGTTTAGGTAAGATTTTTTTAATTAAATTTGAACCTGACTGATATAGATGATTAATTGTTGATGTTAACTAAGGGAAGAATTTTTTTTTCTAAATTTACAATTCTGTTATTCAAATTATCAATCGCTTCAGCGACCTATTTTACTGTAAAATGTGCAAAAGACGAAAAATTTAAATGGCTTAATATTTTTTTTGGATCGTCAAAACTAATATTCGAACTTTATTTTTGAAAATAAAAAAAAATACTCACAGGGGCTAAATTCCGCAAGCGTGAGTTTTGTCGTGAGTTTCTTTAAAACTAACACCCCCGTTTGCACAAATGCTTATTCACGAGATTCCGCAAAATGTTTTGTATTTGAGAGCGCTGAATAAATTTTATTATTATTATTTTTTGTTTATTTTTGTTATTTTATAAATTTTATGCTCACGCTCTGAAATAAGATAAAATTAATAATAAATTTAAATTTAAATAATAATAAAATTTTATTCAAAACTGACGCAAGAAACTCACAGGCACATTTGCGGAATCAAAATAAGGTTGTGTACATATTTTTTCGTGCGCACAGCAAAACTCACGCTTGCGGAATTTAGCCCCATAATGAAACATGATATTTAATAATAATTACTTTTAAAAATGTATATATTTCGAGCTATAAGTTTCTCAATTTCTTCATTGTCTTAAGTGGCTTAAAAAAATTGGAACGGTTTGAGGACATAACTTAATGGCAAATAACCTTACATGGGTATACTATCTTTGCCTGTGGTGGGAATGAATTTCACATTTTTCAGGTGAAATTGTTTATCATATAGGGAGACATATACTTCCACTTTTTTCTATAAAATAACTTCATTAAAATATGATGTGACAGAAGAATTATTTTCCGCTGAAAGTGATAAAAAACCACACTTTTATATTTATTCATGAAATTATTTCTCCCTTCATGTGGAATTAAAAGTGTGATAATCAATTTCCCCCCACAAGAGAAGTTGTTTTCTATGTGTAGTTATTTCTAGTAAAATTATTTCCTTCCACCTCAAATTCACAGAATTGACTGTGCAAGGAAAAACTTTGAGTCTTTCACCGAAATTCCACATGTATGGTTGAAGTTGAGTCATTCGCGTCGTCTTGGCCCACAGCGACAGCAGTGGCAAGATGGACAAGGCATAGAACGGTGAAGAAATATTAACCGATTTTTTGTTCAAGTCATTAAATAGTATGATATCCAGTAAAGTTTATATTATTAAACAAAATAAACAAACAACTATAATGCCAGTTGAAAATTGCGAGATGAAAGATGCTACTTAGAAATTTTGCAAAAAAGCAGCAAAATTTAACAAAATCGCCGAAAAATCAAATCCAAAATTCAAAACGAGAAAACAAACCCCAGCCGTCCAAAATTTATGTTTACAGTTCATTATCCAGAATTCACTGACTGGATTAAAAAACACAAATGAACTTACGCACAAAAACGTGTTTTAGGCTTCTGTAAGAGGTGAAACATACCTTAGGTCCGCAAAAAAAGCGGAAGAAGTCAATTATGTCAAAAGTTTAAACCCTAATCGGGATTATCAAAGCTTGTAAATTGTTTGGGTCACCCACACACGCAACTTTATATTTAGTGCTTGTTTGCATTTAAATAGTGAATTTTTCAGTCAGTTTTTTCCCATTTCGCTACTTCCTGTCTGTTTAATCATTTTGCATTTGATTGTTTAGTAATTTTCTGATTAGACAACTGCTTAGCGGTGAAAATTTCGCAATTGCTTGTCCTGCATTTGATAAAGCTTGGTTATTTTCGTTTTGGAAATTCCAGTTTCGGTATTTATTTTATGGTTTCGCAAAAATGTTATTTCGCTTTTTTCATCTCGCATTTTTATCTAAAATTTCATTATTTTGTATTTTATCATTGCGCTATTTATTATTTTGAATTTAACCATATTGGTAAGGTATAAAGCGTTTTTTATTTTTGCCGTTCTAAAAAGTTGCGACCTAATAAAAAGCGATAGTTATAAAAACTTCTGGTATGTATAACCTAATGCGAAATGGCAAATCTCTGAGCTTATTTAAAAGTCAAGAGAAAAATTTCCAAACAAAAATAATAAGATTTGCGAAACAAATTTTATACAAAATCGCAACCGCAAATAAAATGTATTCTTCTAATTTGGCTACACAACTTTCTTCAAACAAAAACTTAACTGCTTTTCAAGCTTACAGAAACCATAAAATGTCACCTCAAGTTCTGGTCGTATATACGGTCAATTGCATCTATAGCAACGTTTAATATGTTAACCTTATCTTATCCGATTATTATGCATCTAATGGCTTATTATATTTTGTAGATAAATCCTATCTACCAATATTTATAATGTAAGTCTCGTGACAAAAGAGCACATTCAATATGAAAAAGCCCACCTGAAAAGACAATCCTTTATCCATCCTTTAGCCAGTAACCATCCACCCAGATCTATGTCCTAAATCATGCTATCAAAGCCGGTCAAAAACCAATTACGTATTATTTTTAGAAATAAAAATCAAAAGAAAAAAAAAGAACATGGACGAAAGGGAGTTAGATGTACGCAGCAAGCAGAAAAAATCCAAATCCATATCCCAGTCAAAAGGAGACGTTTTGATTTAATGCCATTGCCTTCTGTTGCAAAGAGCGAAGATACAATCGCTTAAGAATAATGGCAAATAACCATTTCTAATCGCTTGTGCAACAGCATAATAGAAAGAATCCTTTTTCTTGGTTTTTTTCTCATTTTTTTTTTTTTTTTTATTGTTATTGTGTCCTTCTTCGTTTGCCATGTTGGAGAAAAATAAAACACGCTGACTAAAAAAAGAGCAACAGTCTTCAAAGAGATGCCCCCCTTCTCCTCCATTTCATCTGCAATAATCTGTACCTAGGCCTGTTGTTGAACGAATACGGAAGAAAAAAAAATATAAAATCAAATAACAAATGCTTAAAATTCCAACTACGAGTAATCCTGGCAATAAATCAGGAATAATATTGAACGGTTTTTTTTGCAATTCGATGCCACATCCTTAACATACATATGTACCTATGTTTATGTAAGTAGGTACATATAGGTAAAAACTAAGGCGGTTCGAGGACTTGCAATGATGGCAACAGTCGCGATATCATTGTCATCCTTACCCCACAAAAACCCTAATCCTTACCCCTTTGTATATAGAATGGGGACACTGGAACGCTGACGACTATTTATTTATGATCCTGACAAGGCCTATAAAAAATGAGAGTAACGCTTAAAGACACCAGCGCCATGCGATAGAGGCGGGTATCTTCAATAACATCGCGTATTCTTCGTCGTTGTTCGGTGGGCAGATGAACAACCTGTGAGCATAGCGGATGGAATATGCCGAGGACGCGACCCATAATGCAAAATATTCCATTTTATATCCTGCGTAAATAAAGTTTCAGCTTACATTTTTTATTTTTATTAGTGTTTTATAGCCTTGCATAAATCTTGTCGAGTGTACAAAGCAATAACTTTTTGCCACTCCACGTGAACAACTCGCCAGGTATCCTGTGTTGTGTAAATGTGTGTGTGTTAATGTGTGCGATGTTAAAGTCATCATCGTTCTTCTGGAAGAAGCACCCACCATCACCTTGCAGGACTTAACTATGGCAAGTCTCGCACCATGCCATCAATATGTGACATCTCGGCGTGTTTCCAGCATCTAAAGGACTAATAAACCCACAAACACGAGAAAGCGAAAATCCTTTCTCATATATCTACCTACATTCATATATGAGCAAAATGTGCTCATATAGGTTTATGAAAAAAAAAAACCGTTTTATGCTTCTTCTATCTAGGAGGCGAGGAGCTTGAGTTGAGGCGTGCTTTTGGGATCTCTTGTATTGGTATTTTTCGACTAAACCTAAATTGGGAAGACTCTCGCCGTTCCAGAATATTATATACCCTTGTCTAAAGGTATGTTGTCCTTGTTGTCGAAGGAACAAAGCCAGAAGAGGAGAGAATTGCTGGCCTTGTCTATACTGTCATCTAATAGCCAAATGGCACGGTTGGGAATTTGAATTGTTATATGCTTCGATAGGCGAATTTTCTAATAATAATTGATGGCAAAATGGAAGCTAAATTAAAATTTATTTTCTACCTTTATCAGATATTTTTTCTCATTGTTTTCATTTCATGTTCAAGAAGAAATGATTTATTGGCGATTTATTTGTTTTTTTTTTTGTTGTTTGTTTATGTATTTAAGGAAAAAGAATAATTACAGGAAGGTACAAAGATATTTTTTTTTTCATCATGAAAGCCTTTTAACGATAACGGTTTTTACGGAAGTTCATATCAATATTAAGATAATAAAGCTTTTTCGTCTTTTTCCTTAGGATGTTAATGATTTTCGCTTGAACTATAACTTTATTAGTTCATGGTAATCTGGGGCTATGCAATCCCACATCAGCACACATCGAAAAGGTTGCCGTTTTAAAATTGTTTATGATTTCAAAGTCTCTCTCTATGGTAGAGAGAGTCCGGGAGACTTGAGCCACTTTCTATATTATATTATTTTATATAAAAAGGTTAAGTAGCCTTTACTCCGATGTGTTTCGCCTGAGTGTAAACGGTAGGCATCATCAGTTAGGCCGTCCACACTCTCCTAAGACACATATTTTATTTTGGTCGATGGAATGACCATATAAAACGCATTGCAAAGCAGCGTTGCGAATTATATATGTATAAAGGAAAACTTTTGTCAAAGTCGAACCTAACTGATGATGCCTACCGTTCACACTCAGGCGAAACACATCGGAGTAAAGGCTACTTAACCTTTTTATTTGAATTTCATTCATTTGATACTCCACTAAAATTAAAAATAAAACTTAACAACAAGTAATAGTTGTTGTTATTATTTTTATTTTTATTCATTTTCTTTTTTTTTTTTTTTATTTTATATAAATATATCAATGTACAAGTAAATAAATAGTTTATTTTTGGTGGCAAGTAGCTTGATACAGTCTGCATAATATGAACTAAAATTTGTAGGATTACAAAGTTAGATAAATTAAGAAATATTGCAACTGGTTCAAGTCTCCCGTGGGCGCGGCGCAACGGGCCCGTGCCACTCTCCCAACGCCCTCGCGCTGCCTGCGACGGCGACACCCCTCTGCCACCGTTGCTGCGACTCTGTTATTTTCTTGGTTAAATAACGGTTGTAGTTTTATTATCAAAGTTAGTAAAATGAAAAATCGCCCAAAATTTTATTTTGAGATTTTTTTGTTTTGGTCGATTGGCGTTATGTAATTTTGTTTGGGCATTGTGTCTAACTTGTTTTCCCAACAGTATAAATTGGTAAGAGTGGTTGCAAGTTTGGTATTGAATAAATTATTTGGGAGCTATGACGCATTAAATTGGGTTTTATGTCTTTTTGTGATTAGAGTGATATGTCTTTGGGCGTTGTCGCTACGCCGATTTTTCATTATAATAAAAAATCACCCAAAAACCAAAAAAAAAAAAAATCACCCAAAAATTAATAAAGAATAGTCCAAATCGGTTTTCAGATTTGCGTTTTTTGATTATATTAATAAGTATATCCAAAAAAAATTTTAAACTAATTTTTTTTCAAAATTGTATGTAATTAACTATTATTTTTATTTTCAAAATTCAATGCTCTTATTAATTTTTAGTGAAAAACAGAAAACCGGATGCCAAAATGTATCTTAGTTTTTGAGAAATTAAGAAAAACTAGAAGTATTTTTTTCCAAGAAGAACACTTTTTTTTTTGGTTTTCCCAAATTTGACCTGCTCAGGTCAGTTATCAATTAGGGAATTATCCCTTTCTTATTTTTTATTACATTGCATCCGATTTTAATCAAATAATAAAAAAAAACAATTAACTTTTTAATTATTTTACTAGTTTTACTTTTAATTTTTTTTTAATATCTCAAAAACTTAGATACATTTTGTCATTCCGAAAGGATTATGTCAGTTATTGACTAGCCCCCGGCATTCATATTACTCTGATCCGATATTTTTGGTCGGTTCAATATAATAGATGCCAAATTTGTAGCTTACATATTACTAAAAAACCGTCTCATAAAATTTGTCAACATGTCACAAAACTATAAAAATAAACGAAAAATTCCAACAGAGGTATTTATGTATGTATGTATGTATGTATACATGTATAATGTAAAGTTTCTATACATAATGTCACCCAGCTAATATAATGCTAAGAATAAATTGTCAACGCTGTGCCGTCAGTTTCAAACAAACTAGATGACAGGTGACACTCACAAAAAGTCACAGCATGTCAACATAGAAACAACAAATATTTTATGAAGTTTTGATCGGTAACATATTCTAAACGATTGTGACAAAGAATTGAATTCAATCAATTTGTATTCGATTAAGTTGAATACACTCGGTTCTTTGGAGGATTGAAATAAAATCTTATAGGAAATAAATAAAAAAATCAAATTTATTTGATGTTTTTGATTTCCTGTCAAATATTTTAAGACTTATGTTGGATTTACATGTTTCTGCAGTTAGTTTTCTATGAAAATTGAGGATACAATTTAAAGAAGTTTATTTGTTTGACAAAAGTGCAGAGAAATTATTAAGTGACGAGTAATGATTATTTTAAATAACTACGAGAAATTATGGATAAATATAAACATGTTCTTTGAAAGGGGTTTCATAATTAATCCCTTATTCTGGCCCGAATATAATCGGCTTCATACGGAATGTCATTTCAAAAGCAAGTCATGGACTTATGGATGATATACAAAAAGCTTGAGCGTGTAGGTGGAGTTAAGACAAGAAAAAAATCCTTTGGGAGGGGTGTCTTTTTCCCCCCGTTTAGGCGGGAGAGGCAATTTTTTAAAAACTTGACTTAAATCAGAAAAAAAAATATTTAAAAACAACGGTGAATGATACAAAGCGTTGTTATATTTTTTTGGAAAGCCAGACAATTACACTTTTATTTAATTTTTAAATTAATTTGTTTAAGTGAACAGTTTTAAAAAAATTAATTTTCAAACTCAAAATTTTGAAAAAAAAACTAAAAAAAAAATTTAAACTATTTTTTTTTCATTCACCGTTGTTTTGAAATAGTTTTTTTTCTGATTTAAGTCAAGTTTTTAGAAAATTGCCCCTCCCGCCTAAACGGGGGGAAATAGACCCCCTCTCCCATACGATTTTTTTTGCCTTAACTCGCTCAAGCTTTTTGGTGCACCTTATACCAATCACCCTGTTTAAAATAGTTTGAAAAATTTCACTCTATATAATTTCTTTTTTCGATTTTATTCGTAAACCATGATAAGTAAGGTATAAAAACTTCTCAAACACATTTGATGTTCAACGTCAGATATTTAGAACAAAAATAAGAGAATAGTAATAATATAAAAGTAACTTTCTGTCATTTATTTTTGCGGCGATAGCATAGAACTCCAGGGATGCGTATGTGTAAAAAAAATATTCCATTACTCCTCTAGCTATATGATTGCACAAATAATTTGTCAGAAAAAGTGGAAAGTGTACCTACGTCAAAGAAAATCATCAATAATAAATCAACTTTATCAAGTCAATTATTTAACTATGCATACTGGGTTTACCACAAAACAACAAAATATACATACAATATAAGGTCCCAAAAGGAAATAGTTTAAATTGCCCAAAAGACTAAAACTTCCATAAGGAACAACTTTTTCTTAGTCTTCAACTTGTGCGATGTTGGGTAACACACCAACAAAATAATAATATTCAAAGCCTTATAAAATATCAACAAATTGAGCGGAAAATATCTTTGCAAAACTTCAATATTTCAGTATACACATACATATATTATGCGCTGTCGTTTTACCAAAAGTGTATAAAATTCCTTAGATCAATTTTACTTTTTGGTTTTCTTGAAAACTCACTCTTCAGCTATTTAAGTTTAAGGTTCCAAAGAAACACATCCAAATAAAAAGTCATAAGCTTCATCCAAAGTTGATAAATAAAAAATGCAAAAAAACAAACTCAAATGAATAAATGTCGGACAAAGTTATTCACTCTCCTTGATGCCAATAACAACGAACATAACTACCTAGAGGAATATATTTTCCTGGCAATGCAATTTCTTCTTCTAAAATGTTTGTATTTAGATTGAAAATAAACTGAAATCCCATGTGTATTGACAACAGATGTCCTTTATACATTCAATTGAGAACCTTTTTACATGCCCGATAAAAAAATTTGATGCAGACTTTTGGGATTTTTTTTTTTTAATTTTAACTTTTAATTGGAATTATATATTTTTTTTTTAAATATCTTTCTAAGCATAATCATCGGAATTAACTAGTTTAAGTATAAATTATACAAAATGTCATATGAATTAATTACCTACCATTGAAGAAAGGTGTAACTTCTTTGATAAGTTTAAAGAACAATCAATTATCAAAAACACTTAGAGATCTGCAACTTTGTGTTGAAGTGACCAGAAAATCAAAATTAACAACAATTAATAAACACGACTGGAATTAACTCAATTTTGAACAACATTTAAAGTCCCAGCTTAGTAGGCAAAGGTTTTCTCTGTTCTTTTTGCTTTTAATTCTTTAAAGCTCTGTGATAACTTATAAGTGTTAGTAAATAATTACCCTATTAATATTACCTATAAAATTATTTGGCTCTTTAAAATAATAATTTATAAATAACGAAAATAAAAAGTGAAAAACAAAGCCTTGTTAAATATAACAACTTCAAGTTACTTATTTGATCTTTGTTTACCCATTAAATTATAAAACAATTCTATAATAAGATGTCAATATTAATTTGTAAAAATCAAGATTTGATGGTTATTCTTATTATAATATACATAGAAGTCGTTGGAATACCCATCTGACTATTAAGTATATTTTTAGCAATAAAATAATCCAAAACATTTGAATTGTTAATTTCCTATTTTTACTTTATATTTTCACTTATGAGAATATGAGAGTTCGATTACCTTAAACCATTGGCTAAACTATGCGATTTCAGAGGTATAATTGTTCCATAGTGAATTTGTTGATTTTGTGTTGGTATTGTTCAAGAAAAACAATAATTATTATGCAACATTAGCGCATGAACAATAGATAAAATCTATAATTCTAAATCAAAACCCGATAGGTCGAGTTCAAGAGTTTTTAGAAAAAGTTTATAACATTTTAATAACGAAAAATAAAGTCTTAAAAAAACAGAGTCTTGTGCACCATAATTAACAATACAGTAGAATCTCAAAAAAAAATAAAAGATGTAAAATAGGCCCCGTTCATCTTTATGAATTGGTCATCTTTCCAAGGATCGAAAATCAGTTAAAGAAAAACATGAAGGTAACCATTCATTTTATTAAGGGCCAGTCTTTTCAGCTCTGGTTAAGTTTAATCATTGATTATTTCCGCTGGTAACGGTAGATTCTGTCTTTTCAATAATGGTTAACATAGATTAGGTTAACCAGCTGATTTTCCGTGGTTAGTGTCATTATTCCAGACGGTTAACAGAGATATGTTTTTTTCAGCAAAATTTTAACTAGAGAATCTATGGTTAACAGAGTTTTCGTTAACCAGTCAATTTTGTTTGGTTAACCACAGAAATTCTATAGTAAGTGAATATTTTTTTCACATTTGTGTTGAATGATAAATAATAAACTACATAATATAATAATAATAATTGATTATCATTACTAACCTAACCGTAAAGAATGAAATTAAAGAAAATGATGATCTACCATCTTAATAAATTCCACCCCTATATTTTATGTATGTGTATTGTTTTGCTTTCCTTTGTTCGTAAATGAATTAATTCAGTTAATCCATGTGCATCGAAACGAGACAGGCTGGAAATTTTCAAAAAAAGAAATCTGGTTAATCTGGTTAAAAACAATTAATAGGGTTTAATTAATTAATAAGGTTTGTTCTTTTCTTACTAAAACGTAAAATTATCTAACGTAGAATCACTTTCCTATCATTAACTTCCTATTCTATATTTTGATTATCTTTTGGCACTACAAATTTTTGTTTGTTGAGCAGGAGGTGGTGTTGAACTGGAAGCGGCAAAAACCTGCCCCAAAACCGTCGAGCATAGCCGTGCAACGACAAGCGTGCCGCCGCCGTTTTCACTACATCAAATAAATCCCCTGTGGAAGCCTAGCTCGCAACAATTTCTCAAAAACTAAGATACATTTTGGCATACGGTTTTCTGTTTTTGACTAAATATTAATAAGATCATTGAATTTTGAAAATAAAAATAATAGTTAACTACATAAAATTTTGAAAAATATTATTTTAAAATTTTTTTTTTAATTTTTTTTTCAAAATTTTGAGTTTGAAAATTATTTTTTTTAAAACTGTTCACTATAACAACTTAATTTGAAAATAAAAAAAAAAGTAGTTTTCTGGCTTTCCAAAAAGATATAACAACGCCTTGTATCATTCACCGTTGTTTTTAAATATTTTTTTTTCTGATTTAAGTCAATTTTTTTAGAAAATTGCCCCTCCCTCCTAAACGGGGGAAAAAAGACTCCCCCCATCATACGATTTTTTTATTGTCTTAACCCCACCTACCCGCTCAAGCTGTTTGGTGCACCTTAATCCAATCAACCTGTTTAAGCGAATGCCAGTGCACGGATCTAGTAGGTTGATAAATTATTATTGAACTTTTTGGATTTAGATAAGACAACAATATATATTATGTTCCTTACATGTGTAGTATGAATACAAAAAAATATTATTTGAGAAAAATATGATAATTATATCCTTTTTATTCAATTCAGCTTCAAAAAATAATATCAAAAAAGAAATTGGAAAAACTGTCTCTTTTCGATTCGCACTCAATATATTGACATTAATAAAAAAAACCTTCTCCAAATAACAAACAAATCGATTGCCTATTTAATTTTATTATTATAATATGCATGCAAAATGTATCTGAAGAATCCTTCAATCTCTAAAATAAAAATATAACATTCCATTCACATAAGAAAAAATATAATTCCCCATGGCATTAAAAACCATCAAGATAGAATTGCAGGTTAATGCAAAAATAAACACTAAGAATTCTCAAAATGGATACGAGCAGTCCAAAGTATATATAAGAATGTCCTCTCTTAATCTTTATGTGACGTTCTGCGACGCATATTGAAATGTCCAGTCCAGAAGCATCCAATTATGCACGTTTCGTTTCCTGTTTTTGTTCCTCGTCACATATAAATATCGATTCAAAGATGTCCAAACTAATTAGTACAGATTTATATCTCCATCACACAATTCCAAATGGCATATCGAAAAACAATCCACTTCTTGGAATTGTTTTTACTTGCGATTGTGAATACTAAAGGCAACTTATGCATTTGCAAAAAAAAAAAAAAAAAAAAACGATGACAATCACAAAAATAAATAATATAAAAATTCTGCCTGTCTGCACTTACAGTTGATGCGACTTTCTTCAAACTTGGTTCATAGTGTATTCTAAAACCCAGTTTTTCAGCGCGATATTATTGCAGAGTTAGATTAACCTCGAGTTAACTCTGATGGAAACACGTTTTTCAGTAAGTTTAAAATTAGGATTTAACTCAAAATTAACTCAGTTAAATTGGAGAGATAACTCTGAGTAAATTTGGGATCTCAAATTAACTGAAAATCGTGTTTTCAGAATTAAGTCAAAGTAAACTCTATAAGAGTCTAAGATGTCGCACTGAAAAACTGAGGCTATTGAATTTACAAAAAAAAAAAACGAATTAAAACTAAAATGAAGCGCTTCTGATATTTTTTGTTCTGAGACTTGTTCAATTCATTAAGGTTCATTTGCTCAAACGATACTTATGTTCTACATAAATCCTTAAATAGTACTTTTTCCTTTTACCTGCTACCTTATACCCAACTACGCAAGAAGTTTGAAGAAAATCCGGAATTCTGTTTAGGCAAGCTCGGTAAACAGACTTGCGATTGACGCGAAGGACCGGATGGTATGATTAAACCTCCAAGCAAGTAAAATAAAAAGCCGTGCACAAAAATTATATTGATATTTTTTTTTTTATTTCATTTCTTTAAAAATCATTTCTTTTCAGCAAACAGGTATTAAAACTCTCAAAAAAAATAGTTTTGTTGAAATTGATTGATGCGTTCACGATATAGCTCAAGAAAAAAAATGTGAGGTACTGTTAATAGGCTTGGCATTTTTTTTTTTTTTGCAATTTAACATCAGACAAACAGATAAAAACCCTTTATTTTAACCCTATATTTTAAATTTGAAGCAAATCGTATCAGCCGTTTAGGGTGTAGTTACTGATACAACCATACTGACAGACAGAATTTTCGGCACCACTTTTTCTTTCATCCTAAACTCCCTTCCGTCTTCTCGGTGGACTGATGATCACAATTGAATTGAACTTAACATACACTTTCAATACGCATCAGACTTGCGTATTATTGAAGTGCCATCAACCATATGAACGAAAGAGGGGTTCGAATCCCAAAATTTTTAAAGTGTTTTTCTAATAAATATGAGGTTATAAATAGACAAGCATAACTTAAAAGAAACCTGATGATTAATGGCTTGGCCGAAATGAAAAAGCTATAATTCATGAAAAATAGTGGAGGTATGCTCGGACGTCAGATCATCGTAAAAACCGATTTTTTTTTCATGCTTCATTAAAATTTTAAAGCATTTTGGCAATCAGGAACCTGTCACAGGAGCAAGTATGTGCGACCAAGTCCTGCTCTTCTTTACTCTTGTTTTTTGTGTTTCCCTTCACATCCGAGTGTCTGTCATATATATATGTAAAGAAAAAGTGTCCCGGTTCCGGTGTCCATCCAGGCATGGCCTTCACTAGCATTAATATATACATAGACACTTATATCTATATATCTATTTTCTTTTTCTTAGCTGTTTCTGTTTCCATGTTCTAAGTCATGTAATAACAATCGTTCTAATTTGATTCAAAGGCCGATTCCCCACTGGCACACTTCCGAAACCAGTCATAAAACCGAAAAGCGTAAATCCCTTAACTAGATTTCCCAACTGGCGTATAATCCAGGCAAAATTTCATCACACGTCCTCCTTACATTACTATCAATATATTGCGGATGCTACTTGCTACTACATCAGAGGCAAAAATACACATCAAGACGTCTTCTCGTCCCCCCTCATCCTGGCCAAAAAAAAAAACAACTAGTTTCAAAACGAAATTTTCTTATTTTCTCTGATTGTTTGTATGGGATGTGTTTGTACATTGAGGTGCAGGGGCAGATAACTGTTCCCCTAAAATGTAATCATTCACACATCATGGTCGTATTCGTATGTAGCAAGGATGCTTTCATTCATTCGTTTACACACTTGTATCTTCATCAAATATAAAAACAAAACAAAAAAAAAAAAAAACAGAAGGGAAAGAAAAATGTACAGAAACAATAAAGAAACAATTGAAAGAATCCCAAAGTAGAAATCACTAACTCATTGGGCTGTTTTTTCAGGATCTTCTATACCACCCCTTGTGATGTCCTCATTCTGTTGGTTATGCTGCTATCCCACTTCCGCCGAACAAACATACTTTTCTCATTTTTAATCCTTCTGCCGCAGATATTTCGACTTGAATATATATTCTTTTTTTTTCGCAAATATGAAAAAACAGACGAAAAGAAATTGCTTCTACTTTTGGTGTAAAAGAAAAACTGTTGATCATCTCTGTTTTTTTTTGTGTGTATAAGAATGTGGGACGTGGGTGGTTTGGTGGTCCTTTTCTGGTGGTTGAGTGCAATGCCAGGACCGAGCTTTATGGTATGTATATTGGTTACTTTCAAATACACAATCAGAGATTTGGTTGGGACGGTTGGTCTTAATATGTTTTTTTTTATATTTTATATCTATTGGTGAGGAATGAGAGCATTACAGTGTGTAAAGAAAGAGAACATACAGATCTTCAAGAATTTGTTTGTTTCTTTCCTCAATAGGGTAGGATTTAATTTTGTTTGATAAATTTAATAAAACTCTACTTTTCAAAATAAAAGTTAATCAAATATGTAAGTGAGTCCTGTTCCATGGGTCAGTGTGTCTATCCAAATGAATTAACTCCTTTTTTTAAGACGATGCTAATGACATCAAATGGGACCAAAATATTTTCTTTTAAGCCGCTTTACCTTCTGGTTTTCCAGACCTGTTGAGTTCCCGGTTTCAGAAAACATCGCGAAAATCTGAGTCCAATTGAATGCTGTTAATCGTTTTCGCTGTTAGACTATTTTTATTCAATCAGGAGTTTTAGCGTTTGCATATTGAAGAAAATTCCAGTTCGAAGACGAAAGGTAAAAAAAAAAGTTAATCGAGAAAATTATGTCTATACCTATTTGAATAATGTCACAATTTGATCATTTCGCCAAGGATTTACCGATATTATTTGTGTCGCTAACGAATTTGTGCTTTCCAAACAATTAAAATATTCTTAATCATTTTTCTTTTGAAAACGTTGTTTTCACGTAAAATTTATTAATTTTTATAAAAAAAGGCAAAACTATTAAATAAGTTAAAACAAAAATGCGAAATGATAGAAAGCTGAGTCACAAATAGTAAAATATTATTACTTTTGATCAAAATAGTTGAAAGATGAAATAAGCGATATTAAAATTTTTACGGATTGCATTTAGTGACAAAATTATAATTGGTTAAAAAATATTTGCCAAAATAATACAATACGAAATTATAGAAGGTAATATACGAAATTGCGAAATGACGAAATGAAATCGCAAAGTGGAAAATTGATTATAAGTATACCCATTCAATATAGTCTTTATCAAATAAATACTCTATATTGAGATATACCTTGCATTACTTTAAAGATTTTCTTCCCATAATATCTTTTCTTCTTACACACACTGTTCGATGATTCCAGTTCATTCGCAAATTTAACAGAATTTTTTTTTTTGTAATATGGTGCGGATTTAATAAAATGAATGAGTATGAGTTTTCTTAATGAAAATAAATATTTAATGATGACTTTGCACTAATCTAAAAGGACGATGCGACACTCTTTACAAGGATGTTGCTGGCAAGAGTGGTGACGCTCACAAACCACTCAGGCTAAAGTTAAGCTAGGTGGCTCTGAAATAGTAATTGCTGTTTCTTTTCAGTGTGTTTTCTTTTTGTCAGCTTTAGTTACATTAAAAAGAAAGTCCTTTCAGTGTCCCATCCTTTGCACTGTCAATTGTGTATTTTGCTCTACTTATAATTTTATTTTTTAATAAAGTCGGTTATTATCATTTATTTTATAATTCTTACACTAGTAAAGAGTTATTGGGTTTCCTATCTTTTGTTTGTTGCTTTTTTAATTTGGATCCTTTTTGGTTTTCAATGTTGATAAAAAATTAAATAAAATAATTCGAATGCGCGATATGAGTTTTGATTGTCATTTGTATCCTTTTTATACATACATGCTCCTTAATACCATCCACAATTACATTGTAAAAGTATAAGGCGTGGCATGTTATGTTGCGAGGAGAGTGAGTGTTGTAAATCTCTTGCTTTATATTTTATTCATTAGGTGATTGAATGTTTTATGATTTTTTCATTGTGTTTTCTGTCTGTTTGTAGTGTTAGTTGAGGGTCTACGTATTGTGTGTGTATTAGTTTAACTAAGGAAGTAATTTTGTATACAAATCCAAAAAGGGGATTTTGTTTTTAATGGAGCTACTTAATCTTTCACATTTTGTGTGTATCCACCCATATTATTATATTATCCTTAATTTTTCGTCCTTAAAGTCATATTATTTTATAAATAAGACCACAAATATTGTTGTCTGTATTGTACATTTTCTTAAATTTAAAGATTGCATATATAACCGACTCATCAATGTTAATTTGTTTTTTTTAACGAGTTGATGTTTTTAAATTAAAAAAAAAAATTGATTTTTAAAATATATCTACTATAGCGTACCCTTTCTCGTAACATTTTTTTGTCTTTTTATGTGTATAAATAACGCTGATGGTTTTCCTGATCTGGAGCATGCAACATAAAACGGCCCATGTGAAAATATTGGGTATTCTTAATGTAATATTAATTGTCATTGCAAAAGCAAAAACAAAAAAAAATAGTTGGGTAATCAAATTCGTATATTTGCCTATGTTTGACAACAACTTCAAATAATTTTGTTGTATGTTTTGTTATTTCTGTTGATATCACCATCAATTTCAATTAGTTTTATTTTAAAAACCAACCAAATAAGAAGGTTCACGTGAGTTATTTCTTCTTTTTCCTACGAATACATATAGCCTACAAATAATAAGGGAGGCGACCGTCAGATTACCTATTTCAACGCGCCCTTTGGAAAAATGAACATTAACCGATAGGTTCAGCTCTAACGTCAGGAAAACTGATATCCGGACAACTTTTTTAGGAACGTAAGTTTGGTCAGAAAATGGTTACACGTAATTTGTATGGATTTGAAATAAAGAAACACAAAAAAACGTCAAAAAAAGACTGGAAATAGTCATTTTCTGACCAAACGTACCTGAAAAAGTTTTTCCGACCATCAGTTTTGTAAATGTATAGGTTTAAACCGTCGCGGTTAGTGTACAATTGCCCAAAAGCCGCGATAATATTGGTTTGAATATGCGCGCTGTTATGACCTGTCGATCAATCGATGTGATTTCATTCTATTGGGGACTACATGTAATCGTTATAAATAAATCAGGCCGCTTTTATTCACAGGCTTATGAGTTATGACATAGCGTGCATACTCGTGCTAGTAAAATTGTAATTTGTCCAACATTTTGAGCATCTCTATCATTAGTAATAGCATCCCGAAGATGATTGTATACTGTTCACTACGTAATTCTTTCTGATGAAATCTTATATATAATTTAAATACAAATTTTAAACAAACGTATGTACTAAATGGTTGTATACAAAAAATGTTGAATTTGTTCGACCATATCTCTTTTTATATTTAATCCGATTTCTCAAGGTGCGTCAAATATATGAAATATATTTGCAGAAATTCGATATTTAAATTTAAAAATGAATCTATAGACAAATTGGAAAATCAAAAAAGGGTATTTGCACATCCGCACAAATTCATTACACCAGTCAAAGTTGTTACGTTAAAAGTAAGAATGCACACAACACAATACTGTCGTTTTATCAAAAAATTTCAAAGCTGCAAAAAATTGAAAAACTTGATTTCGATTTGTACTGACGGATGCAAACTTTAATCGATACCAACACCCGGAGCCAAATTATCGCATAAGTTTCGTTCAAAAAAAAATTTGTAGATTGTAATTATGGCGGAGCTTTAAAAAAATGCAGAATTTTGGTATTGAATGACGTAAAGTCTTAGTCTTTTAACTTATTTTTAGGAATGCATTCCCATTCTTTATACCAGAACTTTAACAAAAAAAATAATATAATAATAAAATAATTGTTTAAAGCAGTCAAAAGATTTAAAGTTAAAAGAATGCAGTACTTTTAACTGCAACGTGTGGCTGTTCTTTGAATCTTTTTCAGTTTGTCTATATTATATTATTTATTTGCTTAGGGCTAGCCACCATACAATCCAATCGACGAACTACAGCTGTGCAGGTCTATAATATCATTTTAGGCTTCAAACCCCATTTTTTCCCGAAAGTTTTACTACATGCATTCTTGTCCGTAATTTGAACGTCTTCCACGTGATTTTACCGTTCATGTTCTTTAATCAGTCGATGTTCGCCTTGTTGACGCGTTTTAGCGCTAATCGATCGGCTTGACGTGTACTACTATATACGGCGACCAATATTTGAACGTCGTGGTCGCGGCATTATTTTCAACGATTTTTAAACAAACGAAATATCCACGTATTGTAAAAATTAAATGTGTTGTAGGAACGAAATAATTAATTTCAATTTGAGAGTTTTTTGTTGGAAAGGTTTTGTTTTTTTTTTACATATAAACTTGCTACTACAAATACCTTTCCAACAAAAAAAATTCGGCAAATTGGGATTGGCCAAACTTGAGTTATAACAACACAAACGAACAACATTTTATTTTTATATATGTATATAGATTGTTATTTATTTATGTGTATTTTTGTTTACTTTCAGGTACGTTTGACTGCGTAGAAAAAACGTTTAGTTATAAAATGCGCTAACATACAAACATATTTCGTAAGTAATCCAATTTAAAGTTTATATTTTATATTACTTGGCTTGATAGTTGTCGGTTGAAAACCTCAATTAATTCTTTGGTGTGTGTTTGTAATACTAGAGAAATTGAGGGGACCTTCACTTTACAGCCGATTTATAATTATAGTCTCAAGAATTTAGACATTGAAATTTAATTAAAAGATTTAGAAATGTTTTGATTTTAAGAAAACTTATTTAAGAGAATACAATTTTCAGTTATACAATGCTAAACGAAATTCGACAAATTTACCGCCAAATGAAAGTATCCTGCAAAAGAATATCTTACCAACAATAGAAATTCACACGTTGTTGATATTGACCCCAGTTAAATACAAAGTTCTTCTTTTGTTCACTGCCAAACCAACATGTTTCCCCAGACAGTCGAAGCTTATCGAAAACAGTCTGCATGTTAGGACAAGTTTATTTTTATAAAATTAGACATAAATCATTAAAAATAAGACGACTGGGTCGCAGAAACTTGCTCTTTGGGCAAGTTACTTTCGTGTTCACAACTGGAATTTTTTTTTATAATGATAGAAATTTTCAGTATTTTATTATTTGAAATATATTTTTTTTTAATCTTTTAAAAACGAAATTGTGGAATAAATAAAGATTTATTTGAAAGACGTAAATTTCGGTAAAAATTTAATTACCTACATAAAATTTTATAAAAAATGATAGTATTTTTTTAAGAAAATTTTAATTAAAAAAAAAAAAAAACTTTCAAAAATTACCTCCTTTTTTCAAAAATTTCAGATTTAGCAATAGTTTTATCACAACACATGATGCAATTTTAGACATAAAAATATAGGTACTCTTTATGAAGCAGGAAAGTTTCTGTTTACTGGGTTGTACCGAAAGAGGGGGATTTTTCCCAGTAAAATGGTTTCCTTTACCTAAAAATGCATTTATATGCGTAAACCTATAACAATTTTTCCAGTTTACTAGTTTATTACCAAATTCAAAAGATTCTGGGTTTCAAAAATAAAATAATTTTGCTTACAACGCAATGAAATTGCTTATCTATAGAAAATCAAACTAAACGTATTATTGGTAAGGTAGTCATTTTTTCATAAAGTGAAAATATCTCCTTTGCAAATATATTTTTCTTGGTTTTCAAATTTCTATATCTATCTTAAATCAATGTTGTTCTTCAAATACTCGATACAAATTGTTTATGTTCTTAGTTGCAAAACTCGTTAAAAAAATATCCTTTCGAAATTCAAATATATATTTATTGATCGCATATAGGTACCTTCCATTGAAATATAGGTAGATACTCTTTTGAATTAAATCTCAGGATTTTTTTTCATACACTCATATTCATTCATGCATTCGTTTTCCACCACAAAATCCTTCCTAGTTTGAAACAAAGTCCAGAACAAAGCCCAAATATCCAATCTAAATTGAAGTTATCCTTATACTAGTGTTGTCTTTACATACTTATTCGTCCAACGTTCAATACTTCGGAACCCGCTCCTCTTTTCTTTTTCAGTCCTTAGGTTTTATCCTTAGAGGAATGATGTTGATGTTGATGATATCCTTCCAATGCTGCCACTCACAAAGCCAAGTGCTGCTTTTGCTAGCAATGCTGACTTACTATAGAAAAAGAAGTCCTGACCACCAGCCGGTGTATGTTTGCAATAAATCTTCAATTTTCTCAATTGAAAGGTAAACTTTTGAATTAGATTATTGCCTTTTTACTTTTGCGTGAAAAACTTCAGAATTTTTTTTTTTTTTCATGATTGTTCTTTTGTTTACAAATATAATTCATTTGGTATAGTTACTTACACAAGCTGAAGGATTTTTGAGAAAAGATGAGATTTTGTTACACAAATACCAACGGCCAAAGTTAAATGACATACGCAATCATATTGAAGAAATTACCAACTTGGGAGACTTTTATTTAACATACATATATGATTTAGAAAACAAAATGTTCGTCATTTTCAATAAATTGTTTGTTTACTTAAGTATTAAAATTCTGTCTGTGTAGTTTTTTTTTTAAACTGTATAAGTGTATGAACTTTTTCAAACTTCATTCATTTATACTCCTCGGAAATTCAAATTCTTTTGACTTTAAAGTCTTTCGGCTAGCAATTTCAAAATATTACACAAAAATATCTATTTATTTATGAAAAGTATTCAATTTTTTTTAAAATGAAAAATATACTTTAGGGATTTACCAACAATAAAAAAGACCGATGGGAGGTGATTTAAATATATGAATTATTTAGTAGTGTGCGCTTTTCATGTATACACGGCTAGAATGGGGAAATCTATGTTAATCTTATTCAGAGGACTGAAATAATGTTTTTTTTTTTTTAATTTTTAACAGAGTTTTGTAATTCAAACATGAACAATATTTGTATTTGAAAGAATTAAGTTTAGGTTTTGATGAATTGCATGTGTGTTTCTTGAATATGGAAATCGAAGAATATAAAAATTGACTTAAATTCTTTTAGGAAAATTCAGACATAATTTATGCAATAACTATACAGGGGGATTGGTATAAGATGCACCAAAAAGCTTAAGCGTGTAGGTGGAGTTAAGACAAGAAAAAAATCGTATAGGAGGGGGGTCTATTTCCCCCCGTTTAGGCGGTAGGGGCAATTTTCTAAAAACGACTTTGGAAAGCCAGAAAACTACTCTTTTATTTAATTTTTAAAATAAGTTGTTTAAGTAAACAGCTTTAAAAAAATTCATTTTCAAATTCAAAATTTTGAAAAAAAAACTAAAAAAAAAATTTTACTAATTTTTTTCAAAATTTTATGAAATTAACTATTATTTTTATTTTCAAAATTGTATGCTCTTATTAATTTTTAGTCAAAAACAGAAAACCGGATGCCAAAATGTATCTTAGTTTTTGAGAAATTAAAAAAAATTAAAAGTAAAACTAGTAAGTAAAGTAAAAAGTTAATTCTTTTTTTTTATTATTTGAATAAAATGGGATGGTATGTAATAAAAAATAAAAAAGGGACATTCCCCTAATTAATAATTGGCCTGAGCAGATCAAATTTGAGAAAACCAAAAAAAAAAGTGTTTTTCTTGGAAAAAAATACTAGTTTTTTTTAATTTCTCAAAAACTAAGATACATTTTGGCATCCGGTTTTCTGTTTTTGACTAAAAATTAATAAGAGCATTGAATTTTGAAAATAAAAATAACAGTTAGTTACATAAAGTTTTGAAAAAATTAGTTTAAAATTTTTTTTTTTAGTTTTTTTTTCAAAATTTTGAGTTTGAAAATTAATTTTTTTTAAAACTGTTATTTTAAACAACTTATTTTAAAAATTTAATAAAAGAGTAGTTTTCTGGCTTTCCAAAAAATAATATAACAACGCTTTGTATCATTCACCGTTGTTTTTAAATATTTTTTTTCTGATTTAAGTCAAGTTTTTTAGAAAATTGCCTCTCCCGCCTAAACAGGGGGAAATAGACCCCCTTCCCATACGATTTTTTTCTTGTCTTAACTCCACCTACACGCTCAAGCTTTTTTGTGCATCTTATACCAATCACCCTGTATAGTTAAGCTATTTATTTTTATTTGTATTGCAAAAATGACATTCAGCCTTGAAATGTGCTTCACTTATAGCACTCTTATAGCACCAAGGTAAAGAGATGGTATTCGTAATTCTGTTCAAAGTCTTATATCCTTAAATGTAATTATCTAATCGAAAGTCATTTCTGCAGCCTAAACTGTGGCTTTTAGGGGTTGCTCTTTTGTTAAAGTAATCGTTTTGCAAAAATGTAACATATCTAATTCAAATAAAAAAGTTAGAGATTATAATAAATACGTGGCACACCAAAGAAATCAAACTCAGTTCCAAAAAGTAAGAGAGGCATGATTGATATGTTCAAAGAATGTAAAAAAAAAACAAGTGTTAATTCAGACAAAACTAGTTTCGCAAATCTTTCTCGGCAATTATAAATATTGTCTCAAAATATTTACATATGTGATAAATGTTCTCGATTTTTTAATTATTTGGCAAATTGGTTATTTTATAGAAGCTTTCGTTAATAAATAGCAAATTAAAAAAATGCAATAGTTAAACATTGCGAGGTGAAAAGTGTAAAATGAATTTTTTGCGAAACAATCGCATAGCAAAATATGAACTTGGTAAATAAGAATTGCCAAACAATAAAAAGCGAAAAGATTCCATAAAATAGGAGACGAAAAATATGATCAAAAGAGTCTGTGCTGAAACAACTTAGCGTAAAATAAGGGGAATTTAGTTTTTCCAATGGATGAATTCTTTTTTTTTTTAGAGTATCTTTAATATTTATTATAGTGTGATAAGCTTTACTGTGATTAAGTTTAGTGTTTGAACAATTATAGTAGGTAGGTACCTATATATTTTACTATTTTTGAGCAATCCTTTTTGGTTGCACTTTAATTGTATACAATCGAAATTTAAAAAATTGAGACTATATTCAAGATAGGGAATTTTTTTAAAACTCATAGGAAGCGGAGTTGGTGCGGTCGGATCTTTATTTTAATTAGGCGATTTTATATTTCTAAGAGCTCACCATGAGCAAGCGAATCCAAACATTTTCAGGCTCACTTTTTTGACAGCAATAGTGTAAAATTTCACTAAGTAATTGTGTTTATATTATACTGAGCATATACGAAAATCTCGGAGATTTTAGAAATAACGGGTGATTTTTTAGCTGGTTTGGTTTTGGCAACACTGGTTTTGACAGCTGACGTCTGTTTAGTACCTTGTGTCACTGTCAAACAGCTTCAGTTTGGTTTGCAATTTAACCATGGATCGTCTTACAAATGAACAACGCTTGCAAATTATTGAATTTTACTATCAAAATTCGTGCTCGGTTCGAAATGTTCGAAATGCTTTTTTATCGAAAAATTGTGTTCAGCGATGAGGCTCATTTTTGGTTGAATGGGTACGTAAATAAGCAAAATTGCCGCATTTGGATTGAAGATCAGCCAGAAGCATTGCAACAGCTACCAATGCATCCCGAAAAAGCCACTGTTTGGTGCGGTTTATGGGCCGGCGGCATTATTGGGCCATATTTCTTCAAAGATGATGCGAATCGCAGCGTTACTGTCAATGGTGAACGCTACCGAGCGATGATAACAAACTTTTTTTTGCCCGAAATGGAAGTTCTTGACTTGCATGATATGTGGTTTCAACAAGACGGTGCCACATGCCACACAGCACGCGAAACAATGGCGCAATTGCGAGGCGAGTTTGGTGAACATATAATTTCACGTTTCGGGCCGGTCAATTGGCCGCCTAGATCGTGCGATTTGACACCATTAGACTATTTTTTGTGGGGGTATGTCAAGGCTAATGTCTATAGGGACAAGCCCGCTTCGATTGACGCACTGGAAGCCAACATCCATGCATTCATTCGTGAGATACCGGCCGATATGTGTGAAAGAGTATGCCAAAATTGGACTCAGCGGATGGGCTACCTGAGACGCAGCCGCAGTCAACATTTGCATGAAATTATCTTTAAACATTAAATTGCAAGGTTCAAACTATCGATTCAAATAAATATTTTATTAATTTTTTCGAATTTTTTGTGTTTTTTTTTTTTTAAAAGTTCTAAACCTCTTAAAAAATCACCCGTTATAAACTAAGCTATTGTAAACCATTTTGTTTGACTATTTTTTGATGATTTAACGTTAAAATTTTTAGACCAACAAAATTTATTTTGTAGACCTTAATTATTTTTTTATGCTTCTAAAGTTTCATTATAAAACTTCTTATCCATCAATAAAAATCTGTTTTACTGATAAAACACAATTGCCTTAAACATTGCACAATAATTTTTGTTTAAACTGATACCTAGATATGTACCAATTAATGTTAATACGTTCTATTTATAAAGATAAATGATGTAAGCTCCTCATCAATTTATAAACATTTTCATCGGTATTTGAATTTCCTCATTCTAAACGAATAATATAACCTCCTATTTATCCGAACCTGTTAGAATTTCTGCAATTTTCCTAACTGTGCTTAAACACACATACCGTCTAACTCTATAAGCATAACCACCCCGAAACATGAATGTCTACATTCTTAAGACTGACAATGAATGGACTACCATTAATTATCCAATGTTTTAGACATTTTCCCGCAACTAGTGTTTGTTGGAGTCTTATGTCTGAGTTCTGCATCGTCATTGCCTCAAAATCTAGTGTATCAGACTCAAACAGTCGCCTAAGATACTGCCGCCGGCTATATAGACGGGCCATGTATCTCACACTCAGACTGTATCCGACGTCTCATTAACAGGAGACATGCAATTTTCATTCATTATTTGTGGAAAACCACCTTACCTAGACCAAGACCATGGAAAATTCTTCAGTTGTTGTGTCTAGCATATGATGCATATGCATATGATATAGAAACACCATCAAGCGAATACATCACTTAATTTAAGACCAAGCTTTGTCTGCACCGAACAGTACTAAGACTGGATTTTGTATAATATTTCTTTACAAATGTATCTTTTATAGAAAATATGATGCAAGGAAAAAGGTTCGTTCTCAAAGCTTGAAGCTGTATCGCGTCAGAATAATTGCAATGCGGTTAAACTGGTTTATAGCATCATCTTTTGCGTCGTTGTTGTCGTTGTCGTCGTCGATGTTGCTCCTGATGACCCCACAACTCTGCATGCCAATAATGTAAACTGGTTACATACCATAAAACTTGGTCTACAAAAAGTAGTTGGTATAATATCTATGTATTGTATATTGCAAATTTGTCTAAAGAGAGTTATAGAATATCTTCTTTCACCTAAACCACTAGACAACTCTTATTTCAAAAGATTTAAAAATCAATGAAGAGAACAGTATAAGAGCTCTTATACAAGGAATAACTGGGGAAATTGTGGCGTTGTTGTATGTAGAACAGTTTTATTTTATGTGCCTTTGCTCACTAGTTGCGCTCGTTAACTCTAAATTGGACTTGGCTAAGTTATAAACAACCCTTATAAAGTTTCTCTTTTAAATATTCGCTTGGATTATTTCTCTTAAATCTTATAATTCAATTTGACGATGAAAACGAAAATCCTATGCGAAGTGACGCGAGGCAATACGTTTGCAACCTGTTACGTCGCGAAATCAACCTTTGTTATTTTTGTATCACTTCTGTCTTGGATGAATAAGAAAAAAAATCAACGACACGTCTGGACGAGGGAAATGGCAAAATTGTTGGACCAAGACGCGAATAGTAAATGAAGAAAATCAAAATAAAAAGGTTTCTCAGGATTGGGATAACGAACATCTATGCTGAAGATGTAGAGCTCATGATGAGGACGATAATAAGAATAAGAGTTAAGTAAGAAGGAACAAAAGTGTTAAGGGTTGCCATTTAGCACAATTTTGCATCCGTAAATAATGCTGATAGACTTAATAAGAGTTAATAAAATGTTTTATATTTCAAAATACTATACAATGTACTAGCTAAATCATGAAAATGAGAGAAAACCAACCTTCATTACCATTATGCGTTATTGATGTTGGAATAATGTCTACCTACGCATTTTCTAAACGAAATCGATAATCACATATCAGATTTGGAGAATCACAACCAGATACGTGCATGACAATCTTTATTTCAATACAAAAATGAAAAAAGTCATGAATATTGTGAGACTTGTGCAGGATTTATTTTACTCGACTGATGAGGATGAAAGCTGATATAAAGGCTATTAACGTTATTGTATGCTTCTCATTACTAAGTATATTACATTTTCTGTAAGTAAAACCTACAATTTAAATTGGTAAAAAAATTTTAAATTTAATTGGTAGAAAACTGTACTGTGTATGTATATGTAGAATGACGAGTGACGTAAATTATAACAATCTTTTTTTAAAAATAGAGAATGGGGAATGGGGAACCTTAATTTGAATCAAAGATGCTGTGAAAAAACTTTACTTGAAATATCTTTTCAATCAATAAGTAAAATAGTTGTTATATGAGTGATTCTTTCTGGAACTATATATTTCTTGTCTATTATAAAACGACTGCGTTATACTTAGTTACCAACATCCTAACTCTCTGACTTTTATATATCGATACCTTTATTAGACCTTAATTTAATAAATAAATGTCATTAGAACATTATTATTAAAATCTATTATTTCAATTATATTTTAATCGTTTTCGTGTTTTCCTTAGAAAACAACAGCAGGTTTTGGAGTTAGCCGATTTATTTGTTTGTATATATTAGAATGCCATGAGAGTTACACGGTTTTATGGTATAATAAAAACTAGGGCAGTTCAAATAGTAATTAAAATGTAATGAAATTAAATGAATTTAATTAAATTTAATAAATTTTAAGGTATTGTGAAATAAAACATATAATAAGAAAAACTAAATTGTTTTAAGGATAATCTTCTATATAAGCCTTAATGTAAGTAAAAGGTTATCGTTATAATTTTGGTATTTTCACTAATGTCACCGACAATTGTAGAAGATGGGTTTAATTAATTTTATTTTTATTAATTAATTAATTAATAATTAATAATTAATAATTAATCATTAATAATTAATAATTAATAATTAATAATTAATACTTAATAATTAATAATTAATAATTAATAATTAATAATTAATAATTAATAATTAATAATTAATAATTAATAATTAATAATTAATAATTAATAATTAATAATTAATAATTAATAATTAATAATTAATAATTAATAATTAATAATTAATAATTAATAATTAATAATTAATAATTAATAATTAATAATTAATAATTAATAATTAATAATTAATAATTAATAATTAATAATTAATAATTAATAATTAATAATTAATAATTAATAATTAATAATTAATAATTAATAATTAATAATTAATAATTAATAATTAATAATTAATAATTAATAATTAATAATTAATAATTAATAATTAATAATTAATAATTAATAATTAATAATTAATAATTAATAATTAATAATTAATAATTAATAATTAATAATTAATAATTAATAATTAATAATTAATAATTAATAATTAATAATTAATAATTAATAATTAATAATTAATAATTAATAATTAATAATTAATAATTAATAATTAATAATTAATAATTAATAATTAATAATTAATAATTAATAATTAATAATTAATAATTAATAATTAATAATTAATAATTAATAATTAATAATTAATAATTAATAATTAATAATTAATAATTAATAATTAATAATTAATAATTATTAATTAATTATTAATTAATAACTAATTAATAATCAATAATTAAATAATTATTAATTATTATTTTAAATATTGTATTGTGTGTAACTTATTCGAAATGTTCTTCAACTGTTACATTGTCAACAATCACATCATACTCTGAGGTAATAGAATCTATTTATTTGTTTTGATCTTTTCAATTTTTCATATGTGCCTGTGCCTCTACTGAGTCTCGAACCCAAGTTTTTTCGCATGAAATTCCTGTGCGTACATTAATGATACTATGATTAAAAAACTTTAAGAAGTTTCAATTATAAAAAAATACCGGTATAATGCCTAAAAAAACTAATCTGGATTAAAGTATTATGGAGAAAAAATGACACCGATTTAAAAGTAACCTTTTCTTCTTTTTTTCTTAAGCTTAGGAAGAACTTATAATAAACATTTGAGAATGGTTTGAGATAAAGTGAACATACGAATTTTAGTACTTGAAGAACATTTATAGTTAGGAAGAAATAAAGGAGGGATAATGAATCTATTATTTGGGGTACCAAATAGAGAATGAATCAAGTTTGGATTAAGAAGTGTGATACGGCAATTATACTTTTTTGTGCTTCGTGTTATTACCTACCATCATTAGTATTGATCATCATTAGAATTGATTTTTTATTAAAATATTGAAACAAATATTTCTTGTTTGTGCCCTTTTATTCATTGCATTACTCATTTTCTCCAGGCTCAGCCTACAAAACTTTGTGCCACGTAACGTTGACAACTATAAATAAAAAAACCATAAACATACTCGCCAGCTAGTAAAATTCCAAGTACAAAATCAGTCAAAGCCATAAACACCATCATTAAGCAAATTAAAATGCAAATAAAACTCCTATTTTCAAATAAAAATGGTTGGGGAAAAATTGCAATTTCTTCATAAGGCAGAGAAAAGACACCTAAAATAAGTATAATTTTATATGTATAAACACGTAAAAAAACAATTAACAAACTTTATATTGGATTTATTAATTTCAAAATCACAAAAATTCTAATAAATTACGAAGCACAATAACGTCTCGCGTCACAACTTAATAAAAAATTTCTGATTTCATGGAGTTAGCTGTCAAATTTGGCGCGTTCTGAAGCACATGGAGTTGTTCGTTTTTTGCACATCGTTTTACGTAATAACGGGAGAATTTATCGAAGTAATTCTTTTTTTTTTAAATACGCGGAATATTCATTTTTTGGAAAAAGTGGAGTTAGCCGGTTTGCGAATTAAGGTATCGATATTTATAAATGCAAAAAGTGCTTCTAGGACCAATAAGTCGTTCAAAAATATTATTATTGCAAGGAAATTTAATGTATTTTAAGAAAGATTTTTAGACACCTTATGCATCAGAACGCATTTGATTATTAAGATGTTGTTTTTTACAAATACCTAAGTACTAAGTTAAAATATTTTTATTGATAAATAAAAAAGTACTTGGAATTTAGATCGAATATGAGAGTTTTAAAGAAGTGGAACACAAAATATTACAGGTGGTCCATTCTTCCAGGCCAAAAAAATATTCAACTATTGTTCTAAGAAAATGTGCTACTGCGCGAACTTTTCTATCTGTTCTATTAGAATTCCTTTTTTTTTTCATATATTGAATTTTTCCAACCCTTCCCTAAGTAGCGAACCTCGTTCATCCTCCAATAATTATCGATCGATTGGTTTTTCGTCCGTTCTTTCTGAGTCATTTAAACATTCATAAACTATCAGCTTAAGAAATATATTGAAGAACAAACGTTTCTGTAAAATAAGGTTTTTAGGCTTGTATCTCAAAAGTATTTTGTATTTATTGAAAATTCCTTTAATCTGTATCTTTACGGATCAGAAATTATTGTACAACCACCCAATACAAGGTATTGGATTGTTTCAAGTCTGAAATGCTGGTATTATTTCCTTGTGGTTCGTCTAGAGTCCTACTCTCTTCTTAATTCTTAACTTCGTTTCATTCATTCATTTCATTTATTTCGAATAATATATTTGACAAAGACACATTAAGATTTAAATCTTTTAGAGTATCAAAAACAGTTAAGTTACAATATTTTATTCACTATTATAGATTGTTATAAAAACTGTTTAAAACTAGCTGAATAATTAATAACAATTTAGATTTTTTAATTAGCATAAATATTTTAAGTTTTATATATAATATAGTACATACGTTTTGAGAAAAATTAAAGAGAAATTAAAAAAGAATATTAAAAACAAAAAGAATATAAAAAAATAAGCAAATTATACTATATGTTTATATTTGATTAGAAAAGTGCAAAAATAGTTTCCTCTTAAAGGCTGCCGGTGAGGTAGTTCTTTGCAATTCATTTGGAAGCAAGTTCCACAAACGAATCGCAGATGCATAAAATGAACGCTCTGCTATTGTGCGTGTATAACGTGGTAATATTAGTTTTAATCCTCTTCGGGATTGAGCAAAATGGAGTTTTTCCTTAAGATAATTAGGACATCTATTATGGATGATGTTATAAAATTTTAGAAGTAACCTGAACTTTAAATACTTATCAAGGTTAATACCAAAGAGAGTGTGTTGTAAATGTGAAACACTGGAATACCTCGGAATGCAGTAAATAAATCTAACGCAGTATTTTTTCACATTGGTTGATAAGAAGTTCGATGAAGATCTCAACGTTCGAAGGCTAGAGTAAATATGTCGAATCGTGCCTGCAATTGCCATACAGCAGCTAAGGCCACTCTTTATTCTATACCCAAGGTATTTAACATCCTTCACATAGGCATTTACTTCGTTATCAATAATAACTGAAGGAAAATCTACAGGATCAGCCTCACTTCTAGCGCATAACATGGCAAGAGACTTAGCGGGATTAAGTTTCATACGATTCGACCAAGTTTGAATAAGATTCAAATCCTCATTCAACCTCTCTACGCAATCTTCCATGAGACCTATTGTACGAAAGATGTAAAGCACAACATCGTCAGCATATAAATGAATTTGGCAATTTTGAATGACATCGGGAAGATCATTAATGAAGAGCGAGAACAAAAGTGTTCCCAGTACTATGAGCCTTGAGGTATCCCCGCATTGGTTAAAATGGGGTTCGACGTATCCACTCCAGTTTTTATTTGTTACACTCTATTTTTCAGATAGTTGCTTAATAATTTAAGTGAAGTGGAAGAAAAGTAAAAATTTTGCTTGAGTTTAGAGAGAAGGATAGGGTGATCAATGCAGTCAAAGGCCTTTGAAAAATCTAGTTTACCATTACTCCAAACTTATCAGAGTCCAAAGCAAATCGAATGTCCGAAGTAACTTTTATGACTGCAGATTCACAGCTGTGCTTACTGCGAAAACCAGATTGCCATTGCGAGAGTAGATCATGTTCATTTAGATAGATTTGAATTTGGTCATGAATAACTTTTTCAAACAATTTACATAAGAAGGATAAAATACTAATTGGCTTGTATTCAGAAGGGTTGGAAGAATTCGTCTGTTTAGGAACTGGTTAATACTCGCACTTTTCCACACCTCAGGAAATTCACAGCTATAAATACAATAGTTAAATATATGAAGTAGGTAGTTCATTATAATTGGGAATATAAGCTTTAAAAACTTAGGCGAAATATCATCAGGACCAACAGCGTTTGATTTGATCGTTCTGGCACAATTGAACAACACATTAGCATTTATACAATCAAACGAGAAGGAGTTTTCACTTTCATATCCATAAAAATTATTCTGGGGAATATCTGAATTTGTAAAAGATGGAATCAGAATACTGGACATTACTTCAGCTTTAAACGGGCATTTATTTTAATTTTTGTCTTCTTTAACACCAATTTTTTTCAAAATACTCCACAGTTCCTTAGAGCTGAGAGAGGGATTAAGTTTATCAAGTAAATACGCACGCTTAGAGTTAATTTTTTTTTCTTTCTTAATTTTTTTTTTCTGAAACTTCTAATTTTTAACCTTGGTAGTAGCCTTGTATAAAAATCTCATCATTCGATCCGAACTTGACAGCATGGTGCATTATGGAATTAAGAACCCACGTAGAATTGAACGCTATGAAAATCAATCCTTTCCTTCTTTCTCTGAACATACTTTAATATACCTACATCCGTAGAACTTGTATTGAGGAACTAAAGCAGTTAAGGGCTTTGTATTTTCGGTATTTTCTACTTCCTTGTAGTAGAATTACGTTTACATTTTAAAACATATTAAATATTTGATAAATATATGTAAATATTGCTAAAAAATTGCGAAATTTTGAGGTTTTTTAGTTCATTTCTGATATTTATACAAGTACTCCCGTATCTTTTCTAAGTTTTCTAGACATAATCCAATAGCTTTAAAATGATGCAAAATAGATACAGCGGTTCTTTTTCCAGCCGCACTGCTCAAATGTAGAATAATTTACATGTCTCGTCTTTTCATTCCAAATTCGTGATGTTCCAGACACTCAAATCGAATGTGCGCCTGTATATCTCTTTTTCTCTACGTAACCTCATACTCAGTACAGATTAGATTTACAAAAAAATCAAATTTATCAAAAGACTTATTTAATTATTTTTGGGCAATCACATAAATAATAAATATCTTGGATTACTAAAAGCAAACAAAAGAAACATGCTATACCCCCTATATTATAAGTAATCTTGACCTTCGGTTGGACAAAATATATTTCCATGGACTTGATATGTAGTTGATATACTACATTCATGCGACGAAAAAAACAAACAATTTTTTTTCCAGACGAATACTACCTAACCAGTGCAAGCTTGATGCCTGGGCACGGTACAATGAACACCCATCGAAGGGCCCCAAGGCCAATATAAAACAAAACAACGAAACTGACTGCACAAAGCAATACTCAACTCCGAGAAGAAGTCAAGCGCGTCCAGCCTGAACGCTGAACGGCATAGTCAGTGCATCGAGCAAGAACCCACCTTCATCACCTTTTTCATCATCGCTATATACTTGTATACCTAGGTTAGGTATTCTCCGCTCAGAGCACCTCACATGCGAATAAAGGCGGTTTGATTTCGAAGTATGGCCAGCCAGGGAAGGGAACTTATGTTCACTGCTCGCATTCAAGATATGGGTATTAACTTGTCTCTGACGGTCACTGCCATTATCATTCTGCAGCGATTCCTTTACAAAAATGTATAAAATGGATGGGAGCATAATATATCGTGAAGCAATATGTATAGGTGTTTAGAAGAAAGCCTGTATCTGAAGGTATGCATGATAATGAAAGAAACAAAAAAAATATAATTCAAAACTTGTTTCCTGAACGCCTGATGCCAAAAGCCAAAGAAGCTAAAACAGAACGAAATACAAGAAACAAGCTAGGGAGGATTCAAATGAAAAACAAAAGTGCAGTACACTTTGTTTGTTGTGTTCACTACCCAGCAGCAATGCTGCAACAAATATACTCAACCAACATACGAACCAAGTCGAGCAGAAAACGCAAAAAAAGTAAGGCCAAGGGCAAAAACCTCATACTCACGTAACAAACCTCCTCCAACAGCATCACCAAACTATTGTGGTCTAATGTTGCCAAGAGTATGCACTAACTCTGGGGTTTAAATGTGTTGGTACACCTATATTTTGTATCTTTATCATTGTACAAACAGCATTGGTATCTACATTTAAAATTATTCGTTACTTATGTGTTATATTAATGACGAAAATTGGAAAATAGTTGCAAGCGTGCCGAAACATTCAATTCAAATAGCAAAGCTTGCACTCGAAATGTCCACCCTTTAGATTTTAGAATGATACCTACACCTATCCCATTCCGAATAAAAATGGATGAAATCAATTAGTATTACATTCTAATAGTGAGTGCCTGGTAAATGAAAGATTGATAATACGCAATCAGTTTCGACTTTATGAAATAGTAAAACTGCAGTCATTTTAGTTTTGAAATTAATTGGTTTCAAAGATATTGGGGCAAAATTATATTCGCCTCTCCTAAACCCTTTATCAACTTTCCAGTGATAATTTCCTGTGGAAGATTTTGTTGTTGCATCTTAAACAGTAGGTATTTGTATAGGCGCCATAAAATATAGTTCAATGCAATAAAATCGCGAACTAAATTTTAGGTCTTATTGCACTTTTAAGAGTACAATAAGTGCAATTTTTTGATTTTTAAACTTTGCATGCATTGTATTTAAACTCGCAAAACAAACCAAATTCTATAGTGAAATAAAAAATGGCATGATTATACGTACCTACAGATAGTACTTTTTTATAAAATGATTTTTCAAAAAAATGTGAGCTCTTGTTTCAAATCATGCGATTTTCTTCTTTTTTTCATCAGAAATAAAAAAAAAAATTAAAAATTTTACCAACAATGATTGAACCTAAATAAGACCATAAATAAAATGCAATATTTGCATGCACGAAGTTGATCTTGTAGCTTAATACGGTATTGAAATTAAAACGTATACCTATGAAAAATCATGTCGAATAATATTTACCCAGGACTTTTTAACTTAAATGTATGCGTATAACATTTAGGACCCTTAAAAAATAATAAAATTAAGGTAAATCTTTAAACATTCCATAAATTACATAAAAGTCCAGTCACATAAGAACTAAATAAAAGACACGACTGGGTCGGACGAACTTGCTCTTTTGTACGATTACTACCCTTTGGCTTATGATACTAAGCAATAAACTTTAATTAATAATCGGAAGTAACAAATTGTTTTTATAGCGTTTTTATGGCAGGTACCGTTAATAAGCTGATTTTGAAAAAAAAATTCTAACGAAAAACTCCGTCATTGGCAAGAAATTAGTCACAAAATTTTATCTAATCCATCGTATTTTTTTTCCAGAAAAATTGGATTTTCTGTAGCGTTTACTTCACTATTAGAAAAAAATCAGTCACACTAAATTTTATAAAAATCGATCGTATTTTTTTTACAAGAAAAATGGAATTTTCTAAAACCCTTTTATCGCAGGTACCGTTAAAAATCTAGTTGTAAAAAAATATTTTGTCGAAAAAAAATCTCCGTTTTCAAAAAATCAGTCATGTTAAATTTTATCAAAATCGATCGTATTTTTCGAGAAAAATTGAATTATTTGTTACGTTAATATGGCAGGTACCGTTATTTTCATACCTAGGATAAAAATCAAAAGTACGCCTGGGCATATTACTCTAAAAACACAGAGTACCAAATAAGAAGAAAATCGGCCCAACCGTTTGTGCTGTATGTGTCGATACATCCAGACTGACAGACAGACAGACAGGATTGTCGGACCTACTTTTTTCGAGTTCTCTATCATCGTTATGTCATGTTTGATTGTTATTTCAAAACTTTTTTTTTTACGAATACAAAACTTGCCTTATAACGGGTGATTTTTTAAGAGGTTTAGAACTTTAAAAAAAAAAAAAACACAAAAAATTGAATAAAATATTTATTTGAATCCATAGTTTGAACCTTGCAATTTAATGTTTAAAGATAATTTCATGCAAATGTTGACCGCGGCTGCGTCTCAGGTAGCCCATCCGCTGAGTCCAATTTTGGCATACTCTTTCACACATATCGGCCGGTATCTCACGAATGAATGCATGGATGTTGGCTTCCAGTGTGTCAATCGAAGCGGGCTTGTCACTATAGACATTATCCTTGACATACCCCCACAAAAAATAGGTGTCAAATCGCACGATCTAGGCGGCCAATTGACCGGCCCGAAACGTGAAATTAACTGTTCACCAAACTCGCCTCGCAATTGCGCCATTGTTTCGCGTGCTGTGTGGCATGTGGCACCGTCTTGTTGAAACCACATATCATGCAAGTCAAGAACTTCCATTTCAAGCAAAAAAAAGTTTGTTATCATCGCTCGGTAGCGTTCACCATTGACAGTAACGCTGCGATTCGCATCATCTTTGAAGAAATATGGCCCAATAATGCCGCCGGCCCATAAACCGCACCAAACTGTGGCTTTTTCGGGATGCATAGGTAGCTGTTGCAATGCTTCTGGCTGATCTTCACTCCAAATGCGGCAATTTTGCTTATTTACGTACCCATTAAACCAAAAATGAGCCTCATCGCTGAACACAATTTTTCGATAAAAAAGCATTTCGAACATTTCGAACCGAGCACGAATTTTGATAGTAAAATTCAATAATTTGCAAGCGTTGTTCATTTGTAAGACGATCCATGGTTAAATTGCAAACCAAACTGAAGCTGTTTGATAGTGACACAAGGTACTAAACACACGTCAGCTGTCAAAACCTGTGTTGCCAAAACCAAACCAGCTAAAAAATCACCCGTTAGTACCTACATATAATCGCAAGTAAAAATGGCTTTTTTAGGAGGAGATTTTTGTTAATTTTAGTTTTAAGAATGAACAAATAAAAACAATAAAAAAGACTAAAAATAGTCGAATTAGATTTTATTAAGTGGAGTATTTATGAATGAAATTCAATATTAAAGGTTTTGTGGCCTTTAGTTTTCTCCAAAAGTATCCAAAAAAGTATAACATGGCAAAGTCAATATTACCATTGTTTTTAAATATTTTTTTTTCTGTTTTATGTAAGTCAATTTTTTTCCAATATAGCCCCTCCCACATAAACGGGGGAAAATAGGCCCGTAGTCTTAGATCAAAACCTACACGCTCAAGCTTTTTAGTGCACCGTTTATACCAATCACCCTGTTAGCACTGTTTGGTGAGCCTTTAAAAGAGAAATTCGAATTTTCATTTGTCCGGCTATAACGGGTATAGGTACCTCCTTATTACGGTTTAAGTTTTTTAAAATTTTCTTGAAAATGGATCTAATGATTTTGATAAAACTTTTTGTATACGTAATATTTGGAAGGCGGTCAATATAATTGCATTTCAGGTCTTTAGCGGTTTTTACAAATTTGACCATAACTTGAAACGGATAAACCGGTTTCATTTAAATTTGATATGGCACTTACTTTAGACATTTTACTCAAGATGGTTTTTAAAGATTTTGGTCAAAAAAGTTTTTAATTATAGCAGCTTGATTTTACGTTAAGGGCATTTTATGATATTTTTCCCCTTTGAACATTATTCCATAAACTTAATTTTTTTCAATCCCATAGTTTGCTACAAGAGCAAGTTCTTTCGACCCAGTCATGTATTTTATTTATTTATTTATCTATTTATTCAAATAATTTACAAAATTAATTTACAAATTATTTTTTTAAAAGGCATCTGGACAGCGCCATATGACGCCGTCTTATGTGAAATGAAAAAATTATACAGAAAAAAAAAAAAAACAATAATAATAATAGATACATTTCAAATTAAGTAAAATTTAGTTAAAACAAAAAGTAATGAAAAATTGCAATTATTGGAGTGACTTCCAATAATGATTGCAAGGCGTTGGAGTGACTTCCTGTCAGAAGGGCTAAGGATTTCGGCTAGTTGCTGAGGTATGTTATCTGATGATTCATTTATTTGTCGAGAGGAAGGACATTCAACAAAAATATGCCATATTGAAAGATAAGTTCTGCAACAAGCATATTCCTCTGGTCCTTCGGCGTTGTAGTAATGTTGGGTATTAAAAAGAGTTTTTTAACTCTTATTCGAAGAAGTTTTATTTTATTTTATTTTTTAAGTCTGAATTTTGCTTATGTTTGCAAACTCTCGACCGATCACTATTTAAATTCAAAGACTATATACATACATCAATGAAAATCATCCAAATTTATTTTATTTTATTAAACAATAAATTTTTACAATTTCGCCTTTTAGTTCTACGTAACAAATATAATAATGGTTGTTATTAACTACTCACAATGTAAAATTATTAAAAAGAAAATATATATAAAACTGTCAATAAAAGATAAATAAATTAATAAAGAAATGGGATACGTTAACTTCTCGGGTTTTTCAGATCCGGTGGTCTTTGAAACAACTTTATTCTTAATAATCGCGAAAAATAACGCCAATAGAGTGAGTAAGTATGTACCAACAATGCCATGAAAGCCATTTACCCAAAATGTTGTTGCATACTGCATACGTATATTTTGTCAATATTTTTATTTTATACATTTTTGATACCCTTTATTTTGCAAAGTCAAAATTTTATTTCCTTATAATTTCTGTAATTAATAGTACCTACATAAAATCCACTTTTATTACTTAAAATGAAACAAACAAAAAAAAATTTCCGGAAAAAGGAATCTTTTCAACAAATTTCAGCATTAAGTGCTAAAAATGTTAATCCCAATTTCGCAAATTTTAAAGCACTTTAAAGTGTTACTTTCGATAAAAGTAGCTTGTATGGTACCTTAGGTTTAAATCTCAAAGTACAGTGAAACCTTATTCTAGAGACTTAATAAAAAGACACATTAAACTTTTCTCATATACTGCACCAATTTTCGACGTTACAAAATGGCAAGTATTTTATATTTAGGTGAATGAATCAGAGAGCAAGGGTGAGTGAGAAGAAATCTAAAATATCATTCAGAAAGTGATGGCATAAAGTAACAATAATACAGTCGGCAATTCGGCATTCGCGCATAACTTTCCATCTCGCAGTTTCTGGCTGAGTTGCTAGTTCTCCCTCCCAGAAGACCATCAATTACTAGCCTCAGTACAACAATAACGATGGGTTATTTGCAACAATGGAATTTTCTAGTTTATAACTGGAATACCTGGTCGGTCATTCCTTTCGACATTTTACTTACTGGCAGAGCTCTGACTGCAACCATCCCAAGTTCTGCCTCTCCGTCAATGTAGACGATTCTTAAAATTTTTATTTTTATTATTGTTGTTGTTAGTTTTTGCTGCTTTTTGTTGCCGATTCTTCTATGCTTGATATGAACAAAGCTTACGAACTATTTACAAACACTAACACATTCTGGATGAAAATCCCGAACCATAATAATGAAAAGATTCTTCGATGGTTCGTCGCTGAGCAGCAATTTACGTTTCACCATCATCATCACTGTTACCAGCCAGTCCAGCCACTCTATTGGCAAAAAGTTGTATACCAACCAATGGTTGCTACTTCTTAGTATACAAGTTAATATATATATGTAACTATAAGGCCGAATGAATCTACCATGTTACTTGCAATTATTGTTCCTCTTTCGTCGGCGCGGCAGAGGTTTCGAACTTGGGACGTCATCGTCGCATCCGTAACTCCTGAATTCGTATGTGCATTCTATCATAGGGGCATTGAAAATTAAAACCAAACGCAGAAAAAAGAATTGTTTTACTAAGAATTTAAAACCAGATGCACTGAGCGAATACTGAAGTTTGTTTTATTAATAATTTTTCATAAATATTAGCGGAATAATAAAATTGACTAAACCACTAGACGTTGATTGTTTTATTTCTTATTAAAAATTTTATAAAAACGATAATAATTTCGAAGGGGTAGATAAAACGTTCACTGCAAATTATACTTGGCAATTATCAAAGTACAATCTAATTCACTACATCGAAAGAAATATTTATGATTTTTCTTTTGGTTTTTGTTACCGATCTACATCTCACCGTGAGCGCACGCGTGGGAGCGTAGTACAATTGTCTCTGCTGTGTTGATAAAATAAAACAGATTAATAAATAAACACATAAATTCCACCTCCCTTTTTTCAATCACATAAAACTTAAATCAAAATAAAGAAACCTACGCGCCGCGTGTGCAATAATAAAACAAAAAAAAAATTGCCAAATATAAAGTTTCTTCAGTGCAGTGCAGTGCACTTTCATCTATCAATATAAAGAAAAATAAAATAAAAAACAACACAACGAGTCTTCCTTGTGCTCCCCTCCCTCTCTGTTCCACCTTCGCCCACAATTGTTTCGCATAGCCAAGTACTGCTGGTGTATACATATCATACAGTGCGGCAATAGACTATGTGAAATGATAACTAGATAAATTGCGGTTAAATTTTTTTTGGGGTTCAGGAGCGAATCAGTTTTAATTTGCCATTAAGGCATAACACTAATGGTAAATTACAACTGTGAAGTTTTAGTGTCCAAAATGAATTTGCTTCATAGTTAACTGTCTTGTTTTGGTTTTTTTTGTGTTTTTGTGTATTGTGATGGCTGGTAAGTTCAGTGTTCATTATAGCAACATTCGTGGGCTTAGGAAAAATTTCCATGCTGCGTACGTTCATACTGTTTTGAACAGGCCATCTATTTTGGCACTAAGCGAAACTCAGGTTGGTGAAACCACTGACCACTCGGAATTTAACCTTTAAGGTTATAGCTTAGTGCCTTTATTCTTTTCTCACCATGGTCTAGCCGTATATGTACGGAATGATGTTGCCTATCAACTTCTACCACAATATGGTCAGTGCACCAACACAAATTTTAATTATATGTGGTTTAAATTCACCGTCCAAAGGCGCATCATCCACACATGTTTTATTTATCGTAGCCCAAGTTTGGATAGTAATTCGACTTCCAACGAATTCGATGCGCTGTCCGACTCTATCCAGAGAATTGTATCCCACTTTCCGCACAGTGAGATCGTTGTTACGGGCGATTTCAATGTTCACAATTCTTCGTGGCTGCGCTATTCTGGTCAGACAACACCCGAAGGAAGGTATGTCGAGATCTTTGCTGAGTTAAACCACCTGACTCAGTTAGTCGATGAGCCGACTCGGATTCCTGACGTTGCAGGTCAGTCCGCCAACACTCTAGACTTGTTTCTTACCTCTGATCCTAATAAATATACGATTAGTGTATTACCGCCTCTAGGCACATCAGACCATCGTGTCATATCTGCTAATTTCTCATGTCAAAAAACCCCAGTTAAAGAGAAAAACCCTACGAGAACCGTATGGCAATATGAGAAAGCCAACTGGAACGGTCTCAACGACTTCTTCAGGAACTTTAACTGGTCACTATGCTTCCTCGATAGTGACGTGGATTCCAGTACAGATATGGTTACAAACTTAATTCTTTTAGGAATGAGAAATTTTATCCCGAATAGGGTTAAATCTATCAAACCTAAAGAAAACTCATGGTTTGATTCGAGCTGTAAAGAGGTTATTAGGATCAAAGATGTAAGTTTCCGGATTTATAAAGCCAACCCTACTGAGGAAAACCGGAATAAGTTCAAACAAGCTAGAAAGAATTGTAACGGACATATTCGACGCATTAAATTTTTGCATGACCAAAAATTAAGGCAAAAAATACTACAATGTCCCAAAGGTAGTAAAAATTTTTGGTCATTTGTAAAAAATGTGCGCAACACTACGTCATCGTCAGTTCCTACGCTCGTTTCCAATGACACTCCTTTTGTAAGCTCGATTGATAAAGCCAATCTGCTTGCAGCACAGTTTGCTGTTAATTCGATGCTGCCAATGAGTGACATGACTCCTCCTGTACTTCAAAGCGTAAACGATTCTATGGGACTAATCTTCTTTCGCACTCGTTCAGTTGCTAGAGTCCTAAAAGATCTTGACATTCACAAATCCGCTGGCCCGGATAGTATCCCCGCTATTGTTCTGAAGAGGTGTTCTTCAACGCTGGCAAAACCACTGCGTAAGCTTTTCCATCTGTCCTATTCTACTGGTCTCTTTCCGAGTGGATGGAAAACTGCATTTGTCCAGCCTGTCCCTAAAAAAGGTGAATCCTCATCCCCCTCTAACTATCGTCCAATTGCGCTTACGTCCCTTCTTTCCAAGGTCATGGAAACGCTGATCAATTTTCAGCTTAAGAAATATCTTGAAGAACGGAAGCTTCTTAATGACCGGCAGTATGGCTTTCGTTGCAATAGGTCCACTGGTGATCTCATGGTTTATCTCACCGAACAGTGGAATAAATCTTTACATCGTTTGGGAGAAAGTAAGATTATTGCACTTGATATTTCAAAGGCATTTGATAGAGTTTGGCATCAAGCTCTCTTATCGAAAATGCGTGCTTTTGGTATTGATGAATCTCTTCTTTGTTGGGTTAGAAATTACGTATCGGACCGTTCAATTCAAGTAGTATTGGACGGGTTCAAAGCTGATATCCACAAAATAAACGCTGGTGTGCCCCAGGGCTCCGTTTTGTCTCCGACGCTCTTCCTTATTTTTATAAATGATCTTTTGTCTGAAACTTCTAACCCACTACACTGTTTCGCTGATGACAGTACCCTCTGCTTTTCATATTCGTTTTTAGATTCTCATCCTTGTTCTTCGGATGTTGACTATCAACGGCAGCGTATGATAAGCTCATTAAATTCTGATCTTGACAGCATTGTTCAATGGGGATTTAAAAACCGTGTAGAATTTAATGCTTCGAAAACTCAATGCTGCCTACTGTCGCAAAAGCGTAACCCTCCCCCAATGCCACTATCCATGGGTGGTACTTGCATCGAGGAGATTGAACAACTATCGGTCCTAGGTATGTGCATCACAAACCACTTGCTGTGGAGTGATCATATATTTGACATCGCCAAAAATGCTGCTAAGTGTTTAGGTTTTCTCCGACGATGCAAGAAGTTTTTTACCCCTTCTGATCTGGCTACAATTTACAAAGCTTTTATTCGTCCTAAACTTGAGTATAACTCTCATATTTGGGCTGGAGCCCCAATAACGTACTCGAGTCTTCTGGATAGAATTGAAAAAAGAGCTTTAAAAATGATAGGAGATCGTTCTCTTACTGAGACATTTGCTTCTCTTGAACACCGCCGCAAGGTCTCATGCCTGTCATTGTTTTATCGTTATTTTTATAAACAATGCTCTAGTGAAATAGCCAGTTGCATTCCTCCCCTTAAACAATTCAACCGTAATACCCGTACTGCTAGGAATGCCCATCAGTTTACCCTTGAGCCCAATTTCGGACGTACTGTTAAGTACAGAGATTCTTTCTTTAGCCGCACTACGCGAATGTGGAATGCTTTACCAGACACAGTATTTCCCACTCATTACAGTCTGCAGACATTCAAAACCAATGTGCATCGGTTTCTCCTTTCTAATCATATCCTCATTTCCTAATTGCTCGCACTGTGTTTAATCATTATAAGGGTATTCATAACCCCTTTAGTGCGCGCTCAATATAAAAAAAAAAAAAAAAAAAAAAAAAAAGAGCTTTCAGGATAAAGGCTTTCACATCTTCGATCTTGCTTTCTTTTTCTTAAAAAAAAGTATTGTTGTCATGTTTTTTTTTTTTTTTTGCTATGAAAAACCTTGCTATTTTAGTTAGGAACAATAACCAACCTACTCTACTATTTCCGTGAGTTTTTGAATGAGTTCGGTTTAGTTATTACGAATGAGTAAAAATATTGCGTAATAATGAGGAAACACTTGAACAACTAGTGAAAATGTTATTTTGTGTGATAATGGAATAACAAAAAAAAAAAACAATGGATTCAAGTTTGGAGGACACGCCGGCACTCAGGTGATAAGGACAAGCAGGAGATCGTTGGAGCCAGCAACAAATTTTATGTGCTTCTCAAAAATAAGTCTAAAACCTAAAAAAAGACTGAAGCACTTTAGAAAACAATAACTGATGTTTATATCTAATTCGTATAAAACCAGTCGTAATTCTATTATTATTATTAAATTTTCTTTATTTCGAAAACGTTACAAAAGTTAGTTTACAAGAAATCTATGGACATGGCAAGTTGCCGTCTGCCAGATAATGACATTGGCAAACAGTAAAACGGCTATGTTCACTTTTAACTCATTCTTAGTTTTTGATATGATGACGTACAGATGGTGTTGCTAATGGTGCGGATAAAAATATGCTAATCAGAGACAAGCACCAAAACAAATTAAATTTACCGGAAATCCGAACCGGGAAGGTTAAATTTGAAATTCGAAATTTCACCGGAAGTGGAGCCTTTTAAAGGACCAATCTTAATCCGTCTGTATTTCAGCAATCACTAAACCGATTTATACGATTAACATGCTGTTGGATAGAGTAAATGTCAAACTAGGTCATCAGTACTATGTTTCTGGACAGATGCCCCTGGTTTGGCTAAAAAACCACACCACAGTTGCACTTCCGGAACTCGAAAAAATACTTTTTCATATCTATATGAACCTACGGATATTGTTAGAGTATATAATATTTTTTTATCAAAATATTTTTTTTCCTATTACCAAAGTAAATGCCGGTTAGTTAATAGAGTTAAAAATATAAAATTATTTTTTCAAGAAAACTTCAGGTTGATACAGTGTGCCGGTTTAAAGAGTTTCAGATAATCAAATCTCCGACTGTATTTACAATTTATTGCTTGAAAGAAATCAAAATCGGCCACAACTCACCACTAAAAAGAAACATAAACCAAAACCAAAAACCAAAAAAAAAAACATAGTTGACCTTGATATCTTTTCTATTGATGATGTGGAGAAAGATATAGATTCAATTTTTATAAGGTCAAAATGGTTTTGACTATAAAATTGATCATAATTTTTAAGTAAGAAAGCCGCTGTTTAAAAAAAAAAACCGAATGTTTTTCTGTTTTAAAAAGGATATTTAAATAAACAGTTGGTTACCCTATCGATATTTTTGAGAGATTTGCGACGATTTGTAATGCTCACTATGGCAATCCTGTAAGAGCTTTAAAATCGAGATATTTTATTGAAATCCAATCCAAATGAGCATAGTATAGCAATTGAAGATCACCAGGGGCAATCTCCGAAAACGTTGATAACTTTGTGGGTTCTTTGATTGTTGCATTTTTAGAGGAAACTATCTTTGCGTTTATTTCTTCCATAGTAGTTTAAAGACATGGCTTTTCTTATTAGTGATGAGAGCATCGTTATATTCTTCATTTTTGATATAGTGCTCTCATTTGTATTTGATGCGATCTTGATTTACAGAGCCTCCAGGTTGAAAACATGCGAAATTACAATCAAGTTTGTGTCCAACTGTATCTTTCGAAGTTAGTTTCTTCTTCTTGTTTTTTTGAATTAATATACCTACTAATTTCCCATTGATAAGTGACATTTTTCCCATCCTACATGAGATCACAGCCAACTTTCTAAATATGATTTATTTTCGCTAACATGCTGGAACGAAAAAACTTATCGAATCATTCGGGTTCCTGAAACCGCCCCATAGGAAATGTCGTCAAAAAATTAAATAGATAAAAAGAAACAAAAATCTTCACACAACAATATGGCTTTTATTCCTAGAAAAAAAAAAACGTTCAAAAAGTTTGGCGCGAATGTCGGCTTTTTTCTCCCTTTTATCATGTTTAGCGTTTTTTTCCTTTATGAATAAATGATAAAACTCCTCATTTGGAAAAAACGCCAAGAATTAAGTTGTTTAGCTTTCGTCCGAATTTTTTTCCAAGTACCGAAGGTGTTTACATACTTGGTTTCCTTTGAACCCCTTCGACCTTTCTCATATAAAAACATAAAAAAATATGAATCCTACAACGAAGCCAACCCGTGATTTGCTAGTTGTGTAAATTTTATATTGGTTGACTTTGCATATTTTTGTGTTGTCCCGAAAATTGAGAGAGAAATTTCTTCCTGTGAATCAAGTATCCAATCTTGGTCCACAATAGAAATAGGACCAAACAAAGAAAAAATATGCAAAAAGGTGGCAAATGGTTGATGTGATTTTTCACAGATGCTATACTTCGATTTGTAGTGTTGAAAATATTTTACGATTGACTTGATATTCTCCTGTTTTCTGATACTATTTTTCTTTTTGAACGAACTCTAGATACTTTTATTTATTTGCTCTCAAGATAACTTTTGTCACTTAAGGTCGCGCAATATAATGGTGGATGGTGAACAATTGGTTTTTGGGTGTCTTGGGGGGGTTTTAAGAAATAATTTTCTTTTATGTCTTTTTTTTTTTTTGAAGGATTGAAAAAGCACCACAACAAAAAGCAGTCACAGTCGTTTCATTGCTTTTCCTCGTTATGGGAAATCATTTGCATCCTGCTTATTAAGGATAACGAGAGTGAGAGATGATCGAATGGAAAATATTTGCAATTACTTCAATTATTATTATCCGAAAGGAAGTTTAAAGTTTTTTTTTTTATTATTATTTATCCCTGCAATGGGAGGAAAAGGAGGCGTATCTACTTGAGAAAGTGTTACAATTTATAAATTTTATACAGTTGTTGATTGTGGGAGTAATGATATTTATATGTATAGCAACAGAGAATAATCAGCTATACATAGAAATGGGTCAGTTAAAGATTTTATGGGTTCTTGACATTATTGAAACCTACTTATCAAGCTGAATTTTTCAAATGTTTATTGTTGTATTTTCGTTTGACATTTTAATGTTTCTTTAATTTATTGTAAGTGTTTACAGGATTTTTTTTTAACATTCAACAGGATGTATGTAACGACATTGTAGAATTTTTCTTTTATAAAAATTGAAACAAGTTATTCGATTTACCTATATGAGGTATTAAAATTAAAGAAGAGGAACTATAATAACAGGGACACCTGGACTTGAAATGTTTGAAACGTTGTACCTAGGAAGGTATATAATTATGCGTCTTAAAAAGGGAGGAATATTTTTTTTAACATTAAGACAAATTACGTATGGTTTGATTATAATACGAACTTTGTTAATCTGTTGCATAGATAATGCAATGTTTTGAGGGGAGATTTTGAGGCTCCGTCCAAAATAAAAGTCTCATTTTATTACCTTTTCAAATGATTGTTCGTACTCAACTTAAGCTATATAACCTTACAAGGGAAATGCTTAAATACTAGCATATTAAGATACACATAAAAAAAATATTTTTAAAAAAGAGGATATCTATGTTGTTTGAAATTTTAAATATATGTATTATTGAGAAGTGCGTGAACTAACCAACAACAACCTGGTGCACTTAAACTTAAACAGCAATTATAGCTTTTTCATGGTAGCCAAGCCAAATAATACGATTATTTTTTCAGTGATACTCGTCTGTTTATAAGGTTTATTTTTAATTTTCCCAGACTGGGGGTACAACACAGAGGTTTATCTGTAATATATGGTAGATCTCAAGGCAATTCTAGGATCTTGCTAAGCTCAATTCAATAGAGTTTATCAGTCCAATTGAATGTGATTAATTAATTAGCCTATAGGTTCCAGTCCAAGTATCGTTTTCGAATAAAAATAATGATTTCTGAAATAAAGGGCACGCACAACTGGCGCAGGGACATAACTCCTCGGGACATAAGTCAAAAATGCTTTTTTTTAACTTATGTGCCACTTTAATGGGACATAAGTCCAAAATCGAATTTTTGAATTATGTCCCATCAAATTGGGGCCAAGTCCAAACAAAAGAGTTCTGGGCTTATGTCCCTAGGAGTCACAGTACCTGGGGTGGCCCACCTGTATTTCTCAATAATTGAGATTGGTAAGGGAGGGGCATGCTGCCTCCTGCAACCCCACTATTTTATTTGAGTTGGGTTCGAGTTTATGTGGGTGCAAGTAAGGTATTGAAGTTTTGACTTATGTCCAATCAAAGTGGGACATAAGTTCAAAAAAAGCATTTGTCCCGGTCTATAATTGCCAAATTGTTTGTCCAGATTTGTTTGCGTAGGTAAGTACTTAAACCTATTTCAGTTTTTCAAAAAATTATGGTGCACTATTCGCGCGCGCGAAAAGTGCACCACAGTGAAATGCACACAGTGAATTGTCCATCACAGTGAACTGGCCCCCATGTCATTCTTTTAGATAATTTAAATGGACATTTTTCTATATTGTTTCTTTAATCATTACCTTCATAGAAAAAAATAGAATAAAAGGATTTCGGTTCTGATTGCATTGATAGAATTTAAACATGGTCAAGAAAAGATATTAATTTTGATTACATTTTTTATTAGTTTCTCAAAGTTTCGTATATCTATTTGAAATTTAAGAAAATAAAAAAAAATATCATTTATTTGAGATGTAAATTTACATAAATGGAAATTTTGTAAAACGCGAAGTAAATTAGCTGTGTTCGAAAAAATAGATCACAGTGAATTGTTTTCCACAGTGAATTGTGATCCATAGTGAACTGTGCACAGTGAATTGTCCATACAGTGAATTGTGCACAGTGAATAAGCTGACTTCGAAAAAAATCATTAAAATCGGCCCAGCGGTTAAGAAGTTATAATAAATGCACCCATCTGATGGTCAATTTTCCGGAAATTTTTGTATTTATAAACCTAATGTACAGCAATGCGAACGAAACAAAAAAAAAAAAAAAAAAATCGGTCCTCCGGTTATCGAGCTATAACATCAGCGAGTTACACCCAAAGAAATTATATATTAGATTTTATCAAACTATGTGAAAAGAGAAAAATACCAAATACAATAAATTTAGTTAAAGATAATAATATCGATAATCAACCCAATGAAAAATTCGAAAGTTTGATCGCCATTTTTAATTTGTGTACTCTAATAAAAACCCAACTGAAATAAAATAAAATTTATTGGTGTCGAGTAAGCATTTGCTGCTACTGGGTTTCTACTATTTTTCTACTCTATTTCTATTGAGTTCTTATTCCGGTGTTTTTATCGGTAAACACTTATACAATTATGAATAATATGTGGTTTTCTATTGGATGTAAACTGATTATTTGCAGTCAAGTTTAAGTTTTTATATGATTAAAACCCAGTTTGCTTTTTTCACACATATCAATATGAGAAGTGTATAACTTTTTATTGAGTATAGATTGACACCGGTTTTTTAATTTTATTTATTGGATTTAAAATTTACTTTAATTTGATTTAACTCCGGTGTTATTTTCCTAAATTTTTATTTTATTTGTAACATAGTATGCATATGAAAACTTACAAGTTTTTAATATACCTTTTAATTTTAATATACCAACAAATTATTATTATTTTTTTTTTAAGTTTTCCAGGTCACTGTTTTTCTAATATCTTATTTCTCTTTTATTTCTTTTCAGGTGAGTGAACTAAAAATGTTTGCACAAAGTTGCACATATCCTTGACGTAAGTAAGTCAAAATCTCAATTTCAAAGTTAGTAATTTTAACTTTGTTGCTAATGCATGCGATACCTCTATACAAATTTGTTTGTCCTAAACTAAGTATAAAGCAATTGGCCTTCGTTTATTTTTAACAATAAAAAAAAAGTAGAAATTCATAATAATCCCTTCGCAAAGGGACATCAAATTATTTGATATGTCACACACAGTGAGCAAGGAATTGCTATATACCTTCCCTTCACACTTTGTCTTCTCTTCATCCATGTTAGATTCAACCAACTGGAAAATATCCCTTCAACCTGGTCTCTAAAGGTCCAAGTAATTTTCACTCAGTTTCATCCGAAAACTCATCGTATACACAAACTTACAAATAGATAAAAAAAAGGACTAAGAGTACCTATATAGTAGGTAAGCATTGAAAAGTGTAAGGACGACATTATTGAAACCCCATAGTACCAGTGGATGCGAAATTATTTGTATAAATATTTTATTAGAGTTTTGTTTTGTTTTGTTTTTGATTTCCCATTCCCTCTCCACCCGACTGACTGTTTTGAACATAATGCCTTTTGAGCTTTTTCCAGTCCAAAAATCGTTTGACAAAGCGCACACGAATGTTATTGTGTTGAATTCATTTTTGTGTGTATTTATAATTTTTTTTTGTTTTGTTTTAGGATACACTGGGTCTTCATTGGAGCACCCCTTTTGTTTAGACAGGATTAGAATTTCAATGAATTTTGTATGGCATTCTCTATTAGGCCATTTTTGTCATCCTGTTTGTGGAATTTTTAATGAATAGATTTTTAGCATAGAATTTTGAAGTGGAAATAGAAATGTTAGGTATGATTATGTAAAATAACTCGGATGTGGACTAGGTTTTAATGTTAAATAAAAACCATGCACTGGAAAAGATGATTCCAAATGAAAATATTCACTTTGATCTAAACATATTTATACCTGAGTAAATTATTTTTTTAAATGGCTTTTTGGATCTATTTTTTATAACAAAGAATGAATTAAATAGGTACGTTTTTTTTAAAGTGGTAATTGTATCTTTATTCAAGCATACTTAATTATTATACATATTTCGGTAAACACTGCGAAGTTTGGTACGCGGCACAAAGATATTCGCTTTAATGCAAGCTCATCGTTTGAAAGGACAAGAATTGAGTTCGTGCCATAATTTTATAAACATGTGCCAAAATTAAAATAATTCGAAAACGCATTGAGTGAATGAGATCCTCTTAATGGCTTATAACTTTTAAGAATGTATATGTATGAGTATTAAGGGAGTATTCGTATTAATTCGAAAAACACCTTTAAAAATTCTTTTCAAAAAACTTCTTCTCTATATTGTCATCTAGCAAAGTTGGCAGAGTGTTTCTATTTTCCATTATAAATTTTACGGCGTAAGCAGTACAGATTTCCCGTTGGATGTTTTGATAGAATTTTACACTGTGGGAAAAATAATTACCATAATCTATTTATTGTTCTATTTCTGAATACACTTTACATTATTACAAGAAAAACTTGCGTATTGAATATTTTAAAAATTTGTTTTATTTTACTTTTCGAAAAAAAAAAAACGTTTTGCTATGTTTAAAAATGTTTGCAAAACAGGACTTACTAAATATTGAATATCGTCAAAATACATAAATGCAGTCGTTACACATCCATCAATGTACCTACTAATGTGCCATCGACAATGATTTTCGGTCTTTTAACATAATTGCGTTTGTTCTATTTTTTTCGAATTTTGTTTGCTATCTCACAATTGTTAAAACTTTAGAGTGACCGATGTTGAGTTAGTTCTTGGCTATAATAGGTAGCTTAAATATGAGTTCTCATAACTTTTTGTTTTAAGTTTTTACGATATCTTTCGAAAATTCTGAGGCTATATGTGATTTACCAATCATCTTTTTTCAATTCCCATGATTCCGGTATAGTCCAGGCAAATAAGCTAAAATATGCAAAAATAAAAGGAAACACTGACCGCACAAACTTGCTCTTGTGGCAAGTTACACAAGGTCTTCAAATAACTTTCCATGAAATTATATATGATTTTATCTCTTAATTTTTTTCAAATATGTAATTTAATAAGAAATAATTAAAAAAAAAAAAAAAAAAATAACTTTGAAAATCAATTTATAACAAATTATAAATAAATTGTATGTAAATTTCAAAAAAATAATAATTTTCATTCGAAAACTAAATTTAAAAATAAAAAAATAAAATCATCAATTGGTTTTCAAAATATTAAATTTTCAAAAATAAAATTTGTTTATTTTATTAATAGATACCTATAATTTTTTTTGGAAAAGTTCGTTTGGGTGCCTACCCTTTTGTAGAAATAAAATTTAGTTAAGATCCGCTGAGTCGTTATAACGATAAATTTAAAATTATAAGTGTTATATATATAACATGGTACCAACATCTGCTTGAAGCAGTTTTACGACATACGAAAGTTGAGTCAAAGCAAAAAAAAAAATACCTACTATGGGAAGGGGGTATTTACTAATCCTTATTTTTCCAAACATTTTTTTCTAAAAAAAATTGCATCTAAAAGAAAAAAATTACTAAAAATCAACGATAATTCATAATTGCAAGGTCATGTGCTACTTTTTAGTAAAATCAGAAATCTCTTTTATTTTATTTGTACATAAGTTTTTTAATGTTTTTGAAAAAAATAAATTTTGTTAAAAGTTTTGTAAAAAATTATAATTTTTTTTTTAAACATTAATTTCTTCAAAATTTAATGCTCTTATTATTTTTAAACCAAAAAAAAACCGGATGTACCAGAAGTATGAATAATCTACTTTTTGGGAAAATTTTAAATAGCCATCCAGAAACACTTTTTTTTAATCTTCAGGCAAAATTGCTCAAAATTTGTGAAATGCTTAAAAGAGTGCGAACTTCTTAAAAAAATTATATTTTAGCAGAGTAGCTACATATATGTTCTTCCATATTCTGAATAGTCTAGATTTCTAAAAGGTGAGATCGTCTCTACAATTCGGGTTTAAGCCTCCTCTGCGCTCACCACTAGCCCAGCGGTTGTGATGAGTCTAACATCATCAGCTTAGCTTAAGACATTTTTATCACATTTACGCAAGATGATTCAAGACAAAAAAACAATTTTTTTTGTAGGAAGGGTCGTCTTCCACCCCTGATTTTACCGGAAGCGCAAATTTTCTAAAAAAAAAAAAAAATTATTAAAAAATCAACGGCAATACTTACAATACCATAATATGATACTTTTTTGCAAAGCCAGAAATCTATTCTTTTGTTTTCTTCATACATAAAGTTTTTTTTTAAATTAAAAATAAAAATTAACAACAAGCAATAGTTGTTGTTATTAATATTTTTATTCATTTTCTTTTTTAAAGTTTTTTTTAGTTCACATAATTTAAAAAAAAATAATTTTTACCATTAATTTTTAAGCGACTCTCAAATTTTGCTGCAAAATTATAGAAAATCAATTATGTAAACTATCTGTTATGTTTTGATATTATTGTCAATAAATCCAGTGAACCAATATATAAAAAAAAACATGCATCTGAAAACTCCCAATTCAATTACCTACATACTTAAAGCCACAAGAATCACAATGAAAGCAAACACAATCTGCTTCTTCCACAAAATATCTATGAAACGTGGACTTAAAGGGCGCAGGGCTATAAATACCACATTCCTTAAAATGAAGAGTCACAGCAAACCTTTAAAAAAATATGAGAGAACCACTCTTTAAATAAACAAAGTTAACAAACATTACAAAAATCAAAATAAAAGAGAAAACCAGTGTTCATCTATCTGTGATATGAAATTGTGAACCTCTAAATCGGATAACCACCGGAACTGTTGCTTATGTTTCTCATCCCTGTTCCACAGCGATGTATTACTCAACCACTACCATTGTATATTACCACAAGTTGGTAGGTAGGTAGAGGTCTCCTAAAAAAAAATAACCATTATACAGACTCTGCGCACCACTGCACCATAGCATGACAAACAAAAATAAAATTAATAACAAAAATAGCAAAAGCAGTCTTACCTCAAACTATCTATCACCTTTAATTATTGTATAACACAAATACATTCAGGTGTAATACGTATTTCTTCCCTAAAAACCCCCATTATTTAGCCACAACCACCCCCTGAAATACCAACAACATACACTGCACCGCACATACCTGTCGCACGGTCTGGTAGAACGAGAGCCTTAGAATACAATTTCCGATTCGACGCAATCGACGAGGTATATTTTCCCAGACCCATAACACAGATAGTTGATTAGGAGGGGACATGCAGAGGATATAGAATAAGGCTGGATGAGTGGACAAAGGGCACATGATTTTTACTTGTAGCTTGTTGAATTTACATCGTACCTACGTAACAGTCCCGTAACAACAACTGTTGCAGCTTCCATTATTGTATTAGTATTATTTGGTCAACTCCGAATTCGGAGAGTATAACTCTAACTGTTATACAAAAACAGGATACAGGATAAAACTAAGAGCTAGAAAGGGAAAGAGCAACCTTTCAATTCGTATTCGTATACAATACATGTTTTATTTGCCAAGTAGAGTAGACTACCTGTAAAGAGAACACCATCTTCCCATTTTTGTTTGGTTTATAATTTCACCTGTATGGACAAGAGAGTAACCTGTTTTCGACGGGAGTATCTTCTCTAACAACGCGAGTCCAAGAACCTATTATTTGGGTATTGTTATTCAACAATGTGTTCATTCCCACAATTTATATAAAAATAAAAAAAAATAAAAGATAGAAACAAGTGTGGTAATCGCCTTTCTGCGCCTGTGTTTACATCAAAGAGCAATCTTCAGTTTAACCCTCCGCCAACAACAAAGCCGGCACTTATACCAACAAAAAACAAAAATTATAATAATATCTTTCTCTCACGTCACATAAGCAAGCAAAGTGGTGTATCTATGTGAATTTACCTATAAAAAAAAACACACAGCAGTAGCAATAGCAAGGTTTTTCATGGAGTCGTGGAGAAGAGGAAGAATAAAGGTATGTTGCTCCAGTCAGAGAGCCAAAAGAAGAAGAACTCCGAAAAAATAGGTATATTACCTTAGAATACCAGTCGTTCTTACTTCAGTCTTCGTACAGTCTTTGCTTTAACCCGTTCCAATTCTGTCCGCCGCTCTATTACATATTATATCAAAACATTCAACACATTAAAGTAGAAAAGTAAAAAAAAAAAGAAATACTAAGTAAATAATTCACAAATCAAAATTGTTTGAATAAATTAAATACAAAAAAAAAATTAAGTTTACTCATCGAAATTCGATTAGACTATTTCAATAGATACATCTTTAACTTATTTTTCTTTTTCACACTACTGAAAATTAAGTTTTTCCAAAACTCTTTAACAAACAATAAATTAAAAGAACGTGCTTCTTCAAAATCAACACTGACAATCATAAAAACATACCTTAGATACATTTCGTATAATTTATAATTTCAATTAGCAAAAAAAAAAAAAAAATACTCATACACTTCTTGTTACTTAATTTTTCAACAAACTATCAATTTTTGTCATTGAAATTTTGTTTTGATTCAACAATAGTTTAACATTCAAACAATATACTCAAAGTATATATTTTCCTCAATACAAAACAAAAAAAAAAAGATACAAATTATAATCACCTAATTCTTGCTTCTTTTGCTATATAACTTAAACATGGTAAGCGAATAAATCGCTATAAAAGAATTTGTAAAAAAAATCCAAACAGAACACAAAAAGATACACAACGCGCCTATTCTCCCGAGTTCGTTCTAACACGAGTAAAAATATATACAAAAAAAAATACAATATCTTAAGACAACAACACAAAAACATGAAGAAAGTAAATATACGGCAGAAGAATACGCACAACCAGTAACAACAAGTCTTACAAGTGGTAGAAGTTTTGTTTGCTTCCTCGGATATTTTCTTGTTGTTTTCAGACGCAAAAAGTTCGTTGGTCTTACCTTTGATTACGTTCGTTAGTTGAATCGGCCAAAGTTTTAAGTGCTAAAAAAAATATCTAATAATTAATTCTATAGTACCTAATACCATAATCACACACACAAAAAAAAAATAATAAAGAAAAGTGTAAACCAAGAAGTTAGTTTTCAATTAATTTTTTTTTTGTATCTCTTCCTTTTCATTGTATCTTCGTTTGTTTGAACTAAAAATTAAAAGACTCAAGCTAAAGTAATTAATTACCAAAACGTGGTTTTCGAACACAATATAATTATTATCATCACCTGGAAGAAATAGTCTGATTACAACTCAAGTCAGCAGCAGAACCAACGTCGCAGAATCAATCTATAAAAATCTTCACCTGACAACTGACTTTGCTTGAAGAATCTAAAACTAATTGGTAAAACAAAAAACACATTATTCAAAATTTTCTTTTATCTCACATCATATGGTGGTATATCCTTAAACCTTTTTTTTTTTTAATCAAAAGCCAAAAATAAAAACTTCCTTAATCCTATTTGAAAAAAAAAACTACATTAAACAAGACTACCTAGACATTCAAGAACAAGCGGTTCGACGTCGAAAAGGGGTTCAAAACAAATTTTTAACTACTTTTGTTTTTTTAAAATCCTTATCTCAAGGACAATCAACAAATTTTTTATAATTTCCTTCACTTTCTTTCTCTCTTAAGCGAAACGAAAAGTTTAAAAATAAAATCTATCAGAGAAAAACACGACCAACTTCAGTGTTCAAAAAATTCTTAAACATAAAATTAAAACAAAAAATACAATCAGTATTACAAACAAAAATAAAAAAAATAAATATTTACAAGAGAGAAAGATACAAATAATTGTTGTTGCAATATTTATAGATATACGTATTTATTTTTGATTACAAAAAGTACATCAAATATATTTTTATTTTACAATCAAAAGCAGTATTTAATTTTTAAAAAATTGTGCTGTTGAATTATTTAAAATAAAATTTATATCTGAGCTTATATGAAATTAAAAAAAAAACTAATTAGGAAACAAACAGGATAGACGGAATCTGTGCAATAGATAAAAGTCAGAAAGAAGGAAAAAATATCCGAGAAGCTTTAACTTAAAAAAAAAACAACATATATTTAAGTATATATACAAAGAATATTTTCATTTGAAACAAATATTCCTAAATATATATAAAACAAATAATTTTTAATTAATAAAAAGTAAAAATCCGTCGTCACCAAAGAGTTTGTGAAACTGATAAAAAATCAAATAAAAAATAAATGGTTGTTTAATAAAAAAAAAATAAAATTATAAAAACATACCCAAATAATATATTTGTTCCATTAAATTTTTTTATTAATTTTATTCTTTCTTTCTGCTTTTAAACAGAAAATCAATTAAAAAAAAAAACTCAATTATTCCCTACATATCATATTAAATACAAAAAAAGATGAAATAATTAGTTTGCGTGCAATCAGTGAGAAGGAATATTTTTATAACAGATAATATACAAAAAAAAAATATTTATAAATAAAGGTGTGTATTAGGTTGTTTATTTTATGGTCAATTTATTAAATTAAATAATATATACAAAAAAGAAATAACAAGTCAATATTAGGTTGTTAGAAAGTCTTAAAATAAATAAAATTTATATATCATAATTATCTTGATGTGACAGTTTGTTTTTTGATTGTATAACTAAATACAAAAAAAAAATCGCAAATAAAACAAATAATTTTAGGGAAATCTTAGCTTAAAAATAAGAAAAAAAAATAATCATATTTAAAATTAAGGTTATGTGAATTGAATAAAAGAAAAATGAACTTTTAAACACAAACAAAAAGAAATCGCGTTTTGACAATCAAAAATCATTAGCGTATTTAAAATCGTGTTTTTTTCTATTCTAAATTGAAAAACAAATTATATATATAAAAAATCAATTTAGGAGAACACAGTGAAACTTCGATAATCATCTATTCTATACATAAATTATATAAAAATAAATATTTCTATACAAAAAACAAAAAAATTCTTTGACAATCTTTAACTATACAATTTTTCTCTTTAAAATTCTAACTTATAAATTCATTTACAAATTATTCTAAAACATATCTGATATAAGAATCTTCAATATATCTTGACAATCTTTAAACAAAAAATTGCATTAAATATAAATGTCATGTTATATAAAATATTCATACTATTTTTGAATGTGTACCATAAGCAAGAGTAGTTTTTAAATCAATCAATATTAATCTTAAATTTAAATACTAAATATACATAATTAAATAAAAAAAAAAAAAATATTAACAATTCAAAATTGTTGCCACAACGTATTTCCCACCGGGCCTCGCTATTTGTCCCCCCTTTTTGGCTCCGCAACAACAACAGACTAGTACTCAATTAACTGCTTCAGCAGCAACTTCGGCTATTGTTAGTGCATTAGCTAATACTTCTAGCAATCATCATCATCAACATCATTTCCAACATTCACATCAACCACATTCCCTTATAAATCCTTTGAATATCCATAACCAACATCACCATTTTCAAATTCCTCTAATACCGCCTTCTATTGGCCAACAACAAACGACACAACATCAGACACCATCACAAAACCATCACCAAGATAGTTGTACATTTTTACCAAATTGTAACGGTATAACGACACTACAACAACATCAAACAAATCAATATCCGATCACAAATCAGTCAGGATTATCATTGTGCTATTGTGGTCATTGTTGTCCATCTGATCCTGTTATACAACAGCAGCTGCAACAACAACCGGCAATTATTAATACGGTTACACCAACATTAATTCTTAGTCGTTACACTGAAATAAATTTGTGTGATTCTCTTCAATTGCAACATCATCATCAACAGCAGCAACAACTGCAGCAGCATCAACAATCATTTCAGCAGTATCAAAGTTGTTTTGGTAATCAACAACCAACAACAACAGCATTTTACGCTCAAACTTTAAATAATAACAAAAAAACAATTAACACATCATCTGCGGCAGAAGCAATAGCAACTGAGTCTAATCAAATTACCTACAAAGATATAATGGTAAGATTTGCATAAGAAATCTCCTACAAAATTCTTTTTTTTTTATTTTTTTTTTTTAAGAAAAAAGAATTTGTATCTATATGATTTCAAAAGAAAACTAGACCTTGCCATACTTAACTTATCAGCCACTACTTCAATAATATAATAAGATATTCTATAAATTTCTATTTGTTGACATGTTTTACCAGTTTTTCATGAATTTAGTACATGTAGTACTAAATTTGTACTAAAATTCTCTGTAGGTTTTAAATTAATCGGAATGATGATGTTCTTCTTTTTGGTTTATTAAGATAGGGTATTTGATGTTGGTGGTGGTGGTGGTGGTAAAATACTCAGCAGATAGACATAATCTTTCTCCTTTATAATACCTATTTTTTTAATTTCGTTTTGTTTTTTGTTGTAGAATTATAACTAAACTTAGTAGAGCTAAACTTGACCCTAAAAAAAAAAAAAAAACTATATGATATATCAACAGCAAATGCAATTAATCCAATCGCTACCACATCCAAATCATCATCTGCAACATCATCCGTTGCAACCGAATCAACAAGAACCATTGCAGTTGCAGCAATATCAACAACAGCATCAAATGCAGCTACACCATAATCAGCAGCAACAACAGCAAATGCAATTTCAACAGCAGCAACATCAGCAATTACAAATGTTGCAAACATACATGCAAATGCAAGTGGCGACAACTGCTGGTGTTACACAACAGCAATATTGTGGATCTCCGCCTTTAACTCCTATGATACAACAACAACAAACTGCAGCAGCACATCATTTTGCAACAATGGCAACATATAATCCAGCTGCCGTTACACTCATACCATTTGCAACGTGTTCGTCGCCAACAAACAATAACAATGTAAATAGCAATCCCAATCATACTAATACTAAATGTTTTATCAGTAATACGAATGGCAATCTCGTAAATGCCATACTGCCTGCATTTGGCCAGAATAATAATAATAATAATTGTGCTAGTAGTGCTCTGTTGTCGATTGATAATCATCATCTCAGTCGTAATCTGATAAATAACAATAATGATATTTTGCTAAATGGCGGTGGTTATAATACAAATAGTGGTACTGGTAGTAGTGATGCTGATTCAATGGCTAATTTAACTACTAGTACGACTACGACTACGAATGGTAGATATAGTTCAGCGTCTTCTGATTGTTCTATGCCATCGCCATCTTCACACTATTCTTCTCCTAACAAGGTTTGTTCTGTTTCTTCTCTTTCTATTATTTCTTTGATTTATTATGTTTTTTTTTTTTTTTTGTGCAATTGTGATACATTAATTTTTAATATTAAGTTTAGTATGGTTGTATAAGTTTTTATTTACAGTTTTATTGTTTAACTGCTCTTTGTGTGTTTTAGAGTTAGTTTTAATGTGCGAAATTATTTAATAAACATTTTATTAATTTGCTCTTCTTATTTTTATTTCTTCTTGATTTATTATAATTTGTTTTAAATAAAATTATGAGACTAGAGAAATCACATAAAAGATGTATTAAATTTTTGGTTGGACAGAACTGCTAAATTTCATCATTAATATCAATATCATCATTAAATAAATGCATTTGTAAATGTTCATTCCTTAAAAATACCTTGACTCATTATAAATTACTGAAAACATAATATTTTAATTCTAAGTCGAACAGCATTATATAAGATTGTATAATGTGTCAGATATATTATTAAAATTTCCGATACCTATGTTATCTATTGACATTCTATTGTCATTAGAAAAACAAAAATACCTTTACGAAATAAACTTTGCGACAAACTATCTCTTTAGTTAACTAAGGGAACATTTCTGCACAAATACGAAAAAACGAAAGTACGAAAAATCATACCAAATACAATAATAGATCTCTCTCTCTCTCCCCTCCACCATTTGAATAAGTAATTCGAATAAATTTAAGGAACAGAATTGTTTCAATCACAAATTGAATTTCGGTGTTTCTTTGGAACTATGTGGTTTTCTAGTTTTCAACACTTCTATAAATTTTAGCAAGTGTTATTATTTGAAAATACTACTTATACATCTTTATTACGACTGACGACTATCAATCGATTGTATTAAAATTCAATATTTTATAATTTAATGGATACAATTTTTGATCATTGAGAATAATATTGGAAGATCTGAATTGAAAGAAAAATTAAAAGTATTTATTTAAGTATTAAAAACCCAAATGAAAATATTAACTATCTGCTGATAGACGTTATAGAATTGGAAAGTTTATCAAAATCAAACTAAAATGAATTTCACTTGATTTGAAAAATCAGGCGCAAATGGTTTTGTATTGAAGAAAATTCAGGTAATGCTTAATAAATTCCATAAAAATACTCTCAAATCCTTACCATCTTCTTTATCAATCTCGAACTGACAAACGTCTCTTTATTTTTTAAAGTACAAAACTACATTACATGTTCATATAATCGAATCAAATAGTAAAATACAAAACATGAATGATATTCAAATATTAGATTCAAAAGGCTCATACAAATTTCTTCAATTAAAAATTATTGGATTTCCGGACAAACCTTTTCCGATATTTTTATTAATAACAATAAATTAAAAAAATATTTACTTTTGAATTATTATTTTGCATGTTAAATTAAAATGTATGTAGGTATATTAGGCTTTTGTTTTATTTAAGAATGAACTGAAAGACGAATTATTCCCAATGAACAATATTTTCCGTAGATATACTCATCGACTTTATCGCTCTCCAGTTTCTTCTTTGCTTTATACCTAATCACAAATACTGATTTTATAAACCCAAATAATAAAAAAAAAAATACTATACAAAAAGTATTTATCAAACAAATTACATGTTTTAAATAGTTTAAGATCTATTTTCTTCGAATTATACACTAAATTTCTACCAGTGTTTCAGGGCCTTAAAAAAAGTTCCAGCTTCTTTAAGAATATTAACTCATAGCAATTTAGAATGAAGTGCATTATCGAAGAATAAAAAGAATTCAAAACGATAAATTAGTTCTGCTTCTTTTAAACTGAATTGTAGGATTAAATCATCATTATGTGGAACTAGATTTCCGCTGAAGAAAATATGGACTTATAATACAATTCTAATGCAAGTTTAAATAAGTAATCAATTATTATAAATGTTCCCATTTTTTGTATGTTCAATTTTATTTGTAAGTAAATTTTATTGACAAAATTTAAGTACAAACGTAAAATTTGAGATACGATATATGAAACAAATTCTGCTTCACAGATTCATTTAAGACTTAATCTTGATGATTGGTTGACTCTTTAATACCTCAATAAAATGTTTAATTATTTATTTCATTTTGTTCACTTTTTACTTATCTTATTTTAAATACCTAATTTATATAATGTAGATTGTAACATTAATGTTCAGTTACAAAATAATAAAATATTATAGTCTTTGTTCTTTTTTTATAAAATCTATAATGATAAATACTTTTTTTCATTAATATTAATGTTAATATTAATCTTGAACATCTATTTAAATATTAAAAATTACTTGTATCGTTTGTCTTTACAAATGATAATAACAATTACAAAATATATTTCAGTATACATACATATATGGCAAGGTCTATTATGGAATGATCACGTGTTATATTCTCAAGACAAAGTAAATTGCACCTATTGTTCCTTTATCTCAACGACTTCCTTTTTTTAAAATAAAAAAAATATTACTGGCACTCAAACAGCTATAGGTTTAAAGTATATTTGTACAGTAGTATTCGTAAATACAATCATTAATTATAAATATTTTAACATTAATATACCAACTTGCAAATTCCCTCTTTTAGGAGGGAACTATTTTTGTAAGCCCACGCCAAATACAATCAATGGCTAGCCCCGAGACCGACGGTAAAAATTAATACTACAATTTTCTAGTTCCTGATTTTTTAAACATTTCTTGCTTTAAATCCAAAGGTTGTCTATATATTGTTTGTGTCTTTGATAAAACTAATATCCACCAGAAGTCTATGTTTTCCATTTCACATCCATTTTTTTAATTTTTATTCTGATAATTTGTTATTATGTAGGCAGCTATAAACTAAACTAAGTGCGATTATTACGCGATTTAGGTTAAAAAAAAATGCTGGACAGTTATTTTGATTCCTATAAACATTTAACGTTTTACACTCGAAAACTATATTATACTATAGTTGGAACATACCGCAATCATATTGCAAAAAAAAAAAAAAAAAACAAATAGTATGGTTCTTCTTTTCATGAATTTATCAAGACACATGTGCGAATGTTAAAACGTTTACCTGCTGGACATATTCCCATTAAAAGGTAGTAATTTGCAGCAAACAATTGAAACGAGTGGAAATTTGTTTGAATGAATCGTTTGTCAGCAGCATTAAAAAATAAATTAGATTACCATAAAGCAATCGAAATAAATCCATTATAAGTGATATCTTTTTAAAATTGCATATTAATCACAATCTTTTTTAAATAATAACCATTATAGTGTTTTTTTAAATGGTCCTAAGTATACTGATATCTACAAAGGGAGTGAAATGAAAGTGGTATTGTTTAGTGTTTTAAGTTTGTTTACAACTTCAATCTATTATCATCATTATCACCATCACCATCATACAATCTCACTACGACTGGGAAGAGGAATAAATTCCCACGAGGAGCACTTGCCCGTGGATTTATTTCACTGCACCGATTAAAAAACGTATTATTGAGATGTGTTTGAATAAACCAAGAACAAATTTATTACTATTGTTTTATTGTACTATATTCATACTGGAATGTTTGCTACAACCAATTGTTTACGAATTTTACTATTCATTTTTATTTTGGCAGTTATTTCATGGAGTACCAAGTTGTATCACCAGTCTCCTTTTTAGTATTGCTGAGCTTTAATCCAATTTTGTTATGAAAAATTTTCTACATGCACACTATAGGATTCGAACCCACGCATTTCAGATTTGCTGAGTCAGATTTGGCTATTCTACCATTAAGGAAAGCTCAGTTATGTAAATAGTTTTCATCAGTTTACTGAGATGATTATTCATTTACTTTTTAGTGACGCAAAAAAAAAAAAAAAAACTTTGAAAACATCATAATGATTTTTCATAAAATTTGGAGCTTCAAAAACGTACGTAAAATCTTAAAAATTCATCATAACAATTTGCCATCTGACCACAGAATTCAATCTTAATTTTAAACAGTTTTTGTGTTGTTTAAATATCCTTAGAATCAAATACATAAAATTGCTATTTAAATTAACTTCTTACACAAATATTTAACAATGTACATCTTTCTAAATACACTTCTCACATAACAATGATTGGGTAGTGATTAAAATATTCAAATCAAACACTAAGTTTTAGAGAATATTCATTAGCGAATAGCTGATTCACTCTAAGTTATAGGAAAAAAAGGTTTTCTAAAAGCCAATAAAATTTACTCTAACTTAGAGCTGTTCTCTGTTTTAGAGAATATTTTGGTACATAATTCCGAAGTGCTCTAAATTTCGAAATCAGACTCAAAACTCTAACTCTAAATTGTTAGAGAATCCCACTGCAGGGTGAGATTTTGACCGCTGTGTCTGCTTGGATCAAAGATCAAGTATATGATGATCCTATTCTTCCCAGTTCAGCTTTTTCATTACCCGCAGTAGGATTCTCTAACGATTTAGAGTTTAGAGTTTAGAGACCCTATGTTTTTCTGTTCTCTAACTTAGAGAAAATCAATATTTTGTTATTGATGCATTTTTTTTCTAATTTTCTTCTTCGATATATATGCCAACGACTTGTAAAGGGATTTTTGGATGAAACATTTTAAATTATAAAATTAATTCATTATAATTTGAATGTTTTGTTTTATTTTTGTATATTTCGGTTACGTATCTTAGAGAAGTGTTTGAATGAACCAAAAAATAATGAAATGAACCAAAATAAATTGATGAAGTCAAATAACGAAGCAGTCTATATGTTACTTTTTGATCAGAGATATTTCAAAGAATTTGACATATTTCGCATTTTTTAAACTTTAATTATAATAAGAAGGATAGAAAACAAGTGTTATAAATATATTTCAACAATAAAAATCATCAATTATTTTTTTCTATTCGCCTTAATTCTTTTCCTTTTATACTTATATCGTTTAGTCCCTTAAAAAAACTATTTTATTCTGCATTAAAAAAAAAAACACCGATTATTTAAACTCCACATAACCTTTTCCTGGTGGTCATTAGTTCTTGAGTTAATAATTCATATAACGCCCCAATCCCCATGAGCCTAAAAACCTTCGAGTTCTTTTCAAGCCCCACTTTTACCCATTTGTATGTATGTTTTTGCATTGGTATAATATTCTCCTAGGTCTATTTTCGTCCTGGCACACAAAAATATAAAAAAAAAACACAGAATTATAAAAGGGAAAAACACTCAACATGCACAAACCTCGTTCATATTCTCATTAATATTCTGCTTGCACACTGAATTAAATAAGTAATTTATGGTTTGACCTATATCAACTTTTTTGACTTTATATTTTGTTTTATTTTATTTTATTTTTATTTTTTCATATACCACCTTGAGCACTTACCTCACGTCCTTCCTTCTTCTATTATAAACATCTTATTTTTTGAATGTGGTTATGTTTTTCATTTCTATATTATTTTCTCACCTCCTACCAAACCAAAGATTTCTATTTCGTGTTAGGGTCCTTGATTTGGATTGCAAACCATAAAAATATCGACAACAAACTAGAAAATAAAATAAAAAAAAAACACATTCTAAAAAGTTCTTCTTTGGAAATATATAGAAATCCAAACTGCGGCAAATCCAGCATATTGTATAAAGGCCGCTGACCGAGTCCTGTGAAAGCTTATTTTGTTATTTAATTTTATTTTCTATTTCATCTTTTTTGCTCGATTTTTTTATGTGTGCAGATCATTGAAAAAGAAAGACTGTTTTTTTTCAGAATAAAATCAGAATGAAAATATTTGCACAAGAAAATAGCAATCGATGCTATTGAATGAATAAAATGAGGAAGTCCATATTATATTCTGCCACGTATATCAAACATACATGCCAATATTTATTCATCCTTTTTTTGCTTGCAATCTTTTGTAAAGGTTTTGTTTAAGTAATAGACTTATACCTATACTCTGTAATACAAAAGTGTTTTACTTTTTTATATTTGTATATATATATTTATTTCGAAAACCATTCTGAACCACCAATCCACCACCCTCATCACTTTAATTGATAGATAGATATTTCTCTATTCAAGTCATTAATTTATTATCCTGATTCTTAATGCGGTTCTATGAAGTGCTCGTGCTCCACTATAATTCAAAGAAGAGCATTTATTATGCACCATGTATGTGGAAAGATAAACTTTTACCGGAATCAAACGTCAATATACTATACATTTCAATACTGAATATAATATAATGTATGTACAATGTACATAATGTACGATTGTTGCTCTATTATATTTCTATGCTATGATGTGAGTATAAAGGTATATATATATTGTTGGAAGGTGGACACACAGTAATGGAATGTTTGTATAATTCATAATATAAACGTTCTGTGTAATGCATATGAAGTGATAATGAAATACTCTATACAAAAAAAAAAAGAACCAAAACTCAGGTACTTATAGTTCACTCAATAAAGAATCATCATATAAAAGTTTTCATAGAATATTGTAATTTTTCTAATAGAAATAAAAAAAAAACCTTTTATACTTTTTAAAAATGTATTTTATTGGCAAACAAAAAAAAAGTTTGGGAATTTTTTTTTTTCGGTAAAGCAAATGATGTAGTTTTATGTGTTTATTAGAAAATTTCAAGATAACAGTTTTCAAAGTATATTAAAGAAATTTTACTTAAACTATTTTCTTTTAACATTAAGGCCGTGTGCGAACAGCGTTAACATTTTATCCTCTGGCTAATTTTTGATGTTTGAGTTGAGGTAAATAAATGTTTAGCTTTTTGGTGTGCAAACTAGATTAAAGGGGATTTTTTAACACATGCTTTTTTTAAATTTCCCCAAAAGAATTAAAAAAATTCGCTTTCTTATTACTTTGCTACGGAGATTGTTTTGTCAATTTATAAAAAAAAGTGTGCAACTCAAACAATCGGCGCGCGTTTAAATTTTTTATATTTTGTATAGGATGTTTGGCTGATGTAAAATTACAATTTCCACAACCACAACCTCTCCCCCCCTTCGCTATTAATAAAAACCTGAAAAAAATTGTCACTTTTTTGCTTATTTCGACTATAATTTCTGTCTTTTACATTTTATCGAAAAAAAAACTAATAAAAAAACTTGTAGAAAACAAAATTTTCTACAAGAAGTGTGATATAGAAAGTTTATTTGTAAGATCTATGATTCATTCAAAATCCAAATGAAGTGGCTCTATTTGTTTTCCATTAAGTAATTAGTTTTTTTTCGATAAAATGTACCAGAAAGAAGTTATAGTCGGAATTAGCCGATTTTGTGCAGTTTTTTCCTGATAGCAAAGGGTGCTGAGAGGGGGTGTGGTGTGGAAATTGTTTTTTTTTATCACCAAACATCCTATGCAACATATCAACAATTTAGAACTACTCGACCTTTTGTAAGTTAAATTCTCTTTATTTGCTGTTCTATATATAATTCCCTACAAAAAAAATTAAAAACGCAAATTTGGAATTTCAAAAACCAATTTATTAAAGATTTGCAATTTCATAATTGTGGTTTTTCTAAATTGTGTTTTGTTAAATAAATATATAAGAACTACTCTGTAAAAAAATTAAAATTATGGGAAGTTTTAACACGGTACAAAACACTGGTTTGGCATCTGAACTTCCAAAAAAAAACAACAAATTTGTTTCACAATAAATAGAAATGTAAAAAAAAGTATTATCGGTTAATTTAAGTAATTATTCATTTATAACACAGTTTAATAGAACCGAATTCACAAAAACACAAGGCGGATATTTGACGTCAACATAAAAACAAACGAAAATAAATACAAATAAAATGAATCCAACAAAACACACGTCACACTGGTTTTTGGCAGCTGAACTTCCAAAAAAAAAAATAAAAAATTTGTTTCACTCTGTTTCACAGAATAGAATAGTAAAAAATCGGTTAATTATTATTAGTTCGTTAAATATTAGAGTTATATAAAACACATTTCACCAAAACACTAACGAAAAATTCGATAATAGTCGAACAAACAGAAATAAATGCAAATGAAAGCAGTGCAACAATCAAAACAAACACATTACGCCGACTGTCTCTCTCACTCCTTCATAAGCATAGAAAATTATCCACTGGCTAAAATTTTAGTCTGCTCCAGAGCAGGCTAAATTTTTTAAATTTATATTCACCACAGTAGTGTCATAATTTAGTCAATGGATAAAATTTTAACGCGTTCGCACACGGCCTAAGAAATACTTTTTTCTGATCAGAAATAAAACTGTTTATTAATATTATGGAAAAGCCTTATTTATTCGTTATTGTATACGATATTCATTAAATCGAACAAACTTATGCTTATACTTATGCTTTCATTCCAACACAATATTCCTGCAGGTTCACCACAGGAATCCGATTGAAATCCATATATTGACAAATTTCCTGAAATCTACCAACGAGTGGCGCTTGATTAGAAACTAGTTTAATTTCAAATAGAAGATTGAAAACCGAATGTTAAACCCTTCGAAAACAAAAGCATTTTTTTTATAGAAAAACCAAAAAATTATTTGTTACCTACTTACCTACTCACAGCGTAATATTTAAAATGAATAATATCTTAGCTCGAATAATGATATCCATACTAAATAATGTATCTCCAAAAAACATTAAATAGTTGCTTAACATATAATAATACAAGACCTGTTACGGCGTGAAGTATTTAGCTAAATTACTTCCTTCCTAACAGTTAAATTTGGAAAAACATGTTAGAAAATTGTGTGCAGAGATCGCTGGGTATCACCCAATGATTTGTTCGTCATATCTTCTAAAAAAGTCTTTAATAAAGAAATAAAAAAAAAGAGAGATTCAGTCAGTTTGTCCTTATAATCAATTGACTATTTGACTCACTTACCTCCAGGTTCACAGTTTAAACCGAGATGTTAGTTTAAACTCTGGACTGTGAAACTAGGGGTGTGCTGTTGCACCATGATTCTGAAATCATGACTATTTTTTCGTTATAACAAAAGATGGTCTTTTCGATTTTTTATCTTTTTTTGTTCTAACGTGTTATGAAAAAGAGTCATGATGACTGGAATTATGGTGTAATAGCACACATACAGTGAGTCAAATAGTCAATAAAGGCAAGTTAGCTAAGTGAAAAAGTGTCTTTACAGCAGTCAGTTACCACTTATTCCTGTTGGAATAAATATTTTAACTAAGGAATTAAGTTATTTGTTCGTTTCATAGCCAGATAAGAATTTATTAATAGGAATAAATTGTTCGACTGTAAACAATCCAGTAACTATGCAGTATAAATGTTACTTAATGTTGGAAAACTAAAACACTTTTGTTTGAAATAGATTTCGTTGATGATTGGTATATTTTATAATTGAATCAGCATTTGGAAGATGTTCTTAACAAATCAATCTGCCCTTACTTTTAGAAAACGCAACAAAACTGAATAACTTCATTATTTGACGGTTTACATATCTCGACATGTTATAGTTGTGATCAAGTTATTTATGTTTCTTATATGAACAAACTAGATTCAGTAAATCTCGGTCTAATTTTGGAACCTGACATTTCTTCACTTTTTTTAGAACTCGGTTTAGTATCAACTTTGAATTTTTCAAAATACATTAAACTTTCGACACACTCGGTAGCGTTTTTTAGTAGATATATTTTATTCAATTTCGGCGACCGCGACCCGCTGAAGTGGGACATAGTCCGAAATCGAAATCACACATTTTGCAATGGTTGCAGGGCTGAAATAGTTGGTATGTTTCGAGGATTTTCGAAACAAGTTTTCCAGGATATGGTTAAATTATTGTGTATATGGTTGTCCCAAACATGTTAAATCTTGTAAGATACTTTTTTCAAAAACTATAGTTTTTAAAGTTTAGAAAAAAAATCTTAAAAAAATTGAATTTTAAAAGCTAAAACCAATAAATTGCGTTTATTTTTTGTTTGTTTTTTTGTAAGGTTATGAGATTTGTTCGCTTATTGGAGCTGTCCGTAAGGGGAGTTTTTACTGTAATGCATTTAATGCTTCAATGCGTAAAACTAAACGGAGATAACTGAAAAAAACTGTCTAAGTACATGTTTGATCTTTTTTTTACTTGTTGCGTGTTTTTTTGGTAAATTCTTCGTAAAATTCATAAAATTTACTTAAAATAAATTAAAGGATGGGCATTAGTCCTGCAACTTAATTTTTTGAGTCCTATATCCCGGGTCGGGATATGAGTCCCTAATCGAATTTGGGACTTATGACCCTCTTCGTAATTCAATAGCAGAAGAAAGTGAGATCGGTATATTACAGCCAGTTTCTACAAATTATCATATTTTTAAACATTTTCAAACCTTTAACTATTATTATTTAAATTTTTTAAATCGTACACCTATTCACTTTTGACAACCCCACATGATGATATGGTAAAAGTGCAAACAAATCACGTTATACTAGGTATAATTGAATTTTCTTAAAAAAAATAAACATCCACACACTAACTTTTAAAAACATCATACGTCGTCGTCTCATCAATTCGACCATATTCGAAACCATTTTAGCATATTAAATCTCAAAAGTAAATATACATTCAATTTTCTTAATAAAATTTGCATACCTCGCTTCAAAAAAATGAATGAACGTGAAGCTCTCTCGCATATCCTTCATCCTTCATGGGCTTCATGCGTTATTGTCCTCTACATCAGCTTATGCATACATATTTTTAGAGGTACACAGTTATGTGTGTATCGGTATGCCAAAGAGTATTACGTTAGAAAATAGAATGAAAAAAAAGTAGAGGATGGGGTCATATACAACTTAAGAATAAAACATTTAAAAAAAAAAACAATTGTTTGTAAATCTCTCATACTGATGTTGTAGTTCTGATTTATTTTGTTTGTGACATTCGTTTTGGCGGGTTCGCTTGTACATATTTATATATACCTACATATAGTATCTACATATAGTAACCTCGTTACTACATCAAAATTCGTTTTTGAAAGCCCTTCATGCTTTCATTCTAATTGAAAAGCTTATGCAAATTTACTATCACATAAATGAATGTTCTTTTGTTTTTGTTAAACTTGATGAATAAATTTAATTTGTTAAAGTTAATAAAACAAAAACAAAAAAAAAACTTTTGTGGTTGTATTTGCAGTTTTTTTTACGTGGGAAAAGTGTGACTTTCAACATTTTATAAATGAGTTATTTAACGAAATAAATAATATTGTTTTATGCATTTGTTTTGACACAACTTTTTGAAATTGAAAAAAAAAAATTCAATATTGTCTAAACTTCTCAAATATCTACATATACACTGAGTTACAAAAAAAGTGGCGCACCTTGAAATTTTGCAACATTTTGAAGTAACTTAAACAAATAAACGTTTTTCTGGTACAGTTTTGTTTATTAACATAAAAGTAAGTCATTCATGTAATAAAAAACGAAAAAATAGGAAGAACTTAGAAATAAACCATAAATTAAGGAAAATGGGCATAAACTTCAATTTTACATTTTTTAAATTTTTTTTTTTTTTTTAACTAGTCCTTGTTTCTTCAATAGTGGGTATTGCCTCCACGAACATCTAATAAAGCTTTAATTCGCCTGGGCATACCTTGGATAAGGTTATCAAAATGATAACAACACATCAAAAAGTATGACTGCGCCACTTTTTTTGTAACTGAGTGTATGTATAATTCTAGACCACAGCACTGGCATATTAAAAGAACTTCTAATTTCATATAAGATATTACTCCATTTATGGTGATAATGGTATTGTTTTGGTTTCATACAGTAAATTTAATACTAACACAGTACCCCGATCCGGGCGATATTTATATTGGAGTATTTAATAATGCAACCAAATTGATTTTTTAAAAGCATCACTACTTACTTATGTCCACTTTGACATACTTATATCTGGAGTTGAGCTAATGACACTCTTTCAATTTGCTTAACAATTCATTGTCTTGCATTCTGTCTTTTAAAATTTGATTACTTGTTTCGCAAACTCGCAACTTTTATTTGACATTTTGTTATTTTGCTTTTTTTGCCTACTACTACGCTTTTTTTTATTTCGCATTTCATTTAGTAATTTAATTCTGGTATCTTCATGTAAAATTGTACATGTTAATGAATTCCGAGCGAAATAGCTAGTTTTCTTTCAAAATTATTGGTAAAACGAATAAAAACCCATACAAAAATTGCGTAAAACGAATAAAAACCCATACAAAAATTGCGCCATTCTTTCTTTAATTAATTTTTACATTAAACGCTTCAATTTAAATAAAAATAAAGCAAGTAAAAACATGAGCAAATTTACTTTAATCGATATTCTAATAATCAAAATGTCATATGTGCTTTTTTTACTGCACATAAAGGTACATTGGTCACTTGATTAAATAGAAAATTCAATTAATATGATGCGACATATTATCATATGAACCCATATACCTTACCTTACAAAAGTTGATTCACTTTTCATTACGTTTGTTGTGGCTTAATGTATTTGTTTTACTATACCACTACAAAGGAGTATCTACTGAAAATTAAAATGCTTAACCCACTTCGGTGTACCCCATCCATATATATTTATTCAGTCCTCCTCCGCTCCAGCTTTTGAGACTGTCCTCGGAGTGCATGTTTGTTCATGGTGGTTACACACATATACTTTCTAGTTATCACAGAGATTAAAAGCAAGTTTATGTGTACACATTTACTTCTAAAACTCTACTGAACCATTCAACGTTCGACTTTTTATCCCTCCCAACAATCCCGCAACTTAACCCCACCTCAGCCATCCATTATCTTCATCGCTTGGGCGAAATTTCTATGTCAGTTTTACTCCGATGATTCATGAGTAAAAAAAAAAATGGAAATTTTTAAAAAAGTTCTACATTCTATAATATAGGAAACCCAAAGTGTAGTTTTACATCTGCAAGCGTTTTATTCCTGCAATGTTCTCATCCTTTCTCATATTTTGAAATTATCATTCTTTTGTTTTTGTTTTTTTTTTCACCAACGCCATATGTATCTATATGTAGGTACCTTCATATATGTGCACTTTGCATGCAATCACGTAGATACGTACTACACATACCTATACAATATTGCAAGCCAATCCATTCTTTCAAGTCAACTAGATGAAAGTTTTACCCGTTCATTCATTTAACACCAGAAAAGTAAATAGCGCGAGTTTTTAATTAAATGAAAATGGCTAAACATGTACCGTTTCGCAGTCATGCTTCCGTTTTCACCAATGAGCCACCCCATAGTGTTTGTCGTCGGTCGGTCGATGTCATCGTCGTTATCGTATTCGTAGTCGTAGTTGTCGTCGTAGTCGTAGTCATACTAGACCCTTCTACAGTCATTTCGTTTTCCCAAGAACTACAATGCTTCGTCCTTTTAGTTTCTCTTTTCAACCCCTATATAAAGTTTCTATACTACGCCCGTAGAATACTTCGAATTTAGTTCCTATGACCTGTTCCATGAGGCAACATAAACATTCACCTGCTTACTGATGGGGTAGAAGGGTAAATATTGAGCTTAGCTGAGTTGAGATTCAGCGAGATGCATGTTTGTTTGTGGTAGTGTTTTATACATACAAACATAAATAAGGTATTTGTATCGGAAAATTTGTTGTTATAGATATGTATTTGCATCGGCATCGTGACGGTTAAGTTGTTGCACTGAAGTTTTGTTTTGTGTACAAACAACGTTTAATAAGGATGTTTTAATGCTGAGTTTGGTCTTATAACTTCCGGACTTTAACATCAGCAAACTAACTACAAATAAAAATGTACCTATTCACGATTTCATTAACTCTGCGTTGTGCTTAAGCCTTAAGGTTTAAATATTCTTGTGACTAATCAAACATATAACATGTAATCCACTTTGTTGTTCAGAAAGTTAAAAACATATGGATAGAGTTCTACAATTTTTTTTATTGCAATACTTTTTTTTGGATCGTAAACGATAGTGAAATGTCCTTTACGTCTCAATTCTCAGAAATAAATTTTCAGTTAATTTTCGAAAAATATCGGACAATAAATCGAGTGAAGAGCCGTAAGCACAAAAACGCCACCAAATTTGATTTAAGAATTAAAAATCATGTCAAAAGACATCGAAAGTTTTCCAAATATTCGGGTATTATTCGGTATTCGGCCGAATAGTTCACAGCATTTGGCCGACTTTTGAATCTTAAATCTAAAATAAAAAACATTGTTTAAAAAAAAAAAATGTATGTGTAGGTATATCAATTTTATTTAAAAATATTGTTTTAGTATTTAACACGAACTAACGGTAGGTTATGGTGAGTAAAAATAGTTATAGTTATGGTGAATAGACTTCCATTATATAAATTCTTGTACCAGGACTTAAGTAAAATTTGTCAAATTTGGATATTGTACTGCGTTTACTGACCACCACTTGTAAGGGTCTGCCGTCCGATCTTGGCGAACAGTTCTTAAACAAAACTAGTTTTCGTTTGCAATCGCAGTTTTTTCAACATCTTCATCATTTTAAATATTGTCTGTATCAGTAGCAACTTCATCAAAACACTTCCAGAAGCTCTGGTACTATCATTGTGTTTGTTTCTTTTCTTACGAATTGTAGAAGAACTCACATCTGAACTGCTTGAATTATGAATAGACTCATCACAAATGATTTTTAGGGATGAGAATTATTTGTTTTGCTCTCTCGGTTTGTACTGATTCCAAGAAGCTTGTTTTAAAAACAAATCACGTAGGAAGTTTTAGTAGATAGATGCACGTCGTTGACCAAATGTTCGGCTGCCGAATATTCTGTGCTTCGGCCGAAAGTGTGACCGAAAATTCGGTATTCGGTATTCAGCCCAATTACTATTCGCGGCTTCACTAATTATGATATCGTTCCCAAGTGGTTTTCCGCAGGGTTCTGTGCTGGGACTTATATTCTTTTCAACATTGTACCATGTAAATTCTAAATACGATGTAGCCTCCGTCTACTAATGTGTTGTGTTGTAACGTTTTCCGAACATCTGCTTATAGAATATCTAACTCTCTATCTGATTCTTAATCTCCTTAATTATTGTATGTGCAATTTCAGTTTTTAAATAAAAAAAATCATCATCATGAACATCAATACAGCACGATCATCTTACCCAGTATAGTCGTGTTCAAAGAAGAGATCTACCGTTTTTATACAAAGTATAAAAAAATCCTTGAAAGCATTAAAACTGCTTGCTTCTAATACCTACTTGCCTCGAATTTTTCTATTTTATGTCCTTGAAGTTTTTTTTTATGATTCGTCAATATCAGAACGTAAGTCAAGGCCTGGATTTTTATCATGACAAAGTTCACAACGATCAATTCTTGGAAATTATTAAAACACTGTCGAAATGTTAAGCCATTGGTCGCATCGGATGTTTTATTGATTTCTTCTGTTAATTGTTACATACTTTATATTTAATTGGCAAATTAATTCGAACGGATTTAAATTTCAAAAACTCAAAATGTATCATTATCTTCTAATTATGGCCAAATGTCATGGCACACAGTTGTTTTCGATCCACTTTTTATAAAAATTGATAGTAATCGCTATTATCATATTATCACTATAATCAACTCGACTGAACATCATAGTGTTCAAGATTTATTCCATCTCTATCATACTTCAAGTTTTTTTCGATTTTTTTTTGTTCACTACCGCCCGAAATGTTGGCGAATTGACGAAAAAATTGCGAAATATTCCTCTATTAAATAGGACGCCCAGACTGAATGATTCTTAACAAGCTTAACAATATGTCAGTGTAAAATCGGACCACCCCAGTTATTGAGTTATTGTCATATTCTTCCAAATTTCTGATAAATTTGCATTTAAGGAACCTACAAAAGCAACAAAAAAAAATTTTTACAAAAATTGATTCAGTCGTTTTGAAAATTCTTCCATTACAAAAAGAACATCAGACGAATTTTCAAGAAAATATTTCGATTGATTTTGATATAAATAGACAGACAGACAGACACATGCAGAAACTAACCGATAAACGACATAACGTAGTCCTAGATTTTTTTTTCACACAAAACCAAGCAACTACAAAAAATTCAATTCTAAACCTGTGTACTTTGGTCCCAAAAAAAAAAATAAACAAATACGGCGTAGATATTCTGTAAATTAATACCTTTCATGCAAATTTTCTATTTTTATTAAATATTATTTTTCTCAAAGTATAGTATGAACAAAGCATTGTTTTCCTGTTAACAAAAAGAAAATAATATTCATCGCAGCTGCGCCTCCTTAAACCTCATTAAGTTCTGTTCTTGATATTAATTGTACATTATGAAGATAGATTGAATGTCATTTTTCATATCAAGATTAATATCCAGTACTACATCTACAATGTATATAATGACTAGAACACGATGCATATAAATGTACAGATACACCCAAAAGTGGAAAGATAAAATATCCGATATAGCTTATACTACTTAGCACAAATTGCCGAGCTATTAATTTTTTAAGGTAACCCATAGAACTTACTTTAAACTCAACCTTATCCCCACTCTTCTTCAATCTACCGCCCCGTCACCTTGCATTAGGTGCCAAGTAATTTAAAACTTTTATATGGCCAGCTATTGCCCCTTCTTCGTTTTATTATCATATCTTCATCCCAGTGTCCTTCTTTGCATTTACTAAATATAATATGGTGTCTGTAACCCGCTGCTGTTTCAGTTAAAATAAAAAAAGTATCCTGCCTTCCAGGAATCATACTTAAATGAGTAAAATACTAATAAAAGTTAACTTGACGTTCAAAAACTTTTTCTCCCATACTTTAAAAAAAATTTATTATTAATTTTTAAAAATTATCACAAAATGAATTTTCACTGAAAAAGGAAAGAACTTAAAAAAACCTCTTCATATACACAACGAAAGGACATCAATTTTTTTTTTTACTTTTTTGTTTTTGTTGTTGAGTTTCTGTCACAATTGTTATATCATGGTCTTCATCTAATATGAACTTGGAAAGAAATGTGAAACATTTTTTTCATTTTATAATATTGAAGAGTATTACAACATTTTGTAACTCAATAAGGACAACAAATTTAGAAGCTCCAAGTATGATACATAATTTAAAAAAATAAATAAAAAAAAAAAACAGATGGTTTTTGTTGATGCTCTCAATTTTACACGATGTCCTGATAAAGTGGGGTGTTATTTTCGAAACCCCTACTCCAATTTATGATTGAAATGTAAAACCTTGGAAAATAGGAAATCCTTGGTGACAGACAGCGTGGTGACGAATGTGGCACAGGGCATTCATGTGTACGAAATAAAATTTTTTGTTTTGTTTTATAGTCCTTCATCTTCTTATGTTATAATATGAACGACGAAAACATTCGTCACACCGTAGATGACACGTGCTCCGAAAGGCTCAAGGAAAATTCAAATTCATCGGCGATGGATGACAAGCAAAATAAATAGGCAAATCTGTAATATCCTTTTTTTCTGACCCGAAAAATTACAATTTCGTCATGTTGTGCCCTTTCGCTTGTCTAGGATCAAATCAAAATGTTGTATCCAATTTTATTTTTTTACAGTAAACTAAATTTATTAAATCATGTATATATAAAAGAACAATACAAAGCACTGTTGCGCATCGCCGTCGACTGACGAGTTTGGTAAATTAAAAAGTTCAACAGCAGAACGAGGGAAGCGCAAAAAAAAAACAAGGTGCAAATGTGCGTAGGTAATACAGCATTAAAGTCCTGAAGGGAAATCTAAATTGCTTCGCACGAGCCAAACAACAAAATTTCACTTGGGTGATTTTTTTCATCCATCCATTCGCCTTTGTAGCTTATGTATCTACGAATATTACATTGCGATAAAATTTCGTGAAAATGAGTTTTTCGAAGAAAGCAGATTTGTACGTCAATTGTTGTTGTGTGAGGAAAAATAGAAATACTGAAAATGACAAAAGTTTGCCATTTTGTTTTGGTAGAATTTTGTTTTGTTGTTTTGTTGTTTTTGTTACTTCTGGTTGTTTTTTCTATGCTTAAAGGTGCTTTAGTGAAAAAGAAAGTTCATTGAGTGGGAATATACAATCCTAGACACGAGGGAATGATTAATGTGGTTTTTGACAACAGGACACTAATGTGTTTTTGAAAATTTACGATATTTTTTGGTTTTTTTGTTGCGTTTGATGTGAATGACCGAAGTATAATAAACAACCTGAAAATAGACGCTTATACCGTATAAGTATACGTGACAGAGGTGTAGAAATGAGGCATAATGTTAAAGGAAAAGTAAATTTCAGAACCCAGAAGCTATGTAGAATTTGCTGAATAGGTCTAATTTAAAACTTGAAATCTTTGGAACTTATTTTGAGTACCCTGAAGAAATCCAAAGACGAATCCTTCAGGTGTTGAACTTACAGAAACTCAAAAATTCCGGTCTTAGTTATATAGTCTGACCTGCAAAGAACTTCAATTTTTAAAATAAAACTAAACGAATGCCACTACTTATGCAATAGGCAGCATTTGTAAAGCCCGTCTTTAAAAAAAGCGAATATTCTTCCACCCTATATAAAACTATCGACGGCTGATTAATTATCAGCTTATAAGAAATGTCTTGAAGAACGAAAACTTCAGTACGGAAATCGGCAGTACGGTTTTCGTATAACAATTTATGTGATTTGATGGGTTTGTCTTACCGAAAAGTTGTTCCAATTTTTACATCGTTTTAGAGAAAATATAAAAGTATTTCACTTTCACCTATATGATAGAGTTTGGCATGCTTTCATGATGAATCTCTTTTTCTTTAGATTAAAAATTACCTTTCGGCTTATAGTTCAAGAAGTTGTTTAAATCTGAAATCTTAAAAAATAAATTCTCTTGTGCCCAAGGAATCAGTTTTGTCTCTGACTCTCTTGCTTAGCAACAATTTTCCGTCTAAAACTTCAAATTGTGTTGCTGACGACAGCACCCTCAGCTTTCAACATTCGTTTCCAAATACAAAACACTATTTTTCAGATGGATGTCTACTTTTTCAACTTTGTCCAATATGCGGAGTCAACAACTTCGTTGAATTTAATGCTTCGAAAACTAATGTTGTCTTCTGTCGTTAGAGGGGGATGTACTCCCAGTGTCACTATCCATGAGTGGTACTTGGCTTCAAATAAGCTGATCAGCTTTCTATTCTTAGTATGTGCGACCACCTTCCCCATGATTTTGCTGTTGTTTATAAAACATGCATTCGCCCAGAGCTTGGGTGGAATCGTTTCTGCGCCTGTTCTAACCTTGACTTATGGCAGTCATAATGAGGTGACCAAACCTGGCAGCCATAAAAAGTTGTTTTATAACAAATGGATCCGAAAATTGCTTTAACTCTCGTTTTATCCAACCAAGAACGGAATTGGCTTTATTTGCTATATTGTAAAAGCTCTTGGAGTGTAGGTTAAACATTTTTGTATTAAATGACATTAAATGACAATATTCTCTGCAAAATATATCAATCGCGTAGCAAATCTATTAAAATCTCACTATACCTTACCAATTCGAATTTGTGGTCACTATAGCAGTCTAACCCAATTTAACTATCAGGCGATAGACACAATCTGTAGTCTGCGAAGGCTTTAAAAAAATGAACGTTCAAAATAAAAACAACAATTTTTTTTTTATTTAGTTACTATTTTATAAATTTCTTAAATTTTCGTTAAAAACTAATCTTTATAACTAAGCCTCTTTAAACTTAAGTTTAAAAAATTACTTTTGTTCTAAACATTTTAAAACTTACACAAAAAGCTTACCACTAGGTGAATGTGAAGCATGTCCTTATCTTTAAAAAAAAAACCCAAGTAATTTTAACAAAACCAAAATAAATCAAAAAGTCGTTCACATGTCCTTCAGGTGGTAGATACTCCAGATGAAGGTACGTCCGTTTCCAAGCTATGGAAACCATCTGAATTCGAAGCTTTTCAAGTTTCTTTTTTGTGTTCTTCTTAAGATTCATCGTCATTGTTCACGTTCTGTGCTACCTTCCTTTGCTCAAGAACTATTTATCTTTTTCTCTATCCATGAATTGTTTGTTGTTCGTTATATTTTTTTTTGTTTCTCCTGTTTCTATGACCCCACCTCTCCGCCCCTCAACATACGAATACTTATGCCGTTAGAGGATGACGGAGCAATGCTATAGTGTAGTGCGTGGATATGATGAGTTATGATGATGAAAACATTTTTTCCAGCTTTTTATTTTTTGTTTGTAATTTCAAATCCTTAAGTGTGTTTCCGTGTGTGTAAGTAGTTCTGATGCTGATGCTATGTGTTTTGTATTATTGTTGACGTCCTGTCGTTCTTTAAATGTTTACATTTTATTTACCTATACATATATTTATTTTTTCTATTGCTCAGCTAAGGATGTGTTTTACTTATATTTTTTCTACTTATCTTTTTTATATACATAACTTTTGCTTTATAGGACTCGTGTGTTTTCCTGGTCTTGAGCAGTTCAAGTTACTAATTATTTTAAGCTCTTAGCAAAAAAACAGACTTAAATCTTCAAAAGAAATGTTCTTTTTTTTCTCTTCTTTGCCTACTCACTTCAGTTTTTTTTTTTTTTTTAGACTTTTATTTCCTTAAATGTTTTTCACTACGGCCAAAATCACCACCAGTGAGTCATTCACCTTATCCACGTGTAAAATTGAGTCGAAGCGAAACCACCGAAACTGTCACCTGAGCAAAGCAAAAAAAGAATTACATATACATTTTAGAGTAGGTACAAATATATATATGTACGTATACGTATGTATGTAGGTATGTAGGTATACTTTCTACCGGAAAATGGAAAATTATATGTCACATTCACATTTGCCTTCAGAGTCCAAGTTCCAACTATACTTTGTATGTGTGAAGGTCCTGTTTTTTTGTACAGGTGATTTTTGGGACATAAGCCAATCCTTAAGGTTACACTCGGGTGATTCTGACGCTGATGAGGACTATATGATGATGATGATGACGATGATGATGATGATAATGATGGTGTTGGTGATGTGGATGATGACGATGTAGAAATGATGATTGTGGATAAAGATGATGATGACGATGAGGAAAATGAAAGATGATGATAACCACAACTTTATATTGTATATGAGAGGAAGGTGTGCATTTTCCATGCATATTATTTTTGTATAACCCGAGCAATGGTAACTACTCTAGTTATACCGTAGGTGGTCTGGACTGTATGTCAAGTGAGAAGTAGGTCTAGAATATCAAAGACACCAACACCAACACCAACTTGTCTGTTTTAACCGACCTTTTTTTCCTAACTGCTTTCACATTACTGAATTCGTTTTCATTACGTCATGTCAGTGAGAAACCCAGAACTTTAGAAAGTGTTCGTGTATATAGACAAAGCATCTATAAAAAAAAAATTGTGGAAAGATGCATGTCTGTGGAAGGATTTTTTTATGATTACATAGGCGCAGTTAGGTTGCATTGCATAACTTACGCTTCATACTTCAATTCACATTGAGAAGTATTCACGAACATCAAAACCTCAGAATAGTCTATTTTTTTTTTCCAAGACATTGGGAATTTTCATTTCAATATTGTGACCACTTACAACTCATTATAAATGTATCAAAAATGCCCTTACACACGTTGGTCTGTTTGATCAGTCATCCGGCATAGTTTGATTTTAGTCAGTGAAATTTCAGAAATTTTTTTTGACCAATAATACAGTCCTATTTTCACGATCGCATCTATTTGATTGAATCAGGCTTTTGATTATGTAGGGGTAGCTCAAAAGCATCTCATATGATACGGTGGTACGATTTCCATCTAATTTTTGTTCGTTCTTACAGTTTACATTTTGTTTTGACTAAAATGTTTACTAAAACGTATAGGTATACGAAAACTCCTATTTAATACGAAACAAGTTGCTAATAGTTGAACCGAACCAATCTTGAGTGTTTTGTTAACAATTCCTGAGTTTGGAGTAGTAGATTTAGATACATATATTAATTAGTAAAAAAAACTTTTACAGGACCACTTACGAGGTTTTAAGTCCAGAAAATAGTGAGAAATGCTTAAACAGTGCCTGGTTGTCTCCGATTTTCTAAAAAAAAAAAAACATTCTGTATACTCAGGAATCAAACCCAGACCTCCGGTGTGATAGTCCGACACATTAACCACGGGACACTATTTTTATAATAAGATTTGAGTTGATATGCCAATTTTATTAAACTGAATATTTTCATGTGTAAACAAAATTTTGTAAGAATTCATCAACAGGATTTCAAAATATTGAATTTACAGAAAAAAAAAATTCTTAAATAATTTAAATTAAAAAAAAATATATATATATATGGAAAATTAAGTACGCCATCATCATTCCGCTGTCTAGGTTTTTTTGGAAATGGAAATTAGTTAGGATCCGTTGAGTGTTTAGCGAGTAAGTCAGGTATACTGTTCTGAACCATTTTCTGGGTGATTAGACATAAACCAACTTAATAGTCTTTAAAACTGTATCGTTCATGTCAAGTTTAATTAAAATTGTTGGAGTCGTTCTCAAAAAAACAAGCTTTTTCATAAAATTTATATGGCATGTATCGTTATTTTTAGGCCTATAGAATTCCAAATGCTAAATCCCCTCTATCTAGAGGTGCATTCAGACGGACTGACATACAGACCTCTCCCTAGGTATAGTATCTACCTACAACTGCAAGTAAAAATAGATTATGTCTTTGTCAAATGTTTCCTTCACTGAAGATGGCGACCGGGGAGAGGATAGGGAAACCGTAAGACCTTACCCTTTCTAAAGAAAACGTTACGAAATCAAATATAGTACCAGATATATGCCTTTAAGGTCTGCCTACATCACATAGCAATTGTAACTCTACATACTAATAGCAATATTTTTATAATGATAAATGTTAAAGATAAAAATTGTATCATGCTCCACGTTTCCACTCAAAAAATGATTGCAAAAAAAAAATCGTTCTTTCTTTGTAGTTCTTCTTGATGTGTCATTTCATCTTATTGCATTGCATATAGGCGAAAAGCCCTTTTAGCAGAACAATTTTTCTTTAATTTTTTCCATTTGACACCCTATCTATTAGATAATTCCAACATAATATATAAGTTTGTATGGGTGCTCATTTTTTTTGTCATCCCTTTGTGAGCCCTTTCCCATAAGTTATACCAATGATCCTCGAAGGAACTATAGATAAAAATAACCCTTCGAGTTTCATATTCAATTCCCTTTTTGAATTATTATTCGTTTTACCATTCTCCAACACACATAACTATTTCTGTATACTAATAGTATGTTGCACAAATACAGTTATAGCCCCTTGTTGAATGTTCGTATACATTTTATTTGAATATAAGATGAAGAAGATATCCTAAAGGGATTTCTGCCCTTATGTGTGGATGAAGTGTATTTTATTTACAGCATCCAGGAATGAGCGGTTTGGCTGCAACCCTTGACTAGTTCATTAATTGAAAATAATGTGTCCTTTATGCACTAAACACACACACTCAAAAACGTAAGAGTTACATTCGTATATGTTTCATGTGACACCAATAACTATGTATGTACACTGTTTAGTATACATATACATATATTGCAAGTCTATACCCCGGGCAGCAAACAATCTAAACTAGAAGCTGAGCGGAAGGACTAAAGTGACAAAAGCATCGAGAAGAAGCTTTGATGCGTGTATCATGTAGGTTAATAAACAGTGGTTAGAAAAAAAATAAAACCGATTTTTATTATGAATTTTTAACTTACATTTATAATACTTTTATGTTTGATTGAACAGGCTTATGAAAGGATGCTCTCGCTATGCTACTCAAAACCGGGGATATTAATTTATATGTTATTTTATATTTCGACTTTTTTTTAATTAAAAAAAAAAGGGTATAGAATAAAAAAAAGATTAATATGAAAGACATCACAATTGACAACAATTAAATTAAATAAAATTTTATTAAAATCGATTGTAATTTTTTGTCGATAATAAAAGAATTATGAGTTTTTGAGAAGAAAAAAACTTTCTCAAAAATCACAATTTTTTTGTAAATTTGTTGCAGTATTGTAATGACTTTAGAATATTATCATCAAAATCGTTGCACTTGTTCAAAAGATAGTCGGTTTCATAAAATTAATGATTGTGAAAAAAAATTCTAATGAAAGACATCACCATTGGCAACAAAAATTATTCATAAAAAATTTATTTTATAGAAATGGATTGTATTTTTGGCGAGAATATAGATTTACTGGTTAAGGTTATAAAAATCGGTCATAAATATAAAAAAATAAACTGAATATTTCTTTAAAGGTTAAGGTTATAAAAATCGGTCATAAATATACAAAAATAAACTGAATATTTCTTTAAAAATAGTTTATATCAAGTTTCAAGAAAATTGGGCCAACCGTTAAGGCTACATGTGTCCTAGGCAGAAAGACAGACACACAAGCAGGTAGATAGACAGACAGACAGACAAGAGAGATCATCATCTTTAATCTTATCTGACGCTGGAATAAGATTAAACCTACGTAAGATCATCTTACAACTTATCTTTCACGAAAATGGTCTGAATACTGGCGTTATTATAGATATTTATAATTGAAAGATTATAACGTTCCGATAAAATCATCATCTTAATTTTTTCTTACGCGGAAACTGTCTTGGCTTCCGAAGTTAAATATTTTATGGCTTCCGAAGTAGTAAGAGCTTATGATGCACCATGCACAACCTTACGGACAGGCTGTATATGTATGTACTCCAGTAAGTTTACACCACCGTAATAACATCTTAATTCTTATCTTTTCTTCTTTTCCGGTAGCTATAATTCATTAATGAGTGGTCCTGAAGCATAAACTGGACAAAAAATCAGGCGCGCCATAGTAATGTCCGAAAATCGGTTGCTAGAGCTCTCCTACTATTAGGTATACCTTCTTGAATTTGAGAATAGGGTGGTTTATGTAAATAAGGTCATCATAATTTCGTTATATCGAGTTGTATGATTTATAGATATAACTACATATCAAACTCCAAGAATTAATCAGCATATAGGAAAATAATTGGTAACATTTTCTTACACCTTACTGTAAAAATATTTATTCCTGGATGTTCTCGACTCGGATGTGCTCCACTCCGATGTCATCATACGAAGATAGAATCAAACTGCAACAAGTAGATACTTATCTGTGAGGTTTATTGGGCTTTTTGATGAGGTTTTTAATCCCCTTTGTATATGTTTCTCCCTTTTGATGCAGTTCAAGACATCGAATGCCAAATAGATGATACAGTTAAGTGGTCAAGCTTGTCTTTTGTTGTGGTTCACGTACAAATCCTCGTGTCTCCTTATTTCTAACGAATCCATATATATTTAAGGATATAGGTTTATGTTAATTAATTTATAATATGTATGCAAGTCAAGAGAAACGATCTCGATTATTTAAATTAATTTTTGTATATCATCAGATAATTACCCTAATTGTTTTGTAATTGGAAAATTTGTTTTATTTGATAGTGGGTGTATCTATGTATTTGTGTGTATAAAGGGGCTTGTGGACAAAAAGGGAGAATAAGAAAATCTTTGATTTTTATCAACCATAAACAAACCTTGAGGGCAAGGAAAACACATAAATCAATGTTCGGTTGAGAAATACCTTTTGTGTCCATTGTATGAGGCTTACTCTGGTAAATAACCTCCAGGCAAACTAAACCTACGTACATACATCAATAATTGTGTTTATATATTGTGTGGGTTGGGTTAATATAGATGTGATGATGCAGACGTTATCTCAGAACTTTGTTGGGTGTCAAGAGTATTAATATAGGGTGTACTCAAAAAACCTTGTCTTCTTAAAATACAAACAATATGGAACCTCATCTGTGCTAGAGTTCAATTTGAACAAATAAAATAGATCAGCAGGATGTGTCAGAAAAATGAAACACACATCAAACAAAATGGAAGGCGACCTTTTCAAAAAGTTGCTTAAGCTTTTTTATGACTTTTGTTTGTTTGTTTGTAGAGTTAACATCAAAATGTCTTCTTCTTCTTCATAATCATGGTCGATGTCGTTTTCTTTTCTATACATATAGGTGTGTGCCCACCAGCTCATATGACATTGTTATTGTTGCTGTCATTTTGAAAGGAAAATAAATAACAGCTAAGTCATTCTATTTCAATCTTCTTTTTTTTAGCCAGCTGTATTGTTTCCAGCACTGAAAAAAGCAGGGAATAAATTTAATGTTCCCATGTATAACCTGTGGCAGTATCGTCATAAAAATCTTTTCAACATATTTAATTTTTTAAATTTATTTTTAAAGAAGGACTTTCTTTTTTTTTCGTTGAAAATAATTCAAGTTTCATACAAAATAATGTATATAAATTATACAGCATTTGTTTTAAGTGAAATAAAGACATACGTTCCAGGCTCCTTCTCAATATATTCTTAAAGAAAGAAGCGCTTATGAAATAGAGATGGCAGAGGTGGATGACCATGATGTTATATTTCTTGTAATAAATTTTATTTGGTCAAAAACAATATAATTGGTATTCATCAAAATTATATATAACAAAAGTAGCTTCCAACTCACGAATCCTTTGGAAAATAAAAGATTTTTCAAAGAATTTTAAGGCTTATCTATTGATCTCATTCCAAAGTTTTGAATCATTTGTTGAAGCAATTATTGTTTGTATTCATTTAAAAAAAACCCTTGAACAAATTTTTGCCGATAGACAAAAAGGATTAAGTTGTCATATAGTTTTCCAATGTGACTGAAGCTTCCAGTAATGCAATCAAATACCGATGACCTTTTTAATAACTGACTCGTTTACAAATTATTGGTCTTATTCAGTCCTTTAGTATCAAAACGGCCCACTTAAGCGCTAACTGGTGTACGCAGAACCGCCATTTCACCCATGTAATGCACACACAAAAAATTGTTCTGGCTCTAATTCACCAAGTCCCCCCACCAACCTCTTTCAATCAATCTCTTTCTATATTTATATATATTTTTAACAGAAGTAACCTTTTTTAAACCCTAAACATCTTTTTGTTCCTAAAAAAAAACTGGTTTGGATTTATTAACATCTCTTTACTCTTCATTTAGTTATCCTACTCATCCTGCACGTTAAATAATTTTAGGTCAAGCATAATAAATAAGCCAAACACATCTATCTTGTTGGCCCCCTATATTATGGGTAGCTTGATATTTTTTATTATTTAACAAGAAAATAATGTCAAGTTTCAATTTTAATGAGCTCATTCCATCCCTGTATCTGTGTCACCTTCTATACTTACCTACTCATGCCCATTTAGTATAGATACTTTCAATTTAGTAAACTCATTATTCTTTTCGTTCTTTCGTCTATTTATTGTATTTCGTGTGGTTGGTCTCTTCTTGATCTATTAAATATGAATGAAACGTAATGTATACTTATAATTTTTCGCTAAAATCTCATCGCTATTTCAGGGAAGTAATACCTACCTGCCTTCAGATTTATTTGGGCAGGTATTTTATTTTTTCATTTATAGGCTTTCTTCAAAAATTGTACCTGGATTTAGAGTGTTTCTTTTTTGTTTGGGTGAATTTTTGGTAGGTTTCTCCCCTGAAAGATACAATAGATTAGTGTGAGCACATGGTTCTTAAGATGAACTGTTTTTTTTTTTTATTTTTATTTTAGATACAACGTTTGCTAGCTTATACTTGAAGGCCTCGCAATTTATTCCTTTGAATAATCATTTTTATTCTTTTACTTTCATAAAATATTTTTCAGAGATTTTGCCTTTTTTTCTATCTGGGAAAAAAGAATAAATCTGGGGTTTGTTCTTTATATCCATAGTCATGTTTTTTTTTTTTTTTTAGGATTGTCTGTTTTTGACAATTTTTTTCGATGATGAAATAGCAAAATACGAAGGTAGTATCATCGTTGTTCGTCATCAATTCATCATTATTAATGAGTTCTGGTTTTGATTAGGTTTGTTATGGTTTATTTGATACTTTTTGTATAATTGAAATTTTCCCTAAATCATTTTTTTCTTGGAAGAAATGGGAAGTAAATAGATAGATAGATTCTTTATTTTTTTTTAATTTAATTTGTTACAAATTTTTACTTAAGAATACTGACGTGGCTATTTTGCCGTCTGCCGGAAATGGGAAAGTAAATAGTGCTTTTAGAATCAATCATATAATACTAAACGAACAGAAGAATTCCCCCATTTATGATATCTATATCATTTTTTTATGATTTTTTTTTTTTTTTAAATTGTGCTTGTCACTTTTAAAATATAAAGTTTTGAGAATGAGTTTCATTTATAATTCTTCGAGCTAAAGCTTTTTATAAACTTTGTATTGTTTATGAGGTTGTTATGGATGGCAGAGATTAAATTCTTTCATTAAATCATCTTTAAATTATCACCTTCTTTTATTTATTACAAGAAGAAAAATTATTTTTACAATCCACGTCACACTTCGAAAGAGCCGGAGTCGATAAGAAATCTTTTGTAATTGCAACTATTTTCGGGTAAATCTTTTGAAAGTTGGTATACCAAATTAACTTTCGTTAAATTCGATCAAATTTCTTCTTAAAATTGACAAATATGAGGTTAAGCTGTGTTAAGTAATTCAGTGGATTGATGATATTGGTTTGATCGTCACACAATAGATTTATGCGGAACTCTCTTGATGCCTTTGGAGTGTAAACTTAATTCTTAGTCCTGCTAAAGATTTCCTTCAATATAAAATTCCTTCAATATAAAATATATTAGTGAAATGGTCAAAACTTCTTTTTCATATGGATGAACTTAAAAGTCACTTAAACCATTTAATAAAGAGGGAACGGTTTCCTTCGAGAATTATGGTTTCCATTGGTACACAAAAGATCACCCATGAACAGCTCAACAACAACTCTAAACTTCCAGCACCTGGGACAGATTTAATTTCCAAAACTGTTTGTTTCAATGGATGAAGAATACTAGCCGTTGTGTTCAATATGCTTTTGAGGTTTTCAGCTGCTGGTAATTCTATCAAGTTTAGCCGCTTTGTTATTTTTGAAGAGATATAAACTCGTATTTCGAAACGGGACATTCCGCGATATTTTCTGTATTTTAGTCATAAACTTAAAATTATATAAATACTACTGCAACTGTAACGAACACCAAGATTTATTAAAATCATTAGAACCGTTTTCGAGAAAATTTTTAAAAACTAAAACCGTTATATGACAGTTACCCGTTATAGCCGGGCTAAAACAAAAATTCGAATTTCTCCTTTAGGAAAAGTACTATGTACGATATTTTTACTAAATCCGTCATACCGTTTAGTTAGGCTGTAGGTCTGTGCACAGACGACCAAACATACGCTCATACGCACATCCGTACATCCGCACATCCGGAGAGACAGACCGACCGACAGCATAACGAAACCTACATTTTTAATCTTCTGTAGTGTCGTAATGTCAGGTTTGATTAAAACCATTGTATATAAAAAATAACAATAGTAAAATTACAACTCGAAACTATTAGGGTCTAGTTTCACCGTTCCCGGAGCGGAGCTAGCATCGAATTTATTTGATTTGAGAATTGGGATATTTCATGAAGATAATTGTTTGGAGGTTCTGACAACAATAATGTGATAGACAAGCATAAATATATTGGGGGCTATTGCCAATAAAAAATTAAGTTGTTTTCATGGTGGCATGCATTTAATACGAATTTCTTTTTGAGACGAAAAATAAATAAAAAAGCACTTAAAATTAATTTAAGAACTAAGAAAATATTATTGATTTGCAACATGTTTTTCAATAGGCTTTCTGCCATTTTTTGAGAGCGTCTTCAAGGCAGAAATCTCACTGAAAAACGTCTTGCAATACAATATTTGCTATTACGGCACATATCCTTTTGTTTTTAATAATTTTAAGTGCTTATCAAAATTATTTTGCCTCTCGAAAAAGAAATGCATTGTTAATGCAGTCCTTCTCAAAATAACCCCACCCACTCTGCATCATGCATAATACCCTAAATGAACTCTAAAAATTTTTTTAGTTTCCAAAGAATAATGACAATAAAATAAACATTTAGCCACTATTTTCTTTCTTTTTATGTTTATGGGATATTTTTGGTTTTTCCATTCAGGGAATTTCGTCACAATTAAAAAAGGATTTTTTATTGACACCCCTGAACATTATTCGAAATTAATGTTCAAAATTGATCGCAGAAATTATTTCCTGGGGACGGAATTTTCCGAAGGAAATGAAATTTCACTCGGAATTCGCGATAGACCCCATTAAAAAAATTGAAAATGTTTGAGAGAGAGAAGATAATATTTTCATATCCTTAGTAACTGTATTCAACAATTTGTACTTCTATTCCAACACCAAAAATGATATGTTCAACAATTGAGAGAAAATTTTCATTATAACGCAAAATCGTATGATAAATACAATATCTCATTCTCACTCTTTGAAATTTCGTATACATTGTTCTTGTTCTTTTTTCCAATTGGTTGGTCAGCTTTGTTTTCCAAATCAAATTCTTTGAGTCTAAGAAATATCCCAAGCTACTCAAGTCAGAGGTCTTATTTCATTGATAGATGGCCAAGGGGGAAATTGAGTTATGCGGTTACTATTCAAATAAATATACAAAGTTAAAACCTAAAAAAAAAAAAAACACGAAACCCAACCCTATTGACGAAGTAAAAAAAATGTGGGGTTAAATTGTATTAATCATAAAAGGAAGCTTCAAAATTGTTCCCAACAATTCAACACAAACAAAATTAAATAAAAAAAAATTAGATTTTATTTATTGCTCTTAAATGAGTAGATATACTTTATCGGCTTTTATCTTTTATTTCTGTTAAATATTTTGTTTGTTTATATTTAATATCCTCATTACCAATTACCAATAAAATATTCTCTTCTACTCCCTTATTCAACTCACATTATAATTAAATGACTTAACCATATGTTTATGTGTTGTTAGCCAGCCAATTAGTTTCTGTTGGGTCCAAGTGATAATTTTTTCTGAAGCGATTATATTTGTTCTGAAAAAAGGCACTTCTCGGTCGCACATTATTCCTTTAAAAGCAAGTTACGTTGGTGCTAAAAGTTATAGGTACAGTATTTATTTTTTTAATGGTACGATTAAAAAATGTTTTATAAAAAAGGCATATCAAAAGTATATGATAAACCTTGAGTACAAAATTTCATCTAAATTGGTGTACCCGTTTTATTGGAGGTATGGTAATTAAGTTTTTTTTTTCTGAAAAATCAATACCATTAAAAAAAACAACGTTATCAAAAAATTACTCATAGAAAATGTAATCAGAATTGTTCAAACCTTTTCTGATACATAGTGGTTATATTTTTGATTGTTATTATATTTTTTTAACGAATACATAACTTGCCTTAATCGCAAATAAAAATAGGGAAAATATATCTGCGTCATCGGTTCATTAATTCATGCTTATTATTTTTTTTTTTTTTTTTTGTGAATCAATACACATTCTCGAATATATATACTATACATAATATAGCCCAGCCCACACGACAACCATAAATTAATCTCAGTATCTATCATTACATTTCAATAGTTGTGATTTAGTTATTAAGTGATTTCATTTAAATATAAATTATTTTTTTATTAAATATATTTTTAATCGTGCTGATTTGGTATTTAAGTTATTTTTTTATGATGCTCGTAGCATTTATATTGTTTGCACATATAATAGATTTTTTAATCGTCTCGTGCTCTCGTTGTTAGTTTTTTTTTTTAAATAAATTTCGTTTGTTGCTGAAATTTCTACAAAACCAAATTATTGTTTTGGTTTGTGTTAAATTTTGTTGTATTGTAAGGACATTCAGTTGATGTGTTTTTTTTTAGTTTAATTATTCTTTTTTTTTTGTGGTTAAATGTTGTTGTGTGTTACATATAATATGATAGCAAATTAGAATTTGAATATTTTTATATTTATTTTTGTTTTTTTCTCTTTTTATTGCAGGTAAGGATCAACGAAAAACTTATTTATATATTAAATGATATGGTAAGCGATTTAAAATTTATTTCAATTTAATTTAAAATAAGATAAATAAATATTTTAGTTAAAAAATAATTAATAATTTGAAATATACAACAGATATAATTTGTTGTCGTTATAAGGGGTATTAGTTACACATAGAGGAATCAAGATGGTTTCAAACTCACCGAAGTAGATGTCGCTAAATGAGCATAATGCATATTGAGTAATTATTATTTCCCTAGTTCTCTGTAACGAAAAATACTTGAAACGAACCTAACAAAATTCTTCTGGATACTTTTGTAATTGTTTTTCTTTATTTCTCTTGCCTTTTAACTCAAGAATAATTGCTACAAGAGTAAAAAAAAAAAAAAACAAGTCGATAGTAACGACATCCTACGAGGAAAGTTTTAAACTAACACATGATTTCTCTATGTGTATAAACTCAATGATAATACCTAATGCTATAGTTATGTTGAATTCTCTATAGAAAATAAAAGAAATATTTGCTTTGAATTCTCGGAAAAAAAAATTTAACTGTTTTTACAGTGCCCAAAATAAATATAAAGACAAGTTATTCTTAAACTTCTCAATTTGATATGGAGACTTAACGCCTAAAGTTATGTTATCAAATTGTTTACCAAAAACAAATTTATATATTTTCTCCGCAAAATAAAAATAAGAGTGAGTAAAAAGAAATGGTACCGGTTTCCCAGAAAAGAAGCTTAGAAACAAAGCAATTTGTCATTTGAAATGCATTTTTGCACTGAAAATGTGCCATAAACCTAAGAATCTATGTGATGATGAATTTGTCTTTTTTTTTTGTATTTACTGAATAAAGTAAACTCTTGTTTGCCTTCAAAATATTCTCTTAATTTGCATCATTTCGCTGTTGAATTTTTCGGGAATTTTATGTTTGACTGCAATAAGTGTTAGCAAATCGATGGTGAAATTCTGCTTGTTACAAAAATTCTGTGTATTCAAGGCCGTAACCAGGGGGGGGGGGGTTCACAGGGGTTCAAACCCCCCCCCCCCCCCCCCCCCCCGAAATTTTTTAGAAATGCATCTGTAAATCAACCTTTTCCGCATAAGTATGAAATTTGTGCTCAAATGATTAGTGATTATGTTCAAAACATTCCGATTTTAGTTTAAAGCCTACGTAGTTAGGTACCAACATAATTTTCGATGAATTTAGTAAGGTAGCTCTTACAGTTTTTAAATACAACCTCAAACAACACAGCCTGAGGATGCCAGGTTACTTTTGCTTCGATTGCACATGATGAATAACTAAACGCCTCAAGGAAATTTAGTATACCTATAGATAAGTATGTGTATGCATCTATATGAAACAATAAGTATAGTAAAAACGTATATTCTTATTTCCCTTCCAAATAAACTAATGGTGTCCTTGTGCGCATTAGTTTTCAACTTCGTTATTCCACTTATATAGTTGCAATTGTAACTTGCAACATTTTAGCCGGTTCATTCCATGCGTTTCTATTCTCTTGCCAGCAATAGGAAAAAGGAATGAGCAACAACGTAATATGTGTTGTGGATGAAAAACTCCAAATTCCACGAATTGTGTCAAAGCAACAGCACAGACAAAACTTGAGCACAACGGATCCTGAAACCTATTTTAGGATAAGTATAATGATCTTATATATATACCTCTTTTAGATGATTTTTTAAGTCAGCTTAAAATAAGATTTGAAAATCATAAGTCCATACTTTCTTTCCTCTTTGTGCATTTTAATTCCATCGATCTTTGGCGGCAAATATGAACAAAATTACAACGAAGAAAACTTCAAATTTTATAGATCTTTTTTGGATTGGGACACTTTAGAAGCTGAGTTTACGTTATGGAAGACAAAATGCCACAGACAAAAAGATACAGAGCGTTCAAAGAGTGCAATAACAGCTCTTGGGGAATGCAATAAGAATCTGTTTCCTAACATCCACAAGCTTCTCAAAATTTTGGCGATACTACCGGTTTCAACGTGTACACCGGAAAGAACATTTTCGACAGTGAAACGTCTAAAAACTTACCTTAGAAATTCTACCGGCCAAGAAAGACTAACAGGATTGGCATTAATGTCAATTCATCGACAAATTGAGATTGACACTGAGGAAGTTTTAGACATATTTGCAGCACAGAAGGCCAGAAGATTAAATTTAATTTTATAAAAATGTTATACTTACATGTTATTTAATACTTTTTTTTATAATAAAATCTTAGAGAGTGATGATAAAAATTACCTACCTAATAAATAATAACTTAAAATTATTTTAAAAAAATATTGGAAAAATCTTTTAGTTTTTCAAATTTGTTTGAGAGTTTTCTTGAAAAACTAAGTATGCAATTGTATTTTATTAGCAGTACTCTACCTAGGAAAAAATATTGAAAATCGTTAAAGCAGTTTTTTTTAAACCGTTTTCTTTTCTAATTTTTGAAAAATATTTTGCAATTTTTTGAGTATTTCAATACATCGAAATCTGTAGTTCATCTGGAAAAAAATCTGAAAAAATTCGATATTCGCGTTTCCAACATATTCAAAAAATCTAAAAAGTTATGTATATGAATTTGGAAATAAAAACCTTCCTAAATTTTAAATTTAATTGAAATCGATTTTGTTGTTAGCGAGAAATTCTGATTTTAAAAAATCGGTTCTATGGGAGGTACTGTTTTAAGATAAATCTCGACTGTTTTATCAAAATCGTAAAGGCCATTTTTAGAAAAATTAAGTTTTAATAAACTGTTATATGACATTTACCATTGTTTTAGAGCTAAAATTATAATTTCAACAACGCCTAGTGCGAGACTACTAAATAAACACTCTGAACCAAGTTTGCAAATCAGCCTATCCATTTAGGCTGCAGATCTGCAAACAGGCAGTCGGACGAACAGAATTTTCCAACACACTTTTGTCTACTTCCCTATCATCGCAATATCATGTTTATTTGTTATCTCAATTTTTTTTTTTGACGAATCCATAACTTGCCTTATACATAGAATAGTATCATTATCGCAACTAAAAGTCGTGTTTGGTGGATTTTGGGTGAATGGGCTGTACTAATTTTATTTATTACATCTACAGAAAGGTACAGATTGATTGGTGTATGGAATAAGTATAAACCCCCCCCCCGAAATAATTGTCTGGCTACGGCCTTGTGTGTATTAAAAATGTTGTATAACAAAAAACATTTTTTTCCAAATTTACACTTAAATGCACAGTTTTAGTTGTTGCAATTATATTTTATTCAATGACTTACTGATTCAAATATTATAAATATTTGTTTTAATAATGTATAAAGGTGGTCATAAAGATATTTTTCAACATGTCTACTTACATAATTTTGAACTTACCTATAGAATTTTGAAACACTAAATTTTGGTATTGCAGGATTTAGTACAGCCATTATTTAGAAAAACATAGTTTTTACATTGAGAAATTTGAAAACAGAATCCAGCATGATTTTTTAATATATTTCTTAGTTCTTTTAATACCTATTTATTAACAACAACAACAAATTTTTACTACCTAAAGATTTTTAATAAACAGTTTTTCAAATTGTTCAATTTATCCGTTGCTTGCGAAATGGCTTGTTTTGTTCCTTTTCTGACTTTTGATTTTTTGAAAAGATTTTGGTGCGATTCTTCTAGAATCACAATGTTGTATGTTAATTATTTAGGGGTCTTAAAGATTTTCCTTTCTTACTCTAACTGTTATATTAAACAATTTTAAATATTGGCTTCGATCTCATAACATCAATTTAATGTTTTCATAAAAGTTTTTAAAGGTTCTTAGAAATTTTGATCAGACTAAAATTCGCGATAGTTTATGAAAATGACTGTTTTTGTTGACTTTTTCGAATGCAGCTCAAGAAAATATGTTTTGATTTCAAGTATTTAAAGCATATTTTTCCAAACCTTTATTATTTTTCTTGTGTGAATTTCGGTACACCTTTAATATGTACTTTCAAGTCTTCAAGTCTTAAAAAGTACAAAAAATAATTTTAATATCGTTTATCCAGATAAATGTTATTCTCCAACATCAATTTTACTTATGTATGCAGAAAACCTGAATAATATTTACAAATCTGAATCCAATACTTTTTTGAAGTTTATTAAAGCATATAAACACGTTTTTTAATTACATATATGTACTCTTTTGAAAATTGTTGCAAAGACCATATAGGTACCTACTCGCATAAAATATTGTGGCTTCTCTTTATTTTTTCTGTGGAATATGATATTAAAATTGCATATTTTTCCGACACATGTAAATACCTAGGTATGTGCAATAGTATATTATTTTACTGGAATATCCCATTGCTTCTTCCTAAAAGTTGCACAAAGATATACAGCAGCACAGATAGCAATGTTAATAGTAATATAAATATTTGTGGCAAAAATAATATACACTACTACTATTTTTAACTAGAGAATCCACCTGCATTGAGGCACAGCAAAAAAAAATCACTTTCTTAATATTTTCTTCATCGTGCTTCCAGTTTTCAAATGAAAATAAAAATCGCTTTATACTTACCAGGGGGGGGGGTAGAGAGAAGGTCGATCCTTCAAGCCACCATATCAACCAGACATTGCCTAAGAAGACACATCCGTGTATCTGTAAAAAAAAAAGGAAAATAACCGCAAGATATACATTTCCAGGATAATAACTGCTTGCGCTTCCATCTTATTGTGGTAGCGACTTAAGAGATACACGTGGATAGCATTGAGAAAACGGTATGACAGATAGAATGCCGTATACATATGTATTGTATATATTGAATAGGGTAGTAGGGCGAAATCCCATTCCACCCGCTCAGTGTGCTTTTGAAAATTGTGAAATGTAAACTTAAATATTTTATACGACAACTCTCGTAAAATTGTGTATTTTGTGTGGACAGACGTTATAGTTTATTTAAAATTCAATTACGAGCAAACTGGGCAAAATGTATCTGCAGCACCATACTAGGTGATATACAGTAGATACAGGTGTTGTATACAACCAGCTTTTAGAAATGTACACATAGTACAACTCGATGAAAAATAGCTACGATAAGATTGGGCAAGAGGGGCAGCAGAAGAAGAGCAAAAGGGGTCTTTTAAGTTGGTCGGTTGGTTAGATGGTTGTGTTGAACAAAAGCATCACCTGGGGATATTATCGCTTGAGTTTTAGGTTATAAAGCTTTGCGTTGAATTTAAATGGCATTCTCGTACATACTAGATGCCATATTACACAACACCAACAAAAACTTTGTAGTGCCACGTCCTTTGCCATTAATCGAGAGGATATAGTACTTTGGTGACCGGCGAATAGAAGCAAACAACACCAACAAAAAATAAAACACTTTAATAAAAAAAAAAAAAAATCGAAAGGATTTACTGCAACCAATACAGGATGTCGTAATTTTCCTTCAAACGCCTTCCATATTCCCATCCTTTTGAAAGTAAAAAAGAAAAATAGAAGGCCCTGTTTATGGTTATAGCTTCGCCTGTTTGACGTCTAAACATAGACAAGCGTATATGGCAACTGAGGGAAACTTGAAAAGTTAACTAATTAAAGATTAAGCGAAAACCCGTCTCTTTCTAAAATGCTCATAGATCCAACACGAACATAAAATAGAAAAAGGTTCTGGAGCTTATCTTAAGTTTGTCGATTTATCTTTCTATAAATCGGTGTTGGGTTTTGATGGCTTCATATAAAGAACATTGTATCAATTGCGTTTATATAGGTTTTCTGAAAGAGAGTGCCAAACAGTAATTTAGAAACGAATGAATTTTTCATCAGCTTAAGATTGCTCATGATGGTGGGGGGAATGGGGAAGGTGATGTAGATGCGGAAACAGAACATAAGTTTTTATGTTTATTTTGTTGTTAACGACTGGCAGATATAAATTTTCAGGTTGATGTTACATTTACAGACAACAGTTTGACTTATTTTAGTGCTAATTATGAGTTCGGTAATGTTTGAAATTAATTTCTATATCTGATTTGTTAATTATAGATCTTCATACATAAATTATTTATTCACAAAAAAAAATGTGAAAAAATTATTTACTCATAAACAATAAATCCAAATGCTTAATGTATATAAACCGTACTCGAATTACAAAGAAAATCTACTTAAATACATAAAATAAAAACATTTTTAATTTCATCGACGATATTCATTATTTCTATCCATAGTGACCATCCCTACATTAAACGCTGGTTTTACTCCGCCTTAAGCAGAGAATAAGTGACTTTTGTATTCAGAAAGATGTCGGGTACTTTTTGGCCAGTAAGATCCAGCTATTGAAAAATATGATGTCATTCGGAAGAAGTCGGCTTTCATCATTGTTATGAACTCCTAATTATTTCTCCTTATTTGGGAGCGAATTCGAAAAAAACATTTTTACATTTTTGTTGAGTTTTGGCATAATTTTGGCTTTGTCCTGAATAGCCCAGTACAGATTTCAGATATTGCTCACAACTCATGATGTATATCTAACGCTCGTATCTGTACTGTTTTTCGCAGTATTATATTGTTTTTTTGCTCTCAAAAACTGCGTACTGTTTTTTGCTTTTATTTTGAGATATACAGAACTTCAAATCAGCAGTTTTTGAGCTTGTAAGCAAACGTGAATGACAGTGGGATATTTCCATATTTACATTGTTAATCTCCGAGTAGGAAATTTGCTCCTCAATGAAAAATTTCTTGGTGAAATTTATACCAATTTTATATATGAGATGAAGTTCTCTGATTTCACTCATTAAAAGTAATGGAAACAGTCAGCGGTTCGTCATTGGCATCTAAAACTCAAAGGAATTGCACTTTGTCAGCGGTATTTGGAATTCTTTTTCTTGTCTTGACTCACAAAACAACCCTTTCCTTTCTTCGGCAAAACAGTGCTGATATAGCTTATGAAAAGCAATGTACCTTTTCAAGCACTCGTTTGCTTGGCAAAATTTATATTTGACCTGAATAAAAATGTTCTGATGCAAAAGTAGATGAACACTTTTTGTTTTGGGTCTTTCCCGCGATCGGTCGGCGACGCTAATTAGGTCCTTTTATGTCGCGACTCTTTTCTTTTGTTCTAGTAGATTTACTTTTTATTTTGTGGCCAAATAGGGCATCGATGGGTAGAAATATTTAACCATCTTAAAAATACCGATTGCGAATACAAAGAAATGGCTACGATCGTAGAATACATTTTATGTTTGCCAGGAACTTCAGCATCGGTGGAACGAATATTTTCTGCGGTAAAAAAAACATGGACTTCAGACAAGACTCGATTAGAAGTAGAAATATTGGAGGCGATTCTAATCGTCAAATGCAATATTAAAAATTGCGTTGATTTCTATACATACCTCAAAACAAAGCCGGAATTGCTTCGTCAAATTGCTTTAAAGGACAAGTACGAAGCAAAAACCACAGGAGATATTGAAATGGAAAGTGAAGACGATTCTGATGATGGAAATAAATCGCCTGGTGATGGTTAATTTGCCTTTTTTCATGTTTTAAGGAAATAAAATAAATAAAAATAAAAAAAAATGTACTGCGAAAAATACTGTTTTTTTTTTATCGACATCCTGCTATTTTCAATTTTGGAGGAAAAAGTACTGTTTTTCGTCCAAAAAAAGATACGAGCGTTATGTATACCTAAATGGTCCATGTTATAATTTATATGTTTTATGAATATGAATTATGAGGTTGAATTAAAAAAAAAGCATACGATTAAGTATAATACAAAGTAATGTAAAGTAATGTACCTGTAGCTTAAAATTTCTAGTCAGCTTTTTCACAAGCCATTGTGATTGTATCATTTTAACAAACTTAAGCTGTGAATTCATATTGACTACGTTCTATGTTGATTCGAACTTTATGTCCGTTAGTTAAAAAAACCAGTCCCCTAAAAGCATCTCGTATGAACTTAAAAACTCCTCTACTAGAAATATAGTTACTGTCTTCAGATAATTTTGTATAATTCAATACTTAATTAAGTTAAGTTCATTACTTTAATAAATCTTTCAATTCGCAGTGACAAGATACAAGGACAGGGTCTTAGGTCTAAGGTTTAATTAAATAGAAATACAGATTGCCAATCAGCTTGTGTCAAACATCGAGTTTGTCTACAAACCTATTTTTTTAACATTCCATTTTGTTGATCGAGATCAAAAAGATCTATGAGAGATTAATTGGTACGTGGTGGGGCCTTAAGAACCAAGTATAGATGAAACGGCACATAGTACATTTTAAGCTAGTCGAAAAATGAGGCTACCATAATTGGAAGCGAGGTACTAATCAGTTATTAGTCTTAAATTTAAATAATTTACGATTTCAAATGTAATGTAAATCTCCCCTTTTTCTATAATCAAATTTATACAAACAAGAGTATTAACAAAAAAAAGTATGCTTGTTTGAGGGAGTTCAAATCAAAAACATAAGCTTTTTACTAATTGAAAATAATTACCATAGATAATTAAATTCACATTCTTCAATAAAAAAAACTAATATAAATTCATTCGTTCACACTTTTTATTGTGATTTAACAATAATATCGTCGTTCATATTAAACTTTGCATTTGTATTTTAATGTTAAAATATAAATGTATAATTAATATTTTTTAAGGTTATAACACAATTACTTTAACCACAATATTGGTTTTCAATATATAATTAAGTATAGTTATGTACGATTATTCATAAAATAAAATAATAACAATAGCTGATAAAACGAAAGATTACTTTCATGTTTTGTATTAAAATAAAATGTAATCAACGAATTTGGTCATAATATGTCATTAAAATATATTGTGTTTTTTTAACTATCATTGTTCTATTTTTAATAGCATGACCAATTAAAAATAATTAAATCAAAAATGAATAAATAATATTTATAAAATCAAATCTTAAATAATCTCTCAGAAATGTAAACTACAAATGATGTACATAATATGGCGTATACGTAATATTTTTTTTTTTTTTTTGTTCCAACACGTAGGCCTAGTTTTTCAGTGCGAGATCATCCCAGGGTTAGAGTTAACCTCAACTTAACTCTGAAAATACGTATTTCGGTTAGTTTGACAGCCCGTGTTAACTCACTTGTCTGAATTAAGATTGGATTGAATAAAATTAAAATTTTTGAGATTTTGCTGAAATATCTCCCGCAGAATATAATTTGTACTTACATGGACTTTTGTTTTGATTATAATGTATTCGCTATGTGCGCATTGCTTCTCTAGTAGAGACACACTTACTGTCAGCGCTATCAGTGTTCAAAAATAAAATTTATTGTGAACAAATTTCCATGGAAACACATAGAAACTAACGCTGTCTAGTAAATAATAGAAGAATTTTTTGTGATTTTTTTGACATTTTTGTGTTTACTGAATAAGAAAATCTCCTTTATCTGTCTCTTTGCACATAGCTAATAGCTATTTGCTTTATTGTGTTTGTTTTTTGTTTTCATTGAAAATGACATGCTTCGATAAACATATGCCAGCATAAATATGCAATTTCCAATCAGAGTTTGTCCTTTACTAAAAAACTGCTTCGTGAGTTAACTCGAGATTAATTTACTATCGGGATTAACTAGCTCTGAAGTCAGGGTTAACCCAATACTGAAAAACTGGGCCTTAAGTGTATACGAATATAGGAATCTAAAATATCGTCTTTGATTATTTTATCAGCAAAGCTTTAAACGAAACGAAACGTTGCATATAACGTCATTGGGTTACCTAGAAATATCTTGCGACCCTGGAACGGACGGAAATTTTGCTATTTTGATATATTATTTTATAAAGAGACACAAAAATTACGATTCACCGTTATGAATAATGAAATATAATTGACTAATGTATACATATGTACAATTTAATTGAAAGTTCTTAGTCAGAAGTATCTTAGTTTGAATTTTTGTACATTCGTGCAAAAATTTGTTTAATTTTGAAAAATGCCTCTTCTTAAGTTTATATAAATGATGGATTTAATTCATACATAATTTATTTTGAAGTCTTACTGCCATATTATTCACTCGTTAAATCCAGATGTAAACTTAAATCCAAATATTAATTATTTATTTCAATCATTTCTTAGCCAAGTTGAATATTGTTTGTTCGCATAAAATAATACATATATAAAAATCAAAGGTATCTTAAGGAAGCAACAATTAGGAAAGATAGATTTTATATGAAATAAACGAAAACAAAGAATACTAATTTACATCTGGATTTAAGTTTTAAACTAATGAATGAACAGTTTCATCTTTCGGTCTCTCAACAAAAAAAAGTCTTGTAACACTATTCATTTTACATTTAAATTAACATATTTCGCACTTAAGGAAGAATCTATATTTGAATAAGAAAAAAAAACTATCGTTTGAAAATAATCTGTCAAATATCTGATTGTATGTGTGGAACACATGCTGAATTAAAACGATAGGCGTTTAATCAACGTAATATCGACTCTAAAACGCCTAAAAAGTGACTCGACACTAAAAGTGACAACTGTCGTTCAAGATTACAATAAGGGTGAATATTGTAATTTATAGCCTCAATGGTATCCTTAAAATATATCAATAGCAAATAAGGCTTCTAAATGTCTAAACAAAAATACTTGCATAATACCAATAATAAAGAAAGAAGAGGAAAAATAAGAAGAGCATCAGAGATTTCAAAGTAAATCATTCCGCGATATAGTTTCATCTGTCTATGCAATCTGATGAACGTACTCTTAAGTGATCGTATCCTGGCATTGTTCAATCTAATTGCAACTAATACTTCTCTAATTTATTTCAAATGATATAAGAATTATCTTCTATAGAGTATACGCAACTTTATAATGTAGAAATTTCAAGTACAATTTCCTTATTTAAGGTTTAAGATCGACACATTTCTTTCAATGAATCGAAAAATCTCTGCAAGAAGAGACTTATTCCAACATAAATCCCCGACGAACTTGAAGTCTATTCAAACCTAGTCCCCATACATTTGGTACTTTTTTTTAAATTTTCCTTCCAAAGAAGAATTCTTAAACTTTCAAACAACTGTGAGGAAATTCCCCTTTTTGACATTGCGTTAATTATTATATACTTTTTAGTAAACAATATGATTTTAAAATAATACAAGAACAAAAATGTCTCCAACGAGAGAGTGCGTTTTCTGTCGACCTCTCTGTAGAAAGCACAGTTGCAGAAAAGCTTACTATTGTACTAAATTCAGTACTTATAACTTTCACGGGTACGTAATTAATATTTCTCAATCTTCGGTACCTGCTATTTTAGGAAAATAAAACTTTAATTTCTTTCTTATATTCAAAGTCACTGATAAAAAAGTATCTGGATTTTTAAAAACATTTCAGACAATTTTCGAGGAAATAAGATCCCGACATCAATCGTTTTATTTCATTGCAACACACATTTGACCAAAATAACTCCATCTTAACATATACATATTCCAAATTGGTCACGAATAAATACAGGATTACGACAAATAGTTATATCGTAATGATGGAAAAGTCAAAGCAAATACTTAAGGGAGTACATATATAGCACCGAAATCTATGTCACAATTAAAATATATGATTAAAGGACGAGTAGCTGCAAGGATTAACAACAACTTCAAGAATATGTTACTGCAGAAGAAGTTTAAAATATTGGATTTTTCTTTATGTATTTTTTTGTTTTTGATGATTTTAGGAATTGGTTTCTTGAGTTAATGCCCTCAATAACAACTCATGAAATTCATGACATGAATCCATTGCGAGTTATTGTGTTCATTGAACTATTTTTCGAAAAAAAAGTAAGTGACATAAATATAATTTATGTTTTTTTTAGAAGTTTTTTAAATTTCTGAAGTTGTGAAACAAATTTGATTCGAAGGATATTTTTTTGAATCCGAATTTTCCGTGTAAATTTTCTTTGTTTCTGATGTTTCCAAAGAAATACTACAAATTTACCCAAATATTTTCTGAAATCAATTCAGATATACATAGATAAAATCTAGGGACTTTTTTTTAGTGCTGGATCATCTGGATTGATAAAAAACATGTTTCCTTTTGACTTGACTTGAGGTAAATCTTACCTAGGAACTTCTTGCATTCACAAAACTTTTTAGTTTATTTCAATACAAATTCGTTTGAAGAGTTCTTTTAACGTTTGCCTCAGGGTGATATAACTTTTTTTTATTTAAATAAAATCTGAATAACACTCTGGACAAATAGCTTACAAATTGCATAGTATTTATTTTCTAGAAATAATGTTGCTTGCGCGAATTCTTCTTATGTAACCCTTGCTATAGAGTCACTTTTGAGTCAATCGACAATCTTGAACAATTAAGTTCGGACAGCGCGTTTCACAATAATTTCTGAAACTGATAATTTTAATTAATTTTTCGTTTTTAGTGAAATATAAGACTAAACGTACTATTTTCCAAATTTCAATGCTATTTTTTCAATACTCATTACCATTAAGTAAAACCAATTTTCATCACTGGTTGAAATGAAAAAAGAACAACGAAGAACAACAGAATTAAGTAGAACTTGTTGCTACTTTTTGTTTGGAAGAAGAGACTTTTCGTTTCTCTGTCATTCTATCGTTTTGCTTCCAATTTTGTTAATTAATTTCCTCAATGATTCTTTGTTGCGCGTTTATGTTCGTTCTTGTTGTTGCTCGCCTCTCGAAGCAACAGCAGGCGCATAATACTCGTATACGTATATAGGTAATGCCTTGTGGGCGTGAAATCCACCCATTTCCTGTTTTAACCATTAACCTGAACTTCACGTTCTTCTGTTCACCCCTAAATCCAACCAACCGACCCCTAAAACCGCACCAAATGTTCGTCTGGGATACATTTTTTGCTTTGGTGTATTTCTAGGATTCAGGATTTCATTTATCTATTCTTTTAATCTAATGATATTTACTTACCAAGATGAGAGTAGGTATATAGGTATAGATAGATGTTTTTTTTTTTTTTCTTTTCTTGTTTTTCATGAATGTAAGTATTTTCATATCTTTCTCCGTGTGGTATTATTTTTTATCTGTCTGCTTTTTTTGTTGTTTTTTATTTATATTTTTTTTTTTTAATTTGCCAACCCCGAAGAAACGGAATGTTGTTGCTTTCTATTACAAAGCATGCGACTTTTGATTTCGTTTCGTTGAAGAGGCTGAACGCTGAACCGGGGGTTGGTTGGAGTGTCATATCTTTTCTAACTAAGGAAAAGCAACAAGGGCTATCTTTCATCTTTTGCAAATAGGCATTTAATTTGAATAAGAACTAATTAATTAGATGAGTGCGTGTATATAGGTTAGGTTCGTAGATACAGCTACGTACGTACGTACGTATATGAGTATCTTTTTCTTTTATTATAAAAAAAAACCCAAGTAAGTGTTTTGACTCAGCTTAGTCGTTGCTCTTCTATGTTATGTTGCAAAGATGAGTAATTTTATGCCCGCTTGTGCAACGAAGATAAATGATTATTTCATTTTTGTTTTGTTCGTCTATCACCTGAAATTAAATGGGAACTCAAGGTAAAAAGGAAATTAAAATCAAAATTAAAAAAAACAAAAAAAAAAATAAATATGTTTATTCATAATAAAGTTATTAAGGATGACAAATATAGAACGCTAGAGAAAGAACCAAGAAAAAAACATGAAACGAACGAATTACGGTCTAGGAAAGAAATATGTTATGCAGGATAATATAACCAGATTGTGAAGGAAATGAACTCTAGGACTTTTATGAATTAATAATATTATCAGATTAATTTTTTTTGCAGATTGTTGTGCTGATGATCTCTTTGAAGTTTTCTTTTTAAAAATATAGAATTTTTTTTTCCGAAAACAAAGAATACATGCAAATGATATACAAGCTTAGTTTATTATTACATTATACTATAAACAGAAATAGAATTAAATCATTTTAGATTACGTATGTATTATAGGAGCTTCTGTACCTCCTGTTCTTTTCATTGCAGGTATACTAAGGCATATCCATAGACATTGTTTAAGTTGTTATTAAGAAAAACTCGAGTTTATCATATTGAAATTACATTGCTTGAACCCAGGTTAAGCAAAACTGTAGTATAAAAACAACTATTACGGCAGACGGCTTATATGTCAAGCTTTAAAATGCTTTATAAAAAAAATTAAGTACTATGTTAATGGAAAATAAAGTTTTCTAATCTAATCTAATCTAACAACTGTGAATATGCCCCATTGTGTCTATTTAGTATTTAAAATGATAATTATGATAAGAGCCTAAAAATAGGCAATAAATAGTTCAAATTCAACTGGTACTGATAATTTCATATTCTACTCCATCATTCTGGAAACTATGTAGCTATCTGCGACTAAAAGTTTCATACTTTATTTAACTGAGACAAAATTTTCTAGATTTATCAGTCTTAAACCCTAAAAAGTAAGAATCGTCCAATATTATTGTATTATTAAAAACAATTTGTAAAATGAAATAATAAAATAATGAAAATAAGACAATGCAGAAATAAATGTTGTCATTGATTTTTATTTTTAAGCGATTTTTCATTATTTTTTTGCGAAAACGTTTTTACGATTTTCGATTTTAATTTTAAAGGAGTTTTAACTCATTTTTGGGGGTGTTTTATCATTTACAATTACAAGCTTAGTAAATTTTTTTTGCGCTTTTTCGTTTTGCTGGGTTTGCCAAATTGTGTTTGGGTGACGGACAATGGACTGCGGACATAGCGTAACTATAGAGATGATAACCGACTAGCTAAATATACATTTTTATTTGTCTGCAAATTTATAAATCTTGCCCTGAGGATCGTTCTTCACTGAAAATATACATTTGATGTTATTTTTGGCCAGCTAATATTCATAAAGCGCACGGCAGAAAACTATAGTTAACAGATAACTAAAGACTGTAACTTTGTATTGCAACTATGACTTAAGGATTCATAGGCGAACAGTTACACAAATAAATACGAGATTTACCTGATCAAAATTCTCTTTGAAATCAACAAACATGAGATTAAGCTGTCTCCGAAAATAATGATTGGGGTGATTTTCTGATTTTCGATAGCGATATCCCGCTTGAGTGTAAATATAGACTTGACTTTTTGAGAATGCGAGTAACCACAAAAATAGTGAAAACCGCGTATAAACCAGTTAAATGTACAATTCCAATCAATTGCAGTTTTTGAAAATTCCTTTCCTTGGCAATTGAACAATTACTTCGTTTCTCTATTGTCGAAAATATAAATTTCAGTCTTACATTGGTAATTTAACAATAAAGATCCGTTTTCTTTTGGACATTTTTGATAGTTTTGGCAGCTCAGAGGAATAGAAAACTAAAAACTCTGTAAGCCCCTTTTGAAATTTGTCTAGGTATATGAGATCGATTCTCATCAGCAATTTTGGAGCTTATAGGCCTCTCAAATGAAGCTTAATATGAGTTTATTCACTTTGCTAGATCGTTATAATGAGGGCGGCGACCGTATGATAGCCTTTATCTCATCGCGGCTTTTGGAAATAATATGAAAAATAACGGATAGGTTTAGGCCTTTAGCCCTATAACATTAGCAAAACTGATGGTCGGACAATTTGCTCTGGTCTCTTTTGAAAACTATGATCACTCGAAAAAAATTGTCGAAAAATGTATTTAAGAAAGGGTCTGATGGGGTGCATAGCACGAAAATAACAAGTATTTGCTGCTGAAACAAAAATGAAGAAAATCATGACCATGACATGACCAATAATTTTTTTTTAATCCCAACACAAAATGATTATTTTTATTTCATCAAGTCTTTGAAGTATGTTATGTTTTAAAAAGTTTTTCTGGCAAGAACTTGCTAATAAGTTGATGTAACCGAAACGTGAAAAAAATGTGACCTCCCATTTATTTCGTGACTACCTACCTGGATTTGGTCGAAGATTGTTGTACCTACTATTAGCACATCCGGTTTCCAAATATCAAGATGATTGAGTGAGACTATTGAACTGAATGCATGAATCGAGTCCAGACAGCCTTGGGATTATATTTTGTACACTGTGATCGAAGTCTAAAATAAAACCTTAAAAAAATGAAGTCATGAATTTCCAATTTATAAACTGATTTCAGAAAAGGAATTTTTTTGTTGTTTGGCTGTCGAAATAATAAACAACAACCAGTCGGATTTACCTGTGTCCTTTTTTGTTTTTATTCTAAGTGTTTATATACTTATAAAGATATATAATTAATATGTAATAATAACATATTCTAGACAATAGAAAGATATGTCCTGAGATGAGATGATGCGTCTCAAAGACAATGTTCAAAAAACCAACAGTATAATTAAATTCTTACAAAAGATGTCTCCTTCGTTCTGCAGATCAAACGAATGTAACTATGTATATATTTTTGCACTTTTTTAAATGGGATTTTGAAAAGCTCTTAACAAAGGATTTATCTGAACAGAAAAAACTACTTACTGAATGTTTGGATGTATAAGCAACACTATACTTGATGCCTTTGGGTAAAAGTGTTTACAGTGTCACATTGTAAACAAAAGGTCCTTCTTGCAACTGAATTATACGAAAATCTTTTTAATAAATAAAAACAATATTGTTTTTTCTTATACAACACACACATATATCTTACATACATTGTGTTGTCTTCGTTGCTAGATTCTTCCCTCTTGTCCTTCTTTCATGTGATGTTCATCCTGTATATCCTTTTGTGTTAACAGTGTTGTCGGGCAAAGACTGCAGAAGAGCATGTGTCTTGAAAATACATTGTACGGATTTTGTGTTGTACAGAATATAAGGCGGGATATTATAGGGAATCTTTGTTTTAAATAAAAAACTATACAAACATGAAGTTTTTATCCTTTAATTCCGTTTGATATCAATGTTCTCTTCTTTTTTTTTTTGTTGGTGTGTTAAGCCTTTTATACTAAACAGACGAGTTACTTTTTCATGGCTTGTATGGTTATGCTTTTTTCAAAAAAGAAAGGAGAGGAAAGGAAGGCCAAAGGATTTTCTCATTTATAAATATTTTTCGTCCCTGGAAAGGATTTGGCTGGAACTTTGTTTTAAAAAGTAACATATTCGTGATGTGCGTATTGCGGCTCATTACAGCAAAGCCGGCACTTCCAATGCCGAAACAAAATATTTGTTGTTAGCAAAATTCAACTATAGGTTTAAATAAAAAGTAACGCTATCTACAGTTATTTTCTTCCTCTGTCGCTTTGCATAGCGAAAATCGAAAAGCGAAAAGCGAACGTTAGAAAAATGTACATATGTGTCAGGAGGTTTTTACAAAATTCTTCTTGAATAAAAAGAAATATTTTAATTGATTTAGGTACATAAGTTCTGTTGTTGTTGTTGGTTTTCTTCTTATTCTTCTTTTCTTTTTTAATTGCTCTATAGGTACTTTAAGGCAAGTCTTGGATTCGTGAAAAAAAAAAGTTTTAAGATAACAATCAAACATGACATTATGATGATAGAGACGTCCAAAAAGTTGGTCCGGCAAATTGTGTCTGTCTGTCTGTCTCGGTACCTACAGCCTAATTGGGTGAGCCGATTTATTTGATCAAATTTGTTAGGTATGGTAGGTATAGGTTATTAGGCTAATTCGCCAAGAGATTTTTTTGTAGGCCACTGTAAGTAAAAACTAACGGTACCTGCCATATAACGGTATTATTAAATTTCGGTTTTATCGATAACGGCTGAAGCGATTTGAACGAAATTCAACACATAAATTGTTCTAGCTATTTTTAATAACATGAAATAAAAAAAAATTCAAAAATGTTTTTTTTTTTAAGTTTTAAATAATGTTTAAAAAACAGTTTTTGTGAATTTAATGTTTCCAAAGAACTGTCGACGGATTTTTATGGAATTTTATTTTAAGGTATAATAAATTTAGTTAAAAAAATTGCATAATCACTCCTTTTAAGAAAATTTTTTTTCGAAAAATTGTTTTTAAAAAATCGATTTTTTTGAAAACCGCTTCAACGATTTTCAATTTTTTTTCTTCATTAAGTCATATTTAATAAGAAAATATATTTTTAAGAAAATTTTTTGCATACTTTGATTTTGGTTTGAATCTTTCTAAGACATGGAATAACTTTAAATAAAGTTTCATACGATTTTTTCGTATATTTTGTTTGTACTTTAGACACTTTTAGATAACTTGCCACAAGAGCAAGTTTGTGCGACCCAGTCGTGACCTGTATTTTTTTTTCTTCTTCTTTAAACCTTTGATCCCGGGTCTATCTGATCTTTGACCTTCGATTTCGCGTCAAATGTTGCAGTCCGTAAGTAGAAGAATGTTAAAATTTGGTCTATGGTAGATTTTCAAACCCTGAAGCTGTTTCGTATTGAAAAAAGTGGTGGGGGGGGGCTAATAAAACGCTAATCCATCTGTAGTTGTACCTATATTATTTGTGCAAAGTAGGCAAAATCCTTTTTTTGTATATCAGGGGATATGTTTTCTTTCGACTATTTTACAGAAGATATGGAGCATGTTCTTATCTAGCAAAACTTTGATTTTGGATCAAGCTTTTGCAAAATTAGCATTTAGCGGTTTTTATTACGTTCTATTTCCCATACATTGACATCAGATACCTAAATCTTCACTTTTACTTTATTCGATTCTGCTATAGCTGATTTAATATTCTTTGATTTATACTTTTCCGCCCTTTTTTTTGGCAGACGCATAAGTATGAAAGATTTACTTACGTGTTCCTATTTATTATTCACAAAACTTACCTATTCGGGAGCTAGAAAGGTTAAGTAAAATGTTACTTCACAAAAGGACATAATCGATTTTTCTCTTTTCGCTTAGAAAAAGCTTATGGTAGTACAGTGTATTTTCAGAAAACAGCCATTAAATCCTTTTGCTTTATATAACAGCTACGTAGCTAGCAACAACAACGACGACGATGATGCCGATGACTGCCTTAGAGATTTATGGGCTTTCAAATATTTATTTTTCATCGTACACATCATTTTTACATAGGCAAGAGAGAGTCTTCTTAACGCATGAACACCGTCGTCTTCTCTTAACAGAACGCATTTAATCCTTAATAAAGATATGGCAGAATGTTTTGTATACCTTACATAGGTAGCTAGATATTTTATACGGGTTCCGTTGCAAATTATATTTACCTAAAGGACGAACCAAAAAAAAAAGGGGGTGAGAATGAAACAAAAAATCGATGTTCGAAATGCCTACATATTCTAGGCCGGTCGGTTGCCCGCTCTGCACCATGCTGCTCTCAATAACAAGAAAAGCAGGTCACATAAAATTATTTTCTCATATCAAACCTGAAAGGATGTTGGATATATTGGTGTAGTTGTCGTCGCCACCGTTATCTGCCACCATAGCAATATGCGATGGAGGAAAAAGGAAAGTTAAAGGAATTCGGCATTATACTTTGTGGGTAACCCCATAGTTGCTGTGACTAATGAGATACCTCAAAGCCTAATGACACGCATTAATTTACACACAAACAGTAAAGTTTTTATTTTGTTTGTATTTGTGTCTTTTCAGGGACTTGCTAAGTTTTGGCGGCCTACAGACTTGCATGTACACGTGAACAATTTAATTATCTAATTAGCTGTCGGATGGCATTTTCAGAAAACCAAAAGATGCTGGTTGACGATGATGATGTCCTCAACTAATTGTTGAGGGTGAAAATATGTTTTCAAATGGCAAGGTGTTTTCCTTATTTTTCATGAATTCAATAAACAAATTAAACAAAGTTGTTAAAATGATTTAAGGAACGTTTGGCACACAGTGTGTTGTGTGTTCAGTAATGCACACTGCACACAATCAAGGAATCGATTTTTTTTTTAAATGCAATGAAAAGATAAACAACGGGGTGTCGACTTCAAAGTAGGTCATATGCATATACGTTTCATTTAAAAGCCACGTGTCGAAAATGAAATAGTTTTTATCATAAATCTATAATAGCTAGGTACACGTAGGCGACTCTGATTGGTTGTTTGAGTTGAAATTCCAATATAATGCATTTGCAAAAATGGTTGGGTAGAAGAATTGTTAGTTAAAACAATTATGTAGCAAGAGAAAAAGCATGTTTTTGAATACTTAAAAGTTTTTTTTTTCAAATCTACTTTTTTAATGAAGTAATTTTTTAAATAAACTACAGTTGGTTTCCAGATGCCGCGTCAGATACAAGTTTTGATTGCTAAATATAAAATCGTCGAAAATTCGACAACAAGCATTACTTAGTCTATCAACTTACATCAAATATGCTCAAGGCGATCTTTGATATTCTGATTCCCCTAATATATGTTGTTTGTCACCCATTCAGTCCCGTTTTCCTATGATGAAGCCCATGACCTCATACATGAATCCATGTTAAATTAGATGGGTTGCATTTAATTTTATTTCTTCATTATAGTTCACATCCACTTTCTACAGAAACGTTTAATTTCTAGTTGTCTGACAATATTATCAGATCTGTCTGTGAAAAATATTTCACAAATGTCTTACAACCGTCTGAACCTTCAATTGCCATACAACGACCTGAAATTGTCAGCTTTCTGACTGTCTTTTGAACAAGCCTGAACACACAATTTTATTGACAATTAGAACATTGTAAGACAATTTTTACTGTGTATTGTTGTTGTATTTACTTTAAACAATCCCTGTTTAATAAAAGCCAGTTGATGTTTCAATTCGATGCTCTTATGCGATGTTTTAATGCGGTGTTATTAGATACTATATGCATTGTATATACAATGCTATATGTTTGAGGAAATGCTATATGCGAAGAAACGATAGGAACCACAATATATATTGCTCAAACTAAGCATATCTGAAATTCGAACCGGAAACATATGATTTTAATTAAAAATTTTGACCGGAAGCTATGTTTAATTTACCGAAAGCTAAGCATTTTGGTAGACTCATCTTAATCCGTCTATCACTGAAACGATTTACATGATTCACATAAGGTGTAAAAATGTCAAACTAGGTCGTGAGAAATACATTTCCGGTCAGATGCCCAAACAACCCCAAAGTTGCATTTCCGAAACAATACAATAAAAAACCATTTTATAATAATTTTGTTTTCATTTCATTTTTTTCATTTAAAATCTTTCAAATAAGATTTAGTCCAGTCAAAGCGTAGTTAAAATCACCATGTTTTTTGAGTCGCTGAATCTAAATCTGAAGAAATTCAACAAAATTTTCTGGTCTTTCATTTTGTCGTGGGTGAAATTTTAGTTAAGACGCATAGTTTCCGAGAAGTTAGCGAAAAACCGAAAAAAGTGCGCAAATTCCGCCGTATTTTTCGGATATCTCAAAACGCACCAGGAAATTTTGTTGGATTTCTCCAGATTCGGATTCAGCGACCCAAAAAACATAGAATTCGAAAAAAAATCCATTTGTATATTTTTTCTAACGTGAAACTACCGTTTGACTGGACTAATTGTTAAATCTTTAAATTTGTAAAAGTTATTAATGGAAAATTTTTTAAATGACAAGCTTAACATATAATAGTATTTCAAATCGATTTAAATTATAAATTTTATTTTAATTTCAATTTAAATCTTAGGCAATTTTATTTCTACTAAAAAAATATATAAAATGAAATATTATTTATAGTTGATATATCTACAGATTTTTTTTTATTTTTAAATACTTTTTAATTTTGCTGACTTACTAAATACGACAAAACATCATTAAAACCACCAACACAGTGCTGTCTCCTTATATTGATGGGCAATGAAATCCATAGCCTGATGGTGGATAGAAAAAACTGACGTTCAGAAGATAAAGAGCAGAAAACAGGCTGAATAAGAAAAATTAACAAGACGAAGTAATATATCTTAATATCTCATATAGATACAAAGGTTTTCTAGTTTGAATTATCACATGCAATAGCTTAAGGCTGAGGTATCGAAAATATGTATCTAAATTACAACCGTTTTATCAATATTGTATTCGTCAATGTTATATTTCGATACCAAATCATCGATATGTTGGCATTATTCAACCTTCCCAACACGTACATATAATAGCTTATTATATTATACCTTTTTTACACAAAAGTTTTATAAATAAGGTTTTTGCTTACCGAGGCAAAATAAAAAACTGATAGTGTACACTGTACAAGATTGGTTCTTGATGTGTATACTGAATTGCTCAATCTTTCATTCGGACTATTTTAGAATAATATACACTCACCTTGCTGTATAAAAGATCCTTTCGGAAGATAATTCTTACAATTATTTCTTTTACCTCAAGATTTAGTAGTAAGTTCTTACATTATTGCATTACTTTGGCATATCCTTACCCATGTTAATGCAAATACCTTTAAAATTATAAGTAAAGCCTTCGGTTAGCAGTATATTTTAAGAATGAAATACTACCTACTAATTTTTTGTAATTTGTATGTATATAATCAATTTCATTACCCTTTGATTTATCTAATCATTTTGCAAAAGCAAAAGCACAAAGCTCCCTCTATGAATCACATTGTCGAGTATACATGTAGGTGCATCATATATGTATACTCATATCTAAAACCATCATTAAGCATTCATGCAGTGTGCGCAGTTCAATTTTGTGGTGTTTTATCCCGAGCTTATGGCTTAAATGTAAAACAAACGAAATAATCCTTGAATTTGTTTGTTTTTTCTCTTTTCATTGTTCAGCTCACAACAAAACAAAAAAAATAAAAGAAAAACATAACACTTCCATGGCAAACAAATTTACATATTTAAAAATGCAATGTAACAGTAAGTAAAAAATATTCGCAAACCCGGTAGTCCTTTCACTCGAGCAAAGTCTAATCCCAGAGCAAAGTGCAAAAAAAAGGTATCCTTTTAAAATATACACACCGTTTTTTCAGTTCAAATATATATTTACAGGATGCGTTTTTGTGGAAGTTGAACTTTAGGATGGCAACGGTTAGGGTGACTTTGTATTGTGAATCATCACAAATCTCTTGCCCACTCTTAATTAATTAAATAGTTTCCCTTTTTTTCACACATATAGCCGATGGCAGTTTTGAAAGCCCCATCTATGTTACACAACCTCCATCGTTATGGTGCTTCTTTTTTTATATTTTTGTTCACACAAAACTAACAATTCCAATAGGGTGTGTTTACTAGAATTGATCTCTGTTAGTTCCAAAATAAATGAAGAAAGAAAGTATATGTGCGTATTTTGGCAGTGGTTGGTTCGAAGTGTACGAGCATAAGTTGGAGAGAAATTCGCCTAGCTTAGATCGCAATTCCAACTTTAGTTGTACTCGATGTTGATATTGGCATTTTCCTATTTCAACAAAAACGATCTTTAATTGAAAAGTTTGAAAAAACATTCACTATGCAAATCTGAGTCCCCTGAGTCCAATATACGTTTTGAAATGCTATTTTGATGTCAAAAAAACATCAGATACAAATTTCTGACAGTTTATGGAAAATGTATTACTGTTTTGGAACTTTAGATTTGGATGAGTTGTTGAGTCAGTGATGGGTAGGATCGCTGATGATGTCGCTGAAGTGTATGGTTTTCTGGAATTTTTCAGGAATGGTTGCGGAGGACAACGATTATACCGAGTTGAAATAAAAATAAGTATACCTACCGACAAGCATTTTTTTTAACTGATATTTGAAGCCCTTAGATGATGAAGGACTTAAGTGACATTTTCAAAAACTTGAGCAATCATAAAATTTAAAGTTTGTTTATTCGATGAAAATATTATAAATATATGTATATACTTTATGAAAAATTGAAAGATGATAAATTTTCCACAAAGTAATTTTATTAATGTTATCGAAAAAGTTATAAAAATATTGTTTCCCGTTATGGACTCCATTCTTTGAAATAAAAAACGAATTTCTAAGTTTTGATTATTTATTTTAAAAATGCAATATTTAAACGTCTTCTGAGCAAAATTTATTTCGACATCATCTGGGATTTTCTAACTGTAAAATGTTTTTTTGATTTAAGATAGGTTTTCAAAATCTAAGGAGCAGTATAAAATTTAAATTTTGTGGAATTTTGTACTTAGTCATAATACATAATATAGGTACTTCTTAACCTTTTTATTTTGTTTTAAAAAACTAAATGTAAATTGTTCATTCATTTAATATATGTAAAATACCTTAATATTTTTTCACCACAAAAATCCTAACTCTTTAAAATAATTATTACAATTAATCCATACAAAATCAACCTACCTATGCAAGCTACATTTATACTTTCCTGTTAGCATTCCATTTTGATGCTTATTTTAAAACCTCTCAAATGTAGATGAAAAATATGCAAAGACCTCCGCAAAGAAACACAATCAATTAATGAAATGCAATGTTAGAACTCATACACCATCAGGAATTTCAAAGCTGGAGTATTAGATCAACAATAAAAAAACAACAACAACAACAACAATGACAGACCAGGAGCTCACGATGACACTCATAGTAAAGGACACACAATACGACAATGCAAATATAACATCCCTCAAAAACAAATAGCATTCATGACAACTGAATCCTGAACAATAGAGATTAAATTACCGTAATGCATGGACAAATTGAATATGCATTAGGATGGACGGTAAATCCTGGTGCTGCTTCTGATGTTCCTCCCTTATAAACCTGTTGTTTATTCACATACAAACATTTCACGTATGTGGGTCTATATGTATATCTAGGTATGTTAAGCCTTTGCCCATTCCAAACACCATCAATGGTTAGACGACTTTTGCAACTGTTATGTTGTGAGTGATTGATTTGTCATAATCACATTGTCAACTATGATTACTGTACTTACATAAACACGAGTATGTTTGTATAGGTAGCATACGTGTATCCAAAAGTTCAAACGACCCCACATGACATATTCATATGCCATCATGCATGAGATGCTGGGGGGGAGGGGGGTATAACATGCGTCTTATATGCAATGATTCTGGTTAACGGTGAAAAGTTTTGCCATTAAACTAAATCCCGACCATTTGGCACTCCTCTTTCTCCTCCAAAAAACATAACAAACAAAAACACACAATCGTCCTGATCCTGAGATACTCTAGCCATTACCATCTTCTTACGATACATTTCGAGTTGTAAATCAGGACGAGAAGGACGAAAGGCAAAAGTAACATCATTATTATTAACATCATCATCACGTGTGCACTACATTAACATTTTGATGCCCTCTTTAATGTTGTTGTCTTGACAGATGAAAATAGATCAGGTTCAGAGTTTATTTTCCGGTTTTCGGAATGCATTTTGTCCTTTCAGCTCATTTGAATATAACTATTGGACTGAGAAGAGAACTGAGATCGAGAATAAAACCGACAACAAACAACAACAGTCCAGAGTCAACCTCTCTGGCCAAACTTCCCCTTAGGTGTATCTTAATCTGTCGGTCCGTCATCGTAGTGAATCCGGATGTACCTATATGTGAATAAATTTTTGGAGAAAGGTTCCATCATGTTAGTGCTGTTTAGATTATTTTGTTTTGAAGCTTTGTATATGTGTGTACATTTGTATCTTCTATTAGTAAGAGCTCAAATAAATCCCCAAGGAATGAATTCAATTTTAAGTTGACGGAAAAAGCTTTTCTCTATTTCACATTTTGACAAAGTGCATCTGTATATTTTGTGTAGGACAATTCTCAAAACCTGTTACCTGGGCCTGGGAGTTTTGATCCGGTGGGTGATACAGATACAGGTGCAAGGAAAACATACAAATTTGAGCATTAACTCGCCCTTGTTCCCGTTATTTTATGTTTATACCACATCCGACTATACAGAGTCGGCCATATTGCTTAATCCCGTAAACATGAAACGGATTTGCATTAAAATGCAGCATTAACTATGTGAAAGGGAGGAACGATGACTATATATATAGATGATGATGATCATCATGACGATGCTCATTGAGCGACATATTTGTTGAATGAAAAAGCGTCACTTTGCAAAACCATTCTCAAAGTCAAATTGACTGACTCTGACTGCGGTTGGACATTTGTTTGTGCACCAAAGTTGTCCTCTAGAGAGTTTGGGGTTTACCTACGAACTACCAAGCCCACCCAATATGCTATGTCCTTCATTTTGTATATTAACACATGAAACAAACCATTGGGTTGAGAACAATCATAAATTTGCAATTTGCATAACCACCAAAAAAACATGCTGGGATATTCTCAATGTGAAGTGTATACATAGGTGGAAAGTAGAAAAGGGGCAGATTTACACAGCAGTTATAAAACGGGACTTGAACATAGAACATCCAAATGCAAATAGATGTCATATGGTGAAATGTAAGAGAAGTACTTTGGCATAATGACCACACAATATGCACAGTGTAAGACACATATAGTTAAAAAGTCGTGTTTCAGAATATATTTTAAAATGTTTTGTTTTAACTGTCCACTTTTCAATTAATGACGAAATAAAAATAAAATACTCAAGGATTGTTGATTTGGAAAAGAGTTTTAATCTTTGTTTTTAAACCTTTGTTAAAAAGTTTTCTTTGCAAAACGATGGAGTGAAAATACTTTAACATTATTATGTATGTATGTATCTAAATAATGCAAGCGAGAATACCTTATGTAAAAACTTAAAATCATAAAGTTTAAAAAAGCATGATGAAACATGAAATCTCTTTTAAAAAATCCACAAATTAAATTCGTTCAGTTTGCAACTTTAAATAATATTTTTTTGAAGTCTAAGCTTAATTTTAAAACCACTGTAAACTATCATCCCTTATACTTGTTTTATTTTTAATTTAATTTTTTATTTTTTTTTTAACTAAAATTCTTTTTAAATTTAAAGTTAAAATTATTATTAAGTAATTTTAATTTTTTGTTGTTATTTATTATAAGTAATAATAAATTACCTATTAAATTATTTCTGCCACCAGTCTTCCGGAATAAAATTGTTAATTCTTTTATTAATTTAAATATAATAAATCAATACAATAAACGACTAATGTATTCGAATAGTCCTGCTATATTAAAAATAATACATTTTCTCTCAGATTATGGCCATGCTTGTATATCTTTTTAAACTTTAAATTTATATTCTTCTGAAAAAAAAACAATAAAGATAATAATAATAATAATAATAATAATAATAATAATATTAAAAATATGTTTTTTTAAAAATGGGTAAAATGATTTTCAATAAATACAAAAAATGTAGGTTAAGCACAGGCACAACAGGCATCTGAAAGACTTATTTTAATAAAAAAAATAAAAACTTTGTTTTCAAAACAATTTTTTTTAAATGAAGTGGATGACAATTTTTTTAATATGGAAAACACAACGAAAACCCAATAAAATTGCATGTTAAACTAATTTAAATAAATTATTGATATTATTTTACCCCGATATGCTGGGACATAGTGAACATAGGATGGGTTCAAAGCTAAATTGACGTGACATTACTATACAAAAGAAAATAACATACAATGCTTGTCAAAAATATTTTGTTTAATTTTCCGTATGCGCTTTGCAAACTTTGCTTAAATATTTTTTTTTTTAAGAGTTTAATTTTAATACAAGTTCTTTACATACATATATTCTATAGGTACCCTCTTTCCCATCAAATAAATCTTAAAACTCAGAATTATTTTTAAAACCAAATGAAACTTTTCATATACCCAAATTTACACTCCAAAACCAATCTTACTTATTTCATGCATTTGATAACCATGTTAAAAACAAAAAAAAAATATTTTTTTCCCAAGTTTTTAGTACCACGTAAATTTATCACTCAATCAAAATCGAAGTATGTAGTTGTGTCCTATATTTGTACCTATATATTTTTAAAACTCCTAGTATAACGCTCCCCTCCTTATTTTCTCCTTCTATAATAGTCTTAGCGTTTTATTACAATCATAAGTTCCTCTATTAAATTTCAATATAACTGTCAAATAAATAAACACATCTTCATTTGTAAAATAAGATTAAAATCTCATAATTTCCGACAATCAATTTATTACAAAAGTATATGAAAGCATTTAAAATTCATTGCATCCCGCATACTTACATATCTATTGATGATAATTTACAAATTATAAGTAAATCATTTGATGATGTATAAAGCCTCTGAAAAGCCCCTGCTCTAAATGAAATTAATTACGGTAATACAATTATCGTTTCCGTCTCACAAATCAAACGGAAAAGATGTTTATCGCACATCTTCGACTTCGAGAAATGATAACGAAGTTAATTTATGCTACGTGATAAAGATAAATTCACACTTAAACAAAAAACCCTCCCCAAAGGGGACTTTCGTGTAAAATTAGAAAAACAAAATCTTGACATAACCTTCATTTTGTATATTCTGTATGTTTGATTATTCAACTAAGAGTGAATGTATTTCCATTACCGCACACAAAACTAATCAATATGCTAATGCAATATTAAATGCTAATGCCAAACATTTCCCCAAGAGATTAACCTATTACAAACAATGCGACAAACACGCTTAAATTTTCGACTTTACTTCATCGGAATCTTCTTTGAGGTTTACCAACCCTTTTATACCGTAGGGGTTGTGCGTTTGATCCATGATGTCTTGCGAAATAATGAATTCAGAAGATGCATGCTAAAAGCAGACGATTATATGCCAGAATCGTGCGTCGTTGTCGTTCTCCTCATTATCTTCTCTTCGTCATCCTTCTATCCTCATTAGATTGGCGAATATTGTACACAGAATTCGGATGCAAGCATTGCATTTATGTAAATATTTCCTTCATGCAAATCCTTCGGATGTCCTCTCACGAGTTAGAAAACATGACGTTAAGTATTTGGGTTTGAATTATTATTGACATTTAATCAATAGTAACCGAATATTATCCCTGCAGAGTATTATATTGCATTTGGTTGTAGTATTGAATCATATTATTGTCACTCATAAAACAAATTCTTCCTTGACAATCATTTGCGAGTAATTAATTTGATTCGAATGCCAGGGCATGGCAAATATGTGCAAAATGCCAATATGTAAACAAAACAGATCATTAAAGTTTTCAATAATAAATGTATCTATGAAACCAACATTATCTTTCAGATTTTTAAAAATGTATATTGCTTAGAAAATTTCCAAAAATTCGATGCCTAAAAAAAATGCGGGTATGGGACCCGCAACCTATAGTTTAAAAGCCTAGAACTCATCCATTGTACCATTGCCAAAAAATTGAACAGTAACTGTTTTTACTGACTATCTTCTAAAGGGGTGCACCTTACTATTTGACGAAATTTAATGTTTTAAGGGCAAGTTTTTTAGTGCTTGGTTTATTCAAAATCAGAGTCTTAGTTCTGCTAAGCTAATACCTATCTTCTGCAATCTACTGCAAATATTTTTTCCAATTTAAACAAAATTGCGAATGTTTTATTTATTTTAAATATATGACTGAATGACAGGAATAATCACATACAACAATATTTATTTAAAAAAAATCATAAAATGCAAATTAATTAATTCTTATTTTTTTCTTCTTTATTTTCAGGTAAGTTTTCGTGAAGCCGTTAAAAATAAGTTTTTATGATTGAGTAAGAATATTTTAAGCAAAACTAAATTTTTTATGTTAATTTTGTTTATTTTTTTTTTTTTTTAATAATAATTGAATAAAAAAAAAACGTCTATAATGGTAATTTTTGTGACATTCTTTCAAGTAGTTGCTAATAACATATTATCGGTAATTTATGCATGCACCATGGTGATTGGCATAAGGGTTCTATCTCGTTTAAGTAGGAGGAAAAATTTTCTAAAAAAAAAATTCGAATAAAAAAAAAATTCGAATAAAAAAAATCAAAAATCAATAATGTGATATAGGCCCTTATTGCAAGTGTCGTTTTTCTATCGATAAACGACTTTTGTCGATAGTCGAACACCGAAGATTTGATCTGGTATTGCAAATCTCAATTTTGAACGAAAAATTTCGTATAATCTATCGATCTTTGTCGTTCATATTTTTCTGATCGACTGCGTACAACGAGTTTTATTTTCTCAACAAAATTATGTGCATTTCTTTTTAATTGGTTTATTGTTTCTAAAATAACAATATTATTTTAATCACAGGGCAATAGTTGAGAGCAATTTAATAATAAAAGCAAAATAAAACACAAAGCATGGGTTCGGTCTCGGTCAACTATTACTAAAAAATAACAATACAATTTTTCTTTTTCATTATTTTATTACTTTAACATTGATATCCAACAAACAAATGATGTAAAACAATCACAAATAACATAAAATCATTTTTTCTTGAAGAAAATATGAATTTAATCTTTTATTTTTGAAAGAAAAAATATTTATTGGACTAACTAATGAAAATTTGCTTGGTAACTGTCAAATGCCAAAATATATGACTGACTGAAACATATGATAGTGATAAAACTGCAAAACGAAACAGCCCATTTGTTTGTAAGAAAAATATCCCGAAAAATTTCCTATGATGAAATATTACATAAGAACTAAGGAAAATCTTCGAGTCATTTTACAGGCACAGGAAACAAGGTGGCTTCTAGCTGTTAGTTTGTTTTAGTGTGCGTGCTTTATGTGCTTTAAATGAATCCGTTATACATTGTATCACAACAAAATGTGAAATTAGAAATACTTTTTGACTCAATCTAGAACTAACAAATAATTTTTCCCTACATGTACTATCACTGACACTACCCCAAATGCCAAAGTATAAGGTTTATTCACAATAAGCGTATTCCTTATTCACAGTAACAGATATCTCTGTCGATCAAATTACACAATACCAAAACGAAAATTTATCGATGCTTTCGACTTTTATCGCATCGAAAGTCAAACGACACTCGCAATAAGGGCCATAGTTTCTTTTAAGCTTACATTTTATTCTTAATTAAATGTCGAACTCAAATTATTTTAGTCAATGGTTTTTGAGAAAATAAACTTCAAAGTAAACATTTTGAGAAAAAAAGTATTATTTTGTGTTTAACATAACATATTAAGTGAAATTTGTTACTATTATTCAACACTTTTATTAATATCTAGTCAAGTAATAAAAACTTTACTGTTATAAAACTAATGATACAATTACACCAATATTCTATATTTCATATTACTTAACATATTACAGCTTATACCAATCTTTTCCATAAAAAACTCATTAGTTTTAATAGAAAAATTAATAGGATATTAGAATCATGAAAAATACCAGACTTCGTGTAACGTTAACATTCTAACAATCAACACATTTGATACCTTATTATGAAAAATAAATCATTTAAGTTATCATATATCAAATACCCACAACACTTCCTTTGTATATGAACTTCTATATTTGCCAACCCTTCAAATATCAATCAGAAGCAGTTACAGCATCTGTATAGCTCCTAGAAGTGAAATTATCAAAACTCTTTTTTATTTGTGTCAAGTTTTTGTTGTTTAAAACAACAAAATCGTTTCCTCATTTTAGTCGATTTGTATTTTGTGTATCAAATACCATCAAGCGGGGTGTATACTTACACCTATCGGTTTCCGAACGAAAATTATTTAATTAAATACTTCATTCAACCCGTTTGCTTTGCGTCTTTCAATCATAAACAGTCCTTCATCTTACCCTGATGAAGTAAATATACTTTATTTCAAAAAAGACTGTTTTTAACTTGTGGTGTAAATTTAAACTTTTAGATGTTTTAACGTTTACTTTATATGTATTACTCATGTGTCTGGTTTATAGAACTAAACTCTAGCTCGCAGGATAGGTATACGCGTTGCCAAGACAGTTAAGCTATAGTATTTCTCTGAGGCCAATATACTCTTTTAGATGTGAATGAGTGTGTGCGTTGTTAAACTCCAACGATCTAATTAGTTGAAATTATATTTGTAAGAGAAAAAAAAAAATCAAATAAACTTTTGAAGTAAAATTCACGAATCAATCTGTTGCCTTCTTTGATTTTATACGATGCTCATGTGCGGAAAGGAGAACGGGTCATGCCATTAAGCTCTTCCCTTCACTAGGCAGTTAATTTGAACTCGTTGAACAAAAGGTTAAGGAACGAGAAGTCATTATATGTTTGTGAATGAACAATTAATAAAAGCAGAATAGAATACAATCACAACCAACCATCCTTGAGAGTATTTTAGAACTTTAAGAACCCTTTAGTGTACGAAAATGGGGAATACCTAATCTGCATCTTGGCTCAATTCTTATAGAATTATGTATCTGGAATTATCTAATTTTCCGTATCTTTATACTCAATAACCAAGTGGATGAGCTTAAAAATGTTCGCGGTACTTTTAAGTTCTGATTGTGTTAAACTTGGATCCGTTTGCTGGTTTTTATTTAAGATGGATTTTGATTTTTTTTTGTTTGTATAAGCATCATATAAATATTTGAAAAAAAATTACAGACAATAAAGGAAAATTTAAAACTGTTACGCCACAAAAACGATACCGATAACATGAACCGTGAATGCTATGTGTCGCAAAGTGTTCTTAGAGCAAGTTGCTAAATGGCGACTGATGAGATTGATTGATTGAAGTAAAGCTAAATGCTGCGTGCAGCGACTTCAAATTCAAGTCAAAAATTTAATTTGGTGTGTGGAATTCTTTTTTTTTTATCTAAGTGACCAGTTATAGCGATTAGGAAAAACTTTTCAAATCGATAATTAACTATGTTCTGATTTTATTTGAAATACAAATGCTACATGAATAGATGGCAAATAACTCACACAATTTTTTCTGATGATAAAAATTTCAATTATGCACGTATTTTTTGTAACAAATACATTTTATTATTTTCATGATGGAATTTCCGTACGAAAAATTTAATTCCATCAGGAAATTAAATAAATGCAGTTCTTACAATAAGTATTTGCTCGACTCAAAATTTTATTATCACAAAAAAGTTCTTTGAGTTTTTTGCCATCGATAAGTAAAACATTTTTTGTTTTAAAACAAATGAAAACATAATAAATTCTCGATCTGAAAATGTTTCCTATTTCGTTTTCCTGATCGCTATAACCGGTCCCTAAGGCACGAAAATACAGCTCAATATACCAGTTATAGTTTGACATATGAGGCCTTTAAAATAATAATGGTCTAAGTGCCTTTTGGAAAAAAATGAGATTTAACCTTTCAACACATAGTTATGATCTTTACTTGTCAAAAAAAAGTTGTTAGCGACAAAAATATACTATTACCAGTCGATATGACTGCATTTCTTTTTGACATCGTTGATATATTTTCATTAAACACCAAACTTGTCGACGAAAGTCAAAGTGCACTTATTCCACTAATATTCTGAACGCCTCATATGTGAATCAGTTGTTATCGTTTTATAAAGTTTGTTAAACCGTCTGATGTTTTGAAACATATCTAATAAAAGTGTATATTTGCATGTGTGTCCCAAAATATAGCTACTAAAAATTTAATTTTGATACAAAACAAGTTTTAATTAAAAACTATAATTTTTTATATATTTTAAGATTTTTCGAAGTCTAAACTCGATTTTTTAAACTCTAAACCAAATAAAAACAAAAACTTTTGTTGACACACCATTTATCTCTTGATCAATTAACCTAAACATAGCACCTGTTTGTTCTTAAAATTCACCAATAGATCTCCACCTCTTTATATTTTTTTCCATCAAATAAACATCAAGCAGATCATGCTTAAGGCAACATTAACCATAAATTAACAGCAATCATCCCTTCTTTCTATGAAAGTATGAATGAATGCGTCAAAATGAGCTCTAAATACCCGAGAGTATTTAATTAGTACTCCTCAAAATGTTTGATGGATTGATGCCATGACCATTTTCGACACCACTATAACAAACGAATGATGATGAGATTATGATGAGTATTGGTATGTTTGTGCTGATGCTCAACCCAAACTGTAACAGAATATCCTTTTTTTTTGTAATTTTACAGATAGGCCGGTAGGTACGGTACCTTCTGTAAAAGGTCTGAATTTTCACAACAAAATGAACATAGACAATATGACAAATGACTCGAATTTCATCACACCTTGTTGTTAGTCCTGGGGGGAAATCATAGCCACAATCCTTCATTGGAACATTTCCCTCAGCGAGTACCTAGTTCTTTTTGCCACAATTCCCTAGCCTATAATAATTTGATTAAGGACTTTTAATTATTTTACGCTTTTGTAAACAAAACATTCAGGCACTTTTGTCAATTTATTTTTTGCTTTTGCATTTTTCAACATTGGGCTATGAACTAACCTTAATCAATGAAACACAGGCTGAAAATTTAACGGTACGTGTATCCGCTTACGCGAGGAGGTTTGTATTCCCTTTTGACACGACACGACCCGACCTGCGCTGCTCTAGCTTGATGGCTCCCATATTTTCAAGTATCTATATACAGCTATTCAACATGCACCCTTAAACAAGAGCTATAGTATGCTTTATAAACACATTATCCCCTTTCGTCGGGAATACATAATTGAAAGTACGTGTGTATTGCCTCGAGGCAATCATAGACACACAGCTTTATACACGAGGCCTTATCAGCATACCTAACATAAAGCTCCACACAAAAAGTTTGACTGGTAAGAGGATGAACGATGGGAGCAAAGTGCGTGTACACGGTATTTTCCGTTCAATATCTAACCTGACACAATGTAGCACTAGGACACTGTGCCGTAACAGACATGCATTCAGAACCTGACAAAGGTTTCACGCGCGTATGCTACCGCCGCCGCCATAACCATATATATGCATGTAGGTACCTATACCTATATACTATTATAATTAGAAGATAGACATAAAGGTTTTGAGTGAAGGGTGTGTGTCTTTTAATTTTCGGTTGAAATAAGCCAAAAAACCGAGATTGCTGTTCCGGTTTGGTAGAGTTGTCCTTGTCAACTCTACACACAGTTATTGCTGTTATAATGCCACTGATTTTATACATGGTAACACATGGGGGATGATGCCCTAAAACCGCTATACAAAACCACGTCACACAAACCAGACTAACATATTTCTGCTTGAATGTGGTGGGACGGGTAGTGGGGTAAGAGTTGATTTTAGGAGCAAATAGAAAAATGAAGGGCAATTCAATCCAACCCCATAGTCAGTCCCAACCTTAAAAAAAAAAAGGGGGGAGACGGTGACATAAATTAAGTTACACAAGGGACATTCATCAAAATGGATGGATTGTGACCGTAAGATGCCAAGCGGTCGTCATAAAAGTTGAGGGGCTGGAAAATATGGATGTTTGTTCAACAATTCTCAAGGGTAGCTAGACGAAAAAATAAAATTGGTTGATACATAAATATTTTGTGTGTGTGTGTGTGTATGGCAGGAAAAATTGTTGATTGAAGCGAATTGTAGTTCAGTGACTTCATTATACCGTTTTTTAGTATTCTTTTAAATCAGTCATGTGCGAAAGTTGAGGTTAAATGTCTGTTTTCTTTCAGAAATAGGTAGGCAATATGATTTTCAGTGACAACAAATAATTTTATGATAAAAACAAGTTAAAATCAGTATCGCGAGAGTAGGTATATGGTGAGCATTTAAAAAATTCCACAGAGATACAAAAAATATGCAATAGTTCACAACAAGTCAATTGAAATTTACCTTTTTTATATTTATTATAGTATAAATACCTATATTTTTAATCTTCAAATTATATGTATAAAAAGATGTTGTAGGGCTTGACGTAAAGAAAATCACTCTTTAATCTCTAAAAAAGTACCTATAAGAATTTCGCTTCACATATATGAATTTGTATCCAAACAAATACATGTGTGAGCTTTCCACATTTTCCTTATACATCAATAAAATCCTTCTATGTATACCCAAAACAAAAAAAAAATCACAAAATCTTTAGAGAAGTAGCTTTACCATTGAAATATCCTTCTTTACCTTTGGTTTTTCCTATCGTTCTATTTCTTTCTGATTTAGACTATTTCAAAGGGACCATATAAGAAAATACGAAAACAAAAATCCGAAACAATCTTGTTTTTGTTTTGTTTGAAATTGTTGTTTGCATCTTTTAGCTTTAACCTAAACCAAACCAAAGAATCTATTTTCGAAAATCTGCTCTCAAAATAAAATTTCAACCCAACTGTGTTGTTATAAATATGGGGTGTTATATAGATTCTTTTTCTATTATCCAATAACCTCATATAAAGAGTTTTGTACTTAAAAATATATATACGTATAGGGAAGTAAAATCGAACAGAGTGTTATAGAATTATAAATTTTAAGTGTTAAAGTTAAAATACAAGAACATATTTAAAAAAGATAAAACCTAACATCTATTCCTTTATATATGTCGATTATGATTTGTTTATAAGTTAAGAAGAAGTAGTATTAAAGAGAAGTAGAAGTGAACATACCAATTTAAATTCTTTAAAAAAAAAAGTACCTATTAAAGAAGAAATAAAAGATTGAATTAAGAAATCTGATACGGAAATTATACTCCTCTATAAGCTAGTATCACTAAGATTTTCTTTTTCTTTTGATTAATATTTTTGATAATAATAGTTTAAATCATTAAATAAAATATATAATTTTTCACGAAATAATTTTTTTTAACGATATAATACTAATCACTTATTTTTGTATTGCGTAAAATCGTAAAAAATATGCAATATACATATGTATTTTCTTTGAGACTTTGAATAAATTAATGAATTATACTTATAGAATTCATTAAGTTATCCAAATATTGCACTCTTTCTATTCACCATGAGTACAGCGCTGGAGTTGGATTATCCATATAGGTGGCAGATTTTAGGGGGAGGCAAATTTTCAACGCTTACAATAGATATAATACTACTTTGGTTGTGGTAAATGCGACAGTAGAAATTAATTCGGTATTACCGTGAAGTTGAAGTAAATCAATTGTATGTATAAAAGTCTCATCATAACTGTGTGTAATGAACGACTTTGACCACTTAAAAAAAAAATGTATTTGTCAGTTTACCATGAGTGCAAAACACTTGTATGTAGAGTAAAACAAAGGAAAATATATGACGGTGAATCAAAAACAGAAGAAGTGATCACTTTTGACTGTAAGTATTCATACAATGTTAGTTTTGTCAGTTTGCTTGTCTGATTAACAGGAAAGATGCCGCAAATATAAACAAATATTAAAAAAAATCGTTTTCCCTTATTGATTTGGTAAATTTGGATAATGCTTATATTCGGAGAACAGCAAAACATTTGCAAGAAGCATTCATAAAAGATGAAGAGTGTTCATTTGATGATGAACTTATCCATTTCAAAGCTTATCGCGATTGCGAACAACTCAGTTCGAAGGGACTAACACCAGTCGAAACGTTTGAATTAAAAAAAAAAAAAAAAGGTCTTGATACATAAATGTGTGGTGAATATTGGGCTTAGTAATCAGTGAAAAATTATGCAATTAATAAAACAACTAATTAATTTCTTTTCCCGACGTTTCGTAGCGTTCAGTTCGTATAGCTTTTCGTAGAGAACTTGGTACCTACACTACGGTTAAGATAAAATAATTATGTACCTACTTCTTTGATTGTGTCCGGCAAAAGTTTTTAGTGCTGAATTACTTCTATTATTTACTTCAAATAACATCAAGTTGAATTTGAATCGTTTTTTTCGGTGATTAAACTTTGATATCCAGGAATCAATTCCATGAACGAAAAATCATTTTTCATAGCAAAATATCTCATCCTAGAAAATTAATGAATTTGTATTTTCCTAACGTCACCTATACCTACTATTTATTTCCCTAATATTTTTATGTCTTCCTTGTTTTTCTTTGCACCTACTTTGTTAATGTACACACATAATCACTACCCAATGCAAAGTTGCGAAAATCCTTTAAATAAAGACAGTTTATAAGTTATTTTGACATAGAAAAGCCTTCTGAGTGTATATGATCCTAATTTAATGAAACACCCTGTAAATAGGTACATTTAATGTGTATCCTGCTAAGTACCTACCACAGAATTGTGTATCAACCTACTTATGTAGATATGTATACCATATATCTTTCATGGTATGTTATATCTAATCTATAGGTAGCTAGGTATATGTTCACAATTTCCCGGAGATTGTTTTCTTATGTGTGGTGCGACGCTCAGCTGCTTAACGTTTACAGTTACTTTTCGGTATGACACACATTGCTACTTAGTTAGGTATGACTCATTGTTTCATACCGACAAAGTGGTAGCAATGGGATTCTCCTTTCGGCAAGGGTGGATGTTGTTTAAACAGTAGCCGTAACAGAAAACCACCAACGAACCAACATCCCTTGTTTAGTCCTATTAAAGTGACGGAATAAATTAGAAATTTTGTAAACATTTAAGTGTTGTGTGTGCGAGTTTAACCAAAATTGGGGGTGTAATGCTGACGCGGCGACATTTTGCAATTTAAATATGACACACAGTACCCCACACTTCAATGTGTGTATCTAAAATCTCAGCATATGTGTATGAGACATTGAGTACCGCACATTAAAAGGGTTTTATTTGCAATTGTTATTACTGTTACAGGGTTTTTTTTTACTATTTTAATAACACACAAGTACGGCGCACGTATTTTGTCTGCCTATATGTTGTCGTTGGCTTATTGGCATTGTCGTTGGCGCCGTCAACAGAACAGTGGTGTTGTTCTGATTTACTCCTTTTGTTTTCACACCCCTGCATGGTATGGGGGTGGAGGTAACGCTAACGCATTTTTAGACACTATGCCATAACGGGTAGGTATATGTAATAATCACTTTTACTTGGTGGTATAGTTTATGGGTATCGCCTCAGCACCCAGGTGACACACTTTATATGTATACCATAACAGTGTAGCGAGGCATCATTAAATTCTTCTCGCACAAATTACGACTTTTCATTTAAACTTCGTTTTCTCCCCCGAAGTCTTCTTGCCGAGACTGAGAGTCGTTCTTCAAAATAAATACCAGCGCAGCGAGTAAAATTGTAGTAAAAAAAAAAAGAAGAACATTTGTTGAAGGCATGGCTGCATAATCAGACCAGTAGCAGCCATTCCGGTCTCAGGGGTGTTCCAGCTGGAAAATTCTTTGTGTATTTTGATGATTGTTTGTTAGAAAAAGATATAAATGTGTGAATTTATTAATGAGATAAGCAAGGGTATGAAACGTAGGCCTATATAAGGTAGAATAAAAAATTTAGAACACACAAATGGGTCGGACTACTTAACCCTCTACAGCACGCACTATGATGCAATGAAAAAAAAAAAAAAAAAATTGTTGTTTTTGTTTTTCATTTTGTAAAATTAAGAGACTAACCAAAAAAAAAATTGCTTAAACAAATTGTATTAAAAGTTATTAACTTTAGCCATATATGGCTGCTTGTGCTGTTACTCATTTTTCAAGTGAAAACAAAAATAAATATACAAATCAGTTCAAGAGTTTAACAAAACAAAATCATTTATTTAACAGAAAAAAACATTAAGTGTGGAATGATGCAAAGCAATTTCGGTCCTAGATAAAGTCTGCATTTTTTGCAAATTATAAATGACCTGTATTTGCAGTCATTTTGGCATTGCTGTCTGGTTTTTTGCCATTCCGGAATGTGATCGACAGAATCCAAGCGAACGGAATTCAGCGGAAAGTCATGACGCCTTCCTATTTTTTTTGAGGGATGAGGTGATGAAATAGAAGTCGAAGGATTTGAGTCCATTTGAGTTTTTTGGCGTTTTGGCGTGTTTGAAATCGAAGCAGGGCGCCCCCTTTTCAGACTCTTCTTACTCCTGCACATATGTTCTGCTACAGCCAGCTTGAAATCGAAGAGAGGCATATACGTGTCGCTCTTCTGCCTCCACAAAATCCATGAGTTGACAACACATTAATCCAAAAAGTGAAAAAAGATTTTGATGTACCACTTTTTAGACCGTATGTCGATTCGGCAAAGACCGAGCATAGAATCTAAGAGGTCAACACCACCCATGTATTTATTGTACTCGCTTACTATCTGTGGGCAGTCAACCTTCCTTGAGTATCTTCTTTTTTTGGTTGTGCCTTGTTAGTCCAGGTTACCTTTTGTTTCTGTTTCTTCTGTTTTGAACTCAAAATAGACAGTGGTTTTTCATCTTCAGAGTCGTACTCACTTTCATCTGTTTCAGGGACCTCTATGTGCTCTCTTCCGTCCACCTCCATATCCTGCTCATCCTCCGATTCCAGGATTTCATCCTCACTCGCAAATCCATCACCAGGAACGGCACAATATTTTTTTCCGCAGAATGAATTAGACGAGATCATAGCTTTTTCACTGCAAAAAAAAACGAAAAGCTCGTATATCAATATTTTTGTTAATGCACAAGCAGCCATATATGGCATCCATTAATATTGATAGGAATGGATAAGGAGCCATATATGGACGTTGTCAAAAAAGCCCCGTGGTTTGAATTCGACAAACATAAATAAACATTTAGCACTTAAATCTTACTTACCAATATTAAATCTCACTAAAAAAAATGTAACAGCCTCCAAAATATTTTCAGGTCAATAATAAATTAATTTTGATTTCTTTGTTTTTTTACTACACTGTCGCTGCGCGTACTGTTGAAATTGACTGCGGTTTTTCGCGATTGTGCAAAGAAAAAGAAAACCAAATAGACAAAAACACATAAACAAAGAACAGTTCTAAGCGATCAAAACGGTTCTTTTCCAGTGGCACTTGTGCAATCTCAGTAGTAAACGTTTAAAAATCAAAAGCCATATATGGCTTCTTGTGCAGTAGAGGATTAAGAATCATGTGGCCGACCACTGGAGTTTAGGGGGCCGACTTCACCAGAATCAGACATTTTTAAAAATTTTGCAAATTGTTGATTTCCTATAGAAAATTCATTTTAAAAACTATTTTTTCAAAATTTAGACATTTCAAATAATCAGATAAAATACATAAGATATTCAGAATTCAAACATAAATAGTTTTAAAGAACAGTCAAATGTAAAAAAAAACTTAAATGGCGATTTATCATAATTTGAAATTTGAATTTCGCCATTTAATAGTATATAGTGTAAGTGTTGTCAACAGAAAAAAACATAACAATGTGACAGCTGACAGTTCGAGGTTAGTTAAAATGGAACGCTATACGAAAGAACAACAAACAACCATTGAGTTTATACACATAGAAAAATCATCTTTTTCAAATGTAAGTTTGAAATATTATCGTTAAAAAAAAAAGGATATCGTTACTATCGACTTGTTTTTTTTTTTTTTTAATTCTTGTAGCAATTATTCTTGAGGTAAAAGGCAAGATAAATAAAGAAAAGCAAATACAAATTCATGAAGAAGAAGTTTGTTCAGTTCAGGTTGAGTGTTTAACGAAATAATAATTATTCGATATGCTCATGTAGCGACTTCTACTTCGGTGGGTTTGAAACCATCTTGATTCCTCTTTATTAAGTAGTGCCCGGAGCGTAGTGGTTAGTGCGTGTCAGACTATCACGCCGGAGATCTGGGTTCGAGCCCATCTTCGAGAACACTTAGTTTTTATCAGTGGCACTGCCTCTGGCGTGGAAGTGACGAATTCTCCAAGAATATCATTTGGATGAAAAGTGCATCTTACCTTAGTCTTTGGGATTCGACGTAAAATTGTAGGTCATCTCCAATCCTGTAGAACTAATAACGCACACAAAAGGATTGGTTGAGAGTTGTAAGCCACTAGGCCGTGGTTCTTCGGAGCTGTCAGTGCTACTTAATTTTTTTTTTATTCCTCTATGTGTATAAACTTAATAGTACTGCGACTACTACCTAGTACTGCGACTCAAAAACTACAAAACGTTTCCTTAATTTTTATTTTTATGACTGCTTTAATTTCATCAATATCCTCTTTAATTTGAAACATTCCTTTATTGGATTCAAAAAAATTCAACCCACTTCTGATTAACTCATTATTTTTAATGCCTTTTCTTTCATTTTAAGTAAAATATTTGGAGAACATTTAAAAAAGTTTGCCCAATTCTATATAGTCATAGTGGTCTACATCAAACAAATACCTATAAACTAATTACATATATTTGCATAACACACCAAAAATTCAATCAACAAAATGAATCTTTTACTCCAGAAAATGGGTGCAAATGCAAATATGGTTGAAACTTCATTGCTTCTCTTTGGTTTGTTGAGAGAACTCCATAAGGTGAAAAAAAACTTCCTATCCTGATGGAGAACATATAGATTTTCTACAAACGTCAAATTGATTGGCAGCAGCTTTCGCACACCTGACAAAAAAAAACAAACACACACACACACACATTTTGTACCTTCTTGACTTTTTATTTTTCCTTTAAGGATCGAGTAAACGAGGAAAGGAAGGAAAGTGCAAAAATCCTTATACAATTGAATTGGTTGAGTACCCAAAGTACCATGAATGACTGACCTGAACTTCAATTTTTCAACTCGACTTGTTTGCTCACTCAAATCAAAGGATTATCATTAATCGATTAGAAAATGCACACACACACACACACACACACAAATGACAGATAGAGGTATTCAAATTGATTTAGCTGCGGGAAAATGTTGCCAGATTTTTAGTTACAAAAGGAATGTTGTAAGTTTTTGGTAAGATATTCTTTCAGAATTTTCGGAGAGACGAACAAATAAACCAACAAATTGAAGTCAAACTTTGAATATCCTTGATTACGCAGCGCATCAGTTGGTAGGGGTGGGAGGTGGGGTTGTGGTTCTGTGCAACTATTAAAAGTAGAATAATATTACACACACACCGAATCCACTTCCAAATGGATTCCAAAATATTATACCATCAACCAAGAGATTCAAAATTCATAGAGTTCCATTTTATAAGCACCATATACTTCACTCCGTCCCTCCTCCATTTTTCCTCTGACGTTGTTTTTAAACCTCAGGTTTGGAACCTAAACGTGAAAGGCAGGGTAAACAATTTCAGTATACCATTGTCCTAGAGTCGCGTAGATTCTACAGAGTGTCCTTGTTTATAGTTTTCGTCGACGACGATGTCGCACTCCTAGTGTTCTTCTTTCTGTTGCCACAATGTCAATGTTTGTATTCCTTAATGCACTATATGCGATGGTTAAGTTTAAAACAAGGGGATGTGATAGCAGATGATTCCGATGAAAGCGGTAGTGGTAGCGACGACGACGACGGTGTCATCAGGATATATAGAGGCTCCCAGCTATCGTCGTGTTGTCTCCATTTAGTATAGATACCTACCAACTTAGAGGGAAGTTCTAAAAATAAATTTGAATGTTGTGTGTCAACACTTAGGCGTTTTACAACCCGAAAAATTGTTTATTGCAGTCAAACTAAGATGTGAGGGCGTAAAAGAAGGGGGTTCGGTTGATTGCTTGTTGTTCTTTCTACATTCCTCATTCAACAAAGACCAACGTAACTCGCACTCAAACCCTTCTGTGCCGAAGGCAATCAAAGTAGAAAATACTCTCGTTCGTTGTGTTCGGCAGTTCAACCCCTCCGGACAAGGTTCACGGTGCCAAAGCTTAACGTCTGTGCGCGCACATGTAACTTATATAACCTGTTAGCTTTGTTTGCATTGTTGGGTTTTGGTTTTCTAAAGAAGAAGAGCACAGAGTGTATACATATAGTAAGAGAATGAAGGGGTTGGGCTGATGGTTTGAGAGCTTCAAAAACTAGATTATGAAGAACTATCTTTTTATGTGAGAAATGTGAGACAACACCCCTCGTAGATGTATATATACTAAAACACGCTCAATGTAACGCTTAATGAAGTTGGAATATTTATCGTTTTAACAATATATGATACAATTTAAGTAGAGAGGGAAAAGTTTTTGAAAATAATGTTAAAAAAACAGCAGCAAGGGTTTGTTTCTTAAAATTACGTTAAAGTAGGTATGTAGCCAAAAAGTTTTAGTCGTTTCTCTTATAGAGATTATAGAGGTTCCGTTTTCGACGTCTTCATAGTCGTCTTTGTTGGTAAATATAATATTTAGTTGAGAAATTGATGTAAGTGCTCCCAAACAACCAGGTTTTGATAATATGTAACTATATGAGCTTAAGGCAGATCTAATTAAGCAGCAAACTTTGAAAGTTTAAGTTTTATTTTAATTTAGATCTCATTAAATGTGTTGTTTAGAAAATTATTTCACAGACAATATGATTTGGTGTTTATATACTTAGGTAGGTAGTTAAGATTGCGGTTTCGCAGAACAACTGTTCCGAATAAACTGTTAGCGCGGAAAAGAGCCGTTTTGATACCATAACTCGTTTGACCTAATTTTTTGTGATATAGTGGTAGTGACTCTGAAGCTAAGGGGATCTGTTTTTGGTCTGTGCCCGCAGTCCCAAGGGAAGAACTTAGCTCACACTGTGTGCTGGGTGGTTCCATTTGGACTGAGAGTCGACCAATTAACTTTACACTAGATCTATATGAGGCTAGGCCCGTTCAAAGGCGGTACACCTGCCAGGTGTAAATCCGTGTTTTGATGCTTTCGCCACAAGATAGAGTAAGTGCTAGTACGAAAAGCTAGTCCTAAAGGTAAGTTCCAGAAACTTAAAAGGTGAAAGTTGAAATGGTGCTTTGAAAAGCTAAGGGGACCAGTTTTTGGTCTGTGCTTGGTGGTTCCATCTGGACTGAGAGCCTGCCCAATAACTTTACACTAGATCTATATGAGGCTAAGCCCGTTCAAAGACAGTTTATACCTACCAGGTATTAATCAGTGCTCTGATGCTATTGCCAAAGATAGAGTAAGTGCTAGTCCGAATAGCCAGTCCTAAAGGGAAGTTCCAAAAACTTCCAAGGTGAAAGCTGAAATAGAGATATTGCTTGGTTTGTTAGAGCCAACTGATGCTGTTGAGAAAAGCGGTAAAATCATTTATCCTTTTGTTCGACAGCACGTTTAGGTTGTCGAGAAACAGGCTACCAAATGCCTGGAGGCGAGACCTAGCCATGGCCGGACAGTGGCAGAGGATATGCTCAATAGTTTCCTTCTCCACCGGATTTCTACAACTACGGCAGTAGCTGTTGAAAGGTATGCGCAGTTTAGCTGCGTGTTCGCCTATTGGCCAATGGCCAGTGACAATTGCAACGACCCTGGCCGTGTCTATTATTTTTCGTTTTATTAAATCATTCGATCTGTTTTTGTCATAGGTTGGCCATATCTTTCTAGTTATTTTACAGGTTGCCAAACCTTGCCACCTCTTTGTTGATTCTGAAATTAAATGGTCATATATTCTGCCCTTCACGAAGCCCAGTGGAAGATCTACTGATTCTGCCTGAGAGACGAGAAGGGCTGATCCTTGCCTAGCAAGATCATCTGCTCGTTCATTGCCTTGGATGTCGCTATGGCCTGGGACCCATACTAGAGAAATTTTTATACTATCACTAAAACCTGAGAGCTCTGCTCTGCATTGATGAACTATCTTTGAAGACACCAGGCAGCTGTTAATTGCTTTAATTGCAGCTTGGCTATCTATACAAATGGCTACATTGTGAATATTATGGTTAGATATTGTTTTTTGTTTGAGTATCCTACAGGCTTCCTTAATAGCAAGCACTTCAGCTTGAAATATGCTGGCAGCGTCGGGCAGGCGGAACGATTGACGTTTATATACTTAGTGGAAGCTTAATTTTTTTTTAAGTAAAGTAGGTATACATATAGGTACCTATCTATTACAAGACCAAAATGTATATATATTTCTTGATTGGAACCAAGTTTGAACCAAGTTTAATCTTTTGAAAAACTGTCTAAATTTTAACAATGACTAAATCTACTTAGTTAAACTGAAGTCCCTTTAAGTGCAAATTGGCTAAAACGATACTTTTAAATATTTGTGTTCAACATAAACCCTTGAGTGACAGTTTATGCACAAGAAAAACGACAAAACATAGGAATTTTATTTGAAAATAAATGTTTAAGTTTCGATTTAGTAAATAGACCTTAGTCTACTAAAGATACCATATTGGTGGATTCGAGCAAACAAGCTAAGAGAATTACAATTATGTACTAGATGGATGATGGATCAGTTGGACACCATTGATGGGCGTGGTGTGCAGTGTCGATATTAATCCATCAAGGAAAAAAAAAAAAAAAAAAAAATATGTACCTATTAATTATTATTATTATGTACTTATATAGAAATCGATGTGTGTATGCATGTTTCATATATACTCCCAAACGGCTGGACTGATTTTGATAAAATTTTCAGGCAATCTTCTAATAATGAGGCCAGCGGTTATTCCTGTGAGTTTTGTATTGAACTTGCTCTTGTAGCAAACAATGGGACCACAAAAATTTAATTTTATTAAATTCTGAAGAAAGTTTTAAAAGTATCAAAAAATGGCCCAAACGTGAGATCAAGTTGTATGGCAGGTATCATTAAATGGTTGTTTGATACAAAACTGTGAATGTCATCAATGTAAAATTTGAAATCTGTACCTTAAAATCGTTAGCGGTGCTCAGATCGATGGAAACTTTTCACAGTTTCCTTAGAAAACAATGAGGAACCTTTGTACCAAAATTCAGCTTTCCCCTAATTTTCTCCAATTTTAGCTTATGTGTTCGCTTAATTGGCTGGACTATATATCTGTCATAACCAACTCTTTCATTAATGTTTGCCCTTATTCTCCTTCCGACAAGTAGGTATGTACAAACACATTTTAACCAAGATTAATTTCCCGCACAAAAAAAAAACTTAATTCCAACGTAAGCTTTTAAAATACAACCGGGATTACTTAAAATAGCTCAATAACCTGGTTCATGACATTTTTCTGTTTATATTTTCTTTTCCTCTTGGTTTCTGCTGTGAAATTCATCCTAAACGGTGTTTATTCATTTAATTAGGTCAAATATAATTTCCGTTATTCCCTTTGATTCAAAGAATCTTCTATCGCAATGTGCTGGTATATATAGAGTGAAGCTGAAGTGTGCACCGTTAACCGACAAAACAAAAAAGGAAGAGGGTTTATGCAAAATCCATAAAAAATACTAAACTCTTATACAAATGAAAACTTGTATATATGTGTGTATGGTAGTTCTTTGAAAACGACGACGAACATTTCAGGACTATTTACCAGCCGAAGAAACAGCACCATCACGTTCATAAAGTAATCGCAAAAATTACATAAAATATTCAAAAGCATTCATTCGTATTGCGCTCAAAACGAAACTTATACCTAAACTCAAAAAAGTTCTCGGCGCGGGCTTTCCTCTTTTTCAGAAGCACCAAAACGAAAACCTCAAATCAAAAAAAGAAATAGACTAGAAAATGAGATATAAAATTATTTGTATCTATATATTCTTTGCAATTGTAAGGTGGTTTATCTTTAAAATTCCGACGACGTCATACCGTACAAAATGAACGAACGAAAACGATACTATTTCAGGGGCGAGAATAAAGTACCGACAAAAAGAAAAAAAAAAAAACCACAAACTTTTGTATTAACCATCTAGATGTCGAAAAAGGAGAGTATTATGGCCCTAGCCAGACAAGGCCGGAAAGAAGATCCCCGTCTTCTTAGCATTGAACACTTATCAAATAAAAGATACACTTCTTTTGAGCTGCGTTGTGTGTATGTGTGGTAAGTTTATTTCCTTCGATTTCCGGGCCAAGTACCCACTTTAACTATACTTCAAGTGAAATAGATTCATCGTTGTCGAAGTGAAAAAGTTTCCTCATGACTTCTACCTCCCTCATCTTGCGACACGAACCGAATAATTTATCCTTCATAATGGTTCGCCCGATTGAATGCAAAGTAACTCTTGTGCTTAATATTTTATATCCTTAACTTTTCCTGTTCAATACAAAAAAGGTGTCGTTGTCGTGCCTTTTCAAAAGACATTCAGTTTGGACACGAAGGAAAAATAAATTTTGTTTCATTAACAAAAAAGGTGAGAAATTCCTAACCATGCATAAAAAATTGAAAAAGACAAAAGAGTAAACCCCACATGTCCCCTTATGTCCATAGTATCGGTATAAAAAATGATACTCTCCACAACAAGGACATATAAGTGGACGACGAAAAGGAAACTTTCAACAACAAAAAAAAAAAATAAATACTTCAGAAGCCTCTTTATATTTGTTTTTGTAGTCCAGCTTCTCTTCAATATAGAGGCAGAGAAAGTGAATCATTTTGAGAAGGTATAAGCTTGAGATCACTTTCTGAAATGCGTGAGGGTCCTTAAAAACAATTGGATTGGTTTCGACTTCAAACTGAATGGGAATTTCCTCCAGGATTAGAATAGGAAATGTATAGATAAACAAGGCAACCCGTCGCACCGGTGTGCCATTACTAGAAACAGGAGAGTTAACCTATATTTAGTAGGTTTGAGTATAGACATTGGAATAATTTGCAGGCTATCGTCCATTTTTTTTTTTTTTTTTGCTTTCATCCTTGAAAAAGGCAATATATTATGAAAAATATTTCTTCGAAATTTACGTTTTTCCAAAAAAAAAATAAAAGGTTCAAAAAAGGAAAGGACTAGGGTATAATAGAGAAGTTATTCCCATTTTAAGGTTAAGGATATATATTTTCTCCTTCTTCTTCATTTCGTATGGAATGTGTCTGTTTGCTTGGAGGGTGTCAAATAAAAATCCTTGGAGCCACAGATGTATTGAGACTCCAAAGAATCTAGAAGAGATTTATTTGTTTTGTATCTAATACTTCTATTTTTTTTTTCTTAATAATAAATAGAAATGTAATCGTTAGATAAATGAATACCATCAATAGACCGATTAGGAAATTGAGATGAATTCGTTGTGTATTTCAGAAATGTTATATTTAAGTAGAGGAAGATTTTCTTTGATTTTGAAAGGGTTGATGAAGCTAAAGATGTTATGGAAAGGGTATATAAGAAGACGTTGCCATAGATAAACAAGGAGAAAATGGAACTTATAAACAGTTGAAATAAGGCTTTAATATAAAGGATATATATATATAGGATGTAGCTTCTTTGGTGTGACTTTAAATGCCGGATAAGTTTTGTTGGGGTAAAATTGTGTTGTCAATATTTTTTTTTTAAATAATCAATAAATCATTGATGATTAAATTATTTAACAATAGTTTTCCTTATTAATGTACTCCTAGACGTTGGACGGAAAGACAAATTACTTAATCTTTTTCTTCAGTGATGGCAATGTAGATATAATTTGGACTAAAATAAATTCTTTTTTTAATTATCTTTACAACTCAAATTCCAATTTGGCTTTCGCTGGTTCTACCAATTATGATGTCCTGAAACAAAATAAACGTATACATATGGAATGATGTTATCTAGGATCAAGTAATACTTGTACACATTCCATAAATTCCTTTTCAATTATGTTATTGGAACCCACGCATATACATATGATCACAGAGCATTAAATCCAACAGTTGTCATATTAAACATTTGATAAACTTATAAATTTTTCTGGGTTCGCTTTGTTGGACCTATGACAACGCCACGATCGCAGACAAGGTGTACAGTTTCACAACTTTCACCCATATTGCGATTGTCAATTGATTGTTGATAAAAACTTGAATTTGATATTTTATAAATCAATGCATGAAATTCTTGGTCAATGAATAATAATCTGGCAGTTTTGAAAAGGAAGACAATCGAAAATTGTCAATTATAATTTAGACAGTTTATTAATTAATTGCGTTTTAAAGCATGAAATGTTAGTATTTATCAACTATCAATTGACAATCGCATTATGGATGTTTATTTTATTTTGTTACTGTTCTAAAATAGTTGAAAGCAGGTTATTAAAACAACGCTAGTTTGAAATTGAAGCATTTTCTAAATCATATTGTTATTTTACTATCGCTTGTCGAATGTGTTACAATTTTCCGACGTTCGATATTTACAATTATTGATATTGTGGTAGGAAGAAGAATGAAGTTCTGAGAAATAAGCTCAGAAGAAAATAATCCGCGGTCGGAACTTAGCTAAGCATCATGAACCAATGATGATCCATCGCCATAAGTTTGGTCAGTAATATAAATTTTTTACTTGTCTTATAGAGCAAGTATTGGTTTCGTGTTCAAAAAAATTCGAGGTTTTAATCAAACCTGGTAGAGAAGTATAAAAAAATTAGGTTTCGTCATGCTGTCCGTCGGTCTGTCTGTGCGGGTGTTCGGGTGTGCGAATGTGCTCATGTGCGGTTGTATGTGCACCGATCTACAACCTAAAACGGTTTGACGAATTTACTTTAAACTTCGTCTGTAGCTCTTTTTGGTGATTCTTTAGAGAAGAAATTCAAATTTTTATTTTAGCCCGGATATGATTTGAAAAATTTAACAATTTTGATAAAACTTTGTAATCATTATATTTGGAGTGTTGTTAGTTTAATTGCATTTCAGGTTTTTGGCTAAAAATGCACATAACGGATATCTGGTGTTAACGGTTCTTACAAATTTTACCATAAATTGATAACGGCTGAACCTATTTGATTTGAATTTTGATATTTCAGTTTTGGTTAGTTATACATTTATAATATTTTTGGATATGTTGTTATAGTTTAATATAAGCATTTGGAAACCATCAACCATCCATATTTATAATTATATGAACTTCTCCTATTTTGTGACGTTATTTAAAGAAAAATCCGTTTGCACCTATATACAAGTGTTGACATGACGAAGTTTCTTAAAAGCCTCGTTTTCAGTTGCAGATATTACATACTTTCAAATTTATATACAAACTTTCCCTATCAATATCGAAACCTCTAAAACCCGCTGCGTGAGATGCAATTTTGACTTTTATTACGACCAAGTTATGAAAACCGTCACCCGACCGTCGTATTTTTGTCCTGTTGCAAATGTCCTTTTCCAGTTTTTAGTTGTTTATTCCGGATTCTGTATAGGCAAGTGAGTTTCATAGAGGTTTCATTTTCGCGGGTCGTACAAAAATATTAATTTTTTTTTTTTTTTAATAGTAACTTCTCACATACAAGTCTTATTTACAATCTCCACCTTGCCATTTATGCTTAATTTTATTCTCAAAAGCATAAAATGTTCTTCTGCTTCAGAAAAATCTCATCATGTTTTTGATTTTAATCTAAATTCATCTCGAAAATATCAGAAAAAAATTAGGCAGCTAGCAGCACAACAACTTTGTGGAAACTAAAGAATTCCTTTTTGCTGGCATCCATTAGCAAGGTCATTAATCAAAACATCACAAAAAAAAAAAACAGCTTTTGAAGAACAAAAAAGGAGAAATCTAAACACCCTAAGACGCAAACGAAAAATGTCATAGAAAATTCTATTGTCCATTTTAACTTCATACCCCTGTCTATCAATTTAACTTTACTACCACACCCGCTTCAAAAAAAAAAAAAATTAAAAAATACTCTTAAAAAATTTATAAAGAAATATCTTTGTGAATAAATGTCTGCAAAAAGAAAAAAAAATATAACCGGGAATAAAGACAACAATCGGACAGGTGCCTCAACCAATTAACATCCCGCTAGTAAAACCTCACTATACGACCACGATAAGACGAGACGCCGAAAAGCGCTCTGGGGAACAACCAAAAAGTAAAAATGTCGTCGTTAGCACTCTGTCTCCAAAAAAAATAAAAAAAAAAATCAGCAAATTAATTTTCACCCATTTGCATTAAGGACGAATTTCGCGGCGCGCGGAACATTCTAAGGGTAGTTAGTGATGCTGATGGTTCTCTTTTTCTTATTTTATACATGTACTTATGGTCTGTGAAAGGAGGGTGGTATGTTAAAATAATCCCCCATCAGATAGAAAACCCCACCTAAAAAAACACACATTTTAATGAGCATTTTCGTGGCCAGGACTAAAAATTTATTTATTTTAACAAAAGGTGTAGTGGGATATTTTACGACAGCCGTCCTGCCGCTGGAGCCATATCGTATAGAATGACACATTTCACTTTTTTTTTTTTTTTATTTTTGTTTGTTTGAAGTCCTTAAAACTACCTTTTGACAGCAGACGATGAAAGCGAGAAGCGTTGTTAAAAAAGAAAAAAAAAAAAAAGGTATCGACCATCAACTGGTGTATTCTCAAATAAAATGCTTTATGAGACTAGACAGGACATGACAGGGTGGAACTAAGCTAACATTTATGGTTTTGACTTTTATAGTGTTGGTTTTTTTTTTTCGTGCTTACTTTTACGATTTATTGATTTAGCGATTTGTTGAAAGGTGCATATATTCAAATGTATAACATTTAATGGAATATTACTTTTTAATTGATCATAAAGTTTGCTCAGAAGATTGAAGATAGACACGCTCGTAGGTTTTAGATGGGGATATGCTTTTTACAGGTGTGGTCCTTTGGGAAAATGGAATAAAACATGCCGTAAATTCGGAGAAAAAAAGCTAATGAATTTTTAATTTGTTAGTAAAGAATTTGACGTTTGGTGAAATTATTTAAGTTGTAGCTACATATTTATTTTGAGAAAATTCATTAAGCGAACTTGAAAAATTATTTAGGTTAGGGTATTTTTTTAAACATATAGAATCTTGAGAGATTGGATTACTTTTATTAAAGGCATTTTTTGTATTATAAATCCAGTAGGTAGGTATAACGTTATGAGTGGATAACGTATTCGCATTGGATCCACATTTACCACGACCGGGTTTAATTAAAAACAAATGACGGAACGAACTATAATATAAGTAATTTCTCAGACAATAAATAGACTGCTCTCGCACTCACTCTCCGCAAACTCTATAATGTACTCCTTGATTTTTCATCATTCCGATAATTAAATATGTTCTGATTTTATTTGAAACTTAAATTTTTCATTATTCAATAATAACAAATAACTCAAAGAATTTTTTGTGATGATAAAATTTTCAATTACACAAATATTTGTTGAAAAAAATACATTTTCCTGATGGAATTTCCATACGAAAAATTAAATTCTACCAGGAAAATAAATAAATGGATTTTTTACAACAAATATTTGTGTAGGTAATTAAAAATTTTATCATCATAAGAAATTCTTTGGGTTATTTGCCATGGATAAGTTTAACATTTGTGTTTTAAATCAAATAAAAATATATTAAATTATAGATCTGAAATTTGTTGCAGTTTTTTTTTCTCGGGTGGAATCGCATAAGATGATTTAGTTGATTGTCACATTTGTGATCACCACTTGTGATCACACTTAGTTTTCCTTCTGCGTAATATGAATCCACCAATTCAACTCAATTCAACTTTATTCAATTTGTCGGTGACATTTGTAAAAAAAACATTGTTGCCGTAGTTACATTTTCAAGTGAAATCATTGAAAATGTTATTTTTTTAGTGAATAAATTACAATAATCCTAAATTTAACCATTTATTTTCGATTGTTCTAAGAAATATTGTTTTTGTTGATTTGGTGACTAAAATTCAAAAAAAAAAATTAATGTTTTGTATGCGTGCGTGGTAACTCTAGTCACATTGCCACAAAAATAAAAATGAAACGTCAATTTTATGAAAAGCTAACTATCACAATATTTTTGTGATTGGTTTTTAGCTATCTCTGTGAAGATCACCTTACGCACACAGAAATTGTAGATTTCGACTGTCACTTATCACAAATTACCTTAGCCGATTCCGCCACTGATCGCTACAAACGGCCACTTAGGTGTATAATTAGTATGACATGTTTTGCGGGAGTTGACATGTTTTAATGACATGTTCTTTGGAGTGCATTATAAAGTTCGCAGTCTCATTGTCTAACGATATTTGTTGAAACTGCATGGCCGAAGGACCCTGTTCTCAAATTATTTTGAACATGCTCGGCATCTCCCATTGTTTATTGATTTCATGTGATCTGATAAATTTACAGCCTCAACCAGTGTTTGTCCATCAGTTGGCGTAAGACGGTTATAGAAAATAGAATAACTGTGCAAAAAATAAATTGATATAACTTTATATCTTATTTTTCCTTTCTCAATTATTCACTTTCATATTTGACCAATTGAAACATCTTTTTCAACAAAGTTATGTTTTTCTATTGATTCAAAATATAAAGATCTTTTTGGATGACCCTTTACCTCATATAGGGTTTTCCAATAAGAGGTGTTATTTTGATATTCAAAGAAAAATGGCATTTTTTGAGATAAATGATCGGATGTTTATTTCATTATAAAGAGGAAGGTATGCCGTTGTTAATAATGGAACACAACATCAGTCAAATGGCCGCCACGACCACGCTTACAGGACCATATCCTTTTCATGAAATTTTCCATAACCAAATCGCAAAGTGGCTGCCCTATGTCCTCGATAGCTACACGAATTCCATCTTTGAGGTCTTGAATCGACGCTGGGCTGTTGGCGTAGACCTTATCTTTCACGTGGCCCCAAAGGAAGAAGTCGCAGGGTGATAAATCACAAGATCTCGGTGGCCAATTGTGATCACCTCTTCGAGAGATAACACGGTCCGGAAACTTTTCCCGTAAAAGATCCGTCTCTGCCAAATTTTCACCATTTTTATAGTGAATTTTAATAATTTCAATGCGTTGTTGAAGCGTTTAATTAATGGCGTAGTTTCTATTTGTCAAATGTCAAAAAATGACAGCTTCAAAAGTGACAGCTACCGATATAGCGTGCTATTCAAAATAAAACCTCTTATTGGAAAACCCTTTATAACTGTTTTGGGAACTTGAGCCTTCTTTATATGTTTACAAAAAAAAAATTCAAATTATTTCGTTAAATATACAATTCTATCATATTTAACCATACAAAACTTTCATTACTTCTTATCACGTACAATGCAGCCCATGTCCTATATCTAAAACTCCTTTCTACCACCTGTAAACAAAAACTATAAGAAAAGTTCACATTGAACAATATTCAGCTAATTATGGTTTCCATTAAAATTCTTAGTCCAAAGTTTTCCATTTGCACTTTTTCTTCATCGTTAAAGATTTTTTTTTTTTCTTATTAATATTGTATTTCCTATACACAACTTACAATACACAACAAAAAAAAAAGTTATTTTCTGTCCGTTAAGACCAACTTGTCGTACAATAAATAAGAAAACTTAAGCTACCTTAGAGTATCTACATTCAACATAAAAATAAAAGTATCTCTATATAGAAATACAACAACATTTGTTAAGATGGACATTTTTATTTCGTCAAAAGAAAAATAGTGCAAGGGGTTGACGACGCTAGATGAGAAATATTGGATTGCCCCATTTTGAGCAAACCAGGTAAAAGTCTTAGACACAAGTAAATACATAGGCTAGGTGTTGTCGTGTATATGTGACAGGCAATGCAAAGAATAACAACTATATAGGTCAGCAAAGTTATGAATGACTTTTATGAAGATATAATGAAGGTGAAGTGTAACAAAAATAATTACTTAGAAGCTTAGTCCTTTTGTTTTAGGGTATTTTTTTTTGTCGACATGAAACATGAACATTGTCACCTGTTTTGTTGCCTTGCTTATGGTAAAGAATCTTATTCGTTTGTTCTTTATTATAGTAAATTGGGGTTCTTCGTTTTCTTTTTTGACTTATACAGTTTGGGCTAAACATGTGATTTTATGTTAACCTCGGACTATAAATTAATAAAATTTAAATTGTGAATAATTATTAGATATGTGGGTGATTCTTAAATAAATGATAATTTAAACAGAAAAATTCATTCAGTCTGATTTTTTGTTATAAATACAGGGTGATTGGTAGAAGATGCACCAAAAAGCTTGAGCGTGTAGGTGGGGTTAAGACAAGAAAAAATCGTAAGGTACATTTTGGCATCCGGTTTTCTGTTTTTGACTTAAAATTAATGAGAGCATTGAATTTTGAAAATAAAAATAATAGTTAATTATATGAAATTTTGAAAAAAATTAGTTTAAACATTTTTTTTAGTTTTTTTTTTAATTTTGAGTTTGAAAATTAATTTTTTTAAAACTGTTCACTTAAACAACTTAATTTAAAAATTAAATAAAAAAGTAATTTTCTGGCATTCCAAAAAAATATAACAAGGCTTTGTATCATTCACCGTTGTTTTTAAATATTTTTTTTTCTGATTTAAGTCAATGTTTTAGAAAATTGCCCTCCCGCCTAAACGGGGGGAAATAGCCCATCCTCCCATACGATTTTTTTCTTGTCTTAACTCCACCTACACGCTCAAGCTTTTTGGTGCATCTTATACCAGTCACCCTGTATAAATCTGATCGAAATCTATATATTTTTTTTTCTTTCTTAAAAGATTCTTCAAAGAATCTAATTCTCTGTCCCCTGGCATGTCACACTCCCGTTTTAAAATCCCAAAAATCAATGCCGTTCTTCTATTTCAGTTCCCACCCTAAAAAGAACTCTACCATTGTAACCTCAAATAAAACCCGCATTTCTAATCAGTCCCTTGGATGATTGAAAACGTCAAAAATATCGGTAATTTCCATCTAAAGGGAATGTCAAGTAATGATAGTCTTCTTAAAACAAAATCGTGTTTTTATCTTGCATCTGTTTGCTATATATCACTTGAAAAAAAAAAATTTTTGAGGGAGGTCGTTGATTGTCCGTTCAGTTTATCGGTCCTCTGGTGAGTTTTTTTTTTTTTTTTTTGGCTTGAAAAGTGTGAAAATCTTAGTCCCCTGGCAATTTTATGAAGAAAAATATTAGATATTCTATCCAGAGGTCTTAGAAATTTTCAGAAAATGATGCATTTTAATGGGGTTTTTTCGAGTGTTTTGCCAGGCAATCTTAAATCGAGGATCTAACATAACTTTTAAACGGTGATGTTGAAGTTATAAAAAGCTATTTTACAAACATTCTTAGTGTTCATTAGAGCTATCTTATCACGATAAATCATGCTGATATCGATCAGTTGTTTTTGCAATTTGTATAAAAAGTCATATTTTGATCTGAATAGGTGATAATTTATAAGATATAATTGAAGCGTTGGGAGGAAGAAGGAGGTAATTCCATTTTTGAAATTTTCTTTTTTTTCCAAAAACGAAGATACCACACGAAAACATGAATTTTTATCTGGTTTACGTAATTTAACGGTGTTTCTTTCTGGTTTATCTCTTTCGTTTTTGGTATAAAGAGATTAATTGAAACGAAAAATTGAAAGATGTAAGTGAAATAATAAGTTGATATCACTGCAAATGCAAATGTCACTTACGACTTATCCCCTTCTTCCTCCCAATGCTTCAATTATTTTTTATCAGTCCCCTGACCAGCATTTTTCAAAAAATTGCCATACAATTGTTATTTTTTTGACTGGCTACTTTCAATAATGTCAGAGGATATTCTTAATATAACTAGAACTAATTTGTACGACATAATGCTTCCAAAATAATTTTGCAGAAATTATGAGCTGAAAGTAACTTACTAAAAATCTACTATTTAAAACTATAAAATTGACTGTCACTGTGAAACTGGGGGTGAGTCAATGATTCAATGAACTAGTAAACTTTATATGGAGTCATTGAAGCAGCGAGTAAGTGAGCATTTCAGTTAGAACTAGAGAATTAGTGAAATTTGGTTATTAAGCTGGTAAGTCAAGGGGTCAGTAATAATTGGGTTTGTGAGTCAGCGAGTCAATAAGCGAGTAAAGATTTCAGTAACATATGCTAGTGAACTTGAACTTTATTGAGGCATATTAATTCGTTACTTTTTATTATTTTTGCGTACTAATGTAGACGGTCGACTTAAAGATATGTCTGACTTAATATAAACTTTAAACAAAAGGTTGCCAACTTTTAATAATCGAATTCAAAAGAAAATATGGCCCTTATTGCGAGTGTCATTTAACTTTCGATGCGATAAAAGTCGAAAGCATCGATAAATTTTCGTTTTAGTATTGTGTAACTTGATCGACAGAGATATCTATTACTGTGCATAACGAAAACGCTTATTGTGAATAAACCTTATATTTTTGCATTTGGGGTAGTGCCAGTGATAGTACATGCAGGAAAAAAATACTTTTTAGTCTTAAATTGAGTCAAGAAGTATTTCCAATTAATAGATAAATTAAAACATAGAAAACCTTAGAAATCTTGGAAATGTAACGGAAATTATCTAAAAACTGTGTAACACTGGCTGAATTTTCTTATGATGCAATTATAACGCATTCCTATCACATGCAATGCTTAAAAATAACTATCAGTGTAGTATAGATACTCAATTTTGTTTGCTTGCTGTGTGTCTGTGAAATGATACGAAGATTTTCCTTTGTTCTCTTGTAATATTTTATCGTTGGGAATTTTGTTGGGACATTTCTAACAAACGTATGGGCTTTTTTGTTTTGCAGTTTTATCACTGTCATATGTTTCAGTCATTCCCATATTTTTGGCATTTGACAGATAGCAAACAAATTTTCATCAGTAAATCGAAGGAATAGTTTTTTCTTACAAAAAATAAATGTTTCAATACTTGTTTACTTCAAAAAAAATTATTTCATGTTAGGTATTTGTTATTAATTTACATCTTTTCTTTGTTTGAAATAGTTATAAGAGTAATACTTTAATGTTAGGTTAAAAAAGATTATCTTGATGTGTTTCAGTGATTGTTAACCCAACCGAATGTTGTGTTTTATTTTCCTTTATTTATTATTATATTGCTCTGTGTTAAAACAAATGTTATTTTAGAAACAATAAAACCATATTTAAAAGAAAATCAACATACATTTGGTGAGAAAATTAAACTCGTAGTAAGCAGTCGTTCAGAAAAATGTGAACGACAAAGATCGATAGCTTATATGAAATTTTTCGTTCACAATTGAGATTCGCAATACCAACAAGAGTCGTTTATCGATACAAAAACGACACTCGCAATAAGGCCCTATGTTATAAAATGCTTATATGTGTAAGCTTGCTCCCGGCATACAATCGCTATGCTAGTCTTAAAACGGAATCACAATAAAATGATTTTTCATTTTGAAATTGTTTTTGAGCTCCTTAAGATATATCTTCTGAAAAGTCATCATACCTGTTGTAAAAGTGAACCCAAATCAAAAAAAAAATTCCCAACGCGCAACATAATAATTATCGTTATAATGATGAAGAACAGTGATTTATGTAGGAAGAGTACAATACAACACACCCTGCCTGCTACAATATTATTTACAGTGCAAGTTTTGCTAATTTTTACATTTTTATTTTTCAAAATCAGTCCCTTAGTTTTGTATGTGCTCAAGCTCAAGGGTATCGTTATTCTTAAGAGATTCGAAAAACATTTTTTTCAACATGTGCCGCCTTCAGCTTATTTATGTTATTATATTTTAATCCTTTTATGTTAAGTTATGTTCGACCAATAAAGATTATTTTATAATAGGGTATATGTTATACAAATTTATCTCGCAAATACCAGCCTTCTTATAGCATGTCTTCTTCGTGCATCTTACAATTTTGAATTTATCATTTTTAAACAACTTCCAAGCTGAGAGAAGAAAAAAAACAGAAAATCCTCATTAAGAAAATGTTCTAATTTCGTTGGATGAATAAAAAAAAGAGAACTGTTATGTTGCCTCACTTTAGATACAAATAGTCCTTCGGCTGTACAAGTGCACATTGGGGCTCCCATGTTACCATGCTTAGTTGGCATGATAAAAAAAAAAAAACAGCGTGTATCACTCAGTCGAGTCCTCGTGAGAAGCAGCATCATCGTGTAAGACCATTAAGTTGATCTACACACAGGTTATTAAAGGTTGAAACATGGAACATTATTCAGTTGGAGGTCTCTAAATGGGGCTGGCTGATGAGGCCATGTCGTCCTACTGCTACTCCTATGAATGCGGCTCAGGTGTGTAGCGCAGGAAGACTAACTAAACAAGAATGAACAGACAAAACCACACAAGAAACTAAATATAAATAACAAAACAAATACACCCGCAACAAGGGAAGATTTTTATTCCTCCTTCATCAGTGTTTTGCTTTGGTCCTTCTTCCTTTTTCGCCCTTTTAGTTTCCAACTCGGTTTTTTAAAGATTTCATATTTGTTTCTGAAGAGCTACAGTTGGTGTAGTGGTGTGGGGAGGTGTAAGAGCAGCAGATATGAGTGATGCAGTAGATGCTGTACGCTGTTGTAGGTAGGTAGGTAGGTATAATATACCCACCCTCTCATTGGGTGAAGTGTGGGTGGAAGGCCATTTCAGAATAAATGGAATATGAGGGCATTATTTTTGTTCTATAATAACTGGGTCATTACATGGATAGAAATGTTGCAATTTAATATTAAGTCCACCCCATCACCGTCGTCCTCAAATGGTTTGTTGAATAGCTTGCTGTTGCTAGTGGCACAGTTAAACAAAAAAAAAAACTTGTAAGACCTAACGCGACAAGAAAAGTGCGGAGATTACTTTCGAATATATTTGCGGGTGGTTTTGTGCTCCCTTTAGAAAAACACTTCCTTAATGTAAAGGGATGATTGTGCGGGACATTTTAAGGCTCTTGTTTGCTCATTTACTTTTTTTTTTTTTAAGGCAATGACTTGAGAAATGTTTTCACATTTATTTCAAGCACATTTTTTTCTCCAATTTATGTCCTCTTTTTTTTGTGTGGAGATAGCCTGTGTTTCCAGTTTAAAGTGATGATTTGATAACAAACATATGCTACACCTATACAGTATACATATGATATACGTATGTGGTAAAAGGACTTTGGAAGTTTTGTTAGCAACAGGCAGATACTTAATGGGAGATGCACACTTTAAGTTGTTTGTATTTGTATTTGTATATGCATTTTAGGGTCTGCCTAGTTCGAATATACAGAATAGTTAATGTGGTATATGTACCTAATAATTTTAATTGATTGCTTTTGATGTTTGTGAGGTGTTTGTGTTATAATATTATCTTACAATATTATCTGAATTTCTTAGAATTTATTAGGGAAATTATGCTGGGCTTCATAAATTGTCATATTAATAATCGGATTTAGATATGTACATACTATGGCTTGTAAATTATTTCTTGTACTATAAAGCTAGCAAAGTGTAAGGATCAGGTGTCTCTGTGTTCAAAATGTATTTAAAGTATTTAAAATATTTATTCTTTGTTTTAGGTTTATTACCTTGTGTTTGGTTTTCTTAACATATTTGTAATTATTTTGTAGGAAGAAAAGGATTTAAGCTGAGAGTGTTCTTATTGATGTTATTTTCTTCAATCAAATGTATCGTTGGCAAAATCAATCAGAAAATTCAATTTCAATTTTTGGTAGTTAGGTATAGATTTCTATAATATTTCATTTAAATTTGATGTCTTTTAATATTGTAAAATAATTGCTTGCCCTTAATAATACTGAAAAAAAAAAATTGAAAAACGTTATTTTTGAAAAATTTAAATTTTTAAAGAACTTTAATTCTAATTTTTTCGAAAAAAAAATAGGTACGATCAATTTCAAAAAAATTTCATGTAATTGATTTGTTGCCGACGGTGATGTCTTTGGTATGTATACGTATTTCATTTTTTACTGCACACATTTTGTTTCAAATAATTAAAAAAAAAAATATTTAAAAATATAAAACACAGAAAATCTTAATTAACTGATCAATTAAACTTCCCAGTCGTTAACTAAAGTTACTTGCCACAAGAGCAAGTTTGTGTGAAGAGTCGTGCCCTTTGTTTTTTTACTTGCGATTATGGGTAGGTACTATAAGGCAAGTTTTGTATTCGTAAAGAAAAAAAATTTTGAGATAACAATCAAACATGACATTACGATGATAGAGAACACGAAAAAAGTAGGTCCGACAATTCTGTCTGTCTATCAGTCTGGATGTATTGACAACTACAGCCTAAACGGTTGGGGCGATTTTTTTTTTAAATAGAACTCTGTATTTTTAGAGTAATATGCTCAGGCGTATTTTTGATTTTTATCCTAGGTCTGAAAATAATGGTACCTGCCATATAAACGTAACAGATAATTCAATTTTACTCGAAAAAAATACGATCGATTTTGATAAAATTTAACTTGACCGATTTTTTGAAAACGGTGATGTTTTTCGTCAAAAATTTTTTTTACAACTAGATTTTTAACGGTAAGTCATAAGCCAGCCGTACAAGCGTTTTAGACAGTTCCATTTTTGTCGTAAAAAATACGATCGATTAAAAAAAAAATCATTTGTAGCCAATGTTGTGATTTTCATTTTTTCAGAATAAGTTTACATACTTACGGTACCTGCCATAAAAACGCTATAGAAAAAATTTTGTTCATCCTAAGCCAAAGGTTATTAATCTTACTCAAGAGCAAGTTTGTCCGACCTAGTCGTGCTCAAAAACTCAATCTACACGTATAGGTCACACAAATTTAAATTAAATGATGGAACGTATAAGGTTCTCTATATAATGATTTTTCCTAAACATATATTTCACCGATTCGCGTAAGAACCTGGTTTACTGTTTCAGCGAGCGGACCGATTTTGAAAATATTGAAAACTAATAGATAATATAAATTCCAAAGCATCACAAGATTTAATTTCCTCGGGTAGACTCAGAGAAAGATCTATGTATATCGTTTGCATACTACCAAACTAAATTATTGCATATCCATGTTATTCAGGGTTGCTCCTTTTTAGTGTTAAGGGAATTTATTGGCCTTTTGAACCTTTTTTCTAGTTAATTTTAAAACAATTTTTAAATATTTTACCTATAGAATGTTGAAGTATCTACGAATTTTAATTTAAGCTATACAACAATAGATCATCTACAGGGCATCGCTATGTAAAGCCCATTTAAAGTGCCTTACATAATTTGTAACGCGTCTTTTGATTGCATATGATATAATAATTAAATTTCGTTAAAGTTCTACATTAACTGAAATAAATTACAGATAGCACATCAACTCACCATTTCAGTTGTGATCGCCAGCAACACTCACTATCCTAACTTTAAAACAAAAACAACAAAAAATAATCATTAGGAATTCAATAAAAATTAATTATAAAAAAAAATTCAGTTCGTTAAAAATTTCAAAACATAAACTGAAAAATTAAGTGTTCACAATCTCCCTTTTTACTTGCGATTATAGGTACTATAAGTTATGAATTCGTGTAAAAAAAAGTTTTGAGATAAAAATCAAATACTTATGACATTACGATTATAGCGAAGTCGAAAAAAGTGGTGTCTGTCTGTCAGTCTGTCTGTCAGTCTGTCAGTCTGTCTGTCAGTCTGTCTGTCAGTCTGTCTGTCAGTCTGTCTGTCAGTCTGTCTGTCAGTCTGTCTGTCAGTCTGTCTGTCAGTCTGTCTGTCAGTCTGTCTGTCAGTCTGTCATTCGCACCTGAAGCTTAAACGGTTGGGCCGATATCCTTCAAACTTGGTGTTTAGACTTTTTACGGTGCTCGTCAGGAGGATTTTCGATTTTTTTTTCTAGGCCTTAAAATAACGGCACTTGCCATATAACGGTAATGAAAAAACTTGTTTTTCTCGAAAACGGCTCTAATGATTTTGATAAAATTTGACATCAGTGTTACTGCATGAAAGGCCTTTTAGACAATTGAAACCGTTATTCTTCAAAAACAGTTTTAACGGTACCTGCCATATAACCTTGTTTTTAATTTTTACTTTCTCGTTAACGACTCAACGGATCTTAACCAAATTTTATTTTACAAAAGGCCTAGATAGCTGAATGACAATGGCGTACTTAATTTTTTCATAGCTTTCATAAAAAAATATATTAATTAAACAATTTTATTTTTTAAAAATTTAATATTTTGAAACCGATTTGATAAATTTTTTTTTATTAAGTTTTTGAATAGAATTAAATAACTTTTTAAAATTGACATACTCAGAATTTTTCATAAAAATATTTTTAAAAATTTATTTGAAAAAAATCGATTTTTTCAAAAACTGGTAGTTTATTGGCATATACCACGATTTTCTATAAATACTCTGGTTTGTTATAAGTTATTTTTCAAAGTAATTTTTTGTAATTATTGCATTTTAAATTAATTAAAAGAATTTAAAAAATTATTTCATATACGAAAATTGAAAGACTACAACATGCAAGAGAAGAATGCGACACCCACTTATGCCTTTTTATTGTTAAGTTCTAGCTTACCTGCCACAAGAGCAAGTTTGTGCGACCCAGTGGTGCCTTTTATTTCATATGAAAACAACAAACTATTTCCGTAACCAATCAGTTTGGTGTTAACTCGTTTCAAGCATGCAAATAATTTAAATCTATAACCAACCTATCTGCACAAATTCATTCTCTCATGAGTATATATTATATATGGATGTCGACCATTGAATAAACCTTCTAAACCTAACCTATCAGATTCGAAACAGACACACGACGACAAATTTTCTGTTGATCGTCATCAAACATATTTTCCAAATAATTGCTTTAGATGGGTAAACCAAAACACACCACCATCATCATCATCATGCGCTTATTTAAGGACATTTCTCTGGACACAGTCTCTGGTGTTATTCGGCTATTAATTCTAAATATCAATCCTTTTCTACCCCTCTCCTCTTTATAACGATGCTGCCCCCTAATACTACTTTGGTTTGGTTGTTGTGCTCTATAAACTGCCTCACTTTCAAAATAAATGGATACAGAAAGGCCATCAGGAATTCACAATCAATATCATCTATTGCATATGCAGATAATACACAGCCACACACATACGAGGGGGTGTCCGGGGTGTTATTTGTTCAAAACAAGGACTAGTATTTCTACATACAGATAGAAGTATAGGTATTGTATGATTTTAAAGATGTTTGTACATTTTGGAAAATATTTTCGATTATTGAATGAAATTGTTTTGTTTTCTATAGGTACACATATACTATATACATAATATAAATTTTTTTTTTAACCTAAGTTCAATCGATGCTTGTGTTGAGCTGAAGAGATACTTTAAGTGATTTGCATATGAGTACCTATACTCATGATGCCTACATGCTTTGTCTTTTAGTCCTTGTATTCGTGCATATCCTTTTTGAGTTCAAAATTGTTGTTGAAATTTTTATGCAATCGGAACAAAGCCTTAAGTCTTTTCATGCAAATGATATCATATTTTATTCATACGTAATACTTAAAATCATTGATGCATCACATTTTTTTTATTTTTTTTTTTATTTTGTAAGTAAGTACTTAAAAAAATATCAATTCGAATTTTGTGATATTACATCGTTACTTGTGTTTTCGATGTTTAATCGATGACCAGTTTTGTGTTTGTTTTAAAAACTATTCTTTTAAAATTAAAATGGATATGAAAAAAAAAACAATACAACAAAGATTTATACATAAATTTACATCTGTAATATTTTTCTTTTTTTAAAAATTTAGAAGGCAACATAATTTAAAAGCTTAATATTAAAATGAAAGGTAATAAATAAGTCTTAATCTATGTATACACAAATATATATGAAGTGTCTGTTTGTATGAAAGTATACCTACCTACGGTTACTCATAACAAAGAATCAATTTTAAAATTAATGTTTATGTGTCTGTTAATCTCGAAAACGGTTAGACTGATTTTGACGGGTATTTCGCTTGCAGTTGATTGGTGTTGTAGCGCGTAATTAAGGCTTTTTTAATTATTACTCCCTTGTTGATTGCACTTGGATTGCTTTTTTTTGGACTATTACGGATTATAACGGGATTTTACTGACTAGTTATCTCCCTAATAAATGTTGTATCAGGTAAATTAGAGCATTTCTATTGCCCAATAGATGGCGCTGGGTCACTTTTCCTAAAATTCTTATTTCGGGACCGATCTCGTCACGGGACAAAGATTAACCGATTTTGACGGGACTTTCACCTTTTGTTAAAAGTGCCAAAACTCATTCCTGTCAGGCCTGTAAAAGAATGCAATCTTTTATGATTGCAATCTTTAATGACTTTAATAAATAGATTGCATTAATTGATTTTACTTTGAGACTTCAACTTCAATCAAATTATGCAATCATTTTTTTCCCATTCATTTTGCAGCAATCAATTGAATGCAGTCATTTGAGAATGCATGCATTCCTTGCATATCTTTGCATTCCTTGCATTCCTTTTGCATCGGCATTCCTTTGCAGCCCAAGCATTCCTTTGCAGTTCAGCATTCCTTTGCATTACAGCTTTCCTTTGCAGTCAAAGTCCAAGCATTCCATTGCAGTCCAGCAAACCAAAAATTCATATTTAGTACGTATGCAATGTAAAAGAATGTAAGGAATGCACAGGAATGCTTGGATTGCAAAGGAATGCTGGACTTCAAAGGAATGCTCGGAGCTACAACGAGGTAGTGGTTCAAGTCGATATTATAGTCCTTTGTAATGTGCAAACATCCATCATCCGCGTGTGTTGCATCACCGATCACAATCAGGTCAATCTTGTTGACGGTTGATTGATCGCGAGATTTCCATGTGTGATTACCTGTGTGAAAACAGCATTGTCCGATCAGACAGCTGAATCATTTGTCGGAGAATGTTTTTTAATTGTAATTGACTATGTTATTCTTATAACATCGCTAGAAATAAATGCATCAGTGGATTGAAAATGTTTGCATATTTTTAGCGATGTTATAAGAATCATGTACATACATCATCAAGCTTCTTCAGGTTGTTTAAATGTTTCATTTCTTTGACAGCTAATTCATTGTTATAGATGACAATACTCCGTTCTTTCATTCTTCGGCTATGCTGCTCGTAAAATATTCTCCCAAAAAGTTAACAGAACCCTCCTCCTTCTTTATTTGTTTTTAAAATGTTTTCTCATTAAGAGTTCTTGTTTTATTTTTTAACTAATGTTATAATTTATCCCTTTAATTGGGATGTCAAGGGATGTTTAACCTCAATAATAAGGTTAAACATATAAATAAATTTTCTTTGGAGACAGAGAAAGGAAGAGAAAGAGTATGAAAACGCAAACAACTTTAACTTAACTCTTAAAATTCCTTGCTAACAAAAATAAAATAAAAACTGTTTCCAAATAATTTCTCCTGCTAATTCATTATAAATTTTCCCCCAAAAATGAGAAAACTTTGCTCATATTTGCATTGTTAATGAGGCTAAATCTTTTTAACAACCTTTTTAATTTTATTTTATTTTTTATGTTGATCCTTACTATACAGCATGAATGCACGAAGTTAGAACAAAACAATATAATTGTTTTACTTTACATTGCATTTTACTTTCCACTTAGAGGCAGTTTAGGGATTCATACAAAAATTGATATTTAAGAAATTGTAGAATATTTCAATAAGAACAATCATTTTCGATCTGTTTGGCTTGACAAATGCACCCTTAGTATTTCGGGTTATTTTTTTACTTGGATAACAATCCGATGTTATAAAAAAATTCGGTAGAAACTCTCCACTGTTTTTTTCAACTACGATTATAATTAGCTACTTTAAATTATTAAAGAGATAAAAATAAGATATGATATTAAGATGTTATAGTGAAGACAGGAAAGTAAGACTGGTAATTCTGTTTGTCCAAAAATAAGTTGAACTAAATGAAAAATGGTTTTAATTTTTTTTTTAATTTTGAGTTCGAAAATTCGTTTAAAAAAAAAACTCTTCTCTAAAACACCTTTGTTTAAATATAAAATAAAAAAATACAGTTTCGGTTTAACAAAAAGATATACCTACTATGGGATTGTTAGTATTACAGTTGCTTTTTATATTTGTTTTTCTGTGTTGAGTAATTTTTAAGTTAATTTTTCTTCACGGTTAAACAGGGGAAATTGTATTTGAGATTATTGCATTATAAAATTATAATTGCTTATGCATATGCATACCCAATATTAACAACAATTCTTATTGCATTAGACTCCCTCTAAATCGAACTTTTTATAAGTCAAATTTACCTCTGACTCGTTCTTTTTCGCAATATTTTGGCATTCCCAAACGACAAAATGTGTAGGTATAATGTCCTTCAAGTTGATTTTTTTCCAAAACTTTATCTAACTTGATATCCCGTGAAAATTCGATTTAGAGAGAGTTGACTGTAAATACGAATTATTTATTTTTATAGAATATAATCAAGTAGGTATATGCGACCCAACCATATACGTAAGTTTTGATTTCTCTTTACCCCACAAGCTCAAGTTATTTTTCTAAGATTCAATTGTGGGGTAACAAATGTATGGCTGTTTAACTATAGAGAAAGGGACACATTTACGGTGCTTGTGAAAGATGAGAATACACATCAAAATACGGGTATTTTAAAAACGAACTCCGATCCTGTGGCGACGACGTATTTAAAATTTTAACTTGCCATATAAAACTTCCAACCACATAAGGAGTTGTATCTTTCTATCTACATAAGTTTTGTTTTTATTCGAAACCGGAAATGGCATATTTGAGAATGAACATTTTGGTTTTTGATGTTTTTTTTTTTTGTTTGTATGTTGTTTGTATACCCGGGCCAAGGGTGGCATGGCATGTATTATTTTTGTTACAAGAGACAGCAGTCGACCAGAGTTTCAGAATTAGAAGGATGTTTAATGAATGAGGAGCTAGTTAGTCTAATGGTGGGTAACTTGAGTACCCTTTTTATGATAAAGCTTAGGATGTATACCAGAAATGTGTGTTTCCATTGGTTTCACAAAACCTATTCACGAAGGTTTCACCTTTTGATTTTGATAAATGAATAGCAGAGATATCTCGTATTTTTTTCAATTCCTTTTTTTTTTTTTTTTTTGCTTTTTGTGAATTTGTGTTTGATTGGGGGTTGTTGAATTTTTCAACCCCTTGCAGTTTCACATTAATTTTTCAAATCAGGGATAATGCTTAGGTACCTATACCGTGTTTGTAACTCTATATAACACAATGGGTGATGGGTACCCATAGCTAATAGGCTTTAGCAAACCTCTTTTTCCATGGTAATTAAACTTCGCTAATGACTCTGTTTCAGAATTGTATGGATAATTATTGTGCGTATATAGATATGGGCGTTTTGTTTTTTTATTGCAAATTCTACCACGCATCGTTAAGTAGAATTTAATATATGATTATGTTAGATATATATATATATAGGTGTGTATGTGTGGTGCGCTAATTAATGGAGTTTGTGGCACTTACACTTAAAAATACATTTAGAAAATTTGGAATGAAGAGTTTTAGTGATTTTTATAAGATTAATGTTTAAAATTTTAATTTTTTTTTTATTAATATTACATTTTTTATTATATTTTATTTGCAGAGAGGAAGTGACGAACTTTTAAGTCAAGCAGCAGTTATGGCACCAGCATCGGACAATAATAATCAAGATCTAGCAACAAAAAAAGCGAAACTAGATTCAGGCACAGTTTTGGGAGGAGTTTGTAAGTATTTAACGAATTTTCTTATTAAATTTTTAATTTAAAACTATGCATGAATATGTTCAATCTATTACAACATATTAAAAGTTATCCAGCGGTTATCACTGAACGATTACAAATAGATGTTCGAGAATATGAAAACGAGAAAACACAGTTTGGGACTGCTCCAGGAATGGAGACGACTATGGACGTGGTCACAATCAGGCTATTCCCATCAAAGACTTTTCATCCAGGAACACAATATTACTGGACATTTACCATTTCCAATAATAGCGTGGGTCAACTGTCCCTTTTCTTTATTAATATATTGTTATTGTAATTTTCGCTCAACCATTGAATTACGCAATATAATATTGAAATACACCTTCGTTTTTGAGAAGCTCAACTGACGAAATTCTAGATCAGCCGGTAGGTTACAAAGTGTCCTTACAAATTATATTGAAACAATGAGTTGATGTAAATTAAAATAATAGTAAACCCAGTATCGAAACATCATTTTTGAAGTATCGAAACATCATTTTTGAAGTTCAGTGAAAATTAAAGGATTGTCTTTGTAGAACCTTTTGCTTCTTTTCAATATGATAAGAAATGTTAATGTGTAGATACATAAACAAATTGCTTTAAATCATCGTCCTATATTAAGCTTGCTTAAAAGAATTTCGTGGTTGACCTTATCAATTTCTTTTGTCATATGTCAGTAGGTCTAATTTTTGCCCAAAAACCATTGCAAATCACAATATCTGCTAGGATGTTCAGTGTTTGCAATAAAGGATCTCTTCTCAATGAAAATTCAATTGTGAAACACAAGCTATACGCAGTCCACCTTTTGAAATGGGAAAATGTTGTGTAAGGTGTGACAACGTCTTTTTGAAACCACACATCTTTCAAATTCAAATTTAGGATCTCAAACCGATAAAAAAATCATACAGTGTCTTTTTTGACAGAGCAATAGTCTTTCGGCCTGTAAATGTAGATTTCAAGTGAAAAAGGTGTGCAAAATAAACTTCCCCGTCGAAGTAAAGGTTGTGTCAAAATCTGTCATCCATAAATGATGCCAATCTAAATGCAAAATATGCTTATGTACTGTAAACATGCGCTTTGCAAGTTTTGGATTTTCTCCAATAATTTCTATGATAGTAGCCATATCTTCTACGAGGTTGCATTTCGACGATGTATGGATATTTCTTTATATTCCAGTCATTTAAGGGTTTTTGAACCTAGAAATAAAATATAATGCTGGAAACTCGTAGAGACCTTCATATTGGCGTTCTAAAAGATGTCAGAAAAGTCATATATAAAATTTCGTGTCTGCAACATATGAGTTTCTCATGGTCAAAGGTCACGAAAATCTCTCTCATAGTATTGCATATAGTATTGCGAAATATTATATAAGGGGCCGGTTATAGCGATCAGCGAAATGAAACAGAAAAAAATTTCATGCCGATAGTTTACTATGTTTTTTATTCGATTTAAAACACAAATGTTACACCTATCGATGGCAAATAACTTAAAGATTTGTTTGTGATTTTCAGTTGAAGAAATACTTAAATGCATTTATTTATTTTCCTGATGGAATCTAATTTTCAGTACGTAAATTCCATCAGGAAAATAGTTAAAGAGATTTTTTACAAAAAGCATGTGCGTTATTGAAAATTTTATTATCACAAATAATTCTGTGAGTCATTTGTCATCAATAAATATAGCATTTGTTTTTCAAGAAAAATCAAAACAAAATTATCGATTTGAAAAGATTTCGTTTCGTTTTCCTGATAGCTATAACTGGCCCCTAATCAGTTAAATTTTACTTTTACTTGCCAGTTAACTTTCTACATGATCTGTAATTTCTTAAACTTCTCAAATGTTAAGGGTTTAATTTTCAGACATCAAAATTCAACCCCCACATGACCTAAATCTAATTTTACATTTAACTCAACACTATAATAGATATTATCAAAAATTATTTTCTTAATTACCACAGGTTGTTCTAAATCCCAAATAATTAAAATTAAAATTACCAAAGCATTAAATGATTATTTTAATTACCATTTTACTATTCTTTGTCCCCATTTTAATTGATCGTCATCAAAACAATTAAAAATATTTTCTGTTTAAGTATTTCCCAAAAGGTGTCATGATGTACAAAAAATAAGTGTAACATTTAAAATTTATTACAATCATCAAAATGCAAAACATCTGTATATTTAATTTGAATTTTAAATGTCAAAAACTATCATTGTATCAGTAACCCTTTGAGGATACACACACCATTATATACAAAACAATGTCAACAAATAAAATTTAAATTAAACAAGTAGATAATACAACAACAACAACAACAAAAAATTAAATGAATATTAAACAAAGTTTATTTTTAATCATTATTACCTTAAATAAAATTTAATTACCACACCACTGATGCTGACTTAACAACCTTACGGAATTAATTACCATACACTCTATACATACTTATTGGAGACAATACCCCATTAAACACTTCATAACAACAACGAAAATGGTTAACAAATCAACAAAAGTGTTGTTGTGGTAATAATTAGGGGCGGGAATGTAATGGTAAAGGACAACATCACCCAACAATAAGGCGAAGAAAAAAAATGTATTAACCAATATCAAACAGTAATTTTAAATTTAAATTCATAGCACGTTTTTAAAACATGATATCAGCACGAAAAAAATACATTCACAGCAGTAATATTATCGACTTCGACAGCGTGTAAGGGGCAGGAGAACTTCGGGATTGCTGATGTGTTTATTACGCGAATTAAAAATACATCATATCAGCAATAATTATAAATTAATTATATTTCGGCATTTTCTTACAGCTGATTTTGTGGCAATTAATTGGAGGTAAAGAATGATGGGTTAACAGAGTTTTCTGCTCCTGTAGCTCTCTAAGGACTATATTGTATCGAGCGTATGCCTCCAATTTTTATATATGTATATAAGTAGGCTGCTGAATCAGCATAAACCAATCCATTGGATTTACTGGATACCAGAGTTGTGCTGGTTTTCAAATTTTAAAAAGCACACAACCTTCGTGTTGTACGAGAAATAATATAAATTAAGGACTGAACACGAAATTGGTTAATGAGTGAGATCGAATGATATAACCTATACCATACCTATAATAATGTATAAAAAGGATCCATCGGAAAAGAGTCGAACGTTATAATAAACATTTACCCTGTCCCATTATATTTTACCCAGGTAACCCTTGTAATGAATAAATGATGATTTTACTCCTTGGCACGCAAAATGCTTACATCGACCCTCATTATTTCAAATATTAGACCTTTATTTGTAGCATCACTATACGTATGGATGTATGAATAGAAAATATTAGGTTGGATGTGCCATATTTTGAAAGGAGATATGACTTTGTTGGACAGGTTGGCTCACACTTTATATTCTATAATGGTATTTTTTGTTGTTGTTGTCAGTTATTAGAAGCACTATTTTTTTATTGGTTGTATATAAATTGAAGCCGCTCCAGCCAGCTTCTCAATAGTTATACTTTGTTCATTTCGTATTTGCACCACACGCCAGATAGGATATTTGCCTTTCATTCCAACCATTCTGGATTTCAATAAGCTATCTCTATTTTCAAACTCCTACAGTATTGCTATAGTGAGCAATACAGCAAATTTCTCAAAATTATCGATAGGGTTACCAACTGTTTATTAAGATTTGTTTTTTTTTTTGCAGAAAAATACTAATTATGATCAATTTTTATTGTCAAAAACTTTTTGACCGAAATAAATTGGATCTATATTTAAGGTTAAAATAAATATCTGATAAACTATAATGTATAATGTAAATGTAAAAAAAAACATAACAGACAAAAATAAATTGAATATAAAAAAAAAACATCAAAGATAAAACTAATACAAAAAAAAAATTAATAAAAAAAAACGAAAACACGACAGAAAAACAACAAGTGACACTTCTTCTTTAAAGTTAGAAGAGATCAGGCTGCAAAAGCATTAATTCTCAAAGCTCTTTAGCAAAAACCAAGGAAAAAATCATAACAATTCTTTTAACTGGAGAATGGGAACTCTGATCAGACATGGATAGATGGATAATGGATAACTTAGATCCAGATGAGAGTTTGTTGATGGCAAATTGGCGAATGGTCTTCCCTCACAGCCGGGAAGCATGTCGGTCATGGTGGGATGTACGTAGTTCCATGGATATTACACTAACAATTTTCATGCAGTTCTTGTGTGTCTGATTTCGTTTTCAGTGTTAATAGTCTCTGCGACAGGGTCTCTGTTCTAAAAAAAACTCTTTCATAAGACCTGTGGTGCAAATACGAAATGAACAAACGAAATGAACGTTTTTCACTTGTGTCCGCTATATTCTAACGAAGTCTTTCCCTGATGCGTACACCACCAGGGTTGGATTCGCAGATTTATCGGGCTAGTGCGTTTATGTTTATACACTTTAAGTACCCCATCTATAACAGGCGCTATTTTCAGCTTTTTTTAAAAGTTAAACGTCTCTGTATAGTTTAGCCCGTAAAGCTAATCATTGAGCTTCATTGTCTCAACACTCTTTCAGGACGCACCAGAATCAAAAATCTGTTTACTTCACAAATATCAAAATGAAATTGACAGTTGCCGCCAAAAGTTATAAACCATCCTACGATGGAACCAACATTTCGGGTCACCCTGCACAATAAATTATTATATGACTGAATTTATTATTCCATCAAAGATGAAATGATTTGATATTTCGTCAATAAAATAACCTTGACTAAAAAGCACCACTGAATGAACACAATAATCGAAATCAACTCCAAACTCAGGGGGATTATGTTATATGTATATGTATGTGTCGTATGGAAATAAACCTGTCCGAGTTCAATTAGTTACAATTAATAATACTAATTGATATAAAAGGGATGAATAGAAAAAAAAAACTATAATTGGAGATAGTTACATATGGAGAAAGCCGAAACATATTCCAACCCCCACAATATCAATTTTTGTTAATTGCGTATCCATTCTCATACATACACAAACTCACGTTCGTTTACATGAATGGAAAAGTCCTTATCCATTGAGTTTTATATAAATATGTGTATATGTATTTCAATTGCTGATGGTCGCTGCTGGTAGGGAATACAACATGTTCAAATGAACAAAAATACCCCGGAAACAGCACAACAGAAACACCAGATATGCGTGCTGTTGGATAAAGGATAATATTTATTATTTATTTAGCACCAACTTTATGTATTAATTAAATGGGAGAAATGGTTTCACACATATAACGATGAGTTTTACCTCTATCGCAACAAAACACCAAAATCCAGCTTGATGGTGGATATTCACTCTGTATTACGCATCCATCCAGAGTGAATATCCACCGAATTGAATACAATTTCCTTCTCATCCTTCTGGCGATATACAAGCGCAGATTACTCTCTGTGTAATAACGGTCTGAACCTGATGATATTGCAATTTCCCCTGTCATTTGATTAGGTCAATTTTGGCCAAATTGAAAGTTTGCAGCAACACTAACCAATAAACGATAGTAAATTTTCGCTTTAGGCAATAAATTGAACATGCCTATGCAGTATAATTTGTTAATTTTGCGTTTTTGTTTTTGGAATTTTAATTTCTTTGAGTTATTTTAAAGTTAATTAAAATTAATTCAAAAATATAAAGTTTCTTAGGGCCAGTTGTACAAGCGTGGTTCAACGTAGTTGAAGTTTTGGCAGATTATCAGTGGTTTGAAAATTTGAACCATTTATTATGGCAGAAACAACTGATTGATATCAGCATGATTTACCGTGATAAGATTTTATTATACTGACTCTTAAAGTGCTTCCGTTAAAAAAATATGTTAGATCATCGATTCAAGTTGCATAGCAAAACCCGTTAAAATGCATCATCTTCTGAAAATTTTTAGACATCTGGATATAATTTTAGTTTTTTTTTTTTTATAAAATTGCCAGGGGACTGAGTTTTGTTTACATTTTTTAACCAAAAAACATTAAAACTTTTAATTTGAAAAAATAAAAACACAGAAAATATATTATGGTTTTACCAGGGGACTGATAAATTAAAAGGACAATCCACGACCTCTCGCACAAATATATTCATAAAAATGTTATTGTGTGTTATTTGAGATTACAATGATAAGTTTTGTTTGGGAACTAAAATAAAAGAACGGCAATTATTTTTGATGTTTAAACGGGATTCTGACATGCCAAGGGATTGAGAATTAGATGAACTTTAAGGAATTTTTTGAGCAATACTCGATTTTAATTGCGCTTTTAGATTTCGATCGGATTTATATTTATAAAAAAAAAATACAATGAATGAATGCAATGGTTTCAATTTATTGTCGCAGACATAAAAAATTCCATCTTTTTTAGAATCACCCAAACATCAAAATTAAATCATATTTATAAAATAAATAAATGAAGCATTTGATATGAAGTTTACCCGCAACAGAATAAAGTTTCCCCTGTAAAGCTTGAAATGGTTTTTGACTATTGGTAATTGACAGATAAAACTTTGAACTTTTGAAATATATATAGATATAATAGGGGATAGGGACAAAATCCCAAATGGACAGATTGAAAATTCCCGACTGCCAAAATCCCGACTGCCAAAATCCAGACTACCGAAATCCCGACTTCCAAAATACCGACTGCCAAAATCCCGACTGACAAAATGAGAATGGTACGAATAAAAAATACCGATTTTCAGCACTTTAAGCACGTTTTTGTACCTTTTTTTGTTTTTTTTTGATTTTACACTAATTATTTTAAATAGGAATTGAAATGGAAGAAAATAGGAAGAGAAACAGACCACCCAGGTACTGTTAAATTTCGAAACTTTGGAATCAGGAGCCCGCCAGACGACTGGACATCCCCTAAGCGGAGCAACGAAGTAACGTTAGCGGGACTGACTACAGAAAGGATTTTGACGACAAAATATTGAATACCATAAATGCTACCCCAGATAACAAGTTATATACATGAATTATTATTCATGTATATAACTTGTTATCTGGGGTAGCATTTATGGTATTCAATATTTTTATTACCGGTAAAAACGATACTTACATAAAATTATGAAACATTTATGCAATTAATTTATATTGAAAAATACAGTTTTAAATTGCCATAGTCGGGATTTTGGCAGTCGGGATTTTGTCCAGTCGGGATTTCGTACCCAACCTATACAGGGTGAGTCATGAGCAATGCGACAAAATGCTAGGGCGTGTAGGTTGCGTTGAGACAAGAAAAAAATCGTATGGGAGGGGGGGGGTCTATTCCCCTCCGTTTAGCCGGGAGGGGCAATTTTCGAAAAAACTGACTTAAAATGGGAAAAAAATTATTTAAAATCAACGGCTTCATTCACAATGCTGTGCGATACGTTTTTAAAAAGCCAATAACTTTTTCTTTTATTCTGTGTTTAAATAAATCTATTCTAAAAAATAGTTTTTGAAATATTAATTTTCAAAGTCAAAATTTTGAAAAAAAAAATTGAAAAAAAAATTTCAAATTCATTTTTTTCAAAATTTTACGTAATTAAGTGCTAATTTTAATTTCAAAATTCAACGCTGTTATTAATAAGAAAAACTAGAAGTATTTTTTTCCAAGAAAAACACTTTTTTTTTTTGGTTTTCCAAATTTGACCTGCTCAGGTCAATTATTAATAAGGGAATTATTCCTTTCTTATTTTTCATTACATACCATCCGATTTTAATCAAATAATAAAAAAAAACGAATTAACTTTTTACTTATTTTACTAGTTTTACTTTTAATTTTTTTTTTATTTATCAAAAACTAAGATACATTTTGGCATCCGGTTTTCTGTTTTTGACTAAAAATTAATAACAGCATTGAATTTTGAAATTAAAATTAGCACTTAATTACGTAAAATTTTGAAAAAAATGAATTTGAAATTTTTTTTTCAATTTTTTTTTTCAAAATTTTGACTTTGAAAATTAATATTTCAAAAACTATTTCTTAAAATAGATTTATTTAAACACAGAATGAAAGAAAAAGTTATTGGATTTTCAAAAACGTATCGCACAGCATTGTGAATGAAGCCGTTGATTTTAAATAATTTTTTTCCCATTTTAAGTCAGTTTTTTCGAAAATTGCCCCTCCCGACTAAACGGAGGGGAATAGACCCCCCCCTCCCATACGATTTTTTTCTTGTCTCAACGCAACCTACACGCTCTAGCATTTTGTCGCATTGCTCATGACTCACCCTGTGTAATAAATATATACTATTCATCCCTGTTCTGAACTTCGTTTGAATACAAAATTCTATCGTTTTCAAGTGCCTAGTGTTCTTAATATCGATTTCAATTCTTTTGGAATTTGTTTTGCGAATTCAAATACAGTTGTGATGAACAGAAGCAAAATTGATAATTCAGCGAAAATTTTATTAGTGTTGTAACAAAATATTATCAGTATAACATCGGTGATACTCTGTCTTATCAACGGTATGCAATGTCCATCAATCGTACAATTACGAGATCCTTGGTACCCTTTACACCAATAAAGTTGCTTATAGTAACGAATTTTATGTGAGTCAGCGTTAAGTTGTTTTACTGTAAGTATTTCTGTGGTTGTTCTTGTTAGTTTATTGCTGCTTATTTGAATTCTGTCTTGAGATGCAGCATCTGGAAAACTAAAGACATCCATAGGTATTATTACATTAAGTAAAAATCGAAAAAGTCAGAATGAACGAATATAGGTATTGATACCAATAAATATCCATTTTACTTAAATACAGTTTTCAAGGGAATCAAATTGCTTCCAATAACATTTCCATTCATTCCGAATTTCGCAGAACGAAAATATTTCGTTTATCCTCGACATTCAATCACATCATGACCATTATTCTTCTTTCTATTTCATTCGTATAGTTTGTTTTTTTATCATCTTCGTATCCTACAAAGTGAATATTTTTCTACAGATGCAATTTTCACAGAGATCTCTTTTACAGTAACACTAAGAACAAAAAAAAAAAATAATGGTGCATATGCGTTCCACTTTTGGCTAAATTCAAATTGATGTTTGAAAAGAACTAGGTACATACAAAAAAAAAAATTCTGCAAAAGTGTCGTTCATAGTAAAATGGTTCGCTATCTACTCTTCGGAAATTACACTCTTTGATTAGTTCATAACGGAAATGAAGTTTAAACGAAATTATACACAAGCATGATGACCATGGATGACAAAAACTGGACCGTATATAGCTCGTATTGAAGAATACAAAAATGAAAACAGAGCTTGAAAAAAACGAAAACACAGATAGAAGAAAAAAAACCTGCAGATCCTCATTGATTTATGTGTACGAACAGATGTATCCACCTCTCGTAACATCTATATCGGATTGAAAATAGTTGGAAACACTATACAACTATGGCGAGAAAAAAAAAATATAATGTAATCGTTCCTTGAGCTTTACAAAAAAAAAATAGTTTTCCTTTTGGATTTGCTTTCTTTGGGGAGTCGTATTGGTTTCGTGAAAATTGAAATACAAGAAAAGTAAGCAACAAATTGCCAAATTAATGATGAAATCTAATAAGTTTTCTATATTACAGAAATAGAAACAATGTTCTTAATTATAAAAATTGTGTTTCATTTAAATTTCAATATGTTAAATTAAGAATAAACTTTTCATTGAATTTAATCCTCGCTTTTCTAGTCCATCAGTCAAAAGGAAAACCTTAGAAGGAGGTTTAGAGTATTCTTCAGACTGATTTTGAATTTTCTTCAAACTGCTTAAGGAGTTCACATAAATGTCCTGACATTTGTCAAATGGAAGGACCATTTTAACATAGATTTTCATAATTTAATGGCAATCAATTACTGGACGGAATTCCTTAAAAATCATTAACACTTCCTTTAACTGGGGAATGGGAACTTTGGATTAGACATGGGTAGGGTTTAATCAGAAGAGGGTTTTTGTTGATTGTAAATTGGTAAATGGTGATCAGTCTTCTTGCAGTCGGGAAGCAGGTTGTTCATCGGGGAATGGACGTGGTTCAATGGAATTACACTAACAATTAACATGCAGTTCTGTGTTTCTGATTTCGTTTTCAGTGGTAATCGCTTGAGTTAATTGCCGTGTAAACTGTAAACTGCGACCGGTGTCACTGTTTTTGAAAAAGCTCTCCCATTCCCATAAGACCTGGTGGTGCAAATACGAAATGAGCAAAGTATAGAAACCTATAAATTTCATTTCTCAAATGCTCTAAAACTAGTTTTCTTATTGGGGAGATATTTTACAAAAGTTTACAAAAATAAGTATTTAAGTAGTGCTGAAAGTTGGAATTTTTGAATTCATACTTATTGCGATTTTAACCGATTGGATTTTTGAGAGTTAGGATTTCAAGAGTCTCCCGACATTTTTCGACTTTCGTATTTTTTTCTTCAAAAATAGTATTCCCAAGTCAGTAAAATTGGGTATTTGATACGATTCTCCGTTCTTCAGATGGGTTTGAATCATCAGCAGAATATACATATGTATATGTAAACGCATCGCAGAACTCTTTGCAAAATTCTGACAAATGTATCGAATTTCAGACAAACCTAAAGCAATAATGACAATATTTTACTTAAAGAACTTGCACTCAAAATATTAAGTAATATTGCTTAGTAAACTTTTTATAATTTGATCGTTAAGCTCTTATTTATATCCTTCTTTTTTTTATTTTTTGAGAACGCCAACAGAATCGATATATCAAAGCAATTTCGACTATAGACAGAAAATGGAAACCGAAAACCTATACATTGCTCGATAATACCTTCACTAGCTAAAGTGCCAAAACATGATTTTTAACTCCTTCAATCTCATTTTTCGCAATGTAACACCATCTCTATTTTTGTTCTATATCTTGAATAATGCTTAGCTGTCAGCTCAATAGTGTGTTAAAAGGACAAAGGATAATTGAAATGTTCCCACACTACGACTAAAATACGTTTTGTAAAGGTATAGTTGTCTTTCATGAGTCTTTTTTTTTTTTTTTTTTTTTTGTTTGTATTATTTTTGTTTGATTTCGAAGGACAAGGACAACGTATCGAAAATTGAAATGGTTCTGTAGGAATGTAATGAAGAGCATTTAGTAGATGAAGTGGTGTCTAACACAGGTGTATAGTATAAAATACAACTTTTGAATATGCAACGTTGATATATCTATATTGTTCTGGCATTCATGGGTATTGTGCAAGGACAATAAATAAACTTCAGTTGTCATATATGTAGTTTTCTTTGTTTTTTATTCTTTTTTATGTGTCACCTGTTTTTTTTAGTGTTTTTTCATTGTGCAATTAAAACCAAATATAGAAGTGAAAAGTGAGGATTATTAAATAAAAACTTAAGCGAATCTACAATACATATTCACTGTTGCCATCTGTTTATTAAATAAAAACTTAAGCGAATCTACAATACATATTCACTATTGCCATCTGTGATATCAATTGGCTGGGTAGGCAGGCATTCACAAGTTGATAGTAATTCTGTCTAGTATAGCGTTACACTTTAATTAAAAACGAATCAAATGGGCGTTGTCACATTTGAAGGATATCTGTAGTCGTAAGGATATGTAGATATTTATAATTCCTTTTGTTAAATATAGTGTTTGTACCTATATAACAAAAAAACAAAAAGTTATCATAGCTAGGTTCCTAATGAAAAGGGAGTGTGGGTAGGTGGTCTTCGGCATTGTGAGTTATCTTTGACAAAATAATGTGCATGAGGGATGGCGAAAATTCCCATTTGTATAAAATTTTAATGTGCAAGGCGGCAACAAGTTGTGAGAATATTGAAAAGGCGTTTTTCACCATGTGTATTCTACTTCTTCTTTGTTCACATTTTATGCTTTTAATTAAATTCTAATTGCACATATCAAATTAATCGACAATTATTAATGGATCAACATGCAACGAAGTTATCCATTTACATTTATATTATGAACATAAGTTAATTTCTAAATAATTTATTCATTTTTATAATTCTCGATTTAACAACAGAATTATTAATAAAAAAAAAGTATATAAATGAATTTCACTGAAGACTGGACAAGCAAATTATTGGTCTCGGTGGTTCCCCACCGTATAGAGCAAAATTTATTTAATCAGACGAAACTGTTATACTACGTTTGTTCACTTTTAAAAACTTACTTTAGATGGCGACAGTTCGATGACAGTCCAGGATAAACTTCGGCCTCAACCAATATGTCTCTTCAGCCTGCTATGTTCCTAGCTAGCTATATAGAGCTTCCAATTTTTGCACCGCAAGTTGGCTGAGGTCATTTTCCATTTGTGTGCGCCATATATTGGGGGTCTTCCATCAGGATTGGACTCGAAGACTATAGTGCTTTAGTGTTCATACGCTCCACTCCACGTGACCCAGCCATCTTAGCCACTATATTTTTAGCTTCTTGACAAGGCTTATACCGCTGTAGATATAGACCGTATAACTCGTCATTGAATCCTTTTCTTTGTACTCATATACACACAGGATCAAATGCACTTTTAAATGCAAACATTCATTTATGACTCTTCTCAGAATAAAAAAGCAAACACAAAATGTCTTAACCACCTTACAAATAAATAAAAATAATTCGCTCTAGACAATAAATCAAATTAGGCACATAAGTACAAATTTGCTGGACTAAAATGACAGTTGACACCATGACAATCTAGGAGAGCCGAGCTTCTAATGAATTCTAAGGAAGCCCTCAAAGTATAAAGAATGTTGGTAGGGCGAGAACAACAAAGAGTTCAACTGTTATAGTAAAAGTTTAGTCTCAGAGAAAATATGTTTTCAACCTGCGAACAGAAAAATAAAGAATAATCTGATTGCCGCTCCTGCACCACAAAGAGTTGTAAAGTACTTAAGTACATTTACTGTACTGCACTACTGAGTAAGTACCCGCAGTACCTTGTATTGTACTGGTCCTTGAAAAAAGCAGTACAAATGTACTTGGTACTTGAAAAACACCAAATACAAGTACTTTTTCAAATACTTCCTGTTAAGTACTTTTACTAAGTAAACTGTAATACTGTCCAGTACATTTTTAAGTACTTTTCAAGTACAAGTCCTTTTTCAAGTTCTTTTTAAGTACAATTCTATTTTGAGTAATTGAATCACATGTCAACTCATATTTAAATACCTGTATTTAAAACAAGGGTCATCATTAAATTAATGATTGTCACCTTCGTTAAAATTTGAATGGCGATTCAAGTATTCAAAATAGACTATTACTTGAAAAGTACTTGAAAATGTACTGGACAGTATTACAGTACCCAAATAAGTACTTAACAGGAAATACTTGAAAAGTACTTGTACTTAGTGCTTTTCAAGTACCAAGTACATTCTTACTGCTTTTTTCAAGAACAAGGTACTGGGTACTTGACTGGTACTGGTACTTGAAAATATACAGCTCCGACACAAAAGAAGACAAAATGTTGCTGCCATGTAGTACTAGCAAAGCATACACATAAGGATTTGTTGAGAGGCGAAAAGTATGGTGACAAGTTGGCGCAGAATTGTTAAAATGAATGCTTCTGTCAAGAGTATAGAGGAGAGTGGGGTACGAAGGAAAAATTTATGGTCGTTCGTCTCATAATTTGGAATCGATCGTACATATGAACACAAAATGAATATTAGTAAATTATTTATGAGCTACCAAAAAATACTGTTGGAATTTTTAACTTTCTTCTTGATCCTAATGCAACGCAGTGAAAACCAAATGAACGTCAAACGAAAAAACGTTCCAATTCGGTGTAACACGCAGTATAGATAACCCCAATTTAATCTGATAAAAGGCACCTTATTTCGCGTACGCGAAATAGTTCTCTAACCCATCTGTTTATACCCAGTCGTCTGGCAGGCGCCTTTTTTAACAGTTTTCTTAGGAATGGCGGCTATTCAACTAGAATAAAACCCAATTAGCGCTTGGTGCGCCGTTTTGATAAACAATTTTCTTACTAAGCAGAATCTGGGTGGGCGGTTTCGTGTTTGGGTGCCTTTATACAGTTCCTTTATTTATTTACGTTTAGCTTTTTGCGATTTTAAAATTGTTATTGTGATTTGTTCACTCTCGGCGGCAGCTAATGACTAGTTCATCAGTCAAAATAAACACTAGATATAAAAAGGGCTGAGATTACATTGATTCCTCAGAAGCTGAATTTTGGTAAAGGTTGCAAATACGCCATTCATTAAAAATGTTATGTCAAAAGATCCCATCAGTTCCGCTTGTGCGTAACTTTTTTCCGAGGTCAAAGGTCACAAATTTCTTGCGTTTATGTCATATGTCATACGTACATATGTCATACGTACGTATGTCATACGTACATATGTCATATGTCAGATGTTATATGTCATATGTCAAATGTCATAAGTCATATGTCATATGTCATAAATCATATGTCATATGTCATATGTCATACGTCATATGTCATATGTCAGATGTTATATGTCATGTGTCATATATGTCATATGTTATATATGTCATGTGTCATATGTCATATGTGTAAAAAAAAATTGTGAATAGGTACATACTTTTTTCCCTATACGAACCGTTATCGACTCTTGCTTTATATGTTATATTTACATAAAATCTGGACCATTGCTTTTAATTATATAATAAAAATATATCCTTATTCATATTTATTATCTGTATTAAAGGACTACAAATAGTTGTGAGAAAGTATTCAGAAGTGCGGTTTACGAAACATCTTTTCGCATTTTGTATAGATAATTATTTGTTATTCAAAACCTGATTCGGCACTTATCCTTTAAGTTTTCATGGTTCTATTGATGATAATATTATGTTTAAGTAATTTAAAATTCAACCATGGATATAAATAAAATTGAGTGCCACAGAAAACATCCCATTCAACTATATAAACATGCCAAAATATTGCAACCAAAAAGCTCAAACATCGATTCTTTCACCTATTTTTTATAAAAAAAAAATACTTGTTAAATCTTCTTTAATTAATAAACTCACAGCGATGAATTTATTTATTAAATGAGATTATATAAAAAAAAATCACTACGGCTTATCCTTTTGCCACCCACCAACCACCTTCGCATTCAAATAAGTTCTCTGATGTATACCTACAGTTTCACAAAATTAAAGTCCTTACGTTGGCCAGTGGCCACTTAACAAAAGTTTATGTATGTGGATTATATACCATGCAAAAATATGTTCATATTACACAGTTATAGGATGAAGAAGAAAAAAAAAATTACTACAAAAAGGACAGACTTATGTCTGTAAAAAAAAAAAAAAAGTTTTACGCGAGAGCTCTCCGGTTCATAAATAAAATCACTCAGACACCGAATAGGGATTTTATTTTCTGGTCTTCTACAATAGAGGAGAATATTTTTTTATTTGTTTAAATTTAAGTCAGTTGTTGCATTTCCCCATAGGTATATCCTGTGCATCTGAAAATAGAGCTGTATGTCCTTATTTATTGGTGGTGCCTTAAATTTTCATAAGCAACGACAATAAAAGCGCTCGCAACGAGCAATAGCCTACAAAACCAAGCCAAAGTAGCACCAGCACCCGCAATCGCAAATGCTTTCTGTTGCTGCAGACCGTTGAAAGCTATTTTACATGCAAAAAGGATTTTCTATAGGGATACCTATACCTATAAGAGAAAGTTCATCCTTGATGTTGTTCTACCTTTGCCTCTATTTTTTTTAGGGAGAACTTATATCATTCCACCTGATGCTATATTATGTGAGCGATGTGGTAAGATTTTTCAGAACAAAGTTGGTAATCTTCTTAAATTGGAGCAGTTTGTTTGGGCTTTTCGGGTTTATGGTTACAAACGCGCCCGGTTAGACCGACCGTCAGGAAATAGACAGAGGTCACCCTCATTTACATATTTGTCAACACATTCTCTATGAAATCCTTTTTACATAGTTTATTTTTAAGTAACGGACAATTTGTTGAAAATAATTTTGTTTGTGTTTTCGAACTTTAGATTTTTATAAACACGTTGAGCACAAGTTTTAGAGAGTCAGAGGAAAAAAGTTAAGTTTATGAAAAGTAAAGTACGGTAATGCGAGTGGTTTGTGATTGTGGTTTATATAAGTTGTGATATGATGAAATGTTTCAACAAAGTTTTACAGGAACCACAACAAATAAAACTAAATGATGACTGCCAGTGTACATTTTGTCAATAAAAATCTTTTTTTTTGTATATGAATTCTATGGTAGAGTGTATGATGTGTACAAGATGACATCGGTGCAGGTTTATTCGAACAATAGTTTTGTCGAACACTAGTTTATAAAACTTTTTTTTTATACCGAACTATATCTTTGAAAACGATTCCAAATTTCAAATGAGCGTTCATATAGTAAATTAAGATTTGCTTATTTAACATTTCAAAACAAAACCGCTGGCGTATTTACGATAGAACGAGGGGAATTACCAGCTTCATGCGTCAAGTTCAAAATAGCTATGCAACCATCAATGTTAAATTTCGAAAATATTGCAATTATTTCATCATTAGAAGTTTCCTTTTTCAATTTTAAGGCAAATTATCCATTAATGTTGTTGTAAATTCGTAATAAAATGAAGGTAATGAATTATATAGTGCGATTCGATTTTACTTATCAAAGTTTATTTGGTCGATCTTCTTTGACTTTCTAAATAATAAATTGCAAATGGTCAATATATTAAAAAGAAAATTCATTGTTAAAATCGGATATATGTATATGGGAGGAAATTTTCACTCACTAAACATTATTAAATCGTTCTAACATCATTTTCCAACAAAAAATATTTAAGAGTACTTTCCCCATTCAAACACTGTAAATATATTTCCAAGTTTGAACAAAATCGGACGAACCGTTTATGCTGATATTAATAATTCATTTAAACAGACAAACAAAACTTTTTTACTCACATTTTTGAGCTTCTGTATCATTGAATCTCGTAATCTCTATAAAAATATGTTCCAGTGCCAGTTAAAATTTTCTAGCACTAATTCCTTCTCTATTCAATTTCTGAATATTTGTTTGGTTATTAATTTTTAATTTTTCTATACTTTCAGGTAAACCTTCCAAAGTAATTCACCTTAGAAACATTCCAAACGAATCCAGCGAACCAGACGTTATATCCCTGGGCATACCATTTGGTCGTGTGACAAATGTTCTTGTTCTCAAAGGTAAAAATCAAGCATTTCTGGAAATGGCTGACGAAGTATCAGCCACAGCTATGGTTACCTGTTACACACATAATCCACCACAAATGCGAGGTCGCATGGTTTACGTTCAATTTTCAAATCATCGCGAGCTAAAGACCGATCAAAGTCACACTCTTGGGGTAAGTTAATTTATTTAAAATAAAATTAAAAAAAAAATTTCAGTCGTGCCTTATCTTGTTTTTATTTTTAGTAAAAAAATGTTTTTTTTTTTTGTAATTAGACGAAAGGGTAGTAAAAAGAAAAAAGGTTCCATCAAGTCGTTCTCATTTTATAAACAGTATTTTCAAATCAGTTAACCGAGCATTCAATGGTGCTACAAAATTTAATTAATTTTAAAATTTCTCCAGCCCCCATTATTATAGCTTGTTGAAAAGCTGTGGTATTTTTCTTTGTTTGGCTATAGAGTGGTTGTGCGATATTCGGTCTAAATATTCAGATTGTATCAACATCAGCCTCGTCACATATAGACCCACGTTTAGGCTCACTGGTTTTGCGTCTGTGGTCTGCCACCTGGATGGTATTGAAATTTTGTTTTACTCGAGGGGTGTGGAATGTATGAAAAGAGTTTTCGTTTTATTCTTCGTTCGTTCTTGTTATTGAAATTGACTATAAAATGGTTGATGAAAAACCAACAACAACAAAACACACAAATTGGTGGGCTTTGATAGTGAGCTGTGGGTTTTTATATTGGTGAGAGAATGTAAAAACATTTCTGACCGTAGAAGGACACTTGGCGCACCATAATAAAACCAGCAATTGAATTGCAACAATCACTAGTTAACATTTACACAGCACACACCACAATAACTGAATTCAAATTCAAAAACAATAAAGAATTAGCTTCAGGTGGATTGCTATGTATAGATGAATTGAAATGTTTCATTTTTTTTAAGTCCTTTTTCGCGTATCCCTTTAAGCGATTTGTATTGGAATATACATTTTGTACACTCTAAGGTTTTATTAATTGATATTTATTGGTACAATATAAGTTCTATTTATTTTAACAATAACTATAAATATATATGGTCCTGTCGTAAGCTTTTTTGATATAAACTTATGAAGAAGTTTATTTTCATTTTAAGCTATCATCACATGTATATCTTAAGGATAATTTAAATAATAATTTCACTGGAGATATCAATTCTTTAGGCAGTCTGGAAGAAGTCATTATAAGGTCCAACAATTCGATATTAATAAATGGATGAGTCACTTTCGAAGAACTCATTAAAACGACAATTTTGATTGATCAATTTGATCGAATTCTGCAATACTGTAAGCACATTAAAAAAATGCATAGGTATGTACAATTGTAGAATAAAGTTACCGTGAAGTGCCATCCACGTTGCAAAATTATGTGTGCGTTCAAATCCCCGCATCAGCAAAATTATATAAAATGTCTTTCGAATAAACTTGGGATTACAATAGATTAGCACCACTAAAGTAGTCTGATGATCAGCTTGACGCCGTAAAATAACTTTAATTCCTTCAAAATAATGTTCATAAACACATTTTGTTGTTTGCTTATTGAAACTCTTCTCAATGTATATTGAATTATGGAGTGCGTGCTCTTTATATCTTTTGAGTTTAAAAAAAATAGTAAAAATTCACAAACATATCTTTCAGAAAATCTCCAATTTTTATCCGAAAAGTAAAAACAATTACCATGTTATTTATATCCGATTTAAACTAACATCACCTTACGTCAATCAAAAGAAATTCATGGAATGTTATCACGCAATCATTCTTCATCAAAAAAACTTGAATATCAATTAATTTTATCAAAATAACTAGCATAATTTTATATGTAATGTACAATTTACATACCTATACATTCATTATATATATACAATTAAACATTATATTATGCTTGCATTATATATAGTTTCAATTCAACAGAAATAATACAAATCCCACTTAATTAATCATTCATAATGTTCCAATGGCAATTCCATAGTTTTCAAAGCTCTCCTTTCTAGACGCACTTCCCACACCTTACTTCCTCATACCTAATACACAATCAACAATTTTATCACCTAAAATACCTTTGATTATTATCTGTTGTGGTTTCATGTTAGCAATTTCGATAAAGAAATGTTTTGTATCCTTAACTTTAACCGCAATCCCGCCACGATTCCAACGACTCCTCTCTTTGCACACAAACCACAAATTGTTACAATATTCAAATTATGTGCGTGTATAGAAAGGACTATAGGAATGATTAATTTGCACCTCACACATTATTATTTCCTTTATATGATTCCTTCATTCTCAGTGACGACTTGTTGTGGTACTCAATTTGTATTAAATTTCACCTTGAATGATAATAATAGGCAATTTAGGAGAAAATTCCGAACGATCAAAGCTGTTGTCTGGTATCATTTTGAATTGTTATACAAATCATGTGGGAACGACCCTTACCATCGGCATTTAAATCATTATTCCTTCTTATTACGTAAAGACTGTCGCCTGGGAACACCAAAACACCATCCCCCGCCCCCAATTATTGTGTTAAGTATTTTTGTTTGTGTCACTCATGTTTTCTTGTAGAAATGTATTTGCCTACGATTTTCCAGTGGTAATGTTAAATTTAATTAATTACTTCTTAGTTTCAGGTATTTCTGATAAGTATAGATATTTTTTGCTATTATAGAATTTAATAATTTTATTTTTAAGTATGAGAGTGAAGTATGGGTAAGGTTGAGATAAGAAAACACAAAATCGTACCTAAAATCGTACAATCGTTTATTCAAGCGATATGCGCAATTTTATAAAACTTACTGAACTATGAGTGAAGAATGGATTGTTTTCTTTTATACAAAAATCTCACTGTGGTTCACTACAGATAAAAGAAGAAGTCAAATCTCACTGCTGATAGATTTTCGATTTTCATTCGAATATCGATAATTTTTTTTTTTTTGTTATGGTTGGTACGAATGATAAGTTCATGTATCTCAATAGGGGTATGTTCGTAAAGTTGTAGTGATCTTGTTTTATGTTCGACAGTCCACAAATCTCGAAACAAATTATCATAGGTTTTTGGAAAATGTATACATAGGAGGACATAACATTAGCCACTTCCATCCAAAAATGTGCTCTTGTTGCATTTTTCATATTTCCCCGAGTAAAAATAAGTAAACAGTCAAACTTTAAATTTAAGTTCTTTTTTGTTTAAAAGCTTTTACTCAGATTTGCGCTTTGTCAATTTTGGGGCTCTACAGATTTGCACAAATTTAATTTTGACATTTGCTAAGCATTCAGTGAACTGTCATCAGCAAGTTATATCTTTAACACTTACTATTTTTACAGTTTCTTACAAATCCAATTCTGACATTTGCACAATATTCAGTACGAACTGTCATCAAAAAAATATATCTTTGAAACTTTATAGTTTGTACGAGGATATGTATACAAACTCAATTTTGAGATTTGCGGAATATTCAGTGTGAAAATAGCTGCGATTGCTGATTTTGACACTTGCTGCTTTTTTGACAGATTTTTAGGGATTATAATACAACAAAGACTGAACAGGCTTTTAGAAATCCAATTTGGAAATTTGCAGAGTATTTAGTGCTTACTGTCATCAGATGTAATATATTTGACATTTCGCAGTTTGAAAGATATGTTAGAATCTAGTCTTGAGATATGCAAATTACCTATTTAGAACGAACCGTCATCGCAAAGCTTTATGTAAATCGTAATACGTTTTAGTTTAAGGTACCTATAATGCTTAATTTTTGGTTCCACTAAATATAGAACTGACAATGAAAAACTTTGTTCTGGAACAATGGAATTTAAAAAGAGAGTATACCCTCGAGTGAATTCATAAAATATGTGCAAATCATATCTATTCTACGAACAAACCCTATTTGCTATTTTTGTTGCTGCAGAATAACAATATTGGAATTAAATCTGTATAAGAATGATAAATTTCCATGAATTATAACATAAATTATGAAATTCAACTATTTCGGTTTGTTATTATACCACATTTTCTTCTACATATCCCGTTTTAGTTTAATATGTGTTTTTCTCTTTAAAAATACTTCTTTTATAAATTGTTTTTTTTTTTTTTTTTTTCATTTCATTCTGACTGACAGTTCAGTATAGTACCATATTTCAAATACAAAATAAAATTTGTCGTCATACTTGGTCATTTGTGAGCGGCAAAGGTACAATGAACGAGCATGCTATAGGCTTTTAAACTACAGGTTATCGGTTCAATGCTCGCATGTGTAGGTTAGGTTAGGTTTATGTGGCTGTCAGGAAGACTACTGACACACTTAGACCACAGATAGGTACGTTGTGATACCACGAAATGAGCGAGGGAGTATTTCTTTAATTAAACCAGTTGGAGCTTCTTATGAAGCGATGTAAAGATAGAATATCAACGTTCGACATATCGCTTGGATCGTCGAAAAAGAAATTACCCAGGTGTAATTTACGTCTTTGGGAGAGAGCTGGGCATGAACAGAGAAGATGGGTGATAGTCTCCTCCTCCTCCTCGTGCATGCAGCTTCTGCAAAAATCATTAGAGAATACGTCAAGTCTTATGGCGTGTCTTCCTATGAGGCAGTGTCCGGTTATGACACCAATTACGGAGCTAAGATGTAATCTGCTCATAGATAACAAACATTTAGTACGTTTCTGATCTAATTTTGGCCAGATTTGCTTTGTCGCTACGCAGGTAGTTGTGTTTGTCCATCTTAAATGGGTACACGGGTACAAAGAATTATTTTCTTTTCAGCATATACCTCCTAGCTTATGCTGGACGTCGACCATGAGATATGCAAATAAAAATAAAAATCAAATAATTCTTATTGCATTTTAACAAAACGATTCTTTTATATCTTTCTAATCCTTCTAACTATTGTGTCGTACAACACCTGTTGCATTAAATAGGCAGTCTTCCTTACAGGCACATATGTATATAGTTAAAATATAATTATTTTTATTATGAACTTCCCAGTTTGTACAGTTTGTATTTTTGTAATATATAACCAAAATTATCATCTGACTGAAAATAATTAGCAGTCGACGTCGAGATCGACGCTCCCAATTTTCCCCACTTTTTTCACAAAACTAATAAAAATCAAAATTTATGTGACAAAAGTGTCCAGCTTTATCACCTCGTCGATGAAAGAAATTGTTGGTGAATCACCTACAAAAATTAAAGATTACCTACAGTAATCCTTTGCTAATGACATTCTATTCATCAAAAAGAAGAATCATTAAAAGCTCAAGTGTGAAACATAAATAAACTCTTGGCAAAGGTTAAACTCTTAAAGTGACCAAGTTAAGTGGCAGAGCCACATTCAAATTGAATAAAAGTTCTTATCCCTATGTGACTGACTTCTTCGGTTTAGGTGTTTTCCAAGAAAATAAAAGGTTTTCCTTTAGCCTAGAAAAGAGTCTAGGACGCCGTTCAACTTTTAGTTTGTTTCATCAGCTTTAAGAAAACAAAATGGCAAAATACACTTTTGTCATGATGTCTTTCGGAGGAAAATCCCCTTGGCTTAAACTAAGACCATTTTTTTCTTGATAGGATCAAAGACAACACGAAAGGGTTAGCCCTCCAGTCCATTGGCAGAATTTTGCCTAGGCAAACAATCTGGTCGGAACTGGGGATCAGTTTTTTCAAAAGAAAAATAAATATGTGACGTCAAGTCAAAGACGACAGCTTAACCTATTGGCAATCTAATTTCTAAATAACCTAAGCCCTACACCTGCTGTTGTTCCGTCCAAGACAGAGTTATATTCTTATCCTTTTCGAAAAAAGATTAAGGAGCCATAGTCACCTGATTTTTCCTTATTCAATGCGACCTTGTGGTGGTGGTTCTTGTGTTGTTAGTTTTGGACTAAGAGGAATCAACAACTTTCTGTCATCTTTATCCGTTTGTCGTTCTATTGCTATTTTCCAAGAACATCTCCTTCCTTGGGGATACAAAAATAATCCTTTTGTCGCACGAGAGAATGTTTATTCTTCGAATTAGGCATTTCAGAGTATAATGTATGAGCATGTTATTTTATATTTATATATTGAATCTGAATGAGATGCTGTTTTTGTTTTTTTTTTCTTCCCTTGCATAGTCTGCCTCGGGAGTAGTATACTACTTGTAGAATGTCATGGTGGTATTTTTTTTTTGCTCCCGACTCCTTGCAGACTCATTCATCTCAATTTTCTTCTGGCATTTATTTTACTTTGCTCCTTTTTTTTTTGTATAACTTTCACTCGCTCTCGATGCTATAACATGAAATGAAGATGTAGAAAAATATCCTAGAAGTAGATTATATTTCTTGGGGGAATTTAACCCTTTTTTTCTTTGAAGGAATAATAATTGTTCTTCGAGCTTTGTGTGTTATGTGTTTAGTTATGTCCTTGCTACCCTTAATATGTCAAAGCTTATGAACTTGTTCGTTTTAAAACACGATTCTTGTTAGATGTGTTTTTATTTATGCTTCTAAAGAATTTATAAAGAATTTCCTTAGAATCATTAAGGAGAAAGAAGTGACATTTTTTTTATGCTGTTGCATCTTGCTAATCCTTTAAGAAATTTGTAATTCTTAATGATTTTCTTGTTTTTTTTTTTATTGTTTTGTTATTGTTTCTTGTTTTTAACTTGCGATTATACATAGGTACTATAAGGCAAGTTATGCATTCGTGAAAAAAAAAATTAGATAACAATCGAACATGACATTACGATGAAAGCGAAGACGAAAAAAGTGGGTCTGGAAATTCTGCCTGTCTGTCTGTCTGTATGTCAGTCTGTATGTATCAGCACCTACAGCCTAAACGGCTCAACCGGTTTACTTCAAATTTATTATGTAGGGTTTGTAGACCATTCCTAAGAGGAGAAATTGAATTTTTTTTAGCTTCAAAAATAACGGTACCTGCCATATAACGTTTTTTGAAAAGCTTAATTTTCTCGAAAACGGCTCCAACGATTTTCTTGAAAAAAATTACTAATGGTTTCTGTCTTTTTTTTAAATTCTAAAAAAAAAATTGGCAACCCTATTAACGGTACCTCCTATAGAACAGTTATTTTTTTCTTGAGCTATCTCATAAACGGGTTTATCGATTTCAAACAAAAAAAATGTTTTGAAAGGTATAACTTGAACAAATGTCAGTACCATTATTTTGCAAAAATGCTTAATTTTAGTTTTAATTAATTTTTTAATTTATTTTTTTGTTAATTCAATATTTGGAAAACGCCTTTTCACAATTTTTTTTATTTTTTGTGCATAAAATGCGAACAATTAAGCCCTTAAAAATGGCGTTCTTCAAATTTGTAAAAAAAACTTTTTTATAAAAATTATTAAGTAAACATTGATTTTTTTTCGATAAACTTGCATTCAGATAACTAAATTTTCTGCATACTTTGATATTCGTTTAAATCTTCCTAAAAAGTAGTTCTAGCACTTTTAAAAAGAATTCATATGATTTTATTCGTATTTTTTTATTTTTATTAAAAAAAAATTATTAATTTATTTTTATTAAACTTATTTTTATTTATGTAGTAAATCGCTTCATGCGAACCAGTCGTGAACCACAAGAGCAAGTTCGTGCGGCCAGTCGTGCACTTTATTTTTGTGTGTGTGTGTGTGCTGTTTTTCTGAAAAGAAAAAAAAATGCTACGTACCGTGCAAGTATGGAATTGGCAACATCTTGTGTAACAGCTAAGCATTTCTTTTATTGTACCATTGCCGCCCACGGTTAGTTTGATTCTGTTAGTTAAAATTTGACGTTTAATCAAAAAATGATTTTCTGCAACTGCAACACATAATGGTGTCTCTAGACCGCAATAAACATTTCAATAAACATTTGTTTCAAAAACTTTTTTTTTAATTTTGAAAATCATTTAAGAAACATTTTTAAAAATATTTTGTTATTTAATAAAGGTCTTTAAAATGTTTTTTTATTTCAGTTTCTGAAATGTTTCTTTGGTTTGGACCAAAGAATATGTAAGCCCTTGAGATATGTGGGCTCTGAAATATATATTGACGTGTGTAAGTTTTACACTTTGATAGTTCTTTTCAGCTTGTGATGTACGCCACCAAACACATTTTCTAAATATTTTTTCAATTTTCTTTCTCATTATGATTTGTTTATTTACGTCTGCAAATTAGTTTTTGAGATATAAAAGCAGCGTAGATTGTATTGGATGTAGTGCCTAATAGGCAAGTTTGCAAAAACACTTGTATCTTGAAAACGAAAAATGATAACGAACTATTCATTTACGTATCTTATCTTAAAGTATCAAAAAAGGTACCTATAGAGTAAATGTACAATGGAACAGAAGGAGGCGAACAGAGGAAGCAGAACTTGTTGGCCTTTTTTTTTTTTTTTTTTTTTGAGTTTTCGAGATATTGATTTAAATTAAAATAGATTTCACTGACTTGTTTGGAAAATCTTAGGAGCAGCATCAAATTAAGTAAAACTCTTTACTCCCAGCCCAACTCTCACTTAGGCTATATTGATGGATTTGATTATTTTTTATGTTCTTATAGGTATACATTCTTTTTTTTTATTTTCTTCACGAAAAAACAATATTTTCTTCTCTAAGCTCTTAAGATGTTAAATACGAAAAAACTTTCCGCCATTCACAGAATTATAAAAACAAAAAGACTGACCAAATGCTTTTACCGCTCTTATTTCCCTAAGGACATTTTGTTTGTCTTTTTGGTACCCATATACAAAAAAAAATTATGCTTGAATATCTTCTCCTTGAAACATCATCATAGTTTTTATTATTTTCTCCCTCTAAAAAGTGACTGGTTTATATGTAAGGTTTTTCGTTAGTTTTACTAAAATAAAAAAAAACAAAGAAAAAACCTCAAACAAACTGCTCTTACAACCGAACCGAAAGAAAGACAGAAAAAACTTTTATTTTAAAGTCAACCCCAATCCTTTTTGTCTTGTTCCATTGCTTGCTTGTTCTTGTAACAAAATCATAAAAAAAAAAGATTAAGTATTAAAGTAAACACTCATTACTCAAGAAAGACTCTTAGATTTTTTTTAATCCTTCGTCCCAACTTCGTTGTGTCCATCTGTTGCTATCTCATTCTTTCTGTCTCTTTAAATGTACATATATATATATATACATAAGTTAAAAGTTTTAAGTTAAAATTCAAAAAAAAAAAAAAAATTTAAAAAGAAAACAGTGTGATGAAAGTTTTCTCCTGTGTTGGCGAAAAAAATAAAGTAAACTTTAGAAACATCAATTTTATTTTTACAACCAACTTATTGGCTAAGTAATAAGCCGCATTTAAGTCTTAGAGATACAGATATACAAATTTTGCTTTGTTTTTATTTTCCATGTAGGTAAGTTCATTCCTATTTTGATTTGTAGAAATCTCGTTTTCTAATTTCTCCTTTTGCATGAGAAGATACCAATGGTTTTGCATACATTTACATTCCGTTAGGAGTTACGAACGAACAAATATTCTATTGACAATTGCAACCGAAGTCAACCAAATTGACTTTGGTAAAATCAACCAGAATGAACGCTTGGTTGAGTGCAATATTTGTGTGCCCTCCAGTGTCCTTTCCTTCCTTCACTCAGGGTTGACTTATAGAAGAAAGGATAAATGGACGATGAAGAAAAATCATCTTCATGGGAATATATTATTAGATACATACAAAAATAAAAAGAAACTTTTTAATACGTTTTCTAGTGAACGCAAATCACCACCGCTGTATCCTGGCAAAAAGAATACCGTTGCTGCTATACTAAATATAACTCAGAATCATAGAATGCAACAGTATAAACTGTCATCATCTGCATTCGTCCTTGTTGATATTAGGTTGGACTTAGACCACCACATCAGCTAGTTTCGTCGTCTTATATCCTACCGGTTTCGCTTATCAGTGCTTCAGCTGGCTGATGTATAGGTGGTATATATATGTAGATGAGGGAATTCATAAGAGCTTTGCCATCAGCTTTCCCAACATGGTAAACGTTTTACATGCCATTATAATAAATTGTGTGCGCAATGTGTACGGAAGGACTTTGTCGTCGTTGACAATGATGACATACGTATAATATATAAGGAGGACAAATGCAAAGAAACATGATTTCTTGCTTTTTCAATTTTATTTCTATTTGTGAGATAGCAAAGACCAATATAGAAGTTATACCTTGTATTTTGGTTGCCATCCTTCATTTTGTATTAGATTAAACTTTTATTTTATATTTTTTAAATTTTTTTCTGATTTTCCATTTTAAAAATATTTTTATAGTTGCATATTTATCAAGATTTTGATTAAATACTTTGGTTTGAGTATTTTTTTTATGTATGTATATTTTATTTCGGTATATAGAATAAGGATTATAATTATTATTATTAATAGGAAACGAATAAATAAAATTACAACTGGATATAGATTTTGTATTTTTTATGATTTATGTTTGTGCAATTTTTTTATCAGCTGTTGAGCATTACATTTTTGTATAAGGAATACATGCGATATGTTAAGAATTCAGTTCTGATAGGGCCTATAACACGTGACAAGTTGATAAGTCTAACTTCACTAGTCCAACTTTCCTTGTTCGACAAGAACAAATGTATTCTGTAGCAATTCGCAAATCGTTAAACTTGTCGGAATAATAAATTTCCCTCGACTTATCCACACTATTTGACAAGTCTTCAGCGAAGAGAGAATAACAAAAAATGGGTGGTTTTCATTATTTTTTGATTCTTTTCTTGTCGAAAAATATATTTTTAGTTATATATTATTTGAATTTTATGTATATTCTCTAATTTTTGTTCAAATAAGTGCACTTGCAAGCGTATGACAATATTCAATTCACTTGTCCAAAATTAGTTGTAGTTGGACAAGTATTTCTTGATAGGTACTTATCAGGTTATGTTACAGAAATGAAGAAAGTTAACAATTTCACACTTGTCATATTGCCTTCTGATACTTGTCGAGGTGTGCACAGATTAGTCATTTTGTGTTATAGGTTTTTTTTTTTCAAATTGTCGGAATTTTCTTGTCCTACAAGTACTTGTCACGTTGTGTTATAGGCCCCTGCTAGGTTAAACCCCAATTCTTAGCATTAACCGCAATAAAGTTAGTATAGGTATCTATACCCATCACCTTTATTAGATATTCAACCACAAAACAACTCAATTTAAGCAAAGAAACCTCAACAAGAATATTGCTTTTACAATAAGATACCATAAACAAGATAACTTCCTTTAATATGCTAATATACTGACCACCAAAATCATGACTGTTTTAATGTTTACCTATACCTTAACATTTGCTAAATAACCACAAATACCACAGTTTTAACATAACACAGTCATAAGTATAATAAAAAAAAGGAAACTGAAGTTCTTAAATGTATTGGAGAAAGTTGGACCTTCCGTGCCAGCAAAAATAATCTTGCTATTATGAAATCCATGATAAACGATTTACCACAAATCAATTTTGTATTTTTGTTTTATTAGTTTCACGCACAGTTTCAATATCTTAAACGCGCATTTAATTTGTCTACCCCCTAATTTTGTGTCTAAAATTCCATTTCGTATATATAAAAAAAGCACTTAATAAAAGCATTAAACTCTCAGCCAAACAAGCGAAAATAGTAAAATAAGGCACTTCAAGAGCAGACTACCAAAGAAAGTGATTTCGTGACCATCGCGTGGTCTACACAGTTGGAGCCTTTTTTTCCAAACCACACAAATCAAAAACAGAATCAAAATCAATAACTGCCGAACAACGGAATATCCGTTAAAAATATAATAAATATATGTAAGTTTACACATACACATACTGGACGTGCGTCGCATAGTTTGTTTTATGCTCTGAATTCTCATTTCCCTGAAATCTCAAATATTGTTCCCCAGCTAAATGGTGCTACAAACCAGATGAAAGGACGACGAAAATACAAACATCTGACTAATAAAAATTTATTAGACCTTGGTCGAAAGCGAAACCCCTTATCCAACTAGTGGGAGGCAATAGCCAAAGCACACAGTGGGTAACAAAATTCAAATTATTACGTGTATCGAAACAAAATAACTGTTTTATACCTAAAATAACGTCACGAACTTGTGCATAGAGATCCTGTCATCATCCCTTATTGATTTTTCGTGTCCTTGGTGCTTGATGCCATCATGGATTTCTTGACTTAATTTGAATTTTACCAAAACTCATAAAATGGTCGATTAGATTTCAACTACTGTTTTTTTTTTTTTTTATTTAATCTTTTTCTTAAAATTAATTTATTTTTTTGTTTCTATTTCTAGTCAACTGCTTTGGTTCCCGTTGGCACAGACTATATTAAAATACAATCACCAGGATCTGGATCACCGTTACCATTGTGCGGTGCCACTGCCACCGAAGGTGCACAGACTATCATGTTAAATAATACTAATTCATTAACACAGGGTGGTCCAAACACTGTACTCAGGGTTATTGTTGAATCATTGTTGTATCCAGTGTCATTGGATATATTACACCAGATATTCCAGCGTTTTGGAAAAGTTCTAAAAATTGTTACTTTTACAAAAAATAATTCATTCCAGGTAAGTTGAGTTTTTTTAATTTTAAAATTAAATAGTCAATCATCAATCATCGATTACAACTATTTCTAAATATTTTTTTTTAATAAATATCAATAAGTAAATATTTAATTATAATTATAATTGTAATTTTGTAATTAATCGTGTCAAAAGTAAAAAGCAATCATAAAAGAAATTCATATTCACTAAATTAATAATATAAAACTTAATAAAGAAGTGAATAAAATGAACAATTAATTTCTGGATTAAACGAGTGAATAAAATGGTTGTTAGTATTAACAAAGAAACCTTGTTTTTTGTTTTAAGAGCGTTTAAAAATATTTAAATTTTGTGCAATTCTTTTGAAGACCTGATTTTCTTTTTCTTTTGTTTTGTAGGCTCTTATTCAATACCCAGACGCTCAATCAGCCCAGCACGCTAAAAACATTCTTGATGGCCAAAATATCTACAACGGATGTTGCACCCTGCGTATTGACAATAGCAAGTTGACAGCTCTAAATGTCAAATACAATAATGACAAATCAAGGGACTTTACAAATCCATCATTGCCACCAGGCGAACCAGGTGCTGATCTAATACCACAAGCTGGAGGATTGGTCAATGCAAATGATCTGCTTCTAATTGCGGCTAGACAACGGCCGCAACTAACAGGTGATAAATTAGGTAACTTATCATTTCTTTATCTTTTTATTTTCTACTTTTATTTTTATTTAACTTTTTTTTTTATTTATTTTATTCTACATTCATGTACATATAAAATATTAAATATATTTGGTTTTATTTATTGGCGATAATTTTTAATGTTAGTTTTAAATTTGTGTAATATAGTAAATGGACTTGGTGCTCCTGGAGTTCTGCCACCATTTGCTTTAGGTATTGGTGCACAATTAACTGGTGGTTATAGTAGCGGTATTCCAAGTTTAGGAGCGTTCGCATTGGCGAATAGTGGTGCTCTAACAGCTGCCACACCAGCACTTAGAGGTTTCTCAAATGTCCTGCTGGTGTCAAATTTGAATGAAGAGGTAAATTTATATATTAAATAACATTAAAATAAAAACCAAATCGAATTAAGATTTATAAATAATTTTTTTTTTTGTGTTTACTTTAACAGCAATGATATAAATATATTTTACCTAACACTTAAATGCCTATAAGTGTGTTTTTAAATTTGTAATATTAAGATTTTTCTTTTTTATTTTTTTTATATTTCGTTTGATTTTAATCTTTTTTTTTATTGTTTTGTGTTATTTCCAACTATTTTCGTGATCATTTTATCGCTCCTTTGAATGTTTCCTTATATTCATACATTACATGTAATATATTTTTTCGTGTTTTCTGTTTAATATTTCCCATTTCATCTTTATTTCATTTTTGGAATCTAATTATATTAGTTTATACAATAAAATTGAAATAGCTTATTCAATAAAAAGTGAAAAGGAATTTGAATAGCTTATATTAATAAAATAGCGCAAAGCAATTTCATACCAGCGATTCTTGAAATTGTTCAGAAATAGTGTAGGCTAACGATGTTTTTTGGTTACGAGGAAAAGTATAAAGACAAATATTTATCTCTAGCTCATATTAATTCAGAAGAAAATATGTCGTCATTTTTGAGAAATACATTCAAATATTATCTAAGAACATAAATATACCTATAAAAGTATAAAGTAATCAAAAAAGCTTTCCCGTATACATTATACTTCATGTAATTTGAATCATGAATGTCTTATCCTGGAATTCGAGTATAATGCTCTATGTGGGTTTAAATATTTTCCTTATATCGAAAATATGAATATGTTTTCTTTCAATCGTATTTAAAAAAATGCACACTGTTTCTCAGAAAAAAAAGATTGTGATTCGATAGATAAAAATAAAGAATGACGTCAAATAAAGAACGACGTAGAATTACTTTTAAAGTATACTTATAATGCCCATTGAAAGCCCTTTTACATATTTATTGAGTTGTTAAATTTAAAAATTACATTTTTCTCTTCCACCATTTTTTTTTTACCTATTTTAATGATAGTAAACTATTGTTATAAATAAAATTTCCGATACAGTTGGTATTCAGAAATAAAAAAAAAATAATTTAGAAAACTTTAAAAGTTTTAAATTAATTTCTTCTCTTTCGAATAAAAAATGCAAACTGGTACAAATTTTTTTTTTTATTAAAAATTCAACACCTTACTTTGGTGAAAGCGATATAAATTCAAAAAATGTTAGGTATATTGCTTAAAAATTCTATTAAAATCTCATTGATTTATTTTTTGATCGTATATGTTATGATAGCGATTATTAGCTACAGATTATTTATCTACTAATGTTTTCAATTTATTAAATAATATTGGATGTTTTCAAATTAAGTTTAACCTTTTCTTTGGATGAAAACATATTTCTATCCTGTTTTTAACCTCTAAATATACCATAACCGAATTTTCTTTTGCGGGACTGATTAGTGATAACTAAGACGATGTTAAATTTCGTGAACCTTCGCAATATACTGTTTTGAAATCGAAGCAGCATTTTGCTTTACCCTATATTTATAAGTAACTTCAACTACACGTTATTGTAATGTTAAATGTATTCACAACTGTGATAATATGATGTGTTGAAACCTCCCTCATCGTTTTGTAAATTTCTCTGAAAACTGAATAACCCTACCCATAAGTATATACATAGACAAGTGTAGTAACAGCGTGTTTTGTATTTAAGTTTGACTATTTGGGTATTTTAATCAAGAGATTTCACCTGTACTCAAACACCAAAGAATCACATTCTATATATCTTGCGTCATCCTGTTACTTTAAAACTCAAAACAGGTTGCATAGTATAGTAATATAATAGCTGACTTCTAAAATTGTTTTAGATTTCGTTTAGTTATTTAATTACTGCAACTTAAGTAGGAAAAACTGGAAGTTTTTCATTGTGAACAGAGCTTAAAGCACAGATAATTCAAATGTAGAATTAAGCGTTATTTTTTTCCAGGAAATAAACTATTCTGAGAAACGTATTTTATTGTTAATTTGTGATCGAGTATGAACTTCTGACAACCGTTTCTTTATTTTCAACTCATAAAAAAAAATAGTTTTCTATGATAACTAAAAATTAAATAATCACTACGAGTTTCCAATTGACAACAAATATAATGATTTTGGTAAATAAAGGACACCACAAATTAAAAGCCAAATTTTTTATACCAGTTACCCTGCCAAATAAAATAAAATTAATTTAAAAAAAAATTATACATCTTTATTTCTATTTTATTCATTTTAATATTAATTATATTATTTTGTTTGTAATATTTTTTCAATAAAATAAACTACCTTTAGTGTTCAATAATTCTTTTTATACGAGGACCTGTTTAACTTTTAACTCATTCCATCCGTCAAAAACAATACTCTTGCTAACTTGAATCTCTATTTTCTCTTTTTTTTCTGTAGATGGTCACGCCTGATGCTCTCTTTACCCTCTTTGGTACGTCTGCACATTTTTAAAAATCTTTTTTTTTTTCGTTTTATTTGTTGCTTATAATTATTTTATTTTTGTAATACAAACAAAAAAGTTTCTATTGATCTTTGTGTTTGTTTTTCTTTTAAACATCTACATATATGTATTTTCAAAATTAATATGCATTTTATTTGATTTCGTTATATAAGTTTGAATATTTTTTTTTTATAATATTTAAAGAAAATATTTGCTTATGGTATTAATTTTAACCATAAAGCTACATTTGTTGATGTGCATTCAAACTGAGTTTTAAAATATTTAAATAAACAGGCCTTACGAATTAATTTTTTTTTAACATTTCTTTACTTCACCATTAAAAAAATATTGGAAAAGTTATAAAAAAGTTAAACTTTAAAAACGAAATGAGTGTACATTAAAACGAAACGCTTGTTTAAACGTTTCGAACAAAAACAGAAAATTATTATCCTTCAATGTCAAAACAAATACAAAAGCCTTTCGATTAAAAAAAATCCTGTTGAGTATACAAACAAGAAAAAATAACAAAAACTCTTAAAAAATATATTAACATCATCGAAAGTATGGATTTAAAAAAACGACCGTTAAACTCAAGCACGAACGAGTGCCAGTTGGAGAACTTTGTTATTTAAAAACAATTTGAACTTAAGTTGAGCAAAGTTTATCTATGTACCGTGAACGAATGAATTTCTTGCACAGGAACAGGATTTACTTCAGTTTATATGTATGTATATAAATATATATGTATTAACATAATGTACGTTTATGTTCAAACTACATTTGGATATCCAGAGTCCCGATACCGAAAATAACGAGAAACTTTAATCTATGAAACAGAAGAAAAAGACTACATGCAGGTATTGAAAGTACGCACAGGGGCGGATTATGTCAAGTTCAGATATGTGTGTCCCATTAACATCAAATAAAAAACAAACTTATGTGTAAACTGAAATTCCGAACAATCTTGTGGTTTGTTTTTATTAATATTTGTTTGTTTCATTAATTACTGCTCTATTGGATGATTAAAATAGTGCATTGAAAAAAACAAATAAAATAGAGTGTTCCAAGGAAAACTGCAAAAGTCCAGAATCAAATAAACTTTTGGTGTATATCTTAATGATTGCACGCGGTAACACGAGTGCATGTAAATCAAAGGACATCCGCTAATTTGGGCAAAATTTATTTAAGCCGGTCACAAAAAAAAATTAAGTGGCTATTATAGTAGATGATATTTAAATGCACACTATAGTGTTAAGTCAATTGGATGAGGAGATATTCACTCTGAAAGTATTTCACAAATCCACTTACCTTCGACTTGGTAAGGAATCCATCACTTATATACAAGGTAATTCACATGCAAACAAAAACAGCTGGAGCGGGTACGTTGAGTCAGTACAGGAATCTACCCCCCCTCCTCTGTTTGGTCGTGAGAGGCAGTTATCTAAAAATTAACTTAAAACAAGTTAATTTTGGATACAAGAAATAAAAATTGCACTAGTTGAAGAATGTCAAAAAATCAATATTGAGATCATATAGTGAGACAAACATGTTCATTTTGATTATAGCATCTTCTTGTACATCGCAACGTCTCTATAATTTATTACGATCAGGCACAGATTTTTAAAAGTTTCAAACATAATGTTGCTAGTAATTGGGCCCTACACAAAGTAAATTTTTACTTGCTAAGGGAAGTATTGGTTTCGTGTAAAAAAAATCGAGGTTTTAATCAAAACTGAAATTACGATATAGAGAAGCCTAAAAGAGTAATTTTTGTCATGCCGTCCGTTGGTGTGTTTGTGCATATGTGCGTATTTGCGTATGGTTGTCTGTGCATCGACCTACAGCCTAAACGATTTGACGGAATTAGTTAAAATTTTGTATATAGCACTTTTTGGTGATTCCCTAGAGGAGAAATTCGAATTTTTGTTTTAGCCTGACTATAACAGGTACTTGCCATATAACGTTTATAGTTTTCTCAAATTTTCTCAAAAACGGCTCTAACGATTTTGATAAAACGTTATATTTTCTGCAAAACTTAATATAACTGCATTTCAGGTTTTTTGCTAAAAATGCACATAATGGAGACTTCATGGTAACGGTTTTTACAAATATGGCCATAACTTGATAACGGCTGAGTCGATTCCTTTTAAATTCGGTACATGTTTTAAAATTGGCATAAAGCACATAAAGCACAGTTTTTTTTGTTAAACAACCGTTTAAAGATAGCTGCCATACAACTTGAAACAACAAATCTTTAGTCCATATCGAAGTAGAATATCAAAGATGAATACTATAATAAGAACACATCTTTTAAATTTAAACAGTACGTCATATGTAAACAATACTGGTATATACCCGTGTATACTTGAAGTTTGTCATAAAACCAGTTTTCCCTTCGGATTAATTAATCTCGTGTATAGTAGGGCAATTACTTTTATTCAATATGACTTTATCGTCCGCCTTCATTTTGTTTTGATTTTAGTTTTCGCTTACTCTAAAACATTAGGTATAGGTATTTTAGCACCGGTTTCTCGCAGTCGAAAATACATTTAGGTATAAATCGAATCTTTCTTCTCAGACAAGTTCAACAAACACAACAACAAAACCACCAACACCAACACCAACACCAACACCAACACCAACACCAACACCAACACCAACACCAACACCAACACCAACACCAACACCAACACCAACACCAACACCAACACCAACACCAACACCAACATCAACACCAACACCAACACCAACACCAACACCAACACTAACACTAACACTAACACCAACACCAATACTAACACCAACACCAATACTAACACCAACAGCAAAGCCAACGCCAACACCAATGCCAACACCAATGCCAACACCAATGCCAACACCAACAGCAAAACCAACAACACACCAACAACAAAACCAACAATATCAGCAAGAACAACGCCTACAATAACACCAATACCAACAACAACAGCGTGAAGAGCCAGCTAACTTCATTGTTTGGTCTAATGAACCAATGGCAGGTACCAAATACAGGTAGAATTGTTATCGTAACTCTGCTCTGCACTTTTTTATAAATAAATACCCCAAGTCTTGAGAACTTACTGAATTCATTCAAATTTAACCGGGTGTAAACTATTATCTTCATCGTAGAACACAGTTAATTCTCTTAAGATCCTCCTATGCTAATCCAGCACTGGAGTACATATATTATGATATCATTATCCTTGAAAACATATGCGGCTATTTCATCGAATTTCTTACTTAACGATCCTTCTATACAAAAAAAAAAAACTGCACATCCTTTTCCAGTTAATGCTGTTGACTTTTATGTGAAACTTAATTGATTCATAAAATTGGTTATTAGTTGAATAAATCAGAATAAATAAATAAATTCAATTGAAATCGAATGAAGTAGTTTGGTAATTATAATGTTGGTGTACGAGTATATAATAAAAAAAAAATGTGAATATGCTTGTGTAAGCAAACATTTTCTCCAATTTCAATATTTATTCGTTCTTTATTCTCGGGAAATATACTAAAACCCATTGAGATATGGGAAATGTATTTTATATAATTAATAAAGAGAAAAAAGAGGTAAAGTGGAAGAAGAAGTTTCATAAAAGTTTTCCGTTTGCAATGAAATTTGATGTGATTTTAATTACCATTATATAATTCATATTACAGTAATTATATTTACATTTTGTATGTTTCAGGTATTTTAGTTTTGTATATTATTTTGTTGTATATTTTTTTTCCTTTTTTTTTAAGAATTTTGTATTTAATTTTACTATAAAGGCTGCTCAAAACCTGAGTAAAGAATTCAATTTATTGAAAGAAATAGATAAAGAAATACCTACCGACAGATGTTGGGAATACCTATATTTCCGTGAATGCTCAAAGAACCATGTATGAATGTTGCAAGAAAACATTAAATCTCGACTCCGAAAAATCGAAATCCAATTATATAGGAGGATAAAATGTATATAGTAGTTGGCAAATATTTATTATTTAATTTATGGGCCCGATTCTGGATAAAAGTTCAAACAAATGTTTTCGTTCCATCGAACTGTTCTCGGAGCTAACTGTTAATATATTTTTTCTTATTATTTGGAAACACTGTATCAAGACCATTTAAAAAAATAAACTCAAAATTAACGATTGGCGTAAGCCCCTTTGAATTCTGTTGTTCGCAATCAAGATGAGCTTTGAAATGGACAAGTTCATCATTAATTGAACACTATAAATCTTGTCTGAATGCTTCTTGTAAATGTTTTGCCATTTTTCGAATACGTATAATCATTATCCAATTTTACCACATCAACAAGAACACCGAATTGTTTGTTGAAAAACTCTGTTCAAGGTTAATTTTTTTATCTCCGACAACGTGACTAAATGAATTTTTCCAGATATTAAGAAAATCATTCACAATCTCAAAAAAGGAGAATAAAAAAAAACTAACCAATGCCGACAATAAGTTTGTTTCGGACAATCGAAAGCAAAGAAAGAGGTTGCACTGCTTTTTCTTAGGTCAACAAGGCAACCGGCACAATCAGTTCCTTGGGCTCTTAGCCTACCAATGATAAAAAATAATGTTTCATTTACGCTTGTGGGGCAATAAAGTTATTAATTAAAAAAATCCATGAATAGGATACCTATACAAACACTACTGTTCCATAAACCTTAGAAACACTACTGTTCCATAAACACTACTGTTCCATAAACCTTAGAAATTTCTGAAACACAAAATAATGCGTTCAAAATTAATTTAATACCAAAAAAATTCGCGTATATTAATTACAAATTCCACAACACCATCTGTATTGTGTTGCTGCTATGCAATTGATTTGCTTATAAAATTAAACTCTCATTCAATATAGGTATACATTTCCATTTTATTTAAACCCATTGTTTAGCTATAAAATATAATATTGCTTTCAAATAGCATATCATCATATAAAATTCATAATTCATGGCACCTTTATCATCAAATCAAATTAACTTGCGATTTCATAACACAAACGTTATATTTCTCCTTCTATAGATAGGTATACAAATTCCATTCTGATATTTAAATGCGAGTGAATACATTTTCCAATCGAAAAATAAGTATTAAATCCACCCCCCGCGGGTAATACAATACCTAGTTCCGCATTTTAATACGAACACTGAATACATCTTTCGTATAATATTCCCTTACAACTCCAGGATATTTACAAAACCTACCTTGAATCTATACACATACCTATATGTACATACAAATGACAAAAACGTGATGTATCAGATAATGTAAAATAACAAGAATCAGAAGATGGTGTATATGTGTACGTATACCTTTTTTTAAGAAAGGCGCATCGCCCATGTTTGATTATCATCCTTTAAAAAAAAAAGCAAACGACAAAGATTCTATTAAATTCAACAGGATAATATTTTTAAGGCGTGCTTTTGTTATTATTATTATAATAATAGTACTTACTTAAATTCTTTTCCACACGTCAAGTCAGTTATTTTTATGTGTGTATTTTTGAACCAAAACAAGGCCTCATTTCATCTCGTTTTTAAAAGCCAAATATTCAATTTAAAAAAATCGTCAAAGCCTATTGAAAATATTAAATATTTCGTCCTTGTCCTTACGCCCCCTTTTCCAGAATTTTTCCTTGTTATATATTCATAAATATTTATTAGTTTAGAAAATCGTTAACAAAAAAAAAAGCACACAGCAACAATAACAACTTATAAGCATTTTTCGAACAACGAAAGTGTTTTCAATTTTCACTCCGCAGAAGCCTCTATAAGGACGTGTCGTTTTACTTTTTTTTTTAAGAAATCAACACACATACACTGACTACATAATCCATAACATCTACATTTTTTCTTGAATGAACAAACAAAAGTCGACACATTTAAAGACGAGTTCGATATGGAAAAAAAAATCTATTTTTCCTTTATCATTGAAAAAAGTTCATCCACACGACCTAAAGTACCACCAAGACAGGACCGACGACAATCCTCATCCCCTTTAAGAAAAGGAAATTTTCGCATATGATTTTCATTGATAAATAGTATAGTTAGTGAGATTGTGGGGTTTTGGTGGGTGGTGAGCATATCTATTTCGGCATGTGGAAATTCAATATTGCACAAGGGGGATAGAAGAACAAGAAACTAACATCTTTTATGTTAGAAAGATACAGGTTGTATAGGTGAAGTGAATCGTATGAAGTTGTCGCATGGTCTTACTCGTGAGAAAAAATATTTTCTTACATTTTTGAAAATCAGTTTCATACTTATTCATTCATAGAAATAATGAACTTCTAATACCAATGCAATACAATAAATACAAAAAAATGTTTTTAAACTTATAAATTTTAATTAACTAATTGGCAAAATGTAGAGAAGACCCATGGCATAGTTTTTGTGTTGGTCTGTGTCCAAATCTGTCATCAGTCAAAGTTTAAAGTTCAAATAACTTAAGAAAACCATTTTCGGATTTGTCTTATTAAATATATTTATATAGACATAAATAAAAATGGAGTGTATGTTTGTAATATCGAATACTACACGCATATGAAAGCATACACAGACCTTATAACAAAACACACATTTTAATAATTTTTTTCTATCTGTTTGTCATGGCTAATCTCGAGAACGATTGAACTGATTTTGACAGGACTTTTAATGCCAGATAGATAACGCTGTAGCGCGAAACTTAGGCTATTTCATTTACTCACTAGATGGCGCTCAGGTCGCTTTTTTTTCTAGATAAATTGTTTTTATGCCCGGTCAGAAACTATGCTTGACAGATTTTGAAAGGACTTGCCACTTACAGATAGCTGATGTTTTAGGGAGTGACTTCGCATATTCTTTAAAATGAACCGATCAGAAAGTACTGGACCGATTTCTGCGGGACTTTCACTGAAAAATAGGTGTTATTTAAAGAAGCAACTTATGAAGAAAATTATCGCAAAGATGGCGCTCCGGTAACTTTTTTGAAAACTCTAATATATGAACTAAAAAGCTTTTGGCAAAATGTAAGGCCAATAGGAATATAATTACTCTTTCAAAATCAATGTTTTCTCTCTTACTTTTTCTGCGGCAGCAACGCGCCGGGTAACAGCTAGTATCTAATATTAAATAAAGTTACGGAATTCATTAAAAAACAATTATTTTTCAAAATTAAGTGTTATATTACGTGTTATTTGTTGGCATAACTTCAAATACTGCAGCGGTACCAATCATATAGTTTGAAAACAATCGCTACAATCACATTACGTGCTATACACACTCGTTTGTGTCGATTAAACTCGATTGTGTCAAACTACGCGTGCTAAGGCTCCAGATTTCAAATTAATGGTTTGCGATTTGTCCAATTCCTGAAGTTGGCCAGCCAGATACAACTTAAATCGGGATCAATCGTATAATCAAGGTTTAATGTGACCAGTTTAAAAGTAGTTTCAAATTATTTAAAATGTCCCTTTCCATTTTAATACACGTGTAAGGTTACTACACTATTACATGGAATATTGGAAATTACAGTCTTTCAGTTCTACAAAAATAAAGTTGCAAATCAGTTGATTCTTGTGCGTAGAGTTTAGGACCAACTAGTAGCCTATGCAACTATTTTGAGACTTTTATACAATTCATATTTCAGTAGAGACCACTGGAATAAATTGAAATACATACAATGATTTTGAAACAACTGTCGAAATGGTTTATTGCAATCGTAATGGTTGGTAGCGTACGATTTTGGTTGCATGGTATATTTTTTAACATAACTTTTATTTTGAACTTATAAATAAATAAACGAGTATCGAAATATACATTTTCTTAGTTTCTATTTATAGACTATTCAATATCATACTAGTGTGTAATTAAGAATTATGTATCAAACAAATTATGGGAACCAGTTAAAATTGATACAGTTGCGGAAACGGGCTTGCAACTTTCTTCAAAAAAAACTACTTATTTGCGGACGTTCTAATCTGTACTAAGTTTTGTCTACTTTTACTGGTATTTCAATTTTTTTTTTCATGAAGGTCAAATTCCAACGAATGACAAACTTACTTCTTACTTAAACTTAAATTAAAATTTTCATCAAAAGCAACTATGCAAAGAAATCGTCCGCAAACGCAGCCGGAATGTCTCGAAACTATAGCCACCTCAGCTGATACAGAACGCTTCTCTACTTAAAGGTTGCAAAGGTGTTTCAAAGGTTAATCGAGTTGTGAATCAGTTGTGTGATCAGCTTCTTAGTTCGAACTTGAAGTTATCTCTTATTATAGCTATTTTAACTAAATCATTCTCACTCGTTCTCAATTTATTAAAAAATTCTATAATACCCAATAAGTCTCCGTTACTAAAATTCAATGCCAAAAGCACACAAATGAACATCAGTTCCTCTATCAGTTGTACGTGTTGCCACCGCCATACACGGCATACAGGATCTACATACACATACATACATAACATACTTATGAATGTGAATTTTATTCATATGTATATTAGAGTTGGTGGTAAGAAAAAAAAGTCCTTAATAGGAGAACTTACAAAAAACATAAAAACGGCCATAACAGTATCCAAATACATATATATTTACCTTCCTTGAATATTTGTAGTCAATTTGCTATTTAAATAGTTAAGACATGCTAAAGGATTCCATTCAAACACTATGTCCGTGTCGCTACCAGGGCGGGCAATTTGCCTTAAAAAAAAAAGTAAAGAAAAGAACACACACTTATCTACTACCTTATAGTGGTGGCGAACAGTATAATAGTTCCCAAAGGAGTACTTTTCGAATCGATATAATAAATTTATCCAAGAGATACTTTTCATGCTAACTTTCGTTTCCTACTCTATATGCTATCTGTTCTTCTGTGAATAATCACGTCGTGAATTCTTTAGTTTTTTATATGTTTTACCAGGACTCCTTTTGGGTCCTTTGCCTCCTTATACTTAATATCTTTTCTATGATGTTCTATCGAGTGAAGAAGATGTTCATAGGATGATGTTTGTAAAGGCCTTAAAACGAACGTAGCAGATTTTGTTCCAGTAGATTAGCATTAACATTTTAGTGGTGGCGGGGTATTTCCTTTTTTCGTATTTACACGTCACAATAGATAAGGGTATAAAAAAAAAAGACTTTAGATTTTAATATTGCAGTGAAGCATCGTTTTGGGTTATAAGAGGAAATGAATTATTGATCATAAAAGTGAATTTAATAGAATCAGTGAGTTTTCTGTGAAGAAAAATGCAGGTACCTTCTACCTACCCTCTTGATAGGGCTTCGTTGTTGCACCAGAAATATGTTCCTTGCATGGATTCTAGTCGAATATTTTGTACTACTATGTACAGCTATACATCTACAAAAAAAATCATTTTTAGTTTGTTGACCAGACACTCTTGAGAAGCCAGGTAAAAGTCAGTCGTAGAAAATAAGCAATTTCGTTCTATCCATGTTATGAAGATAGATGCTCTATAATCCAACGAATGCAAGAGCAAAACTCTGCAGTTGAATTGAAGATGGAAACCTTTTTCAAATTGTTAAAAAAAAAGTGTGTGTGAGTGAATAGGTTTAGACTATAGAAAAGTGTATATCGCTCTATATAGGTAGTATAACAGGGTAATTGATGGTATTCTACAAACAGGAAGGTAAAGTTTATACATATAACTCATCTTTCTTAAAATTTATCTTTTAGGAAGCAATATAATTTGCACTGATATTTCAATATTTCCATAAAAAAGAATTTTTAACATTTTGTAAAGACGGTTAGTAAAAATGTGTTAAATTAAAAAATGTGAGTTGGGTCCGAAATTTACTGCAAAGAAATAAAACTTGAAGATGAGAAATAATTTCTCGAAAAATTTCGTTTAATCAAAATAAATAATATTTTTATGAGAATTAGTCGAGTTAAATTATACAATGGAGTTAAATAAGGGCCGCGGATGTAAGGCCCGCGAGTCTTAATTCCCACTTTGAAAGGAAACAACGCTCACAGGCCTTCCCAAAATGGCAATTCAATCCGCGGGTGTTAATTCCCAACAGTTGAGATTGGTAAGGGGGCATGCTGTCTCCCTGCAACCCCGCTATCTTACCTCCTATAGGATTTGATTTGGGTGCGAGTTTGGGTGGGTCCAAGTACCACGGGTCTTAATTTTTTTTGTGGTGTGTCTTATTGCCACTTTAAAAAGGAATTAATGCACGTGGGTGTTGTTTTTTTTTTCAAAGTGGGAATTAAGACCCGCCCTTAATTCCGCGGCCCTTATTTCACTCCACCAAATTATACATCTGCGTATCTCGAAAACTATTAGGTCTTCAGAGACAATTAAAGTCTGTAGAAAATTTAGTTAACTTTAAAAACGCCCTGAAAAGGAACTGTCAAAAACCTTTAAGGTTAAAATCGTTAAAAATGTGAAATTTTCGTAGTTTTTTTTTCGATTTTTGACAAAGTTGCGTTCGGCACTCAAGGTGCACAAACTTGGATTATTCATTAAGCAAACATCATAAACATGTCTGCAAACAAAACAGAAACATCGGATTTCATGCACACTAACATACAATCAGACGACAATTTGACTGGACTTATAATTTAAATTAAAAAAAAATGTGTGATATAAAAATACGTTAATTTAAAACAAAATTTTACAAAGTAAAATCAAATTTGATATTGCAAACAAAAATTGCAAATATTTTACAATTTATTAAATTGAATTAAAAATTAAAAACCATTTTGAATGCATTTCAAATAAAATATTTTAAAATATATTTCTTATTTAAAATTTCTTTTATTATTAAAAAAAAAAAAATGTTATTCTTTATTAATGATTTAATTTTTTATTAATATGTAGGTGTATATGGTGATGTGCAACGTGTAAAGATTTTGTACAACAAAAAAGATTCAGCTCTTATACAAATGGCCGAACCTCAACAGGCATATTTAGGTAAGTTTATTAAATACTAATTTATTAAATATAAAAACATTAACCTGCAAGATGAATTAATAGTTATAACTTTAATTAATGCGTCAGTATAGTTCCTTCCACCTTCACTGTAATGAAATAAGTATTGATTTATGTAATTATTGAAATCAATTTTAATACGATCAATGTAAATTCGAGAGCCAAATAGCTATTTAATGGAAAATAATTTGTGGACATAATTCCTTTTTTTTTCATGAATTAAGTCGATTTGTAAGTAATTTTATTTGTAATACTTATGGTGAGTTATTATTTTCCCTATCCATATACACAAGATAAACCCATAGAGTATACTAAACAGGAGCAAAAAAAAAGAAAAAATTAATTAAACACTACCTTTACTGAAAAATAATGTTTAACAGAACACAGACAGAAAACAAAATACAAAACCACGCATATAATATTCACAAAAGAAATAAAAGAAAGGCACTTATATCCTCCGAGCTTATTCGGTCCCTCGTGAATGAAAGCAATTTACCCTTAGGACTTTTGTGCATGGAATTACCTCAATCTTTCAGCGCCACGCCAACCTTTATAGAGAATCTATACCAACTTCCATGTATATTTTACCTACACCTAAAGCACCAAACAACAGTAATAAAACCTTTATACCTACATGGCATAGTTACCGTTATATGTTATTCCGGTGCCGGTGAATGACGCAGTCGAATGCAGGAATTCATATTTAATAATATGTTTACGATAAAGCGCATTGGGGGTATGTTATTATAACAATGGTTTAACATTTTTGTAAGCGCACCTCCCCCAACACAAACAGCCAAAGGCCTTAGGGTTGCAATGACTCTGGCCTCGCCGTTTTCGCAATTGAACACACTATGACACACGCATATTCAGTTATTGTCGCTTACAAGAATTTTTAATAAAAGATTTGCCAGTTTTAATTTTTTTTTTTTTTTGTTTTTACAAAATTTATCATCATCGAAAGGGAACCGACAAGGATATGCGTGATGCCGCTGCCATTGGAATGCTTTATTGAATTTCATTTTATACTGATGCCTGCATTCCACCATATTGGTATTTATTTGTATATGTAAATGAAAATAATAAGCAGATTCGGTAAACTTGATAATAAGTTTTAAAAATTAAAACAAAAAAATGGAAAATTATGGAACATCAGAACTTCATCAAGGTGGTATGTTCTGCAACGATGGAATGTCATTTTTTGAAAACGATTAATAAGTATTTACCGTTATTAATCTATTTAAATACGAAATTATTTAAAAATAAAAAAAAAATAAGTACACGCATACGCATACATATACTGTGGCTAACATTACAGTAATACAATATAGTAATGCATTCCATTCATATTAATTAATTGTGTATTGGAATTAAGCATGGTAATTAATTAAATAAGTATTTTTTTTTTATTTTTTCAATAGTTTTAAATATTTTAATTAAACTTATATGAAAATGTTTTTGTTTTAGCTTGCTTCATAATTCGTTTGTTGTAGATACTTACACTGACATAAATTCTATAATTTTAATCAGTAATGATTTTTTTCTTAAATGCAATTGAAACTTACATTGCTTTTGAATAAGATTGGAGAGTACTTATAAAATTTAGCATTTAATTATGTGAAACATGTGTATCAACAATGAAAAACTATTTAAACAATTTTAATCATGTAAAATTAAAATGAATTATCATAGTGAAAGGTTCATGGTTCAAAACCTGGTAAACCGTAGCGCTGGGTTTGGGTATGATTGATCTTCCATTATATCGTCGTATGATGATCCTCCGGATACTTCACGCTTTCGAATGATCATTTCTAGATTTATCCTGTGCGTCGTTCGGCGCTTCGTGAGAGTCAATTGAAAACTCTTCCAAGACAGCAACAAGATATATATACCTACTTACTTACCTGTACAATAATAGAGGGTAATTAATTCTCTTCCACTTTCTTTGTTCACTTGATTGAATAGAATAAAACAAGATGGTGGTCAAGTAATAGATAAGTAAAATAAAATTCCTTTTTTCCAATATTTATTTGTCATGGGAACAAAATGTTTGTTTTTTTTGTAAACTTTACAATTTTGCTTTTAATTATTAAAATTACAATACAATTTCAAATTCGATTCAATAACATTTATCAAGTTATAATTACACATTTACAAAAAAATTACACTTTATATTTGTGTTTGTTTTATATATAAAACAATTTTATTTTCAGTGTATCCACCTTCATAATATCAGTTATGTATCCGTTCAAATATAAAACTGAATCATTAGAACATCTAAAATCCTTAAATTTCTTATGTAAATTGCATAAATAAGGAATAAACATAAACACCCACATAATCTTTGCTGTGCATAATAATGATTAAAAAATTAAAATTATGAGTTTTCGCTAAGAAGTTTCATCTGACTAGTCTAATATCGCATAATGTATGTCAAACGTATGCACACACTCATAGTGATATGTGTTGTTATTGTATACATATTCATTCGCATTTTATATAATCCTTCGCCCTCATGGTGTAAACCTATAGGTGCGATGCAATAAATGTCAGAAATTACGTTTGCTTTCAACACTCCCAAGAGTCACAGTCAAAACTCTTGCAGTGATTGCACATTTTCTTCTTCGTTTATTGCGAAACTTATACACATCAAATATATAGACTAGTCAATAGTCCTTTATAAAAGGTTATACCTATATATATATAAACAATCTTAAAAGAGAGTTGGACAGAAAACTCAATAACGGAATCCTATTAATTTTAATTAAATTAAATGCAGTGAGTGTGTCTGCTAGGTTCGTGCATTCAATTCGATGATGAATTCCGCGCCCTAACACGCTTTATATAGATATATGTAGTATATGCATATGAACAGTGAACTTTGGCATGGTGTTGAGAATTTGCATGCAAATATCTTTAATAATCGGATTGCATCACAGTAAAGGTAAACAAAGAACAAACTGCACATACATACATATACCTGCCATTATATATCTTTTATTTCAACGTAAGTAAGTATATCTATATTAGCTGCGGTGGCTGGTGGGTCAAATTGAACATCAAGGATTTCAAAAATAAATTAATATAATACAGATACAGAGGCAGGCAATGGACACAAGTTTAAGTAACTTCCATCGCTGTACGTTCATATGTACACTGTACAATGTACATGTACATTACCGGTCACTTGATTTAGGCCATTTTTTTTGCAAATGTTTTTCGTTATTAATAACACTGTTTTAAGTTTTTAAACCAGAAATACTTATTACCTCTGGGTACGTATATAATATGTATTTTCCAAAAACAAAACTATAAAACTTTAAGAGTGCGACTTTGAAAATCCATGGGAATTTCCCAATTTCAGTTAAGGAACTGTAGAAATAGGATATACAAATATTTGTGTCACTTGCATTACAACCGTTAAGTTGGTGATTTTTTAAAACAGCAGCTTCAAATATTTAAGAAAAAGTAGATAGCCACATATTTTTAATAATTTCGAAAACAAATGGGGCTTGGAAAGACGTTGATGGTGGCAGGAAAAGTCGATATCGAAGGTTTCAGAAACTAGGACTTTTAGGTCGTGAAAAAGTAAGGAAACTGATGAAAACCTTTGTGAGCGCAGTTATCTTATAGGCACACCGAAAACAATGGATAAAACTAAATGGACGCACCGCTGAAGCTATAAAACACCTGGAGAAAAACGATTAATTCGGTGGCTTGCTTCAAATTTTAGTCTGTTAGCGCCTAAAATAACATCAAGAAGTTAAAAAACTCATACAAACCATCATTAACATTAAGCATAACAAAATATAAATACACCTGGGAAGAGATTTCACTTAATTATTTGAACAAAACTTTATAATTCAGTTCCAAACCGTCTTGCTGATTTAACTTAAAAAAATAGTGAACATACTTGTTATACTAATTATTAATAAAAACTCAATAAATGAATGTCCAAAATCAAAGCTCTTCTTCATTTTATTATATTTCTTCCCGTTTTAGAGATTTTTCAAGTGAACTCAATCAAGTGACTTTTTTTTACAGTTCTTCAACTAAAGTTAAAAATTCCGGTGGATATTCCGAGTCACGTATTAAATTTTGAGGCTTTGTTTTTAGAAACAAAAAAAGATTTTTTTAATTTTCGAACAGCTATGTATAAACCTCGAAAAACCGTTACAAAAAGTGGGTTCAATCGAGTGACCGGCACTGTATGTATTTATATGAATCGTACAGATCCAGCATCAGTGTTGAAATTCTCAATAATATTCGTCTGAGCAATGCAATAGAATGGAACTTGTTGGTTATATTTGAATCATTTGTTAAATCCCAAGAAACGTTTAGAATTTGGTTAACTGATAAAAGAAACTGCTAGATTGACAATACAACAATTATTGTGTTATATTTTTATGCTGACAAAAAATTGTATGCTTTCAGCAAAACAACTTTATCAGATTGAAATACACTTTTTTGTTTTTCTTATCTTTTTTTTGCGATGATTTTAATAATTTTGGTCTTGTTTCAAAATCTCTGAGTAAGTTTAAAGTAAAATACTCAGCAGTTAAATTCGTTGTTTGCTGTGTATTTTTGGTCTCTGTCAAAAAAAAAAAAATTGTGAAACAAGCCCTTAGAATGAAACGGCAACTGTAACCATAATAATCTGCCTTAAGGTTTTATTAGTTTGACACAGAAAATAAATTTGAAAGTGAAGCGGAAGTTGTTTGTTTAAAAGAAAATTTTGAACGTAGAAGTGTAAAAATTTTTTTTGTATGAAGTATGGAGTGCCCTATTAGATTTGATCATATATGAAACATGGACGCGGAAAAAAAGTACATAATATTATACATTGGGCAGTTAAGTCAAATTTGTCCTTGTCTGATGCTAAGTCAGCACTAAGTTGGCTTAACGAGCTTTAAAGCCTTAGTCTCTTCGCAACATAAAAACATTATAAAAAATAAATGAAATGACTTAAGACTATATTCTATACGTATCACGATATTTCTTCACCGCAGTTCCCGATAAATATAGTTCCACCTCTTCACCTCTAAATCCAAATTTAAAGGGTATCTTGTCTTGGCCAATCGTTTTTTTTTTTTTGTGGGTATTCATTTATGAATATGCAAACCATCCGTGCCAACTACATGGCGTTGTTTAATTTTCATTTTCTTCATCAGAACCGAAAGTAATCATTTTTTTAATTCCTTTGAGAATTTTCATCTGTTAAAAGAGTTAACTTTACAAATTCAAATAGAATATCCTTCCGGTAGTCCATTAGTGTCATAATATAATATTCACCCCCATAGAAATGGTCTATAACACACACACACACAACTCCCCATAAACAAAAGCAAGTATAAAAGAGATTTTGTTATCCTTACCTAATTAGAACTCAATCCTTTGTTGTGAAATTCGTTTTGAAATTCGTAACATATATAAAAAACATGCATAGATACTTAACAAATAATATATTAATGAAAAGTTTGTTTATAATTTTACATGCAGAATTATCCCTTGGAATACTTTCTATTTACAGTCCTGGTTCAGCATAACATACGTCAGTGTTCTGGTGTAGATGTGGTGCACATATTGTTTGCCCTTTTTAACCTTAAAATAGCCACGTCATCTTTTTATATTAGACATTGTATTATTTTCATTTAAGTAAGTTAGGTATAGGGGGTGTTAAATTGCGAGAAAATGGATTAAGAACCATTTCCGGTTTCCATTATTAATATTTAAATTCTGATTACAAGCGGAAAACAGTCTTCAAACAAAGCTCATTATTTGATTTAGTTTTTATTTTGTTCATTTGTTAATGTCTGCTGATACCATTAATTTTACCCTGATGACTCTTACTTATTAAATACATAACTATACAAATGTATGTGCGATGTATACGTTATGAATTCAAAAACTTTAAAGCAATATGTATGAAAGCTTATATACGCTTAATATTCATATCATAAATTATGAATTAAGATTAAAACAAAGCATTACATAAATATGTAATTCATTTTAAGGAGCACTGGGTTTATACAAAAGTATATGAACTGTTCATTGTACGTATACATGTATGACTTCAGATTTTATTGTTCATGATGAGGTAAAATAACTTTTAGAATTATGTAACTTTAATGGAAATGTGAGGTGTGTTTACATTTTTTTCGATTTAAAAATTCATAATATATTGTTGTTAAGGCATGTTATCCATTCGTAAAACAAATTTTAGATAATTATAAAACATTACATTACGATGTCGGAAACGTGGGGGTGGTCCGACGATTCTGTCTGCCTGTCTGGATGTTTTGATACCTACAACAGTTTCAATGGTTGCACCGGTTTTCTTCGAACTTGATAGTAAATACCTACATACTTGTTTTGGAGTGATATCACGAGTAAATAGTACCATTGAGTTAATACACATAGAGGAATCGAGATGGTTTCAAATACATCGAAGTAAATGATGCTAAATTAGCATATAAGGTAATTATTATTGCCGAAAGTGTAAGTGTAACAACTGTCTAGTAAACAGCTACACCGATTTTGACATACTTTAACAATAGAGAGAAACTTTTCCGGTTTTCGATGTCCTTTCTTCTTGACGCTCATGTTATAATATTTGGTATTGTTTTGATTCACCATTGAATCAATCTTCTTGACTTCCTCCTCATTTTTTCATTATCTACTCATGAATGCTTCACTGGCATCATCCTTTGTTTGTGCTATTATGTCATCGTTGGCTTAAACAACTAAGTGGAAGGACTTTTGAAAGTATGTGCCTTTAGTGTTGACGCTTAGTGTCTTGCATTATTCTTTTAAGAAAGATGATGAAGAAATCGCAAAACAGTATACGTCGCTTTTGTCTAAAACCTTTTCTAAAATCAATTTAATGTATCGATATTGTCTTTGCCGACTTTTATAGAGCAGAGGGTGATGCATTTTCTCCATTGTCCTCATGCACAAACGGAACGAATTTCGGAGGGAAGCCAAAATTCGACATTGCTCTAAAATAGCTCGTGTATATAGATGTTGTCATGTGTATAATGGATGTAATAGAATTCTTGGCCTGCATTGGTCATCTAGATAAAATGGCAGAAGTATTCGATTCATCATTGCCGCCGTTATATAATTTACAAATATGATTTTTCCAGATCCTCAGCACCGAATGCGATTTTACTACGATGTTCGCCTCATTGTACTTGCAGTCTTTGGTTAAGGCTATATAACCTTGGAATGTTCTTTTTACCTTTTTGTAAAATTTCGTTATGCTTTCCCTCTATTTCCTCGATCGCACGCTTTTCATGCTCCTTCTTTTTCCTTTTGAGAAGTCAGTCTTCCTATCTCCTCTTCTGCTCGTAGAGATGGCGAGAAGCTCTAGCCCATCGATAGGTATGCCGTATGCAGCGAAGCTTTCTTTGTATGCCTGTTGTTTGACTACATGTACATTTTGTTTTGCTTTTTTAACAACAATAGTTTCTATCAATTATCATAATTTATAGATGTTCATATTTTGTATTGTGAATTCCTACCCAATAACTTTTTTTACCTTCATATATGTCCTTGGAATCTGTTTGAAGTATACAGTTAAATTCCATAAAACTCCTTTAAACAGATTGCCAACAGCATAATAGGTAATAAAACCAGCTATAAGAGAGTGAAACAATTATGTACGTTCATATATAAATAATCACAAAGACCTTAAATCAATTACCAATAAAGGTGAAATATCCTTGAGCAAAATGAAATTAAATTGATAATTAAATAACAGCTGTTTGTGTTTATCGTATTTTATATCCAAACAGTTTGTTGACTTTTCACACCATATTTAAAACATTTGTGTTAATATTATAATTTTTAACAAATAAATATTTATTTATTTTTATCATAATATTATTATACTTTTTATTTCTCATTTTATAATTCTTTTTTTTTAATTTTTTTTTTATCTGCCTCATTTCATTATATCCACGTTCATTTAACTTTAAATGAGTTCACTTAACCACATTGTGGTGACATCAAGGTGTGTACACTTCACAGGATATTTTTGTTTTGTTTGTATGGAGGTATAGTATATATATGTAATGGCTTTCCTTGTATGAACTCATCAGTTTCCGTTGCTGCAGGAAACTGCAGTTTCTCCGTAACTCATATTCATAGATAAATATATGTATATATTCACAAAATGAATGGGATTTTCAATTAAATTTCCGTATGGAATCCAAAAAGACCCAAAATCGGTTGGGAATAACCCATCACAACCCAGGGGTCATTGTCGATGTGATAATAATTAAAACTCTTATACATTTCCGGTAACAAAATGAATTCGATTGAATGGGTTATTTTTTTTTATTGCCCCCTGCTGAACTTATTTTTTTTTTTTTTAAATGTCCTGGCAATCTAATAGTTGTTTGTCCTTGCACCAAAAATATCAACACAGACTTTTTTAACTGAACCCTAAGGAAAAGAGGACAATATCTTTTGTTCACAATACAAATAAATATTTGTATAAATGTAAAGCTTTATATCCCAAATGGAAAACAGAAAATAATATATTTGCCATGGCAAAAAAAAAATCAGTTTAAGCTTGTCCTTTCTCATTGCCTCAGACCAATGGTTAAAAGGAAAATGTGCATAACAATAAATAAATCCATTTTCCCTCATTGACACTTTTGTAATAGGACTTATACCTTGTATAAGTAAAATAAAGAATTTTTACGGTCCAGGACTTTCTAAGCCAACACAAAAAAAAATTACTACCTTCTGTAGAGTCATTTCAAAGTCAATGGTATTGTGTAGCAATGTTGCCACTTTTCTCGTTTTGTTAACGACTGCGGCTTTTGAAAATTGTTTTTACCAATTTAGATTATGGATTTTTGGATGCGAAATTTTGTTCTTTCTTCGGCTTATTTGGTTAAAATAACTATAGATAATGATACAAAGTTTACACTAATTGTCCTCTTCAGGGTATATTGTTCAAAACGTTGAGAAAGTTTGGTTCATTGTCACTATATTAATGACCAAATAAGCCGAAGAAAAAACAAGATTTCATCAATGATATTTTTTGAAATCACAAATAATATTTAAAAAAAGCAATATCTGCAACATGGTAACCATGACTGTGATGCAGGTCCACTAAAGTTTAAGAAAAAATGAAAAGAAAACAACATTGTTGTTAAAGGATTGTGTTCATATAATTCATCGGGTCTTATTTTCAATTTTTTTTTGCAGTTCGATGTGCCTGACGAAACGAGACGCTACGGTGCCAAACGCTTTTAACCGAACTGTTTTTTTTTTTTTTTTCTATAGTATCTACCAACGTTGTTCGTTGTTTTGTTTCCTATGAAAGTAGAAATATTTTTACTTTTACATAAATAAATATGTATAAATATCCCTGTATATATGTATAAATATACCTGTACTGTACGTACCAGACTTAGGCCCTTTTGCTCATTCTCTTCATAAATCTACAACATAACTAGGTTATACTTAATCCTTGACATAAATAATTCTACGTTGTTACAAAAAAAAATTATGTTCTCCTTAGCTAATGATTTAGTTTCATGATAGAAATCTGAGTCAAAATGTCAGATTTGCACGGACAGTCAAATTTGTTTTATTATTTTTCATTTGATTCTCTATTATTTGAAGTTTAACAAATATTTTTGGTGTTATTTTTTCTTACTTTAGTAAAATTTACCTTCTGGATGTGTTAAAGGCAATTATTCCTTCTGAATTCTAAATGTACATACATATGTAATTTCATCCACAAAGTTTTATTGTTTTGTTTTTGTGTTTCCGATTGTTGTTGTGTGTGTTTAGTTTTTTTTTTAGTGTGAATAAAATGGCGAGAAACCTACAAAATATTTTTATATTCGTTTTTGGACATGGAAATTAAAAAAATATAGTTATTTTGAGTTTATTCAATGCAAAAATATAAAGTTTACGTAGTTTTGATACAAATTTTCTGCAATTAAACTTTTATTGAGGAAAAAATGTACCTCAAAAAATTATAAAGTAGAACTTAATCCTTATGAACTATTTTTTCTTCCCCTTACATTAAGTTCGACCTAAGAAGATTTATGATTAACTTTGAAGTTCGTGCAAACCATTAAGTGGAACTTAAAAATTTAAGTTGTATTTAAGGGCTTGTGTCGCGTATGAGCAAACGGGACTTACGTTCTAAAATATTTATACTTTTTCACGGGTATAACTTAAAACTTTGTCTTTAAAATTACTTATACAGGGTGTCTCCGAATAGAAGAAAAATCTGTTGGGTAACTATATGATTCCTGGGTATATTGTAAGAAAAAAAAATATTGTATATTTTTTACTGTCATCATTTATCATCTTAAGATATTCAATTTTAAGGACACCCCTAAATTTTTGAACTTGTTAATTTTTGACTTTCGGGTCAAAGTTTTCCAGAAAATGTTTTTTCTATTTTTTTTCTAATGAAAGTAAAAAATCAAAATAAATTCAACGACAAGTTTGTGGAATATGGTATGTAGTTTCGAACAAGTCACTTCCGAGGGTCTCTGACGGTCGCTTACAATTGTATAGTTACATGGGGGTCAGTTCCTTATCTGTGAAACTGTGAAGTTATAAACTGTATAATCTGAGAAAAATTAAAACAAATTTGGAAAATTTTTCATATGATAAATATTTTATCACAGTCAAATCGTTCTGTATCGTTCTGGCATAGATCGTATTTTGATTGATTTTATGTTGTAGATTTAATAGTATCTTAGTAAACGTAATTTTCTAATTCTTAATATTGACAAATGTTTTACATTTATAAGCTTTACACGAAAATCTTCTATAGTGACATTCAATTGTTGTTTTAATGGTAATTTTCTATCAATTGTTAATGATGTCTCTGTTCTTGGTGTTTTATTTGATAAAAAACTTGAATTCATTCAGCACATTAACAATATAGCAAATAATGCCAAATCCGTTCTTGGTTGGACAAAACAAGAGTCAAAGCAATTTTTGGATCCCTTTGTTGTAAAACAAGTTTTTACAACATTTGTCGTGTCAATTTTGGAATATGGCTGCCAGGTTTGGTCACCTCATTATGACTGCCATAAGTCAAGGTTAGAACAGGTGCAAAAAAGATTCCTCAGATTCGCTCTTAGAGGTTTAGGCTGGCAAAATCCTTATGAACTCCCCCCTTATAACAACAGACTCCAACTTATTGATTTACCATCTCTTGAGAGCAGGCGTTCATATTTAAGTTTTGTGTTTATTGTTAAGTTAATAAATGGAAAAAATTGATTCTTTGCACCATCTATCTCGTCTTCATTTTAACATTCCTCAAAGAAATTTGAGAAATATGTCGGATTTTATGCATATACAGCACTATCGTACCATTTATGAACGATTTTCTCCATTAAATAATATGTATAAATTGTTTAATATATTAAATTGTAATATGAACTTGCTTGATACAACTATATATACACCAACAAATTTTAAATGTAATTTCTTTAGAAATGCTTGGTAATTTTGTCAAATAATTTTGTATCCTTATGAGCTAGACATATTTTAGCAAACGTTAAATAAATAAATAAATAAATAAATAAATAAATAAATAATTAAAGGCATAAAACCTTTATAGATAGTTTTTGCTTATCAAATGGAAAATGTCGAATTTAAATTGAAAGATTCGACGCGGTCGAAAATTTATAAATTCATTAGAATTTCAAAGATTTTTTTGTATGATTACATACTGCTATGCAATCTTGCACGGCTTACGCTCCATATAGTTCAAAGCCTATTGTGTAAGTGTAAATTATCCAACACCAATTGTTGTTAAATAATTTACACTTTTCAATTTGTACGCACAAACACCTGTATAATTAGACCAGTGGGACAGCTACTATATTTACACCCGAAATCACGTTTTTTAACTTCATATACATAAATACTGGTATCAAAACATAACAAAAATCAAATTTATATATCTCATTCTGCGCCACCCCATTAAATGGAATAGTATATAAATGTTGCCATATAAAAAAAAATATGAAGGGAATTTCCTATTTTAATCTCAGCCATATTTTTTTACATTTTTTATTTATTTTAGGGAAGAAAATTAATTGACATTGAATTTAAAAATATACATACATTTTTCAAAGAGAAATATTTAAAAAAAAAAAGTTATGATATTAATAAAATGTCAAAAGCAATTACCACCACTAACTCTAACATTAAAGGTTATGCGCCGGCTGTTGCAGTTTGTCGAGATTGAAATATTAGATAATTCGAATTGGCTACCACACCGCACAATTTATGGTTTCTTTTTTTTTTTTTCAATGTCCTTTTGGCAAACGGAATGAAGGACGATGGCACTAAAAAGTTTTCTTTTCATTTTGTTGCTAATTGGATGATCGAATATACAGAATGGAGAACAGAAGATGAGGAATTGCTTTCAAAGTTGCGAGAAAGTTGCTAAAATCCACCCGTCTCCATCGTCGTCGTCGCCTTCTGTTACCGACTGTGATCGAAGGAATTTTATTTCCTTCTTACTATCCTCTATAACAATTCGGGAACCTAGTTCTTTTGTGTGATAATAAAATACAATTTCGTAGTAACGATTTTTTTGCAAAGTCATTAAAAACTTTTTTTTTTTAAATGGACTCTAAGTAGGAGTTGTTGAATTTATAGAAGTCGTATAAAAAATGAAAAAAGTTGCTTTGCTCAAATATCTTAGCGGAACTATAAAATAATGTATAATCACAATCTCAGGTAGGGATATGCATAAAAAGTGAACACTTTGTCTTGAATTAATTGATGACACGTATAGCATAGCTATGTACTACATACTTTGTTTTTCATTTTTGTTCTTGCGAATAAGTAAAGAGTGACATTATTGAAATTCGAATTAAAAATGTGTATAATGCAGGACTATGGCACAAAAAAAAATCAAAATTGTTTCTATTATAATGTTTAGAAAAAGTTTAAGCATATATATTTATTTATTTTCAATAACATTAAAACTACCTTTATTTTTTTTTTGTTTACAGCAATGACTCATCTCGATAAATTGCGTCTATGGGGTAAATCGATACGTGTCATGGCTAGCAAGCATCAAGCTGTGCAACTACCAAAAGAGGGACAACCTGATGCTGGTTTAACACGTGACTATGCACAGAATCCATTGCATAGATTCAAAAAACCAGGCAGCAAAAATTATCAAAATATCTACCCACCATCGGCCACATTGCATTTAAGTAACATTCCGTAAGTAAAACAATATTTTATAAATATAAATTTTAGATTTTAGAAATAGGTCCAGTGGATGTTCGTATGTTGTGTTTTCTTTAATAATTTTTTTTTATTGGTAATCCCCTTAAAAAAAAAAATGTTTTATTTATTATTATTTTATTCATTATGTATATGATGTGACCTTTGGTATATCAACTTTTTGAATTATTAAGTGGGCTTCAGGTCAAAAATTGAAACAAAGTTAATTTGTGTTCGACGTTTCGTTCATGAATCATCAAGAAAGATGTGCAATCTATATTTGTATACATAATTATTAGTTACAATTCACAATATATATTTAACATAAAAAAGAAGACTTACAAATATTACATTTATATTGCACTTTAAAATAAATATGTAAGCTGAGCTTACAAGTAAAATCAAAACTTGATAATGAAATAAGAAACAAATAAAACACGTATTCTCCTTGATTGTAGTTGTTAGCGAGCTTTTTTCCCTCTTTTCTCTAACAGGTGTTTGTATTGTGGGCTAACGTTCTCCATATCTGTACGTCTGTTGAATGTATTGTCGGCATTAATGATGTGAAGAGTTTCAATTATCATTCTCTTATTTGGGTTCTCTTCGCATTGTTAAATTTTTGTGTCGTCGTAGCTTGGGGAATGGTTAAGTGTGATGCAGTGTGCTGCCAGTGCTGTCTTCTGTGGTGCGTTATTTTTAATGTCAGATTTGTGTCCTGATAACCTTTTTTTAAGTTTTTGTTTAGTTGTCCCTATGTAAATTTGGTCGCAAATGTCGTTTTTTCCTCCTTTGCAGCTAATTTGGTATATTACATTATTTTAATCATTTAAACTAAAAATTACAGTTCTTCCTTTTCATTTATGTATACCAACCTTGATAAAATTCAAACGTTTACATTGTTCAAGTTACAGAGTTTTCTAAAATTTTATTTCTTCAATGTATAGAACACATACTTATGGAAAATTCAATTTATCGGGTCTTGAAAATGATCTTTTCAAGTTAAAGAATGCGTAAAGGGAAAAAATATGTGTTAAAATTTATTGGAACGTTCAAGTTATCGTATGTTTAAGTTAACGAGAGTATACTGTATTTAAATTTTAAGATTATAGTATGTTAAAAAATTGATGATAAAAAACGAATGTTGATGGTAAATCATATTTCCTCAGTAACTCCTAACTTCTTAGTCAAATGCAGTTTGTTATATTTACAATAATTGAGTCAGTAAAGATCGATGACAATTTTAAATTCTCATGAACGGAAAAGATCCGATTTTTATAATAAGTTTTCCTATTTTTAATTTTTCAATGTGAGGAAAAATTCCTTATTAAAAATTGTTTTCGTTCACGTTAGTTGTACAGTGGCTCCTTGTAACTACTGTCGACTATAACGATGCACACTAAAGGGTTCTATGATCTTAGAATTTTCATATTTTTCTTCCAGTTCCAAGAAAATTTTCAATGCCTTTTTGAGAAACAGGTTTCTGTTATACAGATGTTTCGTAAGGGAAAAGGACTACTTTCACCCATTATTGCTTTCATTTGAAACAGATTCTGATTACTCATCTTTCTTATATACATTATAGACTCTATTTCGTCAATGTCGTTCGTCTACTACTAGACCCCAAATATTAAAAAAAAAAAAAACCATTGTATTGTTTCAGGTAAACCTTTCCTCCATTTAAAGTTAAATGGATCGGTCTTTTATTTTATTTTTCGATGACTACGCCAATAGTGACAAAGCAAACGACAACTTTCCCATTTTATTATTAAACAAAAGACATAAAGAAACACAAAAAAGTTAAAAGGATTAAGGGAAGCTTCCCATCAGCTGCTCAAAGAAATACTCTTATAATCTATCTATACAAGAGACTTAAAAACAAAAGAGTAACAAACATTTAAATCTTTTTCCTTTACATCCATTCATTCATTCATCAATCAGACTATCATTTTGTAAAGCCCAAAAATATTCGAACAGAAAACCTAGATTTTAAAGTTAAAATGTAGTATGTTTCTCACCCCCTCTTAACTGAAACGGTATCTTTTTGAAAAGTTAGGGCAACAAAACTTTTTAAGGAAACATAAGTTCGACGACGTCCTTTACAAAAGTATATTTATAAATATACAAACAAAAATACTGACTGGTTAACTGGGTCGGAATATCTTGAAAAAAAAAATCTGATTTAAAAAATTTAACCCTTCACAACGGAGTAAAACTTTGGTTTCGGTCTACAGATTCTACAGATAGATAGGTTTGACGAAAGATTTGAATTTCTTCTGCTCTTCTTCTTTTTTTCTCATTTTGTGTTTATGCCTTAGATCTAGGAGTGTTGAAAGATACTTTTATTTTAGTTGGTTAATAGGATGGAGGTAGGAAGTTACTTTCAACTTTATTGTAAACTTTTTCTCAAACTCTTCAGTCAAAGTTATTGCTTTTGTTTTGTTTTTTTTTTCTGTTTTTTTTTTTTCAAATTTTTAATCAAAATTGCAATTCACAGGATGGTGTTAAGATGAAATCGTCACTTTCGTGGGTTTGTTGATTTCGGGAACAAGTATTTTCAGAGATTGTTGTCATTACCTGTTTAAAGTAAAGGTATTGGTTTCCGGAAAAATGAGATTTATTTATTAAAACATCTATAAGCCTGTGGCATCATTTGCAGAGATTTCAATCAACATTGATTATAAAAATATGACCCTTAAAATTCGTCATAATATGAACCTGGTGCATTAGGATTTATTTCGCTTCAAATATAAATGGATAGAAAATAAAGCCTTTGCGTTTTCCGGTAAGAGAAGAAATGTTGTCCAAGCGCCTTATAAATATTATGTTATTTTAGTGCGACAATAATTTTGTGTGTCTACCATTTTAATGGTACAAAATTTATTCAAATGACAAAGTGATGCATAGACAAATAACCCAAATAACAGAGCAAATGCTTCTTCGTCCAAATAGGCAAGCGAAAATCGAACTTGAAGAACATCAGAGCCGGAGTCGCCCAAGGATCAAAACTAGGCCCCTTCCTCTATAGCTTGATGACATCAGATCAACCCGCTCCAACTGAATGCGATAATATTCTCTATGCTGATGATTCGCTAACTTACGCTGCCTCAAATTCACCGCTTATAGCAGTCCGGAAAGTAGAGGCTCACATCCATAGACTCTGCCAATTTTACAAGAAGTGGGGGATTCGGATCAATGTCACAAAATCGGAACTTATATGCTTCAGAAGACCTTCAATGAGAAGAGCCAGCTGCACAGTAGCCAATATAAGAAAACTGGTTCTGAAACTTCCTGACGGATCAACCATACCAGTCAAACCGAGTGTAAAATACTTGGGGATCCATTTCAATGAGCTGCTCAGGTTCAACCCGCACTCAAGGAATGTCCTCAAGAAAGCCAGCTGGGCCTTCCATCGTCTGCACCCATTAATGAAAAAAAGAACCGGACTAAGCCAAGAGACGAAGATGCTTCTATACAAGCAACTTCTGCGACCCATCATCAGCTACTCGTTTCCAGCCTGGTTTACAATTTCGAAGACAGCCATGAGTGAACTCCAAGTATTTGAAAGGAAGATTTTAAGAATATGCACTGGACTTTTCTTTGACCAGCAGAGACAGAGGCACTACAGGAACGAACTCCTATATAAAGAAGCAAAAATAATTCCGCTGGACAAATATCTAGTGATGTCGACAAAGAAGCTAGTTGGTAACATAATCAACCACCCGAATCAGCTAATGAGAAAGATTGCCATCGAACATCGACATCCTGAGCCAAGGTATCTCAGCGTTATGGAAACCATGGACGAGAACTTTTTTACGGACAACGACAACGAGAACGCAATCTCGTTCTACGCTGACACAAGGTCGGTGCACTACCGCGGCTAAGCGCCGTACCCCCCCCCCCCCCCCCCAACACCTAAATCAAAATGACAACCGGGAAGGAACACCCTGAGGACGATTAAGTCAACCGACTTCTTAAATCAAATTTATTTATCACTAGTATATGTATTATGTATTTTGTTAAACTTAAGTCAGTGTTTAAGGTTAGGCCCCTTATGTGCCAACAATAATGTAAAAAAAAAAAAAAACATCATAGTATCGTAAGTAGATGTAAGCCAAATTGTATATATAATGTTCAATAAAAATTAAATTGAATTGAATTGAAACAGAGCAAATGCATACGACCAAGATGAACGGTTTGTTGAGCTTTCGAAGTTGAATTTGTAGAAGTAGAATACATTTTTCTTGTCAGGTGTTTTGTTAAAAAAGGTTGAAGTAGCAAAAGTTTTAATCTAGTTTCATGTCATTACATTATTTGAATAAAGTTTTGGCTTTATTATTATTTGAACATCGTTAAAGTCAATTTGTAAATGATGAATTTTACTTGCAAACATTTACATTGAATTCATACTAAGCACGATTCCTTATTTAGCCAAAGAAATAAACTTGTTGAAACTAACAGTAGAAGACATCAGTTATATAATTTCAATAGGCAATAATATGGACTAATGGACTATATTTTTGTACCAGCTATTAGGCTTGAAAACTAATTAAAAGTAGAGGCGGAACATATAAAAAATTGGGAGTGAATGTGAGTTTTCAGGATATGGTAGTTATCATTTGTCAACCTAAAGACAAATGCACAACTTCACAGTATTCTAAAGGTGCCTTCACCTATGGGAAATACTTGCAGCAAGCTTTCCAAGAATTTCGATTGTGGAACTTGAGTGCAAGTGATTGCAAGTAGCTGAAATACAATTCAAGGAAAGTGCTTAAATCAAGTGAAGAATCTTTTTTAGGGAAACAAAACTGAAAAAAATAAACGATAGAATGAAAGGAGCTATTAAACCGATTAAAAAAAATAGTATCGAAATACACACTCAAAAGAATATGTGCTTGTTTTTATTTACACAAGTCATTCGATATCAAAACATGCGTTGGCTTGCACGCCATCGAAATATTTGCATGCAGAGAATGAATGTGGCAAGGGCTTGCAGCAAGATATTTTCTTGCACACAAACGCTTCTATGAACTAATTACACTGTACATGTCTTAACGTTTGAATGAAAGCAATCATTTTTTGTTTTGCTTGCTGGCAAGTATTTTCTCTGCATGGTGTACTAGGCACCTTAAGGCAAAGCATCCACGGAGAGTGAACCTGAGTTGCATATTATATAAGACTTTTTTGCTTTTTAACAAAACAGACTTGGATATTTATGAACAAGATACCAGATACGAGAATTGTTTTAGAGTCGTTTAACCTGAAAAAAAGAAGTCCATTTAAACAAAATTAGAACACACCTATTTGACAAATTTCTCGTTGTTACATTCGTCCCCTTCAGAAAAATGGAAAAACTTTCTCAAAATCTCGCTTACAAAATCAAGCATTGATTAATTGAGTTGTAAAATAAAAATGAACAGATGATATTGAATAATTGGTCAAGCCAGATAAAAATAATTCGAAGTTTCAGTTTGCTTGAGTCTCTTTAATTTCCAAAGCTTTAAGCGACTAAGACTATTAATTAACATATTATTCCAGATTTCATTTTGCTCATAGTCGATCAGGTATTAAGTATGCTGGTATGCATAATAGTTTGACAATATTACCCGTGAAAAATAAATTTTTGTATAAACATTTATATAATTTATTTATTTTATAAATTATTTTATGTAACAGTTTTAAAAAATAAAAAATATTATAAAACAATATTACTAATTTTGATATTTCTTTTCTCATTTTAGAGCATCTTGTACAGAAGAAGACATTAAAGAAGCCTTTACTACAAATAATTTCGAAGTCAAAGCTTTCAAATTCTTTCCGTAAGTATATTTTTTTTTTTTTTCATTAAAATATAGTTTTATTTAATGGACAATTAATTACAAATAACAAAACTCAATTCAAAAGTTAAATTGAAAAAATGGATTAGAATGTAATACAGTAATAAGAAAAAAGTACAAACAATCTTTGAAAAGTACCGTATACGGCTGTAATACAAGTGCTTTATTTTTTAATAATAAAAATTTCAACCGTGTATAAAACAATATTTTAAAAGTTTCATCTATATAATTTATAAACAAATAAAACTTATTAAATGTTTGTTATTTTGTATTTACAGAAAAGACCGCAAAATGGCTCTCCTACAGCTTTCATCAGTGGAAGAAGCCGTATTAGCTCTAATTAAAATGCACAATCATCAACTCTCAGAGTCCAATCATTTACGTGTCAGCTTTTCGAAGTCAAATATTTAAGTGGTTACTTTTACTTATATAAATTACTATTAACTACGAAAAAAAAATAGAAGCCAATGTTCCCGCAGCATTAAAAATAAAGAAAATTTAATCTCAATATGAAAAAATCATCTGATGATACCACAATCTCTTAACAACAGGCCGTCATCATAGCATACAAATAAAATAATAAAAAATTAAACAAAAATATTTTAAATCCAATTTTAGAAATCAAAATTTAAAGTTTCCGAGAAAATTATTTTTTAAAGAATAAAAAAACATAATTAAAACAATTATATCGCACAGACATTCAAACAAAAAAAAATCTTCTATATATATATCTATATACATACTATATTTAAATATACAATTTGAAATTAATAACTAAAAAGAGTTTCGTTTTTAAATGTAAAATTTAATGTAACAAAAAAAAAACAAACTATAGATTATATATAGATATATACATCTACATATAAATAATGATATATACATAAACATATATATGACATTTTACGTAGATATCTTTGCATGAAGGAGCATTATTATTTAAATATTATTATATAAATGTCTTTTTAAGTATAAAGTATAAAAAAAACCGATAAAAACATTTTACATAAAAAAAAAATTTTAAGCATAAAATACTGAAATCACTGTCACAAAAAATAGGAAAATAAAAAAAAAGACAGACAAAATGAAAAATGCAAGAAAAAACTGATTTTTTGATAATTTTTACAACCAAAATAAGAAAATACATATTTTATGAATGTATTTTACTGAAAAGAAATAAATGGAAAATTTTTATGCAAAAGTCGCGAGATGGCAGCCACAAAAAACCAGAGATTACAATATGCAACATACACAAAAAAAAATTAATAAAGAAAGGAAAAACCGATTTCAAAATAAAAATAGTAGATATTTATCCCAACGATAAATTTGAATTGTTACAAAAAAAAATAACTAAGAAAAACAAAAAATAGTATAAAATGAATGGATAAAATACAATCAAGTCACTTAAATTATATTATATAAAAAAAATTATTTAATGGAAGAACAAAATAAAGTTTAAAAATAAAAAAAAAAAACAATCCCAAGACTTTTGAAGTTATATTTATACATGAACAATATATATTAAAATGCAAAAAATGTATTTTGTATTTATTCAATACATTTAATCAGATATATATGTATGTGTATATTTTTTAATTCAAACTTAATTTTTAAAAACAAGCGCTTAATTTTTGTTAAATCTTAGATTAAAATTTTGAAATAAAATGATAATGATGGTTTAAAAAACAGAAATCCTAAACTAATAATATCAATCAGTAAACAATAATCTCAAAAAAAAATAATATTTATATAAAAGAGATTTTTAAGTTTAAGAAAAGACATTAATCGTCAGGTTAATAGAAATAAAATGTGAAATATTAAGAAATAATTCATAGGCATAAGCAGCAATTAGACATAACAAATTAGTAAATAATTAAATTAGTTTTTCGATGATCAAATATAATTTTTTAAATATAGATTCGGATAAACACAAGCAAAGAACACAAATACATTTATATACATACTTACAAATGTTGTAATCAGTCTCAAATATAAACAAACATTTTATTTTTAATACACACAATTATTGGTAAAAGAATCTTTTATTTTATAAAAAAAGAAATAGTTAAATTTAAAAATTAAAGACATTATTAATTTACTTACGGTTATTTTTAACAAAGCTGTTACATTTAAAGTATTATTTAAAAAAAAACACATGAACAAATAAACTATTATATTTTGTTTTCAACTTAGAAGCATGCAATACTAAAAGAATTTTTATGAACAAACAAATATTCATATTTGCATAAATATATTTAAAATATTAAAATCTTTACTTTGAAAAAGAAAATACTGCATAATTAGTGAAAACTAGTTTTTTTGTGAAAGTTTTAAACAAATATAAAAGGACCTATAAAAAATAAAACTTGTATATGAGTTTATTGTTTCAGCGTAAAATTATATTTAAAAATATCATTTTCTTTTGCAATATAAACACAGGAGAAAAAGGAAAACTAATTAAAAATCTTTTTTGTTGTTTTTTATTGATCTTCTAAATAAATTCTAAATTTTATTCATCGTATATTTTTTTTATATAACAAAAAGTTCCTACTTTTGTAAAATGCCAGTAAAATATTTTCATTATTGTATATTTCCGTTAAAAGTCTTGTTTTACATTTTTGATAAAATATTAAAAAAAAAGCTGAACTTAGTATGTGTTTATAAATAAATATCATTAAAACTAAATAGGGTCCAAGTTTTAATAATAAATTGAAAGAAAAATTAAATCAATATCGATATCGATATATTAAAAATATATATATATATAAATATATATTTAAACGTTTTAAAAAACAATTACAATTAAAATAAAAAAACAAAAAATACACAAGAAAAAGGTGATATTTATAATTGAAAACAAGAATTTAGTGAATAACAAAACAAAAACATTTCCTTTTTCTCTTTTAATTTATTTCAAAAAAGAATTACATAATTTTCTCTTAATTCCAAACGAGATACAATCAAATATACAAGGCATCTAAATAAAAAAAATAAAAAAAAACAAATAAAAATATAGAAACAACAATAAAAACAGAAATACAATTTTGTGTTTGTTGTAATTTTTACTTATATATATAAATGTCTATCACTATATCCTACTATAAACATAAAATGAATACATTTTTTTCTAATTTTTCTCATATTCAAAAGTATTAAATAAAAAAAAGGAAAAAAAGAAAAATATAATTGTTATGTTAAAATTTATTAAGTATTAAAAATATTTAAAACAGAGAAAATACAAAATAAAAAAGCAAACAACAGATTGTTTGTATTATTATTATAAAAAAAATATATATTTGTTAGTGTACAATATTGATAAAAGTATTTTTTATTATTATTATTATCTTAACTTTGTTTAAAAAAAGAAAACAAGAACAGAATGACGAAAAAGCTATTTTGCATAAATACTTTATAATGTGCCCAGTTAAGATTTTTTTTTTAAATTTTTATCAAACAAAAAAAAGTTAATTAGTTTTAATAACAAAAACACAAGTTCTAAAAAAAAATATTTTCCATCTTCTGTATAATTATTATATTATTTTGTATTAATCTGCATCTTTTTTGTTTTGATGTTTTATGTCTTTTTTAAAAATTATTATTATTTTTCAATGTAATGTTTTTCTCTAATAATTATTCAGTTTTAATTTAAGGCAGCTTGCAATAAGCACCTGGTTTTTTTTTTAATCTTCGATAATAATTATGTATTTTTTTCACTTTAAGTTTTATTATTATAAAAAATACGTTTTGTTTGTAAACAAATTAAGGTTCTTCTCTTAATTGCATTGATTTCAAATAATAAAAACTCTTATGTTGGTTTTATAATACCTATTAATTATTGTGTTTTATTTTTGCATGTCTTTTTTATTTCTGATTTGTTTTTAGTTGTGGGAATGTAGAAGACGCCATTTGTTCTGAGTGCAGATATATTTCTGCCAAAACAAAAATGCTCGTATACATAATAAGCGGATTATACAAATATTCAAAGATTTTCTTTTTTATTTATCTGTCAATTAAATAGATGACGATTTATTGGATTCAGTTAAATCAATGTACATTCATATTATAAGTCCGACAGACCTTACAATTCATTCAGACCCGTTCAAAGCCGATCAAACAAATCAGCAGTCATTAACATTTTAAATCCAAAACTCTTTCGTGCGTTGAAGATTCTGATTTCTCTATTCATTCATTTCATTCGTTATAATACAAATATTGAATATAAATACAATGACTGGGGATTTGTATAATATTAAGTTTCACGGCGATTGTATTTGACGTTGGCTTTAAAAAAAAAATTGCTTCGTTTCACCAAAAGATGCCCGAGGGGAAAATTGCATGTCGATATTACTGTTTAAATATTATTATTATTATATTATACAATTATTTAGACAGTTTCTTTCGACACTATATCGTATAATATATAATAAAGGTACGATAGACAGTAATGGATGTTTTTCTACAGTGTTATACATTATTATGTATATACAATGATAATAAAAACAATAGAAAAATAGTTCTAAAAGGTCAAGTAGCTTGAGTACAAAACAAATTTTTGCTGAACTAATTGTACCTACTTATACAACAAAAATTGTATAAACAAATTTTGAACTAAGTACACTTGACCGCACACGATCGAGTCATCGAGCAAGTCCATTTTGACAAAAATTATTTTACAAAGACAAATTGCATGTATGTGGGATCGATTTGTCCGTAATTTTTGGCTCGGGCTCGCTGGATTTTGCACCAGTCGCAAATCTAGCCGAGCCTGCCGAGCCACTAGAAGGCTTTAAGTTACCATCGTGTAGGGCATGGTTTATAACATGGTTTTGATTACTGCAGTTTATAAAATTTAATTTGGCTATTTGTAGTCTTTTTATTTCGAATATTTTTTTTTTAATTCAATACATTTTTAGTAGTTCCCTACAATTTTCGTTGGTCTTTTTGTTTTGAACTGTCAAATAGTTGATGTTGAATCAATGTGTTCTGAATCATTGCAACTAAATTCCTTACAGGATTTACTTGCTTTTCAAACTAGACGAACAACAGCTTCAGCTACACCATTGTGTTGCGTGACAAATTTTCCCACAAAATTTCCAAGTTTCGATCAAGTATCAAATTATTCAAAAATTAATCATTATAAACACTACCTTTTGTAAAACTTTTTAAATCCTTAAACTTTAGTTTTTGATACCAGTTTTTATTTGTCTGTTGAAATCAATAAGGGATGAAAAAATTTATGGAAAAAAAATAAAGAACGTTAAAATTTTTAATACAAAATTTACAATTGGCAACTAGGAATTGTGAAATCGTGTTTATTATGTCAATAATAGAAAACGAAATAAAAACAAAAATTTCAATTTCTTTCTCCATTAATGAGAAAACTATTATAATAGCTTTTCGATAGAAAATTGTTATAATGTTCTTTTATGCTTTTAAATTTTTCAGAAGTTATAGCTTATAAAAGATTTTTTTTTATTTTTTAATTTTGAAAATTTAAATTTGTTTGATACTTCTAAAAGACTAACGAATGTTGTCCGTACCACGATTCCGACTGGCCTGATAATGAAACAAAAGTATCAAATTTGTAGCATAATAATAATTAATAATAACGCTACAACAAACATATATTTCGATATTAGAAAATAAGTTCACATTGAACAAACTACATCCATAAGCACAAACTGTACAATCCTATGAATTCTCCAATCCTATCAAATAACTAGAATCGTGTTTATTATATTCATTACATTTACATTGTTCCTTTGTTTCAGTTCGAAATATAATTTAATATATCATTAAACGACAAAGTCCTGTGTTTTCGAAAAAACAAAAACACAATTGACTGTCGTATACAAGCTAAAAATCCTGCTACATATATGTATGTATATATAAACATTTGTAGTGAATATAAATTATTCTATAAATATTTAACAGGAATTGATTGAATAATTCCTTCTGGCGGCTGAAAAAACGGTTGGTTACTAAAAACAAATATGCTTTACTTACATACATATGGAAACATTTCACACGACATTATACCCATAGGTTCCCAACTCCCTTCAAATGCACTTTTAATTATTATTATCTTTTTTGTTTTAAATAATTAATAATTCAATTAATAGAAAAATGAAAAATCGACCATTGCTAAAAATCACCCCTATGCAGGAAAATCATTGTTCATTTTTTTGTGTATCGAACAATGCCACCAACCCCGTTTTTATTATATTTATTCAGGGATATGAACATTCTGTTTTTTGTTTCTCTAAAATTTAACGTTTTACATATTCAATCCGTGTAATCAAAAGAATGAAAACAAAAACACAGCGTTACACCACGCCCACCCTCAATTTGTATCTCAAACCCACAAAAGAAAAGAATAAATCTCTTTGTAAACACAATTGGTAATCCGATGCTATTTTTGCATGTTAAATCTAATAAATAATTGATAAATAAATATAAATATTGAATTGAATTAACAAAAAATGATTCTCATAAAAGGAACTCGTCGGAAGCTCATACCCCAACAATGTTTATATAATTTTTGTTTATACCTGATTTTAGTACAAAGAATTTCGTTATAGTAATATGTTGTTAATTATATACATTTGTTATTTAATAATTTATTATGTTATTTATATAGCTTAATTAAAATTGATTTAAATATAGTTTACTAGTAAAATCTATTGTTTTATTTTGTTTTGTTTGTGTATAACAAACAATCTTAGCGTAGTTCAATTTGTAAAAAGAAAATTCGAAAACTTAACAAATGCATGTTTGATAAAATAAAAAGAAAAATTATTATTAAAAATAATAACTATACATTAATAATTTAATCATATGACGTGCTAAATGTGTTGTTTTTTAGTTAAATATAAAAAAAAAACTTAGATAACATAAACGTTTTGAATCAAATAAAAATAAATCGAATTTGTTTTTTCATAAGAGAAGGAAAAACTGAAAATTACAAGAAGAAAAAAATGCTAAATAGACAAAATTATATACAAAAGAAATTATACATATATATACTTATATATGTATATCAATATTTATTTTTAAGACAAAACAAAAATTATATTTGAATATATAAAAAAAAATGTATACATTTGAAAAGGTAAAAAAAAATTGTTTATAATAATTTAAATATTATTAAATTATATAATTTAAGTATCAGAATTCTACATCATAATCGTATTATTCAAAATTCACAACAAAAACAAAAAAAGAACATCAAGAGAAAGTTGATATAATTTAGTAAAATGTGTATTAATATAAATTATTATATATACATTCAACATTTAAAGATGAATTTTTTTCAGACAATCCGTACTATATACATTATATACATAAATGAAATAATTATTTAAAATCAAAAAAAAGAAACAAAAAAAAAACATGATTTCAAAACAATATCAACTATTACATTATATATTTAACATATAAATGAAAATTTTAATTGATTAACATAATGATGGAAATAAAAATAAAAAAAAAAATGATGATAGATTAATAATTAAAACTAATGCCATAATTATTATTATGCTATTATGTAAATGCTATAGAGAAAATAAATCATGAAAAACAGTTAAATTAAATGGTGGTTTTATTTGCAAAGTTATGCTGCACCCTGCAACACCCGTGCGGTGCCGTGAAACAACGCCGAGCGAAATAATGCCGAATTCCGAAATTCGGTCTTATTTCGCTTTATGAAAGCGAAAGAACGCCGAATTTTGGAATTTGGCGTTATTTCGCTTTCATAAAGTGAAATAAAGCCGACTATTGCTTGTGAAATAAAACCGAATTCAGAGAGAAAGCAAAAGAATTTTAAAAGGCAACTGCACTTGTTAAAAAAAGAAGTGAAATTTACCGTAATCAATGTTTGTTGGTTGTAACTTGAAGTGGAATCATTTCATTAGTTGATAAATGCTGCAATAAAAAGGAATTAGAAATTTGACAAAATAATAATTAAAAATTCGCGCAAATGAATTTCTTAACTAGATGAAAACTTTGGTATATATGGTATACTATACACAAATTTGTATGTTTAGGAAACTCCTTCAGCTGTATCCGTGTTCCGGGCTCCTATGAGAACAACAAGCGCTATTGAGGGATACAATAGCCAACTAAGCCGGAAGTTGGTAAAATTTGGAAATTTTTTCAAGTTCGTTGATTGCCTACTGGATGAAGGTGTTATAAAATCCAAAAAATTTATAATGTCAATGGATAGCACCTTCCAAATCTTTGAACCGCCAAAGAAGAAATACAAAGACAGGGCACAGCAAATTGAAGTGGCTTTAATTAAACTGGACAAAAAGCGTATATCTATCCACGATTTTCTTAATCAAATGACCAATGAAAGCAATCATTTACTTTCTGAAGATTTGTCAGTGGAATGTGTAAGCAGCGATGTTATAAGTGACATAGGTTATCTTATATGTAACTCGAAATTAATTAAATAACTAAAACTTTATTGAATAAAATAAAATGAAAACATCATGATGAATATGTTTGTTATACAGGATGAGTCATGAGCAATGCGACAAAATGCTAGGGCGTGTAGGTTGCGTTGAGACAAGAAAAAAATCGTATGGGAGGGGGGGTCTATTCCCCTCCGTTTAGCCGGGAGGGGCAATTTTCGAAAAAACTGACTTAAAATGGGAAAAAAATTATTTAAAATCAACGGCTTCATTCACAATGCTGTGCGATACGTTTTTGAAAAGCCAATAACTTTTTCTTTATTTCTGTGTTTAAATAAATCTATTCTAAGAAATAGTTTTTGAAATATTAATTTTCAAAGTCAAAATTTTGAAAAAAAAAAATTGAAAAAAAAATTTCAAATTCATTTTTTTCAAAATTTTACGTAATTAAGTGCTAATTTTAATTTCAAAATTCAATGCTGTTATTAATTTTAAGTCTAAATAAGAAAACCGGATGCAAACATTTTATGTCGTTCTCAAGAAATTAAAAAAAAAACCAAAACCACCTTTTTCTAAGAAAAACATTTATTTTTATTGTGACGAAGCAATTTATTTATTTATTTAGCATTAATCTTAGTTTTTTTACTTTTTTTTAATTGGAGTTTTATGAGAACGTAATAAAATTAAATAGTATTGGAATAACCCTGGATTAATATTATTTTCATTGATAACTTCTGAAAACTGACCTGTCAATATTTTTGCCTTGGCCTGCCCGCAGCCCATGGGTTCTACCTGTTATGGGGACAATAGGGACAATAAAACCGCATTTTTTTTAATGAAAAAAAAAGAAAATTACATTATTGGAGTAGCGCCAATCCACACAAAAAAAAACTAAATAAATCACAACACCGCTTTAGTTGTAATGTTTGGCTTGGTATTGTTGGACACACTGTGATCGGGCCCCGGTTTTTGAATTCCATTATTAATGGAGAATCATACCTGCAATTCCTACGAGACCTTTTACCCGATTTATTAGACAGCGTTCCATTGGTTATAGCAGATACTTTAATCTACCAACAAGATGGTGCTCCAGCACACTACAGCTTACAGGTGAGAAACTGGCTGGATGATCATTTTAGTGACCGTTGGATCGGAAGAAGGGGCCCCACGGAATGGCCGCCTAGGTCACCAGATTTAACTCCCCTAGATTTCTATGCATGGGGATTTATGAAGAATTATGTTTACGAAGTGGAAATAGTATCATTGGAACAACTGAAGGAACGAATTGAAGTCGCTGGAGTCAAATTGCAGGAAAATTTGTCAAGCATAAACTTATGTGAAGCCATTACAAGGAGATATAATCTATGCCTTCTAAACAATGGAGATCATATCGAGAATTTTTTATAAGTACTTCCAATAAAAAACATAGTAAAAATAAAAGGAATAAAAAAAACTAAAAAAACTAAGATTAATGCTTCTTAAATTGCTTCGTTACAATAAAAATAAATGTTTTTCTTAGAAAAAGGTGGTTTTGGTTTTTTTTTAATTTCTTGAGAACGACATAAAATTTTTGCATCCGGTTTTCTTATTTAGACTTAAAATTAATAACAGCATTGAATTTTGAAATTAAAATTAGCACTTAATTACGTAAAATTTTGAAAAAAATGAATTTGAAATTTTTTTTTTCAATTTTTTTTTTCAAAATTTTGACTTTGAAAATTAATATTTCAAAAACTATTTCTTAGAATAGATTTATTTAAACACAGAATGAAATAAAAAGTTATTGGCTTTTCAAAAACGTATCGCACAGCATTGTGAATGAAGCCGTTGATTTTAAACAATATTTTTTTCCCATTTTAAGTCATTTTTTTCGAAAATTGCCCCTCCCGGCTAAACGGAGGGGAATAGACCCCCCCTCCCATACGATTTTTTTCTTGTCTCAACGCAACCTACACGCCCTAGCATTTTGTCGCATTGCTCATGACTCACCCTGTATGTATTAATTCATCTAACGGTACATTTTCAAGGAAAGCAGGGAACCTATATCTGAATCTCTTTATAAATTACTAAAAGCGAAATAAGGCCGACTCGGCGTTATTTCACTTCAGCAAAGTGAAATAACGCCGAAAATGGAAATTCGGCATTATTTCGCTTTCATAAAGCGAAATAAGGCCGAATTTCAGAATTCGGCGTTATTTCACGGCACCCACCCGTGCAGGCCGGTGTGTATATGAGTTTGAGTATATGCAAAATTTCTTTTGGATTTAATATACTTACTAGGTAAAGATTTTCTTAAAAAAAATAGTTCACGGGCCAAAAGTCCATAATCCACATATGACCGAGATGTGGGCCAAAAGTCAAGAATCCAATTATGGACTTTGGACCTACCTAACTGGGTCAAAATTGTATTATGGACTTATTTTTCGACTATAAACTTCTGACCCTGGGCCCGTATTACGTATTACGTTTAAATGCGATTACCTTCAACGACTATCGTTTAAGTTTCAACGATACTCGTTTTGTTTTACGAGTGCCATTTGCCTGTCGTCTAGGTCTAGCTTTCGCTCTCGTTTGACATATCAGTTATGTACCATCTCGAGCAAAACGTGAGAGAACAAATTAAGAAGCCAAACAACTAAAAATAATAAAAACATTTTATTAATAATAAGTAAAAAGCTGCACACAAGACACAACCAAAATAAACGCACTTGCACTTATAAATAAACAAATCCCGGCATTGCAAAAAAAAACTATTTGGATTTCACATACACATTTTTCCATGCTCTTCTCATTGAAATATTTGTGAATTCTCCATCTGCACCCCCACAGAACAATATTCACTATCCAAAAAGTACTTGTGAATAAATATTTTAATATTTTATAGGACAACACTCTTTAATTTCACACTCAAGTTTTTATTTATTTTGATTAATTTTTGACATCTATTCAACGACGTGAAGTTAGATGCGCTTTGAGAAAAAATATTATCTCCTTTTTATTTATATATTTTTATATATATTTTCGTGGACCCATTCTCGTTTTATGTAATCGCTTTTATACTGGCTATCGTATCCTTGACTATCGTTATTTTTGTCGTTCGTCTCGTTATACGTGCCCTTCTTTTTTTTTGTGTCGAAAAAACCACACGACAACGAAAACAATGGCTGTTTTAGGCGACAAACGATAACAGTAAGAGGTATAAATTACCATGCTTATTATTTTTGCCGTCTATCGCTTACGAAAGCATGAGTTATCATGCCTATTATACAGTTATCATTTGTCGCTTACGACAGCTGTCGTTTTCGATGTCCTGTCGTTTTTTTACGACAAACTACAACGGTAATAAGCATGAATAAATCGACAAAAAAAAATAACGTTAAGTGGTTTTCTGTGTCCCGTCCTTTCATACTAAAAATGTGTCAAATACTAAAATCGCTACAAATTATAGTAACAAGTCGGAACCATTTGTAAAAAATTCGTTTTGTGAGTAAAAATATAATGAAAATATGGCCGTTTTCTGTGGTTACTCCTTTTCTTAAATTATTTAAAATTAAATTGACATCACATATTCTGACGCTAACTTCGTAAAGGCCCTAACTACATACATTTGCACTTTTCAAAGATGAAGAAGAAAAAACTGTTTCGCTTACCGCAATAAAGAACGTGAAAAATATCAAAAAATATTTGTCTTTAAGCTTCAGTTGTGCTTTATTTTTTGTATATAATATAAAATAATAAAACATCAAAATAACAATACCCTAAAAATAAATATGTTGTAAACTCAAAAAAGAACATTTTGCAGATAGGGCTTTAACGAAGTAAGCGAAGTATTCTATTTCAACAAATTGGCAAGGCAGTTAAAATTTTCTGAAAAAAATGATGTACCCATTCTTAAAATTCAGAGCAACATTTATTTAAAGAATTATAATTTTTAATCCTATTACGGTCATGACTTAAATAAACTATGGTATAATATATAACTCGAGAGTTAAAATTTCTTATAAAACTATGGACCAGTTGTACAATCGTGGTTCAAGTTCTTAACCCACCGATTTTGACAGATAAACTACGGAAATCAGTGGTTTAAAAATTAACCACGTTGAACCACGATTGTGCAACTGGCCCTAATCTTCCAAAATCGGTTGGTTAACCACGTTGAACTACGATTGTACAACTGGCCCTTAACAAATCATGGAATATTTAAAATCTACTAGAGTTCTTTTTCTATTATAATTATTAGTTGTTTATCGTCTGTGACTGTAAGCAAGTTTCCACCTGATGAACGTTCAGCGTGAAAATCTTACTCTTAGTATTTTGTTGGCGATAAAAAAATATTTGTGTTCGTATCTAACACACAATAATATTATTTTGCAAAATTTTGCACAATATTATTGCCTGGGCGCCCCAGATGGTGCAATATTTTCCCCAATAATATTAGTTGATCGCTGAGACGCTGATATTTCTGACAACATTTTGAGGACAAAGCTCATATATGGATAAAAGTGCGGTAAAAAGTGCTGTTATGGTACTGCATTGCGACATGCATAGTTTCTCTTGGTTTCTGAGAAATTGCATCGCTTCAAAGTATCATAACTCTGGTTCCATTACGTTATCTACACCTGCATAAAGGCTTTTGTCAGAGTTTCTTTTTAATTTATTTCTAAAATTAGTGCACACAAAATTGAGTTTCTAAATTAAATACTTTTTATTAGCTTCGGAATATCTTCTCTCGAAATCGATTAGGATGACTATCTTTTTCATTTATTTTCACTAAGTTTTGCATCTTTAATAAACTTGCCAACGAGAGTACCACCAGTTATTAAAACATACATTCACCATATAGCCCAGTCAAAACGAATGCTCAAAAAAGGGGTCTAGCTAGGTGGAAAAATCGTGTGCAAGCAAACTAAGTACGCAGCTTTGTTGTGATTAGCAACGAGGTAAACATACTAAAAGTCCCAGTTTTTTAGGTTTGGTGGCAAAGTGGTGCGGGGGGCTTTTAATTTCCCTTTTTATCAGTTTTTTGTTTATAACTCAGAAACCCTTCATCCTACAGAAAAAAATATTAAGAAAAAACTAAAGCTGACAACAATCCCGACAAAAAATGTTCAATAGTTTTGTATTTATCCTCAATCGTTTCTGAGATATAAGCCTTAGAAAATCGCCAAAATAAATAAAACACCATTTAATTTTTTATTATATATATTTTTTTTTTAAATAATGTAACATCGTTTTATTTTCGCCCAAAGAACTATAATATTGTTGTTTTTTTTTTTTGTATTAACTTTGTTTTTTTGTATAATATATTTTTATGTATATTATACTATATTGTGGCAGTGGTAAAATCAGAGTATTTGTCCATGGCATTTTACATTACTACTAGAACAATTATTTTGTTTATTATTATTTTGTTTGTTAAATATTGTATGTAGTTTGCATTTAGTTGTTAATTTATACTGTCTTACTTTCGAATACACATTCTGTTTTTCATTTATTTTTGTATTTGTATTGGTAAATGTAAAATTCTTTCAAAAAGAGATTTAATAAAAAAATAAAAAAAAATATATAAAATTAAAAAAAAAAGTTTTTTTATAAACAATTTTATTATGAAGTAGGTATAGAAACATAAATGTTGTTGCTTTCTTTGTGTGTTTCCGTGTGTATAATTTTTTTTTTTAAATAATTTGTGTATAGGTTTTTTTTTAATTTTATAAGTGGATGTGGTGGGGTGGCCGTAGTATAGGATAAACAATTTTTGTATTTCTATTCAATTCAATATTCTAGAACTTAACTATAATTTGACTAACAATAATATTGTTTTTATTTAATTATTTATTTATCTTTCATGTGTAGTTCTTTGTCTGCTCTTTTTTTTAAGTTTTTGTTTATTATTTAATTCAAACAAATTGATTTCATTTTTTTTTATTAAATTATTTATTTATTTTTCTAACTTTTTTTACGTTTTGAATTATATCGATACTAAGTTTTTTGTTACTTTTAGGGTGGTTGTTTTGCTTTGGTATTGCAATTAATTCCGTTTTTTTTTTTAGGTTTCTATTTGTTTTTAATTTGATTTTTATTATTATAGCAATTTGTCATTTACAAAATCTATTTATTTTATTATTTTATCAGTTATATTTGTTTTCTTTTTTTTCTTCAACTAAAAACTTCGCATCTGATGATGAAATTATATAATAACCATGATAAAAGACATTTTCTACGACTATAACATTTAATACTTTATATTTTTAATTTCATATGTCTTATATGCTCTATAAAATTAGTGAACAATTTAAAACTAGACAAAATGTGAAAAATTGGATTGATCTTGTTAACAATGTTGCAAGAAGAGTAGGTCAAAGGCAATTAGCTACATCAATTCATGTTCAGTTTTCTGGTTCGTTAATGATGTTTTTTTTTTCTATCGAGTTTCTATTGTTAGTAATATTACTTTTTTTTTTAATACAATAGCAGTTTTTTTTTCTTTGAAGGATACAAAAAAGAATGAAAGCAACATCAAAAGACGTTTGTGCTATTTTCGTGATATTGAATATTTTTATTTATTTTTTTTTTGTTGGGGGATATCTTGTAAAAGATTGTTTCTTTATGAAACCCTGAGCAATTTTATTTATTTTCATTTATATTACTAAATCAGAAAATGATTCAATTTGATTTTAGATACAAATAAAATACATATCCCCAAATTGTTTTAAAATTATATCATTAAATGATTAAAAATATTAATTAAGTATTTATTTATTTTTTTTTTTTTAAATTATGTTTTCACTTTCTAAGCAACATGTTTTTGATTACAATCAACTAAATTATTTCTTAGGCACATTAAATATACATAAAAATGTTTATAAACATTGAGTTAAATAGTTAAAAGTTATAGGTATTTCAATAACCATAAATTATATAATTTATAGTTTAAAAAAATCAAACCCAATGGAACAAACATAATTTAATTTTAAACAAAATTAAAAAGAATTAGGTATGGTAACAAATTATTAATTCTGCTTTTTTTCGTTATATTATCAATTATTTTTATTTATAGATCCTCTATTTTTGTTTTGTTTTATAATATTGTGCAAACATTTAACCATATTTTTGTATGTCTTAATTAGTTCTTTTTTATGTTATTATTATCATTCATCGTTATACTATATATAATATATATTTTTTATTTATATGTATATTTATAATTCACATTTTTTTTTTTTTAAATATAAATATTAATGTACGATATGACACAGTGATATAGAAGCAAGCCCAGAACAAAGAAAAGATTTTATTAGTATACATTATATATGTAGGCATTTAATTTTTTTTTTGTTTAAATATTGTATACAAAATAAAATAAGAGTTTGAATTTGATTATTTAAAGTTGGTTGGAGGGTAATTTTTTGGCTGGGAGATGATGTTTGTGAGGGAAAATATTATATTTTTTGTTTTAATATTCTGTTAATCCTCTTGTAATGCAACTTATTATCCTGACAATTCATCCTTCAACACGGGGAACACGGAGTGGTTAATATAATGACAAAATGGGTTTTTTTTTGTTTTAAAGAACTGTTCTTGAACATTTGTTATTCTTGTTCTATACCTACAGTTTAATTTATTTCCATAATATCGGTTAGTCATAATATCTCAACTCAATGGGAAATCTATGCTGTAAAAATTTAACTTTTTTATATAATTGATATATAGACTAGACAGAGACGTAATTTGTTTTCTAACGAATTTTAACAGTAAAATTATTCGAGTGTTTTAAATGATACTAGTTAACGAAAGCATCATACAATGATCTTAAAATGACATTTTTCAATTGCACCAAATACTTACAGTTTTAAAAGGGCTAATTAACTAAAGTCCCATTTTGTTCGAAATAAATTTTAATGGCGTTTTAAAAATGGAAGACAAAGAGAACGTTGAAATTTTTCGATTAATATGCTCTTCTCTCGTTTACTCTAATGAAAGATACCGAAGTTTGGTGAGTAAAAATTCGGGGTTTACACCAATTTTTTTAAAATTCACCTCTCAACGTTGATGCAACTCATTTTAAGTTAAAATGTCAATAAATGTTATTACTCCGTTAACTTAAACGCTTTTAAGTGTATTTTGGTGCAACTGGGCATCAGTTTCAAAAAAAAAAAATCTTGCAAGAATAAAGATTGACTTTTTGTTCATTAGGCGATGTTTTTGTTGAATTTATGCAGTGTTTTTGTGTAGTTTCGTTATGAAAGTTAACTTCACGAGAGACAATGATTATTTTGAGTAAGAGATTTAATAACCTGATTTAATCATGATTTTTTTTTATATGGGTTTGTTTGTATTTAAAAGCTTTGAGAATAAGCCACAAATGCTCTGTCAACTTTCAAAGAGAATGTTCGAGGAGTAATTGCTCGAATTCTCAACAGAACAAATGAAGTTTGGTAAAAAGAGCTCAAACTTAAACTACTATTTCTGACTTAAACCTTTTCTACCTGGACTGGAAAGTGCCAGAATTTTTATGTTCTTTTGAAGATTTTGTTGACTGCAATAAAAGTCGACTATTTGATCGGCAAAAAATCAAGTGTCTTACGTGACATTTTTGAAGTTTTCTGCTCGAGTTTGGCCTCTTGAGCTTAAAACTGCTTCCTGAATCGGCGTTGCGGTTTCGAGAGATACATTTTCTACAATTTCGACTTTTCAAACATATGATCTTTCGTTAACAAAATATGACAGACATTTTTGCTTGAAGTTAATTTTGTTCAATTTCATAGAAGTGATCTGTTGGGATATGTATGTAGCTATAAAGCATGAAGATTCATCTTATCTTTCATCTTTAAAAATATGCAAATTCTAAGTATAACTACCTATCATCATAAGATCTTATCAATATATTTATTGAAAATGTTGAAGATGGTTTGTGTTATTTGAAAATTTTTTGTATGTTATACCTGCAATGAATATTATGCGTTTATATTAGTATGAACTCGTATGTTATCATCCAGGCTGGCTGAAAAATTTAACAAAGGAGATTCAAGCAAAAAATATCGAAAACATTGCTAAAAATTCTTGCTTAAAAGCTGGACCCGATTAAAAAAATAAATAAAATGTAGTAGCCTCAAAGCATTTTACAGCCATTGCATATGAGTTTTATTAATAAATTGATCATTACTAAATCTTGATCATCTAAAGAAATTATTGTTCTCTTAAAAAAAAACCCCATTTTGCCATTCACTAAAATGTATCAAAAAACGAAACCAGTTATTAAAAATAAAAATTAATTAAAACATTCACCTGTAGCTATGTTCCTCCATCACAATTCGGTAAAACGATTTCAGACAGAATACAGTATCGTCGACGCGTAGCATCCATTCTGCTTTTCCATGTATTAATCCAAGCATCCATTTTAATTATATATTGTTATCCTTTTGTAGACATTAATATGACATAGACAAATGTTCTTATTTTTCAATCTTTAAAGTATATTGAGCTAATAGATTTTTTTGCTTTTCATTATTTTTCATTTTGTTTTTCTTTATTGAGTATGTATAATACAAATTGTAAGTTCTTTTTTTATTCTATGAATGGAAGATAAATTCAACTTTAATTAAAAAATGTATTTTTTTTTATATATAAAACAAATTTTCAAAGAAAAATGAAAAACAATATCTATTTCACAAGGAGTTTGATTTATATTTTATATATGTTTATATTTAATAAAGAATGTTGCTGGTAATTACTAAAAATATAATTCTATTATTAATAAATAGTAATTGTCAACAACAATTAGTAAAAAAAAATAAAAATAACAAAAAAAAACATCTGCGAATGTTAAACTTTGTTTAAAATTTATTTTTAAATAAATATTTATTTATATATATAAGGATTATGATATTTGTTAATGTATATAAATAACTAGTCAGTTTACATTTTTTGTGTGTTAATTAATCTTTTTTCTGAGTATATATATATATCTACTCCTATGCTAAGTATGTATATATGTATAATGATGTTTTCTTCACTATTTAAATATACAAATGTCTACGGAAAAGCACCTAGTTATGAAAGTAGGTGTATAACACATTACCATGATAATTTCAATGTTTCTTTTTCTTATTATTCAAATTTACAAATCATAATACATAAATAAACTTGCAACCCTGGTTCAAAACAGGTATTATTTAGTTTTATATTTTTAGTTATATATTTTTTTTTTAAATAACGTTTTTTTTCTGATAAAGTAAACCTATGGTTTTGTGTTACATATTTTAAATCTCATAAGACTTATCTTGAATCGATGTTTATATCCCTTTTGTTGAAAACCAATGTATATAATACTATATTTTGTTTTATTTTTTTCTAGAACGAACTTAATTTTTTTTTGTTTTCATCGACTTCTGGCTTTATGCAATTTTAAATAAAAAATATTGTAAATACAAGCAGTTTAAGGATATTTGCTTACCAATTAAATAAAGAGTTTACGTAAAGCACACAAATACATTTACACATTTGTTTGTCATCACTAAAAGCTAAAACACTTTTTACCTACCAAGGTTTTTTTTTCTCATTTATTTAAAAATACCAATACATAATGTAGTTGCTTTCTTAATTTTAAACAACAACACAAAACTCAAAAACCATAAATATTTTATGTAGTCGGTTGATTATTTTGAAATTAAACATTATTTTTATTTTTAAGTTTTATTTTAAAATACAAATCTATTTTTTTGTTCCTATTTGAATTTTTGCAAAATTAAAATATCTCATAATTAATAATTCATATCTATTCCATTTCCCTTCTTAGTCCTTTCAGAAATTGACGTTTAAATGATTTTTTTTTATCCATATATTTTATTTACTAAATATTTTTATGTTTTTTTTTTAAATTTTTAATCTAGAAATTCAATTTCGATAGTTTATTTTTTTATTTTATGAATATATATTTCGTTTAGTAAATAAAGCGTTTTCATACATTTATATTTATTTAGAGAAATTTTCTAGGTGTTCCTTTTTAAATATATTTATATTAATTTATTTTACATTTTAATTTAAATTACTTAAATTTTTGTTTTACATAAATTTGATATTTTATTGCTTAATTTAATGAAAGAAAATAAATTTAAAAAAAATGTTTGGCATACGATGTTTTTTTTTTTTTTGATTTTACTAAAAAATAAGTTATTGTATTTTTTTTCTATGGAAAAATTAATAGTTTTTGTTTATTTTTTTATTATTTAAGCCTTTTACAAATGTTTATTTGATTCAATCGTAGGTATAGAGATTTTTGTTTTCTTTTTAATTAACATTTTATTTAGGCGTTTTATATATATATATATTTGCTACTAAGACTGATTAAGGATTTGAATGATTATGATTTTTTTTAAAATATAATAAACAATAATAAATAAAATTATTGTTTTACGATAAAATGAAATTAATAAATTGTTTCACTTTGAAAAAGTATAGTATTTCTTTCAAAACTGGTAAAAGTTCTTGGTTTAGTATTTTTAATCTTATGAATTTAAATGCTTATGTGAAAAATGCGTCTAAGTTTCTAAAAAATAAAAACAAATACAAAATCTATTGAAGATAGTTTTAATCGATGTAAACAGAAACCAGTGATAACTAAAGTGTTCATAACTAGATCCATAAAAAATAAAAATTGAAAAAGGAAGTATATGTATGTACTATGTTGTATGTAAATGTTATACATATTATGTAATATGGTACATACTGGAGTGCAACTTTTGTAATATGTATCTTGTTCATGGTCTGAATAAAAGCAATATAATTTTTCTTTGCGCGGCATTTCATGGAGAACTAAGATTTAGCAAGCATTTAATCTGATTAGTACTCTTGTTCTTTTTCTTAAGAATTCTTTGGGTAGAAGATGAAACTTATTTAAGCTGAACACCAAATTATATCAAAAGCTAAAAAGGTTAGTCATTTTTCATCATAACGACCTGATAAAGATGTTTCTCTCCACTTCACAGAAAATAATTTAATGATGCACATTGGTCTCATGTTTGATAAGATTGGTTTTGGCGCACTAATGAAACTACCAACATTTTGCGCCTAAATGCGGCCTGACGTGCAATGTTTTATGTTAGGCGATTATGAGAAAACATTTTCGTTAGCTTGTTTTTTCGATACTAATATTGTCATCTTTGTTTATCTAGTGGCCACCAACAGCTCCGAAGAACCACGACTTACACTCTTAACCAATCCTTTTGTGTTTAATAGGAATTTTTCGTCGAATCCGAACCACTAATTTCAGATGCACTTTTCATGACATTGATACTCTTGGAAGCTTTGTCACTTCCTCGCAATATAAGGTGTACTCAGGGCTCGAACCCAGACCTCTGGCAGTACAAATCATTTTTAAACGTGAAAAAAAAAGTTTTGTCTGTTTCATTCAGTTTTTTTCTACATGGTGTGGAACTTCTATATGTAATAGGAATGTGTGAGACAGAGAAAACTATAGAATTCTTGTTTAATCCTGCAAATATTCCTGTAATGCTATAAAGGGGAAACATTTGGTTGTTATACTGTTCTTCTAATTTTTCGCAATTTCTTATTGTTTTTTAATATATATATATACATAAATATTCTCAAAATTCCTGTTTTAACACAAAAAACTTATTAAGAATAATAAATATTAGTTATAGCATTTGGTTTACATATATAAATTCAGTTGTGTATAAACCTAATAATTATAGCTAATATTTATTTCTTAAGCATCGAGAAAACTGACACCAACAAATATGTTGCTGTCATAAAATATCAAAACTTCAACTTTTTTAAAATAAAAATACTACTTCAATCGCATCAAGTTCAAATTATGTACTTTACTAGCGCAGCCATCTTTCCTTTTGCCATCTGTCAGAAGGGATTAGTAATTTAGTATTTAATTTCAGGGAGGTGATGTTTTTGAATTGAAGACAATTATTTTATCATCTTAAAATTAAAAGGCGTCGTAGTACGGTTACGGCCAAATAAATTGTCTTTCGAACTGATAGGCATTTTTTGCGGTACGAATATTACGGTTCAATTGTGTCACGGGACGAATGCATCTAATTATTTCAACTTATTTCATTTGAACAATTTTTAATTCATAGAAAACTGTCTAAGTGAATACCGAGAATGGAAAGCTGTTCAGTTTTCTCAATGCAATCATGGCACTTATGAAAGTTTCATACAGAAGATTGTTGATACAAATCAGGAAGATAATCGGTGACAAAACGGAGCCCTGTGGCACACCAGTATTTATTTTGCAGAATTTTAATCATTCAATACTTCTTGTTTTGAGCGATTCGAATAATTATTTCTGACATAACGAAGAAGAGATTCATTAATACAGAATTCACTTTTTTTGACTAACATTTATGTTTTCTTTTAGGTTAAGCTTCACACCACAAACCTTTAGATTGGACAGCCACGGGAAAATTTACAATTTTGTGTAGTTTTATCCCGGAAAACACATCACGGTTCATGTGAGAAAATTTTATAGGTAGGTATGTATAAAATTATATACTTGGACTCAACTATTAAACTTATTTTTATCACAATAATTTGGTAAGTAAATGGGTGGGACACATACGCGTTTCTTTTTATCCCATCATAAAAAAGGAATGGTTTCAGTGGGATTCTTACGCTTTCAGACCTTAACTATTTAATTCAAACAAGAGGATACGTTTTATCCTGAAAAACTTTTGTTCTCTTGGTATAAAAATGCCCAGGGTAAATTTTTGTTCTAAGTGTTTCATAAAAAGAAGGAAAAAATAGAATTACAAAGTTGCCACCAGCAATGTCAACTGAAATATAATTAATTATACATTTGATGATATTGTATTAAAAAAACCATGTTATAAATCGTAATAAGTAAGAAATTTGCTTGTATTGTTCAAAAAATTGTAAATCTTTTCATATTTTTCTGTTTTTTTTTTTGTTTAACATGTTATTTAAATTGCTTTTAAATAAAGTTTGTATAGTGTTTTAATTTATTTCTCGCACCATGTTTTTCATTTAAATTCTAAAAAAGTGAAAATATTTCAAATGATAATTTTATGAAGCTTGTATATTATGTAGATGTCAAAATATTATGATCAGACTTTTCCATATCATTATATTGTTTTCTTTTTTATCATTATTATTCCCGCTAATATAAATACATTTACAACAATATTTGTATCATTTAAGAGTAAATTTGTTTAGTATTTTTTTTTTTTTTTTTTCGATAAATATTTAAATATACGATTGTTGTTTTGTTGATTAGTAGTTTTGAAAAATGTTCCTTTAAAATTTGTATTTGTTTTCTTTTATGTATACTATTATGTTTCTGTTCACAGTTATTAATATTATTTGTTTTTTTTATATCCATTATATAAGAAAGCACATAATATAACTTCATAATGTGTTTTTTTTTTGTTTGTTTTTGTTTTTGTCAATGAATATTTTTATATTTTGGTCAAATATTATTTAAAGTAGTTATAATATTAAATTGTAAATGTAAGTGCAATTCGATGATTTTGTTGTGTGTGGATGTGAAATGTATATGAATTTCGATTTGATATCTGATAGTTATGATATGATAATAATGAATGACAGTTGATTTTTACTTGTTATATATGTAAAATAAAATATTTTCACTCTCTTAGAATTGTTTTGCTATTAAATTCATTTAATTAATACAGTTTAAGTTACGATTAGATTTGTTCTGTTGTATATATATATGTATGTATATATAATTTTTTCCTTGAAATTTAATTAAAAAACAAAAGACTTTCAAGTTTTATTTTATCGGTATTAATAAGTTTCAACTGGATTTTCAATACTGTTTGAGTTTGTAGCTTAATGGTTATTTTTTTTTTGTGTATTATTTTGTTCAGCATTTTGTTCTCATTTTATTTTATAATGTAAAAACTGTTATATAAAAAATTTGTATTGAAATTAATAAAAACATACATATATATCGTAGATGCATTTTAGATGCGTTGTTTTATTTTTGCTTAGGTTATAAAAGTAGTATATAGTATTTAAAATGTATATTGTAAGTTTTAGGAAAAATTGATAAAATAATTGTAAAAAAAAAGTTCTTAAAAAATCTGTTATAGGAAAAAGTAAACAAAGCAATAAAATATTGTTTTTTTTTTTGTTTTTTTTATTTATGTTAAAATTTTTGTTAGTATGAAAAGCTTTTTTTTTGTTTTGTAAAAAGTTATATTTTTTTGTTTTGTTTTCAACGTATATATTTTATAATTTGTATACATTGTTTTTGTTGCGTTAGTCTGTATTGTAATGAAATAAATTTAATGAGATTTGTATAAAAATAACTTTATCCAAAGATTGTTGTTAGTTATATAAGTAATGTGTACGAGTGAGTGGATTTTTACTTAAGACTGAAGTATAGATAGTGTTTCAGATGCTTTTATGTTAAATAATTCTATACGCAGGTTATGCACAGGTATACGAAGAATTTTCGGAAATATTTCAGGTATTACGAAAGTAGTACTAACTTATTGGTAGAGAAAATTATAATTTCTAGCTAAGCATGATTTAATTATGTACACTTAATTAAAATGTGCAGAATATGAGATCATAATCTCTTAGGCTGTGTGCCAATTGCGTTAAAATTGTTGGTAAATTTAATCTCAGTAAAATTTGATCCCTTTTTATTAAGGTGATTAAAATTTAAGCTTTTTGCTGTGTCAATTGAAATAAATAGGATTTTTTAAAATATGGATTTAACATTGAGATTCCTTGTGTTTAAGAGCATACCAGAAATGTTCAGATACCTTTGATACGTTAACAATTTTGTTAATTTAATTTAATTAATTTTTGTCGTTCCTTTAATACAAAATTGCGAATTTCATTCAAGTGTTTATATAAGTATAAACATATATATATATTAGTATTTATATAAATGCATAAACAGTTTTTCACAACGACACGAAGCTATCCAGATCGCTTTGGATGCAATCGGTAAAAAAGATGCAATAATGAACGCGGCCGATAGTAGATGAACACAGCAAAACAAATGTCAAAAATTAAACACTTGCAAACATTTTAACGAGCTCCTGAGCAGGTAATTTTTTGACGTCTGTATTCACCTCAGTAGTGTCAAAATTTAGCAATGGGATCAAATTTAACAGCACTTTTAACGCAAATGGCACACGGCCTTAGAATCGAACTAAATGTGGAAGAGTTTAACAAGCTTTCCATGTACCTTATTAGCAAAGTTCTGAAAATGCAGATTCCATTCCAGAAAACACAATTATGCGGTATTCTATGGAATGGAGGCCACCAACAATATTTTGTCGAATACGAACATCGGAGATAATCCTCTTAAAAAACGAACAGCTAAATTCAAACTCAGACATATATTGACACATTAACTGTAATACCAAAATGTACCGCAATAGCTGCAGACAAGAAAGTAGTTTGAGTTGAATCAACAGAACACTAAGAAAACTGACCTTCCAAATACTGATATTTCACGAACTTCTAACAAATGCTAAACAAAGTAATGATATTCCACAAAAAAAGTTGAAAAAGACTGCATCGCTGATTAATAATTTGGCACTACTGGTTCATGAACATGAAAAGAACTATAAGTTCTAAGTGACTAACGTTCTACCAATCCCTTTAAGTGAGGTGTTAAATATAGTTCTATACAATCGAAAAACCTCCTCCTCTTTCATGTAATAGGCATGGGTTGAATCTAAAACGTTTATCGTGAGAACCTGACACACTAATATTTTTTTGACATTTGGTAACAGATTCTATTTCCTTTGACAACTCACCTCAAAACCAACAAAATAGAAGAACAAACAATCTTAGCAATAATATATTTTGCTTTTATACTTATTACTTCCCTTGAGGATCAATTTGTTTTTCTTTTGAAGCAAATGTCAAATTATCAAATAAAATCATGATACACCAAATGGATGCGTTCTGTCAGCTCAGTTAAGTCGCTTCGGTGGCATTTAGGATGTGTTAAAAAACTCCAGATTTTGTCAACATTTTAAATTCAGCCACAGATGATCAACTCGTACTCCTGCTTCCGAGCCCAGAATAAAAAGGTTTTTCTATTCACGAATACCTGTGAAGAAAGGATGTCGGAACCATAGTTTTTAGAAATGTTAAACTGTCGAGTTTATAAGCAACAAATCTATTTAAAAGCTCAGTTTGTTGGCAAATTAGAGGAGCGTTCTAAAATGTCAACTCAATATTCTATTGACTTTTGTATATTATCCACTCAGTCATCCATACTATCGATACTATCGATGTCTGTTCGGTTAATTTATTCCAGTGAGACACTATCCATAAACTCAGTCATACAAGTAAAAGTCCACCATTTGTTTGAAGTGTTATGTGTTGAATGTTACTTAAATTCTGTTCGAGACAACCTTAGTTAAATGTCATTTAGAATATTTTAGGTAGAAAAAATGAAAACTATTTAAATGCAAAAACTCATGTTACGTCTTTTTTTTAACTTAGTATTTATGTATGTATATACATAATCCTATTTTTCTAATTTATGAATATATGTAACTGTAAATCTCCCTGTCTTACTTTAAATCATCATATTCATCACCATTTTTAGAATCTGAATGGAAATTGCTCTTCATGATTGATCGATCATTGATGGTGTGATGGGTCGATGTATTCGTCCCTGATGAAGTTGATGTCGCTGTTGGTGGGTCGAATGCCTCCAAAAATGGATTTGTCGACGAATACTGTACTCTGTATGAACCTAACGTATGATAATTACCTGAGCTGCCACCATTGCCAGTGGCTGCCGAGGAACTACCAAACGCACGTGTATTACTAGGATTTGTGTAGAAGTCATAGCTACTGGCGGAGCCAGCCATTGAGCTGACCCCACTGCTACTGGCCGTTGTGCCAATGGAATCGGATAAATAGGATGATGTTGTTGAGGATAACATCGCTGCCGTGCTGCTGCTATTGCTGCCATTACCATTACCGTTGCCACCATTGCTGCCAGGTGTGTGTTTGGGCAATGTTCCATATAACATGGCGCTGCCGCCATTGCTTACGTTGCTGCTGGAGTAACTTGATGTGCCTGCGCTTGACGAAGCTTGCTGTTGATACTGACTGCGGTCTGGGCTTGCTGTGTATTGTTGCTGCTGCTGTTGCTGCTTACTAGCTAAGTTAATTGTATTACTAGAATAATTATTACTTGACGACTTCGGCTGCGTGTCAGAGGATTGATATAAGTAACTTCTACCTAAGCTGTTTGATGATGACGTGGATGAGACTGTTCCGGAACCCGATGAAGATAGATTGTTCAGAGCACTACTGGTGGGCTTAGATGGCGAAGACGCCTTGCTGTAGGTTGACGATGAGGGAGACACCGACTCCGATGCCGATGTGTATCCATATTTATTCCCACCGTAGGGTGTCAAACCTGAGGCTGAAGATGGCGATGATGGCGAATGATATTTGTTTGCTGTGCCAGTGGAGTCATCGTGTCCACTGCCAGAGGTCTTCAAACTTGAGTTTAATTGATAGGAACCACGGGCCGAGTAAAATCCACTCGAATCCGTTTTGTCGCCCGTCGAAGTTTTGTCCTGGCTCAGAACCGTTGAGGATCCAGAGGGTGGGGAGGGAGTGGTTGGAGACTTGATCGGAGTGAAAGTCACTCGTGGCTCCCTCTTTAGATACTTTGACATAAGCTGAGTTGTGGTCATTGCTTGCGATTGTGCCAGCAGGGCGTTGGTAGATGCTGAGGATTTGTATGATATAAGATCGTCAGAATCATCGGATGAGGTGGTGGCTCCTGAGTTTGTTGAGCCAGCACTAACTACAGTTGTAGCTGAAGATGATGAAGATGAAGTTGCCGAAGATTTTTGGCGAACAGATAAGAGTGCTGATGCATAGGATGAATTTGATGTTTCTAAAGCAGATGAAGAAGAAGTTGTGGTGGCGGTTGCTGTTGCGGTTGCGGTGCTGCTGCTCGTGTATGAGGTTGATTTTGGTCCATGGATACCATTGCTGCCAACGTTGCTTTTCGATTTATCATTATTGCTTTCTTTTGTTGCTGTTGTAGTTGTTGTTGTTGTCGATGGTGTAATAATCTTGTGTGGTTCATATATTTGCTGTTTAGATATTGAGTATGAACTTGAAGATTCGTGTATTTTTACATGTTTCACTGATGCCGGCGATACACCACGTTTTATTGTATCAGTTCCTATAAATTAGAAAAAATCAAAATTTATGTTTTGATATGTATATAATAGAGAATATAGTCTTTTATATTTTACCTGATCCCGAACCTGATCCTGAACCTGTCGATGCTGAACTACTGCCTGGGGAGGGTGTGCCTGGAAGTGGCAGTTGCGATTGGTCTTGAATTGCTGAGCCCGCTGAGACCGCCAATTGATGGGGCTGTAAAAGTATTTACAAATAAAAATATGAAAAATTGTAGATAAAGAAGAAAGGCAGCACAATTCACAAAATTAGTGGGATATACCAATCTAGAAATGGGCTGAAATACAAGGCTTTTTTATGTGGCTATATATTAGGTGCATGAATTTAATATAACGTATACTAGGTGCAGAAAACATTATAAATAATAACACAAGGGTATAAGCCTTAAAACTCAAGATTTTTCGAATTATAAAAAAAAAAAACAAATGTATAAAGGACATAAGTTGAATACCTGGTTAGCCTTTGTTTCGGTTTGTTTGCGGTTGTGCGGAACGTCTTTTTACCTATCGGGCAATATGGGCACAGCTTAAGAGTGAAGCACAAATTAGGAATAAAACCTATAGTGAGTGCACCAGACTTTAAGCAAATAGAAACTCTTACGGCATGACTTAAATCTTTAAAGACTTTAAAGACTGTTAGATAAAGGTAGAAAAGTGGTATAAGACAGAATAAGCGATGCAACTTCATGAAACTAAAAACTAAAAGCTCTGATGAATCGCTCACGTCCAAAATACCATTGTGAGCGAAATATTTGTTCCTAAGTAGGAGTTTGACCTGTGTTAGCTTATAATAAATCCCTTTCAGGTCGTTTTTCGTTTGTGATCTTTATAGACATGAAACAGTCAAAATCTTCTTCGGGTCTTAGTCATTCTACCAACACTACCTACGTTTATTTTATTACGTTAAAAGAAGTTGTTCGTAAGCAAGTCAAATATGATTAATGTCATGACTATACTTTTACGAATATGATACTGATAATATGTATAAAATGTTGGTGGTTCTGTCTGTCCTCAGCTGTCCTCAGCTTTACCGAAGGAAACCAACCTCAACAAAATAATCGAAAACTGTCAAATCGGCTATGACAGAGAACAGTGTTGACAGCGTTAAAGTAATTCGATTTCAAAAAATTATTTCTTCATAACCATTTTATTTTATTAAGAATTTTTTGTGAACAGAATTTTGTTCAAAAAGTTGTAACAATCTTTCTTGTAGCTAATTATTGTTTAAGCCAATATATATTTTATCTTATAGAGGTGGAAATGGAAGTAGTGGCAGGCATGCTAATGCCGGACAGCTGGCAATGACGGTCAATATAGTTTTGTCATAACAAAAGCTTACATAAATGAAATAAAACAAGATTACGTCTTCCAGCATTTTAGGTTACGTATCCTGTGACCCGCAAAAAAAATTTAATTATATTATCCGTAAAATATTTTTAAATAACAATAAAAATTTAAATAATCCTTAAAAGGAACAAGTTGCATAACCAAAAATGCGAATTTGTTCTTTATAGCTGTCCAAATTTACTATTATAATCAAAGCGTTAAGTTGAAAAAGGGGGTAAATGCATATTTGCATTTTTTCTATTTTTTCCCAAAAAAGAAGATGCGCTTGGTAAACTTAAATTTCTGTTTGATCTAACTCATTCCACAGTGCTTATTTTTTTATTTTTACCTATCATCTTTTTTATAAAAGGGTTATTTGAAACGAAAAATCGAAAGATTTAGGATTTAATATAATTATATATAAAATAAAACAAGATTTAAAGGGTGTTTCCATACTCTTTCCTTAAGTGACCCACATTCCACCACCTTCCCATATATCAAGTGTTCGTTTTCTATATATGAAGTCAAGCCGTATATGTACAATATTTAGCCATAAATAAATGCATATATAAATAACAATTAAATTCTGTAATGAGAAAGCAAATGATTCAAACATTGTCTTAGTATATAATGGGCAGATGTTATGTTACATATGTATATGAATTCAGATACTTATTGAATTATGCTGATTGATGTTTTAATTTTGTGTAATGAACAAAGTTTTATGTTCCTACCTATAAAATTTTATATGATTATCACGGATACTTTTGTAAATTTATTTGTTTACTTTGGATCGTTTGAAAAAAAAAATTAAAAAAAAAAAAAAAAAAATTACAAACCAAAATAAAAGTACGTCAACACCAATATTAATCAGATATTACTTGTTTTTAGCTGTATTTATAATGTAAAGTGCGAAGCAACCAGTAGTGGGTCTTTCATGCATCAGTTCAGGAAAACACACACAAAACCAAACATTTTTATACATTTAAATTTTTTTTTAATAAAAAACAACAACAGGTCACACTGTTTTTTTTTTATTTTGTACAAAAACCGTTTGATAAGTATATTTTCAAAAGTTAATTGAAAAATACGGTTATACTACATTTAAAACGATTAAATGATACAAATTTTGTTTAAAGTAATAATTATTTTTTTTTTTTTTTTTTGTAATTTTGAATTCGTTGGAGTTTACCTGTTGCACCGCTTGTTGCAAGACTCGAGGCGATTGAGCTAACTGACCCACTACTGATTGATACAGATGAGTGCTGGCTGTGGCTGAGAGATGATGTTGGCCTTGGGAGAGTATGTTGGTTACCGAAATGGACGGCCGAAGACTGGCCTGCTGCTGGTGTTTGTCCACTTGCAACACACTGACTTTGCTTCCACGCTGCCCTGTTGACTCGCCGCGTCGACCTGTCTACATAGGACTCTGTATTAATCATATAGACGCAAGAATGTTGATGAAAAATTAAAAAAAAAAACACGGAACTGAAAAATTGCATGAAAATTAAGAAGTTTAAGTAAAGAACCTCCAGGAAAGAATTTTAGTAAAAAAAAACAACTCAGAAGGAAAAGAGCATTATATTATTTGCTTCGAAGGATTGAAAGAAACCACATAGAGATCACTTTAAGATTGAAACTCGAGTATATTATACACGATATAACGGTTGTTAATTACGTTACCTGAGGCTGGGCCGACAATGGCTGAAACTCCTGTTGAAAGTGAACTCATACCACCACCACCCGTTTGTGGTTGAGGCCAAATCTGGAGGAGATACTTCAGCACAGCAATGGGTTGGGCATGATCGATATCGGAACCTGGTGGTGCACTCGAAGAGTGAAGCATTAGAGGAGGACCCATTACAGTGGCGAGTGCTTGAGCTGACATCTTATTTCGCTCCGAGGCGGACACAACTAACGACAAATGGTCCAACAGGAACACAAGGGTGGCCTTTAAAAAGATTTTAAATTATTAAAACCGTTTTTTTTTTGTCAGAAAACACATTAGCTTACCCGATTTGCTCTTGGCAGACAATCTAGAATACTTAGCATTAATTTCGCATTTCCTTCGGGATCATCGGGTAGACAAACAGCTAAAGGATATAAGTAAAGAATTAATTTTTTTTTTTTAAGGTAGCAATATATCTTTGCTTACCCAAAGCATCAACAGTCATTTGGAATAGACACCTTGTGAACAGTGGTTCCGGAAGCTCTCTTAGGTAGTCCTTTAGGACTCCAGTTATGACATTAATGTCAGGAACATGTTCCGGACTTAGTTCTACTGCTCTGCTGTTCCTCTCAAAGGCTTCACGTAATAGCCTCTTCTTTGTAGCCGATCCACAAAGCCTATAGAGTCCAATTATATCCAAACCACGGCGTTCAACTTCTTCTACACAACGACGCAACACTATTGGTACTGGTGCACTTCCGGGAGCACCCTTTGATTCACGGCTTACTACGGTTTCCAAATCAGCACCAAATAGCTGCGGATAGCCAGCCCGTAAGCTTGGCAGACCACGTCGTTTGTACAAAGTAATAGGGTCCGTGTGCCGCAGACGAATGTATATGGTTCCACGGGGTTCCACTTTCAGAGCTAACTGATGCAATGGTGACTGTCGCAGAATAGATGCCAATGAGATCGCTCCACGATAGCAAAGTTTATGCCTGTGTTGAGGATCCCATGAGTAGACAAGCACATCCAATTGTTTATTGCACACCAAGTCCAACTCAAAAGATTCATCCCAATCGAACTGAAGATCACCCGATCGTACTACCGTTCGTGCCTTGTGCACACGATCGCACTCAAGGACGCAATACAGATCCCGACTCTGTCCTTGTGGAGCACCAGGCTGGTTAATTTCTGGAGCTGTTCGCAAGCCACGCCCAGCCAGAAGATGAATCCAGAGCATACCCGAGACTCCACCCACATCCACAATCGGTTTATCGAGTTTATATTTCGCAAACTCTGCAGGGTTAATATCGATTTGACGATGTGATCGGGGCAGTGTTGCGCTTGGAGTTGGAGCTGGACTCTGATGGCCACCTCCGCTTAGGATACTTCCACTAGGACTGGCGGGGCCGGTTGATAATTCTAATAACTGCCGCATTCGTCGGATGCTGGGTGATCGGATAGACGAAGGACCACCAATATGTTGCGAGGACATCGATCTGACCGGCAGGGAAGATATGGGTCGTGGCATTCCAAGGTGACGGTCCAGAGTTCCGGTCATAACGCCCGTTCGACTACTGTAAATACTCTCGGTCTAAAAAGAAGGAAAAGTTATTGAATAAAAAAAAAAAAGTTTTGAATCTTACATTCTTTAGAGCATCATGAATGTTTTCTGCACTGCATGAGAACCTGTGACTTCGTGGTTGGCTGAGCAAGTCCCTGGTTAGCCGCATCTGTTCCGCAATTGCAGAACTGCTTGGAGCACGTCTCAACCATGCCCTATACTCGTCCGAAGTAAATATCGATGGACTCGCTGTTATTCTGCTTCGAAGATCACGTTCCCGAAGATCTCGTCGACCCGTGAATTCGGGGGCAGAGAGATTGCCATCAGCGTCGTCCATCATTCGATCACTGATGCGTGGTCTTATTCCACTCATACGGACTCCAGGTCGTTCTCTTGGCAGTGAATTGAATTTGGCCAAATCCGGTGCAACATTGCTACCCAATATTCCAGATGTGGTGCCACGTGGTATGCTTCCGATCGCTGGTCGATTGTAGTAGTAATAGCTTGGCCTTTGACCGATTGTTGCTTCTGTATCACTAGAGTAATCAATAGATGGCCTTGATCTTCGAGTCAGCGACTGCGAAGCAGCACTAGGTGGTGCACCATATTTGGAGCTACGTGACTGCGGTTCATATCGTCCATATCGACCTAAAGTACCACCAGCTGATGTCAGTGCACCAGGTTTAAGACTTGATCTAAGCAACGAATGCCTACCTAAAGAAGCCGAATAATCTGAATATTCAACTCTTGGCAAATGCTGATCCGAGCCACTGCGTGGGAAGCGTGCATGCTGTTGAGCCAAGCTTACTCCGGCTCCAGCTGACATGCGACGTGATGGTCCTGGATAGAAAGAATGAACCTTTTCAGCTAGACTCTCGAGAGTACCGGCATTTTGGTAGTAAGCTGTTGAAGGGGCAAACGAATGGCTTTTGGGTTGTTCGGTGATCACTGATGGTGGTGGCGGTGGTTTGTAACCCCAACTGGGTGGTTCTTGCATTAAATTTGCCCGTGTATTGTAATAGAGATCAAGTTGTTCACTTTGCGGACTATAGTTATTTAAGCCAAGACCAAGACGTGAACGGGACTCTGTCATTTCTCTGCCATCACCTGTGGGATTAAAAAGGAAAAGTCCAGCATTAGCATTGAAACTTTTGCAATTGTTTTGAAATACCTGTACGTCTTTCACGTGATGACCTGGAACGTGGCATGCGATCAGCATCATCTAAGTCTTCGTCTCTGAGGTCGCGTTTAATGACAACAACTGGCGGTGGCTTTTGCTCGGGTCGAGAAAGGGTTGGTGGGCCAGGTGAGCTGGTACCACGAGCACCACGTCGTTGTCGAATGGCCAGCACAAGACGTCGTGGAATGGACATGATAATGACGACATCATCCAAAGACATGTGCGTCACGTCAACTAAGTTTACCGCTAAAATTTCATCGCCCACCTACGAACCATATGGTAAATTATGTAAACTTGGTATTTTCTTTTTTCGAACTCACCCTGAGACATCCACTATTATAGACGGCAGATTCTAAAGCTATTCGCGATATAAAAACGCCGTCAGTTCGGTCAGCGCCATTTCCTTCGCGTATATATAAACCAAGAGTTTGTCCAGGCCTCTTCACTATTTCCACTAGCTGTATGTATTGAATTAAGATTTTTAAAAATAGTTCAGATGATGTTTGTCTTAATTCGTCTATACCTGAACCGTATGCCTTGCATCGCCCTTTGCCATTAGTTTATGAGCAGCCTCGACCGCATGCTTCCCGCCAATACTTCGAGGCTCTAAGATTCTAACTATCATCTCACCACGTCTCTCAACAGCCTGAAAGTTGAAGTATTATATGTATAACAAACTCGGAATGATAATCTCAAATCTTACCTCCAATGCTGCAGCTGTGTTAGGATCATGATCATTCTCAACCGCTTCTATCTGCCGGAATATTTCCGAACTAATGCCTGACACCTTGCGGAAGTCACCTTGTAATAAAACTGGCTCTTTGACACCTTGCTGCCGCTGCTGTTGCTGTCCCATAGGTTGCATTTGATTTGATGGCAACGGCCCAGGTGGAGCACGTCCTGGGCTGGCTGTAACATCAGGAACTGATCTTCCATTTTCCTGAAATAATAAAAACAAAATTTCTTATTAACAAATGTTTAATTAGATCAGAAGCTAAAATGTTATTGGATTGACAATTCGAGAGTTTAAAATTATTAAGTTAATAGTTAGCTTATTTTTTTAAATCAGAAAATATATATGTATTTTGCAATAAAAGGAAGAAAGGGCCACTTGCGGACCCGTGTTGTTTAACTAATTCGGTAAAACTAAAACAGATGAAATCACTTCAATACTTGCGCGAAACATCCATTTATTTGCCTTAATACAAGCTTATACCTAATCTTAATTAAAACTAGGAAACATTTTTTTAGAAAACGGAGTTTTAATCAAGTACTACTGAGCTGAGGTTAAGGGTTAAGCAGAATATTTTCGTCTATATGGGAGATGAAGATGAGCTTCTGGTCATTGAACACATAAATAAGGGGTGCAGACTTGTAGAAATTTCATCAAAAGTGATTGATTGGCATTCAATTAGAGGTTTTGAAAAAAAAATGTGTTTGTGAAAAATAACAATACATAACATAAAAATAAACACATTTTTTTTAAACTGTCCGACTTTCGTGCGTAAAATGCGGAAGGGATCAAAGATTACGTTCATAAGCAAAAGTTATCGAAACTTAACGAAATAGAGCAATCCGTTAGTATGGGCACAATATGCAAATTTCTTTATTCGGCTCAGTTACGGACGGAGCTGTCCGCACCATTCCGTTCATTATAGTACTGCCTTAATGCTAGACATTTAAAAAACTTAACATATACAAATATTTTAATATAATTATGTAGGTATGCTGTGTTTAAAAATCTTGCTTTAAATTCAATACATTTTAAATTGTCATTAGTTAATGAAAACAAAAAGCTATATTTATTGTAAATTGAAATCAATTGATTTAAAGGACTATTAATCCCATAGTTTGATTTACTGATAGAAGATAAAAAATCTGTGCTCTAATGCTTCTTTGAACAACCTCAAGTCTATTTTTGTGAGCTGGGTAGTATACGGTGCCCATATAATGCACCCATATTCAAGCATTGTTCTGCTAATAAAAGAAGCAAATTGAAGTTTGAGAACATAAGAATCTTGAAAATCTCGAGATAATCTCATTATGAAATTTAGCATTTTATTAGCTTTTCTAATAATTAAGTTGTAATGGTCAGTTAATGTCAATTTACTTATAAGATCTTGTTGAAGCAGTAAACTAATCATCTTTTGAAGATATCTTTTTGTAAATTTACATATCATCGGCATAGATTAGAACAGAAGAATCTTGTACAACCGAAGTCAAGTCGTTAATAAATAAAAAAAAATAATAAGGGACCTAAATTTCTACCTTGTGGAATATCAGAGGTAATATAAAATTGGTCAGACAACGCATTATGAAAATTAACACAATAACTTTTATTTTTTAGAAAAGATGATATACAAATAATAAATAAAGAGAACAAATGGAGGATAAGAGAAATGAGATACGCACTTTTGAAACGCACAGAACGGAATACCATCTAGGTAGGTCGAGGACTACAACAATCGCCAAGTTTAAGAATATTTTTAATTATATAGTTTTAACAAACAGAATAGTTTATCAAACTAAGGTGTTAAAATGTTTGTGAGGAAGTAGGAAAAATTAATGATTTTTTTATTGTTGGAGTCTAAAAAAGCTTATTTGAAAAAATTTGCAAACATATTTATAGAATTTTACTTCAAGATGTTAATAAAAAAACCAACGAGTTGGGATACCCGTCAATTTTTCTTTTAGAATTCAGAAACTTCAGAATTTTGTTGAGTTAATTTTTAGTTCGTTTTCAGTCCTAGAAACATTATGAGTATGAATCGTTGGAATAGAAACCAAATATATTCCTTATATCAAAGTATGTTCTTTAGTGATCATTAGCTCCGATATACATAATACATAAGTATGTAGTAAAAGATAAGAGATATTCTAAGAAAGTGAGTGGGAGGCTGGGGATAAGATAAAGAACGAAAAAATATTCTGGTCGGCTCTGCTACGCTAAAGTTATGATATTTTATTGCAAAGGAATATATTTTTCTAAAGCATCGAGATCATTATCTACTTTTTGTGGAGGCATATGTATATGTACATATATTTAAGAACTCGTAATATTTAATATAGAACCGTTGATGCCTTAATCAGCCACGTTACCGATAAATATATATATATATATATATATGTATAGTATATCTTTGCCCCAGATTTTAGTTTGAAGTTGGGAAATTATTATGCAACAAAGAAATCAATTTATTAATGATACAAATTTTATATACCTACTAATGTAAAAGTTCATTGAAAAAACTCAAACAAGTAGAAGTAGGCTTCTTGAATTATTATTCAAAAATAAGTTGTTAAGCGGCCTTTAGTCAAAAAAAAAAAAAGAGTTTCGCTAGGGTGTTAGCATGTGGTCTTGTCAGGTGACGGTTCCAGCAAAAAGTATCTAATCACTAGGTACGCAAATTTTAGATTTTTCTGAGCTGAGCTAAAGAACTAAAGAATGAAATTAACTTATGAAGAAAAACACAATAGTAAAAACCAAAAGTACATAAATCTACAAAATAATATAACTACCCAATGATTTTCATCCAAATAAACGACAACTTTTTCCCTCAAATCAAATCTAATTAAATCTACGAAGAATTTATAAATTTGATAGAGTCCCTATTCAATTCCCAGTCACCTTAAATGCAGAATTTTTATCTCATACCCAAGACAATACTTCCTGTCAGAACTTAAAACATTTCTTCTCATTTTCATTTTATAGTTTTTTTTTATAACTTAAAAATTAATATTCCCGAAAGTAACAGGATCTCTCGTAAAACCTTTTATAAATTTCTCTTCCTCCCCATCTTTCAAGAAAATTTGCCAAACTGGTCTGGTATTACAGTATGACTGCTAAAACTTCTTTATTCAAATCAAAATAAATTTACACAGAGCACGTGAGATCTGCATAAATGTTATCACCCTTAAGACAGTCTTTCCCTTCTAAATACTCGTAACCAAATTAAAAGAAGAGTTTCACGTTTCTTCGGGAGGGAGTGAAGAAGTTTGCACTTAAAATTACAGGACTCCTCAATAAACCATCTTGAGTTGCTTGTTCGTAAGTATAAATGAATGTATCTACTGCTTTTAGGTGTACAATACTTAACAATTTAAGTACCAATTCATAATTCACAGCTGACAAGATGTCCCAGTTTTATTGCAAGAGGTGTGGATGCGCCAGGATTTTTGAAATTTCTGTACTTATAGATATATTTAACACTATTCATGGGACGTTCTTTCCCAAGTTCTACCACGCATCACCAAGCAGCCATCTTGTATTAACTATGCGTCTTACATATACAGAATAAGAGTGAACAAAAAAGTCAACCAGGACATTAACAGCAGAAAGTCAGAGTATATGGCGGCCACTAGAAGAAGCTGTACAGTATGCACCTTATCAAGTGCGCCATATATTTAATTTATTTTTTAATATATGTAAGAATTAGATACATATATATCATGTATACTACCATATATCGTATATACATATTAACCACCAACAGCGTGAAGGAGCCACAAAAACTTTTTAGCGAATAATTTTTTCTTCAACTAGAACGAATAAGGAAGAAAGTGCGCCTCAAGGAGTGTGATGAGGCCTTATATAGCGAACGCTTGCATCCGTTTTGAAACCCTATGGTGTGGTGGCGGTGTGTAGTTGGAGTGATGTAAGGAATGGTTTTTCTTGAGCTCTTAGTATCTATATTTTATGGTGTTTGCGTGGTGGGTGCTATTTTGTAGTTTTCCCTCCCACATGATTGGGTTGAGGTGAGGCGCACGGTTCCGTCGTTGGGGAAAAATTTGCACTCAATTTAAATATTCTTATTTTTCAAAACAAAAAGAGGTCCATTATATTTATATTATGAAGTGCTGATAGCAAAATTTGCGTTTAATTAAGGGATGGTGATATCCGGTTTCCTTTCACCGAACAACACAAAACGTATTTTATTAGAAACTTGATGTATTTTATTAGAACTTGCGTGTCAAGTTCAAACAAGAAGTGTGGTTAATACATTAAAACCCTATTAAATAATATCTCAGGTGCTGTAACAATATTTAACATAGACATTCAATGTTGGGCAGGTAGCTTCTTCTTAAGTGGAAAATTTTGTTGCTAACCTAGAACGCCAACCATTCAATCTTTATTTACTCAACCCATATTGCCTTTTGTTGTTGTATTAATTTATTGATGCGGCGGCGGCAGAAGAAATGGGTGCAGGGGGTAGAAAAAAATGGAAAGTAATTTCAATGCAACCATCGTTGTCGAGACAATGTATCTAACAAAGTGGAAAAGTTCAATTCGTAAAGGGGCATAAGAAAGTTCAAGGCAGAGTATAGTTGGGTATGCATATTTTATAGTAGTTATTTTTATTTTCTTATGTAGATACACATACTTGAAATATATACACATACATATTTGTATTCTGTCTGAGTGATATACCCAATAGATAATAGAATAAAAAATTTTAAAGCAGGTTACATACATTGTATCGGTGAAATAAATGAGAGAAAGGTTTATTCTTGACAATTTGAATAGGATGTAGTATCTAAATCTTAGTTTAAAGCTTCATGGAAAAAAAAACTACAACACCATCTCGTAGTATTAAAATTATTTTTCATAAATTTACTTTTGCCATTACATTGATAGGGAAGTCAGGAGACCGAAAATTTGGGTTCCATAACCCAACAGAATATACTCTATACACATCTAGCTTAGGTATTGAAAAATGGCGAAATGGTAGGGGTGTTTTCATTATTCGCCATTTGAAAAGTAGGAGGAATATCATATTTTCTATCGAAATAAGCTTTAAATACTTTTTTTTTTTGTCCGATAAGCAAGTCTCTTGTTAAGTATTCAACACATCATAGCAATTCTCAAAAAGGCAACGCAAACCATCCGCCCTTTTTTTTCTTGATATACTTCTAACTCAAAACTCACAGTTTCCTGTAAGACCATAATATATTAACTAATTTGTTTATGTATTATCGACACATATAGAGATGCATCAGTGCTTCCTGGGAGACAATCAATTTTCATAAATAAATAAATAAAAATATAGGCTCCTGAAATGGATCCTTGAGGTACGCCACCTTAAATTAGTTAAACCAATGAGCCTCTTTAAGTTAGTACACACTTGTTTGAAAGTAAACTTAATAAAGGATTAATAAAAATAAAAACTGAAATCTTCTATAATATAAAAATGAATCGTGGTTTGTTCGGCTGCCTAAAACTTGAAAAATGCAGGACCAAATTGGATTCTTCCATCTGTGATGTGTCGTCAAATACTCAATTGCTAAGTTTATAATATCTCCAACATTCCCGTATGCAGTGCTCAGAAATATAAACAAAATTTCTCATTTTTGCTCTCAAAATTTTTGGATAAAAATAATCATGTTGGTATTTTTATCATTTTGCAATTATTTTTGAATGAAATATGTATAGTTTACATTTTTGAAATATGTATGTATGTATATCATTGCGAATCAAATCAAATTAATAATTTTCTGATTGATAACTATTATTAATAGGACTGATCCAACAATTTCACCAAAATATTTCAATAGTAAATAAATAATTAAAAAAATCATATCACTGCTACGCAGATTCCCCGCTAGTAGTTAATGCCGCCCCTAGTTATGTTGGAACACGCGTGAAGTTGGCTACTGGCGGTCCATATGTAATACGTCAATTGTCTGATCCCTTACATTTTTCGTAGCAAAAGTTTCGTTGTCAATTTTCTCTCTTTGAGAGAAAAACTGCGAAAAAGTACGCGTGAACGCTTCAAACGAAATTTGTGTCAAAATATCAAAAATATTTTAATAAACAATTATCGAAATGTTCGTTCTTTTCAAAGTGATGAAGCAAGATCACAATTATTGAACGAATACAACAAGTTCTTCCATTGAACATTGAACGTGCAGCCTTTTAATATGAGACAAATATTCAATACAGTACGCACGAAATTGTGCTGCGCAAGCGGTAAGGTGATATCTTCAGAATTAATTACTCCATCAATCACTGGAAGTGTGAGTTATATGTGGCGTGTTCCCGAGTTGCGAAACGATACTCTCTCTTTATTCATGATGTTTTTTTAACACATCAGCAAAGAAAAAACACTATCCTTCAGTACAAACATATATGCACTGACACCGGAATTAAGATAGCTACATTTTTATGTATGAAATTATTTGTGGATAAACTTAGTTAAATGAAATGAGCTATAAGTTAAAAAGTCGAAACTATAGTAAATAAAATACAAGACTGGGTCGCTTGCTCTTGTAGCAACCTATGGTACTACAAAAAAAAATTATTAAATTATGTTGAAAGGCGAAAACTATCAAAAAAATGGCCTTCACATGAGATTATGTTGTATGGTAGCTATCATTTAACAGCCATCATGACATTTTGTTAAGTTTTTAAATTAAGTGCTATTCCAAATTTTAATGAAATCTGTTCAACCTTTTGTAAAAACCGTTAACACCGAATCTTCGTTTTGTTCATTTTTAACCAAATATCTGAAATGCAATTATACTATCAGACTATCAGTGCTTCAATATAACGTAGGTATAAAATCGTAAGATCCGATTTTCGATGAAAATTGCAAAAACTAAAACCCATTTATGGCAGGTACCCGTTAACCGGAATAAAACAAAAATCACTTAAAAGTGCTATAGATGAAGTTTGAAGTAAATCTGTCAAACGGTTTAGACTGCGTAGCTCGGTTATCAGACAGCTGAACATCCGCACAGATAAACCGACGGACGGCATAACGAAACCAACTGTTTTGAACTCCTATATCATCGTATAATGTCAGGTTTGATTAAAACCTCCAATTTTGTTTTCACACGAAACCAATAGGGGAAAGTGGGGCATATCGGGCCCCCGGGGTATAATGGGCCCCCCTCGTATTTCCTGATTGAATAAAGTGGCAACTCCGAATTAGCCTCTATCATTTTCAAATTATCCGTGGCAATACGGGGGAACCCCCTTTTTAAGTGAAAATGACATCTGTGGTTCGTAGTGAAAAAAAAGCTTTTTTTGGTCATTTGATGTTTTTATGAAGTGAAGTAAAGTGCGTGTTTTTATGCGAGGAGTAAATTTCAAATTACATTTTTCTCATTTAACATCAAAGTAAGTTTATTTGTTTTGTATAAATATAGTTATTTCATTAAACTAAGTTAATTCAACAAAAATCTACATTTGTTTTTATAACATAAGACATGGGGCATAATGGGCGAGGCATAATGGGCATGGGTGCCCATTATGCCCCATTTGTTTGTTATTTTCTATTTCTATTTTTATTATGTATTCTTTTAAACAACACAAATTTTTAGATGGTTCGCAATTACAAAAGAAAAACTAATCATCAACAATGGCACGAAGATAATTTACGGCGAGCTATTGAAGCTGTAAAAACAAATAAAATGAGCTGTAAGGCTGCTTCCGTAAATTATGAAATTCCCCGGAGCACATTGCAAAGATTTTTAAAAAAAGCCGAATTAAACCCCGAAGTTCCACTTGCAATAGAAAAACCGGGAGGTTTCAAACCCGTTTTCTCGGTGTCCCAGGAACAAGAGTTAAGCAATTATCTCAAGGATATGGACGGTCGTTTGTTTGGGTTCTCTATGAAAGAATTTCGACAACTAGCATTTGAACTGGCAGAAAAAAATAAAATAGCAAAAAACTTCGACATTGAGACACGAATGGCTGGAAAAGATTGGGCTGATAATTTTTTGAAACGAAACACAACCATTGCATTGAGAAAGCCGGAAGCAACGTCTGCAGCTCGAGCAATGGATTTTAACCGTGTTGCTGTCACGAAATTTTTCCAGCTGCTGGAAGGATGCATAAAAAAACACGGATTTTCATCTGACAGAATATATAATGTGGATGAGACAGGGATCACAACGGTAGCAAAGAGTCTGGGATGTAAGCTTTATGAAGCCCTTGCGCTCGTATTACGGCGATGAAGTAAAAAAAATGGCTGAGACAACATCCTGGAAGGATAGTAACTCACTACCAAGTTGGGCAATTGTTTAGTAGAGCCTATTTAAAAGCGGCCACAATGTCAGTAGCTATAAACGGTTTCAAAAAAACTGGAATATGGCCTTATAATCCGAATGTTTTCGAAGATCATGACTTTTTACCATGTGAAACAACAAACGTGCCGAATGAAGATAATGAAGATGAAACAGCTTTTGTTGATCTTAGTTCACAAGCTCAAGCAGATGCAATTTCATCCGTTGTAAGTGATCCGTTGATCTTGCCTTTGGAAACGAATAGTTCACACACTGTTTCCCACCAGAATTCAAGATCTATGGATGCTCAACCTTCAACATCTTCATTTAAAAAATATTCACCATCTGAAATCATCGCCATTCCGAAAGCACCAGGAAAAAAAAAGAGTTTCTAAACGCAGAGGAAAAACAGCTGTAATAACCGAATCGCCGTACAAGGCTCAACTTGAGGCTGAAACTCCAAAGCTCAATCCTGCCTCAAAGAAAAAAGAAAAGCTCGTCGCAAAAATTAAAAAGAAGAGAAAAATAGAATTTTCGGAAAGTGAAGAAGATGAAGAATGCCTTTATTGTGGGCATTTATATTCCGAATCAACAGAAGGATGGGTGTCTTGCAGAGCCTGCGGAAAGTGGGCCCATTGCTCTTGTGCCGGCGAGGAGGATGGAGATGATGAATCGAGCCACATTTGCACACGTTGTACTCAACATTAACTCAATGCTCACCGTTCCTTACCTGTGCCCATTATGCCCCAGGCACGGGGCAAAATGGGCTTATCAAGCAATTATTATAAATTAATATAAATTGAAGAATTTTTAAGTTTATTTATTTTATATCTCTTTAATTAATGTATTTAAAGTTCCTTTAATGAATTAAATTGTTTCGAACATGATAAACATGTTTTTGGTGTTTTTATTATAAAAAAACCTTAAGGGGCCCCTTATGCCCCGCCTTCCCCTACTTGCTCTATTGAGCAAGTAAAACGATCATAATATAAGATCTTATCAGAAGGATTCTCCTATTACTCAACGAACTTTTTTCAAAAATAATTTTTAAAATTGCAAAATGCTCAAAGTTCTTCTTTTTTGCATACTTATAGGCTATTCAATACCACTAACTTATCAGACTTGCCCTGACACTTCTGATAGCTATGTATGTCAAACCCCTTGAGTCGGTCATACATATTATGGTTAATAAAATTTGTTACAGACATTAAAAAAATTTTGTTGAACAAATACATTTTGTATTGAATATAAATAAAGAACAAAAATATGCTACCATATGCTCAAATTTAGATCTATACATATACCTAATTTGATTTTGGCCTGCACCCTCGCGTCGTTATAGCTTATGTTATTCAGAATTTCCGTTCATTTTAAAAAAGGTGATTTACTGTAGTATCTTAAAAATCCAAAAAACGCCTTCAGACAAATGCTTACATTATGGGATAAGCCGGTACTTATTACTCAGCATTTTCGGGTGACCCAGGAGAAAGTAGTAGGTACATGTCGATTTTCTATTCCAATTTTTAGTTTCTATGGTCGAAAGGCTGTCAGCTGTATCTGGTGAGAATGTGAGACACATCCAAAAGTATCATCTGTCATGCACATTTGGACACCATAGAAAATTGTAGATCCCTTAATTCGGGTAGAACTAACAACAAACACAAAAGGATTGGTTCAGAGTATGAGTCATTATAGGTCTCGAGCTGTAAGAGTTTTTTCTCCAACTTATAGCCTGCGGCACAAATTTTCAGTGACATGTTTCACTGAACTGGTAAACTTATATCTTTAAGGCGAAGATATTTGTTTTGATTAAAATATTCTTTATCGAATCCTTTACCAACTATTGACAGGATCTGGCCTACTTTCTGCTTCTATAACATGATTCAGTACAATCATAATAACCGATTATATGTGTAAGTTATTTTAAATTCATGTATAACAAAAGACTAAAATATATTTATTTTTGGAAACATAAAATGTTATTAAAACCAAGATCCTCTTAAGTTATAATGCTTTTGAAATATTACATCATGAGACGAGTCATTTCATCAGAAAATATTTACATTTTATTCTTACGTAACAGAATTACATTCAATTTACAAAACAAAAGTCTTTTGTTCCATTAAATTATGTACTTAAACAACAACTCCTTAATTCTTTGCCCATGCTTCCAACTATGTGTGCGTAAAATCAACTAAAGAGGGCATAGAAAACTTAGGTTTCATTAAATGACCTCTCTGTCTCTATAATATCCCTCGAGATGCTATAAATGATGTAGGGAAATAAACCAGCGTTAACAACGACAACGTCTGCCGCCTATTGCAATAAGATTAACAACACTGTCTAAGTCTTTAAAAAAAAAAAAAAAAATGGCTGATACGGCTGAGCAAACAAACTTCCTCAAACCAACTTGGCACACATTTAGCTTTAATATATACTGGCAAAAGGATTTGCATACCTAACCCACACAAAACTTCAAGTGTTTGCCTTTATGTGACTTTTTGGAGTGCAACTCTCGGCGCTGCTGCTGCCATTCTATTGGGAACATTCTATTTAAACCAAAACAACGTATCCTCGGTTGTTCAGTCACTGCTGTCACTGCCTCTGCCACCTATGTACGTAGATGAAAATAACTTTTCGGGATTCAACAAACTATAAACTATTCCCGGTCGGTATATGCGGTCTTTTAGCAAATTTCTTATCAACTATCGCTGATGGCTGAAAGTTGAAGAAAAACTAAAAGAAAATGGCACTGGGGCGCCTCTTAATGCTCCCTTTATATATAGATGCTTGAATTGCTCTTCAAATGCATTCAACATTTAGAGAACAATATTTAGGGACTTGGTAAATAGAACTTTTGTCGCTAGGCTAATGGGTTTTGTTAAAAAGCAGCAGGAGCAGCAAGTTCTTCATCTTAAGCCCTTGTCGTTATAAGTTTTTACCGAAAAATAATGTACACACTTCACTGTGATGCTTTGTTGTCCTCGGGACCAGACATATGGAACAAAGATGTTCAAGAAACTTTCAAAAGCAAGAAGCAACAAAGATAAGTTGAATGATGTCTGGTGACGAAGTGGCAACCAAAATTTCAGCTGCACTTTGGATTACATCAGTTCTCTGGGAGACAGAAATAGATTGTAAAGTTCACCGTTATAAACTATCGCTGGTTCCTATGGGAGGAAATACAATCGATTTAGATATAGCATAGTGATGCTTTGGAGATTAGAGATGATATGCTGCCGGAAGTCACTACCGATTTAACTTTAACTCTATGGAATGGCTGTAGGCGTTTCCTTATAGATTCTCATCTTAAATCCGTTTGGTGCTTTCAAGAAACAAACTAAATGAGGTTCTTCTAATCAAGCTGACAGTAGATTATGTAACTATCAAAAAGGTTGTTTGTCATTTCTTCGTTTACGAAATTAAGTTAGTACTATTTAGACGATACGGTTGTTGGTAAAAAAAAACAAAATAAAACACTGACTTAAAAGACTCTTTTTTTATAATACTGACAAACTGGTTCTTCTTTTCAGTTTAAGTATAGTTAAGTCTTTTAAAATGCAAATTCGGGACACGTCTGTTAATTGAAATTCATGCACAGAAATGGTTGCCGTCTCTCTTTTTATTCACAAGTATTTACGGATAGGAAAAAACACATTTGGAGGTTGCAGCAAGAAGGGTTCAAATTGAACATTAGTGAATAAGGACTTACTGTTTGGTCTCGGAACTTCGTAAAAAAAATTCAGTATATATATGTTTTGGTTGCTCATTCTTTCTAGTTAAAATAAATAAATGATGTCATAAATATTCAGGATGATTCCACGTTACAAAGAACAGAATGCAACTGCTATTTACCCCCACATGACAATTGATGCACTCCAACCAACAGCTTATAAATCTAAATCATTTACCTGACGGTTCACAGAATATAAACATAGGTTAGATATTGACACACTGCGAAGACGTCAATCAAAAAGATTAAAGGTTGACTATACTAACTCCTATTGCAACAACAAAAACAACTTCATCCGGGCTGATAGCTATATTAGCTGTATTTTATTATGCCTTCTTATCTGATCCGGATCAGATTTCGTGAATACACGCAAACAACATCAACACAAGATTCAGCTTTGTTTCTATAGATCTCGCAAAATTCCAATCCGTTCCGGATCATAAGGGATTTTGAAATACGGCTATTGTCTTGAGAATGTTTCGCGAAAGTGAATACGATAATCAAACAGAAAGATCAAAATTATTTCTTCGACTTCAAAAAGCGAAAAATAACTTTTGACCGCAGGGATATATCTGGAGTAAAGGGTTTGCTTTTTAGCAACTGTTTATAGGGTTTATATGAACCAAAGCACTCCGTTTTTCTAATTTATACCAAGTTCCATTAAGAAAATTTGGCACGAAGTATTTTATCTTAAGCCAGGATTATTCTTGTGTGAGTAAATTCTGATCACCAAGTAACTTATGTAAAATATAAAAGTTCGTAAGCTTTAAGCCAGGAATGGAAATGGTTAAAAAACGATAAGACACTCATACAGAAGATCTTATAGCTTATTAAATCAATTGGCAGTCAAAGTTTTAACTTTTACAGTTATTTTTTAATATTAATTTTAGCTGTAGTGTATAAGTTCTTGCAAAAGTCACGTTTGTAAGACCTTGAAAAGATTCGAGTATTTGAAAGACGACAATCCAACGCATGTAGTCTAATCATATTTCTTCCATACTGAAGAACAAACAAATTTATTGAAGCATAAGTTACTCATTAGATTGGACTCTCGTTGTGTAATTATTTGAATTCTTCTTTGTAAAATTATATAAATACTAATCAGTAAATAAGTATCTTAGAAAGATATGTGGAAATACAGTGCAACTCTTATGTCTTACCTTACATCTCGCGTACATATTGAAAGTTCCTTTTAATAAATGTAATCTTCTTTTCATACATCAATTTTGGAACAAAAAAAGCTACTGTCATTTTATTTCTAAAAAATAGCTGCCAATGATGTATATGCATGCTTTACATTAGTCGTTATAGCACTATGACACGTTTTCTTATAGAAAAAAATATTAAAAGGTCAAACTTTCAGAATATATGACATTTTGTAAGAAACTTTTTACATTTTTCACTCAACTAAACTTCAACTTTTACGTCATATGAAACGTGTCATTATTTCTGGTGAGCTGTGGTGTTGAATATAATATGAGACACCATTTCATCCCATAAAATAAAATATTAAACTGAAAAAGTTCTCCAATACAAGTCCGCCTCCAAAAAAAATATAGATGAAAACTCTTTCTATTATACATAATCGATTGAACGGTTATTTTATCTTTGTATATTTATCATATAAAAATAAATAATAACTTTAATGGAAGTTCCGGAATGACCAAACATTGAATATTGATTTTTTTTTGTTCGCCATTCGTTCTGGTTCCTTTCATTGTTTTCGATCAAAAAAAGAAGTGTATTCCTGTGCCTGATGGTAATTACCAGAAAAGAAGGCGATACCTACTGTATGAGGATGAATGCATTTCAGGCAGTTCAATTGCCATACAAATGTTATGGCCTCGTTTCTAGTAGGCCTTGCTCTTTGGGGTAACACTTCAGGATTTGGTTTAATGGTTTTCATCTTTTTTTTTATATATTATATTGGTTAAGGTTTATTTTTATTATTATTTTTACTTTTACTTCTTTTCATTCAAGTTGCGTGACCAATTGGATCGATAAACTTAATTTAAGTATAAAAATATAATAAAATAAAAAACACCCAGTTGAAATGGAGCTACGATTATTGTAATTACTCAGTGAATGACGGCCAAATTGCAGATCTGCGCAAATGTCGGTTAAAAGTATTTACTGAAATGACAAATGGTTTTATAAATGGCAGGTTTTTATTTGTGGCATATTGTCGGTTATCAAGAATCTAATAAAAAAGATATTTTTATCACTTTTATGTATTTATATCGAATGAATTTATGATCAGATCGGAAATGATTTCAGATCTGAACTCAAATTGCGATCGAGGTATCCCTTTCGGAACACAATAATGAAGCATATAAACGGACTTATTTGACATTTTTCATCAGATGCTTTATACATACAGTGTGAAAAATATTCTTATAATTTGAAAACATAATTATTAACAAAGAAGTTATAATTGTGTAGAAACAAATTAATCAAAACCATTCTAAAAGATTGTTTTTTTTATTATTTGAAAAAGCAAGCACAGCAACTAAATAACATCCAGTTTATTTTCAATCGAATCAGCAGCAGCTTTTAAAACAATATTTTTTTATTCAATGTTCTGCAGCAATTTGTTATCGGAGAACTTCGAAAATATTTTCCGTGTAGCTGTCAAAAATAAATTGATCAACGCTTCTCATCGCACATCAATAGTCTGCGTTTAATTCTATCGTAAGTTGCTCCGATTTGTGTGTCAGAACAGATACCTCAATTTAAAATTCTCCGATTTTGTACGAATCGGATAAAATGTTCTTTCGAACGGATACCTCGATATATAAATTGTATATTATATTATATTATATTATCATAACAGGGTCCATATTTTACGAAGACACTCAACTCTTTCCCTGTCACTGTCCAGCTCTCTGTCGCTCAAGAAAAGAACACATGGGAAAATACTTTTTTCTGGAACTAGAAGAAGTCTTAAGCATTTCAGGAACAGACCTACTGAAATTCATGAATGCCTCTGGATGGCTTAATTAATAATTAATTTTTTCATTACAGGTACGCAATATGGGAGTTATACACCTCAGGGCATCACAATGGATCTACATTGATCTAAGTGTGGCGAACACAAGATCAACCGCCAGCCCACTAACCTAACCTATGGGTTGGTTACGAAATATCGCTTTCAAAAACTCGCATTACGAAATCTCGCAGTCACATTAACCCGCTTTTCATAATCTCGCATTTACTGTTACTTAGAATCTCGCAATTCAAAAACCCGCAAACTAAAATATCGAAAACTGATTTCTCGCTTTTAAAAAGTCAGTTTATGACGTAAAAATAATGAGGTTGGCATGCTGCCCCACTGCAACCCACCTGATTGTCCTCACTTTAGGGTGGGTGATAGTTTTATTGTATTCAGTTTCTTTTGAAATTTATTTTGGTTGAAAATTGCGAGATTTTTGGGTGCGAAATTTAAAAAAAACAGGTTTTTGTGATATCGGGTTTATGAAAAGCGGGATTTTAAACTTGCGAGATTTTGTTTTCCTAAAATAAAATATATTTTGTTCCTATCAAGATCTCATGCATTAGTTTGCAGCGAAAAATATGTGCCCATACATTTTTTAACTTTAGCAGTGCATGGGTGACCCCACCCACCAGCGGCTCCCGGAAATTACGCCATAGGAAATTACGCCAGATTTTTTTTTGGAAAAAAAGCCAAAAAAATTTTCATACAAAATCTGGCGTTTTTTCCTAGGAAAAAAGTGCAAAATTTTTCTGGGAATATTTCCGATTTTCTGGCATTTTTTCCAAAAAAATTCTGGTGCTTTTTCCATTTTATAAAATGGAAAAAAAGGCAGAAAAAAAAATTTGGAAAAAAAGCCAGAAAGCATCTGGCGTTTTTTCCTTTTTTTGTTTTGGAAAAGAGCCAGAAAAAATTCTGGCGTTTTTTCCTTTTTTTGCTTTGGCCAGAAAAGTTTTTTTCAATTCTAACAAAAAAAAAATGAATAAAAGTAAGTAAAAATACAACTAGCTGTGATCTGGAATAAGCGATTGTGTACCTACTTACTAGGGGAGGGAAGGGGGTCAACAAATTAACGGCCGGGGGGGGGGGGCGCGTCGCGGGGCGCGCTTGCGCCGGGGCCGGGCGTTGCACCGCGTCGCGAGTCCGGCTGCCATCATATCACACTTGTTGGGGCTAATTATTTTCGTTATCAAATGGCCTAAGTATTTTTGTCGCTAGCTCTTCGTCTATAAGAGAGGCGACCGTAAAATTACCTATCTAATCGCGTCCTTTGGAAAAATAAACACTAGCCGATTGGTTGCAAAACCGATCGAAAAAAATATGAAAAAATATATTTTAGAAGGGAATTGGGCTGCATAACAAGAAAATACCACTTGTTTGCTGCTAATATATATATGAAAATTGTTATAAGCATTTCAACACAATTTTATTATTTTCATTTAATAGACTCCTAGAAGTATGCTATGTTTTTGATCAAATGTTAAAAGTTGAATGCAAACCGCATCCAGGTATCAAAAATCGGTAAAAAGAAAATGATTTTTTTCTTCGCGTGGTAATAATATGATCTTCATAAGTACAGAAAGATAATTTTTCGGGAAATAATGTACCCTGTTGAAAGAAATAGATGAACTTTTTTTAGTTGAAGTCATTGCCCACACAAGTTGAGGAATAGTATAACTTTTTTTAGGAGAATAATTTACCTTTTTATTAAGTACATTTTATTCCAAAACTGTTTTTTTTTAATAATAAAACTGGTTACGCGTGATTTCTATGGCTTTGAAAAAAAAAAACGAAAACGAATCGTCGCAAAAAAACACCGGAAATGGCCATTTTAAACAAACGTCGGTACATGAAAAAGTTTGTCCGACCATCAGTCTTGCAAATGTAAGGACTAATCCTGTCGGTTAGTGCTCAATTTTTCAAGGGACCCGATGATATAGGTAAACCTACGGTCGCCTCCCGGCGAGGGGTTTGTCATGAATGAAATCACCAAACCATTTATATTTGAAATCATTTTAAATCACTTTGAAATCCGGCGCAATCACTAGATTTATTTGAAATCATTGCAATCACGAAATATTTAAATTGAACCACTAAACTGGCCGGTGACAAACATGTCGCCTCCCGGATTATATTTTAAAAATTAAAAGGGTTGAAAAATATTCGTTGCTTAATGTACCTACTTGGTATGGGAAGTCTTCAAAATAATGAACTTAAATAATTTACTCTGGTCTCTGGTACCCATGGTCGACTCGAACCTCTCTTGGCGCCACCAACGATTTTTTTTCTTGTTTGCAAATACGGAATTAATGTGTCAACACGCAATTTATAATTTTTTTTTTCAATGACACATGGAAATACAAAATGAACAAATCATATAGAGAGAGCACTGCATACGTCAATTAATTTTAAGATAAATTAGGATCGTTAAAAATTTAATTGTGGTAATTAGGTTTGCCTTATAGAAATGTTTAGCTTTTAAAATTTCCTATATAATTTGAAATTATTTTCTAATTTAATTAAAATAAGGCTAAACTAAATTTTAAATCCAACCACTAAATTCAGATTTATTTATTCCATAAAATAAAAAAGATATACAATTCAAACCACATTGAAGTAAATTTTAATTATGAAATCTGGATTTGTTCCGGATTTAATGTCCACCTAATTATTCACTCTAAACAATGCATTAAATCCGATGAATTTAAAAAATATTATCCAGATGTAGAATAAGAATGTTTAAGTAGGTGATTGGTAAATTATAATTTTAAACTTTAGATAGGTATACATGCGTCAAAATAAAGTTCGTACCTCCGTAAAACTTCTTCTCATACGATCGCATTCTATTGAAAGATGGCTTAGATGTCAATGGATTGACGGTTATATTATTTACTGGTTAAATCCAGATGTTAATTATTCATGATAGATTTACTTCTTTGCCAAGATTAAGAAATTCAATTAGCAAATAATTTAAAAAAAAATTAAACTGAAGTGCGGATTTATCAAATAATAAATGTGTACATACTTATTTATTTTTTGGATTTAAATTAATCCGGATTTATTCGTACATCAGGATGAACAGTATGTATGAAATTGCTACACGCATACCATCAGTGTAAACCGTTCCTTTGAGCAATTTATCAGAATGGTTTTGTGGGTACAAACGTAAAAAGATTACATTCCCACAATTAATAGATATAAAAGATTTGATTGATGAAAATTTACTCCATTATGTGTGTAAATCATTCACAGCACACACATACATATATGCACAAGCACACATTTTATATTTTTCAGTGTGATAAACTAATAGATTTGCAAATTTAAACACTTTCTTTCACCCTGTCTGGGTCATGAATAAGTCGAGAGCCATTCAAAGGATTTTTTTTTAATACAAAATCCAATCAAAAATGCATGAGAATATCTACAGTAAAAGAATTTAACCTAATCCAATCAAATATATTGAGTGATGTCTGATGGTTTGAGAAAATCAAAAATAAATGAAGGCATATAAAAGGTCATAGGAAATTGTATGATTGTTATATTTTTTTTTTTTTTTTTGTATACTTAAATCGAGGTCACAAAATCAGTGAGTATATATAGAACTTATTAGACTTTCATAGTCAGGCTTCCATATCACACTTAAAGTTTATTGCTGGCACCATAAATCGAATGAATATTTCACATCACTGATGGACATTTATCGGGCGAATTTTGTTAATTTATTTGCTATAAATAAACCATCAATAGGATAATTAGCATTAAATGCCATCGACCTATTCTACTGACAACACCCCATTATGATATGTATTTTTGTACAAAATCTTGATTAATGTGAAAAAGGACAAGACACGCTATCTATGCAGACCAGACACATGTTTAGGTTTTTAATGACGCGCAAGATGAAATTGTATTTTCCGTAGATACAGTGTGTTTGAAAACTTTTCAAACCTAACTAATTTTTAGGGTACTAGCCCGTAAGAAAAGTTGTTAGCATATGCATATGAATAAGCAGGTGATCTTTCGAAAACAGCCATATCCTTTCAAAATTCGAAAGGGACTTCATAAAATTATTAATTTATGTAAAATAACATATATATATCCATCGGTAATCAACAATGGTTGTAAGCGCAAAGCCATCGATAATACTTCAATTATACTGACTATATGACGGCACAGATTTGGGCTTATTAAATATTAAAAAAAAAATAATTGAAAAAAAACAATCTTATCTTCTTATCTTATATATGTGAATAGTTGGATGAATGTTTGGCACAGAGACAGATTATAGTCTGGATTAGCACATAGGCTAATTTTTATCCCAAAAAAATTTTGGGCATCTATTATTGTGTTCCGTAGTTGTGTGTTTAATACAGTTCTGCTAGTGAGATGTGAGGTTCGTCGGATTGACCTCAGAAAACATCAGAAAGTATTCCCGTTGTGGATTGTTACATGTCATGTTCATTTCACCAGTGAAATACAATCTGAGGCAGTTGCATTTGTTTTTTTCCAAGAGTTCTTAGAAAATCTCTTATAACGTGAAAAATTCTAAAGAAAAAATATGTTTTTTTTTAACAAAAGAAAAAATTCTGCTTTGCTACAACTCCGTCACCTACCGGGTGCAATTATATATATATTTAAGATCCGTATGTATAAACCTATGAGTACTGAAAAGATATTAGGAAACCGTTAAGGCAAAGAAGAATTACAAATAGGCATTTTGAAAATTAAAAGAACTGTGTCCAATATTAAAGGCCAGAACCATCCAGATTAGTTTCATCAAAATTAGTGGAACCGTTTAAAGAGAGAAATTGTTTGTTTTAAAAATAATTATTAACTATTAAAAACTGTTAGTCAAAATATTCAAAATATTAAATTTAAAAATAAAAATAAATTAAAAAATTTATTAAAATTAAAATAAAAAAAAAATATTCACCGAAAGTTCTTGAACGGAAACTGACTAAAATTGTTGTTGATGAAAATGCCATGCACGATAAATTTAGGAATTTTATCAAAAAAAATTATCACGCCAGGAGGTCAGGGTCCGAGCCCTGATAAGTACACCTTTTGATAGGGTCACTGCCACTTCCGAGGAAGTGAAAAACCCTTCAAGGGTATCAAAGTCATGAAAAATGCATTTCAAATTGATTGTTCGAACTTAACGAAAAATTGTAGTTCCCTTCCAATCCTGTAGAACTAACACCGCACAACAAAATTAAATTGGTTGAGAGTGTAAGTCACTAGACCGTGTTTCTTCGAAGCTGTCAGTGCCACTAAATTTAGTTTAATTTATTTAAGTAAAGTATGCAAATTTTTGACGCAGTTAGATTTTAATGATGAAGTAAAATTTGAAACGACCGGCCGTTTTGTATATACTGTTTTTTTGATTTGCAGCCCTATTGTACATTTCTCGCTAAAAATGGTAAACAAAAAATAAATTTATAAAGAATTAAATTACATTTTTACGTAGGCAATTTGTTTGTGAAATAACTACCTACTTCTACTACTTGCTAATTATAAGCAGAAAGTGTGTGAAATGTTTGCAGCATCTTTTATCTTCCTTATTGTGAATCGAAAATAAAACCGATGTTATCGGAAATTGGTCTTATTTTGTTTTGTGAATCGAAAAATTACATTTTCTCAAATCAGAAAAAAACCACTTTATGCAATTTGCCTTATTTTGCTCGAAGTTTTTTCATATCCCACGGAAACCAAGTTTTTCTTGTCTATACATTTAGGTACTTATCTAGAATTTAAGCAAAAAAGCATTTTAAATATAGATGATAACTGATGTTGACCAAGGATTGCGTATTGTATTCATCAAATAGGGTGTAAAAAGGAGATCAAATGGTATGCAAAACTGGGGATTCCCTCCTTGTCTTCACTTTGACTGGAATTGTAAAACCTATTGGCTATGAAATAGAAGAAGATATTCTACATATATATCATTGATTGAAACCAATAGGATAGCATCGCTGTTTTCCTTACAACAAGGAAAATATTCTAGGGTTGGAATATTAAATTCAGACTGATGATGAAATAAAATACTTTCAACATAGAGAAAATGTTATTTTTTGTCTTCTTTATGTATTTGCAGGATTTTATGAAATAAAAATGAAGAAAAAGATAAACTTCTCCAGGCATTATCTAAGACTTGGAATAGGCATATAAACAGAAGTGTGTAGATGTATTTTTCAACTGAAGACATTCCTTTTTAATTAGTGAATTTATAACATGTCGGTTGTTCAGTTGCAAACATATTTTTCTTTTTTCATGCACGTGATGTGGAAATTAGTTTATAAAACTATGATTGTTTTAAACTTTCAAAAGATTGTTTTTGGAATACTTATACTTATGTAGGTTTATATGTAAAAGGAAAATATTTACCTGATAATTAAAAATGAAAGATTTTTTTTATTCAGTAGGTATAATATATACATCTTCAATATATCTACTCATTTGTTTTTAATTTTCAGATTAATATTTTCCTTTTACATACATACATAAGTATAGGTATTCCAAAAACAATCTTTTGAAAATTTAAGACAATCATATTTTAAAAACTGTTTATGTAACGGAAACTACGATCTCAATCTCAACCCACAAGAGTTTGTCTAATGTGGTTTTTCATTGGAAACATCAGATATTGCTCTGAGATTTCAGATTTTTGTTGCCAAATGAACCGATTAAAGACTTTTTTTTATGTTTGATCATTTATAAATTTGAGCGAGGGAGACAAACTAAGTTCGTACTAACTTGACAAGTTGACAGTCTCACACATTGTTGTGTAAGTGAAAGTAGATGGAAAAATCTCACATCAAATCGAGATTTCAAGATTTTGTTCTACACTTAATATAGATTTGATTTTTTTGACCAATGAAACGCAAAATCTAAAAAAGATGGTAAAAAATATATCTAGATCAATAAAAAAGCACTTTTGCGACCATTGAAAACCCACATAACACTAACCTTACAAACTCAAAGATAAATCCCGAAGTCCCATTATACTCTCAACAAAACCGAACTATCATAATCTTTATCGTAGGAATTAGTGTATTCCAAGTTACAAGCCTCTGGTAAGGCTTAAATTAAATCACAGGATCCATTGCCACAAAAATCAGAAACTCTTGGAGATAGAGTTGAGGTGAACCTTCCAAGAGTGGAATGACAGTTGAGATGAGACCCTCCCTTCGTTCCACTTGTATTAAAAAAAAACATGTTTAAAAATTTTCTGAACAACCGACATGTTAAAAATTCACTAATTAAAAAAGTATTTCATGCACATCCTTAATAATGTCTGGAGAAGTTTATTTTTTTTTTTTATATTTATTTCATAGAATCCTGCATTTTGTTGGCATTTAAATATTCATTTTAAAAGGATTAAGTAATCAATGTTTAATTGCTATTATAGATAATATAAGGCAAGTTATGCATTCGTAAAAAAAAACAATAAACATGACATTATGATTATAGTGAAGTCCAACAAAGTATGGACGGACGTTTTTCTTATGTTGAAGCTAGGCGTTAAAATAAAATAACAGTATCTATACTATACAGGCGTTACTGATGATTCCATTTTTCTCCTCGTTTTTCTAAAAAGATACAACCAAATTTGATAAAATCTTACAAGAGTGATTTTTGCCAAAGATTATGTATTTCATCTAAATTTGTTTGTCCGGATAAGTTTAACGGTACCTGTCATAGAACGGAAATTTTTCAAATTTTATATTCTAAAAGTTTTGCTAAACCAGTTTAATGATGATGTCTTTTATCGATTTTTTTCTGGAGAAACTTATGAAAAGATGGAATGCGTTACTGCTGATGTTACTAGAACTTTCTACTTGTTCTCTAACTAACTAGACCTAACAAAACTAACACCAACAAAAAGCCTTTAAGCTACTCTGAAAATATTTCAAGATGTTTTCCCAAATAAACCCCTTAATTAGGACAAAAAAATGTTTCGACCGATCCGATACCCAATAACTTAAAAGCTCATAAAAAGTCTTAAGCACCCATAAAAATATACGATAATTAACATTCACCGAAGAGACAACAATAGAATTATAATTTTGGTTATAGAGGTAGGTAGGTATAGTTTTCTATGGACTTACACTTCATCAAAATTCAAAACAATTCCATTACCACACTGTTTCGTGACCAAACCATCACCGATATCAACTTAATTCTTTTTTTCAGTATTATAGTCAAATATACAATAAAGAAAATAAGGGTATTCAAAGGTATGATTAAAAAGAAAAGAAAGGCCAACTTTTTCGAGCCTTAAGGGATTAAAGTAGCCTTTTAATAAAAAAAAAACAAAACAAAAAATGCAAAACGATAGCACAACAAAGACTTCTTTAACATGGCCAGTTCCTTAATTGTCAAAAAAGTATACCAATCTAAGTATCTATGTCACGCACTAAAATTTGTGTCTTACTTTTGCCCGCCAAACGGGATGTTCATTTGTATATGTTGAAGTGTATTTCCTTATTATACCTACATACCAACGCATGGGTTCATTCACAATAAACTCACCTTTCGTGTACTGTTACTGTTAGCATTACTGTTACTGCTGCTGGTAAAGAAACACCCTGTACTGTTTCTATCGCACATTAATTTAGCTTATTTTGTGGTGGTTATTCCCACCACCTTACACTACACCATTTATTCTCGCACACAACACACACCTTCTTACGCACAATACAAGACGCACAAATACCACCGACGACGTGACACGCACCGAATATGAAAAAGGAACAACGAAAAATAATACCAATTCACTTGCTATTGCTATTAATAAATTTGAACCTGGGTTACCAGAGCGCGAGAGAGTTTGATTTTCTTAAACATTTTTTTTTGTGCGGCTCTCCTGTGTGTAAAATACTCTTTATGTCCTTTTTTGAGTTTATACCTATATATACCTACGTGTAGTTTTTTTTTTAGGTTAGGAAGGACAAATAAATTCTAATCGGTTAGTAAGTACACTTGTTTTTTATATGACTATGCCTATACACAAAATCTATCGTAAGGACACACACAATTTCACGTAATAATTCATAAACTTTCTGCAACTAGGTAACATAAAAAGGATGTAGAACAAGACTTTTTATCCTTTCAATAATTTATTTTAAGTTATAAAGTTTCACCTCACATAGTTACATTTCTTTTTTACAATCACATAGAATATTCTTTATTCGGATTGTGCGCGTATTTGTACCAAATCTCAAATAACGATGACTAATATCCTTACTCACTGCATATAGGGTTGAAGTTCAAACCACATTTTGCATGATCTTCAGGAATGAATATAGTTTTAAGAATATTTTTTTTATCGATTTTTTTCATTTCTATTCACAAAATCTGATTTGTATTTATTTATTGAATTAAGGATAACACAACCATCTTGTATAAAAATTAAATGTAACGCCCAAAATTTATAAATAGAACCACACGAAAGGACATTCAATTGTAGATAGATGTATACAAAAAATTGTCTACTATCGCACACACTATTTATTTATTTTTAATAATGAATTTTCTACAACATCAGGGACACGGACGGTATTTGATTCCAGAAAAGGAAGAAGGACATCATAGTAAAATTACATACAACAAACGGCAAAAAAATAAAACTCCTTTAAACATCCGTTTGAAGTTTTGTGCTACTACGAGTTTATCTTGTGCATTCGAGGACGACAAGGACAGCGACGACGACTTTCTTTGGTGCTTTATTTCGAGTTTCTATATAGACAAAAAAATAATCCAGCCAGGAGCAGCGGAACAAGGAGCGCGTATACTACAAAAGCTTCGAATTCGGACTCAAATTGCTGCCAAATATGGCGCCTCTTCAAATTAAAATACTATTTACCCTTGGAGTGGTTCTGGCTGGTGCTCTGTGAAATGCGAACGAGAAGCGAGACCATATTCCATTGTAGAGTATAGTGTAGAATAGGTATCCTTATGGTGTTAGGTATATCCTGGACGCGCGTGCCACACACAACTCAGAGTTCGTTTTGGTTTTCTTATACTTGCTATACAACTTGCCATACTTGCTACTAGGACAAGTGCTCTGTGAAAAGTTGTAGTATTTTAGCTTTGTATTAGTTTATCAAAATTGTATTTTCTAAATTGTCTCCATTTGTTTTGAGAGAGTGTATGTGAGTGGTATGGTATTTTCTATACAAGTTACGTATGTATGTACCTATGTACACTTCGTGAAAGATACATGCCCGAAAAATACGAAATTGGATAAAATGTTGTTGTTTGTCGCCTGGGAGAGTCATCTGCAAAACGATGACGATGAAGAGTCCTCCTATATCCTGGTGTGGTAGGAGCTGGAGGACGATAAGGTCAAACAGAATAGCTTTTTATTCGAACTTTAGGTTCGATGATATTATGTTATTTGTTTTTGTATAGCTTTTTTTTATAAGTAGACAAGTAATAAATATTGTTTTTATGGGATACGATTATGAATAAAGGCAAGTTATGGATTCGTGGAAAAATTATATGTTTAGATATTAATCAAAAATTACATTACGAAGACAGAGATGTCAAAAAAAACTGATCATATTCTATAAGTTCTGTGTGTCACTCACTATAAGTCTGTTATAGACTTTCAGTAATTTTTAAGCACATGCACGGTGCAGGGAACCAATTTCACGGGAACACATGGGAAATAACTTAACCACTAGTGGGAACTAATTTCACTTTTGTTTGGTAAAGTAAATTCCCACAAAAGGTGAGAACTAATTTCATCTGAAATTTGTGTGAAGTTAATTCCCATCTACAATTTGTATTTCTTGTGAGCATTTTTACTGTAAACAAATACAATAATTTTGAACTAAACATATAAATGGCATGGCATGGTTTCACTTTTAAAACATGTTAAAAAACAGCGTACCAAACTATCAATCAATCAATCAATGATCTGGAGAACGGATGATATAAATTTATCTATTTATTTATTATGTTCTGTCATGAAATAAAAAACTTTAAAATAATAAATGTAAGTTAAAGTTTATAAATTAGAATTCAAAGTCTAAATAGAAAATCTAGTCAACTCTAATATAGTCGAGAGCTAGATACTGATTTTGGAGTGGACAATATTTTAGAGCGACTGAATTTCTGCTTAGTGACCGGAAACTAAAGATATAGTTCTTGAAAATGCACAAAAAATAACCCAACTTTGGTATGTTATTTTGGTACGAACGAACATTTTTTTCACAAAGTGTAGTATTGAAACGTTCAAAAGAATAATATATAACTGCCTTAACATTATCAAGCTAGAAAACGGTTGCCATAATAATTGGCAGTTTTTTTTTTGGCTGGCAAATTTGTGAAATAGGCCGTGTTCGAACAGCGTTAAAATTGTATCCATTGGCTAAATTATGACACTAGTGTGGTGAATATAAACTTCAAAAATTTCCCGTTTGAGTTTTTGTGAATTCCGCTTAATATAACTGTGTTATGAACGAAAAATTACTTAAATTAACCGATAATACTTTTTTTACATTCCTATTTATTGTGAAACAAATTAGTTTTTTTTTTTTTTTTTAAGTTCAGCTGCCAAACCAGTGTTTTATACCGCATTAAAACTTCCCATAATTTTAATTCTTTTACAGAGTAGTTCTATTTTATTTCTTTAACAAAACACAATTTAGAATAGCCACAATTATGAAATTGCAAATCATTAATAAATTTGTTTTCGAAATTTCAAATTTGCGTTTCGCTACAAAAGGTCGGGTAGTTCTAAATTTTTGATATGTTGTATAGGATGTTTGGTGATAAAAAAAAACAATTTTTACCACCACACCCCCTCCTCCCAATTTGCTATCAGAAAAAAACTCCAAAAAAATCGGCTTATTCAACCTATAACTTCTTTCTGGTACATTTTATCGAAAAAAAACTAATTACTAAAACAAATAGAGCCACTTAATTAGCATGTTTTATTTACGTTTTTTTAATCAATCCTCATTCCATTATATCGTTCCCGAAATAAAAAAGTTGAATAGGATAGTTAAATTGAATTTTCCAAAAGATTGATAATGAAAACTTTCTCACTAAAATCAACCATCACGAACTTATTGCGCTTTCAAAGTCAAAGAAACTCAATATTTTGAAAATACCAACTTTTTTTTTTTATGAATCATTGATCATACAAATAAACTTTCTATATCACACTTGTTGGATACCTTAAAAAAGGTAATTTATAATAGCTAAAACATAAAATGTACTGCAAAACTTTTGATTCCCGAAATATCAACTTTGCATTTATCCAACTTGGTTTTGTAGGGAAATTTTAGTCAGTTTCACCAACAAAGAATTAAATAGTATTATAAAATTGAACGTTTTTTTACAAATACAAATTAAAACATTAGTCGAAGACTTATATTTATAAATCAACCTTAAAACAGTTTGGTATATTTTAACGTATATTCAAGCAAAAAGAAAGGGACATTTTTCTATTCTTGTAGGGAAATTTAAAAATATATATTAGGGTTAAAAATCCCATTTAATCCAGTTCGCACATCAAAAAGCTAAACATTTATTCACCTCAACTTAAACGTCAAACATTAGCCAGAGGATAAAATTTTAACGTGTTCGCACATGGCCTTAATGATAAGAATTTTGTCCATATTTGTTTTAACTTTATGATTTACGTTTTGCGGCCACTGTAAATATCTTTTTCACGGTCATGAAAAAAAATTCCTGTGGATGTAAAAATAATAAACATTCCCTAGTTTAATTTTATATCTTCCTAAACTATGTTTTAACCTTCTTAATATCTCATTAATATTTTAGATTTTTAAAAGAGCATATTTTTAATTTTTGTGCTTTTGTTTCTAGTAACAAAAACCTGTTTTCTTTTCTCTTTAATGAACGTTTTTAACTGAAGCTTTTTAATATTGAATAGTTTTCGATTAGCAGACTTTCACAATATTCAAATAAACTTAGATTTGAACTATCGCCAAACGGCAAACGGAAGTTTCACACAGATATTAAATTTTAGTGATAAACTGCAATTAAATAAAACTTTGACAGAAAAACAGATATGTATATAAATTAAAGAAAAATCAAATGCAAAACTGTGTCGGACAAACTTTAAATAAAATTTAATAAAAATAACAATATATATATTTTTTTAAATACAAATGGAAAAAAAACATATGAATTTTTCTCAAAAGTGCTTAACTACTCTTTATGAAGATTTAAGCCAAAATTGACGTATGCTAAATGTTTTGTTTCCTCCTATAAATATATATAAGTTTACCAAAAAAATCCACTATCTTAAAAGCGGTTTTTAATTAAATCGATTTTTTTTTTAATTTGAAGAACGCTAACTTTAAGTGTTAAATAATTTGCATCTAATGTAAAGACATAATCGTTTTTAGTCACCCCATTTTCAAAATATTGAATTTACAAATAAAAATATTTAAGAAAATAATTAAAATTAAAACTAAGCACTTTTGCAAAATGTTGGTATTGTAATTTAATCAAATCGTCTAGATTTCTTTAAGAATTTTTTTTTTGTTAAAATCGATTAACCCTATCATGAGCTAGCTCAAGAAAAAAAAACGGTTGAATCTAGAGGTTATATAGCATTAAAAGGCTTGCCATAATTTTGTTTTGCAACCTTACCAAATGCAATCAGATAAAAACCATCTCTAATTTCTTCGAAGAAAACCAATGGAGCCGTTTTCGAGAAAACTAAGCTTCTTTATAACGGTTATATGGCAGGTCCCGTTAATTTTTTTAGCTAAAAAAATCAATTTTTCCTATAAAGAATGGTCTACAAACCCTACATACCAAATTTGAAGCAAATCTGTTCTGCCGTTTAGACTGGTACACACAGCTGACAGAATAATAATCTTAATTTCATGTTTGATTGTTATCTATCACAAACTGTTCTCAGACTTGACTATATACGAATGGGGGGAAATTCAATATACTCTCGTAACATAATTCAAACCCCTTAAATTAATATGCCGATGACTTACATACGTATTAACTCTTTATTAATTTTTAACAGAATTATGAATCTTTAAATCTTCTATAGACAACAAAATAAAATTAAATTAAATTAAAATTAAAAATTAAGTTAAAATTAAAATTAATATAAAAACCGGATGATAACAATAACTTTCTAGGACACTGAATTGTCTGTCATCCCATATGTATATATTTTTATTATATGAAATAAAAGATGCTCTTGTATAGATTTAAAACTCTTTTCCTAATTTTCTTCAATCTTAAAGCATTAACTACTGTCACATACCATAGTAAAATCATCCTTCAATAGGCTTTAAATACACCATATTAATTCACTTTCGACACTTCCACGTACTTCCCTCTAACTAATGACCACTTCAGCTAAACTAAAATCCTCTCCATCTATAGGTACCAACACAATATACGCACAAAACGATTTATCTATATAAGAGTGGTGACTTGATTTCAATATGACTAAAATTTGTCGATTATAATGATGTTGGCTACGTTAACATTTCTTGCGAGTTCCCTACATTCACTAGATGAAGTGAATATTTAAACAGGACAAACAAAAAACTCCATATCTCACCGTGACCCTAATTCTATTCACAGTCAACTTTTAGCACAAAAGTTCTCAGAATTCTTTATAAAACTGCATTAGGAATAAGGGCAAACAAAAAATCTTCTTAACTAAACCAACGAAAATCCTTCGGATTTGTACCTATGCCATACATTGCCAGATACCTTCATATTGAGTGTCCACATATCAGCACCACCACCTATCTTTGTGGATAGAGTTGAGACAAGTAGCAAAAGCAGATTTATTCATGGGTATCAGTATACCTACCGCTAAGTAAGCTTACGTCCATTCTTTCATACCAAAAAACTCATCTTACATGCGCACTATAAAAGCCCTATAAACAGTTCCACAAAATGTTAATATATAAAAGGTATAAATATTATATACATATGTATAAGTAAGTTTAGCTATAATACTTACATGTAAAACATTCAGACCATTCGATTAAGCTTTGTTTTTCTGCAAGAATAATTTTTTACTATAATGAATTTCTCTTTCTCGAAGTCTTTCTCTCTCTCTCTCTCTCTCTCTCTCTCGCAGGCTTGCTCTGTCTAGCATCAGTTTCTGGATGAATTCTAAATGTGTGTGTGTAAGTATGGTACGTAAGTTAATATTTTTTTTATCTTACGTTGTTCTTCTACAGAAGTTGAAGCCTTCTCAAGAGGTCCTTGTACTCTGTTGAGGTGACTATTTTCTAGTATCAATGTATGTATACGTACTAGGTGTGTGACTTCACATCAAATGCTTTTCGCTTGCAGATTTCACCACCACCGGAGTGGTTGTAAAGGTGTATATTCATATTAAATTTGTGATTTGAACACGCGTAGTAAGTCATATAGTGACATGCGTAAGATGCCATGCAGAGCAAGAAGCACCATGGGGACCAACCCCAGTGCGAGTGAGATGACCTGCCATTCCTGCCTCATGGCAGAGCTTATCATTGCAACGCGTCATGGTCGTCATAGTAGTACGCGCTGCATACTATACGAGAAGAAAATTGCATTCAGAATTCTGACACAGCAGCAGAATGGGCAGAAGGACGAACAGCGAACACATAAAGAAAATATGCAACGTTGTCAGTTTTCATTCAGCCATATTGGTACGGTGGAAAGCTTTTTGTTTTTGGTTATGGTTGATGGAAGCTTTTTTGCAAGAAATTTATTTAATCAAAAACCCGTGAAGATTCGGTGAGAGGGTGTGCAAATTTTATTTTTTATACTAGACCTACAGTAATTGTGGGCGGATTGAGAGGTTGTTTGTTTGACAAAGGGTTTCTTTTGAATTATCCTTTGCCGTAGTTTCATTTGAATGTGCTTCTTTGAATGATTATTCATTCGTTTTTTTTTTTTTCATTATCTAAACATGTTGTGCGGGTGGGATTGAGATTTCTGCCTGGGGTGCGTTACTAACCACGATGTACAGGATCTTTTTTTTTATATGACCTTTAGTTTGGAAAATTGCCTTTAAAGGCTTCCTTGACGTACACATATTTCTTTGCTGACTGTTCTGTGAATGATTTAAAAGGGGTGTGAACAGGGATTCACCACTTCATGCAAATAGCAAAAGGAGTGATGGTTGGTTGATATGTTGGTTTGCATAAGGCAGGTCATGTAGGTACACATGCAATTATGTTTTTTTTTTGTCTTCTTTTTATTTTGTGTGTATTTGCACTGTGTTTAGTTCTAGTTTTAAGAATATTTTGGCCTAGTTCTTATAATATTTTTTTTATTTACTAAAAACAAAATTCATTATTTTTTTTTTTTTTTTTTTGTAATGCATGTATGTTGTACATATACACATAAATATGAGAGCAATCATTTTTATTGTAAGAACTTTATTTCATTGCTCAAAAGTTTGACAATTCACTGAGGATAGATATATAAAAAGGGTAGAAGTCCTTTTGTATAATATTATAAACGCATACAAAATCCATTTACACATACACAACCAAAGCTACATAAAAATAAAGTATAAATGAGGAGTTGAAAAGAGTGACAGATACAAATTTGGGTCACGGCCTTGTAGTGTGTAATCAACTGGAATTGGATTGATGTGGCGTTCATTTTAATACAAACCTAACGAACGCGGTAGGTTGGCTGTTGTTGTTTCTCTTGTTCTTGGTACTTTGACAAAAGTTGCGATTGTTAACGTGGGCAACCACGGAAAGATTATTATTTTATATATAGGTAGATATTTTTATTTTTATTTATGTATACGAATTTTGTCTGTAGAGAAAGATATGATAGAAAAAGAATAATGCCCTTGATGGGGTTTTTATTCGATATGGCTATCGCTATGTAAAAATCCACGGAGAGTGCATTCATTGAGGCACTATAGGTTTATGAGGTTTATTATTTTTTTGTTGTTTGATGTGTTTTAAAAGAAGACAACAAGCTTTGGATTTATAAATTAGAACTTTAAGGCATTATTATAAGTAGAAGGTTCTTAAGGATTAGAAAATAACAATTGAATTATGAAATATGCATCAATTTAATATGTTTGCATGTATGGAGTTTAAAGTCTATTAAGTGAGCTATGTTTTAACTTAAGTACTGAAGAAGCAATGATGGCGCCCAACGTGGGGTTCAAAACAAGACCCTGTTGGTCTCGATCGATTCACTATGCCCTAGCATAATAACGATAAGTTAGACGCTACCGCTATTAATTAAGATTTAAATGCTCAACCAACTGAGAAAGTGTACCTACCATAAACCCTAGTTCACAATAATGGCGCCCAACGTGAAACCACGACCTTAAGATTAAGAGTGTCTTTCTAAAACAACAGAGCTACCTTCCACTGTTGAGAAGTAAATTCTCTGTGCAAGTAAAGTTCGCAATAAGTTTCAAATACTGTAAAGTTTTTTTTTTAATTTCTTCATGCAAATCAGGAACTCTTCTTGATTATTAGTGTTTTATTACTCAATTGATTGAATAGGATCGATTGAGCAATCATTTTAACCTAATTTTATTATAGATAAATTAAAATAACAAATAAACCAAATAATTTAGATAGCAAAATGAGCTATTTGATTTCGGGTCTTTTGGTTTCAGTTCCAACCTCACTTCATACGAATGCTTTTTTTTACATTCTTTATATCCTTAAAGCCATGTATGGTATTGGGTAAAATCATTCTGCAGGATGTTTCCAAATGCGTTTTTCTTATCATCATTAAAAAAGCCATTGTTTGTGCCTATAGGTTAGATTAGCGTATACACACACACGCACAATTTTCTTTATTGAGACTTTATAAATCAACATTATTTTTTGTATCTTAACAATTATTTGTATGTCTGGCTTTTACGTATGCCTGGCTATATACATTTTATAAATTATTATATATATGTTTAAATTTAACGCATAGTATGCATGCATTACTATGCGGTCAGCCATCAGACGAATAGGGGGAATAACATGTAGCATACGAAAACATGCACGTGCCGTAACTATTCGGGACTGATAGAAGTGTGATCATAGCCTCTTCGCGGCGGCCGCTAGTAACAAGCCTTTTAAAAAAGGTTTGGCTAATATGATCAGGCTGGTTCCTCAGGTTGGCAACAGGTTAATTCCCTGTTCCCTAAAATTTAGAATTACGAACCCGACAACAAGCCTCGGAAACGGACTGATCTCACAACGACAACCTACGCAACGAAAACGGCAAAACGATTTACGAATTTTCTTATGGAACGTACGATTGCTCTATAGAGCTCGAGCTGCTCAGCAGCTAGCTGATGCCCTGTCAAAATATAAAGCTGACATAACAGCACTTCAAGAAATCAGATGGACAGGGAATGGTGTTTTACAGAAGAAAGAATATGACGTATACTACAGCTGTCATACAAAACACCATGTGCTCGGGGTAGGCTTCCTAGCAGCGAAAAAATGAAGTCTACCATCATCGGCTTTAACGCTATAAGCGAAAGGCTATGCACCCTTAGCGTGCGAGGCAAATTTACGAACATCAGCCCTCATATACGTTCACGGACCTACGGAGGAGTCCTCAGACGAAGAAAAAGAGACTTACTACGAACAAGTCGAGAGGACCCTCAATGCCTGTCCAAGGTATGACGTAAAAATCATCCTTGGGGATTTGAATGAACAAAAATAGGTCGGGAGCCGGTATTCAGGCATTACGCAGGCACCCATAGTCTGCATGAGAACACTAATGACAATGGACTTCGAGTCTTAGAATTGGAAGCATCGAAAAACATGGTCGTTGCGAGTACCAGGTTCCCGCGTAAAGATATCTACAAAGCCACCTGGGTATCACCTGATGGAGTCACTCGTAACCAAATAGACCACGTGTTGATAGACCGTCGCCACTACTCGAACTTGATGACGGTACGAACGTACTGAGGCGCCAATATCGACTCGGATCACTATCTTGTTGGTATGGTCTTCCGAGGGCGGATTGCCTTGCGAAGACGTATTGCATCCGCCGATCAGGTTCGAATCAACACGGCCGTCCTGCGCAATGAAAATGCCAGTAACACCTTTGGTAATGCGTTAGGACTCGCCCTAGAATCACTTGATTTAGGGAGAGTAAGTCCTGGAGCCAGTATGCTGGGCGTAGATGAGAAGTGGACACGCCTTAAGAATACTGTCATTAGTACTGCCAACTCCATCTTAGGCAGCAGTCGTAGAAATCGGAACGACTGGTTTGATGATGAATGGAAGCTAGCGACTGAACGTAAGAATGTTGCGTACCGAGCAATGCAACAATCTCATAGAATGCGGGCACGCGAAGAAGAATATTAAGAGCTCAGAAGAATAGAAAAACGGCTTCACAGACAGAAAAAATCAGCCTGGGAGAAGAACTTAATCTGTGAAATAGAAAAAAGCCGAGAGCGAGGTCCGCACCAGGCGCGGAAGTTCTACCAATCCGTCCGAAACATGACGCAGTACACACCACGCTGCACATACTGCAAGGACGGAGAGGGAAATCTGATCACCGATCCACAAAGCATACTGGAGCGATGGGAAGTGTACTTTAATGAATTGCTAAATGGTCAACTCACTGCTGAAGTGGAGGCTCCACTGCTTCAAGACGAATACCCTATGTTGCCGTCACCAAGCATAGAAGAGGTTGAGAAGGCTATAGACCGGCTAAAGAAAAACAAAGCCCCGGGAACTGATGGTATACCAGCCGAATTATTTTAACATGGTGGGCCAGCTTTACGTCAAGCAATTCATGGTATTATAGTGCACGTGTGGGAGCATGAAGAAATGCCAGAAGACTGGCGAAAAGGTATAATATGCCCCATACATAAGAAAGGAGATGTCACAACGTGCAGCAACTATAGAGGTATCACGTTGTTGAGTACCGCCTATAAGATACTCTCCTCTATCCTACAAGACCGGATAACCCCATACGCTAAAACCATCATCGGACAATATCAGTGTGGTTTCTTTCCAGGCAAATCAACAACTGATCAAATCTTTACCCTTAGGCAGGCGATGGAAAAATGTCTAGAATTTAACATCCCAACATACCACCTGTTTATAGACTTTAAGGCCGCCTATGATAGCATAGCCAGGGTAGAACTTTACAAAGCCATGAGAGAATTCGGCATCCCAAATAAATTGACACGACTATGTAGGTTGACCACGACCAAAGTATAAATAGCCGGATTGCTATCCAGACCAATCAACATCTTTAATGGACTCCGACAAGGGGATGGTTTGGCCTGCCTCCTCTTCAACCTGGCGTTGGAGAAAGCAATCCGTGACTCTGGCACGGCAACAAGAGGGACCATCGTCAACAGGTCCAGCCAGATACTGGCTTACGCAGACGACATCGACATCATCGGAAGAACCGAGCAAGCTGTACATGATTCCTTCATCCAGATCGAGCAGGCGGCACAAAATCTGGGTCTGCACATTAGTGAAGGTAAAACAAAGTACATGGTGGCGTCGAATGCGAGAGAAACAGTTGGTCAAACAATCAAGGTAGCGGAGCACGAATTTGAAGTGGTGCAATCCTTTAAATACCTTGGGTCAATAGTAGCAGCCGATAACAATATAGAAGAAGAAGTACGCGGCGGCTTCTCAAATCCAACAGAGCCTACTACAGTCTGTCAAAGCTCTTCAAATCCAGAAATCTCACCATAACTTCAAAACTACTGCTGTACAGGACCATGGTCCTGCCAGTACTCACATATGGATCCGAGACTTGGGTGCTTAGCAAAAGGCACTCTGACCTCTTAGCCGCGTTCGAGAGAAAAGTCTTAAGGAGAATTGTTGGCCCCATATGTGAGGAAGGACGATTCCGGAGACGGTAAAATCATGAATTGTACGCAATCTACCTTGAAGCAGATATCGTGACAAAAATTAGGCTCGGTAGACTTCGGTGGCCAGGCCACCTAGCTCGCATGAGCGAAGAAGAACCTGCTCGGAAAGTTCTTTGTGGTACATTCTATGGCAGACGACAGCGTTGTAGACCATGCTTGCGCTGGAGAGATGGCGTAGACCAGGACGCCCGGAGCCTTGGGGGTGCGCAACTGGATGGCGTCGGCTCGAGACCGGGATAGGTGGAGAGACTTGTTGAAGGAGGCCAGGACCGGACCCCGGTTGTCGAGCCGATGATGATGATGATGGTGCATGCATATGCATTGCTCCCTACATGCTAATAGATTAGGGTATAGGTTCTTAATATTATCACACCCATCCGGATATTGAAATGTCGGAGAATTCTTTTAAGCCCACCCTCAAAGAAATGTCTTCTCACTCAAAGAAATATTTCACTTTTCTTAAATGGATTGATAAGCCTTCTTTTTTCTGGGCTCTAGGCACTTGATAAACATTTCTGAAATGTTCCATTTGAAATGGGAAACTTTTAATGTTTCGCAAGTAGAAAGTCAAATATTTCACAGGTAGAAAATTATATGCTGTGAAAATCAGAAAATGCCGTTTGCGTGTAAAACTGGGAAATATAAAACATTTCAAAAATGTTCCTTTAAAGGATAACAAAAACAAACCTTTCTGAAATGTTTCTGGAATGTTTTTTAAAACAATCGGGAAACATTTCCTAAACATTTCTTGTTCTAAACAATGTTTCTTGAAATATTATTTTATTCTGGACACACCTTAAATTGACGGTGTACCAGGTAGTGATCGTAGATTAATTCAGGAAATGAGGAAACTAATAAATGGTTCGCCTTTGTAGTTTGTTGTATCTTTGTATTATAGAAGTAAGTTAAGTTACAATTCGATTGTCAAGGTAAGTAGGTAGGTAGAAATGGCGGTTATTCTGCTAGAATAACCCAATTAATGCTTGGTGCGCCGTTTTGATAACATAAACTCATGAGACCTATCATTTGTGGAGGTTGGAATATCGCTTTGATTATTTTGATGTTTGCAGTTGTGTTGCTTCTGAGTTAATCCCTTTGTTACTAACTTCCATGGGAAAACAAGAGATCCTTGGATATCTCACCCAAGGGAATTGGCCCATTCCCCCCACCAGGCTTTATGCCAAGCTGTTAGCCCCGATATGGGTGTCTTCGCTAAGAACCTATTCAGGCAGGATGCTGGATGGCTTAGGGTAGAACCAGTTTCCACGTGAGATCAGTTCAATTTAGGGAAAATTGATATACGCAGTTGACATAACCCGCCTACACGGCTAAAGAAATGATTCCTGCGATAATCATGTAGTTCTCTTAATCTGTTTTGTCTGCCTATGGTAGAGATGAGATATTGATACAGTTTTATAGCCATTTAGTTGCATTCATAAAACCAAGGAGATTCCCTGTGCTCATACAACGGAAATTTCGTAAAGGTTGTCAAAAAAGTATTGACCGATGAATTGACATTTTGGACTAGTCCAAGCAGGGCAGCAGCAGAGATAGTGGGTCACTGTTTCCTTTTCCACTTCATCTACAAATCTACGACAATGAGTATTGTGTGGAATGTCCAATCTTGCCGCATGCTCTACAATTGGCCAGTGACCCGTGCTAACTGCAATGATTCTGGCTATGTCTGGCCAAGTTCTACATAAGAGTTCATTTGTGCGGGACTTGTCATAAGTGGGCCAAATCTTTTTTTAAATGGCACAACATTCCATCTACGATAGGATACAGATAGATAATGAGACATGAAAATTCCCTTCACAGCCCAGCGGAATACTAACTGCTTCGGCAAGTGAGCTGTGAAGGGCCGATCCATGCCTGGCAAGTCCGTCAGCTCTTTCATTTCCATCAGATCTCAGATCAAAGTGGCCCTTAGACTATCATTAAAGTCTGCGATCTCGTCTAAACATTGTTGAACGAGTTTAGATGATATTGAGTCAGCATCAATGGCTTTGATGGCAACCTCGCTATCTATAAAAATAGCAGTGTTACGGTTTTGATTTCGTTCTTGTTTAGTATATTTTACATGTTTCTTTGATTGCAAGCATTTCCACCTTAAAAACGCTATAGCGTAGTCTCGCAGTCGAAATGACTTAGATACTTTAAGTGTTTCATCTTTGAACCGTCCGTGGAAATAATTGTGTCATAATTTTTCGTTATATCGACTTCCTCCCACTCCTTTACGGTAGGGAATGCGACGTTGAAACGTTTGTATAGATTCAGAGAGGGAGTGCGGTAATAGGTAATGAAACCCGTAATAATGCAGTGACGGAAAGGTCTGTTGGTAAAACAACCAATTTCCCGAAGCCTATATAAGCAGTGCAAGATACTAAATATTGTATATGTAGATCGAGAGGAAGAAGAAGTAATATTACGCTCAGGGCATCGGAAGGGCAGTATCGCAGCACTCCTGTGGTCCCTATACGCTAGCTGTTCTTTGTATTTTTTTTAAGCTTATCGGTATTGTAGGCTTTGTTTAGGGCAGGCAACCCTTTTTAACTCTTTCATCAGTGTCAATTTAAGACAATTGTCTTACAATTTTGTAGATTAGAAACTTTGGTGAAAAAAAAAGAAAGTTAAACTACAACTAGTAATAAAATTGGTTCTAATGAGTGTATTTGAACTTAAAAAAATTACAAAATCGGTATAACTCGAAAGACTTGCGTTTCTATAATACCTAATTCACGAGCAACGAGTCCCCAGCAAGAAAGATCAGTGGGACAAGATAACGCTGGAACTTTATAGTCTTCGTGGCGTAGTGCTTAGTGTGTCGAACTATCACGCTGGGTTCGAGCCTAATGTTTTTTTTTCAGGGGCACTGCCTCTTACGAGGAGGTGACAAATACTCCAAGAGTATCATTGTCGTGAAAAGTGCATCTCACCCTAGTCGTTTAGTAGGTCCCCTCAAATCCCCCCCCCCCCCGAATTTTTTTAGAAATGCATCTGTAAATCAACCTTTTCCGCATAATTATGATATTTGTGCTCAAACAATTAGTGATTATGTTCAAAACATTCTGTTAGTTTTAAGCCTACGTAGTTAGGTACCAACATAATTTTCGATGAATTTAGTAAGGTAGCTCTAACAGTTTTTAAATACAACCTCAAAAAACACAGCCTCAGGATGCCAGGTTACTTTTGCTTCGATTGCACATGATGAATATCTAAACGCCTCAAGGAAATTTAGTATACCTAGATAGGTATGTGTATGCATCTACATGAAACAAAATGTATAGTAAAAACGTATATTCTTATTTCCCTACCAAATAAACTAATGGTGTCCTTGTGTGCATTAGTTTTCAACTTCGTTATTCCACTTATATAGTTGCAATTGTAACTTGCAACATTTTAGCCGGTTCATTCCATGCGTTTCTATTCTCTTGCCAGCAATAGGCAAAAAGGAATGAGCAATTGTGTCAAGGCAACAGCACAAACAAAACGTGAGCACAACGGATCCTGAAACCTATTTTATTATAAGTATAATGATTCCTCTTTTAGATGACTTTTTAAGTCAGCTTAAAATAAGATTTGAAAATCATAAGTCCATACTTTCCTCTTTGTGCATTTTAATTCCATCGATCTTTGGCAAATATGAACAAAATTACAACGAAGAAAACTTCAAATTTTATAGATCTTTTTTGGATTGGGACACTTTAGAAGCTGAGTTTACGTTATGGAAGACAAAATGCCATAGACAAAAAGATACAGAGCGTTCAAAGAGTGCAATAACAGCTCTTGGGGAATGCAATAAGGATCTGTTTCCTAACATCCACAAGCTTCTCAAAATTTTGGCGACAGTACCGGTTTCAACGTGTACACCGGTAAGAACATTTTCGACAATGAAACTTACCTTAGAAATTCTACCGGCGAAGAAAGACTAACAGGATTGGCATTAATGTCAATTCATCGACAAATTGAGATTGACACTGAGGAAGTTTTAGACATATTTGCAGCACAGAAGGCCAGAAGATTAAATTTATTTTAATAAAAATGATATACATGTTATTTAATACTTTTTTTTATAATAAAATCTTAAAGAGTGATGATAAATGTACCTACCTAATAAATAATAACTTAAAATTATTTTTAAAAAATATTGGAAAAATCTTTTAGTTTTTTAAATTTGTTTGAGAGTTTTCTTGAAAAACTAAGTATCCAATTGTATTTTATTAGCAGTACTCTACCTAGGAAAAAATATTGAAAATCGTTAAAGCAGTTTTTTTTAAACCGTTTTCTTTTCTAATTTTTGAAAAATATTTTACAATTTTTTGAGTATTTCAATACATCGAAATCTGTAGTTCATCTGGAAAAAAATCTGAAAAAAATCGATATTCGCGTTTCCAACATATTCAAAAAATCTAAAAAGTTTCATATACATAACTTTTTAGATTTTTTGAATATGTTTGATCATAAAAACCTTCCTAAATTTTAAATTTAATTGAAATCGGTTTTGTTGTTAGCGAGAAATTCTGATTTTAAAAAATTGGTTCTATGGGAGGTACTGTTTTAAGATAAATCTTGACTGTTTTATCAAAATCGTTAAGGCCATTTTTAGAAAAATTAAGTTTTAACAAACTGTTATATGACATTTACCATATTTACCATTGTTTTAGAGCTAAAATTCCAATTTCAACAACGCCTAGTGCGAGACTACTAAATAAACACTCTGAACCAAGTTTGCAAATCAGCCTATCCATTTAGGCTGCAGATCTTCAAACAGGCAGTAGGACGAACAGAATTTTCCAACACACTTTTGTCTACTTCCCTATCATCGCAATATCATGTTTATTTGTTATCTCAATTTTTTTTTTTGATGAATCCATAACTTGCCTTATACATAGAATAGTATCATTATCGCAATTAAAAGTCGTGTTTGGTGGATTTTGGGTTAATGGGCTGTACTAATTTTATTTATTAAATCTACAGAAAGGTACAGATTGATTGGTGTATGGAATAAGTATAACCCCCCCCCTTCGAAATAATTGTCTGGCTACGGCCTTGAGATTAACCAATGATTCTATTCCTACCGGCTCGCTTTAAAAAACGCAGCTCTTCATGGCAACAAGTTAAAAGTTAAATACAAAGGTTAATTTTAAATATTTTTACTGTTTTCCTCCTTGAACCAAAATCCTTTTATACGTTCGTTGCAAAAAAAAACATCCGTTCTTAAAATCAAATCTGAAAGATATTCGCAATCATCTAAATACAACGAAATTAATTTATTCTAGGTAGGCCACAGGGTAAGAATCATAATCTCAAAATAAAATGGTTTGCAACAACGTAACCTAGTACAACGAAAACAAATCCTTATTCAATTAGAAAATCTGTGTTAAATGAATTTCCTTCATCAGTCCTCATGATCGGCCGACTGACTTTAATAACTTTTCCATGCCGCCCGCGTGCAAAATAAAAGGTACTGTATCTGTGTTGTTGCATTCGATGGTTTGAAGACTGAGGAAGTTTGAGTCAGGATGTGACATAGAAATACAGTGGAGTAGTTTTAATTACCAATTAGTTGAGATATCCGATTTTATCATTTAATTAGAGGTTCACTTGCTTTGTGGTACTTTTATTTTATTTTCGTTTTTATAAGTATTTCAAACAGGACATCGAGTTAACGATGTAAATTGTTTTGCATTTTAGTTGGAATCGGATCTGAACTTTTTTTTTTAATTAAGTTACGTCCTTTACAATGTAGAGGAAAGGATTTTATGTATACGGTTTTTTTAGGTGACAAAGGTATCGTCTGTAGCTGTTAGTTAGTTTGTAAAGTTTTGTGCATACAAAATTTCAAACTGAATAAACTCAATTTAAGTTTATGGCAAAATGTATAGTTAACTGACATGTGGGTTGTTTGGTCGGATAAAGTTTGTGCAATGAAAGTGCTCATAGTAGACATACGATAGAAATTTTCAATTTATGGTAGCAGAAGGTAAATTTTTTCATTAATTCTCCTGAAGCTGCAAGGAAATTGGTTACAAAAAAAAATAACTTTAAAAATTATTTTGTAAGTCATTATTTAACTGAAAATTAATTGTAATTTGTATGAATACGATGAAAAATGAAAATGAAGTGTCCCTTGGCGTAGTAGTAAGTGTTTCAAGCCAACTTATTAAACATGAGTTTCACCGCAAACAACGAAGATACGCCAGATCGTGACAGAAGAGGCATCGAGAGGCTTTGTAAAGTGTTAGTTGTGACAAGTACTATATTGTAGCTTTAACTGAAGGTTTCGGTTAAGACATAACTGGACATTACATTGTTCGTTCTTTAGTGCATTTCAGTGAACAAATTCGAAATGTTCCCTTTAGAATTTAGATGTTCAGAAGTTTCATTATGATCGACGAGGACCATATTTTTATATAAACGGATGAGCAAACAAATACAATTTGCGCTGGGGCAACTCTGAAATGGGGTTATTAGAGACTTTAGTATTGAGACTTAGAACGTTAAATCCAATAGCAAGTAAAGTATAATTGGTATACCTAGAAATTCATTTTTAGTTAAATAATACCGCGACGGATCATATTTTAAGCAAATAGTTGAGCAAATATTTTTCTTTTCTTTCAAATTTAATTAAAATTCCGCAAAATATTATTTAGTAATAATAAAAATATAAATAATTATATCTTAATTCGATAACATTATATAGTTTCTTAAAATTCTTTAAAAAGTTATATGCTCCATGTAAGTATATTCATATAGGTTTAAGTACTTACACTACATAATATCAAATTTCAATCGCTTTATGAGCTTATAGAATAATCTGGCATAATAATCTGGCAGAATTCATTAATCTTCATAGTAAACATTACGCTCAAATGAATTCAACCGAAATATCTCAGCTGAGACTAGGAAATTACTTTCTTTAAGGTACATATCCTGAATTTCATTTTGCCAATGGCAAAATGTATTCACATTCGAGAATCAAGCACCCACTTATGTATCTCAACCAGATAACACTTAAAAAGTTCGTAATATTAAAAACGGGTTTCTTTTGCAAATAAATGCATTACACTCACATGGTATTTGTATACATACGAGTATATTCATATTATGTCCATGCATGCATGTATATTGATATAGCTATATGTATCTATGGGTGATTTTCAACTATACTTCATTCCTCCTCTTCCTATAGAAAGCATATATCATTTAGTAAGAATGTGTATGCCTACGGTGCACTCAATTTCACAATCTTCTGGAGTGTGCTTTTAGTATAAATATGTACCAATAAATATACATACATATGTTATGTACATATATACTTAGTTATATAAGACTAATATTGTGTGGTTGATTCGTTAAATCCATGCAATGAGATTCTTACTTTTTTCAGAAGGATTTGATTTTCCCAGCGCAGTGGCAGGGTAACGGGTGAATTTTTAGTAAAATTCCAAATATTATCTTATGTAATAATTGTCAAACAATAAGCTCGATGAGAAAGTGTCACCATAAGCTGTGATATTAGAGATGCGAAAGGATTCAAAGAATATGCATGGCCTGTTCTGTGCATAACTACCTTAATAATGTGGTCGTGACGTCTTTTACTGGAAATTCAAATGCCGAAGTATGATCATTTGAAGGGTCTAATAAATGCTATATTATATATGTAGTGTTGTAGCCTGAAACATTTTTTAATACTTGCTCATCAATAGGGCAAGTATTTGTTTCGTGTAAAAAAAATGGTTCGAGGTTGACATGATGATAGAGATGTTAAAAAAACTAGGTTTCGTCATGCCGTCCGTCGGTCTGTCTGTGCGGATGTACGGATGTTCGGTTTTAAAAACCCCGATCTGCAGCCTGAACGGTTGATCGGATTTTCTTCAAACTTTGTTCCATAGAGGAGGAAATCGAATTAATGTTTTAGTCCGGCTAAAGCTGGTACCCCTCATATAACGATTTAAAATTTTCCAAATTTTCTCGAAAACGTCTACAACGATTTTGATGAAACTCGGTTAACGTGATACTTATAGTAGTCCTAATAGAACTGCATTTCAGAACTTTGGTTAAAAATACACATAACGGAAATTTGGTATGAACGGTTTTTTTTTCAAATTTGGCCATTAATGAACCGATTTGCTTTTAAATTTGGTTATTTATGTAATGGCGTTTAAAGTAATTGCCTTTACCTTAACAGCGATTTATTGATAACTATACCATATAGTATAGTTATGATCTTACATTTACGCCACTTTACCGCCGTTCAACATAATTCAGAAAATTAAATTTTCCCAATCTTTAAGTTTGCTACAAGAGCATTTTCGTACTACCCAGTCATGCATTTTATTCATGCTCATCAATATTTGTATTGGTTTCGTGTAAACAAAATTTTTGTATGTTTTAATCAAACCAGACATTACGATGGTCGAGAAGCCCAAAAAAGTAGGTTTTGTCATGCCATCCGTCGGTCTGTCTGTGGGGATATGCGCATGCGCGAGTGTTCGTATGTGTGTTTACCGAGCTCTAAACAGTTCAACGGATTTTCTTCAAATTTCGTCTACAACACTTTTTGGCAAAGGAGAAATTCCAAATTTTTGTTTTAGCCCAGCTACAACGGGTACATGCCATATAACGGTTTTAGTATTTCTAAATTTTCTTCTGATGTTAACGGTTAAGACGATTCCTTTTATATTTGGTACAGATTTTAAACTTGGCATTTAGCACAAGATGGTTTTCACAACTTTTTGCTTAACAACCGTTTAATGATAGCTGCCATACAACTTAAACTCACCTTTAAGCCATTTTTTTTATATTTTTCTTCAGAATTAATTAATGAATTAAGATTTGTGTAGTCCCATAGTTTGCTGCAAGAGCAAGTTGGTTCGACCCAGTCGTGCATTTTATTATCCTAAACAACCGTTTAATGGTAGCGGGTTGGGGTCAAAATCCCGAAAACCGAAATCCCGAAAACCCAAAATCCCGAAAATCCATAATCCAGAAAACCCAAAATCCAGAAAATCCAGAATCCCGAAAACCCACAATCCCGAAAATCCATAATCCAGAAAACCCAAAATCCCGAAAAGCCAGAATCCCGAAAACCCACAATCCCGAATGGGATCCCGAAATCCCGAAAAATTATATAAAATGAAAAATTTGCGCAAATTTTTCATTTTATATAATTTTTCGGGATTTCGATTTCGTAAAAATAATCCTAAGTGTAAAGTTAAGAAGTATAGGCGTAAAAAAAATATTAGTGTTGAGTACCGTTAGTATAAATCTTTGAAAATGATTTTAAGTTCTTATTGTGCTTTCAGTAGTGTTGTGTTGTTAAGTGAGAAGAAATCGTTGAAGTTAAATCAATAAAATTGTGAGTTTTAATATTTAAGTTATAATTTTATGTTTAAATTGTTATTTAAATGGTGTTTTCTTTTATGTTTCATAGCTAGAATGAATGTATGACTTTATCTTCAATTAAAGATTCAATGTGCAGACAATTTTGACTTTTTCTGTTTTGTTTTCGGGATTTTGGCCTTTCTGGATTGTGGGTTTTCGGGATTTTGGGTTTTCCGGATTGTGGGTTTTCGGGATTCTGGCTTTTCGGGATTTTGGGTTTTCTGGATTATGGATTTTCGGGATTTTGGGTTTTCTGGATTATGGATTTTCGGGATTGTGGGTTTTCTGGATTCAGATTTTCGGGATTGTGTCCGTCTCCCAATGGTAGCACTATACTAACAACTTGATCTCATATGTTTAGATTCGGCCATTTTGTTTATATTTTTCACAATTTCATCAGAATTTCATACATTAAAATGTTTGAAGTCCCATAGAAAGACCAAATTCATGCGACCCATTCGTGCAGTTTATTTTTATGTTTAACTTATTCTTTTGAAGAAAATGCTTGAATTTCCTCGAGAAAATTAAGAGTTTAAGTTTATGTAACACGCCATATTTTTCAGTAGTTTAAAACTTAAATCCGGATTTAAATAATTTTTTTTGTCGTTTATTTTACATATATAAAAAACCATCTTTTCCAATTGATTCTTCCTTTAGATATCTTTTTTTCTTTATGTTATTGTTTATGAACAAACAATATTAAACTTGACTAAGAAATGAGTACCAACCTAAATTGAATAATTGATTTTTGGATTTTATTTAACATCTGAATAATATGGCCGTAAGTGTATGAACTCAATGATGGCAAGTACTGTTATTTTTTAAGCTAAACAAATTGTTTTCCCTCTAAGAAATGGTGAACAAACCCTACATACCAAATTTAAGGCAAATTGGTACAGCCGTTTAAGCTTTAGACTGACTGATTATACAGACAGACACAATTACCAAACTCATCTTTTCGACTTCACAATCATCGTAATGTCATGTTTGATTGTTATCTCAAAATATATTTGTGTACGAATGCATAACTTGCCTTGTAGAATACCTACCTATAATCGCAAGAAAATATGACGATATATACGAAGTAGTTGCATTTAATGACTGGAAGTTCTCCACCTTAAATTTAAGCCTTTTGTAATTTGTGACTATTCACACATTTTTAATAAAATTTATCAATGTCATAAATCATAATACAGTTTACAAATCTGCTGTGCTTTATGATCTTCTTTCACAGGTCCTTACATTTCAATGGTCAACCTCATTTCAGAATTTATGAAATTGAGAGGAATTGGTGACCCACCAATCAGGTTACATTTTCTTCACTGTTCAGTGGAGTGTAACTTAGAAATACAAAATAATCTCGGGCATCGAGTTATAACTTTTTCTTCTTTTATTTATAAATAAATACTTACTTTTCTGTTTTCCTTTATTGCAAACAGTAAGGGTAAAACACTCAAGATTTAATCAATTACGAAGGACTACACGAAGAGGACTACCTGCCACAATTTTATTCAACTTACAGCGGTTGTTTTTGTTAGTTAACAATGTTTTACTTCTCTTGAAATAATTTCTAAGATTATTTTTATTATCAACTCTATTATTGTGAACTCTTAAGACCCCATTTTCATATAGCAATGGCATGGAATAAGAAGGTTTCAAAGGTCATATATATCGGGTTGAATGTGTTTTGGTCTACTTTTTGATGAAGATATGTTGTGAATGACATGAGGTTTAAGCTGCGAAAATGGTGTTCAACTTTAATCTAAAAGAAATCAGTAAGTGACCATGAAACCCACCTAAACAGATGTCACTTATTTCTAAGACAAACAAAACCGAAAGTCTATTTGACTAATTGTATATTAGCTCGTATCTTTTTATGATATTTGCCGGACGGCAACATTTTTCGGGTTAAAGGGACTTTTAATGTAAATATTCTTTACATATTTATGTTTTTTTGTTTTCATTCTATTTTTTAATAGGATGGAACAACATTTTTGCTTACTCCTTTCATGTCATATTTTTTTTTTTACAAAATTTCATTCTTGGTATTAAACCAAGTCATTTGTCCTTAATTAAAGGGGGGATGGTAAACATTAGCTCTGATCCAGTAAAATGGATGCAGGAGTGTGCAGACAAAATACCGACTTTAGATGTATACCTATATATGTATATCTATCTATATAGCCAGTTCAAAATGAGATACGTGCGTAGGATGCTGAGCCAAAGATCATAGGGTATAGAGATAGACGTCCAAAAGATGTAAATGTTGTTAATGCCATGCATATTATGTTGTTGTAATTCTTGATATTCCTTGCTGTAAGGAATGAAAATTCTCATGAATTTTATTTATGTACATATATGAACTTTTAGCTATTTTTGTTTGAAAACATGTAGGCGTTGGGTATAAGGTTATTTATAATATAAGTATATAGGTATGCAGGATTTGACATTGCAAAATGAGATGGGTACATATGTTTGACATTAAGTTTTTTTTATTTAATAAAAAAGGATGTTGTCTTGTTGGAAATATTTTCTTTACAAAAATGTACAAATGGAACTTAATTTGAAACATAAAATTTTATATGTCATAGAATTAGAAATAATACTTTGCCGCCTCCCAGACCGTAAGGCAACCTTTCTCATTGTGTCCTTTAAAAAAATGAACACTAACCGATTGGTTTAGCTCTAACCAGTTGCAAAACCGATGGTCGGACAAACTTGTTCATGTACGTTTAGTCAGAAAATGGCCACTTACGGTCTGCTGTTCTCCACACTATACCCGTGCATTAGGCTGCATAGCAAGAAAATACCAAGTTTTTGTTGCTAAAATATATATGGAAAAAATTATGAACATTTAAAATTTTTGAAACCCAACACAAATTTATTATTTTCATTTAATAGACTCCTAGAAATATGCTATGATTTTGATCAAATGTTAAAAGTTGAACAAAAAACGCATCTACATACATATGTACCAAAAATCGGTAAAAAGGAAATAATTTTTTTCTTCGTGTGGTCATAATATGACGAAACCCTCTTTTTTTACCAAGAATTTTATCTCATAGGTACAGAAAGATAATTTTACGGGAAAAATGTACCCTGTTCTGTTGTGAGAAATAGATTAACTTTTTTTTAATTGAAGTCATTTTCCACACAAATTGAGGAATAGTTATGGTTACGCGTATTTCTATGGCTTTGAAAAAAAAACACGAAAAATTGTCGCAAAAAAGCACCGGAATTGGCCATTTTTGACCAAACGCATATGAAAAAGTTTGTCCGACCAAAAAAACTAACCTAACGGTTAGCGCTTAGTTTTCCAAGGGACGCGATGACCTTCGCCTCCAAGACTATAACAGCTGAAAACTTTATAGTTGAATTAAATTTGTAAAATGTATATTTGTAAAAGAGTGCGAAAGTCGGGTGCCCAAAGTTAACTGAAATAGTGTTTATATGCAATAGTACAGACAAATATTGTTTGTTTTTTTCATTTGTATTATCAATTAGGTTAATTGGTTTTTAGTGGGCTATAGGTCGACCTATAGCCCACTAAAAACCAATTAATTATCTATACGATACAAAGGTCACAAAAATCAAATATTTTATTATTATCAATTAGGTATGTACATAGATTTTATTTTGAGCTTTAAATGAATGTTTAATAAAAACCATTCAATGTTTTTCAATGTTTGTATGCTTTGATACATGTGTACAAAATTGTATTTGAAGAACATTTAGTTCCAAAAATATTGTCCTGTTGTTTTGTTCGCTTATGGCGAAGTTTGCACAGAGCGCTAATTTTGCTAGCGTCGGACCTGATATTGACATGTTAGTCCAGTCACCTTAGTGCTTAGTGTAGGTACTTATAAATGGTCAAATATTCAACAAATGAATAGCAAGTTGAAACCACTTGCACAAATTTTTTTTTGGGGATTAAAAATAGGGAAAAATAAGTCTACCACCACAATGTTTTTTTGCAAGCACAAAAAGTTTTTCAGCACTAATTTGTGACAAGTCAAATTCTAAAATGACTGGACTGTATCATTTTCTTTTAGTTTTTAAAATAATATATCAACAAAAAAAATAATGCTTCAAATGTTTATTTAAAAAAAAAACAATGTTAAAAAAAATAAACAAACAACATAAAAGTTAGTATTAAACATTTTTTGTGCTTAAAGTAATCGTTTTATAGACTTTGATCTTTATGCAATTAAATTATATAATATTGTACCGTTAACAGCTTTCTGTTTACTGTTTTATCTATTTTAATTTAGTCCAGTATAATGCGATTTTCGTTTAGTTTTATGATGAAAAATATTTTCTAAAACTTAATCTCACAAAAAATTTTAACACATATTTCCCCTAAAAAGATATTGGCAAAATACTGTCAAAATTTTGGAGATAAAAATCATTTTAAACGATTTGCAAATTTTCTTCTGGATACATTTTAAGATCTAATATACCCTGTTTCCATTATTTATAAAATATTCACTGACCGCTGACTGTATAAATAAAAAATGAATTGTAATTTTAAGTCTTGCTTTATTAAAAATTAATCCATGGAAGCAACTGGAACAGTAAACAATTGACTTTACGTTGAGAGAAAAACTCTAAACTCAAACTTTTGAACATAAGACTTTAAATTACTGTTTAAATTACTGTTTATTTTTTTGTTAATAAGGCAGTGAGATTATATTTATAAAACACGAATATAATCAATTTTTTTTAAATTTTTTGTTTTTTTTTTGGTGATATGAGAATTGAAACTTGTTCGAAAAATTAAAAAAACTGCTTTTTCTGGAAATCGACAATAAAAATATGGTAAGTTGGGAACCGCAATGAAACAAACCCAATAACAAAAACAACATAATGTACACCAAAACAAAACATACAAAGCTTCATTTTTCTTGCACCTTATGGTGCGTTTATTGTTATTAATTAAAAAGGCGCAAATTTTTTTGTGCTTACTTATATATGAACTAAGGAATCAATTGCAACTTAAATCTAAACAGCGGAAGACAGCGGAAGACAGCGGAAGCCCTTAAAACCTCATTCAAAAATCAAAAAGTGAAACAAAATAGATATGTTTCTTCTTTTATTTTTTTTATTAATTCTGCCATTATTTTTAAATATATATTATTTAATGATTCGAATAGTCCAAGGTTTTCAACGATATATAACACTTGTGTAATTGTTGCAACAGGCAACTACCAAATTTAAGTCAAATACTGATTTCAATTTGTTATTCTCATCGAATGATCTTTATCGATAACTAAAGCTTTAGTGATATTGTGTATATTGAATAGTTTCAAAATTAAAATTTGTAAAAAAGTATAGTTTGAACTTCTCTTTATAAACCTATTTACCAAAAGAATTGAGCTCTTGAAACCATTTGGAAAAATGGTGCGGTGCGGCAGTGATGTGCTAATGGCATGAAGCCGACGCGGCGCACTCAATTCACATGGATTTTTTTCCATATTGATTTATGGATACATCAAGTTGTAAATAACTTACCTTTCTTCGTCCACAACAAAGCATCCTTCGCGCACGCGAATGTCCAGTAGCTGCTTTCAATCGAGTAAACTTCTTCTTCCACTGCATTTAGTAGTGGGTTGCGCGTGTAACTCTAAGCGATTGCCTTTTTATGCAAGCCGCGGGGCTGTAGTGCCCGTTTAATGAAGTTTCTTATCTTACTTTTCGAAAACATTCAAACATGCTGTATCTTTACTATAGCGCTACTTATGGTGGATCTGACTTTGGCATATACGATGAATATGAATTTTGGCAGCATTGAAATTATAATAGTGATATTATAAGGCATCGATGATAATGATGATGATGTTTGATTCGAAGTGAGTTCTCGAAAAGCTAAACATTTAAGTAGATACTTATTTTGATGAATAGATTGTGCTGAGCAATGTGTGTGAATCTCGTGGGGCCTGAAATAAAATAAATACACATAAATTAAATTAATTTCTTTAATAAGTTCAAAGGAAAAAAAACAATTTTTTTAAAGCTAAATCTTAAAACAATCTATTATACTTTCTTTTAAAACTGTAAAGCCAACTTTTTTAGAGAAGCACATCCGCTTTTTTTTATTTTATTTTTTTTTTTATAGAAAGAATCTATGTATACAACAAAATGAAAAGGAAGAAATTATCCTTGAATAGGTGAAGTGCAAATGAAAAGCTCTCAATAAACCAACGACCCATCGATACAAGAGTGCAAATAGTGCAGATTAAAACTTATATAAAAACAATAAGAGGATAAAGACGTCGGCGGCGTGGATACTAAATGTCGTTCTGAGTCGGAGAGAAAATTCCTTCCTTTAGATTGTTTTATATCACAAGTGGCTAATTAAAGGATTTTCCTCGGTTCAGTTTGGATTATGTATGTATGTATGCATCTATTTATGTAGATCGGTGACGACATTGGAAAAAAAGGCGAAAGGACAGCCTTATACACTCGAATATAAGGAAAGATGTCGTAAAAGAGACACGATACCGATGAGATGGTTATGATGTTGTCTAAGTGCTGTGATTGAAATAGCTTGTGTCGTTGACGTATGTAGATAAAGTTATATAAGAATAAAAAAAAAAACCCGGCAGATGAGAAAAAAAATTAAGTACTAAAATAATGCTCAATACGTGTGCTTGGCTTATACACAACCGGCTCTCGTCCTTGTGCACAAGTTATTCGTATCTTTTGCAGACATGAGACACGTATTGATTACACTCCCCAGAAAAAGCATAGAACTATATAGCTAGCTTGTAGTGAATGCATGCGGTGAGGTTAAGAAGTTGAAAGAGATTAATGTAAAGTTCGTTGGAAACACGTCATGTTTGAAAATAGAACAGTGTCACTTATACTGGGGAATGAGTATCGTTTGACATGAAAGTTGTTACTTCTTTTTTATATTTCATATATGTAAGTTTGTATGTAAAATTGTATTTTATATCTCTGGGATAATAAAGAAAACATGAAATTCAATATTAATGTGTATTTGTATGCCATTGACAACAATATAAAACTTTTTGTCATTCATGTCAAGGGCCACTGGTTCTTCTCTTCAAACGCATGCTTATGTTGCTATGGTGTACTCATAAATTATGTCTATATCTATACCCTTAGTTTAAATTCAATTTTGTGTGAACACAGTTTTGTGATTATAGAAATAAAACATTTTAAATTCACATTTGTTTTTCATGACGTTTTTTTTAAAAACAAAGTTAATAGCTCTGACCTACTGCAATCCAACTTTTCGTCAGACGTTGCAAAATTACTTTTTTCCTACTTACATATATATAAAAGAAATCAAGCAGTGCATTTTATTATAGGCGTCCCTCAAGCTTCCATACATGGTCCGCTATTGTTTTCGACGTAAGTAAGTATCTCAGCAAAAGGATGTTGAATGTCGCGTTGCTTTCGCACCACTGTATTTTGGACTACGTTCATATGACAAGATTGTCTGGTTTTTCTGTTCAAACAAACAGTTTTATTGTATTGGAACAATACTGTTCCAATAGAATTACATATAAATACATATCCTAATCTTTATAGACATGAAATTCCAGTATTTGTAATTACTTTCCAGCTAAACGACTTAACGAATGTTGTTGATTTTTGTATTATAGGTTTAGCTGGATAATTTTTAGCTATTTAGTTGGAGCTAGAAGGTGTCACCGGTGTTAAGATCTAGACCATTGACGTACACGTACTTTTTATGGACCGCTAGTAGCCAACTTCACGAGTGTTCCAACATAACTGCCATTGATATGGCTTTACTGTGGTAAAGTATGGCAACAAAAACGAAGATAAAGATATTTCAGAAAATCAAACAAAACTTTTGATGCTTTTGATGACAAACACGAGGAACCAATTTTTTTCATTTTATTTCTGTTCCCTAAGCCGTCTGATTTTAAAACAAGTTATGTTGTGATTATTATTTATTTAATAAAAGGCACAACTGAGTCACGCGTATACTATTTGGATGCTCTAACTTTCCAAAAGTTGTCCATTTTTAAAATAACTAGCTACACATAGCCCGGAGCTGCTTGGCCTTACTCTATTTCTGTCTGAGTTGTTGGTCAAATGGGAATGTGGGAACACTTCTGTTAAATAAAATTCATACACAGAGATGGTTGCCGTCTCTCTTTCCATTCACAACTATTCACGTATAGGAAAAAACAAGTTTGGGCTGTCGCGGCAAGACGGGTGCAAATTGAACATTAGTGCTGAAGAGGTTAATAAGGACTTACCATTTGGTCCAGGAACTTCATAAACATTTTGCTCTGTATGCTTTGTTTTCCCTTGTTTCTAGTTGAAGTTAAGAAGTTTGATGAAATCCCATTCTAGGCTGAAATCATTTCGGAGTCCATAGGAAACATAAACATACATTGCACTTTAACTACCGCAAAAACTCGTGAAAATCTATTACTGTATGAAAAACGAAAAAAAAAAAATATCCCACTAGAATCGTAAATTTTTCGGGATAAGAAATTAGCTATATTTTCTACTCCAGACTATAAATCTATCTTTAGTCCGATTTTCATCCAGATCAAAAAACTTAAATACCCCATTCCTTTAGGATATGGCAATTTTGTTATCCTACAAAACCAGTGCATTTATTCAGGATACAAAATAGCCTATGTCATTATCTGACTCCTTAACTACCACTATGCAAAATATTGTAACAATCTCTTGCTCTTTGAAAAACGAAAAAATGTATCCCACGTGAGTCGTAAATTTTTCGGGATAAAAAGTAGCCTATTTTCTATTCCAGACTATAACCTATCTCTGTGTCAAATTTCATCCAGATCCGTTGTGGAAACATACATACATACCTATACATCCATACATAATTAATTTAATATGATATAATAACACAAAAAAAAACTTCTAAAATTCATTTCGAGAAAATCATGAATTTTTATTTATTGAAATATATTTTATAAATTATTATTACCAGAATCGAAAAACCACTAAATCGGTATAATTTATAAAATATTCTGAAAACCAAATTTTTTGAATGTCAATTTCAGGAAACCAATATCGTTAAAAACAAAATTAAAAAAAAATCATCAACCGGTTTCCAAAATATAAAATTTTTAAAAATATTTATTAATTAAATTTTGAAAATATGCAAATATATGGTAAACAGGTTTACCGTTATCATTCAGAGTTATGCTGGTAAAATTATTTAAATAAAAAATTATGAAAATAATTAAGTGAGTATGCCATCATTAATCGGCTATCTATAGACATTTATAAAATATAAACATTTAGTTAATAGTAGATATAACTCCTGCCAAAAATAGTGTTGGAGTACATAGGTTGTTGTTGTCTAATTCGACCACTTCTTAATGAAATTTGATACTCAGCCTAAATGCAGTATGCCATCGTACAAACCACCTTTCAAGTTAATATCCGTTTAGTCGTTTACGATGCAATCTATATTAAATAATGGTATATATGTCTTTGTACCCTTAAAATTTCTTTCTAGGAAAAACAGCTTAGGGCCAGTCTTGTCCGCTCTGGTTAAATTTTTCCATTTGTTATTTTAGCTAGTTAACATAGAAACACATACAACATCTATATATAGTTATCAACTAAAAATACTGGTCCCCTTAGCCACGTTAAAGGTAAAATAAAATTAAAACTTTTGAATATTGAAAAGAAACGTGCCAATTTTGGGTTCTAGATTCATAAAATAGAAAAGTTTTCCCAATAATTATCATTTGAAATTCATTTCAATTTACAAAAATGCAGTGCATTTCTAAATGTCATATCATCGTGCTTTTTTGTTGATTTTGCTGTTCTGTCAATCATTGCATTGGATATTGAGTTCAACTATCGCAAAGTAAGCATCAACTTTATGCACATCTTAATTCTAAGTGAAGATTGGACTAATTAAACTTTATTATTTCTTGTTCTGTCTTCTTTGAATCATATTTATTTCAAATGTCATCACTCATACTTTTATTGTTCAACAATGTGAAGCGTATGACAACAATTGATGAACAATTGTAGTGTAATTGTCTTCCTCTTACAGCAGATATGACATAGTTCTCCCCAACTTCAATCACCCTACTTTTACACGACGGAATGTTGATTACATCATCACAAAGTCCTTTGCTATTGATCATAGATACAAGAACACATTTGTGAAGCTATAGGTATCTTCTTTTCAAATGAATGCCGGAAATAAGCCTTAAATATTAATCAGAAAATGGGCATTGGGGACTTATTAGGTATTCTGTCTTTTCCACACTTATCCGGCTATTATTTTCTTTTAAAACGTCTTCAAGCTGATAAACATATGAACTGTAATAAAAACAAAGAATTTAAGAGGTTTTAGCTTGGGATTTCTTCGGTGACTCGAACTTCTGTGAGAGATCTTATCTTTGTTTTGATTTGCTCGTACATATCTATGATCATCCGTACGTACATCTCTGAAACTCTTCGTTGCCTTCGTTGGCCACTCGTGTCAGATATTGTTCCTCTGGACCGATGAGCAATTGCGATATTACTTTTTTCATGATTTATATAGTACTTTGGATTGCATCTACCGTGGCTGATTTGCTCTTAAAAAAAAAAACTCGAAATCCGTCAACAATATTTATTGTGTTTGAAATTAACTTAATTGAATGGTAATCATAATCATTAAACATGTCCGTTATTACCATTCAGCTTGTAAATTATGAGGAGGTGAACTTATTCTCCACTGATTAGAAATTTGGTCTCTGCCACGGTAATATAGTTTTGGAAATGAGAATAGCTCGATGTCTCTAATTCCCTGTCCGATCCATTTTTTTTGCATCAACGTACTAATTTCTCTCACTTTGATGTCTAATACTTTTGATATGTTATATATATACCTACCTACCTACGTTAAGCAATTTTAAAGTGAAACCATGCAAGGCATCTAAGTTCAAATTATTAGATTGTTTTGTTTTGCCGAAGATCTTAGAGCCATCAAAAGAAAATGCAATTTCTAAAACTGAATTTTAAGAATTTTTCTTAGTTAATTTCTTAGCTTATTTGAACATTTGGAACAACTTTGGTACAGGTACCTTTAGCATGTTTCAATTTTACAAAACTAAAGAAAAACAACACCTGCAAAAATAGATTACCTATAATAACATATAATTTATCGAAGTTTGATAACACACATTATTTCAACCAGAAAACACACAACTAAATAATCTAATCCATAGCCAAACCTAAATCCAATCAATCCTCGCAACTTTAATTTATTATTTACTTTGCCACACTTGACCACATCGTTGGGAAACTTATCCCAATAACAACAACTGATTTTAGCAAACACAAAATCAACGCGTCATGAGCAATGATTTATTAGAGCGCACCTTCCCACATAAAACACCAGGAAACCGTTTGGCTGGTTCCCATAACACCATCATGATTCAGCCGTTTGGTTAAGTTTAGAATGTAATCAAATCATTCAACAATACAACTGAAACCATCTCATAACCTCTGAATTCAGGTTCTGATTTCAACCACAACCTAAACCAAAATTCAAAATTCTAAAATACGAATGTTATCCAGGATTAGTAAAAAGCAAACCGATATAAATATAAAAACGGAAACAAACCTATTTGCATACATTCAAATTAAAGATTTGAATCATTCACCTTTGTCGTCACTACACTGACTACCGACAACGACAACGACCACGACGCAGCTATAATATTCGACGCAGACAGTGAACAAAACAAAAACCATCCCCTTAAAAAATGGGATGACAACAACAATAAAGACGAAAAGCCTGCAACTGTTATACACGATGATGGCTGCGAGTCCTATTGTTTGATTCGGCTCAATTCCAACACAGCAGTGCTGTTAACATTATCAACCCCACCAACTCCAACCCCAAAATCCAATGCATATATAGCGCATAGGCATTTGGCACAATTCTCCTGCACAATAATTGCGTTTTGTGTGTCACACAACATTCCTCGTTTTATTCCCTTTTGGCTCGTGCATTTCTTGATTTATAATTTGCTTTAGCAATTGAAAACAGGCTAGGCAGGGGTTGGCAGATAATATAGCCAAAAGACAATTGAAGGGATGATGCAGGCAGAAGAAAAAAAAAAGGAATTTCAATTGGGTTGATAGAAGATAATCTTCAATTTAGCCTAAAAAGGAAAAACCATCGGATAAACATATAGTGCTCCGCTAACTAAAAGTCGCTCATTTTGAATGGTTACAATTTTAATGTCTCTGTTATAATTCCTGGTTGGATTTTCCTGTTGGGTGCGGGTGAAATACTTCAACACACGAATAGTGATTAATGATAGCTAGAGCTGGGCAAGGGTTGGAAATGACGGTTCTATGAACTCTCTTCTTTCGCTTGATTTGAACTAATGACAGTGACATGGCTTGTGGGAAACAATGTGAGTGGCCACAGACCACAAAAATGTACATATATGTACATACAGATACAAGAAATGATCATTTGTTTAATGTTGTTCTTCCTTTGGTTTACCTTTACAAATTTGAGTTTTATTGAAATAAACAAACACAAAATAACTGTCTAGATTGTAATCCCAAGTATAGTTAGATATTATATACGTATACACAAGAAGGAAGTAAATACTTAATGGTTTGTTGTTGGGATGAAAATAGTTAAATAGTCTTTTAGAAGTATTTCTTTTTTAACTTTTTAATAAAAGCACATACAACCGTTTTTTCATTAGCAGACTATACAATACATACACTTCTACAGTTTTTACCATAAAAAAAAAAGAACCAAAATCTTTTTCTGTTTTAATTACAAATAGGGGTGGTAGGGTAGGTACTGAAAAAACGAGAGAAAACCACCCAGACAAATATGTCATAACTTCGCAATGAATAACCATAAAAAATGAACAAAAGGAATGTCTCAGAGATGGAAATTAAGTCATTGAAAAAGCACTATTGGGCTGAAGTAAGCACCTTCTTTTTTAGCTCAAGGTAACCTTTTATATTGTGCTTAGAATTTTGAAATATATAAAGTAAAATAAGTAATCTAGCTATTAAATTATTTCAAAAAGCTTCGAAATGATAATTTGAAGCCATATAAAAAGTACCTAAGAAATAGAAAAATATATGAAAATAAAATGCACGACTTGTTGGTAAGTTACCTATGTAAGTGCTTAACACAATTAATTACGGTTCAAGCGATGAATATGTAATAATTTTATTAGAAGTTGTAAAAATGTACAAAGTACCAACATATATTACTGTCTTGAAGTCAACCCGTTTTATTAAAAAAAAAATTAAATTAAAACTAAGAATTTTTTTCAAAGATCTTAATTTGGTCACTTGGACCAAATCGTTTTTGTGAAGCAAGTCGTTGAAACCGTTGTCCATGGAAGTTGTATATGGAAGTTACTATCTACCTTTAATTTTGTTTATTTAAAAAATTCAATACCTCTATTTATGTATAAATTGCCTTATATGTAAATTTAAAAATAACTCAATTTTTGGAGAAAAAAAATACGTATACGCCACGTGTAGTCCCGGAATTTTAAGCAATTCTTTGACATAATACCCTATTTCTGAAGGCGCTACTTGAGAGGAGTTGCTTAGGAAAATTTATCTCTTTTTAGTTCTGGCATTGACCAGCAAGTGTTGCCAGTATTAATTTAATGTGGTACAAGAAGTGGTCTACGTTTTTTTTTTTTTTAATTATCCTAAATTAATGTTTGCATAGTGTCGTTCAGTTGCCAAATGTTGGTATCTAAGTAAGTCTAAATGTGCACAGTTATAACTTATAACTGTTAAGAAACAATGAATAGAAAATTTAATATTAAAATATTTGTTTGTACTGTTGACAAATTTGTTTTAAATTGCATAACATCCAAAACGTATTTTACCAAAATCGAAAAAAATTACTGAGTTGTTCTTATAGCACAGTTATAAAAACATACTTAATGTGGACAATTAGATTGTAGCCCGAATTTCGCTGTAGGTCTACCCACAAAAACAGAGTTAGGCTTTTTTTGAACTCCCGAACGCAAATTTTGTATGATACATACTTCTATCATATAAAATTTTGTTTGGCCGAATTCAAGGAGACAAAATGTATTTTGCTCCACTGATCGCACCACAAAGAGGCCTTTCCCATTTTTCAAGTTGGCATTGATAAAACTTCAATTGTTTTTTTTTTTTTTTTTTGTATGTTAAGTTTTTATATTTCAATTTTCTTATAACTACTTACTTGCTAGACAAAAACCTTAACAACTAGCTTACATATTAACTTAACTAACTTACTGGCCCTATGCGAGCGCTCTAAATTATACCATAACCAACTTAAAATTATTGCCTTTCGGCGTACCTAGCTTAAATACTATCGAAATTCATTTATTACTTAAAAATAAGAAAATTGTTAAAAAACTTATTATATCTATCATTTTTATTTTTTAAAAAACTTAAAACTACGCTTAAAACTACTTAAAATAACTTAAGACTAGAACAGCCACAGCAACCGTTTTTTTTTTCTTTTTAGTGCCACCATAATTGTTTTCTACTAACCTAGCCTACTTTTAAAGCCAAGGACACGCCTAAACCTGCGTTAGTCAAACCAAGGCAATAAACTCAATAAGTCAACTTTTATTATTATTTATTTTTTAAATTTTGTTAGTTTTTTACACATCATTCAACCACCAGAACTGGCGATTTTGATCCAATCTATCTATCTGGTCCCTTTCGGACACAGCCCTACTGAACCGAAGGCGCTCTGCTCCGCTTTCTGCGACGACGTCACGACCATAAAGGAGTCGCCTATCCACAGTTTTTCGGCCGACGTGGTAGATCAGCGGTACCGCCGAACTATCTTGTATCAGCCCTCGACTGTCTAAAAAGAGGAAAGCGTCGGGTGGGATAAATCCGCTTAGACACACACTTTCGTAATATTCATCTTTGGGGTAGTAAGCCCCGAAAATCAAGCCATTAGTTGAAGTCATCGCTCTTGCAATATGACCCCGAATCAGCTTGATTAAAAAATTATCTATTCTGTTTATGTTAGCCCTGTTGTATAGAACCTCGTTGGAATAATATTTTATGTACTCCGACTCTGGTGTTCTGTGCAATCCAAGGCAGTGTCTAAGACACTGCCTCTCAAATACCCGAATCTTTTCCATTTGAGATGGTGCAACGTTGAATCACACGGGACATCCATAGGCAATCATCGGCCTGATTAGAGCCATGTAACAAATCACCTTCACCCTGCTATCAAGATGGCTGTTGTAAAACAGGCGTCTTGTTCTTCAATTGTCTTGTTTTACTAATGCACTTGACCCTGAGGTAAATTCATTTTACGTTACAACTTAAAACGATGTTTTAGTAAAATGGCGCAGGGCCAGAAGTCCACCGGCCAAAAGTCCATAATGTACTTATGACCCACTAAGGTGGGTCAGAAGTCCACAAATACATTATGGACTTATGACTCACCCAGGTGGGTCAGAAGTGCACAAGAAAGTGGGCCACAAGTTCATAACTTTTAAGGAGAAGTGGTTCACAAGTCCACAATAAAACTAAAACAATTATGAAATCATAGATACCTATTTATTTTTAAAAAAAATAACAAAATTAATTAACATAAATTATATCAATACAAAAACGAAAAAAAACAAAATTAAGCAAATTCAGTAACAAAGACAAGAAATAGTTACAAAAAAACTTTTGTGCTATTACTAACAATTTGCCTGCAAAATGGGCATAGCACTTCATTTTTGTTGCGTTTGGCCGTATCCTTCACACTCAAAAAACATTCATCGCAAATTTTGAAATGAATCTGAGAGGAACTATTTTATTGATGGCACCTTCAGCGTTCTTCCATCAGGCGAATGGAAGCAATTAGTGATTATTTGTTTAATTGATTATATTAATTGATTACTACACTAATCAATTAAAAAATCAAATTCAAAATACCTCATTGCAATTTGGAAAAGAAATTCTAAACAACAAATACTAAATAGGTACTTACGTGCTCTGAATGTGCTACACAAATAATCACTAATTGCTTCCATTCGCCTAATGGAAGAACGCTGAAGGTGCCATCAATAAAATAGTTCCTCTCAGATTCAGAGTTGAATTTCCTCACACATTTTCGTTGCCATGAAAACGGAGTAGCAAAAGTCTGTTTCCAGATCTTTTGGCCCTGCGCCGTTTTAGTTGGGGTACGTTTAACTTTCAACTGTAAAACTCATAAGGAAATATACCATATTATGTATGTCGTCATGAACACCTGCCCTGATAAAATGGCAATTTTTTCGAGCAAAATGGAATTAAAAAAAACTAACCTTCTATATAAAAATTGTTTTAAAAATTTTTGATTGCAGTATTATTTATATCTATTTAAGAGTTTTTTTTTAGAAAATTAAATTTCGTCAAAATAGGTTAAGCCGTTTGATTGTTATCTCTATTTCTTTTTTTGCATAACCTTAAAGTACCTAATCGTAAGTAAAAACCGTGAATGTAAGGCCCTTCGCCCACTTGAGCAACGTAACGCTCAAAAGCAATTCCAATATTAATAAAAAGCACGACTGGCTAGCACAAACTTGCTCTTGTGGCAAGTAACCTTCGTGTAAACGACTGACAAAATTTGTCAACTTTCACCGTCAACAACAAAACACTCACATAATTTTTTATTAAAATTGATCGGAATTTTTTCGAAAAAAAAAATGGAATTAAAAAAACTGACCATTTGAAAAATACTTTTTTCCAAAATTATTTTTGAATGCAGTATTAATCAAGGTTAGGTGACCTATAAGAATATAAAATTTTATCAAAATTCAATTCAAAGTACCGTTCTAAGACACGTAACGTTAATAAGTTGCTCTAAAAAAAAATTTCGATGAAAGACATCACCATTGACAATAAACCTCTCATATAAAATTTTATCACAATTGAAAGAATTTTTTTTTCAATTTTTTAAAAACTAATTTATTTGAAAATATTTTTTTCCAAAACTTTTGATTGCAGTATTAATTAGGCTTAGCAGAAATTTAGGACATCAAATTTCATTAAAATCGTTGCAGCCGTTTGAAAGATAACCGGTGTCAAAAAAAACCGTTCGATGACAGGTACTGTAAATAAGATTTTTCTGAAAAGAATTTTTAGATGAAAGAAATCACCGTTGGCAAAAAATGACTTACTTACATATAATTTAATTAAAATCGATCGTATTTTTTTCGAGAAAAATGGAATTATCGGTAACGCTTATTTTTAGGTACCGTTATTTTAAGACATAGAAAACAAATAAAAAAACTTCTGGTCATATTACTCAAAGAATACTTTCTACCTGCAAGTTTAAGGAAAATTGGCCCAACCGTTTAAGCTGTAAGTGTCGACAGAGGCAGACAGATCTGTCGGACCTACTTTTTTCGTCTTCTCTATCATCGTAATGTAATGTTTGATGTTATCTCAAAACTTTTTTTTTTGTATTCGAATGCATAACATGCCTTATAGTACCTATTATAATCGCAAGCAAAAATATAAAAAAGACGTTGTATGAAAGTTGAGTGTATTTTTTTAATATTGAATTTCCTTGTGAGTTGCGGTTGCGTTGCTCAAGTGGACGAAAAGCCTACTATAGTGCTTCTGTTTTTGATTCTGAATCGAAATCAAGAGGCATTTTTCTTTTCTTTTAAGGAGAAAAACAGTCATTCTAAGTGTCAAGCGCATGGTTCCTGGATCCTTCCGGACGCTTCTGGGAGACCAACCGAATATAACATTAATTTAATGAATCTTTCTCGCATGAGCTTCTACTTCCAATTATTCTTCCCAGATGGTCTATTTTACCCTTAAAATGTTTAGAAAAAAAATCGATGGAAAAATCGTGGAAAACAATTTAATATACTTTTTCTACCAATAACCCCTTTTTGTGAAAAAAAAGTATAAAAACTATTTCATGGAATAAACAAAAAAAAAACATTTTTCTATCTTTCCATTCTCGAGAAACACTTTAACGAAACTTATTACCTTAACGGTAGGCTTATAAATTGAATAAATTCATTGGCAGCACTATTCGATGATTGTGTTTTCTTCCTACTCGTTATATGTAAATAGTATATACATACATACAATTCTAGTGTGCGTGATGTGTTCTTCATTCTTTTCCTCCTAAACAGCTTAACCAATTTTGACGAAATTTATTTTCTAATGTACTTAGGTATAAATTGAATCAGTATGTTTTTCTATTTCCTTTGCATGTAAAATTCCGTTGTGCGTGTTTTCGTAATTCTTTTCATCGTTTACTATATAGTGTATATACTAATTACTTATGGTGTTTTCCGGATGGTTCTTAGGTTTTGAATTTTTTTTTTTTAAATCCAAGCACCTATAAGTATTTTTTGATGCAATTTTTTGTTTTGTTTAGATTTTCACTAATTAAATAATGAACGTTCAAGACATTTAAAGATGGAATTGGATACAGTAATGTTTGTTTTAAGTAGCAATCAATAAAGAATAATTATAAAAGCGCTCACTACCTTCATAACTTAGATATTATGAACGTTTTTATTTGTTCTTCTTATTCTTAAATATTGTTTATTGCCATTAAAATATCCATAAGCGTTACTTTAACATTTATAAAGTTTATAAAGTGTTTGCCAACAAAAGGTTGAATTTTAAACTGTCATTTCATTAATTTTTGATTTATTAAACTTTAGAAAATTATTAATTATTTACTAACAAAATATTATAAGTGGGCAACATTATTCCCCGTCATCCACGACTAGCATTATTCGCCATTGCCGACTTTTTTCGTTCCAAACTAATAAATATTCAACGAATGAAGATATTGTTCAAAAAACGTATCCTTCTGAGGAGTTTTCACCGTACATTTAGTAAAAATCATCGCTGAATTTACCGGAATTTACCAATAGACCCAATGAAGAAGTTTCATTTATATTTTGCATTTTTTATCCATTGATATATATTTTAAAATAATAGGTTAAAATTAAAATCTCAGTGGCAGGTCTTTATGTATATCATTTTGCAGCATCGCTTTATTATTCTTCCTTTTTATCTGCATGCGTTTTTCGGAATTTGTTTTTGAACCATGATTTTCTTTTTGCAACTGCGTACAAAACTGCCGTACGAGTGTCCACATATAGCTCGGGAACGGATCGTTTGATTTTCACGCTTTTGAACTTGAATTCGAATTGGCCCAAAAAAAGGACACTTTATGGAAGACAATCCTGGACAATGCGTTGACGCCTTGTAGCTTAGCACAAGTTTTTACTAAAATTCATATAATACAAAATTTTGGAATCATTCATAAAAGTGATAACGTTCACGTAATGTAATGTTGCAGAAATCAATGGTTTTAAGGCATCACAAAGACTCATACTATTCCTGATCATGGCCAATACAGACACCACAACACAGCACAACATTTAAGTCATTTACCTTCAATGAGAAGTGGTCGAATTAGACCACTTAATTAAAATTGTCATTTAAATTGATTTGGTATACTCGCCTTTTCTGGGCAAACTTTAACATTATTGAAATATTGTTGAACAGTTAGTTCCATATAGAAATTAAATCAACATGTGAATGGAGAACCTACGTCAGCGTGGCGATACGTGAAGAAACTGCAAAAACGAACACGCGAGTGGCCTAACGAAGTTACCAGTTAATTGCAGAGTTCTTCAGTCAATTATTTTGGATCTAAAATGTCCTGATTTCAGTCGGTTATGTAAACGGCCCAATTAAAATTCCACCAAATTTTCGACATTTTACAACATTGCCGTAAAATATTATCATATCCCTCAGAATTATGTTGACCATGATTGGCTGAGTGCCTATATCCAAAATCAACTGCTTAAACAAAAATATATCGCTCACTTGAATTTATTCATTCAAAACCAAATCGCCGTTGATTGATTTAAAATTCACCGATTTTTTTTATACGATGTTATTAAGTATTTTATATTTTCAAATATTTTTTTTTTTCAAAAAATTCTTTTTAAAAAAATGTATGGAGTAAAAATCAATTATAAAAGGCATTACCGTGTCGGCAGCAAATCACTTTATCAAAAATAAAATTTTGGTAAAATAGATCGTTTAAAAAAAATACTTTTTCGAAAATTAATATAATTTTTTTTAAAATACTTTCTGCAGTATTAATAAAGTTTAGCAGTACTTTTAAAATATTAAATTTCATTAAAATCGGTTTAGCCAATCAAACAAAATCTGTACCAAAAAAGTACAGTTGTATGGTAAGTACCGTTAATAAGCTTTCGCCGAAAGAAAAATTGATACAAAATATCACTATTGCCAACAAATCTATCAAAATTGATCGGACTTTTTTCCTAGAAAATGCAACTATCTGTAACACTTCTCTGTATGGTAGGTACCGTTAATTTTAATCCTAGGATACAAATAAAAAAAACTTTTGGGCATATTTCTCTAAGAATAATTTACACCAAGTTTGAAGAAAAACTGTTTTGTCTATGCGTGTCGATTCAGAGAGAGATACTGACGCAACGGATAGAATTTCCAAACCAGAAAGAAAACAATGGTGCAACATTATTGTTAACATATATTTAAGGAATTAACGATAACTTCATTAAGAAAATAAATGCTTTAATCCGTTTCTAATACATATTTTTACCCAAAATTCACATTGAATAGTTTTTAGTTTCATGTTAAATGAACTATAATATTGCAATAATTAAAAAAAAAAATAAAAAAAATCTCAAAAAAGGTAATTTATATATTTCATTAGTCTTAGTAAACACTTTGGGTCTTAAAATGAGAATTTGGGTTTTTAAATATGATTCTATATACAAATGATCAAACGATCTCATACTTAAAAATGTCTTGAACTGTTTGTTTTTATTTTATGTTCCTTTTTATAGGTACTTTTGTTTTTTACTTCTTGCATTAGGTACATAAACATACCCAAATGGTTATAAAATTTATTTAAAATAACATTTAGCATTTACATTACATCACATCCTATTTAATATTAAATATCGATTGACCCAATTACAAAACTATCTCAAACCATTAAGTGTCATTTTAACATTTTCCCCAACACTAAATGGTTACGATATAAAAATCCAATCCTAGGTATATTCATGAAAAATTCAATTTCACTATCTGAATGTTGATATCCATGATAAAAAAAACTTGATACAAATATACAAATATCTATAACATTTAATTTAAAATAAATTTTACTATATTATTATTGTAGACTCAAGAAAAAAAATTAGAAATTTGCATTCTACATTCTGCAAAAAATGCAACATCAATCATATAAAAAAAAAAAAACATTTGGGGGTGTGTTGTGAAGGTGTACTCATTTGCTTTTAAAGTATACACACGTGAGTGCATTTTCTCTAATGCGCTCGCTCTTTCTCTCATTTTCTCAAAACTTGAAATGAAACTCACCCCAAAAAAAAAATTAAATGTATGTACGTTACGTACAGGGGGTGAAAACGACATCAACGACACGACTAAAAAACTTCTTTCCCTTATCGATCGATTTGTGTATTTCTTTTTTACTCTCTTTTCTCTCATAACTTCCACCCCCAATGCCCTTCTTAACAAGAATCCTTTTTTTTTAATTCAAACAAATATAAAAAAAACTTAATGAATTTTACGAATTTTCATACATTTCGTTTAATAAAATGAATGTTTTTCTGTGTTTAATGGAATTTACTCTATTTAAGATGAATGAACTTTAACAAAAAAAAAGAGAAAAATTTATTTTTCTCGGTAATTAGATACATGAGATAAATTTCAAAGTAAAAATTTAAAGAATAAAATATCCTTAGATACATTTATTTATATCTTTTCATAAAACTGTTAAACTTACGTCAAAATATAGTAAAACTGTAACGCATTATATACTATATTGTCATTTTTGTCCTCAATAGATTGGTGTTGTTGTTGTTATTATTGTGCAGTTCCTTTTTTTATTCGCTTATCCACAAAATGGTCCCAGTAGTGAAAATTCGGTGGTCATTACTCCCATTGCTGTTTTTTTTTTTATGTGAAACTTTTATATGAAGTATGATGCATTATTTGAAATTTGTTTGTAACTTTTTTCTATCCCGAGAAAAACCTAAAACGTCTACTTAACGCACTCGACACTTCCCTTCTTTTTTGGAAAATCTCATTTTCCTCTTCATCTAGAGATATGTACTCAACTACTATCACTTCATCATCACCATTTTCATCACCATTATCACCATCATCATAATCATCTTATTTTTTCACCCAGCATCTATATCTATACTTTTTCGTTTGGAACTATTTTTCACTTGAAAATCTACGAATTCCAAAGTAAAACGGTTACTTTTTTTTGTAAAAATTGCTAACAACTTCGAAGATCTTTGGGAGAAAAGATACGTTTGATGGGTTTTTAGCTCTATACTGGAAAATTTAGATATTTTTCTACATACAGAAACTCACACACACACAATAAAATAAAAAACTATCTTTAGGATAATTTTTTTATGGAAAATTCTTAATTTAACGTTTATTTAATATCGCCGCGTATAGTCGTTTAACAATCGATTCCAGAGCGAAGTGCGACCATTTATCACTACAACCGCAAGCGAGTTTTGAGTACCAGCGCGTTATTATTTTTGGCTTTTTCTGTTCTGGATTTTATCAGTCTTTTTTTGTGTAAGTATTGCTGCTTTTGTATTTCGCCGATATAATATACTTATACAACGAAGGTTTGGTGTACTGTTATGCATACACGATAAGATATAAAAAGAGCGAGCGAACGATTCCTGGGGGATATGTGTGTTATCTTCTTGGGTAGTTGTTTTTTTTTTATGCCGTTTCTAGAGCAATTCAAACTTAAACCACCCCCGACACATAGTGATGTTTGCCTGGTTATGGCTGGATAGAATAATTTCCTGTGAGTTGTTGGGTATGAGTCGGCGCAGTAGTGAGTTTCTTAAGCTTTTGGATGGAAGGCAGCCATGTTTTTCTAATGGATAAAAAGTTCTGTTTTAGTTGACATATTTAAAATATCAAACATGCAAGTAAATATAACATCAGTTCGTTAATATATAACACCAGTTTTGACTGATTTCAGGTAAGACTTTCGTTTTAAAGTCGATGTGATGTTATCCTCCGACTCTATACGATAAGTTTTGTATTACCCAAAAGCATATCAAGCATTCGCTATTGACGAATGCTTTTTTGTTGGATTAAAAATTACGTTTCGGCTTCGTGTCTAAAATTAAAAAAAAATAGTAGTATCCCATAGAGTTCCGTTTTGTATCCGACTTTCTTTCTCTCGTATATTGACTCCCTATCCTTACCCTATCCTTATACAACCCTACAACCAATTTAAAACTTTGCAACGCATTTTTATGGATGGAGATGGAGAGGCATACTCACACCGCTCGGCTCGTATGAAAAATAATTTCTTTGAAACTACTTTCGAACTGGTTGCTTGCAACGAATAAAAACTGATACCTGCCATATAACGGTCTTTCATTGTGGATGACGGAACAAACTTAACAATCAGTTCTTTTTAAATTTTAGATACCTATACATATGATACCTGAATAAAATGGCAATGGCATTTTGTATGACTTTAGCTTTTTAATATTTTTTTATTTTTATTGTTAAATTTATTAACTTGAAAACGGAATAATTTTAGTTTGATGTATGTTGTGTTCATGAAACTTATCAAGATGAAATTACATTTACCATACTATTTTGGAAAACAAAACAAAAATAAATTAAATATAACACAAAACAAATAAACAAAAATAGCATACTACGATTTTTTTTTGATAAGATGCAGGCATTGATTAATGAGCTTTCCAAATTTCTGTGTTAAATCATTGCATATATAATATTTTAATAAAAATTGCAACATGCAAAATCTCCCACGGACATTATTTGGCGGGACGAAGTAACTTTTTTGGAAGCCAACGCCAAATACTCGGAAAATCGGAACTATGCTAGCTCCGCAACGATGAAATACCAAAAATCTCAAGTTCGATTATTTCTAAAGGTTACATGCATTGACGTACTAGATATGGACCGCCAGTCGGTTGAAATTTTCATACAAACAGCCAAGAAAAGTTGTTCCAGCTAAAAACAGTCTAAAAACGCCATCATCTTTTAGTGTTAAATACGTGTACTAATCTCGCCATTAGAATTTAAATGAAAACGATAATATATTCATCTGTAAGTAACTCATGGCATAAGGAGTGGATGCGTTTTGTAAAATAAAAGTAGTTTGATAATAATTTACACCAAAATATTTCAATAGTAAATAATTAATTAAAAAAATCATATCACTGCTACGCAGATTCCCTGCTAGTAGTTGATGGCGCCCCTAGTTATGTTGGAACACGCGTGAAGTTGGCTACTGGCAGTCCATACCTAATACGTCAATGGTTACATGGATTTCCTGCTTCGACTCTTCGAGTTGACAGCGCCTCTATACTTATTATGTTCGAAAATACATAGGTAAAGTTGGCTGCTAGCAGTCCATGTATAGTACGTCAATGAATACAGGCATATGATTCAGAATCAATTGCATTCGTGTGTGAATTACAGTGCCCTTTTTAACGTACTGAATTTAAGTCCCGGTAAAAACTGCATTATCAGCACGAGTTACCTTACCTGTACGTCATCGATAAGTTATCTTAGTAATCTTAGTTTCCAGTAATCCCGACTGTCGTTTTCATTTATCATACTATATTTGGACTTTTTATTTTACGAAAAATCAAAAATGTGAAGCATAAATGGCATAAAAATAAGTGCAACAATAAATTGACGGCCATTTATCATAATTTATTTGAGAATCGCATTATAAGGCGAGTTCATGAAGTGATAAAATGAAAAGTCTGTGTGAAAACTGAAATGATAAATTTTTTGTACGTCCACAGTTTAATGGTTTTTGTGGTGAATGCAACAAAATCACTCAGGAAATTACGCTTATAATCTCAAAACCTAAAAAATCTAAACAGCTACCATCACACAAATAATAAAAAGTATTTTCAACATTTTTAAATAATTAAAAGTTAAAAAAATGGCTAAACTTAGGTAGATGTATGGCTTAACCCGTTTGCCACATTACAAATCTTATGGCCAGTTTCTTCAAACACTTTTTAAATTTATTGGTCTGTTAAATCTTAAAATGTCATTTTTCAATTTCACCAACCACTTTCAGTTTTAAAAGAACCAATAAACTTAAGTCCCATTTTTTTCCGAATAAATTTTAAAGGCGTCTTAAAAATGCAAGACAGGGAGAACGTTGACATTTTTCGATTTATATCCTCTCCCTTTCGCTTGCTCTAATGAAAGAGAGTGAATAAAAATCCGAGGTTGGCACCAAGTTTACTCATTTTTAAAAAATCACCTCCTAATGTTGGTGCAACCATTGAGTTTATACACATTCAAAATGGTTTCAAACTCACCCAATGAGCATATCAAGTAATTATTATTTCCCTAATTCCCTGTAACGAAAAATACTCGAACCGGACCGAACAAAGTTTTTCAAATGTATGTGGTATTTGTTTTTCTTTATTTCTCTTGCCTTTTAGCTCGAGAATAATTGCAACAAGAGTAAAACAAAAACAAGTTGATAGTAACGACATCCTACGAGCAGTATTTGAAACTTGCACATGATTTCTCTATGTTTATAAACTCAATCATATGATTGATGCCAATTGTTTAACCGTGTAAAGTTTACTTAACGCATTTGACACACGACCATTAATTTCGATTTTCCAAATTTGTAAAAACGACGTTATATAAGACAAAAATATTCTTGAGCGTTGACGATTTAAATTCGTTAACAAATAATTGTTTTTAAATTTGATTAAGGAGATGCTTACGCCCTCTAATTGTCATAAGTACTGGTTGCAACCAAATTTCAAAAATTCACACCTACACACAACAAGATGATGGTTTGTGTATATTATATGGATTAATAAAAATGTTTATCCGAAAAACAGATAATTTTTGGAATGTGTACATGATAAATGAAATTTTTTCTTCCAACTGTACAAATTATGTGGATATAATAAGTGAAAACACAAACCAGAATTTTAGTTGCCCATTTCTGTCAATAAAATCTGCACTGCGCTCATTTGTACAGAAGCGGTATCCTTTTTTTTTATAAATATTTAAACAATATTTTAATATTGCTCAAGCGAATCTAAACATTAAAACCTTTTTAAGTAATATTCCAATTGTTATTATGTTTTTTTTGAACCAAATTTTTTAATTCAAAGTTGAAAGACTTAAATATTTTTTTTTCAATATTATACCATCATGCGCATGTACCAAACTAGATCTAGCGCACTTCAATCCCCTTCATCGGTAGTCAAGGAAACTAGAAAAATAACAACGAAAGGACAACAAGTTACAGGACATTATTTGATAATAGAATTTGTTTCTTTTATTATTTTCTAAAGTTAAAAGTAATTTATCTAAATCGTTAAATCTAAACTAAGCACACCTTATTAAGTTCAAAGTTGTTATTTTTATATTACAGAACTTGATCAATTCACGCTATTGCCTTCAATAGATTAATAACTATGCCTTTTCTACAAGAGTTCGAAATAATACCTACAGTAAAGTAAAGTGGAAAAAATTTATTTTAATATATAAAAAAAAAATAAGGTGAGTACTAAAGTTTTCTAAAAAAAATAATTGTTTTTTATAGCTAACGATTGCACTAAGCCAAAACTTTATTTAAGATAATATTGTCCTGTTCCGAAATTTTTGCTACTAGGTATAGAGATTGAAAACATGGGAATGGAAAACCCACGTCAGAAGATTTAATGATTTTTCGTAGACGAAAAATTATGTTTGTTTTTCAACCAGTAAACCAAGAAGGATATATTAAATTTAACCTAATCACTATCGAAATAACAGTTTTTTTAAAGCAGTATGTAGGTAAAGAGGTACCTATATTAAATCAGTTATACAAATTGTGTATAGTTAATGGCTTGTTTTGATGGATTCTTTCAATAAAACGGTTTGAACATTTGGTGAAAATTATTAAAACAAAAGACATTAGGTCGGATAAACTTGCTTTTGTTGCAACCGGATAACGTTTTAAATTCGACAATCAATAAACCATACTTGGTAAAAATTTCTGTTGACTTGTATTTCCTTCTGCCTCATAACTTCAAAAGTCTAAACCGATTAAAACAGTCGAGTTAGAACCTAATAAATAGACTGTAGCACTAAATGCTTGCACGACAACATAATAAGTTTCATTCGGTTTTAATTGGATTTTTATTCGAGTCTATATAGGGCATATAAAGCAGTCATGGCGTTCATGCTTGCTAGGTTCCCATTCTGTTCTTTTTCGGTTTTTTATCTTCTGTGGTTAGATGGCAAAATGTTATACCTAAGTGATTTTTTGAAAAATTTACCTTCGTTTTTGAAACTCAAAAATAAAAATAGAAAATTAAAAAGTTGTTTACAAAAAATTAAGTTTTTTGTTTTATTTTTTTGTAAATTTTATTTTATGGAAAATAAAATATGGAAAACACCTTTTGAATTTTTCATAACATTATGAGCTTCAAAAATGCACGTAAAATTTAAAAAAATTCACCCATCATCACATTTTGCCATCTGACCACATATATAGGCATATTTGGTGTTATGGTTTTTGTTCAATAGCCAAGTTGTTGGAAATCTCCTTCTACACTGAACCGAAGATGAGGTCTGTCTTGATGAAGCTCTATAAGCTAAAGCCGATCTATTTTAACGTTGAAGTAGAAGTTCGAATGACAAGACTTATACATAAGTCGCTGAACAGCAGAAACATTTTATACAATCAATGCACATTGTTGCAAGTTCCAACAGTTTAGGGCTGCAAACCCTAGACGTCATGAAATTACTATAGAATCTATACTATATACAATGTTATAGGTAGTTTATCGTTGTATCTTCTTCGCCATGTGTTTGGATTCTTTGTGAACACACTTTATCAACACAACCAGAATCATAAATCTTTCGTAAAGACTTATTTCTTGAATACGTCGAGGGAAATTTCCTCCGATAGGAAACAAGGTGTGACGAAAAGTTAGAGCGACTAGGTTGGGATGGGAAAAGAAAAAAATCTTACAGAAGCGGGGCTCTATTTCCCCCGGTTAAGTTGGGAAGGGCAATATTTTTTAAAAAGTTGACTTTAACATTTAAAAAAATTAAAAAAAACAACGGTAAAGCATACAATGCCATGCTGTACTTTTTTGGAAAGCCAGAAATCTATTTTTTTATGTTCAAATTAAACAAAGCTGTTTTAGTGCACAATTATTGTAAAATCAATCAAATTTTTGAAAAAAAAAATTAATTAACCTATAGTTTTTGTTTTCAAAAATCAATGCTTTTGTTAATTTTTAGTCAAAAAAAGAAAACCCGATGCTAAATGTCTTGTATACTTTTTGAAAAAATTTAAAATAATTAAAACCATCTCTTAAAAAAAAAACATATTGTTTGTTGTTACATGACTTAACTTTTATGTAATTTAGTAAATATTAAAAAAATAACCTTCTTTTTATTATTTTTAAATTATCAAGAATGGTATTAGCGTGCAAAAGCGTATAAACCCACCCTCCTTTTTATGTCGATAGGGGTTGATTCATCATCTGTTGCTTGAGTAAACTAAAATAGTAATTTAGCAAGATTAATGCGGATTAATCAACTTTTGCTGTTTGTCGACTTTCAGACATAATTGCCCACGCAGACTCGAGGTTATAGGTATCTATCAATGGTCACGCTCTGACCAAGCCTACACAGTAAGTTTCGAATTTTCTTGATGACAGCACATCTAAAAGGCGGTGCCGTGAAATAATTCAAAGTGCAATAAGGCCATTTTTTTTTTTGAAAAAAATTACCAACTTTAATAAGTAGTTCATATTATTCCAGTAGGTCCAACAGTAAGTTTTCTTTAAAGTGAGGATTGCTTCAAAAAGCCTGTTTCTTACAAGAAGATAAAATTAGAGTTAAACTGTAGTTTAATGCTACCTTTTCATTCATCAAGCTAGCAGCGAAATGAGGCCAACTTTTGAAAGTTGGCTTAAAAAGGCTACATACACGATCGAATATGCTTGGCTTGATAATACGAGTCTAAACATAAGCCGAAGATGCTCTTGAATACACGTTCCAATCACATGGCCAACATCAGTTAAAAATCAAACGTTGCGGTAAAAATCGTTTCTAAACTTTCATTGCTCCCATTTCTCAAACAAGCATCAAAATGCTCGCTTTTTGGCTTGTGTTGGATGATATCGCCAAGCTAAGACACAAGCACATCACGCCAATCGCCAACTAAGTTGGCAGCACCCAAACACGTTCCAAAATGCTGGCCGAGCCAGTCGCCAATTACATTTTTTAACATACCCGCCCAGCATATTCGATCGTGTCCTTTTATTATCGTTAACAAGAAACCCCATTCTGTAACGATCATTCCCTAGACTTAGGGTCATCCTGATAAGGCATATCAGTTTTGGCAAGACATGACACGATATATATGAAATTCTTCTCAGTCTAGGCGATCTCCTTTTTTATGAATCGGGCAAATGCTACCTACTGTTTTTCCATTTACCAAGCGTCTCTTTCAACCATAAAACCATTCCTTTTTTTTCTCATTTTATTTATTAATAAAATGCACGACTGGGTCGCACAAACTTGCTCTTGTAACAACTATGGGACTTCAAAAAAGAAAGTTTGAAAAATATCAAAAAATGGCCTAAACGTGAGATCAAGTTGTATGGCAGCTATCATTAAAAGGTTGTTTTTGCAAAAAAAAACTGTGAATGCTATCTTGTGCTGGTTATAAAGTTTAAAATCTATATCGAATTTGAAAGGAATCGAAGCAGCTGTTATAAAGTTATGGACAAATTTGTAAAAACCGTTAACACCAAATATCCGTTATGTGCATTTTTAGCCAAAAACTTGAAATGCAGTTATATTGAGACTACTGCAAGTATAACGTACACCAAAATCGTTAAAACCGTTTACGAGAAAATTTTGAAAAACTAAAACCGTTATATGGAAAGTACCCGTTATAGATGGGCTATAACAAAAATTCTCCTAAAAAAATACTACTCACGAAGTTTGAAGAAAATCCGTCCAACCGTTTAGGCTGTAGATCATTGCACAGACAACCAAACGCACATCCGCATCACATCCGCACTTCCGCACATCCCCACAGACAGACCGACGGGAGGCATGGCGAAACCTACTTTTTTGGACTTTCCTATCATCTTAATGCCAGGTTTGAAAATTTGGATTTTTTTTTACACGAAACCAATACTTGTCCTTTTGAGCAAGTAACTAAAAAATAAAGAATAACAAGCAAAAATACAAAAAAAATGGTTCCTAACTGTCAAAGTTACCTACCGAGTTTCAACCTCTTATCTCATAAGTACCTTACTTTTTATTATTAAATGATTTTTTGGCTCTATTTCCAAAATTAAACAAAACATTTTTGGCATAAATTGGCGTTATTTCGTTTGGCTTTATTTCACTTCACCGTATGTATGTGTGTAATACCGTAATATCAACGTAATTATATAAAACAATAACGTTATATTTTTATCAAAGTAACTGAGGGTTGGGTTGTAATATAGGAAGTGAATTTAATTTATCTCTAATTAGTTATTATTTTATCTGAACAGACACATATTTCAACTACTCCTGTCTGATCCTAGGTCCTAGCAAATAATGAGAGTGAAGTCATTGAACCACGAAGTAACAACTGACGAAGGATAAGCATAAACTGAAAAGAAGAAGGCAGGTACCTTATGCACCTGGCTATATATGTGTCGCACTGTGGGGCAGACAATATAACAAAAAGGAATAGTTTTAAAAACAATATGAATACCTTAAAAAAATTATAGACTGATATTATTATATTATGTGTATGTATAGTATACCGAAGGCATGATATCTTAACATTTTATAAATTAGAAAGTTTGCTTTCATTAGCTGATGTAATGGGTGGGTGGGGGGAAAATGTTCTTATACTTATTTAAGGACTTACAAGCAAACTTTAACTTGCTTTATTATGGGAGTGAATAAATTTTAATTTAGTAAATTATGTTGAAAGTCGAAAAATATCAAAAAAAAAATGGGCTAAAGTTAGATCATTAATCGTTGTTAGCAAACTAACAAAAATGTGTAGGCATAGGTATTTAGAATTCCATCTTGTGTTAAATTTGTATAGCTATGGCAGACTTTTGATGCTTTATTATAGTCTGTTGTTACGGTTATGAAATTTGGTTAAAATTCTCAAAACCGTTTTCGAGATGAATACTTAAGCTTTTCCATACTTTATATGACGTATGGAAGGTTGCAAGTGCCGTCATCAAGCAAATCCAAATGTTTTGATTTAATTTCAGTTAAATATATGTCTGTCCCACTGTAGGACGGCACACTCCACATAATTAAGGGTTGTTGACTGTGGCGTTGTAATTGCAAGATATTTAAGATAACATAGGTAAATGAAAGATACTTATTTTCAGTTGAATTAAAGTAAAACTTTGTGAGAAAAATGTTTGTCTTCGAGTCATCAAATATAAGGATTTCATCCATATTACAAAATTAGATTTAAGTATCTAGGAACACAATTCGAAGCCAGTTGAAAAATCTTGTTAAATTGGATTTAATTTTCGACTTTCGTAGGTAGGTAATAAGACTTCCTCAAAAATATAATTTGTATCTCCGTTTTATCTTAGGAAGGTGATAATTGTAGAAGTTTTAATTAGTTTTTTTGCAATTGGAGATATTTGAATTGCTATATTAGCAAGTACCTTTCTAAGTAGTTGAAGCATGTTTTGTTCATTTAAGTGAAAATTCCGTTTGATGACGCATCCAAGAAAATATTTCAGAAAAACCTGTTTAATTTTTCAGATGATTTTTTTTACTTTTTTAATATCTGTGTACCTTTTAGATAGGTTATGTAATATCGATGTCCTCATGCATAGGAATAGGAAATTAGATTCTGGCTGATGTCAACTCAATGATAAAATTGATAAAAAAGAACAATCGAAGACGCGACGCTGTAAAATGTATGTTGAGGAAGTATATAAGTAGATGATTTTATATATTATATAATAGGGGTGAAAGTCACTTGGGCACTTAGTTGTCAGTTAATGAAATTATGTTAGTTTCATGTACCAAACTATAAAAATGATTTTTTGAAATGATGTGTATACCTATCTAAATGTAGTTAAAAATAATAAAAAGACTAAAAATAACCAAATTAAATTCATCAATGAATTAAATTCATTTTTAAAAGTCTTGTGGCTTTACTCCAAAATTTGTGTTTTGTCCTGATTTAAAGTTAGATGACATCATTTTATATGTTCATCTTTTCTACTGTACCTACAAAATGGATCAAAACAAGATAAAGGGTGTTCCAGATCAAACGCTAAGTTCAAAAAACTGTCAAACAAAATATATTGATGGTAGATTTTGTTGAACTTCTGACTTTCTTCTTACAGATTTAAATAAGATTTCATGAAAGTAATGTGTTGGTAACAAATGTTTTACATTAAAAAAAAATCTTCAAAAAATGTTTAATTACAAACGGTACCTTTTATACAACCGTTTTTTATATTGATTATCTCTTCAACTGGTTCACCGAATTCGGTGTAATTTGATATTCCGATAGGTGTACCTATTTAAACATTAAATTTTACCAAAACCGCTGTATGGGTTTACGAAATATTCATGCCATGTGGTGATAGTCAGCTGATAGAGAAAATAGACCACATAAAAAATTACCTTTTCTTTCTTTGTGGAAGTCTAATTAATAGCTTCTTTCTTTCTTCTTTAATGAATAACTTTTTATGTCCAATAGCCCAATATTAATTTTTAATCGTCTAATAAAATATAATTACGTCTTTTCTTCAATTTAAGTTTTTCCTACTTGAATTGATTTTAATTTTTTTCATTTTATTTTAATTAAACATTAAAAACAACAAAATCTAAAACTTATAATAATAAAACAAGAAGTAATTAAATTATTTAGCAATAAAGGTTTCATGCATGCAACATCACTCGATCGCCTGTACTACTGCTGCAATCAACAGTATAAATGTGCTGCTTTACTCCCTCAACTGTTGTTGCTGCCGTTTCGACACACCATGCTTGCATAAACAAAAATCAAAAGTCTAAATACAAAAAACTTCACTTATTAAGCATAACCTAATCGTTAGTAAAGAATAATTAATTTACTTTCAGTTCTGTACATAGAGATAGAACATATATTTTCAAATGCAATCGACCAAGCCTTTTTGTCCGAAGGTGTCACTATACGGATATATGTAGGTATCTATACAGCCATAATTTTTTTAATTTTTAAATTCTGAAGTCTTGTTGAAAAATATTTTTAACAGTGTTGTTACCTATGTACTTGTCCTATATCCTTAACAGATAGGTAGTATTTAGTTTTCAAATATTTGGAGAAAAGGATATTCAAATAAAAACACAACAGCAATGTACCTAGATAGCTGGCCTATAAGAAAGAAATTAAAAAAAAATTACATAATTTAAATTAAAGGTAAATTCATTTTGAAGGGTGCACCGTGTAGAACTACCGCATCTTGTACACCCCTACTCCAAGGGTGCGAGCGCGTTATGGTGTTCGTGTCCACTGTTCCAAAACGTTCACTCTAACTCCAGCTGCATCTGACACAATCAAGTGAGCTATGAAAAAAAGTTCACTCACTCTAGGTAAACGCAGTTGTTGTTCTTATTATACTGTCAGTAGTCTTCGTCAATTTGTTGTTCGTATTTCCAACGCGATTTTTCAGGTAAAAATCTATAATTTTCCAGGAAAAGCCTTACATACATTAGGTACGTACGTAAAAGAGTCTAGTCTAATATAAATAAAACAACAACAACAACAAAAATAACTCCCTCGACGTTATTTGATCAATAAACCAACGATTGCCACTATCATCATCATCATCATTGTCGGTAAAATTTACTAACTGCGTCGCTTTGGGTAGTAAATTTGCAGTTGTTAGTCAAGTGAGTTATTTTAGTGAGTTCCATCGAGTCCTATCCGATTAGATAGCAACGGTAAAGATAAAGTTAAGGGTTCTATGGTGTTAGACAACAGGAAACACCCATATCGTTTGAATAAAAAAAGAAGAATTTCGATGTTATTGTGTGTTAAAAATGGTGAAAAATTGTTTACAAATTGTGATTTTTTATGTGTGTTATATCTGTGGTCGTTTTTAAAACAAATCTAAATATTAAGTGAAGTTGAGTGGAATGAATAATATGCAATTATTGAAATAAGTTTTATTTCAAAGTAAGACCGCATTTTTTTTCTAGAAATATCTGGTGAAAGTGTTGGGGATACGTTTTATAGAGATTGATAATTTAAAAACTATTAAATATAGTTGAATTTAACGTTAGGCTCAAAAGTCAAAACACAAATTCTAGTATTGTTTCTATATTCGGAAGCAGGTATTCCAACCCCATTTGGAACAGAAAGAATCATAAACTGAAGAATCATACAAACAAAAATGGAAAAGATTCAAAGTTCCGAGATCGATAAGACTGAAAAAATCTAATCCAAAAAGGGGGATTAAGTTGTGTTTGAAAGCAAAATGTTTAGAAAATTGTTTGTGCTAAAAATGCTACAAAGAAGGTATTACCTACCCGAAATTTGTCCAGTAGCTAAATTTTCTTTGAAAGCTAATTTCTGGGAAACTAAAAAAATTTGTTTGGTTTAGTTGATTATTTAACGCAAAATGGCATTTAAAGTTTTTGGCTAAACAAACTTTTAAGAATAGCTACCGTACTATACATTGATCTCACGTAGGGCAATTTCTGATATTTTTTCCCCTTTGAACATAATTTATTAAATAGAATTTTTTCGATTATTTTATTAAACCGTTTTCCAAATATATATTGAATTTACAAAAAAATAAACTAAAAATTTAATTAAAATTCAGTTCTTTTTTGTAAAATGTTGGTATCTATTGAAGTTTTATCAAATCGTTTAGGTATTTAAAAAAAAATTAAATGGGTTAAAATCAATTAACCCGTTCACGAGATAGTTCGAGAAAAAATAACGGTTCTGTGGGAGGTACCATTAATACCTAGGCTTGCCAAAATTTTTATTTCGCAACTTAACTAAAGACAATGGGGCATATTTATATACGATGTTTAAGTTGTATTTAAGAAAAGCTGGATTTTATCTTATATAAATAACTTTGTTTAAACACAGTCTAAGGAAAACTCGAGTTTAAAAACAACTATGAATATGCCCCAATCGGATTAAAACCATCCCTAATTTTTTTGAAGAAAATCGTTAAGCTTCTTTATAACGGTTATATGGCAAGTATATGTACCTACTGTTATTTTTTGCACTAAAAAAATATCAATTTCTCCTCTAAGGAATGGCCTGCAAACTCTATATACATACCATAATTTGATGGAAATCGATATAGCCGTTCAGGCTGTAGGTGCTGATACACATACAGGGTGATTGGTAAGGTGCACCAAAAAGCTTGAGCGTTTAGGTTGAATTAAGACAAGACAAAAATCGTATGCGAGGCGGGTCTACTTTTCCCCGTTAGGCGGAAGGTTCAATATTCTAAAAATGCATTAAATCAGAAAACAAATTATTTAAAAAGAACAGTGTAACATCTTTTTTAAAAGCCAGAAAACTATTCTTATATTTAGTTTTAAAATAAAGTTTTTGTAGTGAAGTTTTTGAAAACTCAAAATTTTGAAAAAAAAAAAATTAAAAATTGTCAAACTAATCTTTTTTTAAATTTTAACTTGAATCTTTTAATAGGTATTTTATAACTTACATAAAAGTCCAGTAACGGAAGAACTAAAAAAGTTGGATTTTTTTTAGAATATAGGTGGTTTTCGTTATTTATAGTTTTCTCAAAATCTAGGAGACACTAGAAATTAACAAGAGCAATGAATTTTGAAAACAAACATTACAGTTAATTACCTACATACATAAAATTTAAAAAAAATAGTTTGACTTTTTTTTAATTTTGAGTTTGAAAATTAATTTTTCAAAAACTATTGACAGAAACAACTTTATTTTAAAATAAAATAAGGGTTTTTGGGTTTCCAAAAAGGTATAAAATGGCTTTGTAAGTTTTACCGTTGTTTTAAAATAATGTTTTTTCTAATATATGTAAGTCAATTTTTTTGAATATTGCCACTCCAGCCTAAACGGGGAAAAATAGAAACCCCCTCCCATACGATTTTTTTCCTGTCTTAACCAAACTTACACGCTCAAACTTTTTGTTGCACCTTATACCAATCACCCTGTTATAGACTGACATACAAACAGACAGTCAGCAAAATATCCAGACACACTTTTTTTGATTTCGCTACCATCGTAATGTCATTTTTGATTGTTATATTAAAAAAAATGTTTTGTGCGAATGGATAACTCGCCTTATAAAGGGTGATTGGTTTAAGGTGCACCAAAAAGCTTGGGCGTGTAGGTGGGGTTAAGACAAGAAAAAAATCGTATCGGAGGGGGGTCTATTTCCCCCGTTTAGGCGGGAGGGGCAATTTTCTAAAAAATTGACTTAAATCAGAAAAAAAATTATATTATATTATATCTTTTTGGAAAGCCAGAAAACTACTCTTTTATTATAATGGGTTTTCCAATAAGAGGTGTTATGGGAAAAGGATATGGTCCTGTAAGCGTGGTCGTTCAACGGCATACCTTCTTCTTTATAATGAAATAAACATCCGATCATTTATCTCAAAAAATGCCATTTTTCTTTGAATATAAAAATAACACCTCTTATTGGAAAACCCTATTTTTAAATTAAGTTGTTTAAGTGAACAATTTTAAAAAAATTAATTTTCAAACTCAAAATTTCTTGGAATAAAAGTGCTTTTAGTATTTTCTTAATTTCTCAAAAACTAAGATACATTTTAGCATCCGGTTTTCTGTTTTTGACTAAAAATTAATAAGAGCATTGAATTTTGAAAAATGTATGCCTTTTAAGACATTTTAAGTGGAAGAAGTTGAATGGAACTATACCTATTCTTAAAAATGGCTTTATCTTACAGGTTGCTCATCATTAATAATTTGAATTAAAATAATTAATTCTTTAAAAAGTAACCTTCTTATCAAATTCAAAAAAAAAAATCTTTTTTCAATGTTTTAGATATTATAATTTTCAACTCATTTTTTCATTGCTTTTGCGTCTGACCTCACATAAGATAATACTTATTTTATAAGAAATTAATTTTCTCATTTTTAACTTCTCTTAATTCTATTGCAGCTTATGTAATTTTATAATTTATTTTCAACAACAATTTTTTGAGCTTATGATTAAGTAAGTATATACAGTCAGTCAACCCAGGCACTTTCCTATCTATCTATCTACATATCTAGTAATTTAAGTAAAGGTTATTTTTGTTTACAAAATAAGAAATAGAAAGATACAAAAGATAATACGAGAAAATCAATTGAAAATCTCGGATAACCGAAAGTGAAGCTCTCACAACCGGACAGAACAATGTTACGTTTTGACTGTGAGCTAAGAAGGGGATTCCCCGAACGGCTGAACGACAAACTTTTGTATTATTATGAATATTTACTTGCTAAGTAATGGTTTCGATGTTTTAATAAAACATTTCATTAGAATGATAGAGAAGCCCAAAAATGTGGGTTTCGTCATACCGTCATACCATCCATCGTTCCGTTGCCTTTGCCCGGATCTACAGCCTGAACGGTTAGGTTAGACGGATTTTCTTCATACTTCATGCATTGTATATAAATTTCTATAGTACAACCATTGCATATATATTTCTATAGTAAGCTCATGAGAGCGACTCAATTGAGTGATTTATTGAACGCCCGAAGCGCCATCTAGCTATGTTGGGAGCTCTAGCTCTTTGGGGAGTGGCTTGTTGTTGGGAGATATTTTGAGGGATACAAACTGGGGAATATTATAACGAGAAGGCATATAGAAAATTTCAAAGAGTTGGAAGAAGATGAAAATTATAATTGTTGACTTTTTCTCTTTGAGCTTCTTCGTTTTTATTTTGATAATGAATTGTCATAAGAAAAGGGAATTGGAAGTTATTTATTTATTATGTATGGCTGTATGCATGGTGGTGGAAAATAAATATTTGGCTGCTTCTGAATGTGGGTGCCAGCTTTAATGCTGAACTATATGAAATGTGGCAAGCTACCTATTAGAATAGAATGTAGCTGCTGACGAAACAATGTGACGTCACAATTACATATTCCATTGAAAATGCTTCTTACTTACATCTGATCCGAAACGGATTCGAATTTCGCAAGATCTTGTGTTGTTGTTGTATGCATACATTTTGCGATGCAAATTTTTGAAAAGTAAATAACTCAATAAAATTTACAAATTTTATAGAAATAAAGTTATAAATTGGTGATGAAAAACTTGCTTTATTTTAAGAAAATCATGGATACGGGTATCAAAGTTGACATCTTTAAACTTTATTTGCAGCTAAACTAAGCGTCCTAGCGACTTAAAAAATACATATTCGTGATCTAGGGAGTGCCACCTTTCAAACGGTGTATCACTTGATTTGAAAAACAGACTTTTATTTTTAAACTTGATTTGCGGCTAAACTAAGCGTCCTACGGGTATCAAAGTTGACATCTTTAAACTTGATTTGCGGCTAAACTAAGCGTCTTAGCGACTTAAAAAATACATATTCGTGATCTAGGGAGTGCCACCTTTCAATCGCTGTATCACATGATTTAAAAAACAGACTTTTATTTTTTAACTTGATTTCTTATAGGTACCTACCTACCTTACATCAAAACTAAACAGGAAATTTAAAATCTAAATCACAAAGAGATACTGAAATGTGGCAACATATAACTGAATGGTATCTTTTAATAACTAAACATAAGATGATTTTGTATACAAATTTTAGTTATGTAACCATGGTTGCCATATGAAAAAATTAACGTATCTATATTTATTTTCCTTATTTTTCTCGCATTATACTTAAGTAGGTATAATGCGAGAATTGTTTGGCATCGACTCGGTTCGATTTTCAATTTTTCGAAGATACAACCGAGCCTGAAGAGCCACTTCAAGCCATACGTATGTACACGATAATGAATTTGTCTCATAACTCTATCCTGTACATACGGCTAGCTTAAAATTTTACTAAAAGTAATTTTTGTTTGTTTTGATTAAGTTTTAAATTTTTAAATTTTATTAAACAGCTCTTCTTAAATTTAACAAAACATAAATTCTTAACATAGTATGCAAAACTTATTAAGAAAAAAAATTGATACAAATTTATTAATATGGCAACCATTTTTTGATAAATCCCTTTTTCATTTTCAGTCATCTGCAACAAAAACAAAATATTAATTATTTGAGGAAACTAATCTGAAATAAACTTATCTGTGCCCGAGTTTTGGCATAAAATATATATAACTACATATATATGAACTTATCTATTTACGGTTTTTTTTTTTTTCTGTTATAAAATATAAATTACATATTTGAAAAACAGAAAAACAGAAAAACAGTCAATATTCAATAAATAAATAAATTACATACCTACTTAGCTACTTACTTTTTTATTTCTTCAAGGTCCTTGGCAGCAGAGCAGTCCATAAAATATAAATTACATACATACTTAGCTACTTACTTTTTTATTTCGTCTTGAAGGTCTTCAACAGCAGCAGAGCAGTCAAACAGCCAATGACAAATGCTTCTCCCCTTGTTTTTAAACTGTCAAAGAACAGAAATTTTTCAAACTGCTCATCCTCGTCATTGTTGTCAGAGTCAAAATACTATAGTCAACTCTTTCGCACAAAATCTACTCTACCCTAAATTCTTTGTGCGAACAGCGCCTTTTACGAAATTTCTCACAATCAAAAAATCGTCGACGACAGAGGTACTATTGTTTTTATATGCAATGGTACAACCATGGAGCAGCGCCATCTAAAGAAAGTTGTTAACTGCACATTTGGAGGATCTTACATTTACTAAGTGTCTATTCTGTTACCCAAACAATAGTCGTCTACGAAACAAATTAATAATATATAATGTATTTTATTGGCTCTAAAATCCATATTTCCTTGACAAGAGTCGTAAACAAAACAAAAATAATACATGTTTACGACTGTTGTCAGGGTTACAGAATAGACAACTATTAACTGCACGAACCTAAAAATGTGTTTATCACACGTTTCTCAAGATGGCCAGGCGGTGATTATTCAGCATGAAAATACTATAGAAATGTATATACAATGCTTCATGTGTAGTATTTTTAATTTTTTTTTTTTTGTGATTCCCTAGAGAAGATTTTCGATTTTTTGTTGCGCAGTAGTAAATGGCTGTGCCAAAATCTTTAAATGCCATCTTGTGTTGAATTACAATATTAAATTTAAACACATTTAATTTTAAACAAATTTAAATGAAATCGGGTACGCCGATATCATATTATTTGAAAAATATTTTGAAAAATGGACTTCAAATTTACTGGAATTAGTTTGACGATAAAAAAAATGTTGATCTTTATTTGCTCATAACTTTCAAAATATTAAAGATACCTAAGACAAAAAAATTTATTTTTTAAAAGTTTGTATTTTACTGCACTGTTTTTGATATAATTAGAGTTAGACTGTTTTCAAAAAAACGGCTAGAGCACAACCGCAATTTTCCCGAAAACTGACAAATATAGGCTCCTGATGCCATACAAAAAAGTTCTGTTTGAAAAAAAAAAATAGGTAAGAAACCAATTTTTTGAAACTTGTTTATTAAATTTCATATTCTTATATGCAAAAAACCACACCGGATTAGTAATTATTATTATATTGGATCTAAAAAAAAAGTAGGCTTCGTCCGGCCGACCGTATCGGTATCTCTGTGATGTGCGCAGGCACGGGCCGGGCATATCAGAAGGCTTTCTGACATTGTTTGTTCAGAAAAAAGACAATGAAACAAACAACATTCTTTACAACATAGCGTTATACACTGACCAAAAATTTGTAAAATACATTTTTGATTCAAATAATATGCAATTTCACTGCAAAATATTTTCATTTGTTTAATGAAGACGCTAGGCTTTCGAAAGGGATATTCAATTTCAATTTTCAATTTTTCTTCGCTAGAACACCGTCGAAGTGATTATAGTCTTTTTTCGGTACTTTTGCAAAGAATGTTTCGAAAAAATATATAAAGATAGTTTCGTTATTCCCCTAAAACAATTAAACAAACAGATTCTTTATTTAGCCACCAACACGATTGTGGAATGTTTCAACCGGCTCAATTTGTTTCTTCAATTGTGCAAAAATGCTTAAAAATTCAAAATAAATATATCCAATCCTTGATTTTCCTAAACGATCGCACTGTGTGAAATCATTTATAAGTGTATTCATAACCCTTATAATGATTTATGAATGCGGGCATATTAAAACAAATAATAATAAACTTTTATGTATGTATACAGGAATAGGACCTTATGATAATATTTAAATAAGAATAAAAAACATATTTGCTGTTTGAGTTATTTCGCAAAAACGTTATAGGTACTACGGAATGGAATTTTTCGACTAGTTGATACTTACTCTTTCAACATGAACTCACGCACGGCCATAATAAGTTTTCTTACTATATCCACCTTTAATGAATACTCACACTAAGGTAAAATATCGAAAAGCGTCCTTAGTGACTTTGCCATAGAAACCCCCAAATCCAGAACTAAGGTTAACTTCATAGCAACACCCTGCCGAATTATATTTATTTTTACAGGTATACATATTATAAAATATATGTATGTATGTGTGTAATATTTGATCCTTGTCAAGATTTTTATATACATATAAACCTAAGGAGAATTTTCTATAAAAAAAAAAAAATAAGACTGTTCTAAATTTGTACTTCATTTAAACTTAAAGAACTTTTTGTTTTTTTTTTTCAGACTGTCTTCAGGTAGCTAAACTGCAAAAGGATTCACAATTAATAATTCTAGTCAAAGTGCTTAACTATTGAAATTAAATTAATTTATATGATTGAAAATTAAATTGAAATTACATTTAAAATGACAACTAGCCTTGCAACACAAAGAAACTTTGTGATATCAAATTCTTCATCGAACGGAACTATTAACAATACAACTGCAACAAGTAATCACTTGTTGAGCACCAATGAGATTAAACATGAAGTTATTACAATTTCAACCGAAGATAATATCAATGAAGACAACGGATTGCAGCTGGAAGATGTTTTATCTCAAGTACGTTGAATTTAATGTATTTTCCTAAAAATTGATAACATTTTTTTTATTTAAAGGAAAAGATTATCCTACAACAGGTGGGCAATGATGATATGCCTATCCTGGATGTGGTACCTATGGATGCTTCAGAATCCAGCAATGGAGAATGTGATAGCATGCATGATTTAAGTGCAATTAATGAAAGTGTCGAGTTAGCTCAGGTGACTGTGGTGCAGACGCCCAATGCTGAGGATGGAGAGAGTCCGCAGTACATTACGGTCACAGGTAAAATTTTTTTTTTTTTTTAGCCATACCTATTGTATCGTATACTCAGCAACATATGTATGTATATAATCCAATAATAACTGGAAATATAAAATCTAGTAAGGTCTAGTTGGCTCGTTGGCACAATATTTCCTTATAATAATTAAAACACTATATTTTTAGTTTTTAACTAAATTTAGTATAATTATAAATTTTGATTTCTTTAGATTTTGCAAAAGTCGGCCATGTTTGTGCGAGGTGAAAACAGAATTATTTTATGTACGAGGCAAAGCTTTAGCTTGTTCCTCTATCTTTATTTTCAATTGATGTGATTAAAAAAAACTTAGGCTAGAATACTTTAATTCAATATTTTTAAGTCCCTGTATAGAACGATTTAACTAGTTCTTAATGATGTATAAATATCTGAGCTCCCGGTATGAGATATTCCAACATTCAGAACCAACTCCGTAGTTTCTAATTTTGTTTGATTGAAGTCTGAATGTTCGGATGTTAATTATGGTGAACGAAAGATAAAATCGTAAGAAAAATTATTATGATATGATTTCGAAGTCTGAATCTCTGAATGATGCTTAAAATGTGGGGAAAAGATGAAACGAAACAAGGAGTAAAGATTATTTTGCTTAAGGTGGTTAAGCTGGCGTGCGTGCATGTCGTGTTTACATATCAGTTCAGTACCCGTAGGTCATGGTACTCGCTTCTTTTTTTGCAAATTTCCTGAAAACTATATTATTTGGAAAATTTATAATTCTCCATTAAAAAGTAACACTTTTTATTGTACAATCAATCAATTTCGATATAAATATTTTATAACACTGCACTATTTTACTACTGTTTGCCAAACTTTCTTTTTTATTTTTGTGGTTTTTCCTTTAGGCCTAATCCAAAATCCTAAAAATAAAATGCGAAATAAAATACAACTTGCTCTTGTTGATAACTATGGGACTCCAAAAAAATTTAATTCATTAAATTACAGTCGACGCCCTCTAAGCAGAACATCCTAAGTCGAATTACTCGAACTTAATGTGTATAGGTATAAACCCTCTTTCTCAATTTTTTCCAAAACTCCTTCTTACTAGAACTAGCTTTGATATCCCGTAAAAATTTGATTTAGAGGAAGTTGAATGTACGTATTTTAGTTTTTATTTCGTTTAGCTAAAAACTTTAAACGTCATCTAGTGTTAAATACTGTTTCGGTTTAGCCAGTGGCGTATTGAGGGGTTGGGCCAGGGGGCCGGGCCCCCCCCCAATCCTCCAGGATCATGTTATAATTTAGGTGATTTCATCATTATGTACATTAATAACTGAAACTTTTTCATAAATATTAGAGATTTAGAGGAAGCTCAGATACTCGGGCCTCCCCCAAACTCCGAAACGACTGTTTGTGTTTGTTTGTTATAGACCCCCTAGCTGACGTTGAGCGTTCAGGTAATTTTTTTTTTCGAACATCGTTGGAAAATCTTTAGATTAATATTATGTATTCAAAATAATAATTATTGTTGATAAAGTGTCTCAAAAAATAAACACAAGACTTATCCAATGCGCGATTTCAACTAAAAAAACATACCATAAAAAAAGGACCATTTTAAATATTCAACAAAAAATAAAATAAGTTATTCGCAGTGAATAATATTTGTTAGTAAAACACTGCTAGTAATTCTGAACCACAAAAAGGTATAAAAAAAATGTTGTTTATAATTCATAACTCTACAAAATATTAAGTGTTGACTACTTTCAATTTGTATTAAGTAAAAATGCTAAATTTATCTTCCATTTTAGTTTGAATTATTGTAACGAGATTTTCAATATTTAAAACATTTATATTTAAAAATCTTTTCATTTTCAATAATATGAAAAAGAAGTAAGACGAGTTTGACTACTACCTAGCTGAAAAGTTAACTGCTTCAATATTCACACTAAATTTCAAAACGAAATAAAGTATTTTTTTTTAGATAACTTTACACCTTGCCCACAGAAAAAGAACACAGAACATCGACCAGTACCCCCCTTGCCTGAAACACCCTCGAATTTCATTTTCTTGTACTTGAATACGTGCAAGCCTACCAGCCCACAGAAAAAGCCTACCCAGCTAAGATTGTGTGTGAGGTGAGAAAAAGTCCCTTTAAAATGTACGGGCACTTACACAAATATAGATGGGTAGGCAAAAACAGCTGATTTTCAGCTTGTAGGCAAAAAGAGAGAACCAGCCGTGTTGGTCGCTGTTCTGGTTCTCTATTTCTGTGACCTTGCCGTTTGTGTAAAATCTTTTGGATACAAGAACTTTGAAAATAATAGCAGTACGAATGTCAAATTGAGAGTATGCGGTAGTACAAAGTTGTCGAGAATACAACTTGAAATGCTACTATAATAGTACTTTCCACAATCCACAACACCGCAGCACTGCGCTCCACTCTCGATCATTGAGGTATAAGGAGAGCAAAATGTATCGTACTTCTACGTTCTACCCTCCAAAACCCGTTTTATATACAGGGTGAGTCATGAGCAATGCGACAAAATGCTAGGGCGTGTAGGTTGCGTTGAGACAAGAAAAAAATCGTATAGGAGGGGGGGTCTATTCCCCTCCGTTTAGCCGGGAGGGGCAATTTTTGAAAAAACTGACTTAAAATGGGAAAAAAATTATTTAAAATCAACGGCTTCATTCACAATGCTGTGCGATACGTTTTTGAAAAGCCAATAACTTTTTCTTTCATTCTGTGTTTAAATAAATCTATTTTAAGAAATAGTTTTTGAAATATTAATTTTCAAAGTCAAAATTTTGAAAAAAAAATTGAAAAAAAAATTTCAAATTCATTTTTTTCAAAATTTTAAGTAATTAAGTGCTAATTTTAATTTCAAAATTCAATGCTGTTATTAATTTTAAGTCTAAATAAGAAAACCGGATGCAAAAATTTTATGTCGTTCTCAAGAAATTAAAAAAAAACCAAAACCACCTTTTTCTAAGAAAAACATTTATTTTTATATATATATATATATTTTTATATATTTTATATGTATATATTTATATGTATTTATTTTATATGTATATATTTTTTATTTAATTTCGTTAACGTGAAAAGCAATTGTGAAAACCAAAAGCAAAACAAAGGGGATAATTGAGATTAAGTGTATGTATGTATGTATGTATGCGTGTGCTTTGTGGAGGAATAAGGAGAGTGAGGGGCAAAAATAAATGTTGCCAAAAAAAGGCTTAAAATTGCAAGTAGATGCGAAAGTGTACTTAAAATCATAGAGAAATTACTATAAAGAGAGAAATGTTTCGTACGTCTCACGCCACTCTCACCCTCCAAACCCATTTGCTATTTTTTTTGAATTTTGTGTCTGTGAACAATAATTGTGAAAACCAAGAAAAAAACAATGGTGAGAAGTCTCATTAGGTAATGAAGGTATGCGTGATTTTTACGCACACTTCCGCACTTAATGAGGAATTTAGCTTGTAGGCAAACTGAGTTTTTCTGCCTACAATACACTCTCTATTCTTATTTCTCTATGCCTAAAATACACGCATATGTAGGTACATACATACACATATTCGCAATGCTCACCTTTGTTTTGTTTTTGGTTTTCACAATTATTATTCACGTTCACGACATCAAAAAAAAAAAAAAATAGGTATAGAAAATGGTTTTTGGTGTTTTGCCCCCCCCCAAAAACTTTTTCTGAATACGCCATTGGGTTTAGCCGTTATTAATTTATAAGATCAGAGAAAATTTTTTTTAAGTTCTAAACTCTTAAAAACTAATCACGCCCTAGGTCACACGTATTTTATTTTAACCCATGGCATTGCGCAACAATTTTTTTTATAAGTCGGCCGGAAATAAATCAACCCCGCATAGTAAAAATAAATTTTTTTAATTTGAAATTTAAGGCAATAATCTTTACTCAATAAATTTCTTGTGTATAATTTTTGTTCTCTTCGAATACTTTCTCTGCGTATTTGAGCATTTAGCCAAGTGATTTGAAACGAGCTATAATTCTTGTCGACTCTAAGCAAGTGTGTCATTTTACCCCTCGAAGTTGGCAACGGCTGTAGGACTTTAGGCGTGTATAATTATTGAAAGTAGTTTTTTGTAAAGTGCATCACATACTATTGTTAGTTTATTTAATTTATATTTTTTAATTGGGTTAAATTTAAACAAGTTTTTTTTACATGAGTCACCAGGTAAAAGCTCAACCTATAGGATTATATAAAGTAATTAATTGCTCCCAGTTAAATAATACTTTTTACTTTGTTCAGCGAACCCCTTTGTTCCTAATATGGAATACCACCATGTTCCTATGGTATGGAATATGGTGGTATATACACATATTGATAACAAGAAAATTCTCTAAACTCTGTCGAAATAAAACAAATAATAAGACCAATGCAATAAAGGCAAATATAAATAAAATCGTGAACACCTTATTTAAATTTCTACTTATGTTATGGGGATTTCAACACAAAATCCTGAGTGGTCCATATTAAGGTCTTTTTTTTAAATGAGATCATTTAATGTTTATTTTACTTTTTGTCCATTTAAAGAAGTGTATACGATTTTTTTTTTTTGTTATTTTTTAGTTTCGTTTTATATTTAGTTTATAGTATTTTTATAAATATCTAATTAATAGACAGAATACAATTTTAATTTAATTTTAAAAATGAGTTTATACCTATTTAGGAATTCCATAAACGGTACACTTCCCCCTATATTTTCTGCCTATGACGTAATGAATTCACTCGAGAACAAGTCAAAAGTGAGGTTCCAAAAACTGTATTACTCTGTGCGCCATATTCTGTGAAACCAAAATAGAAATAGTAAGCATATTCTTCAAGCTGAAAAGAATCCAACATTAATTTTAATTTATTGCGTTGCGAATCCTCCTACTGGAAATAAAAATACAAATCCTAAAGATCAAAGAATAGACATTTCCCAATAAATACATTGCAAATGACAAAACCCTTTTCGTACATATACAAAATTGGGTGCTGATAGGATGACAGTTTGCACTAAATTCTCCCCAAATGTCAAAATTGGATTTGTAAAACTGGCGTCATTGACGTACTAGATATGGACCGCCAGTCGCTTGAAATTTTCATACAAACAGCCAAGAAAAGTTCTTCCAGCTAAAAACAGTCTAAAAACGCCATCATCTTTTAGTGTTAAATACGTGTACTGATTTCGCCATTAGAATTTAAATGAAAACGATAATATATTCGTCTGTAAGTAACTCATGGTATAAGGAGTGGATGTGTTTTGTAAAATAAAAGTAGTTTGATAATAATTTCCACCAAAATATATCAATAGTAAATAATAAATTAAAGAATTCATATCACTGCTACGCAGATTTCTGCTAGTAGTTGATGGCGCTCCTAGTTATGTTGGAACACGCGTGAAGTTGGCTACTGGCGGTCTATACCTAATACATACGTCAAATGCTGGCAATACACGATGGAGTGGCCACATTTTGATCCAGACATCAGGGCAATTCAATTCGAATTAACAACATAAAAACTACTTTTATTTTATTTATTATTTATAGCTATACATACCTATGTACCTACATATATGTATACTTATTTTATTTCCTTTTAAACTGTCATTTTCTGCTAAGGTTCGATGAATTTGGGACTTGTCTAAAATCCAGCCGTGCCTGCCTTCCGAGCTTATTGAAGTCATAGGTCATACACAAGATGGATTTCTTTTGTGAATATCTAGTTTAAGAACTTATAAAATGTAAAATTTACTGCCTTTAGACTGAATACTTCGAAAATGATTTCAAGACCAAAACTGAGCAAAAAAGAAAAACATAAAGTAACTTCGATTTCAATTTTGACAAAAGACTGTTTACGTGTGTTGAGAACTTAGATCTAATATTAATAATTATTTATACCTACATATATAATCATCAAAAACGCATCTTTAGATTTGATCTAATTTTGAATCTGTATGGGTACTACAGTCAAAAATGTTTCGGGTAAGTGGGCCTAAGACCGTGCCGTTAAATATAATAAAATAAATGGATAAATTCTATAGTTCATAATTTTGCAGATTCGACTTTAATTTGTATTTAACCTTTAATATACAATTCCAGAAAATCCCATTAATTCATTTACATAAACAACAAAAAATGTAAAAAAAAAAAAACACACATTTTCTGACATTGAACAATAGAAATTTATCGTCTGCACCTGTCTGCATGTCGATAATTTAATATCAGTATTTTTATTAACCACCAAATGTTTATTTTCCCAGAATTTTTTCATTTTAACAAAAGGATAACCGACAAGTGCACCCATTTAATATATTTTATATCAGATACCATAATTTTCCAAATATTTGTGTACGAATATTTCAAAATATCTGATATCTCATCATTTGATCTGAATTCATATTCCGTATCTATCACCTTTTCTGTGAAAATGTTGCCAAAGAATGTTGACAATGAACGACTACGAAGAGCACCCTTCTTCTCTAAGTGAAATACACAGATAAATAAAGATAAATGAAAAGCAACGAGAATAAATCTGTTTTCTGTGTTTCGATTTAGCAATAAGGATTCACTATCTTTATTGCGAAGAGGGCTAACTAATGGAAAGGTGAAAGTTCAAATCATTTTCTGATTGCATCTCGGTTTATTGTTTGACTGAACAATTAAATGAAGCTCGACATATGCAATTGAATGATTTGTAAAGATTTATAAGATGTGAATTTGCTCTGTTTTTAAAGGGGAGGATTGATCTGTGAATAGACAGTACAAACGATATGAAACGATGGGAAAGGGATTTCGAAAATCTTTGAGGACTTGATAGCAAAGGCCGAAAATGTTAGTAGTTTCGCATATTATTTTAGTAAGGATAAACTTTAAAACGAAAATAAATTGAGTTGAAGTTCTTAAAAGTCAAAAATGATCATATAACCGTTAGGTCAGTCAAAGACTACAAGCATTTGTCTACATTTGATTTTTATCTCAAGAATAGGTTTATGGTTTTTTTTATTTTCTTCTACGGTGCTGGTCCAATTTTCTGGATAAAAAAATACCTATAATGAAAATTGTATAGAGTTGGTATATTAATATTCTGGAAAATACCACCAACCGTCCTGAAAAAAATCTGAATCATTCCAAAATTTGAGTGCAAGTTTCGATATTCCGTTCGAAATTTTTGCTCTATTCCGAAATATACCTACATATACCGAAACATATGAGCCCATTTCTTGAACTTTATTTATTCTATTGTTCAAATCTTTTTTTTGTTAAGAAATGTGAAATGACCCACCGTTATCAGCTTTTAGGAAAATAAAGCGGATGTCCTCAGTTGATTAACGTTGCTCTGTTGGCCAAGAACTGATTCTCTAGATCATTTTCAAAAAATTGTTCTCAAAAATACATATTATAGGTATATTTGCAAATTAATACGCCGAAAATATTTTTAAATCTGATTTGTTTTCTAAATTTTACAAAAACTAATATAATTCAGTAATTCAGCTCATTTACTTTCGTTAAGTACAGCTTTCAAGTTTCATTTCGAATTCTATGAATTGCTGAAATCAATAACTTGTTTTTCGAATTAACATGAGATTGTAAATAGACGACCGTCACTAATAAAAATGAGTCTGATGATTGGTGTGGCTGCCGTGAAATAGCTAGTCCACAGGTTTTTGCTATCTATAAATCACCCACTTCTCAATGTACCTTGAATTATGGAGCGCAAGCTAGGCAGCCTAACTACATAATGTAATCATACAAAAAACCCTTCAAACCCCAAATTATACTTTATAAAATTGCTGCGGAAGAAAATTATATCCTCGAATGGAAAAGCCGGTAACAATTATACTAGTTTTACTATAACTTCTTTTTCAGCTCTGAATTTGTCGAAGGTCGCAAATAATTGATTTTTTTTTTATTTGTTCTCAACAATTTGATCTACATTAAAAAAGCAAAATTGATAAAATTGAAATAAAAAAAACTTGTATACTATTCCGAAAATTCGATCAAGATTACGGAATCTGTTTCGAAATGTCACCTTGTTCCGATTAGGTACAGTAGCGGATTTAGGCCTACAAATTTTGAGGGGCGCCAAAAAAATTAAGAAGATTAAAATTAAAAATTGATTAGTTTTTCTGTAAACTGCAAGACCAAATGTAACGCTTATTTTCTTGCGCTCTTACAATCTAAACGTATCTAGTACTGTTTGAAGAGTATAATTTTAATCAGCCTAGTAATAAAATCTGAAATACTTATGTAACAAAAAGATTTTAAAAATAAAAATTAAAGAAATTTATAATTGCAACATTTGCTACACTTTGCTATTTTTGACGGGTATTAAAAATTTAATTTTTTAATGAATAAGCGGCAAAAAAATATTCCAAAGTAATCAATCATATGTATAATAGAAAGAAAAAATTAAAGAAGGCGGGAGAAGCAATTTTTTTAAAATGTTTTATGCGTCGTCACGACGACGACAGCAAGATTGCAAATTTATTTTGCCTTTTGGGGGGCGATCGCTTTCAGCCGCAGATCCATGCCAATAATTCCGAAGGCAAAATAAATTTGCAATCTTGCTGTCGTCGTCGTGACGACGCATAAAGAAGTGTTATAGTTTTACAAATGGGAGTTTCAGTGGTCAGGTAGGTGTTGTATGTTCTTGTTGGTAAAAAATTTTTTTAATATAATATTAATGAAATTGAAAGATATAAATTAGTATAGTGATAACAATGAGTGGGAAAGGTTATTTGTGGCCAGGTTATAATTATTTGGGTCCTGGTAACGATTTGTCAGATGAAAAAGAAGTAGTAAACAGCACAGATTTTATCGCATACATACACGATTTAGAATATGAAACTGCCAGGAGGCCAGAAGATATAAGGGCGGCAGATCGTGAGGCAATAAGTAGTTTTGTGACGGATTTTAAACAGACCGGACGTGTAGCAGATTTAGCTGGTATAATCGGATTAGGTATCAAATATGGTATTGAAAGTGTCACCAGTGTTCAATATCCTAGAATATATCGTGGGTTGTACATGAAAAAGACTCCTACAGAAATACCAGCATTTTGTGATTTTTTACGTGATAATAAACGAGATGAAATAGAAAGATATTATCAAGGAAATAAACATTTAGCAGAGAGTTATCAACAATTTCAAGCATTACCTCAAGTTAAACAAATACATCTAGCCTATAAAGAAGGTGGACATCGTTATAAATATATTAAAGAAAAGTATAAACATTATACTGGAATAGATATTGATCAATCACAAGCTTACGAAGAAAATAGTCCTGGAACTTCAAATAAACGACCTGCCGATACCGGTGACGACGGAAACCCCGCAAAACTTGCATGTATTGATGACGACACAGATATATCTGGCAGCCAAGACGCTATTTATTCACCAAATTCAATTAGCCGTTCTAATATTCTTACTGATTTTCATGCTCCTAAACCTAATCCTCCCGAATCTAGTCGAGATACAGGAAACGCTCAGATGGATGTTGCAGAGAGTGGTTCGTCGCGTGGCCCGAATGCGGGAGAGAGATCCGGAGCTAGTGGAGCTGCGGGAGGTTCATCATCTTCGTCAGCGTCAAGCAGTGTACCAACAAATCTAACTTGGATTAAGCCAAGTCAACCATCACCATGGTCAGCGGTGAAATTTGCCAAAACTAGAATACTCATATCTTATGGTTATAGTACAGAAAATATACAACATGCTACAGATTTAATAGATGTAATTACAACTCCGCTCGCATTAATTCCTGTAGATTTTTTACCATTCTATTTAAGCGAAGCTGAATTTACCAACTTACCTATTGGATCAAAAATTGTCGAAGTCACTTGTACTGTTAGTCCATTGGGGACACGTACAGCATTTGATACTGGTACAACATTAAGTGGTACAGCCACATCTGAATACATACCCATTGGATTAGCGTGTGAGGGTATGAATGTACTATTCTATGGAAGAAATAGAAAATATACAGTAGCTACTACAGATCCAATGAAACCTACGGGAATCGCTACAATTGATGCCAAAGAAATGGGCAAAAGTTATTATCAACATGTAAGTAGTAATGCTCTATGTGTACCACAAGCTTTACACGAGTATTATTGTCATGAATGGAACAGAAGTGAAAATCCCGATAAAAATGCACATAAAGATTACCAAGTACACGAAGCTGGTGTTGCTAGAATGGATGAAAAAGTACATCAATTTCTAATTAATCAAGCAATAGGACAACCGATAGCCTCTTATCAATATGTACCACAAAATGGAATGATTACAAATGGAAAAAATCATTTTACACCTTATAATAGAAGGGCTGATCAAGTCGAAACTAATTATTCAAGACCAAATTCAATTGCATTACAAGATGCACCGTAATCGGTGCATTAGGTATGGGAAAAAATGCAGAACCATACAAATTAATTAATCAAGTTCAAAATTCATATTTCCGGAAAATTGAAAAAAAAAATATTCAAAAACAACGGTAAAACCTAAATAAAAAGCCGTGTTGTACATTTTTAGAAAGCCAGAAATATTTTCTTTTGGTATCTTTTTAAATACAGTAGTTTTAGTGAATAGTTTTTGGAAAATCAATTTTTGAACTCAAAGTTTAAAAAAAAAAGTTAAAAAAAAATTACTCACAAATTTTGTTCAAAATTTTATGTAATTAAGTGCAATTTTTGTTTTTAAAATTTAATGCTTGTTAGTCAAAAACAGAAAATCGAATGCTGAATGTCTTCTAATTTTTGAGAAAATAAAAAACAACGAAAACCACCTTTTCTAAAAAAAGCATTTTTAATATTTAAGTATTAACCTTTTCTTTAAATTTTTTTAAATAACCAGAATGTTTAGCATTAAATGAAGTGAAAAAGTACTGGATAAATGCTATTTACATACACGTTTTTTTCACTGATATCAACTCGAAAATCGACCTGTCAATTATTTTGTTTATGATAGCGTGGTGGGCGGAAGCGCCGCATCTCGATGGGTCCTACATGTTTTTTTTTTTTAACTCAAATACAAAATATGTGCTAACTTAAAACAAATTAAATGTACGGAATTTTTATTAATGATGTATTTTCAATTTGGATATTTACTAGTCAACACATCACGATGTCAAACTACTCCCGAGAAGAACTTGCGGTGATGAAATTCTGGTACTGTTAATCTCATGTTTGAGATCGTGAAGTCCAAAAATTTTACGCTGAAATATATTCCAATAGCAGTGTCTCAGTCATAGCACATTTAATCTTAGTTAAAAAACAGGTAGTAATCCTCAACACGTAGACGTTTTTTCTCAAAAAGTAGAAGACATTTTAACATCCGATTTTCTGTTTTTGACAAAAAATTAACAATGGCTTCAAATTTAAACAAAGAATTTGCAGTTAATTACCTAAATAAAATAAAATAAAAAAAAAAAAATGGTTTGAATTTTATTTTTTCAAAGTTTGAAATATTGAGTTTGAAAAAAGAGTTGAAAAATAATTTTTCAAAAGCTATTTAACTAAAACAACACATTTAAAAACATAGAATTTGAAAAAAATCCATTTGTATATTTTTTTGTAACATCAGGGTGATTTTAACTATACGCTTTGACTGGACTACATCAGAGTTTACTTAAAATTAACTCTAACCCTGGGTTGTTCTCGCATTCAAAAACAAAGCCTAAGTGTAAGACCTCCAAAACAAATTGTGAAGGAAACAAGTTTTTACCGTAACGCATTTTTAAGTTATTTTAGAAAAAGGGATTTTCCATTGCAGACTATAACAGGCTAAAACACCAATGAATTGAAAAAAAGAACCGGTTCGGCAGTATCATTCTTCGTGGGATTATACTATTTTTTAAAATTCGTTCAAATAGTAAAATCGTAAAATAGTTTTCTTATAAGTTAAATTGCAAACTAGCTATAAAACACGAATGAATTATGATAAATTGGTTTTAATTTCGACAAAACACATCGCTTGTCATGTTACCACTTGGCCGACTGGAGCTGCTACAGCTTGAATTCTGATAAACGCCATCATTGACATTTCGATTGTTCTTTAAAAGATTTCTTAAGCTTTCTATGTGTTTTTAATTCTAATTTTAGTCCTCTTTGAAATTTTTCCTAGATATGTTTTGTAAGATATCGTGGGAGAGCTTAACAAATAAACATCAGTAGACCCAGGAGGTCCATAAAAAATTAGTTTAAATCAAATCAATTATCCCATATTACGTCGACATAATCCACTCTTGAATAAGTTGGTTTCATACATTCATACACAGCCTGTACCTTGTATACCTATTCTATTTTTCATCGACTGATATTTAATCTTTATCAATTACAATTATTTCATCAGATACATTTGAAGCGAAAAAGGACACATCATAATAATATTACTCATCCTCTGCTCATCGCAAAAGGGAAAAAAATCTTCCAATAAAGTATGGTATTAGCGAGAGGGTGGTGATGGAGATACATATAATATATAAATATACTTATGCAAGTAGTTGATCATAGATTGATATAACCAATGCTGATTTGGAAGACTCCTAGTCCTAGGCGGATGATACACACTTCAAGGGGTGTAAGTTAATAAATAGCGCTCTTTGCACAATCATAATGAAAATCCCAATCATTTGAAGAGCTCATGTTAACAGTAGTAATAGAAGCGTGAAATAAATATCCTCTCATATTGAATGTTGTGTAGCGGTTATAACAAAAGGTGAACGGGGTGCACTGGTGCACCTTGCTTAACTTGGGAAGACAGGCGACGAAGGAACACGTGCTACGCAGGTACGCGAATTAAATACTTTAATTGGAATATCAATGTTGGACAAAACGAAAAACTTATCCCGATATGAATACTTGTATACCTTGTACCTGCTTGTACAATTTTGTTTGTTAGGAAGTTTACCAGAAAACATCCTGAAGGGTGGGTATTAGAAACAAAGTGTATCTTTTTCCATTTTTTTTTTTTATTTTTTATTTTGTAGGGTAGGAAGGGATGAACAAGGGCTTATTATGGTGTTCTAATTGGAATCATCACAAGAGATGAGATTTTGAGATTTATTTGTTTTGACATTATGGGTGCTTCAAGCGTGAGAATGATTTGTTTGATGTTTGGTTCCTGGTACAATGACACTTCAGTTTTGTCTTTGACGAGGCTTTCTTTTATTATATTTTGTATCCATCTATATCGTCTTCAATTCGCTTTACATTTTACGTAGCTCAACCAAAATCGTATCTTGAATTGTATAGATATCGGTTATTTCAAAATAATGGCTTGGATTCTTATCTCATACGGCATACAATTGACATTTCAACTAATGTCAACTGATTCCTATTATAGTCGAGTTTGGTCCCTTGATGGGTACACACGGTGGTGCGTGAGCCACCATAAATTAATTAGCCATGAAAAAGCCCTGCATTTGTTTATTTCTAATTTTGATTTAGTTCCTAATTGAGGTAGAGCTTTGAAATTTTGAATAAAAAAAAAAGCTAAAACTTGAATTTTTAGGCAAACGCTAGGTTTTGCGTGAATAAAACCGAGCTTAAGCTATTTTATAAAAGTAATTCCTTTTCAATAATACTTGAAGCTATTTTTACATGTAGCTTCTGCTAGTTTTTCCAGCTTCCATTTGTGCGATTAAAAATATCTTAGACTATAGAATATGTTAGTAAAAGCTACAAAAACATCAAGATTCTCAGACCCCTATCAAGAAAACTTTGACTTGGTATATGGCCGTATTTATTCCTATATGACAAGCAAAACTTAATGAAAAAAGGTGAGAGGTTCACGAAGAACACTATTATATTTTCGGTTTTAAATTAAAACTATAGTAATCGTTTTTATTTACTGACTCAATAGAGCATAGAGGTGGTGCAATAATATCTGAACAGGGGATAGAAATACGACATATCTGAGTGAACCTGGAAACGCATTATTATATTGTAAACTGTTAAGCACGTAAGCAACAAAATTATGGAAAAGCTTGCACTCATATTCCATCTTCGTCAGAGATATCAAGTCGAAAAAAGGTGAAATGGGCGAAATAATAAACATTTGCGAATTGCAATCCCCTAAGATTTTCTGATGTGTAATTTCACGAGTTTGAACTTCATGCGACTTATTAGTTATGACAATGAGTCATGTTTCATTTATATGCAGATGTCAGATGCAGAGAAGAAATTCAAAGAAATGGTCTGTCGAATGCGCTTAAGCAAAGTAAAGCGGTTCTTGTGTAACAAAAGTCCAGTTCTTGTCATTTCAAAGATTCATGGGATTTTCTCGAAACCGGCTCTTATACGATTTTGATTAATTTAATATGAAATAAAATAATTGATACACTTCGGAAAGAAAATTTGCAATATTTTTGCGCTATTTGTCACAACACTTTTTTTTATGTTTACTTTATCTTTAAAGACTCAACGTGCTTTAACGAATTTTCATTTCAAAAAATGCCTAGGAAACCTATTAAAATGATAATAAACTTTTTTATAATATTCCTAAAAACATTTTAAATTTTTTTTGAAGGAAAACGATTATTTTGAAAACTTGATGTATGATTTTGATAAAAAAAAATATATTGCAACATTTAAACATTATTATTATTCTTTATAGCCCAGTTGATTTATACATTGGAGGTCGCAAAAAATCTAGCATTAAGTTTGTATTTATAATAATGGGGAGAGTACGATAACTTTGGCGCCAAGAATTAATAAAATAGTTTTTTTTCCTTTTTTTCGCAATTTTTGAGTTTAAAGTCCGTTTTTTCATATATGCATAGGTTTCACTTGATTTAAAAAACATCTAATAGAAAAAAGTATTGGCTTTAAAAAAAGATATAAAACTTAGTTGTAAAAATAACCGTTATTTTTTATTATTTGTTTTAAACTTTTAGCACTGTTTTTATAAAATTGCCCCTCCCGCCCAAACGGAAGATAGACCCCCCACCCATAGTAAAAAATACTTGTATTGATCTGTTCTACAAAAAACAGTTATCAATTCTTGGCGCCAAAGTAATCGTACTCGTGCCCAGTTTGAGATATCGAATTCACATTTAGTAATTTTTCATTTTCTCAAAAACCAGAAAATATAAAATCGTTTTGTTTTCAGTTTATGATTTAAAATTAATATGAGCAACGAATTTTTTAAAAAAAAGTAGTATTTTATTTTACAGTTTTGAAAAATCACACTTCAAAGTTTTTTTTTACCTTTTTTTTCGCAATTTTTGAGTTTAAAGTCCGTTTTTTCAAAGACTATGCATAGGTTTTACTTGATTTAAAAAACATATAATAGAAAAAAGTATTGGCTTTAAAAAAAGATATAAAACTTAGTTGTAAGTATAACCGTTATTAGTATTTGTTAATATTTGTTTTAAATTTTTGGCACTGTTTTTATAAAATTGCCCCTCCCGTCCAAACGGAGGGAGATAGACCCCCCCCACCCATAGTAAAAAATGCTTGTATTGAACTGTTCTACAAAAAACAGTTGCCGGGATAATAGGTACCGAGATACAACCGATCAAAAATATGCAATTTTAACAACAAAAAAAATTGTTTTATGCTTTTACAATGTATGCAGTCTAATATCCCACAGAAGAACTGTTCTGCAGCCGTACACAACGGTACCAGCTTTTATGTAGAACATTTCTTCGGAATCCGTCTCATAATTTCCAAACTTTGTTGCGTAATGGTATAATTACTTCAGCATTCTTTAATAACACTAAATTTGTGAAAATTTGAGCCATCAATAATTTCAGACGGTATAATATGCTCCAAGATACAACCGTCAAAGCCTTGCAAAATTTAAAAAAAATTGTTTTTTTTATGTTTTAACCACGTTTGCAACTTATTATTCAAAAGAAAAAGTGTTTTGAACCCATGCACAGTGGTATCAGCTTGAAGCAAATTTAATTCATTTTAATTAAGCACATGAAGACACCTGTGGATGACACCAATAGCGCTTTCATATCGACTTATTATACCTACAGAGCTCAAATTGTAACAAATTACATGTAGTCAATGACTGGCGAAAAAATTCATACCGATACGATGCATGGTTTAGCAATTATAAATTCAGTTAGCAATCGTTTGAAACTGCAAAATCAAGTACAGACTTCTTGGACCATACCAGACAACATGCAAAAGTCAATCAGTCAACAAACTAACGAAACATTATGAAAACGCTGCTAGATCATTTGTTACCGCTAAATGGGGGCGATAACCCCCTGATGTTATTGGCCATTTTCTTGCAAACTTACGCACACATATAATTTTTCCGGCTCAAATAAAGGCTAATTGAATTTGATACATGCTTGTACCATTGTGTATGGGTTAGGAACAGTTCTTCTGTGGGATATTAGACGGCGTATATTGTTAAAGCATAACAAAAATTTGTTTTCTTAAAAATTGCGTATTTTGTAACGGTTGTATCTGTATCTCGGTTCCTATTATACCTAGAGATCTCAATTATGACTCCAATTGTCACAAATTTAATGTAGTTAAAGATGGCTGAAGTAACCATTCCTCAAGGATGCATATTTGAGGAATTTTAAGACGGATTTCGAAAAAGTGCAGTTTTCCCCCCGAAAATCTTGCAGTTTTCCCCCCTTCCTTCAATAAGCGGCTGTCGTTTGAAACTGCAAAACCAGGTACATACTTCTGGGACCAAAACCAAACAATATTCCAAAGTCAAACTAAATGATATATTTTTTGCGACCTTTGCCTTTTTTTGTTTAGATTAACGGCTATTATTACTCTCGTTAAAATACATATTTAAGTTTACAAAATAAAATGAGCGTGGAGATATATTTGCCGTCTGCCTTGAATTGACTTCTTACGAGTTTTAAAAAGAAATAGAAAATAAAGTTAAAAATTAACAAATTTATCTTACAAAAAAAAGTAGTTTTTTAAACGGAGTAGTGTTAAAAATAAAAAAAATAAAAACAAAAGAAACATAACATAAAGTAAGTTTGTTATTTTGAAAAATAATAAAATAAAGTTACTATAATATAATTATTGGTAAATAAATATTTTTCTATATAAAATAATGTAATATAATTTCACAGAAATTACATTTACAAAAAAAAATAGAAATAAAGTTTAAAAATCATTATAATAGATATGTATACATTTATTTAATCTATGAAACTATTCCAACCTGAATTTCCGTTAAGAAGATGTTTTAATTCTTCCCGTGTAAGAAAACTCTTTAAAAGATGAAGCCTGCGTATTTCTTGTAACAAAGGTAAACATCTTCTATTTCATTGCAGTTGCACACATTACAGATTGGTCAAAGGTCAGCTCTATGTGATATATATAGTTTAACTATAGTATATCGGTCCTTGCTTTGAAAATAAGACGCATAAAGTTAGTCGAGAGTTTGCTGTTGAAATATAGTTATTGAAGCTTAGTACGTGATTAAGTTCTCTATAATATATATAAGCCTAGTTGAGGATATTTGGGCCCTATTTATACATTGGAGATACATATAGTCATCCACTTTTGATATGCACTCATAGATTTTATCCTGCCAGTCAACGATATCTGTACTAATCAGATCAAAATTCAAATTATATTTATTCGCCATCTTGTTCCATGCTTTGAAAGGTGATTTCTGGCATTGGAGTAAGAATTTCATCATTTAAACCTAATGGTATTAGACGATTTTCTCTGAAAATTTTGGGCTCCTATTAATAAATAAATATATATAAAGAACTATCAAGAAAATAGAATAATTTATGTAATATAAACAAACATATTTCTAACTTCATAAATTTGCATTTGTTTTACTAAACAAAAATTATTTTCAATTTAAGCTTAAGTTACCTTATATTCGAAACATATGAATAAACAAACTAAAGCTAAAAATATAAAGCTTAATCTAGAATTTTCCAGCTAAAGCTGTTTAGTGAGATCTCCTTATTGAGCAAGTACTACATAAAAAATGTTGCTCGGATAATCTATAAGAATAACCCGATTGAAACCCCTCTACAAGCCTGTTTTGTCTTAGGGGCTGTAGCGACAAAGCAAATCTGGCCAAAATTGGATCAGAAACGCACTGAATGTTTGTTGTCTATGAGCAGATTACATCTTAGCTCCGTAATTGGTGTCATAACCGGTCACTGCCTCATAGGAAGACACGCCATAAGACTTGGCGTATTCTCTAACGATTTTTGCAGAAGCTGCATGGACGAGGAGGAGGAGGAGACTATCACCCATCTTCTCTGCTCATGTCCAGCTCTCTCCCAAAGACGTAAATTACACCTGGGTAATTTCTTTTTCGACGATCCTAGCGAAATGTCGAACGTAGATATTCTATCTTTACATGGCTTTATAAGAAGCTCCAACTGGTTTAATTAAAGAGGTACTCCCTCGCTCGTTTCGTGGTATCACAACGGACCTATTTGTGGTCTAAGTGTGTCAGTAGTTTTCCTGACAGCCACATAAACCTAACCTAACCTAGGGGCCGGTTATAGCGATCAGGAAAAACCATCAGGAAAAGTAGAAACAAATGAAAAAAGGATTTTGATTGAAATGCACACGAAAAACTTTTCCTGACAGAAATCTGTCAGTGGAACAAGTGAAAATTGAACTCAAATAATTGGAACGATTTGTTTGATTTTTTTTTAAAATGGCAGTCAGCTGATACGAAAAATGAAATTCAATCAGGGAAATAAATAAATGCATATTTTACAACAAATATTTGTTAAATTGAACATTTTTTTGGCACAAAAAATTCTCTGACTTATTTGTAATCGAAAATTGTTATATTTTTGTTTTAAATCAGATGAATTCATGGCAAATTATCGACTTGAACATTTTTCCTGATTCATTTTCCTGATTGCTATAACCGGCCCCTTATTTTGTTACACAATTTGTTATAATTGAAGTAAATCTCTGAAATTTTGAAATTGGTCTTTAACTGTAACAGTTACGATGTTCCTTATTGTAATTTACAATTTATTTTAACATCCTGTTTAAACATGGTTCTCGTCTTTAAGGTTGTCGTAACTATACGCTCACTCTGTTTATTTAGCGATTTATTTATTTTAAACTACCCCGAAGCACGTATAGCTGACACTAAGTAAGACTTTTTACTTGAAGTACATACATAAGTTAAGTTAAGTCCAACAATTTTGGTATGCATAAAGATTAAATGCGCGTATACTTAGTTAATGAGGTAATCTCTAGCTTTTTTCTATAGTAGTAGATTACTAATAGTGCCCTATTAAGCCCAGTTCATCCAAAGTAGGTGTGCACATCAACAATATTTTTGGCAGGAGATATAGCTATTGCATGGCCGCCACCTCCAATCATCAGAATCCTTTTTATTAATTATTGTCGCTCGCCCATTTACAATTTCATGTTTAATTGAAAAACACGTTATTCTTTTGCAACTCTTTCAATTCATTTAATTAGATTAAAAATTGCAAAAGTATTGAATGCCGAATAAATAAAAAAGCTTATTAATAAACTGCCAAACAAAAAACTGCAAAAGAACGAATCGATTAATTATATTCGGGAATCTGGAAGTCCCATGTGGATGATAGGCGTAGATTCTATTGGCTTTGGGCAACCCATATAAGATATCGGGTTGTTGGTCGAATTCTTTTTAAAAATCTACAAACTGAATATGCTTGCGGAATCACTCTGGATTGAATCTGTAGTTGATTAACCCTAAACAAACCAGCATGAGATAGCCGTATTATAATGCGAAAACGGTCATTAGATCTATACAAATTCAACGATTTAAAATCAACATCATAGCGTGTAACATCCAGCTTTATTGAACCATTACACTATCGATGACTCGGACCACTACCTCGTTGTAGCCGAGGTAATGTACGGATATCTAGAACAAATCCAAAATGTTGAGGAAATTCGATGTCAACCGACTACAATCGCAAAAGATCGCCAAGTCCTTTTCCGATCGAGTCACTCTCAACATCTTAACTAGTCTTATGCCGCCACCTACAACCCTTTAAGCATCGAAAACCAGAGCTCTACGTGCAGAAGAGGAGAGAGGAACACCGACTTCTCAGAAGAAAAAAGAAGGAACCATGAGAAGCGCGTAATCGAGGAAATAGAGGGATTGCATAACAGAAATGAAGTTCGGAAGTTTTAGAAAAATGTAAAAACACCATCACACAAGGCCCGAACCTAGACCTTTAAGGACCATAATGGGAACATTGTAGTAGAATCGCAGTCGGTGCTGAAGATATGGAAAAATCATTTTTGAAAATTATACAACGGCGATGATGAACCGAATTCCGCTCCTATGCAAATTGCACCATTCCACCTGGACGACGCAGGCCAACCATTCTGCCCACCCGACTAAGATGAATTGAAGATAGCTATATCTAAACTTAAGAACAACAAAGCTGCTGGAGCTGATGGCCTTACAGCCGAGTTGTTCAAAGTAGCTGGCGATGAATTAGTTAGGAGTATGCACCATCTGATCTGCAAAATATGGTCGGAGGAAAGCATACCCGATGAATGGAACCTCAGCATTGTTTGCCCGATCCTGAAGAAAGGCGACACTCTGGATTCCACCAACTACAGGGACATATAGTCTTAACATCGCCTACAAAATCTTCTCGCATACAAAATCTTCTCTGTCAACACCTGAAGCCATTCATTAAGAACTTAATTGGTCCATATCAGTATGTGGCTTTAGAACGGGAAAGTCCAGTATCGATCAAATATTCGCACTACCGCAGATCTTGGAAAAAATCCAGGAATTTCAAATCGATACCCACCATCTTTTTATCGATTTCAAGGCCACGTATGACAGCATATAAAACGTCACCATAAAGATAGCTATAACTTTGAGGTGGTCAAAGACTTTGTGTATCTGGGCTTCGCTATAAACTCAGTGAATAATACCAGTGCTGAGATTCAACGAAGAATTACTCTTGCCAATCGCTGTTTCTATGGGCTAGTAGGGCAACTGAAGAGCAAAGCCCTCTCTCGAGAAAGTCCCTTTATAAGACACTTACCATCCCGATCCATATTTATGGTGCGACATTGACCTTGTCAGAAAAGTTGGACCGCGCAATATATAGGTGGACAGCGTAGCAGGTGGCGCACGCAAGTGAAAGAGGACCTCAACCAACTTGTGGGAAACTGAAGCTAGCTGCCTCCACCAGCTAGCTAGAAGTCGAGTCGCCTGGAAGAAGCTTGTTGGTTGAGACCCTGGTCGACCCCGGACTGTAGCGCCACCTTTAGTATGTATAAGTTATACTACCGGTTTTACACGTATGACGTATACCACTGATTGACCATTTTGTGAGGAGACTTTTGAGTGGGTATACCGTCTGGTTGGATCGCTTACGCTTTTCATTTTTTTTTTAATTTTTCGCAGTCATTGTCTCTTTTGATGAAGATATCAGACATTTCTTCCCAGTTAGCTATAGCTTTTGGAAGAGAAAGTATTGCCTGAAAATTTGTTAATTTTAAGCTCCATAACCAAACCATTTTTCAACTATATATAAAAAATTTGGTTGCCATCCACAAGACATTGAGGATGTGAACGCAAAAGTGGCGTGAACCCTTAATGCAACAATGGAGATAATCGTCTTTTAAGAATGCGTCCATAGAAATTCTCCAGGGCAGAAGCAAAATTTCAACATTTTCGGATTTATTCGTAAATTGGAAAAATTCAAAATTGAAAAAAATGTGGGTTACGTCACTTTTGCACTCACAGCCTTAATTGTACTTGTGTATTTCTCATAACCTCTGGTAAACAAATCATTTAAGCATTTCTTTTCTTTGAACATTAATTTTGAAGATATCATTGCCAATAAATGAAACAAAACTTTTCCTTGGCTTCTAGGATAGGCGTTTTTTCTATATTCAAATAAGGAAAGATCGAACAATTTAAAACTGTTTTTCTCCAACTATTACTGTTTGGTATTCGTCAGGTTTTTTTTTTGTCACGTTGTTATTGTCCTTTTGATGTTTCTATAGGTATAAAGTATTCATTTCAAAAATTTATATTAAAAATTGGCTGCTCTTCATTTGTTTTTCCTTTAATTAAGCCAGGCACAAAAAGTTTGCAGAATAAACCACACAAATTTATATTGATCTTTTCCAAATTTAAGTACACAACGACATGATTTCTAATATAAGTTAAGCTGAATATATTTAAGTACCAAAGTTTCAATCTATAGGTATACGAATAACACCATCCACAGGAACAGCCACTACACCAACCGATTAAAAAAGGTTTAAGATATTTTTTGGAATAATTATATGTTTTCCCATTCAGCATCCTCTTAAAACCACAAATACTAAAACGCCACATAGATAAGTCTTTGTTAAACAAGTTTATTCTTTTTTTTTTTTGCTCGTGGTCCCATTTTTGGTCACAGCATATCAAAGCACAACTGAGATCCACAACGGAATATAAATATATGCATAATTATAACGTTCCCAGCTTCCAGAATAATAGGAGATAGCTATATTTAACACTTTTAGATGAAATACATCTTAGAATTAGTGTTAAATTATTATCATGGGAGGAAGGCGGATGCGCGAAAATATGTTTCTCTGTTAAGGGAATAAAAGAAAAATAAGGGATGGAACTTGGTACGCAAGTATAAAAAGGGGAGGCGCTTTAACTACCAGAACTAACGTCGATTGGCCGGCACTCATCCCTGGCTCACTTCACAAATCTGCCTAGCGGTCCAAAATAAATCACAACCACCCATTCAACGATGATGAATGCTGGATGCTGGTTGGATTCACTTTCACCTGTTGTTAGTTTTTCTCTCCCGAGCATCCCTCGTACAGGTTTGGCAAATAAAAAGTAAAAAAAAAACAAACCAAAACTCATCCCGGATTGGGTGGAAGCTATCCAAACCTATAGTTAATATGATGGTTCGGGTGTTTATATCGCAATGGTAGAAAAGCACACCTGTGTAAGGAGCAGGATATCCAGGGGTTTTTGTTTAATATTACCTATTCGCTGAGGATTAAAAAAAAGTGCGTACTTTTACGGGTGTATAAATGATATGGATAAAACGGCGGCGCAGCAAGGATATATTGCTTTAACTTGTCAATGTACGGGTATCGCATCGCCTAGAAAGTTGGGGGTGATGTCGATGCTGATGGCAATGACGACGTTGACGTCAACAACGCCGATGAGGGCATATTGCTAGGATAACATTCGATTTTGAATTCAGTTGTAATTTTACCGTCACCGGGTTGTCCGGTTGCTAGGCATAAAAGCACCTCATATCGTATCGTCAAAGTTGTAGTTACTGCTGCTTAAAAATCCTTTCACTTTCAACTGCTGGCTGGATGCTGGTGCAGCAGAGTTCTCATAAATCTTTCTTGTTGTTGTTTTTGTTTTTTTGATTCGGCCCGGCCGTAACTAGTGGTGATGGTGATGGAAATGTAAACCATTTGAATGGGATCAATTTTCAATTTTGTTTTACTTTTTCAATGAAATAGATTTTTGATGTGTATTTGTTTGTTGTTGTTGTCGTCGTCGTTAGTGCACTTAAAATTTTGCACTGCTCTAAATGTATACGAACTCTTAATCTAGTTCATCGCCTATAGTAACGACCTTTTGACGAACTTGGATCTCGCGTTACATTTCATTCGGATACAATGGATGCTTTAAAATACTTTTGTTTTACTTCTTTTTTGAAAAAAAATCTTTTAATCGATGTTTAAATTATAATAAGCAACACACAAACATAGTGAACCAAAAAAAATATCCTGTGTGGTATTCAAATACTTTTTCTTATATTTATTGTTTTTATAAGAGAAAGTGAAGAAATAACATTGTACCTATATTTATACGAAGAAGAATAACTGAATGCATCAACCAGATTTCATATCAAGAATTTACCAGTTTTCGAAGGAACAACGCAAACACGGCACCAGCGAAATGTATAGACGTCACAACAATATATCATATTGTGGTGGTAAATATTTTAATTATTTTCTTTAATGTCATTAGAAATTAAATTAAAACCGAATTTATAAATACCTACTTCATATACATACCCGAACATACCTACAAATCTAACTTGTAGTTGCAAATTTCCATAAACTCATCTAAGTTATCTTTAAGAGGATAAAAGTTCAGTAACCCGGTGGCTCTACTGAACTTTAACGATGACACGACTATCGGCCGGATCATCAGATATTCAAACAAAGGAGAAAAAGTCCCTGATTACACCAGTCCTTTTTTAGTACTTGACGTGTTTCGTCTTTCTCACAGCTATACGTACTATGGATATTAGATGGTTAGTTGTTATTTGCCCGTTTCCATTCGTCATTTTGACCCCGGAAAGCAAATTTTAACGCCGGAAAGCGAAGTTGTGGAAGTTGTCGTAGTTTTTTTTAATGAAAAAAATTATTATTGTTAAATATCATTGCTTATAGTTTCTTTTTCAATTGTGCTCATTTTCAAAAAAAATTGTATTAAAACAGTTGCAATATTTAATGTTCTTAAATAATTTAATTTCGCTATCCGGCGTCAAACAAGAAATTTCAAAGTTCAACCAGAAAAAGTCTTTGCCGATGTTCACATTAGACGTACTTACCCGACGCATTTTGACGTCTATATGTTTTGTCCCATTCGCACTTCGTTGTTAAAAAGAGACGGGATTTTGCATCCGGATTTTTAGATTTTTTAAAATTCTCATATATGCATTTCGACATTCGCTATTCTGACATTTGTAACTTTTTATTTTTTAGCTTTTTGCAACAACATTTTGAAAGTTTTCGCAAAATTTGGTCACTTTTCATTGGAAATTGCAATTAAGCATGAGCCTATAAAAAATATTGTAAACATCGTGTGGTTTCGTGCATCCATTGTGTTCACACTACTTTGTGTCTGAACACTGCGGACTGGATGTACGTCAAAATGCGTCGGATGAGTACGTCCAATGTGAACATCGTCTTTAAATTTTCATACGTGCTTTCGTTACTTCATTCCTCCTTCGAGTCTTAACCCTTTACCCAAAATGTCAAAAAGACGTATGACGAAACGTACCGAAAAAGGACGGGTCTAATATGGGTCAAAGAAAGCAACATCGGATTGTTGGTCTCTATAGGATTATGATGACATGCGTCATCGTTAATGTTGTGCGTATCTGCGTATGGTCGGATGTGCGTATATGTACGGTTGTCGGTTAACTGAGCTAAATCCAAAAAGGCTTGACGGATTTTCTTCAAACTTTGTGTGTAGTACGCTTTTGTAATTCTTTAGAGGTCGTATTCGAACTTTTATCTTATCCCGGCTATAGGTATACGGTTTACCTACCTCCCATATAACGGTTTTCTTTTTTTTTACAAATTTTTTTGAAAAAGGATCTAAGAATTTTGATAAAACTTTCTAAACTGTATAATTTGCAAAGCTTTTAATATATCCGCATTTCAGGTTTTTGACTAAAAATGCACAAAAGCGAGATTCCGTGTAAACCAAGCATGTCAAACTCGCGGCCCGGCCTCCGTTATTTCTAATTTTAAACATAATTTTATCACTTGTATTTTGACTGAGTTATCAGGTTTCAATAAACATTAACTTTTTTCCAACTGAAAAAAATACCAGTAACGACATGAAACCCACTAGGGAATTTCATGAAATGTATACCAATACAACAACAAAATTCTAAATATGACAGCTACGAAGAAATTTTAAGACAACAAAAATTGAAGGAGTTTAAGTGTACTTAAGTTTTTCAAGAAAGTGAAGCGGCGCGGGCCAGCGGGGGGGCGGCGGCGGTGGTGCATGCGAGTTACGTTTTGTTGGAGTTAATTGTCAAACACTCGAAACCTTTTACCGAATGTTTAATCAAAGCTGCAGAAATTGTCCTGAAATGAGGAGGCTTTTCAAGAAATATCTTTGTCTCGAAATACTGTTGCGGAAAGAGTTACTGATTTGGCTGCAAATTTAAGTGATCAGATCAAAGTTAAGTCAACGAATAATAAATTTTCATCTATACTATAACGGGATACGTTGGCTGTCTTGCTATGTATAGGTTCTCAAACGATTCTCGGACTTGAAAAAAACAAATATGTCGCTTTTTGGTAACTAAAAACCATGACATGGTCGAGGGATTTATTTTTTGACATAACAATCATTTCTCTGACTTAAATTTAAAACTGCAAAGACAGAAACAAATTATAACGAACATGTGTGACCAAGAAAAAGCATTCCCAAGTTCAAGCTATCATCATCATCGGCTCGACAACCGGGGTCCGGTCCTGGCCTCCTTCAACAAGTCTCCACCTGTCCCGATCTCGAGCCGACACGCCATCCAGTTGCGCACCCCAAGGCTCCGGGCGTCCTGGTCTACGCCATCTCTCCAGCGCAAGCATGGTCTACCACGCTGTCGTCTGCCATAGAATGTACCACAAAGAACTTTCCGAGCAGGTTCCTCTTCGCTCATGCGAGCTAGGTGCCCTGCCCACCGGAGTCTACCGAGCCTAATTTTTGTCACGATATCTGCTTCAAGGTAGATTGCGTACAATTCATGACTGTACCGTCTCCGGAATCGTCCTTCCTCACATATGGGGCCAACAATTTACCTTAAGACTTTTCTCTCGAACGCGGCTAAGAGGTCAGAGTGCCTTTTGCTAAGCACCCAAGTCTCGGATCCATATGTGAGTACTGGCAGGACCATGGTCCTGTACAGCAGTAGTTTTGAAGTTATGGTGAGATTTCTGGATTTGAAGAGCTTTGACAGACTGTAGTAGGCTCTGTTGGATTTGAGAAGCCGCCCGCGTATTTCTTCTTCTATATTGTTATCGGCTGCTACTACTGACCCAAGGTATTTAAAGGATTGCACCACTTCAAATTCGTGCTCCGCTACCAACTGTTTGTTTGACCAACTGTTCGACGCCACCATGTACTTTGTTTTACCTTCACTATTGTGCAGTGTGCAGCCCCAGATTTTGTGCCGCCTACTCGATCTGGATGAAGGAATCGTGTACAGCTTGCTCGGTTCTTCCGATGATGTCGATGTCGTCTGCGTAAGCCAGTATCTGACTGGACCTGTTGACGATGACCCCTCTTGTTGCCGTGCCAGAGTCACGGATTGCTTTCTCCAACGCCAGGTTGAAGAGGAGGCAGGCCAAACCATCCCCTTGTCGGAGACCATTATAGATGTTGATTGGTCTGTATAGCAATCCGGCTATTTTTACTTGGCTTGTTACGTTGGTCATGGTCAACCTACATAGTCGTGTCAATTTATTTGGGATGCCAAATTCTCTCATGGCTTTGTAAAGTTCTACCCTGGCTATGCTATCATAGGCGGCCTTAAAGTCTATAAACAGGTGGTATGTTGGGATGTTAAATTCTAGACATTTTTCCATCGCCTGCCTAAGGGTAAAGTTCTGATCAGTTGTTAATTTACCTGGAATGAAACCACACTAAAAAAAATCTTAAACAACTAGCTTACATATTAGCTTAACTAACTTACTGGCCCCATACGGGCGCTCTAAAATTAAAAATGCCTTTCGGCGTAAAAACTAACTTAAATTAAAATTCAATATTACTTAAACTAAACGAGAAAACTTTGAAAAACTCGTTTTCCTATAACATTTATTTTATATAAAAACTTAAAACTACCCTTTACCTAAATAAAACTAAATTAACCCAAATAAAACTATATAATATCATGAATTGCCTGACGTATAGAGCTGGCCCACCGTGTTGAAATAATTCGGCTGGTATACCATCAGCTCCCGGGGCTTTGTTTTTCTTTAGCCGGTGCTTGGCGACGGCAACAAAGGGTATTCGTCTTGAAGCAGTGGAGCCTCCACTTCTGCAGTGAGTTGACCATTTAGCAATTCATTAAAGTACACTTCCCATCGCTCCAGTATGCTTTGTGGATCGGTGATCAGATTTCCCTCGCCGTCCTTGCAGTATGTGCAGCGTGGTGTGTACTGCGTCATGTTTCGGACGGATTGGTAGAACTTCCGCGCCTGGTGCGGACCTGGCTCTCGGCTTTTTTCTATTTCACAGATTAAGTTCTTCTCCCAGGCTTATTTTTTCTGTCTGTGAAGCCGTTTTTCTATTCTTCTGAGCTCTTTATATTCTTCTTCGTGTGCCCGCGTTCTATGAGATTGTTGCATTGCTCGGTACGCAACATTCTTACGTTCAGTCGCTAGCTTGCATTCATCATCAAACCAGTCGTTCCGGTTTCTACGACTGCTGCCTAAGGTGTAGTTGGCAGTACTAATGACAGTATTCTTAAGGCGTGTCCACTTTTCATCTACGCCCAGCATACTGGCTCCAGGACTTACTCTCCCTAAATCAAGCGATTCTAGGGCGAGTCCTAACGCATTACCAAAGGTGTTACTGGCATTTTCATTGCGCAGGGCAGCCGTATTGATTCGAAACTGATCGGCGGATGCAATACGTCTTCGCAAGGCAATCCGCCATCGGAAAACCATACCAACAAGATAGTGATCCGAGTCGATATTGGCGCCTCGGTACATTCGTACCGTCATCAAGTTCGAGTAGTGGCGACGGTCTATCAACACGTGGTCTATTTGGTTACGAGTGACTCCATCAGGTGATACCCAGGTGGCTTTGTAGATATCTTTTCGCGGGAACCTGGTACTCGCACCGACCATGTTTTTCGATGCTGCCAATTCTAAGACTCGAAGTCCATTGTCATTAGTGTTCTCATGCAAACTATGGGTGCCTGCGTAATGCCTGAATACCGGCTCCCGACCTATTTTTGCATTCAAATCCCCAAGGATGATTTTTACGTCATACCTTGGACAGGCATTGAGGGCCCTCTCGACTTGTTCGTAGTAAGTTTCTTTTTCTTAGTCTGAGGACTCCTCCGTAGGTCCGTGAACTTTAATGAGGGCTGATGTTCGTAAATTTGCCTCGCACGCGAAGGGTGCATAGCCTTTCGCTTATAGCGTTAAAGCCGATGATGGTAGACTTCATTTTTTCGCTGACTAGGAAACCTAGGAAACCTACCCCGAGCACATGGTGTTTTTGTATACGTCATATTCTTTCTTCTGTAAAACACCATTCCCTGTCCATCTGATTTCTTGAAGTGCTGTTATGTTAGCTTTATATTTTGACAGGGCATCAGCTAGCTGCTGAGCAGCTCGAGAGCTGCTATAGAGCGATCGTACGTTCCATAAGAAAATTTGTTAATCGGTTTCGTTTTCGTTGCGTGGGTTGTCGTCGTGAGATCAGTTCGTTTCCGAGGCTTGTTGTCGGGTTCGTAATTCGAAGTTTTACGGAACAGGGAATTAACCTGTTGCCAACCTGAGGAACCAGCCTGATCATATTAGCCAAACCATTTTCTAAAAGGCTTGTTACTAGCGGCCGCCACGAAGAGGCTATGATCAAACTTCCATCAGTCCCGAATAGTTAATGCACGTGCATGTTTTCGTATGCTACATGTTATTCCCCCTATTCGTCTGATGGCTGACCGCCTTAAAATCAGTTGAGCTCCTTAAAATCAGTCACGAGGATTAGACAAATTTTTCAATATTTACGGCCATATTATTTACTCGTTAAATCCAGATGTAAAATTAAATCCAAAAAATAATTCCTCACTTATCTCATTTTTTAACCAAGTTTAATATTGTTTGTTCACACAAAATATCACATAATATAAGATACAAAGATATCTAAAAGAAGAAACAATCAGAAAGGATGATTTTTATATGAAAACAAACGAAAAAAAAGAATAATTAAAATCCGGACTTAAGATTTAAATTATTAAATAATATGGCCGTTATAAATCGAGTTCATGTCAATCTTCGTTGTATGAAAAATATACACTTCTGTCTGTCTGTCTATCCTGCTCGGTACCAACAGCCTTAACGGGTGAGCCGATTTACTTCCAATTTGGTAGGTATGGTTTTAAGGGTAATACGCCCAGAGCCTTTTTTGAAGGTAAAACTTTATTTTTCTCGAAAACAGCTCTAACGGTTTGAACCAATTTTCACATGTATAATAAGTATAGAAGGTCTATCAAATAGTGAAAACACAACCTTCGTTTAACGGTACCTGCCATATAACGGTATTTTAAAACTTCAGTTTTAACGATAAGGGCTGAAGCGATTTGAACCAAATGTAATACTAAACTTTTCGTTACTATTTTAAATAACATGGCATCAAAATTTTGGTCAAAAATATTTTTGTTAAGTTTTGAATAATTTAAAAAAAAACTGTTTTTGGGAACTCTATGTTTCAAAAAAACATGTCGACAGATTTGTATGAAATTTGTTTTGCATAAAAACAAATATTTGCGAAAAATAATTTTAAGAAAATCAATTTTTTCGAGAACTGCTCAATTTTTTTAATTTCTTTTCGTAAACTCATATTTAATAAAGAAATTCGATTGTGGGTCTTTGTAAGACATGATCTCAGAACTTTAAATAAATTTTCATAGGATTTCTTAGTATATTCCGTTTGTACTTAAAACCCTCGGGTAACTTGCCACAAGAGCAAATTTGTGCTTAAGTAGAATTGCTTACGCGTGATTTCTATGGCTTTAAAAATAAAGAAACACGAAAAATCGTAGCAAAAAAACACCGACCATTAGTTTTGCAAATGTTAAGACTAGACCTCAACTTTCCAAAGGATGCGTTGAGATAGGTAAAAATAAGGTCGCCTCCCGGACTGTTAAGGAACCCTATATTCGACATATTTTCGTGGGATTGATCGTTGTTGATTTTTTCTCTCATTTAAATTTGATCCCAGTATTCGATCATCCATTTAAGATAAAATGGGTCCTTGTTCTAGTGTCGAACAGGGTAAATTTGTCAGATGCCATTTAATTATTAAAAACGAGACTCGTCAGTTCGGAAAATTGCTGGTTTCGTGAACTTGAAACACCTACAGTGCAGCACCTCATTGCATGATTTGTTCATGAACATCGGGTGCACGATAAAGAAAGAAATGCACCAAACAAAATCTTCAATGCGTCTTACGAAAGATATTTCTTGCGGAGATTTAAAGACAATCCGGAAGTTGTAAGCTCCAAAACTGGCTATTGAGGTTCAGCAAGAATTGGGAAAGTCAGGCAGTTCTCAAACCATCCGTCGTGTGCTATGGAACTGCCTCCACTTGATGGCGCCGACAGCGGTCACCTGACATGAACGTCATTGAAAATCTGTGTGCTTTGTTGGACAACAAGATTCGGGAACATAAAATATCGAGCAAAGACCAGTTGAAGAAGGTGCTATTGGGGGAATGGCAAAAAATAACCCCTGATGGGCCTGATGTAACAAAAAAACTTGTGGATTCGATGCCAACCAGGCTCAAAGATCAATTGAAAAGGGATACCATACAAAATACTAAACAAAGAATTAATATTTATTAATGAGCTTGAAAGATTGTTTGGAAATATTCTTTTTCTCTCGGCCTAAAATCCGGGTTTTTTTGTTTCAACTTTTTATTTGCTGTTGGCTGTTCTCAATTTTTTAATGTCAAGAGATCGAGAATTTGTTTTTGTCCGCATTACAAATTGTTCATTAGATCTAGCGGAACCTATACATACCTTAGTTTTTCTCAATAATTTTTTTAAAAGACAATGGTTTTTTTATAAAATGGAATGGATTTTTCGTAAATAAAACATTTATACACCAACAAAATTAATGTGATTTATCATTTGTCCACTTAAACCAGAATTCTGCTTGGCAAATAACCATGTAGAAATCCAATTAGATTAATATAGGTTTGATCTTTAGAAGGACTTTTTGCTCCATGCAATAAAACAATTCTTACTCGAACTATTGTTTTTATATTTCTATTACAGTCTCCACGCAAGACACCGGCGGTGGTCCAAATTCCTATCAAGTGCAATATGTGGACACAGAGTTGTACCACAGTAACTCAAGTCAATCTCAAATGTACGTTATAGTTATTACATTATACTTATGCCAATCTTAATATTTGTTATTATATAATTCATTTAGGACATATCCCTTTTGTCCCGTCGGTGATTATCAGACAACTAGCCAATCCTACTATTCAACTACGGCCAACTACTCTACAACGAATACTCCCCCATCGCATGCATCCGGGTTGCCTTATTTAGTTCCTGGCGAGGAGAATCTTCTCCTTAATACCTCATCACAAAGCCGCGAATCACCACCGACTTTATCCGTAAGAAAATTCACTATAATTGTTTTTTTATTGACTCAAATCACTTAATACAAAATCAAAATTCTCTTCATTAGGAAGTGTCTTACTTGCAGGAAGCACAAACACCAACATCTACAACCCCATCAATTGTTGCTTCCTCTGGAACCGGAAATGGTATTGCCGTCGCCAGTGGTGGTGTTGGTGTTAGTCTTGGAGGGGGTGTGATTGTCAGTGGAGGACTAAACGTTGGAGATTCGAATAACTTGGCAAATGCCAACAAGATTGCCTCGGCAACGGTAAGCCAAAGGGATGCATTGCATATCCCATCTCTCACCCTATAAAAATGCTGCATCTCTAGTTTAAATATGTTCTTTTTGTCATGTGCGCGCGCTGTACAGTACTATTTATATATGTATTTGTTTTTATATTCATTCTCAGATAAAATGGCTTACACGTAACTATGAAACGGCAGAAGGAGTAAGTCTTCCCCGTTCGACCCTATACAATCACTACATGCATCATTGCAACGAAAACAAATCAGAGCCAGTAAATGCTGCAAGCTTCGGCAAGTTAATTCGTTCGGTTTTCTCGGGATTGCGAACTCGACGGTTGGGTACTCGTGGAAATTCCAAATATCACTACTATGGCATTCGCATAAAGCCGGGATCTAATTTATCACACACAATGGAAGATAAGCCGGGACAACAATTCTCCTCCAAAATTCCGAACGGTGGTAATCTCAATGGTAATGGTGGTGGTAGTGGTGGTAGTGGTGGAGGTGGCAATCTTGGAGGTGGAGGAAGTTTGGGCAAAGGCATGAAAAAACACGGTATTAAGCCAGAAACATATGAAGCTTGCTCTCAGGTGAGTCCCAATTTATTACCCGAATCATAACAATAAGTTTGTATATGTAGAGAACGCTTTATATGTGTGTTCTCTTAATTTTTATAAATCAAAAACATATTGTGGTGACAACTTTGAATCTAGACAACAGAAAACAACTCTTTTTTATTTAATTAGTTTTTTTTAATTAAAAAGTTTTTTTTAAATTAATTTTCATTGGATTATTGAAGTACAAATATATAACAAGGGGGCATTTTGGTTCGAAACAATACCCTGTGGCATAAACTACTTTTTTTTCAATGGTCAATTGTACAAAAATAAATTTAATAATGCCGGGTGAGTGTGTACATAACTATAAAAATTTTCGAAAAGTGTTTCATTTTAAACATTTTGCACACAAAAATTTAAAAAAATTTTAAATGAAAATATATGATAGTGGTAGATTTGGAATACGCGTCTAGGTACTAATTTAATATTCAGCTAAACGTCGACTTAAATTTTAAAGTGAAGGAACTCATGTTTAACTTTAAAACCAGCATTTCATTGTGACAACTCAAAAAAATAGAAAAAAAAAACTATTTTTATCTCAGTGTGTGCGTTCGTTCAGGATTTATTTTTAATTTTGTCGGGTTGTAAGTCAAATAATAATAATATAATGTAATATTTTAATCTAATACGGTAATGGTGGAAGTTCAACAGCCGTCGCAGCTGCAGCATCGGCAGTTGGAGTTTCAAGTGCAATTAATTGCAATTAATTGCAATCCTGCTTTTTACAAAGATTTTTATTACACGACTGTTTGATGCGTATTTGATTTGGTTTATTTAAGTGAAAATAAACGTTTGTCTTGATCGTCAGGAGTAAGAACAAATTATTAGTTATTATTTTAAATCAAAATAGAATTGAAGTCAAATAATTTTTTTTTTTTTTTGATAAATGTCATGGACGTTTTCAAACCAAGTAAATCTATTTATTATCATTTTTAGACTTTTTTGGCGATTCCCTAGACCTATAGAGAACAAATTTGAATTTCTATTTTAGCCCGGCTACAGGTACCTAACTCTTTGGCTTAAAATACACATATGGTAAAAAACCATAGACACATTATAGATAGATAGATAGATATTTATTCAATAGATAACACAGATTTTGATTAACATATTGTGATTTAGCACAGCTGGTACAGAGACATGATAATTATTATCTTAGGTTAGGTTAGGTTAGGTAAGGTTTATGTGGCTGTCAGGAAGACTACTGACACACTCAGACCACAGATAGGTCCGTTGTGATACCACGAAATGAGCGAGTAAGTATTTCTTTAATTAAACCAGTTGGAGCTTCTTATGAAGCGATGTAAAGATAGAATATCAATTATTATCTTACTACTGTGAAATATTATTGAAATGAATTTGCAATATTAATTATAAATTTATTTTTGAAGGAAAACTATTGAAGAAAAACCTTCATGTAAAAACAAAAGAAAAGAGATTTACCAGAATTTATTAAAGTTAAATAAATTAGAGACTTACATATACTAATATCACAGTATATCAAGACCGAAATCAAATTGATTTCATCAATAGTAATGCATATGCAAAAAAAAAAAAGAAAAAACTTTTTATATAATATATATAAATAATAAATATATAAAAAAATAAGTTAATTAATATACGATAAATAAATAAATTAATTAATTAATTAATTAATAAGTAAATAAATAAATAAACAAATATATAAATAAATAAATAAATTCAAAAACAAAATACATAATAAATCAATAACCAATTTAATTTGTTAACAATTACAAAGTAAACGTATAAGATGTTTTTACAAAAATGACATATATTACATATATGTAAATTTAAGAATTTTATGTTGGTATAGAGACATTATTAAAGTATTTTCAGAGTAGTTACATTTTTCAAAGGATTTTTCATTAAGAATTTCATCTTTTTTGCAATGGGAATTACATCAGCCTTTTTGTGAAGGTCGAAGGTCGAATAAAACCACGGGAGATTTAAAAATCATTTTTAAAACTTTATTTTGAGAGATTTGTAGTTTTTTCATATGCATATGTGCACAAGAAACCCGTACGGGTGACGCGTAAAGTATCATGGCTTGAAAAATTACTTTAAATATGACTATTTCGTTTTCGTTGCTAAGTATCTTTTTTAATTAATATTACTCGATGCATCTGACACTAGTTCTAAACTATAAGATGTATCTAATTTATTTCTTTTTGTTTTAAATTTGTTTTTCGATAAATTATTTTATATCATTATTTAAAAAAATATTACATTTTAATGATTATAATAGGTATATGAAATGATGTAAATTTGTATCAATTTTGTGAAATAAATCTAATCAAAATCTAATCTAAAAATCTAAAAAAAAATCTAGTGACTTTCGATTTATTATCGGATAAAGCATTTTTGTAGCAATGTTAATTTTTTTGTTGATGTTTGCAGTGTGATTTCTAAAAGTTAGTGTTTTGTCTAAAATTACTTCAAGATACTTAACTGTATCGACCCATTTTATTGCAGTGTTTTCAAGCTCTAAATTTTTGCTGGGCAAAAAGCAATTCTTTCTTTTTCTTGTGAAAAGATAGATTGAGTTTTGTCAGCGTTAATTTTAATTTTCCAATGCTTGTAGTATTCAAATATAATATTAAGCGCTGTTTGTTGTTTTAATTCTATGACACCACCAAGTTCATGAGAAAAAAGATTGCTGCATCGTCCGCATATATGGCGTATTACACTCAGGTATGTCAGGAAAGTCGGCTGTGAACAGATTTTATAACAAGGGCGCAAGGACTGAGCCTTGGGGATCACCTGCTGGAACTGATCTTTTTGAAGAAAAGTCATTGTTTAAATAAACCATGAAATATCTATTTGTCAAAAAGCTTTGAACCAGCTTGGTAAGATATGGAGGAAATGTAAATTTTATAAGTTCACATAAAGGAGCCCATCGTGCCACACTGAATCGGAGGCTTTCTCAATGTCAAGTAGTACTAACCCAGTGGACTGTTTATAAAGGGTGTTTTTTTTAGAGGTATAGAACTTTAAATTGCAATAAAACAACGATGGCATATTCGATGGACATGATTTTTTATTTATTCGAAAGATAATCTTGTGGCATTACATTTTACATATGAATTCTGGCATATGACTGCCATGGCTGGCTCGGATGTAGTCCAATCTGGACGTCCAATTTTCGATGACTTTTTCCAACATTTGTGGCCGTATATCGGCAATAACACGGCGAATGTTGTCTTCCAAATGGTCAAGCGTTTGTGGCTTATCCGCATAGACCAATGACTTTACATAACCCCACAGAAAATAGTCTAGCGGTGTTAAATCACAAGATCTTGGAGGCCAATTCACAGGTCCAAAACGTGAAATTAGGCGGTCACCAAACGTGTCTTTCAATAAATCGATTGTGGCACGAGCTGTGTGACATGTTGCGCCGTCTTGTTGGAACCACAGCTCCTGGAAATCATGATTGTTCAATTCAGAAATGAAAAAGTTAGTAATCATGGCTCTATAGTTCTATACCGATCACCATTGACTGTAACGTTGTGGCCATCATCGTTTTTGAAGAAGTACGGACCAATGATTCCACCAGCCCATAAAGCGCACCAAACAGTCAGTTTTTCTGGATGTAACGGTGTTTCGACATACACTTGAGGATTAGCTTCACTACAAATGCGGCAGTTTTGTTTGTTGACGTAGCCATTCAACCAGAAGAGCGCTTCATCGCTAAACAAAATTCGCTTATGAAAATCAGGAACAACGGCCATCTCGTTTTGGGCCCATTCGACACAATTTGCAAGCGTTGTTCAGGCGTGAGTCCATTCATGATGAATTGTCAAACCAAACTGAGAATAAATCACTTGACAGCTGTTAAATCGGTCGCCGTCTTGAAAAGTAATGCGAACTTAAAGTTCTATACCTCGAAAAAAAACACACTTTATGATAAACTACTTTTGATATGTTTACTTACATATCCTTTAAACTTTATGCGAAGTGGAATGTTCTCTCCTGAAACCAAATTGTTCCATGGGTAAAATGTTTTGGTGTCTTGAAGTTTAATTTTTATTACAGTTTTTAACAATATAATGCAACTACTAAGAAGGCTTATTGCCTGTAACCTTGCGCAATATTTGCACTTTTTCTTGTTTTTAGAATAGGTACAACCTTATAGCAACTTTCCATTCATTAGGAAAGTATTGCATAATAAAACATGCATTTAAAATGTATGTAAGAGACTTTGAAGCACTTTTGGGTAATTGTTTCAGAATCTGATTATTTATTCTATCAACTCCCGGAGACTTGTTGTTTTTTAGATTAGCAATAAAATATTCAACATCCTCATATACAATTAATTTATCAATTGGAGTGCCATATTTGCTTAAATTGAATTCATTAAATGAAGCTTCAACTTTTGAATCTAAAGATGAAGTAAGTGAGGAGTTGTGGTTCATCAAAAAAGTATCAGCCAAGAGTTCACATTTACTGCTAGGTGTAAAAAAGATTGTACCTGCATTTTCTAAGTATTGAATTTGCTTATTTTTCTTTTTTAAACACTAGAATTTTTATTAAAAATATAGTATTTTGCTCTGAGTGTACCTACCGGAGTTTTGGTATTAACATTTTTTTACAAATTTGGCCATACATTGATGATGGCTAGCCTGATTTTATTTAAATTTGGTATATGGCATTTAGATTAGACAATTAACACAAGATGGCATTTATAGTTGTTGGCTAAACAAAGGTTTTATGATAGCTACCCCTATTATATATTCGTGCATTTTATTACTTGCTTAATAGATCAAATATTGGTTTCGTGTAAAAATAAATTTTCATGGTTTTAATCAAACCTGACATAACGATGATAGAGCAGCCCGAAAAAGTAGGTTTCGTGGCGGTCTGTCTGTGCGGGAGGTTCGGTTGTCTGTTAACCGAGCTAGTGACTAATCGGTTTGACGTGCAGTTTTTGGCTAGAAAATCACATAGAGATTTGTTTATCACAAGAAACTTTACAAAATTAAAATCGGACAGCTAAGTACGGAGATACAGTCAAACGAAATCCGACCAATTTAGCGGCCATTTTTCAAAATGTCGGCCAAATGACAATGATTTGGACCATGTGACCCATTTTGTATATATGTACCCCTATGAGGTGTTTAACAAAGCCCCATTACAAAACTGAGTGGACATATGACGGCACATATGACTAAATAACGAAATCTCTCTTTTTTAAATATTGAAAAACTAAATCTCACATGTTAAGAATCCTGCTCCTGCTTTTCATAAACTCGCACAAATTTCTGCACGGGGGTTATAGGGAATAGGGGGCAGCATGCCCAATAATACTAATGTGAAAAAACATCGTAAACTTAAACGACATTTTTAAGTGTGAAATTTTAGTTTGCGACGCGTTTTTTTTTTTTTTTTTTGCAAGATTCCAAAAACGGGATTTTTTTATTGGGGTTATGAAAATCGGGTTTATGTAATTACAGACTTTTAATGTGAGATAATAATTTTCAAGTATTCAATACATAATCTCTAAGGTGGGCTAAAGAAGAAGAAATGGGATAAAAAAAACGGTATAAAATAGACGAGGCCTTAGGTTTATGAATAAGGAAAAAATCGTTTCAGATATCACATTATATGATTTTATATATTTTAGTTTATATTGTACAATAATTTTTATAATATTTGTTCTATTTCAGTTTTTGGGAGATGGTACTGGTTGTATCCCATTATTTCCTCACATTGATCTCGATAACACGTTCACCAATGAACTTACTCTGGATGATGTTGAAACTTTCCGCTCCATGTACCGTGAACATTGTGAATCATTTCTTGATGCTGTTTTAAATCTAGAATTTGGTACTATTGAATATTTATGGCGCGATTTTTGGCGTTCGTCAGACAACAACATAGACGAATGTGAAGAAGAAAAATATTTGTCGAAAACTAAGCTTTATTTACTTTGTCACTGTAATGGTGTACAAAAGTTTATTAAACAGGTAAATATACTATAATATAATGGCCAGTTTTTTTTAAATCTTAATAATAACATTTTTTTATTGCAAAGAACAATAAATTAAATTCGCATTTCGTTGCAAATAATTTTTAAAAAGTTTAGAAAAAAAAAAAACCGTTGGTATTCAAATTTTAAAATAAACATAAAAGGAACATTGAAGGTTCGGTGGATATGTTTTCCTTTCATTTACTCTAATGAAAGTTCACATGAGTGGTGAATAAAAATCCAGGTGTGGTAATAAGATTTGTTTTTATATTGAAAATTAATTGCGTGAAGTTGATGCAACAGACATTATTTTACCATGCCGATGCATTTTATTTTTGTCGCTAAATGAGCATATCGAGTAATTATTATTTCCCTTGTTTTCTGTAATAGAGACCCCAACAGGGGATTTCGGGATTTACTCGAGCGCGGCAGATTAACATAAAGGGTTATACCTTGCACCCTGTAGAGTACCTCCATCCTTATATAAGCTTTCTATATAGTGACGCGCGTCTATGACAGCCCGATAGGTGGATTTACTCGAGCGCCTCAGATTAAGATATGGTGGGTTAATTACATGCTGAAGAGTGTATATTTTCTTAATCTGATGATTTGAGCTTGACGCAGGGGAGTGGGAGGGTCACAATCTTGCAAAAAAAATCAATAACTCGACATTCTCGAGCGCTGTTGAATTTAGTTTTATTTTGAAGGAAATAATTCAAGGATAACAAAATAACCTTAATCTGACGATTTGCACAAGCCGAAATCAAAAAAATTGGCATTAAAGTTTTGAGCGCGCAGCTGTGTGATAATACTATAAAAAGTGTATTTTGTATCGAGTATTTCAAAATGGCCATTTTTTTTGCATTTTCAAATGGCCACCACAAGCTTGCATCACGTCAGAAACGTCAGTCTTTGAAATCGTAGCTTCTTTTGGGTTCACTTAAAATCTGACGCGCTCGAGTAAATTTTGGGCTCCCCTACTATAACGAAAAATACTTGAACCGAACCGAACAAAATTCTTCTTAAAAATACATTTGTATTTGTTTTTCTTTATTTCTCTTGAATTTGAACTCAAGAATAAATGCTACAAGTAACGACATCCTACTAGCAAAGTTTGAATCTTACACATGATTTTTCTATAGGGCCCTACACACCATCAATGTTACTTGTCAGTATTGCCTGAATCAAACATCATTCAGGTAACATTGATAGTGTGTATGCCCAGCCCATAAATGCTCGTTTCAAACAAAATTGAAACATTGATGAAAAACAAATTTAATTTGGTTTTCATCAATGATACCTCATAGAACATTGACGGTTTGTAGTAGGCATCAATGTTTACCTGACGATGTTCACATTTGTGAAGTAATTATTTTTGAGGAAATGTCTGATTTTCTCAATCTTCAAGAGTTTTTTGCGACAGTTTCAAGATATGTATGATTGTTTGTGGAAAAATATATCCACAGACCATATACAAAAAATTTAGTATGGGGTCGATATTTTGCTAGAGTCAAGATTCTGCTTTTAAAATTCTTTTTTTTTTTAATTCTGCAATAAATAAAGAACAAGAAGGGTATGTTGGTGCACAACCGAATTAAATTTCACATAGTAAATTCATATTTATTAAATTTAAAACTAAAATTTGCATTTTGTATATAACTTATTATATATTATAAAATTATAATTTATTTGAATTCTTATATTTAAATCAAGCGCATCAAAAAGATAAATAAAAATATCCTTTTATTATATTATTGTGTCCGTTTATGGAAGTGTCCGTATATGGGAGTGTTTGTATATGAAATTGGATAACAAATGTTGGTTCCCGAAAATGTGTTCGCTTTTTGGATTTGTCCGCTTATAGTTCTATCTTTTTAATCGAAGAGTATATATACATAAATAGAGATATACCGGTTCAACGTTCAAATTTTATATCTTGATCGTACAGGGTTTGAAATGTTCAAAAGCACGCGTTTTAACATTTTCATAACTTTTTTTCTATATTATTTTTGCAGAATCTTGGTAATAAGAGCTTACTATTACTTCCTTAAGAGTTTAAAAGGAAAAAAATATTTTTTTTCCCTATCTCTATATGGTTGCAAAAACCCTTTTTTTTCTTTTTACAGTCAGAACTTTGAAAGGCAGAATATTAAAAAGCAGAATTTTGCAAAGCAAAAGAAAGAGCAAGAGCAACCACTCTTTTCTTATTTATCTTTTATAAACTTGTCACTGCAAATACATATTATTATCGTTCATCCTCTTTTAGACATGTCGAAACAACTAAATAAAATTCAGAGAAAAGTATTGTCAATGCTAACTGATACGTGTGTAGGCCAATAATGTTTGTCAGGTAAAATTGATGACTCTTTTAAAAAAAGCTACCAAGAATTATTATGAATCCAAATCCCATAATGGTAAAAGGATTTCTTTTTATATACAAAATTGACGTCGTCGGTCGGTAGATAAGGTAGATACAAAAGATACAATCATTTTACCATGCCCATAATTGTGATTGTTCTTAATTTTTTAAAAAGAAACCTTTATACCCTTCTTGGATTTGTGTGCACTACTGGTGAGATCTGTCTTTTGAGTAAATAAAATGAAAAGAATACCAACGGTCCTTTTATTTTGAAAATGCTTTTCAAGTTTCGTATAGGTAGGCATTTTTTTAATGCGAGTGTCGTTTGACTTTCGATGCGATAAAAGTCGAAACCATAGATAAATTTTCGTTTTAGTATTGTGTAACTTGATCGACAGAGATATCTGTTACTGTGAATAAGGAATACGCTTATTGTGAATAAACCTTATATTTTGGCATTGACACTACCCCAGTGTCACATAATTTTTATGAGAAAATAAAACTCGTTGTACGCAGTCGATCAGAAAAATGTGAATGACAGATCGATAGTTTATACGAAATTTTTCATTCAAAATTGAGATTCGCAATACCAAATAAAATTTTGGATGCTCAACAATCGACAAAAGTCGTTTATCGATAGAAAAACTACACTCGCAATGAGGGCCTGAGACTCTGATTTTTAGTGACAAACTGACTGAAGGATTAACTGACATACTGAATGCCAGACTAACAGACTGACAGACCGACAGACTGATAAAATGGAAAACTGATTGCTAGCTCAAACTTTTTTTACGAATGCATTTTAAAATATTTCATGTTTCTCCTTTTTAGGTTGATTATCAATTCTATCAAAATATGGTAGACGTCCTAATTCCAGATGTACTGCGTTCCATACCAAACTCACTTACCCAAGCCATACGTAATTTTGCCAAGAATCTGGAAATTTGGCTATGCGAAACAATGGTTGGAGCTCCAGAACAAGTGGTTCACATTAAATCAGCAGCTATATCGGCATTTTGCCAAACTTTAAGACGCTACACATCCCTTAATCACCTTGCTCAGGCTGCACGCGCAGTGCTTCAAAATAATTCTCAAATTTCTCAAATGCTGAATGATCTCAACCGTGTTGACTTTCACAATGTCCAAGTGAGTATGAACCAATATAATATTCTTAGAAATCTGAAATGATATATGATGATGTGGCATTTTTTTTCTAATAGGAACAGGCAGCTTGGGTATGCCAGTGTGACACCTCAATTGTGCAGCGTCTGGAGAATGATTTCAAAGCAGCGCTGCAACAACAAAACACTCTTGAACAATGGGCCAGTTGGTTACGTCTTGTAGTTGATTCTGCTTTAGAAGAATATCGGGATAAGCCCAACTATGCCAAAGCCGCACGCCAATTTCTACTTAAATGGAGTTTTTATAGTTCTATGGTTATACGAGATTTAACTTTAAGGTCGGCTTCCAGCTTCGGCAGCTTCCATTTGATTCGTTTGCTCTACGATGAATATATGTTTTTCTTGGTGGAACATAAAGTTGCAGAAGCTCTTCAAAAGACTGCTATTGCAGTGATTAGCGACAGAATGGTAAGTATTGTGATTATGATTTTTTTAATTTATCTTATATTTTAACGTATCTTTTTTCAATGCTGAATGAATAACATTTGGTTATTTTTAAACTCTATAGGCACTTAGGGTTTAATTGACATGTGGCCTCTAGACCTCTATTATTGTCTCTTATGAATTAAACCTAGAACTCAAAAATGAAAAAACGTTATAAAGTATTTAACATTTTGAATTGCCTCAGAAGTGGGACGTTTCTTCGTAAGAAGTTTGTCGGGGGGTTCTCGTTCGATCGATGCGGTCATAGAAACAGCTCTAAAACTCATCCGCAGCTTTGTCCACTTCGATTCTCTAGTAGCCAGGGACCCAACAAAGATTGGTCTTGTGTCTCATGAGGGTTTCCAGAGCATCGTATAGCATCCTTGAATCAAACTGTATAGCGACAGCTTGCCCACAAAGTTCTTCTTTGAATCTCTCGATGACAGAATTGCAAATAAGTTTTATTGAATAATTTAACAAGATACATATACATAGATGTTCTTATATTTGTGTAATAAACTAAAAATTGAAGTAAGGTACGGTCTATTTTACTTCTTCTAGTAAATGGAACTAGTTTTTACATAGGTACCTTACTTATGGCTAGTTTCTCCAAACACTTTTAAACATTTATTCGGTTGTTAAACCCTAAAGTGGGATTTTTCAATTTCACCAACCAGTTTCAGTTTTAGAAAGCCCAATAAACTAAAGTCTCAATTCGTTCCAAATAAATTTTAAAGGCGTCTTAAAAATACAAAACAAAGAAAACGTTGAAATTGTTCGATTGATATGTTTCTAATGAAAATGACTGATGAATAAAAATCCGGATTTTTACTTGGGTTTCTTTCATTAGAGTAAACGAGAGGAGAAAACCGCTTTTCTCAACAGCACCAGTTGGCACTTACAAACCAAGCAGAAGCAATATCTCTATTTTAACTTTCACTTTTGAAGTTTTTGGAACTTTCCTTTAGGACTGGCTTTTCGCACTAGCACTTACTCTATTTTTGGCGATAGCATCAGAGCACTGATTTATACCTGGTAGGTATAAATTGCCTTTGAACGGGCCTAGCCTCATATAGATCTAGTGTAAAGTTATTTGGTAGGCTCTCAGTCCAAATGGAACCACCTGGCACCTAGCACACAGTGTTGGCTAATTTCTTCCTTTGGGACTGCGGGCATAGACCACAAACTGGTCCCCTTACCTTTTCAAAGCACTCACTCACTCTCCATTTCAACTTTTACCTTTTAAGTTTCTGGAACTTTCCTTTAAGACTGGCTTTTTGGACATAGCACTTACTCTATTTTTTGGCGAAAGCATCAAAGCACTGATTTATAACTAGTAGGTGTGTCTTGCCTTTGAACGGAATGGAATGGAATCACCCAGCACACAGTGTGAGCTAAGTTCCTCGCTTGGGACTGCGGGCACAGACCAAAAACTGATCCCCTTAACTTAACAGTCACTACCACTATATCACAAAAAATTAGGTCAAACGAGTATCAAAACGGCGCTCTTCCGCGCTAATTGGGTTTCTTCGGAACAGTTGTTCTGCGAATCCGCCATTTTATCTACCTACCTAGCAATCGAACCATCTTTGTCTTGCATTTTTAAGATGCTTTTAAAATTTATTTGGAACAAAATGGGACTTTAGTTAATTCGCCCTTTTAAAACTGTTAGTGCAATTGAAAATGCCATTTTAAGATTTAACAACCAAATAAATATTTAAGAGTGTTGGACAACCTGGCCGTAAGTAAGTCCCAGAAAACTCATGTAAGTAATACCCAATTTATTTCATATGATAGAACTCCTCACTTTCATATAAAGTAACTTTCCTAAGTAACTTTTATATTTTAAGTGGTGTCTTATTCTTGTATGTTACTGCCAGATACATTTTTAGTAAAAAAACGGAGGAATTTTTGTTGGTTTGTTGTGTTGAACCAACAAAAATTCCTACGATTCCTCTGATTCCTCCGTTCTTTTTGTTCACGCCTAATTTTTCGGTTTGGCGGTTTGGACTGGCTGATGAAATTGCAATATGATCCTGCTATGGAACTACATATCGTCAAAGTCGTATAAAAAAAAATATAAACATATCGTTCAATTTGGGCCACAAGCAACTGGTTAGATATCACTGATTTGTAATGCGTTTTGCTTGTTATCATATTGCTATATGTATCCAGAACTGCTCTTGTCACTGTAACACGGTGTCTCCACGATCTAGATTTCATAGAATGCAAGATAGCATTCTATTACAATTGCCTGGAGACCGCAAATAGTATTCTATGAAAAATTTGTTGTAATACATATTGCTCACCTCATAGCATGCTATACATATAGATAGTATTCTATGAGCTGTCATTTTCATATTGACTTTTCTGTTTTCTTTGTATTTGGACTGAAATAGTATGAAATAGTAAGCTTTCAAATGTCCACTATATATTTTATAGCATTCTAGCAATTTTGCTTTCTATGGAAAGTGACAGATGGTAATGTATGAAATCTTGCTCGTGGAAACACCGTGTAAAGAAGGCGGAAATTGGAGACCTCTTCCAAATGCTATAAAGTCCAGTCATCTAACAAACGGCGTTGTCTATTCACCTCCATATAGACTTGTGTGAAAAAAAGACATCATTTTACATGTAATTACAACAACAACATAAATATATATGGACTTAGCTAACTCCAGATAATTATCGGGACTTAGCTAAGTCCCGATAAAAACTGTACTACCGGTCCAATTGTACATATATGTATATATTATTTATGGGAACGTCATATTTCGTCGGTATTGGTGTCTGATAATCCTCAATGCCGTTTTTTTCAACAAGTCTACATGGATTTGCAAAAAAACACGGCTAATATAAAGTTAAAATTTCGATAAATTTTATTACTCCAAAACTAAAATAGTTTTAAATGTTTTGTTGGTACAAACTGTTAGGTTCCGCGTTGGGTGTCATTTCAATTAAATTATAATATATACTTAAGTATTTTTTTTTATTATTTGAAAAGAAATACACCTTCTTTTATCTAACCTAATCAATAAAAAAAATAGTTCAAACTTATTATCAGCATAATACTGTTTAAGACAATAAATAACACAAAACTATCAAAAAAAAATCTTAACACATCCTTTTTTTATATTTACAGCAGAAAGATACCGATTTCGAGTTTGACTATCAATTGTCATTTATTGACTCTGAAACCAGTACTGCTAAACGAATGAAGCACGAATGATTAGAATACGTGATTTTATGTTCATAATCATAATCGTTACAAAACTTGATTATAAAGAATAAAAACAAAAAACGTATTATTACGTAAATATTTTAAACAATTTTTGGGACATTTTCAAGCAATTTTTTTTTATTTGTAAAGAAACATAAATTACAAAATAGTGTTTTTATAAGTAAATTGATTTTTAATAAACCGAATATTTATAAATGTTCTTAAAAGCCATTCAATAGTTTAAACCGTCCAATTAAAATATTGATGTTAGATATACCAACAGAGGTTATTTGTATTTCATTCAGAAAAAAAATTAATTAATGAAAAATAAAATAAAATAATAATTTTAGATGTATTGTGTATGTAATAATGTTACACACATTATTATTAAATCTACACAAACTGAGAACAGGCCTTAAGAGTGCAACAAAACGAATTACTATTAGTATAATTATGTTCTTTTATCAAACAAATACTTTGTAAGTTATTTGTAATTATATAATTACAGTTTTATTTTTGAAACAAAGCGGTTGTTAAAACTTATGGAATTCATATACTTTTAATGATAGAAAATAATCGTGCTTAATCTTAAAAAAAAGGGACATGAACAAATTAAGTTTATTTAAAAATAATTTATATATTTATTGAATAAATATATTTAGCTAGTATAAATATCTATTGTCATTCTGTCGTTTTTATAGTTAGATAAGAAGTTTAACTACTAAATGTCGTCATGTAGATTTATAATATATGTATGTAGTATATACATACATACGTACCTACTATGTATTTAATATTTAAATTTTAAAACAAATACATATTTATATCTGGATATTATAACTTAGTTGTCATTGCTCAAGCTCAAGCCCATTAAACTATAAGAGTGATTTCTACAAGAATATTTAATGAATAAAATTTACAAAAAATAGCACAACAAAAAACATAAATATTTTATGAATAATGTTTTCTCATGAACCTATTTAAAAAATAGCGGTGGTGTTATTCTTGCTAGATTTTGTGAAGTTTTTCTGTTTCCTTGGCCAGTAACCCCTGCCTGAATAGTCAAAAACTTAAAAGAAGATGCTCAAACAATTTACATTTATTGTCTGCTCAAATCAAAATTAAAAGAAAGAACGTATCAAACAAAAATTCAAATTGTATAAAATTAAATACATTTTAAGAAATATTAATTATTTTTTTTTTTCACTTTTATTGTGAAATAATTCTGCACATATGTAAGTGTTGGGATTTTTTTAATTGATATAAATTGTATCTATACTTAAGGAATTCAAGACAAAACTTTTAAACATAAATATCAGAAATAAAAATAAGAATGTATCTATATATATGCGCTAAAGAAACAAAGCATTATTGTGTCATTAGACGTATAGGTTCGAGTACATCTCTGTTTGTTTATACCTAAATAAAGTGAGTGTAAAAAATTTAAATAAGGTATTTTGTATTATTCTTTTTTATTGCCTATAGTTTGGGGACATATGAAATATGAAGGCTAGAACCAGGGCTGTCGAAGTACTGTAATTGCAGTATTTGTTCTGCTTTTTTATACTCCGGACTGCCGTACTGTTTTGAATACCCGGGTTCTTTGAATACTCGTCGCAAGTTGCTAAGGAGTTTTGCTAGAGACAAGTATCGCAACTTGCAACCCAAAACGAAGTTGAATTTTGATTTTTATTCTACAAGTGATCAACAATTTGTACTTTACAATTTGTCTTTTTGACTTTGCAGTACAGTCATGTCTTTTTAGATTTTGTTTACTTATTCTCGATCTTATCAGTAAAATTTGCCTTGCAATATTGTAAACTTAATTCTCTCAACTTGTGAACCTGTTTAAAACAAATCAAACCTTGTTAATCTTGCGTCTGATGTTTTTTTCTTCAATTTTTATGATTTTTATTATGCGTACATTCCGAAAAAAAAATCCCATCGAGTTAAAGAGTAACATTTATGAATCAATCTATTTCCTTGTCGATGATTCATAGTTCCTGAACGGCCAACTAATGGTTCTTCTTGAAGTCTTTTTAATTACCTTTTTAATACAAGAAATTTGCTGATATGACGATATACTGGCTTAAACACATGTTCAATGTTTTAATAGGATGAGAACTTAAAGTCTATATAAACAACATTGATTGAGGTTCAAATCATAATGACACTGACTTAAATGGTGAGCATCTTGAGTTAAAGTATTGAAAACATCTTCATTTACCTAATCCTAAATATTGACAAAGGCATGTTATTTACATTAGGTACATTATATGTTTCAATATTCTTTTCCGGGCAGTGAAAAGATTTGATTTTAAGGACAAAATAATAAATAAACCCAAGAAAGGCTCTTTATTTCCTAACGTCGTTATAGCCCAAAACTTCGCCGAAAAAGCTAGATTTTGATGGAGACTTGCTTTGTTTTCATGTCTTGAACAAATCCTTAAAAGTATCCATAATTTAAAGTGTCTTGAAATGTTTTATCATACCATCAATCAGTTTCGAGAAAAACGAACACTTCCGAATCGCTCACATTTAAAACTTCAACTGTAACCAAAAAATTATTTTACTGGCGCACTGCTATGTTTTTTTGCAGTGAGGTACTGCTAACTTGAGAAATGAAATGACAGCCCTGGCTGTCGTGTTTTGTTGGTAATTTTTAGATAGTCAACACTGGAAAGAACTAATAAAACGCTATATTCACTTTTGTATCCACTTTTATATTTTATTTCAAAGTTGGTATTCTTGACTTTATGCCAAGCCGAAGTTTCAAATAATTTTATGGATGTGTTTGCAAAGAATGGCTACTTTTATATGCCGAGTCGGTCAACTTGTACCTCACCTTCCACTACAAACAAATAAAAACCGGATAAATAATCATTATTTAGCTTGAATACTACCAAATAAAATTTCGAATTATATAATTTTATTTAAAGATCTGCTTTGACCAATTCTTATTTGTTTTTAAGCGAAAAGCGGAGCATGATTTATTATAAAAAATATAGTAAAAAGATATCATAATATGGTATGCGACAAAAAATACGTATTTTCTCCCAAAAAAATAAAAATACGTACAGTTTCTACCAACATTTTTTATATAAAAACCGATCAATCGACTTTCTAAACCAATAATAGTCGTGTTTTGTTGGTAAGTGTTTAGTCACTTTAGCAAAATTTTGTATGTGATACGAAAAGTGGCGATAAATTGGTCAGTAATTAAAGTGAACATAAAAGTGAAGATAAAATCTTGGAATGCCTGGAAATTTTTGGCGCGAAATATAATGTCAATACATTTTTTGCTTAAAGGTTGGTGGCACCTACGACAGCTTAAGACATGGACTCCATATACAAAGATTATTAATGGTTGTGTTCATTGTGTTTTCCTTTAGGGCGGCGTGTTGCGGAAGGAGTAAGAAGCTTTCAAGCTACGAAAGTTGCAAAAAAGGTTTGATGATTTTGAACTTTTCGCTTAAAAACAAACACAAATTGGTTAAAGCAGATTTTTAAATAAAATTATATAGTTTGGGATTTAATTTGGTAATATTCAAGCTAAATAATGATTATTTATCCGGTTTTTATTTGTTTGTAGTGGAAGGTGGGGTACAAGTTGACCAACTCGGCATATTCAAATAGCCATACTTTGCAGACACATCCATAAAATTATTTGAAACTTCGGCTTGGCATATAGTCAAGAATACCAACTTTGAAATAAAATAAGAAAGTGGATACAAAAGTGAATATAGCGTTTTGTTGGTTCCTTCCAGTGCTGACTAACTAAAAATTACCAACAAAACACGACTAATAAAGTACTAAGTAATTCGGTATTTTTTAATCCGAGATTTTTTAGTTCGGGATTTTGTAATTCGGGATTTCGTAATTCGAGATTTTATTCTTCCAGATTTTGCAATTGAGGATTTCGCACCCAACCCGTTTGAAAATCGTACGAAAAAAATATTAAGGCATAAAATGTAGGAAATTTCATAAGCTGCTCTGAGCAGAGTATGCTCTGAGTGCTCTGAGTTAAAAAATAAACACATTTGAGCAATTTCTGTCATTTATTATTTTAAATCAAAATTATTAAATTAATAATTTATTCTTAACAAATTAATTTCCTTTGCCACCAGAAAAACAAACTCCCTTGGCCATTTTAACTGTTGGAAGTATTTTTTTTTTTTTTTTCTAAACATGTCGAACTCATTTTACTCTGTGTGCTCTGCCGATTTGCTGAGAGCTCACAGAGCGTGCTCTGAGCTAACTCTGAGCGAAAAAAGAAACACAGATTAAGAGCTTAGAACGCTCCGAGCTAAAAAAAAAAAAAAAGCAACACACGACAGCATCAACAATAAGAACATGAAAGCGCCCATAAAACTAATACTGAAGCTACTTTTCTCATAAATAGTGGAGAACATTAAACAAATATTCAACACCCAACACAATACACATGTCTTTTTAATTACATATTGATTTTATTTCGAAGTAAATGACAAAAAATTGCACCTACTCCCGGCCACGATGATTTCAACTAAAAAAAAAAAAATACGCTGTAGCTGTCAATTGAGTGGAACGATTGGAAGGATTCGCTTCGTATTCAATAATTAAACAAAGTGAGGCGAGTCGAAAATAAGATATCGAATTGAAAACGACTCGTTTCGTATTCCCTAAACGGGCCAAAGAGTTAAAAAAGAAAAACGCCTATAGTCTACTATACAATGACACAAACATTTTATAGTTACGTTCCGTCAACTAACGTCGTTCGCGATTTCGATACGTTAAAGCGATTGGGGAGAGTACGATAACTTTGGCGCCAAGAATTGATAACGGTTTTTTGTAGAACAGTTCAATACAAGCATTTTTTACTAATCGCCCCCCTCCGTTTTGGGCGGGAGGGGCGATTTTATAAAAACAGTGCTAAAAATTAAAACAAATATTAAAAAATAACGGTAATACTTACAACTAAGTTTTATATCTTTTTTTAAAGCCAATACTTTTTTCTATTAGATGGTTTTTAAATCAAGTGAAATCTATGCATAGTCTTTGAAAAAAACGGACTTTAAACTCAAAAATTGCGAAAAAAAGGTAAAAAAAAAACTGAAGTGTGATTTTTCAAAACTGTAAAATAAAATACTACTTTTTTTATAAAATTCGTTGCTCATATTAATTTTAAATCATAAACTGAAAACAAAATGATTTTGTTTTCTGGTTTTTGAGAAAATGGAAAAATTACGTTACTTTCGTTCTTTAATTCGATTTCGTTCTTTAATTCGATTGCTCATATTAATTTTAAATCATAAACTGAAAACAAAATGATTTTATGTTTTCTGGTTTTTGAGAAAATGGAAAATTACTAAAACTACTTTCTTATAAGAGTTTTCTTCTTTTTTTTTGGTATACGGTGAATGTTGTACGTAGGTTCGTTTTTGTAATGATGCTTGGGCATCTTTAAATGCAACAGAAACTTTGCATACACCCAACCTCGCACCCACCCCAAATCCTATAGTGTGGGTTGCAGGGGGACAGCATGCCCCCCCTTACATACCTCACTGTTTATACGCTTTAGTAATATTCCATTTTCTCAAAAACCAGACAACATAAAATCATTTTGTTTTCAGTTTATGATTTAAAATTAATATGAGCTTTTTTCTACCTTTTTTTCGCAATTTTTGAGTTTAAAGTCCGTTTTTTCAAAGACTATGCAAAGGTTTCAATTGATTTAAAAAAACATTTAATAGAAATAAGTATTGGCTTTAAAAAGAGATATAAAACTTAGTTGTAAGTATTACCGTTATTTTTTAATATTTGTTTTAAATTTTTGGCACTGTTTTTATAAAATTGCCCCTTCCGCCCAAACGGAGGAAGATAGACCCCCCACCCATAGTAAAAAATGCTTGTATTGATCTGTTCTACAAAAAACAGTTATCAATTCTTGGCGCCAAAGTTATCGTACTCGTGCCAAGCGATTGACAAGTAACGTAATTTTCATGAGCTCGATTGCACGTCCGTTCACGTAGGACTCGATTCGGCCCCTGTACTAATAAAAGTAAAAGAGCACCACGATCATTTCGTTCTTTAATTCGATGCGTTCACTTCCCAACCACCCGAAAAAACTTCTCTGGGACTTCTTTAGACGTGACTAAAATATTTAAGTGGACTGTAATACTGTAAATAATTACGCGTACCAATAATCTATTTAACAGTTAGCTTAACGCTATCGTCGCCTAAAATTATACAATTGAGAAACTCATGTTTTACTTCACGGTTAAGTGTATCCCCTCCTTTGTATTGTCAATTGTGACAGCTCAAAGCGAAAGAAAAAAAAAACGATTTTCGTTTTCAGTCTGTGTTGATGAATTGTTTTTAATTTTGTCAGGCAATTAAAGTGGTATTATTGCAGGAAGTACAATACAACAGCCGTCGAAACAGCAGCAGCAGCAGCAGGAGTTTCAAGTACAATAAAGCAATTTATTTGCTTTTCAGAAACATTTTATTAGTGAAGCATACCTACAGATTTGTCCTAATCGTAGGTGTTTATTGCAAGTTATTATTTTGAATAAATATTAAATTAAAGTAAAATTAATTTATTTGTGTTTGATTTCATGTCCCTTTTCACGAATCTCTCAAAACAAGTAAATATCCTATTGAGTCTTGAGGTGTGAAAGAGGTGACTGTCAAATTATGAGAACATAGCATAGCAACAATGTAATAGATTTAGCAATAGAGCCGCGGTTAGTAAAAGACGTGTTCAACTTGGATAGCTATTGGCAAGCAAACAAATTAACTCGTCTTTAAAATTTAAACCGCGTTTTTATATAAACGCGTGGTTAGCGATTGGTTATTAATAAGGGCCATCTTACTGCCAATCGCACACATACAACGGGGTTGTCTTTTTCTAGAGTTACTAACAGACTTTCTTTCACTAGTTTTTTTTTTGATATTTTCGTTGCAAGGCCATAAATCACAGACTAACGCGAAAAAAAACATCTTTTTTTTTTGGTGACTTCTTATTTTATTCATTTTTTTCATATTTTTATTTCTTAAAAATTGTATTACAAAAATGTAAATGCAAACTTTTCTTTATTTTATTTTGAATTTTGTAAATTAATTCAATACACGAACAAAAACTAATTTGTATTTTATTTTTTTACAGTTTTATTATTTTTGTTTTGTTTACTGATATTATTAAAAATAATATTACATACTAAAATTAAGTTTGATTATGCATAAAACTATAATATATGATTTTTTTTTATTAATTTATTTGAATGTTTTCATAATGCATGTTAGAAGAACTACATTACTGCTTTTAAAGTATGTACTTGTGTAGAAAAATATTTTTCTTTATTGACTTTGAATATAAATATAATGTATACATGTTTTTTTTATATATTTGTACTTTCTTATGGGAAATAAAAAATGCTTCTTCTGTAGGTTGTCAATAAAATTTGTTTGTTAAGTTTGTTGCAAATTTATACAATTTTTTTTTCGACTATGGTAACTTGGATTTGTTAAACTTTTTTTTTAACTTATTACTTCTTATATGTATTCTAACTTATTACTTCTTATGTGTATTTAAATTTTATGTATTTAATTATAGGTATTATATTTACAAAATGAGAATGTGGAGTGTCAAATTGAAAAAAGGAAAGAACAGCAATACTGGACCGGTATGTTAAACAAAAAAATAAATTAAAAATAATAATTCTTTAAAAATTACTTTTTATCAAGACTTTAACTTTAATTAAAAGAAATCGATAAAAAGTATTTTGAAAATTTGAACTCAAAGAAAATGTCTGGAACTCATAATTATATTACGTCAATATGAATAAAACTGATTCGCATTAACATGTCTGACAAGTCTCCACGATTTTTTTAAATTTCACACACTCCTTTTTAGAAAACGCCACATAATGGCTAACAAATGGGAAGAATATTATGATAATTTGAGAGTCATGTTAATGCAGCATTATAGATAAGTGTAAACAGTGATATATAAAATAAAAAAAAACAAAACTGAATTAAAAATATTCCTGATAAGGGGACTGTTTTAACGAACAGATATTTGATATGTGAGTTGAGAATCTGACGAGATCTTAATGAAACAGTAAGCGAAATCGTTTTGTTTTGCTTTAAATTAATTTGAAAATAATTGATACACATATAAATGTTCATCTTGAATGAAACAAGTTTCTGCATTTTCAGCAAAAGCTTATATTTGTTCGATTTCTTTTTTTTCATTTAATAAAAACTTTAATTTATTTCATGTGTTTATCAGCGATTGATTATATTTTTTTCTTCTTCAAATTAACTGTTCGCTATAACTTATCCGCTTAGATAAAAACATAAATTTGGTTAGTTTCAATACAAAATTAGTAAGCTAAACGTTTCATAAATTTAAAATTTTGTTTCTTGGTTTATTTATCCAACTATTAACACTGGGTCACTCTCAGGCAAACTCAGTTAGAAGAAACTATTTACTGGAGAGTTTCTTCTGAACTCTCCACCAAGTAGTTTCTGCATTAATTATTATGTTGCTAATGATAGTAAAGACTTAATATTTCATGTTTTTTTTGTCAACAATAAAAAAGTACTACAAACCTAAAGTCTTATAATTACAGTAATTACGTATTAATTTATCAAATCTAATATTTACATTACTTACAATATATTTAAAAATAATATTTAATAAAATTCTATTTCATTTTCTAAAACAAAAACAAACAAATTTGTAAATTTTAAAGAAGCGTAAACATTATTTTGCAGTTTCCAACATTCACTTGAAAAATATAGAAAGTTTAGAGAAGTTATTAAACATAAAAAAAATCAAACTTAGAATATTAATTTTTGAAAAAAAACAAGAAAATTAATGGATTTCGTTTTGGTAGCATTTTTGTTTTTGTATTTATTTATTATTTTTAAGATTTTGGGCTGAAACGTATACGTTGACATAGATTTTTTTTTTTTCAAATTTCCACATTGGTACTTGACATGGATTAAAGAATGTTTCTACATTAAATTGGTGAACACATTGTTTATTGAAAGAGGAATAGAAAGTGAATAGAAGGAATTGGAGGGGAGAGATCTCAAAAATTATCTTCGAAAATGGCAAAATCATCTTCGTTCTATGCTATCCGATTGACTAATTGCATTTTTCTTCGGTTTTGAGGTTGAAATGGGGTTGTAGTCAACATGTGTGTGTGTTGTATTTGCTGTTGATGATTTTGCTGTTGGTGGGTATGTTGTTTAAATTGTTGTTGAATTTCTCCAGCAGGGCCTATTGAATAATTGACACTTAAACGTGAACGCTTTGGCGAGTTGTAATCAGTATCTGTTGAGGATGACGGCGATGAAGTCATTTCGATGATATCATTTGAATTTATTGCGCGACGAACAGCATCTTTATCGTCTTCCATATCAATGGCGTCATAAATATCTTCCACCTTAAAAATTAAACAAAAAAAAAACATTTAAAAAAACGACAAAATTATGATTCAAATTAAAATTTAAAGTGCGAAACTCAATATAGAGTTTTACGCGACTTTATAAGATACCTACCTCGATATCAAAATCCCTGTGTTGTTGGGGACCACTATCATCATCCTCTTCCACATACATTTCATGTGTCTCGACAATCGTTTCATCCAGTTCCTGATCCAATTCTTCTGAATCACTAGTCTCCTCTACCTCTGATTGACTGTCTAATTCAACATCACTTTCGCCGGTGCTACCATGCTTCATTTCACCCCGCTCGAGAGCTTCTAAATGCTCTGGGAATACCATAGCATTTCGGATTGCCATTGGATCTTTGCGTGACCACTTTTGCACTTCTTCATCCATTTTTAGGATTTTTTGAGGGTTCATTGCCCATAAACATCCCTTACGTTGTCCTCCATTGGTAGCGGGTTTTTCAACTTTTTCAAAACATTTATTCATGGAAAGATTATGGCGAACACTATTTTTCCAGCCGCTACGTGCAGTCTTAAAATAAGGGAAATGCTCGCACATAAAGCTGTAAATTTCAGAGACTGGCAGGGATCCACTTCGCGAATTCTTTAGCGCCATTGCTATGAGACAGGAATATGAGTAAGCTGGCTTCGGGAACTCTGACTCAACTTCAATCTTTATCTTGCTGGGTTTGACGCTAATCATAGTTGGTGCTGAATTAGCTAAGGGTGATGTCACAGTCGATGTGGCTGTCGAATTAGAGGAATGCAAATGGGTAGCCGGTGAAATATTTTTAGTATGAATGACATTTCGAGCAAGAATTTTTCCGGAAATCTGGTTGCCCATAAATGAGGTGCTGCCATTTAATGTGGCCATATTGTGCAGCGGACTAGAATCACGATCTCTTTTGAGAACAATTGTATTGCCATTGGTAAGTGTACCCAATGACGATTTTGTTGTGGTGGCATTTTGCTTTAGTTTATTATAGGTTATGCTATTGGCAAAAGTAAGTCCCCCAATTCCAGGAGCAAGCTTGATTGTATTCGTTCCGGTAGACATAATTCCATTAGAATTTATCATACCATTGGAGGTTGACGTCATAGAAAGCGATGAAGATGTTGCAGTCGACGTAGCCGTAAATGTTGTCCTTGATTGTTGTTGATTTAATGCCGAAGAAGATGAGGTAGTTGTGGAGGATGAACTTATTACATTATTAATCAGACTTGTAGGTGATCTTCTTAGCTCAGAGGATAAATCCTTTTTAATAGAATCAATAGCAATGTTTTTACGTTGTAATATAATATTTGAAGCATTTTGCTGATTTGTTTGTGACGACAAATTTTTTTGTTCCGGTCGCAGAGAGGATATTCTCATTTGTTGAGGAGAAAAATGTAAATGACTTTTATTCTCAACCGGACTTGCCGGTGGTGATGATGTGTTTCGCAGGCCATTTGTATTTAGTGTTGTCTTTGGCGATCTATGTATCATCGACGAGGATATAATGGGCATAACGGATATCGGATTTACACATGCCCCAACATCGGCATAATAATCATTTGATGATGACCATGTCGGTTCACTTAACCAAGAGGGTGCATTATTTAGTTTGTGCGTAGATGATGCGGGAGCATCGTTTGACATTGAATCTACATGATCAAACGATGAGGGTAGGTCATTAACAATAGATGAAAATTCATTACTGCCACCCACCAACGTAGCAACTTCACTGCGAATGTCTATATCTAACATGTCTTGCAGTGAGTCCGATATATAAAAGTCAAGATTGGGACCCGACGAGTCCTGTAACAAGATATAAAAAAAATGCAATTAATAATTGAAAATGCAAATTTGTTTTAATCACTTTAGTTGTATCATTGAATAATTTATTACAAAAACGTGACTCCAGCACGTTTTTCACCGAAGTTCATGGTCATATTAGAAAAGTTAATACATGTTTATCCCTTAATGAACATTTTAATCAATTTATAGAATATTGTTTGGTCCTGGGCAAAGAGGAAGTGAAAGGAGTGTTTTTTTTTTTTTGAACGAAAAAATATTGCTAAGCGTCTAACTTATTGCTTTTCTGCCAACGATTTTTTTCGAAGAAATTAACAAAAAAAGGAAAACTTCCCAATGAAGTGCCCAAAATATCAACAAATGATAAAATAGAAATGTTAATAAACCAACTAACCCATTTAAGTGTGCAATTTGAATTAATGGTTCATCACTAAATTTTATAAAATATATAATTTAACACCGTTAACCGAAAACGGAATTGAACATCTATTTTCGAAATCTTAAAAAATACAAATCCAACGCTGTTTTTTATTTTCTTTCTTTATTCCAATTAACAAAACATTAAGATTCAAATGAAAAAGTTAAAGTGCAAACTCTATTATAGTTTGACATGATTTTATCAGAAACATACCTTGATATCAAAACCCATTTGTTGTTGGGGACTACTTTCTTCGTCCTCTTCCCCGTACATTTTATCCATTTCCTGATATAATTCTTCAACATCTACCTCTGATTGACTCTCTAACTCCACATCACTATCACTGCTGCTACCATGCTTCATCTCACCCCACACGAGAGCTTCTAAATGTTCGGGGAATACCATAGCATGTCGGATTGCCATTCGATCCTTGCTTGACCATTTTTGGACTTCTTTGTCCATTTTTAGGATTTTTTCAGGGTTCATAGTCCACAGACATAACTGCCGTTTTCCTCCATTGGTAACGGTTTCCTCAACTTTTTTAAAACATTTATTTAAAGAAAGATTATGACGAATACTATTTTTCCAGCCTGCAGGTGCAGTCTTGTAATATGGGAAATGTTCGCATATGAAGCTGTAAATTTCAGAAACAAGCAAGGATCCACTTCGCGAGTTTTTTAGTGCCATCGCCATGAGACAGGAATATGAGCAAGTTGGTTTTGGGAACTTTGGCTCCAATTGAATAGCTGGTGTTGAATTAGCTAGAAGTGATGTCACATGTGATGTTTCTATCGAATTAGAATGCAAATGAGTGGCCGGTGGAATATTCTTAGGATGAATGATATTCCGAGCAAGAACCTTTCCGGAAATCTGTTTCTCCAGAAATAAGGTGCTGGGATTAAATGTGGCCATGTTATGGAGTGCAATCCCTTTTAAGAACTTGGAGGTAAGTGTACTAAATTACGATTTATTATGGTAGAGTTTTGCGTCAACTTATTGTTATAAAGGTTATTCCAGAGACAAGTTTTATTGTATTCTAAATAGCAGTGGTTGTTGTCGCCGATCGTTGTTGATTCACTGCCAAAAAAGTTGAGGTAGTTGCAGAGCTCTGAGGATAAGTCCTTTTTAATATCAATTTTTCTCATTTGCAATGTAATATTTCAAGCATTTTTTAGTCGACCATTTTTTTTAGAAACTTCTTCATTTTGTCTGTTTCTCTTAATTGCGAAGCATTTTACAATCATACCCATTAACTCTTTCCTGCACCAAAAGTCATGACTTTCGATTTTTCGGCTTCGAATGCTAAAAATGCGAAATTGCCAGGTTAAAACAACCGTTACAACTGATAAAACAAAACATTTCTTTATGTATGTAGGTATGTAACTCGATTTATTTTTGTTTTATTTCTACGCTAGTGGCAAAAATCTGGTGATAAGTTTAAAAGATTTTTGCGCTTCAAATGCGATACTATTTTTTTTCTACAGGAGATTCGATATTGGTAGGTAAGTAATATTCAAGTGGTGCTGAATTTTGAACAATGCACGTGTGAGTAAATACGCAATGGAGCTAGTTTTACCATAAGCAGAGGTTATGTGCTATAGGTATTTGCCGATGGATTCCTGAGCGAAAACGAGATCGTAGAGTAAAAAGATTAACAGTTTGAAGAACATGGAAAACATCTTGACATACCTAAAAACCGATAAAAGCATGATCGCATGAATATGATGTAGAAGATGACAATATAATGAAAGAGTATGTTAGGATATAAAGGAAAATTCCCTTTTTTGGATACTAAAATTATTTTAGCAGAAATGTAAGGTTTTGGGATTGGGACCCTTACTTCACTTTTTTTTACGGAATGATTGTGGAGGAGAAATCCAATAGTAAAGTAGGTAGGTATTACAAGAAAATATTAATTAGCCCCTGAAACATAAAGCAATTAACAATTCGTCGGATTTTTTTTATCTTGTTTCCCCCATAAAAATATTGTACAATTTAAAAAAGGTAGGTATTTGTAGAAAATAAAATTTCTAATCTTTTTTACATACACTTTTTTAATATATCTGTCGAGGGGTTTGTCACTAATATAATCACCTGAACACTTATACCGGCACGAGTACGATAACTTTGGCGCCAAGAATTGAAAACTGTTTTTTGTAGAACAGATCAATACAAGCATTTTTTACTATGGGTGGGGGGGTCTATCTCCCTCCGTTTGGGCGGGAGGGACAATTTTATAAAAACAGTGCCAAAAATTTAAAACAAATATTAAAAAATAACGGTAATACTTACAACTAAGTTTTATAGTTTTTTTAAAGCCAATACTTTTTTCTATTAGATGTTTTTAAATCAAGTGAAACCTATGCATAGTCTTTGAAAAAACGGACTTTAAACTCAAAAATTGCGAAAAAAAAGGTAAAAAAAAACTTTGAAGTGTCATTTTTCAAAACTGTAACATAAAATACTACTTTTTTTTATAAAATTCGTACTGTTCTACAAAAAACCGTTATCAATTCTTGGCACCAAAGTTATCGTACTCTCCCCCTTATACCTATTTGAAATCACTTTGAAATCTGGTGCAATCACTTGAAATCATTAAATACTGCTTGAAATCACGTGAAATCATATGAAGTCATTTGAAATATTGCAATCATTGAACCACTAAACTGGCCCGTGACAAACGCCTCGATATCTTTAATATTTTAAAAGTTATAAGAAATGAAAAATCAATGTTTTACTTGCTTAGTATTCGGAGTCGCGGATCTATTTTGTTTTGCAAACCTATTACATAAAAAATGTCAAGGTCAAAGTGGTAGATATATTGCCAGGGCAAAATAAGAGCAATTACATACATGGCACACACTCAAACAGGTTTGATAACTTTCAGTTTGAGGCTTGAGAAGTAGGTAGGTAGGTACCATGGCAATCGACAAAATCACTAGATTTACACGGTGTCTCCACGAGCAAGATATCATAGATAACCATCTGTCACTTTCCATAGAAAGAATTATTGCTAGAATGCTATCTTGCAATCTATGAAATCTAGATCGTGGAGACACCGTGTTAGGATGCGAATTTATTTTCTCCTTCATACCTTATTAAAAAAGGAATGAATCTCCTCGTGAATCTCTTTGTAAATTACTTAACTCACACCCTTTTGATTGAATGCTTTCATTTCAGACGTTTACCTACCTACCTACCTACCTATGAAAAGTGATTCATATAAAATACAAAAATAAATAGATGGAAATGGAACGTGTAGGTAGGTTGGGTCAAGACAAAAAAAAATATTTGGGAAGGGGATCTATCCTCCCCCGTTTAGTCGGGTGGGGCACTTTTATTGACATTAAGCAGAAAAAAATATTAAAAATTAATGGTAATAGGTACCTACTTACAATGCCTCTTTTTGAAAACCCAGAAATCTTTTTTTTTATATTTTATTTTTAAATAAAATTTGTTTTACTAGGTAAATAGTTTTTGAAAAATTAATGTTCAAACTCAAAATTTAAAAAAAAAAATTTTTTTTAATTTTTCGTTATTAAGTAAGTAGGTACCTACCTACCTACCTACCTTCCAACCTACCTACTACTTTTGTTCTCAAAATTCAATATTCTAATTAATTTTTATTCAAAAACAAAAAACCAGATGCTCAAATGTTTTTTAGGTAGTTAGGTAGGTAGGTAGGTACCTACCTACCAGTACCTAACTACCAACTTTTTGCGGTGCTTTATGTCGTGCAAATATGCACCTACCTAAATCAAAAATAACGAAAATCATCTCCTCTAAGAAAGTCCTTGTTTTTTTTATGGTAGGACTGGTAGTTATACCTAAATCTATTTGCCCGGTGGAAACAATACTAAATTTACGTTAGTCCGAAAAAATTCAACTTTTTATTTACAAGGAATTCGACATTAGTGTTCGCTTATGAGAGAGTTTACTGTAAAAACTTATTGCATTAACCGGAAAAAGGTTAAATACAAAAAACATGAGATCATCATCTTTATTTTGAGCTGAATATGAATTCTGTTTTCTTTATAGAGCCGGTGGCCGGTGTTAGGTAACCGTAACACACCAAAAGCACAACATAAAAAACATAATCTAAAGAGCCGAACCGAGCCTACGCCAATCTCTCAGTCTGTTTATTTTCTATTTTTGTCGTCTGTATTTTACTTCATATACCTATTACCTATGGTTTATGTACCTACATTTCTTTAAGAAAGTAATTTTGACTGAAGTAAATGATGGACAGATGAAGCAAAAGTAAATGAAATAAAACATTTTTACTTACACACGTGTGAAAAAAATTGGAAGGAAAACAAAACAAAATAACAAAAACACACAAAGAAATTATCCGGCAAACTAAAAAAAAATCTATAAGGCTTCCCGCGCAACGTTCTTCTTCTTCTTTGTTCCACCACCATGTAAAAAGAATACAAAAAAAACACACGATTGCGTCGCACGTACTCGCTCATGGTCATGCCTGAATTAACTTTCCAAGAAGGAAATTATAAACTTATTTTTAATACCTAGTAAAATTAGCAGATAGGTAGGTACCATTAGGTCTTTAACTCCAATTCCTATAACCCTTTTATAGGTTACCCTACCAGACCACAAATATCAAGTTTAAACGAAATTGATTGTTATCCGATTTTTTTCACGGATTCATAACTTGCCCCATTGTACTTAAAATGTAAAAGTAAAAACAAAAAAAACATTTTCAATAATTCATTCTTGAAAACAGATAAATTCGCCGCCGTAAAATGGAGAAATGAACAATTTCTCCTTACAGAATGAGTGTTGCCATTTTAAAATTTTATATAATTTTACTTCTCTTCTCCTGAATAACAAATAAGGATAGATAGATAGATACAGAATTTGTTTCTTCAGCCATTTGCTTTGCACACAATAAATGTTCCCCTTAATTTTCAGCATCAAACGACATGGCGATGGCAGCGGCAGCAACAAATGTTGAGAGGGAGAATATAAAAACACAGAGGCAGACAAAATAACTCCAATATGGAAGGGAGGGAAATAAGTTGCGACGAGTGAGGTACAGTTGCGACAAAACATGGGGTTATATTCGAAAATTCTATGTTCTTTTTTCTGCATTTGGGATTTTATTTCTGTATTCTGTTTGAAATTGAAATTGAAATAATTGATAAATATTTCTCTACCCGACAGACGAATGAACGGCAACGAATACAACTCAACTTACGTCAACTTCAATCTCCAGTTTTATGGTACCTATGGGGATTTGGTGGGACATTTTTCGATTAATTTGCAGGCGAATAGATACTTAGGTAGGCATGTTTACCTACAAAACAAAATTCATTTTCATATCATAAATATAGACACCTACACCAGGCGTCACATAAACATTATTATGTAGGTTGCACAACTAAAATGGCGGGTAATAATTCAGAGATTCAGAGAAGAGTTAGGTGCCATCCGTAAGTTTGAATAGGTCTTTTGGAACTTCTTATGAATACTTTTTTTGGCAGAAATACTACCTTGGTAGTATAGGTAAAGGTACCTACCTACCTACCTACCATTGAGTTTATATTATCTACATTTATTATAAACTCAATGGTAGTAGAGTAGGCCTAGGCAGGTACCTCTAGGTATAGGGTAGTGGTGCCTCATACCGGCTCTCCAGTGGCCGACCACCACCTCTTAGAAAAATCGTTATAACTAGTGAATCCGTAGTTCTATTTCTGAGTTTTTGATCTTAAATTGTTCCCTTAACTTGCTCTCTTAATCTGCCAAAATTATTGTTGCATGTGTTCAGTCACTTTCGTGAAAATATTTTATTTCAATCCTGTTGTAGGTACCTAGTGAGGAGTTTTTTTTTTGTGAATTCACTTTCAAAACCGTTAGTGAAGTTGATGCCGGGATTAGTGTTTTGTGTGAAAAACGTGAGACTGAGGGCAAAGATTATAAAATTCAAGATGGGAAACCTTATTACGTTTTACCCCTCATCAACCATTTGTTTACATTGTTGTTTTTGTAATTTCTTCAATTTAACGTCAGTTCTGCTTCAATTTCGTCAATTTAACGTCAAATCAGGCAAACAAAGATGGTGGCTATTGTTTCCCATCTTGGTAGGTATTAATCTTTGACTGAGGGCTTTGAAATTATCTCTTTCTTATAAAATATGTTTTTTCATAGAAATTCGCTTTTAAATGTGAAAAAAATATGGATTTATTGTTGATTTTGAAGAAGCCGGAGATAAGACACCAGAATAAATGTAGTTGACGTGGTTGTGGTTGTAAATGACGTCTTTTTATGGTGACAACTTTACTAAGGTAATAAATAGGTATAACATAGAAATTTTAACTATTGTAAAATGTTACCAACATGAATATTTACAACAAAATTTAAATGTTTAGGTAGTAGGCAGATAGATAGGTTGTATGATTGAGTTTATACACATAGAGGAATCAATATGGTTTCAAAATCACCGAAGTAGATTTCGCTGAATAACACATCGAGTAAATATAACAGCCCTTATTCCTTGTACTTGGAGGATTCAATAAACGATATGTCGCACACAAAACTACCTAGCTATATCGTCCGCAATGGTTCTTTTGCAATTGGAATGACAGTTTATGTTCAAAACAAAAGAAGATTAGGTTTGTGATTTTCCTAAAATGGGGAACTCATTTGAATGATCAAACGAAAACATGAATCAATGACGTCCCTCATTAAATTTCAAAAAAATTTTATTTTGTCCGTTAACTTTCGGATATGGAAATAGGAAATTTTCAAACCAACGTTGGCGGGATTAATTAATAAATCAAATACAGTTGGGGAAATATTTTGCAACTTTATGTTGATTGTCTACCTACAGGGTTGGGCAAAAGTAAAGCAACTACATGTTCTAAAAAAATGCTTTGGGATTAAGTTCGTACTAATGAGCCAGAAATCTTAAACAGTTTTATTTTTCTAATATGTAGGTAGGTATGAGTGTTGCTAATTATTCTATGAAATCCACAAGCTCTTATCAACAGTTTATAGAAAAATTAAAAAAAATTAATTGAATTCACTTCAAATTAACTTTGGCCAAAACTAAATTAACTTTCGGGCTCCCTTTATTGTTGCAAGTAATATGAAGGTATGAGAATAAAAACCCGTTATTTTAAAATGTTTGAATGTGTCAGAATGTAAAACAAGAGAAGAGTGTTGGCTCATCCATTGTTTTCAGTTAGCTTAAAAATAACAAAGAGATTTCCTTAAATAGCGCATAATTAATATCCTTCTAAGTTCAAATCAAAATAAATAACCGTTTTTAAAAGTGGAATTTCACAAACAGAATTGTGAAATTGTGGCAACGATCACATCAATTGGACAGTTTGTAAGTGGCAGACGTTGTTATTTTCCAATAAATATGAACCAACGTGCTCATCAGCTAATCAAACAAGCTCTTAAATTTCGGTTTACAAAGAGCACTGTTAAAAATGGAGGAACGAATATTATGATCCGGGGATGCTTTTCTGGATATTTTATGAGCCCAATTCATAAAACATATGGTATTATATATCAATATGAGTACAGAGTTATCTTAGAGAATGTGTTGCTTATACATACTGAGGAGGATGATCCACTGAAATAGTCATTTCACAATGATAATGACCCGAAGTATACTTCAAAAAGAATCAAAGAATGGTTTGTATTGCAAAAAATTGGTAGATTCTAGATCGGTGAATGGTCCGCGAAAATTGCAAAAATAAGAGCGACTCCTTTCTTTGTCCTGGTTGAAGAGGTCCGGAATAGTATTCCAAGTTTAATTATTTCCAATCTTATGAAGAGTATTGCCAAAAAATATTTAATATTTTATACTAAATTTAATTGAAAATTAAAATTTGTTAACGAAGTTGCTTTAGTTTTGTCCAGGGAGAACAGAAATTGCAGGATTGTTGTTTTTATATAATTTTTTTTTAGTTATAAGTCAATTTTTTTTATTTATTTTCTTATAACTTCTTAGATACCTACTACCACGACAAACATAATTTTTTATAGCATTTTTTAGATAATAAAAATTACAACAAAAAAGTATTTATTAGTTTTTTCATAAAAACGAACACAAACATAGAAAAACGCAAAAACATGAAAAAAAATCTTAAATTTAAGATGGCGGCTGCTGCACAAGATCAAATTTCCCGCAAACTCAGTTTTAAACTCAGAATCAAACCCCCTACAAAACTGCAGAAGTCCTACCAAACTTTTGTCAGATAGGCCATATTTCACTCTATTTTGACTGTACTGTACTAGTAGGTACCTACCTCCGTACCTACCTATCAATAAATATAAAACGAAATAAAGTAGTATGTATACATGCCTACAAAATGTATTGCTCATTGGGTCCACAATTTGTGAATTATAATGTATGATCGTATTTTCTTCTAAGGTAGTTAGGTATACGAAAAACGTCAAGACAAAAAAGAAACTACATTTCGTATCCATGAAAGTGCATTCACTGCGGCAGATGTCTATACTACCCCCTGCGGAAGAAGTGCCGGAAAAGAAATGGTACCCAACCAAGCAACACTACAAACTACAATTCAAACACAATCTTCGACACAAGGACATTTTTTCGAATAAAGAGAAGAATTGGCAATTCATTGTGCGAAATCTACACAAGACTAAAAGATTTATAAAGGTTAGTTCCAAGAAAGAAGAAACCCCTATTTTGTTATTCTTTTGAATAAACAATTCTTCAACGAGAAGGAAGGGCAATTCGTTGCACTATATTAATAAATATCCTTGAAGGGGGCAAAGGCATTGTGTAAGACGGTTGTTTCTTACATCACATTACCTAGCAACTTAAGTAGAGGTAAGTAGGTACGTATAGATGATCGTGCAAGGAATTTTTTTTTCTCCTGATCCGAAGCAGATGTCCGAATTAAGAAGGGTAGACAAATTATTATTATTTTTTTTGGTCCGAAAGGGTAGGTGCTCGGTTTCATTTAATTATCGAGAACGGAAAGAAAAGTTTTAGTTGATAGGTAGGAAGGTAGGTATACCTTTATAATCTAGGAACCTTATAATAATATTATTTAATTTTAATATGTATCAACAAACACGAATGATTTTAAACAGTTACATTTTTAAGCATATCATAAAAATCAAATGGAGACCAAAAATCCAATATCCAATCCATTATCCGGTCATCGGACTCAAAGTGATACAGGATATATTTTGCCCAGTGCAAACAAAAAAAAACACTGGATTATGGATGAGATTACCGATGAGATGTTAGATTGGATTTTAATCTTGTGGAAAAGCGGGGTTACAAGAAAGGGCTGACTTTCCATAAATGTAGAAAGTCTATTACATTCATGATGGTTTTTTTAAGGTAGGTTGGGGTCTCAATAGAAAAGATTTAAACCATCAAAATGGTAAATTACTGTTATCATAAAAAAAATTATGTAGGTACCTATGTAGGTATTTTCTTTTTCATTTAAAAAAAACTCTTTTATTAGTTTCCTTGACAACACAAAACACTTGCTCTTTTATTAAAACTAATCTCGGCATTGTTAAAAAAAAATACTTGACTCACAAATTTCTACATATTTCTACGCGTTCTCTTTGAAATATGTGTTGTTTCTTCATCTTCGCCCGTCGGAACAAATAACTATCTATAAAAAAAGAAGAAATGGAAAATATCTACATATGTATATAATATTGTTATAAAATATATCCCTACATATCTATTTACATACCTTACTTTTTTATTATTTGTTGACCATAATTATTTTGTTGTTTTGTTAATAATAAAATTAAAATTTTGAAGCCAATATTTCGACCCGCTCTTCCACTTAAACATTACAAAGATTATCAATCCATCCCAATTAAGCTTATTTTATTTTTCAGAAAAATGAGTGCACTAACTCAGAAATATGAGAATTATGACTGAGTTAAAGCTTTTGGCTTAATCTCAGACTCAAATCTCATCTTACAGAGCTAATGCCAGCTTTCGTATAAAAAATTAAATAAGGTGCTCCAAAAAGCTAGAGCTATAAGGTTGGGTTTAGACAACAAACAGAATCCTATGGGATGGGGTCTATCAGCCCCCGTTTAGGCGGAAGAGGCAAAACTTATTAAAAATGGCAGTGAAACTAACAGTGCCATTTTAGGTACCTACCTACCTATATCTATTTGAAAAGCTAGAAATCTCTTCTTTTATTTTATTTTTTAATAAAGTTGTTTTGTTGTCTTTGTAAAATTAATTTTCAAATTAAGTAAAATTAATAGGTATCAAATGGAAGCTAAGAATTGAGGTTCATACTAACGGGTGTTTTTTTTCGAGGTATAGAACTTTAAGTTGGCATTACTTTTCAAGACGGCGACCGATTTAACAGCTGTCAAGTGATTATTTTCAGTTTGGTTTGGCAATTCATCATGAATAGACTCACGCCTGAACAACGCTTGCAAATTGTGTCGAATGGGCCCAAAACGAGATAGCCGTTGTTCCCGATTTTCATATGCGAATTTTGTTTAGCGATGAAGCGCACTTCTAGTTGAATGGCTACGTCAACAAACAAAACTGCCGCATTTGGAGTGAAGCTTATCCTCAAGTGTATGTCGAAACACCGTTACATCGAATCGAATATTCCATCGTTGTTTTATTGCAATTTAACGTTCTATACCTCTAAAAAAACACCCTTTATATAGGAATTTGCTCATACATACACCAATAGGTAGTAAGTAAAAAAAAGTAGACACTTTTTGAATAAGAAGTTGGAAGGTAGATAGGTAAATATCTAAATAATGTAAAAAAAACTCATCAAAGTTCAACCTAGTCAAATTCAATCTGAATTAAATATTAATCAGTAACTCCTGGGAATTGTTTTTTCTCAATTCAATAATTTAATTTCTCTTAAAGATTATTTTTAAATCTGTTAAAACAACCCGATGATTAAATAATTTACCAAGAAAATTTAACTTAATAGGTAAGCTTAAGAGGAGACAAAAGTGAACAAAGAAACAAATAAAAGTGATTGCCCTTTTGGTCTTGACATTGGGATTTGTTGTCTTCTCATTTAATTCCACTAGGTAATTTCCTCGTCTTTCGTTTCTTAATTTTTCTCCCAGTGTCTCTCTGCAACTAGGTAGGTATACCTAGTTTTGTGCGCCATGTTTTTACTCTCGTTTAAAAATCGGTTTGCTTTGATTTTGGATTGGATTTGTACTTGGACATCCGACAACATACGAGCGCGTACCTACTATTCATTGAATCTAAATGAAGTAACGAAGTTGAACAAAACAAAAAAATACAGAGAGAACCGGCAAACAGGAGGGAAGCCAAACATAATCAAAACACTAGGTAGAGAATAGAATTTTCCCTTTTGATACATGTTTTTCCAAGCACAACAGCGACTGCGCGAGCTTAGACGTATTTTTTTTATTATTATTATTTTTATACGCATGTCTACCTGCGCTTATGGGAAAAGGAATACATATTTCTTCTTGGTGGACCATAGTAAATTTAGTATTTAGTTTTAGATACCTATACCCATAAAATGGTAAAAACTAAGAAGGATAGGTAGGTATTTCCTTTTTGATAATGTTGACATAATAGATAAGTACATGGAATTTTGGAATTTAACTTGAAATGAAAAATAAATTGAATCAGAAAATGATTTAAAAATGTGATGGATATAGACCGAGAGCCTAACCCAATATACCTAGTTGGTATCGTTCGAATGCACTATATAGTTGCCTTTTTTAAAAGTCAGTGTATTTCAGTCCAGAGTGGGGGCATTTTTGAGAATGCATTTTTTGCAACAATGCATTTTTTTCGGGAGACAAAATAATATTGACAAGCCTTTAAAATTAATTTAGAAATTATTGAGCTATGTCCAATGATAGCAAATATGAGTTTGAAAGATGTTTTTCGCTGCGCTTTCTGCTATTTTTTGATTGCGTCTTGCAAGAAAGCCCACTGAAAAAACGTCTTGCAACACCATATTTCCGATCAGGGCACATAGGACTTTTAAATGTTTTTAAATTAAATTTAAGTGCTTAAAAAAATTATTTTGTCTATAAAAAAGGAAAATGCACTTTTGATGCAGTCTTTCTCACAAATGCGCCCCCTTCGGACTGTAAGATGCTGATTATTGAAACTGAGTTTACATAATGCCGGCTGTATGTAAAGGAAAATAAAAAAATAAGAGATAAAGTTTTGTTGCACATGATGTTCTAAGACCCAAAACATAAATTCATTTTTATTTCATGACTTTATGCATTTGATATAATTTTTTTTAGTGAATAGAGTATGTGACTTGTGTCATTTTCCATAGTAATGGTAAAGCTTTTTTCAATGGAATATCATCGTCTTTTTTTTCGCGGTGATCGTTGAATTTTCTCGTACATACTTTTTCTAAAAAGTAAATATAACTTCATATAGTACACTACACACAATGGTCTACAAGATGTCATCATTAGTTTAGTTTTGGAAAAAAGTTAACTTGTGCCGTTTTTTCTCTGGACCCTTCATATTTCCTAGGTAAGGTACACTACCTTCGTTTTATTCTAACGGTTCTATAGCTTATTTAAGGTGCCCTCTAATAAACATTTTTAACCTATGTATGAATCATTTTTGTTTTCCGTAATAAAACTTTTAAGAAGGTAGGTATGATAATGCAGATTAGTTTTTTTTTAATATTTCAAGTTTATTCAGGTAGATTGGGAGTCATAAAATTATACGGAAGTGTACAAAAATTAGAAAGGATTAGAATATTTTTTAGTGCAGGTAAAGGATGAAACATCAGGATAAAATTATCATTTACATTTTAAATCAGTACTCGAGCAGTAACATTACAAAAATAATTTAAATTCGATATAGGTACCTATAAGAATAATTGCTACAAGAGTAAAAATAAACAAGTCGATAGTAACGACATCCTCCGAGCAAAGTTTGAAAATTAATTTCTCTATATTGTGTATAAACTCAATGCTTTCATACAACAGTTGGTTTCAACTTTTTGTCAACATAGCGAGTTGTAAAGATCTGAATGCACAATACTCTCCAGAAATCATAGTTTGTTACAAATTACCCAGGACTTAGTCAGATGATAGTTTCCAAAAATTTTATGTGTGTATAAATATTTTTTAGCATGTTTAATGGTTTGTTTTTTTTTCCTCTACTTTTTCGCCTAAATTACACTCAGCATATAGGTACCTATATTAGAAATTTACTTTTGATATTTGTAAAGTAAATTATGTTAATCAGATGGCGGACAATTTTTAACGATTTAGCATCATACTAAAACATATTTAGCATCATACTAGATTAAAAAACTGTTGTTTTGTATGGTTTATGGAAATATGGATTTTAGAGCCAATAAAATACATAAAATATTGTTAATTAGATTTGTTGCCGACTATTGTTAGGGTAACAGAATACACTTAGTAAATGTAAAAAACCTCCAAATATGCGGCTTACAAGTTTGTTTAGATGGCGCTGCTCCATGATTGTACTTAAGAAATTTATATACAATGTCATAAGTAACACTTCTTATTTCAATAGAAAAATCTGAAACACCCTATGATTTCTTGTTTAACTCATCACTTGTATATCCTTGGAAATTGTGGCCATTTCTTCAATTGTTTTACTAAAAAAATAATACAAATAATAAGAAAACAAACAAAAAATACTTATTTTCCACTGTTTCACTAAAAACCGGTTTGTATTCTCTTTTCCCTACTGTTTTACTTTAGTTGCACCATTGAGAAATAAAGAAAAACAAATACATACCTACAAATGTATGCAGAAGAATTTTATTCGGTTCGGTTTCAGTGTTTTTCGTTACAAGGAAATTAGTGCAATAATAAATACTCGATATGCTCATTTAGCGACACCTACTTCTGTGAGTTTGAAACCATCTTGATTCTTCTATGTGTGTACCTATAAACTCAATGGTTACACTCAGCATAGGTACATCAAAAATTGATTTTTGATCTTTGTAAATTTAAATGGGCATAGGTAGGTACCTATTATATTAATCACCTGTTTCATTTAAAACCGGTTATTTTTCTTGTTTACCCACTGTTTTACTTGGCTTGTAAATTAAAATAACAATTATGTTAATCACCTTAACTAAAATTCTTATTTCAACAGCAAATTCTAAAATACCCTGTGAACTTTTTTTTAAACTCATCATTTTTATATCCTGGAAAATTCGTTGAAGATAAAAAAATATTGTTTCGATATCTTCATTGGATTAGGAGTTATAATTTTTGCAATCAAAAAAGTAGATTCGGGCCACTGTGCGTCGTCTCAGACCTCGAACACTCAGCATAGTAGTATGTATTTCACACAAAAACCTGGTCAAAATTAGTTTTTCCTTCTTATCATTTTTCATAGGTAGGTAGATAGGTACGAAACTTACAATTTTATCCGCAAAAATGTACAAACTTTTATTGTTCTACAATAAGTGGACTTAAAATAAACTGATGCTAAGTCTTCCACTTGGTTAAATATTCTTAATATAAAAAATAAACTTTTTAAATTAATTTTTTCATATTAGTATATAGAATTTGTATCATTATTTATTTTATTTCTTTGTTATGTTCTACAATAAGGGCTCCACCCACCATCAATGTTACTTGTCATTATTCAGGTAACATTGATATTGTGTATGCCAATCAATGTTCGTTTCAAACAAAATTGATACATTGATGAACAATTATTTTGGTTTTCGTCAATGATACCTGATAGAACATTGACGGTTTGTAGTAGGCATCAATGTTACCTGACGATGTTCACATTCGTGAATTATATCCCTATTATGGAAGACAACTCAACTATGGTTTAGTTGTCATTCTCATATTTGGTATTATAGAGCACAACTAGTTGACTGTCAAAAGACAACCAGTTGTCATTTAGCTGTCAACTAACAAAATGGTTGTCTTTTCAGTTGTCTCTTCGTATTATGGAAGACATTTGAGTTGTATTTGAGTTGTCTTAAACATCGAAATCTAACAACTGCTTATAAACTGAAAAAAAAAATACACTTATTTTCATTACTGAAAAAAATGCTCAACATGTGTGCTATTTTTTTAACACAAAACTACTTTGTTGGCTTTTTCCTCACATAAAAACAAATGAAAGGAAGCTCCTATTGTTTAAACAATTTAACATGAATTTTGTATTCGTATTTATTAATAAAACAATGTTTCTTTTATTTTTTCTTCTTCTCTTGGTTTAATGAATTCTTGTTTGATGCTCAACAGCTGATTCTGACTTTAACAGAAACGACTCCTAAAAGGCGGGAACAATTTTTTATCTACACAACTGAAATTAGTTGTCTTGTGTAATACGAACAATTTATTTGGTTGTCCAGTGGTTTAGTTGACTTGATGACAACTCAACTAAGTTGAGTTGTGTTCCATACTAGGGGCGGGTATTATTTTTGAGGAAATGTGTGATTTTCTCAATCTTGAAGAGATGTTTGCGACAGCTTCAAAATGATTGTTTGTTTCTAGTATGGGGTCGAAATTTAGCTAGGGTCAAAATTCTGCTTTTAAAATTCTGTTTTTTTTTTTTTTTTTTTTTTTTTTTTTTAATTCTGCAATAAATAAAGAACAAAAAAGCTTTGTTGGAGCAGAAACTAATTAAAGTTCACCTAATAAATTCATAATTACATATTAAATTTCAAATTAAAATTTGAATTTTTTGTATATAACTTCAATTTCTTTAATTTATTTAAATTCTTACATATAAATTAGGCGCATAAATAAGACAAATAAAAATAACCTTTTATTTGTATTATTTTATCCGTTTATGGGAGATGTTTTCTTTAATGCAAATGTTTAAGAAAAGTGCAAAATAAAGAGCAAGAGTAACTAGCTAGAAACTGTTTAAATTAACAAGAAAGGAAGACATTTTTATAAACTTGTGCCACACAGTGTTAAACACAAATTATAAATTATTTTAAATATGCAAACTTTCTACTAAATTAAAGACAAAATTATATCAACATTGAAAACGATCTCATCACAGAACTTTCAAAAAGGTAGATACGTACCTACTACCTATCTACCCGAGAGTATATTTTTCAAATTTTTTTTTCAAACATTCGATTTCAAATGTTCATTACCTACCTACCTACGAAACTATTTTTAAGATAATTTTTCTGATACATACCTATTAGCACCTTGTAAATACACCATTAAAAGGTATTTTCAATGAAAAACTAAAAAAAAATATATTAAAAATGGTTGGTATGTAACCTAAGCTATACATATCCATATTATAACTGTTCCGCACTATTAATCCCGCCAACACAACTTTTAAATAACACAACAAAAAATGTGCAAACAAATCGCTATTCCCCTTGTGCATCTCATATTTTATCACCCCCAAAGAAAAACATGCAAAAATAACAAAATTTCAAAGAAATGTCAAAGACCTTCTTGCCTTCGCAAAGTCCCGCGCCAGACGGCAATCCGTTGATAGTAAAGTCGGTGAACGTATCAAAACAAAAATCACAAACAAAAACTGATTCAAGAATCACGAAATAGGAAAATTGTAGAAACAAAATAACTAACAAGTTTTTCATAAAATCCCACCACACGCATACCACCTACCAGCTCTAAGTGCGCCGCAAAATAAAAATAACTTAATTCTTTATACATTTCCATCCATTCATCAGCAAGAAATACCGTATAGTAAACCGCTTACAAAAGTTCACACGGTAAAAAAATAATATACTCGCCTCGGACGAGTCTCGAAAGAGCACACCAACGAAACGAACACATCCAAAAAACCTTTTATTCCCACAGTCGACATTGCAAATGTGTGGGAATAAAAATATATAATTAATAGTATTATTCCACCCAAACCCCACTTGTCTTGTCTGAACGCATATTTATTATTTTGTTTTTATTCCTTTGTTTGTTTTCGTTCCCAAATATTACCCCTCTACGAGAAACCGTGGAGCAAAAAAAAACAACTAAGTATAGCGAAAAATACGTTAAATTACAAACAAACAAAAATTGAAATAAACACTACTTTTTACTAACTTTTGCCTACACCTACACCACGGCAACACTACCGTGGAGTAGTTACAAGAACACGGGGAAGGGACGAACAAAACCAGACAATTTTTTTCAATTTATTTCAAAAGGAGTAGGGTAGGTATATTTTTTAAACTAGAATACAGAAAACACCGACGAAATAATCTTTTTTACAATTCCGAATTAAGGAAGAATAAAGAAAATGAAGATGACGGGACGGGTGGGAAGAAGGGACAAACACTTGCCCTTCACTTCACCACACACATACCTAACGATCCGTTTATTTCATACGGCTTTTGCACTCAAGAAGACAAAAAGAGACAGCAATTACAAAATCGATCGATAACTTGTGCAACAAAACGAAATGAAAGATGTTGGGCAACATTTTCGAAGAAAATTATGGGGTACATCATCAATGTGAACAAGAAATTTTTTTAATAAAGAAAAAAGCGGGAAATTAGAAAATATTTAACAAACAAAATTGTAAATTACAGTATAGAATTTAAAATATGTAATATCTAGCAGCACCATTACAAAAAGTAAATTTTATTCTCAGTACAATAGGTACATACCGCATATTTATTCAGGAATCCATCATGAAATCCACTTGAGTAATCTTCCAGCTCAAACATTTTACCGGAATTTATGTTTCTTACTATTTTAAATAACCCACGAAAATATACGTTTTTCACTTGAACGTAACTTTAAAATATTTGATAAACTTGTTTTTTTATTATTATCTTAACACTTTAGTGGAACACAAGTCAATTGTTATATTTTTTTTCTTTTCTCTGTTTTTCGGGTTATTTTCGTGCTTCTATGCGCTGTTAAGCGCAGCAGAGAAGAGAAACGGAGGCTGAAAAAGAGCGAAAGAACAACACTATCAACACGCACCACACACAACTCATGTACGAATTCGACTGAGGAAAAAATTCGTTAAATGTGTATCTACCACCGTAAGACACGAGTGTACTCTGTTTGTTTCTCTGCGTCTACAATGAAAGTACTCGTTCCCCTTCGAAAAAAGGAGAATCTTTTTTTTTTCTTTTATTTATTCGATTTCGCTTTGTATTATACCATTTCCAATACTTGGAAATAGGAGAAGCGGCAGTTCAGTTTAAAATTTGACGATTCTTATTGGTTGAAGGTAATATTTGAATTCATCTAAAAACCGTTTAAACGAAAGAGAGACGGAGACAGTCTGTAGTTGTTAATTTTCAGCAGGATTTTTTTTCCTTTTCACAAGTAAAATGTTTTTTTTATTTGATGTTCTTTTTTATATTTTTTTTTGATATTCAGAAATAAATCTTTGGGAGAAATAACAATAAATTAGTATCAAAAACACAAAGAAAATATCACAGTTATAAATTAAATACAAAGTCTAGAAACAAAAACTTCATTGACACTTTAGCACATTTTTGTTTAAACGTGAATCCACCACAAGAGGCTTTTTGACACTGGAACTGGAATTGTGGAATTTTCATTTACCCGCCATTTGAAAGATTGCCTGGGAATACCAAACCAACACATGGGATACATGTGCATTTTTATAATTTTCTGCAACATTTGAACATTTCGTGGTATGCTTGTGTATGAAAACAAAAGACACGACTGGGTCGCACAAACTTACTCTTGTTTTAAGTTCTCTAAAGGCTTGACCAAAAATATGCACAACAGCACAACTGTTATACAAAGGTAGGTACATACCTACTCCCATTGAGTTTGTGTAAACTCTATGGATCGGTACTACATAGCATGAAATCATTTTTGAAATCCCGACTGAGAAAAGAAGTTAGGTAGGTATGGCCGTATTGGGCCGTGTATGGGGGAGCGTTACGATATATCGCAATTCAAAATCTCGAATTAAGAAATGACGTATTATTTTTAAATTTTGAAATACCTACGAAATCTTGCAAGTTCAAAATCTCGCTTTTCCTCAAAATCCCTCTGAAACCTGGGCGGTTTGGTTACGAAATACCTATCGCAAATAAAAATCTTGCATTCGAAATCTCAATTATGTAAATCCGGTGTTCATAAACTCGTAACTACAAAATCCAGGAGCTAAATTATCGCATACCTATGTACCTTCCGCTCAAAAAGCGGCGATATCAAAATTCATACGTTTGTTTTTGGTAGTTGAACAACAACCTCTTTCCATTTTAATATTCAAAAACTTGAGCTGCATTTAGACCTTCGTTCTTTTGGTCGGTGTACGTACGTTGCTCGTTGTTGAACGTACGCGGAACAACGATAGTGTAAATGATAAAACCGAACAACGTATGAAGAACGAACAAGTTCAAAGTGGCTTTAAATTTTCAGCGTTCGTTGTTCGGTGTTTTGTTGCACGAACAACGAACAACTAGAGTGGGTGTAATATTTTACGAGAAAATAGTCAAATACCGACGACAAGGGGGGGGGGGGGGGGTAAACTTCAATAATTTCTGATTTTTCTTCGGAATTCGGCTCATTACTTACAAACGTTGCAGCGGAATGGTATAATTACTTCAGCATTTTTTAATAACACTAAATTTGTAAAAATTTTATCTATAAATAATATCAGACGGTATAATATGAGCCAAGATACAACGGTTCAAAGCCTTGCAAAACTTTACAAAAATTGTTTTTTAAACCATGTTTGCAACCTAGTATTCAAAAGAATGCTCTGATCCCATGCATAGAGGTATCAGCTTGTAGCTAATTCAATTAACTTCCTTTTGAGACCATGAAGACACCTGTGGTTCAAGAGAAAATGGCTAAATACCAATAACGGCGAAAATCCTATTTAAGGGCTCAAATTGTCACAAATTAATTTTATTTACTGAATGGCGAAAAAGTCCGAAAACCTTGCAATTTCCCCCCTCTTTCAGTTAGCGGCGGTCGTTCGAAACTGCAAAACCACGTACATACTACTAGGACCATACCAAACAATGTTCCAAAGTCAAACTTAATGCTATATTTTTTGCGACCTATTTTTTTTTGTATAGATGAACTGGCCTAATATGCCAATTTAAGGAACCTTAAATATTTTCAAAATTTAGGAACTCCGATTTTTTCGCAGTCGGGACTTTAAAATGTTTGTGTTCTGGGTTTTGTAATTCGAGATTCTGTAGCGAAACATGTATTTTTTTTACATAGCGTTACCTTGCATTTGTTTGTTCTTCTCCTTCCATAATATTGCGAAACGTTATCGCATTTTCTGACACTGTGTCCTGGTTTCGTTGTTTGCCATACTTTCATTACGCACGCCATTAAACAATTCAATATTAAACAAAGAAAATTGTTAACTGAAACTGCTTCAATGACATTTTACAGAAAACGAATTTGATAAGAAAGCATGTTTAATTTTTGCAATCAGTAACACAATAGATTTTACGAAACTGAAGTTCCAAGTTTATTTTTAGAGCAAATAATAATTTTATGAACTCTGACATTGTCCGCAAATTGAAATTACAACTCATAAGTGGTGCTAAAATGTGGCTTTTCCTTTTTTTATCAATTCATTGTATTCGAGTGTGGGAATGAAGTTGGAAAATATCAAATTTGGAAAGGATTTGCAACAGCATTTTAAAACAGTCGACTTATGTATATGCAGAGGTCTTTACTTACATAAATTAAATTTATTTAAAATTATAGTGGGTAACAGTGTTTATACTTTTTATTAAATTAATAATATTGAAGCTTTGGCACTCAATGAAATTTTACATTCCGATTTGAAATAACATGCTTAGATGAAAATATTATTTTTTTTTTATTACAAATATATGTACATATATGTATTTAAATAGAAATTTATAAAACTAATTGAAATTAACGACTGATTTTTATAAAAAAAAAATTCATATTAAAGACATGAACAAAATTAACATAACAAACATAAACCTCGTTTTGATTTCGATACGAGCGCAACAAATTGATGACATGGGAAAATGCGTTAGTATTATGTTTCATGAATAACAAACATCGTATGATTACCTTAATCTAAAACTTCTTATTAGTGGTTTTACGGTGCTTACAATGCAAGAGCTCTCGTGAACTTTGTCTCGGTACTTTACCATGCAGAGCATTTTGTTTAAAGCTTAGGGCACTACTAAATGTTGTCGACGATACAACTGTTGATGGGGACTTATTTGTTTTCCCTGAATTTAATGTAGTTACTGAAAATCGGGTAGCTGTTGAATTTTCTAATGGGTGAGCGTCTTCTTCAACAAAAACTCCAGACGCGGTCCATTGGGTTTTTGGTAATGAGTATGATGGCTCATGGATGTGAAGTTTACGTTTACGCGACTTTTGTTTGGCCGGATTCGTCTTCCATTTCGATAAATCTTCCTCGACAAATGAGCCTGACGATGTTATTAGTTTTCTAGCTTTTTTATTTAAATTTTTATCAGTGGATCCGAGATCTTGGATTTTGAACCCAACTGGCGTTTTCGGACTTTCGCGAAAACCATTTTGATGACGAAGCTTTTGGGGAGTTGATGGTTCAACAATAACCGTTCCACAAACAGTCTCTAAAGTTTCAATTTCGGATTTACTTGCATTTGAAGCATCGGCTATATCTTCGATTGTATTTCTTGCTTTCTTTGCTCTTTTTTTTGAGTTTTCCTTGTTAGATGGGGGGGTAGTTTCAACTGCAAAACAAAATTAATGTGATTAGTTTAATGTTTTGTATTGATTTTATGGACGAAGCACATACTTTTTGATTTTTTTTTCTTCGGAAGAGACAGTTCCATAAGAGATTCTAAAAACTCGTTCTCTAATCGCTTTGTTGAGGTAATATTATTGTCTTCAAATGTATTTTTCTGGAACATAGAATTTAATAAAAAAAAATTAGGTCAATGTCCATGATTAAGTTTACAACCTTATTTAAAAAAAAATATCTATATTTTTAAGTTAGTAGAACTAACTATGTTGTAAGATCGTTTCTTGTTTAAAAGTAATCAGCAGAATAAGTACCTTAACCACTCTCTACCACAGGGAGGTGTAACCTGCGGTCGAGAGTTGTCAAAATCAACGTACATAAAGGAGACCTTGGTCGAGATTCAGCTAATTCAAAATTCCAGGGAGTGAGTAAGATGAGTCGCTTTTAATTGAAAAGCGATTCAGCCAACAAACGCGAGTGATCCAGTGAGTAAAAAAGAAAAGTCAGATTACTCGCAAAGTAAAGTAAGCAAGGCTTGATATTTCAAACCAGGCGACTGGACATATCCTACACCCAGAGCATTATAAGTTATAAGTCATTTCCCTATGGTTTCACTCCGAAGGGGAAACCATAAAAACCATATTTCAATTATGTATTTGGTAGTGACCAAAGAGAACGAAGCAGAAACGAGTAAAGTAGTTTTTTTAAATTATTTGTTCCTATTTGCACTTATTATTTTAGGTCCTGAATTAAAAAAAAAAAAAAAATGAAAAACACTGTGCGTGTTGTTCCATATGCTTTGACCATATCACCGATGTAAACATGTGTGGTAGTGAATTGTAACAGTACTCCAAACACTCACAATCCAATGAGTATATAAGCGGCGCGTCGGTTAAATACTCATAAATGTACCAAGGAAAATATTAAATCTGAGGGATTTCGTACTCGGGACATTGTTATGCGGCAATGCTTGAAATCGTAGCCAAGCGTATAAACCAAGATTTATTAGAAAAAAAATCAAGTTAATCAACTTACCTTATTTGATTTTATGCCTGGTTCTATAATCTTAGTAAGAACTGCTGTTGAGTGCTTTACAGCTTTTGCCAGTTCCTTCTTTACTTTTTCTATATCAAACAATTAAAACCAGGTAAGCAAGGTTTTTTTATAATATTTTGTAAAAAAATATTTTTGTAAAAATAAATGACTTACCCTTTCGTTTTATTTCTTTGTTGCTAACCAATGGAATCTTTACCTCGTCACCTTTTGTTTGGGCTTTTTCTTCTCTGTCCATCCATTTCGGTTTCTTAACTTTGACCTAAAAGAAGATAAAAATCGGTCAAAAAAGATTGTTTGAATAATCACAAGCAAGTCTAACCTTTTTAGCTTTCAATTTAGCTTCCAGTTTTGCTTGATTGGCAGCTTCCACAATCTGATCGCATCGACTAAGAATGTGATCAAGATTACCTTTTTCTTCTGATTGTGAAGTCTTCTTTAATTTTTTCTCAGATCTTGGTTCTGCTGGCTGAATATCATCTTCGACGGAAGGTGCAACAACTCCACAAAAACTATTTGATTTTCTTTTTTGTTGACGAATTTTCTTTTTTTCTTCGGCTAAGTTTTCAACAAATGAGTTTGATGCAGTTTGTTCTTGTAGATACAAACTTGTGCGTTTGATTCGTTTTTGCTGATTCATATCACTTTCTGATGTTGGCGCAAATAATATGGAATTTGACATTGATTTTCTTGATTTATAAGAACCAACATGTTTGACATATTTCACTTTTTCCAAAGCTTCTTCTTCACTTAGAATGAGCTGTTCATTTTCTGATAAAGCTTCATTTTCAGATGCAACTTTATTATCAGTAGGATGTTCATTTTCTGAGTCTTCCTCTTTTTCTGAAGAATCCTCATCATCTGAATAATTTTTTCGAACAGAAACACCGATTGTGAAAGAATTTCGAATTGCTTTAGCGTCTTTAAGGTTTTTCTTTTTTATTTGAATTCTGTTCAGTGATACGCTTAAACCTTTTTCGGAAACAACTTTCTTGTTGATTTCAACCTCTTCTTTTTCTGATGAAGTGTTTCCTTCTTCCGAATCACTCGAAGCATTTTCTTCCTCATCTATGTCATTTCTATTTGCTTCTATTGTTTCTCTTCGCAATTGACTTTGATTGAGAGATTTTCTTAAAATACTACGATGTAAACTGTCGTGCAGTGTAGAAGAGAGACTACATTTTGGATCCATTTGGAATGTTTCATCTAGCTTGCTTTCATTAACAACGGACTTTCGGCGAGATGAATTTGGTTTTGAAGGCGAACAAGTTATTTCTTCCTCCCCAAGGAAATCCAAGATAGTTGTGTCTGTTCCTACGTTTTCTTCATCTGAAAATTGAGCTTCATTAGGTTCGTTACGGGAACTCTCCATTTCGTCATCGGTGATCTCAGAAGATGTCTTTTCTTCTCTATTCTCTTCTGAGTCAGAATATTCTGAAAGGTTCTCATTTACAATTTCTTGATTTATTATTGACTTTCGCCTAGATATCTCAGGCTCATTTGATTTTCTATTTTTTTTAGACTTGGGACTTTTAGCAATGGAAGTGTCCAATGGAAACTCAGAAGCAGACATTGTTTCTTCTGGTTCACCTTTACCTTCTAATGAAATGACTGTGTTGTTCAAATTTATTTGCTCTTCCGTTTCGTTGGTTTCTTCAGTAGATGTCCGGACCAGTGACTTTCTGGATTTGTTGAGTGGGGATTCTTTAATCGAGATTTCTTTTTTCTCTTTTACGGACATATTATTATCTGGTTTAGAACTACTATTAACGTTGAGGTCTTCTAAATTTTCAGAGTCATCAGCGGATTGTCTAGATACTTTAATCAAATTACTCTGAATGTCTTTCTCACTATCATCTTGAGCACCTTTAGCTTTAATTGATTTTTGCTTTGGAGATTTGTGAAGTATTTTTTTCTCGGGTGATTTTAATATATTTGGTTCTTTTTCATTATTTTTTGAGACAACATCACATTCTGATATTTCTGGATTATTTTGAATGGAACTCATTCTTCTCGAACTATTTGAAGTTTTAAATGGTGATTCAGTTTTATCTTCTGTTTCAGTTATTTCCCTGTCTTCGTTTACTTTGCTTTCCATAGCAGAATCATTTGGCAGTGATTTACTTGACATATTTGTTTCATCGACTGCTTTATTTTTGTTGACATTAATTTCGTCTGAGCTAGAATCCAGGAGCAAACATAAGTCGGTGTCATCTAGATTAGTGACACGATTAGTTTCATCTTCAGACGATTCGGAAGCTTGACAAATTCGTTTATATTTCTTTAGTTTTTTTTCAGAATCGTCATCAATTACATCTTCTATTGCTTCGGCATCAGAAACAATAAATGCAGCATCTTCTTCATCGGCTTCTTCATCGTAATTATCATCTTCTTCAGTGTCCTGACTCCCAATTGATTCACCATAAACTGGGACTTCATTTTGTTCCAAATATTCTCTTTCTTCAGAATCCATAGATTCTTCTCCCTCCGCCACTTCCATTGCTTCATCATCTAAAAAGATTGATTTTTCTTCATTGCGTTCTTCTTCTTCGCCATAGTCGTCATCATCTTCCTCGAGCATATCATCTTCCGCTTCAGAATTGTCCGAATCAAGCTGACAGGATTTATTTTTGCTGCAATTCTGGGATGTGGTGCTTCGTGATGGTGACTTATTAGTACCCTAAATATGTAAAGATTGTAGAAATTACTGTATGAACTCTGATCAAAATAAGAAAATGATTCTTATAAGAAATATGAAACGGTGGAAATGGAGGAATCGGAGGAATTTTTGTTGGTTTAAAACAACAAACAAACAACAATTCATCCGATTCCTCCGTTTTTTGTTTCTGGCCTATTGAAAGAAGCAAATGTACTTTTGTTAACGTCATAACCATAAGTAAACACAAAATATTTTAAAGTGCAATAATTTTTCCTGTGGTATATCTTTTCTGACCATTTTAATCAATCAAGAGGAAGATAATCTTTGATTGGATGGGATGTTGATTTTTGTTTATATATTGGATCTTATTTTTGTGAATTATTTTAAACTGTTTTGGAATGATGTTAAAGTTGGTAGTCTGTAGCCACAATGTTTTGGCGGCGGCGCCTGACAAATCGGGTTTTTATTGTATAAACGATTGTGCATTTTGTCTAAATAATAAAACTTTTTGTTAGACGCGTTGGACTTTCAAAGTCGACTATACAACGTTCGGTGCCCCAATTCGGTAAGCAATCAGCGAACAATAGTACGTCAAATGAATGACAGATAAGTCTAGAACATCTTAGTCAATTCCTCACCGTACAGTGTACATAAGAACTTGGCTTTTCGCAAACTGAACTTGGAGAATTTTGTACTAGGCTTGCACTACTACAAGATCCAACTGACCTAGGAGAGGTTAATGTCCATACAATAAGCAGTTTATTCGCTCACTTGTCTACGGACCCTTTAGAAGAGGACTTAAATTTTTATTAAGGTGCAACCAGACTATTTGAACGATGCCATATTCCATACATAATGTCATGCATTAGCCTTTTAAACAAAAGAAGAATTTCATTACAACTTAACGAAAGTTGGCATACATTGAAGCAGTAGACGCTGGTAGAAGTGGACACTCTATCCATTAATAAAAACTTCCTCTTTCCGACGATGTTATGATCTCGAATGGAATCACAACTTTCTCACTTCCCCATTTATCTACAGATCTATTTGTGGAGTTCGTAGTCATAGATAAAAACTATACTATCTGTGTATAATTAAATAAAACATTTTTTAATTTATCAGGGTGAGATATGCCGATAAGGTAAAAAATCAGTAAAGTACCCGCCAATATGTAGAATTGTAAGGTTCGATTCCGATGAGCAAAAATGAAAATCTGGAATTGTGTTATACAGGGTGAGTCATGAGCAACGCGACAAAATGCTAGGGCGTGTAGGTTGCGTTGAGACAAGAAAAAAATCGTATGGGAGGGGGGGGGGGTGGCTCTATTCCCCTCCGTTTAGCCGGGAGGGGCAATTTTCGAAAAAACTGACTTAAAATGGGAAAAAAATTATTTAAAATCAACGGCTTCATTCACAATGCTGTGCGATACGTTTTTGAAAACCCAATAACTTTTTATTTCATTCTGTGTTTAAATAAATCTATTCTAAGAAATAGTTTTTGAAATATTAATTTTCAGTCAAAATTTTGAAAAAAAAAAAATTGAAAAAAAAATTTCAAATTCATTTTTTTCAAAATTTTACGTAATTAAGTGCTAATTTTAATTTCAAAATTCAATGCTGTTATTAATTTTAAATCTAAATAAGAAAACCGGATGCAAAAATTTTATGTCGTTCTCAAGAAATTAGAAAAAAACCAAAACCACCTTTTTTTCTAAGAAAAACATTTATTTTTTTATTTAGCATTAATCTTAGTTTTTTTACTTTTTTTTTAATTGGAGTTTTATGAGAACGTAATAAAATTAAATAGTATTGGAATAACCCTGGATTAATATTATTTTCATTGATAACTTCTGAAAACTGACCTGTCAATATTTTTGCCTTGGCCTGGCCGCAGCCCATGGGTTCTACCTGTTATGGGGACAATAGGGACAATAAAACCGCATTTTTTTTAATGAAAAAAGGGAGTTTCCAACGCAAGATAAATAAAAGGCATTGCAGTTTTGCTTAGTAATTATTTCAAATTTGAATATTAACTCATTAACACGTAACGATGTCAAGCTCATACACCCGAGAAGAATTAACGGACATGCATTTCTGCTACGGTTTAGCTAATGGTCGAAGTCGTGAAGCCGATTTATGAAGAATTATGTTTACGAAGTGGAAATAGTATCATTGGAACAACTGAAGGAACGAAATGAAGTCGCTGGAGTCAAATTGCAGGAAAATTTGTCAAGCATAAACTTATGTGAAGCCATTACAAGGAGATATAATCTATGCCTTCTAAACAATGGAGATCATATCGAGAATTTTTTATAAGTACTTCCAATAAAAAACATAGTAAAAATAAAAGGAATAAAAAAAACTAAAAAAACTAAGATTAATGCTTCGTAAATTGCTTCGTTACAATAAAAATAAATGTTTTTCTTAGAAAAAGGTGGTTTTGGTTTTTTTTTTAATTTCTTGAGAACGACATAAAATTTTTGCATCCGGTTTTCTTATTTAGACTTAAAATTAATAACAGCATTGAATTTTGAAATTAAAGTTAGCACTTAATTACGTAAAATTTTGAAAACAATGAATTTGAAATTTTTTTTTCAATTTTTTTTTTCAAAATTTTGACTTTGAAAATTAATATTTCAAAAACTATTTCTTAGAATAGATTTATTTAAACACAGAATGAAAGAAAAAGTTATTGGCTTTTCAAAAACGTATCGCACAGCATTGTGAATGAAGCCGTTGATTTTAAATAATTTTTTTCCCATTTTAAGTCAGTTTTTTCGAAAATTGCCCCTCCCGGCTAAACGGAGGGGAATAGACCCCCCCCCCTCCCATACAATTTTTTTCTTGTCTCAACGCAACCTACACTCATGACTCACCCTGTATATTTCAAGTCTTTGTCAGAAGAAAAAGGTTATATCATTGAGTTTATTCATATACGAGGAATCAAGATGGTTTCAAACTCAGCGAAGTAGATGTCGCTAAATGAGAATATCGAGTAATTATTATTGCCCTAATTCCCTGTAACGAAAACCACTCCAACCGAACCGATCAAAATTCGTCTGCATACATTTGTATTTGTTTATCATAATTTCTGTTGCCTTCTAACTCAACGATAATTGCTACAAGAGTAAAAAAAAAACAGTCGATAGTAATGACATCCTACGAACAGTTATGTAATCTATGAAAGGAATGTTTCGTTTCTTTGTAAACAATTGGCCCAGCTATGTAAGTTCGAAGTTTTCAACATAAGCCCCTTCTTACATGTATCTAAAAGTACTTTGAATCGCTCTGGTGAGGTGGTGAACTTGGGAGTTCGTCTCCTTTTCAGTTATAAATGCAGTAGGTTTTGCCAGACGATATATAAGCCGCATAAATAGAGCATCGAACGTTCGACTCAAAAGCCAATGTTTGATAAATCCAAGATGTTGTAATATAAGAAAAGCGAGCTTTGACGTTTGAATAGAAAAAACATCTCGTTTCGCGAAACTATTGCCTCTTGAGGTGAAAATAAAAACTCTAGTCGCAAAATAAGTGATTTTAAAAACGTTCACCTCAAGTCGAAAGTTCGATTTCGTAATAGGGGCAATAAAACATTAAGGGGTCAAAATTATTTGTTCTAACTTTTTTAAGATCCCAGTTAAAGACATCTCTAATCAAATTTTTAAAGGTATGGCTATTAAAACGTTCCGTAATCAAAAACATCAAAATTTGCAATAACTACCATATAATGTCGTCGGCTAAAGATGCAAACCTCAAATCCACTTTTTACCAAAAATTAATTTTTTTGGAAATATATCAGCTTGGCATTGACTTTGAAGTCCAAAGTGGATGCATTTGTTAGACTGCATCAAGAATGCAATTTTTCGATGGACAAAATTATTTTGATAAGCACTTAAAATTAATTTAAAAAGGCTAGCGACCGATTTTATTTTATTGCTTCAAATGTCTTTTACTAACGAATGACAATTATGGCTACCGGAAATGGCCGGAAACCAGAGATACAACCCTGCAAAGTCCAGAAAAAAATACCTAATTTAGTTAAAATTTTGTAGCAAGCGCACTTTTTGGTAATTCACTAGAGGTGAAATTCGATTTTTTGTATAAGCCCGGCTATAACTTGAACAGATACCTCCCATATAAAGATTTTAGTTTTTAAAAATTTTCTCGAAAATGGGTCTAACGATTTTTATAAAACTTTGCGTACTTACTTACTTGTCTTAATATAACTGCATTTTAGGTTTTTGGCTAAAAATACTAATTTCGCCATAACTTGATAACGGCTAAGCCGATTTGATTTAAATTCGGAATAGATTTTAAACTTAAAATCTTAAAATCAAGATGACATTCACAGTTTTTGCCTGAACAACCGTTTAATGATAGCTGCCATACAACATAATCTCACGTGTATCTCATTTTTTGACATTTTTCCGAATTTGATAAATTTTAATTTTTGTAGTCCCACCGTTTGCTACAAGGGCAAGTTCGTGCGAACCAGTCGTGCACTTTATTTGAGTTGCTCTGCCAACTCTTTTCCGGATTGATAATGTGTTACAGATCACTTTACAAAATAATAAACTTAAAAATAACTATTAAATTTGCGAATATGAGCATAGAAAACCACATAAATTCTTGATAACTTTTGGCATAAGTTTTTAGGGCGCAAAAAATTAATCAAATGGTATAAAAGGGAATATTAGATATGTCAAAAATTAACAAATGCTAGTTAATTGAATATTAGAAATCACTGCCCTGCACATTTTACAAAAATGGATTTACGAGGTGTACATCCCTAGCCGACGATGTGTGCATTGAATTCAATCAGCCCTATCACACGTTCCATCGTAATCGAAAGAATTCCCCGAATACCGAAACAACTATCACCAAATCCATTCGTAGTCGGAAATATCTATACGAATTTCGAAATTAGTGAAAATATCTATCAGAAGATCCGAGTAAAACGAAAAAAAACATATATTTCTCCGACACTTCAGCTCCGTCGTAGTAGAAATCCATTTGGAAATCCCCGAATGGATTGTGAAATAGGACTGAATATGTTTTTTGAAAAACTGTTAAGTTTTCCAATAAAAAATAAGGCACACATTGTATGCAAATACACTCAGTTACAAAAAAAGTGGCGCAGTCATACTTTTTGATGTGTTGTTATCATTTTGACAACCTTATCCAAGGTATGCCCAGGCGAATTAAAGCTTTATTAGATGTTCGTGAAGGCAAAACCCACTATTGAAGAAACAAGGACTAGTTAAAAAAAAAAAAAAAAAAATGTAAAATTTCAAGTTTTGAAGTTTATGCCCATTTTCCTTAATTTATGTAATTTATGGTTTATTTCTAAGTTCTTCCTATTTTTTCGTTTTTTATTACATGAATGACTTACTTTTATGTTAATAAACAAAACTGTACCAGAAAAACGTTTATTTGTTTAAGTTACTTCAAAATGTTGCAAAATTTCAAGGTGCGCCACTTTTTTTGTAACTCAGTGTACATAAAAAAAAAATAAGTCTTCGTCGAACGAAAACTTTGCTCCCGTCCGCCATTTACGGACGGAAACTTGGTACCATTTTTTGCTTCCCTCCATTATGTGTAACGTGTAACCTTTTAAACAAATATTTTAAATAGAAAAAATATTGTACTATACAAAATGAATACAAATTAATTAAAAAAAAATAGATGTCTTACTTCCTGGACTGAATTCCTTAATGATAACTTTTCGGAAGCAATACGATCGATTTTTGATGTTTCTAAAACTGTACCAGATACAGATTGTGTCCATGATTTCGGAAATGTTACAACTTTTTCTTCTGATACTACACATTCCTTAAATGATGGTGACTTTTGTTCCTTAATTTCTGAAGTATTATCTTGCTTTGGCGAATTTTTTAGAAGTGGAGTACTGCTTTCAACTGCCTTAAGTTTCAATTTATATGGTGTTTTTGTGGTTAAACCTTCGTGTTCTTCTTCATCTATATTTTCTTTGTGAGATTTTTTGGAAATTCCTTCAACAGTCTTAGATTTATTAAATTCAAAAGATTTATTTTCTTCTTCTTCATCACTTGACGAATCTAATATGTAACTTTTGCTTTTAGTTAAGCCCGGTGTTTTTGGGTAGACACTTTTTATAGTATTCTCATCGGCTGTATCATTGAATGCAACGTTCTTCAATTGTTCTGGGCGGTTTTTCTTTTGTGAAATGTTTTGTATAGTCTGTGATCTTGCTGGACTAGCTTGATTTTTATTTAAAAGATGTAATCCTCGTTTAGGACTATTGGAAGCATTCAACGTTTTTATTGGACTCTGAACACTTATGTTCTTGTTGTGTACATTCGAATCTTTTTGTGAAACGTTTAGGTTCAAAGACGGCTCCTTTTCATTACCTGCCAATGATTTTTCCTGTTCCTCGAAAATCAATGGAGATGATTCCACATCACTAAGACTTTTTTTCCCTTGTGAATTTTTTTCAACACTGTCTTTATCTGATTTGGATTTTTCTGGGCTCAAAAATGTTTCTAAAGAATCTTGGTTTGCAGGAGATGATTCCACAACGCAAATGCTTTTTCTCTTTTGTGCACTCTCTTTATTAGATTTTGGTGTTTCTGTGCTTTTTGCTTCTTGTACAGAATGTTTCTTTGCAGGAGATGATTCCACAACACTAAGGCTTTTTTTCTTCTGTGCACTCCCTTTATTAGATGTTGGCGTTTCGGTGCTTTTTGCTTCTTCTACAGGATCTTGCTTTGCAGGAGATGATTCCACAAGGCTTTTTTTCTTTTGTGCACTTCCTTTATTAGATTTTGGTGTTCCTGTGCCTTGTGGTTCTTGAACAGAATCTTGTTTTGCAGGAGATAATTCTACAACACTAAGGTTTTTTTTCTTTTGAGCACCTTTTTTTGCACTTTCAGATTTGGATGTTCCTGGGCTCTTTAATTCCTGTATAGGATTTTGCTTTGCAGGAGATTTTGCGGGAGTCACAAAAACTACGGCACCAGACAGTTTGTTTTCATTCATATTTTCCAACTCATTGTCTTTTAAAATAGGTTGTTCATCAGTTATTTTATTAAAATTCTTGTCTGCATCTAGGAATTTTGAGAATTTTTTTTTAGGTGTTGACTCATTTTCTATTTGAAGGACACTTTTAGGTGAAAAAGGTTTTTCTTTTTCATCAACTTGTTTTTCTTTTTTAATAGATACTCTGGCTTTCTTTGTACCACTTTGTGTGGCTGAAAACTGAATTTCAGAAGAATCATCCAAATTTATAACTTCATTTTCTTCGGGAGTTGTTTTTTTTGCAAATGTTTTGTGTTGTTTCTTAGAGGATTCAGGCTCTTTAGGAGATTTTGAAGATGAACGTGTAACACGATTATTATTTTTTTTCGAGATTTCGGGTTCTTCCTCGTTGACAACATCAATAGTTGCCTCTTTTAATATAATCGGCATTTGCCGTGGACGGTCCTCTACTTCAGATATATTAACGCTGCGTCGTCGTGTGCCACGGCGACCTGGAGTGTTAGAAGCTTCTATATTTTCAAGAGGATTTTTAATCTTGGAAGGTGTTGCTGCAGATGGTGTACTTAAAGAGACTCGGCGGGTTAGCCGTTTTGATGGAGTATCTAAAGAAAAACAATAAACAAATTAAGAAATATGAGATATTTAAAGATTATATTTTTAAGCATATTTACTTGTTTCCGAAATTGTTTGAAGATTAATGTTGGCGGGAGTATCAGGCCTGCTGGACACCTCACTATCAATTGATGTTAAACGTTTTCGGAGGGAACGAGTGACTGTTAATAAAAATAAAGATAGGTATAAAGGATAATTGTTTACAATTAGAATTCAAAATAAAAATAACGATGTATTTTTGAAAAGAAAATGACAACATAAGTGTATGCGGTCAATACAAGTCTATGATACTTGTGGTGTTTCAGAATATCGCCGTAAGAGGATCAAAATAGAGGCAAGTAACACAAGTAACAATAAGGAGAGCCTAGCGAGACAGTAACACTTTAAAACGTTCCCAAAATCATGGATGTAAGTACTTGCTTCAGGCGAATGAAGAAAACCGGCATAGTAAAATATCAAAGAACAAAAGCAGGGACATACTGCTCCTAGACCGAGCAGAAATTATTAAAAGTATCATTGGAAAAAAGTGCGAGCTGGAAGATATGAAGGCGAGTTGTTTTTTTCTGCTTCAAACAAAGTTAAACGCATAACAATGAAAGAATGGAAACAGTATCGGTTCTCAAATGAACAAGATTATGTATAAGGTAAAAGGTAAACATCGAATTTGTATTGCTTTGGCTATTTCGAAGTCCTGGAAACATTTGATGCCTCTAAAAAATGGTGGTGCAAGAGAAAGAGTATGAGGTATTTTGTACTAATAGTCCAGCCAATGAATGATTCTAGGTGGAAAAATCAAATGGAGAAAAAAGTATACAGCTTTGTTTAGTCTAGAGGGGAGGTAAACATAATAAAAGTCCCCGATCCGAGTTTGTCCGTGTGTACTTAAAAAAAAAAGGATTTTCTGTATGGCAGGTACCGTTATTAAGGTGACTTTAAAAATAAATTTTATAACGAAAAACTTCATTACTGGGCAAAAATCAGTCACACAAAATTTTATCCAAATCAATCGTATTTTTACGAGACAAATTGGATTATCTTTAAGGCTTATATGGCAGGTAACGTTTATCAAAATCGATCGTATTTTTTACGTGAAAAATTTGTTGAAATTGAATGTAAAAGTATATAAACACTTTGTCGAAATTATATTGTAGTATTCTATCGACTTTGTTATCAAAAGTTTTCAATAAATGATTATTACATTTTTTGTTCTTCGTACAAACGGACGTGTTTCTATTTACTATAAAAGGGACTTTCTGGAAACTTGCAGATTTCATCAAAATTGAATTGTCTAAAACGCTTGTATGGCAGAAACCGTTAAATAACTAGTTCTAAAAAAAAATTACGAAAAACATCACCATTGGCAAAAAATTTGTCATACGAAATTTTATCAAAATCGATCGTATTTTTTTTCTAGAAAAATTGAACTATCTGTTACGCTTATATGGCAGGTACCGTTGAGACTTAAAAATACGCCTGGGCATATTACTCTAAAAGTACAGAGTACCAAGTTTGGAGAAAATCGGACCAACCGTTTAGGCTCTAGGTGTCGATACATACAGACTGACAGACAAACAGATAGACTGACAGACAGACAGATAGACTGACAGACAGACAGATTGACAGACCAAATAATTGTTGGACCTACTTACTTCTTTCGTATTCTCTATCATCGTTATGTCATGTTTGATTGTTATCTCAAAACTTGTTTTTTTACGAATGCAAAACTTGACATATATGTAGGTACCTTTAATCGCAAGTAATAAAATAACTAAGAAGAAAGGAAATTATTCTCTTTTGAATGAAATTTGAGACTGCTGGCGAGACAAAAACATAGTAACAAAAGTAGTCAAAATGTTAACAAAAATGGAAACATAGAAAAAGGAGTGCTTTCATATTGGATTTTTCAAGGAAATGTTTAGTTTTTCACCACATTGATTTGATGTTTGAAAAATCGAGAAGCTATTAGTAATTAGTTACAACAGATTTCATTCAAAATTTATGAATAGTGATTACTGCAATATCAGTGAATATCAAAACAAACAACAACATTTCATGAAAAAATACTAATAGTGTAGGTCACTTTTAGTAAAATACTGAGAGCAAAATATGAGTTTACAAATAAAAATCGACGTTTAGGCTTTTTTCAAGATAAAAAATGTGGTATTCTACCAAATAATGGCAATTATGACAATAAATCAAACAAAATATATTTAATAATAAATAAATTTTTCATAAAATGATCTAGCAAATCATAAAAAATGTATATTATTTTTATTTCTAAAACATTTTGCAATCAATAAATATTTTTTGTCGAAGTAAAATCCAAAAGTGAATTTCAACAAATGACATTTGTGAAATTGACTATATATTTAGGTAAATTTGCGTTCAAGAACTTTAGTTGCCTTAATATTTAGCCCCTAATCCATCCTGAACGAACCCATTGTAGTTACCATTTTCGGTTACTTTTTTTGGAAAATTGTTCATTGGGTAGTTTTCGTTCAGAACATTTTTGACCTGGATGTTTAGGAAACTTTTTGTTCTCTGATTGGTCAGATAACACAAAACTTACTTCCAATTTAGATAGTCTTCATTCGATAGTTAGGTGATTTTGACTGGAAAGTCAGTCAACAAAAAGTTACCTAGATTTGCAGTCAACAACAATAACAAAGTTAACAAAAATGGAAACATATAAAAAGTGGATTTTTTATATTGGACTTTTAAAAGAAATGTTTACAGATCTTTACTGCATCGATGTTTTTAAAAATCGAGAAGCTGATAGTTGAAACAGATGTGATATACAATTTTTAAATAGTGAATATATACTGCAATATTGTAAATATCAAAACAAACAACCACATTTTATGTGGAAAATGTGATTATCCCACACAAATTCGATCCAACCGTTTAATATGGTAAAAACACAAATAAAGGCCTGACGAAAATGCAAAAATAAAATAATCAAATAGGTTGCCACAATGTTACAAGTGCAAAAAAAGTGTTACATTATCTTATAATTTTATTTTTCTGTTACTATGTTACGTTTTTACCTATTTTATTACACTTTCAAACAAATGTTTTTTCTTCATTTTGTTTTAAAAAAAACTATCGAATTTGTAAAAGCTAAACTAATTATTCTAATAAAAGACTGTGAATTTTAAAAAATAAGTAGCTAGGTAATTTTTATTTTTTTTTTGTAAAAAAATTAATTTTTTGTATATAAAATTTTAATTTCTGATTGTTGTTACAATTTTTTGATTTCGTTACGATGTTTTCAAAAAATTGTTACATTTTCGCGAGGACCTGCGGCAACACTGATCGACATAGTCCCGCGACCGCAAGTTGCTAACGATAAATATCGCTTCATCGAGCACACATCCAATAGGTATAATTAAAAATGTTGTGCAAAATAAGAAAACATGGAATTTCTTTAAGATCCGTTGAGTTGTTAACGAGAATTTTAAAATTAAAATAAACCGTTTCGGCTGACCATTATACCACATCAAATCCAGAACCTAGCGAATAATCTATTCCAGGATTTAAAAGAGGACTGTTATTATTTATCAAGGTTATTGTAAATCAACCTAAAAGCCCCAAGAAAAAACGTAACATAACGTAATTAAAGGAACGAAAAGATCGCACCATTTTGCCAGCATTTTCTACACATGTACCGAACAATTTAAACAAAACTATCTTTTTAATTCTTTACCATGTGCTCATAGCATATCGCGAATATTATAACAAAACATTGGAATTCATTGGGAAAACAAAAAAAAAATATTAACTGGTTAATTCAAAAAGAAAATTTCCGTTGCTGGATATGTTGAAGCGGTCGGCAAAACATGAAGCTTCCCAAGATTTCAGAGCAACGAATACATAAAAGTCTTACCTCGGCCACCAATAGCGTCTGTACTTTCACCTATAGGCATTGTTGACTTGATATTATTGTTAAACGCAAATTAATTGAAAATGAAAAATAATTAGCCAACAAAATTAAGTTATATATTATATTTGGATTATTAAAATTTTAAATTAAATATCAGTGAACACACAATAAAAATTAAACGCACTTCCTCACTGCTTGTTAAAAAATGTGCATACAGCAAAGCAACGTGAAATTTACCATTTGACGTTTAAATAATTTGACACATGTAAGCGCGCGAAATTTCTCTAAGACCTTGTTTAGACTGGGAAATTTGAGTCTGGCGTGGTGATTACTCTCGTGATTATACAGGTCCTCAATTGAGGACGCCTCACTTCAAGCGGGTGGAATTTTTGTGTAGTGAGATAGTTGTATGACGCGATTTTTTTTGCATTTTATAAAAGAAGATAATATCCATAAATTATTATTAATGCTTATATTTGTTTTCTTTTCCAAGAATTAATTTTCATCACTCTGCATTTAGCTTAATTATGATAATTTTACGATGTTAACACATCGGCAGTCAAGCAGATAATGAACAAAATGGGAAAAAAAACTTGAATTTGGAATTGGAACAGTACTCACGCTTCCGATGTTTATAATTTGAAGGTGCCTCACGAGAGTACTCACCCCTCATCCCTCTCGTCAACGCACTATCGTCAGTCCGGTCTCAAATTTCCCAGTCTAAACACGGTCCGTGTCTGCGGTAGTAAAAATTAGTGCTAGTTTTGACAACCCGTAGCGCACTAAAGCTTTTCCATAAACGTGTGGCCATTGACGTACTAGATATGGACCACCAGTCGATTGCAATTTTCATACAAACGGAGAAAAAAAGATGTTTCAAGAGCGGAAATATTAATATTGTGCCCGAAAATTGTGAATAGTGTTTTATCAAACTTTTTAGTCATGGAAAATTCAAATTTCACAGGACAGTGAAAAAGCGCGATACATAATTTCAATCTATCATCCGTGATTATATGGTTCGTTGATATTTGCCCTTTTCCATTCGTCATTTTGACACCGGGAAGCAAAGTTTGACGCCGGAAAGCGAGTTTGTGAAAGTTGTGGTAGTTTTTTTTGTTGAAAAAAAAACAAATATTATAATTAAATATCATTGCTTATAGTTTCTTTTCAATTGTTGTTCACATTTACAACAAAAAAATATGAAAACAGTTGCAATGAATAATATTCTAAATAATTAATTTTTGCTTTTCGGCGTTAAACAAGAAATGTCAAAGCTCAACCAGAAAAAGTCTTAAAATTTTCATACGTGCTTTCCATTGACCTATTAGATATGGACCGCCAGTAGCCAATTTCACGCGTGTTCCAACATAACCAGGGGCGCCATCAACTACTAGCATTGAATCTGCGTAGCAGTGATATGATTTCTTTAATTAATTATTTACTATTGAAATATTTTGCTGGAAATTATTATCAAACTACTTTTATTTTACAAAACACATCCACTCCTTATGCCATGAGTTACTTACAGATGAATATATTATCGTTTTCATTTAAATTCTAATGGTGAAATTAGTACACGTATTTAACACTAAAAGATGATGGCGTTTTTAGACTGTTTTTAGTTGGAACAACTTTTCTTGGCTGTTTGTATGAAAATTTCAACCGACTGGCGGTCCATATCTAGTACGTCAATGAGCAGTCCATATATATACGTCCATGGCGTGAAGTTTGGGGGCTATATTCTCATAAATCCGTATAGTTAGCTCTTTCACACTACAGACATTCTTACGGGTAAAATTCTGTTTTGCTTCCAATTGCCTCCAATTGTTTTGGGTGATTTTCTTGGTTTGACAGGCACTATTCAATTTCAAACTTTTTGTACTTTAATATTTTTTTTAAGCATTTCTTTAAATGATTCTTCAGGTGCTTCTTATCTTAAACTTTATTGGTTTCTCTTATCTGGATTGCGGTTGCAACAAACTTAATCGAGATCCTGGACCATTCATATTTAATAATGAAATTCCTGAAGAAAATTGTAATGCCTCCAACGACGAGAACAAGGAGCCAAAGTTCGAAGATATGTCTTTAATTGCTGGCGGAAAGTATCAAATTGGAACAGATTCACCATATTTTCCTGCCGACAAAGAATCACCTGAACGTGGTATTGAAATTTCCGACTTTTACATGGACAAGTACGAAGTTTCTAATGGGAAATTCATGGAATTCGTTAAAGCTAAGAAGTATGTTACTGAAGCAGAAATATTCGGTGACAGTTTCGTTTTCAAAAGTTTTCTCTCTGAAGAGCTGAGGTCAGAATATAACAATTTCCGAGTTGCAAGCGCTCCATGGTGGTATAAAGTAAAAGGTGTAGATTGGCAACATCCTTATGGAAAGGAGAGCTCTCTAGATGGTATTTTTGACCATCCTGTTGTGCACGTTTCGTTCAATGACGCTGCAGCATTCTGCGCTTGGAAAGGAAAACGTCTGCCAACCGAAGCAGAGTGGGAAGTTACCTGTAGAGGTGGAAAGAGGGGAAAACTTTTTCCATGGGGTAATAAATTGAAACCAAAAGACCAACACTGGTGAGGAAGAACAAAAAGGCCTACATTTTATATAACAATCCTAACTTTTTAGGGTAAATATATGGCAAGGTGAATTCCCTGACAATAATACCAAAAAAGATGGATATGAAGGAACCTGTCCGATCGATATGTTTCCCCAAAACACTTTTGAAATGTACAACATAGTAGGAAATGTGTGGGAATGGACGTCTGATTTATGGGATCAAAATGAACAAAGTACGCCACTCAATAGGGTTAAAAAAGGAGGTTCATACCTATGCCATGAGTCCTATTGTTACAGATATCGATGTGCAGCTCGATCTAAAATAACTGAAGACAGTTCCGCTGGGAATTTAGGATTCAGATGTGCTAGAGATATTTGAAATATTTTTTATAAACATAATTAACTAATAATTAGTTATGTATGTTCAATTAAAGTTAACACAGAACCTATTTAGTTTTGTTTAATGTTGCGGTTGAGGGCAGTTCAGATTTTGTTCGGCATGCAAATTATTAAAAAGTAGATTATGCAACGTTAAAGTTTTGTTGAGCTAACGTGAACGTTATGTACTCATGTATAACGTTATATAAGGTATTCCAATAAGAGTTTCAGGAAAATGAATTTATTTATTTTCCTGACGGAATTTCATTTTTCGTATCGTATCATATAACGCTACCTGTCATATAACGGTTATAATAGAGCAATTTTTTATCGAAAACTGCTAACGACTTTGATTAAACTTGACATGAGTGATACGGTATTAAAGGCCTTTTAGATGGTTCGAATCGATGTTCCAAAAAAAAAAAGTTTTATTATTATTCATTATTTCTAAAAAAGCCTTATTTACCCGAAAGATAATTCCGTACTAAGTTTTATTTCCATTTAATTAAACAACAGTTTTTTGAAAATCTTAACTAATTTAAAACTAATTAATAATTTTTTTTGAATTTTTGCACGAAAATTATTAATTTTCTGAAGTTGGTAACATAATATTGATTTTGTTAAAACAAATTGAAAAATATTTGTCGAGTTTAATTAATTGCAACAATACATACCTGAGCAAGCGAATCAAAATATTTTCACGGCTCAGTTTCTTGACAGCATAAATGAGAAATTTCACTGAGAAATTGTGTTTACATCGGAGATCCCGGAGATCTTAGAACTTTGCAATATTGTAATATTCTAACATAACTGGAATCGCATACCCCGATTTTCTCGGAAAACTCTGGGTTTAATTAATTTTCAATATTTTTTTTAATGATTGCACAAAAATTAAAAGACGACCCAGGCAGGCGTGTCTTTTTTCTGTTAAGCTCTAGCTTACTTGCCAAAAGAGCAAGATTGTGCAACCCAATCGTGCCTTTTATTTCTTATTTATTTATTTGTTCATCTACGATATAATCTACAGACCATGATTTAGTTTTAGTGTATAGTAATATCACGCTTAATTTTTATTGTTACTTGATGTCCCGGCAGACGTTGTTCCTGTCTCTCCGGTAGTTGGAGCGATAAATTGAATCTTATGAATGATATTAAGAAAATATGAATTGTATGTTGTTTTGATTTATAAATTACTCTAGTCGGACATTGCACAAAACACGAAAACTGTTTTTCTTATGATCTTTTAAATGAAATCTAAATAATGAATGTTGTTAATATCTTAAATCTAAATAGGTTTGCATTAACGACAATATAGACATTCTGTATTTCACCGTTAACAATTTTTATATGCATTGAATAATGGTATGTACACATACAGCCTGAATATTCTGCGTACGTCGACCATGATTGGTTTGTGCTCTTCTTACTTTATACATTCACAAAATTTATTTTATATTAGAAACTGTTAAGGTACATAATTTCCTTCGCGAAATTAAGTGCCTTTACACAGACTTTATATTATTACTGATAATTTGGGATTACATATTTTATCATGTAATAAATCCAACAGAGTCTACTATAGCCAAGCAGCACCCATATATCCCCAAAAGTATAGAAAACTTCAAAAACGATCAAGTCCTTCGAGCAGAAAAAAAAGAACAGGCTTACCGGATTCCATACAAAAATAATATGCTGTTACATACTTAAGCATGAACGTTTTTATAAACATATTAAGATTGAGTATTGAACAGAACAACAACTCTGTAATTTTTTTCATTTTGAGTCTGGATGTTGTTTACTCATTTTCAAGCATAATATTGATCAGCTCATGATTATACAAATTACTGTTTTAGAATATTTGTTTTTTATTTAAATACAGCAGAAACTATTCACAGTTTGATAAGAATGAAATAGGAATATCAAAAAAACATTCTACAGATAAAATTATACATTCTTTTATTTTTTAATTCAATTATTAAAAAAATCAAAAATTAACAAATTTGAATTACTCACATCATTAAAGCATATTCGATATTAGATAAATAAAGGACGTGATTAAAATAGTGAAAAAAATATTGCTAAATATCGATGAAGAGATTTAAGTAGGGACAACTTAAGAACGCGATTTGAAATATGTTATTACTAATCGTTCAACTCCTACTAACACTCAAATAATAGTGAACCAGATGCATAACTTACACTAGAATCACTCATGTCTCTACATTGACTACTCTGTGCGTACTTTAAAAATTTAAAGCTCATGTTGTAGCCCTGCTTTTGCAGAACTGTAATGCAATTCAGCAACACCCCGATTGGATGACGACCACATATAGTGTTACTATATTTGCGAAGGTATTCAGTAAATGATGAAGGGCTGAGAGTCTCAATAATGTCCATGCCCTGAAATAAATTCAAAATAATAAAAAATAAAACTAGTAATGCTTTTAATTTTTTATAATTTACCTCTTTGTCTAGTTTCTCGATTGATTTATGAATAGTGCCACATGACTTTTCATAATAGGTATAGCCAAAACGCTGACCCCAATGGCAGAAATCAGACGAAATAACAAAAAGATTTTGTGGATCTGTTAGGTATGGGGCCAGAAGATCTCCGTATAAAGCTTCTTGTTCTGGGGATAGAGATCCCACCAAAATAGGCACAATGGTGAATTGATCTTTGAAGCTAACAAACAACATTGCTAAAGAAACAGTTTTACTTTTAAATTAAAACTTACTCTTCCATAACTTTAGCTATGTATGGCAAATGCATTTCAATGCTATGCTCATCTTCATCGGTTTTCATGTCCATCCATGAAAATTGTCCGGTTTTCTCTAACTGAGCATTTATTTGGGAATCTATTTTGAGATCATACAAAGGTGTTTTGTACTTATTAGCTATGGAAAGAGCACAGCCGCGTAGTCGAACATGATGTGATGGTCCAAGAATAAATATTCTTTTACTGGAAAAACATTTGGTTCAAATAAATTATTGCAATTGCATCCTTGCAAATAATTAATACAGAATTTTAACAACTTACACAACAGCAGGACTAACTTGCCGGTAAGCATAAGCTCCACAAGCACCGCAGTATGCGTATCCTGCATGTCTGAAATTAATAATGATTTTAATAAAATGTAATTTATTGAAAGAATCAAAAAAAACTAACGGCGCAATTATTGCACGTGCAGGTCCATGTGAGAGTTCAGCACCACCAAGCCAACGATCTAATTGACGTGATAACTCTGTACCTTTTAAAGAAGTATTAAGTTTCATTTCAAATTAATATATGTAATATATAATTTCAATGTCAATAAAATACATAGGATTTTTGTATTAAAAAATAATTTTGGAATCATAGGACCATGAGCACTTTTGGCCCGTTTTCCAACACAGGCCAACAGTGATTAATCATATTTCATTATTATTATGAAACGTTTTAATGTGTACTTAATTTCATTCTATGGAAGCCAAGTTCTAATTTAACGAAAAATTGCGTTTAGTTTAATAAGTTAGTTTTTTGCACCTGCGTGAGTCACATGCACAAACAACTTCTTGAACTTTTAGCACTTCTTCTTCTTCACCTTTTCCGACGATGTTATGATCTCGAACGGGATCATACATTTCCAGCTTCGTCACTTAACCTTTTTTGCTTGTTGAGTTCGTCGGGTTGACCTTAGAATATGTCGGCAAGATTCCTGGTTATGGATTGTTCCATGTCTGAGGCCAACAGACTGCTGGTGTCGCTTCATTTGTTTTTCCAGGAGTTTTTGGGCTTGCCTATGCAACTTTAGTACTGATGGTTTGGGAATAGCTGATGAAGATACATATTTTGCCAAAAAACCAAGCTTTCAGTAATAATGGAACAGTCTTGTGGCGTTTTTCAAGTGGAAATAAACGCTATAGGGAAATATGCAGAGCTAAATACAAAATCCACAAAACAAATATATGAGGCGGTCAAGATGCATATTATAAATAGATAGCTATTCAGAATCGAAAGAAGGGGCCAAAACACCACTAATGCAAATAAAAACACAGTGTCATAAGAATTAACATCGGATAAGAAACGAAGTCCAAAATAACAACGATATGGAATGGTCTTCTTTAGCGGAAGCAGGCCAAATATCAGATAAACTTCTAGAAATATGTTTGATGTCATTGCGCATACACAAAATAATTGAGTTGCTATGGGAATCCTGTTTTAATTTTAAAACAAAATAACACACAAGCATTCCTCATACACAAAGCAAGAATTATATTCTGTGCTTCGTTCTAAAAGTAAAGTCCTTCGAAAGATAAGATTTCGAAAAAAAAAATACATATATATTTTGGCTTTTCTTAGCTTTTTTATTGTTTTTTTTTTAAACTATTTTCTATAATATTTTGTGTTGTAATATAAAAACATGAATTCTGATTAAAAATGGTTTGAACAAAAGAAATAAAATAGAGGTTTGCAACGAAAAACAAGTGATATGGCAATACTTAAGAAAAGAGAAGATACATAGATTACAAGGAAAGTTCGGTCAGTGATATTTGAGTCGAGCTCGTTACTGGTGTTTTTTTATGAGGACAGAGTTAATTTGTATTTTTTGATTAGTTTGCTGAAGTTATTAAATTAACAGTTCGTTAAAGGTTTTTGTTTCGGAAAAAAATATTAAGTCAAAGAACATTTGTCTGAGCGATTTTGGTCGCTATTTTCTTGTTGTTTATGAGGCTTACATTCGTTCAAAGAGTAAAATTTTCATGTCTCGATACTCGCACTGCTATTGAGCCGAATAGACGTTCTGTTAAGAACAGAGAAAGTAGCCGTACTACACGAATGTGTTTTCTAAACGCTCGTATTGTATTAACACAATCAAAATATAAAATAAAAAATAATTATCATTGTATAATATCATTAATTTTTTTGTTTTGGCTTTTGTCGCCTACGCAATCTTTATTTAAGATGTAATTAACTAGGAAATATGTTATGTATGCCAAGAGAACTAAATTGCACACTCGAGAAAATAGACTATTGAGTGTTCTTATGATTAAAGCTAAAACTATAACAGGCGTGACCAATCAGATAATGATATGAAACAATTTGGTGTGTAGAACTAGAACTAAAGGCCGTTAGCTCTAGTAAGAACTGGAGAGAGACATTTTGGTGAAAGCACTGGTCTACGTTGCAATGTAGATCAAAAGAAGCAGAAGCGAGTGGACAATATTTGGAGTGGAATAATATTTTAATGTCATAAAAATAACACTGTTGCATTTTGTGTATGATTTTATTTTATACGAGTAAAAGTTTCTTGTATTTGTTTTAATAACACGGTGTCTCCACGAGCAAGATTTCATAGATTACCATCTGTCACTTACCATAGAAAGAAAGATTGATAGAATACTATAAAATGTATGGTGGGCATTTAATAGCTTACTATTTCATACTATTTCAGTCCAAATACAAAGAAAACATAAAAGTCAATATGAAAATGACAGCTCATAGAATACTATCTATAGCATGCTATGAGCTGATTAATATATTGCAAGAAATTTTTCATAGAATGTTATTTGCGGTCTCTATAGGCAATTTTAATAGAATGCTATCTTGCATTCTATGAAATCTAGATCGTGGAGACACCGTGTAAGAACGAACCTCTAAAATACTTCTTAATTATATAAAATTAAATGTAATATTTTCAAAACGCCAGTGTGGCAGCTTACACCTGCTGGAGTTTCTAATTGTTTGATATCTTGTTGGAGATGTCATTCCATACCTATAGCCTTATTTTTTTTTACAATTAATTTGATATTTTGAATTGATCTAAAAATACAATCAAAATACATATTCGTTTTAATCCCAAGTTTTTTCTGTTATAAAATTGTTGTTTCAGTTCAATATACGAATTTCGAATTCAAATACTTCAATTTTTAATTTTATATAAAAAAAATACAATTTCAGATGGAGCAAAAAAATGAATCGTTTGATAGCATTCGAGAAGAATTGAAAAGACTTATTGACCAAAGGTATCGTATCAAGTGCTAGTCCTTTACATATTAACGAGCATAAGTAAAATTTAAAAAAATAATAATTTACATATTTTTTTTAGCGAAAAAAAGAATCTTTCTGATTCAACAGACTTAAGTGAGTGCATACAATCATTTTCTCGGACAATGAATACAGTTGATCTCGGCTCAATTGAAAAATTAGATAATACCAAAAGCAGAAAAAACAAAACATTCATAGACGCAACCGTTTCATACTCAATCGATGATGATATTCAAAAAATGCGTTCTGAATTACAAAAGAGTTATAAACTTTTTCAAACAGCCGGAGAAGCATTCGTATCGATAAATTTTAATTGTTTAAAACATCGTATTAGTGATTTGCATTTATCGGCTAGTCAGTCAGAAATTGATACGGTCATACAAAAGAAAACCGTCAATGATAGTCTAGACCAACTCACTGATATAATGGGAAATAAATTTAGGCAGCATCCAGGCGAGTTTGGTGATATACCTGAACTGAGTAGCTTTTTTAAGGCATGTAGTCAACTTCAACGTGGTCTAAAAGAACTGAAACGATATCGAGGGGAAATGGATGAACTAGGACAACGAATGAATTGGGCAACTGACATCTCGAACCAAAGAACAGAAGAAATTCAAAAGGCAATACAAAATCAGAAAAAATAATGAGAATACATATCTAATAAATCATTTAAAAAGCTTTATCTAATTTATTGTCTTTCAAATTAATGGTACAACACAAGTTGACATCTATCGTGCATCCAAGTATTTTTTTTACATATGGGGATACGTTATTATACTAATTTGAAAATTTATTTTAAGATTTTTCTAGCTCAGCTTTTTGCTTAAACTGATTTCTAAATCCGAAGCAGTAAGTTGTTTATCTCTGGTTTATTTAATTTTTGTAGAATTTTACAAATTTATAAAGAGATTTGTATTCTTCATCTCGACATTCAACGCTAAATAAGTATCTTACTAATTTTTCAAAAGAAATTGAGAAGCCACAAAGGTAATACCCATGACTAAAAGAATAGAAGATTACGACACTTGGTTTTTTATCATATTTGTATTGTTGTGTTTTTGTCACTTGTAACGTAAGCACAAACAGAAAAACAATTAATTGGTGAAAATTACGTCACAAGTGAAACAACAACAAAGTAAAAATGCCAAAGTGTCGTAATCTTGTATTCTTTCATTCATGGGTAACGCTTGTATCTGTACTGTTTTTCGCAGTATTATACTGTTTTTTGCTCTCAAAAACTGCGTACTGTTTTTTTTTTTTTTTTTTTCAAAAATACTGCTTTTATTTTGAGATATACAGAACTTCAAATCAGCAGTTTTTTGAGTTTGTAAGCAAACGTGAATGACAGTGGGATATTTCCACCTTACATTGTTAATCTCCGAGTAGGAATTTGCTCCTCAATGAAAAAATTTTTTGTGAAATTTATACCACTTTTATATATGAGATGAAGTTCTCTGATTTCACTCATTAAAAGTAATGCAAACGGTTCGTCATTGGCATCTAAAACTCAAAGGAATTCAATAATAAACGCAATAATTTTTTCTTGCACTTTGTCAGCGGTATTTGAAATTCTTTTTCTAGTCTTGACTCACAAAACAACCCTTTCCTTACTTCGGCAAAACAGTGCTGATATCGCTTATGAAAAACAATGTGCCTTTTCAAGCACTCAGTTTGCTTGGCAAAATTTATATTTGACCTGAATAAAAATTTTCTGATGCAAAAGTAGATGAACACTTTTTGTTTTGGTTCTTTCCCGCGATCGGTCGGCGACTCTAATTAAGTCCTTTTTTTCGCGAGTCATAGTCTACTCTAGATGCGGGAATTTCCTTATTGAAATGGAAAGTGAAGACGATTCTGATGATGGAAATAAATCGCCTGGTGATGGTTAATTTGCCTATTATCATGTTTAAGAAAAATAAATAAAAATTAAAAAAAATGAACTGCGAAAAATACTGTTTTTTTTTTATCGACATACTGCTATTTTCAATTTTTGAGGAAAAAGTACTTTTTTCTTCAAAAAAAAGATACGAGCGTTATTCATGGGTAATACCTACCTAATACTATTGAGTTTATAAACACAATGTTAATACCTATTAAGTTTTTTGTTGAAATATGGAGATTTAACCCTACAATGGCCTTCACTATTTACGCTTCATCTAGCTGTCAATATTAAATACCTGTTTATAGATTAATGTTTAACTATTGGATATTTTGGCTGGGAACACGAGCCACCTAGAGTTCTAAATTACGGCGGCACTAACTCAAATTTTTATTTCGTAAACAAAAACTATTTCATAAATAAATATCGACGTTGTATTGATGTTTTAATTAAATATTTGATAATTTTATACGCTGCTTTTTTTGTGATTTTTGTCCACTTCGATCGAATATCTAGGACTTTTTGTACCTACATAGCGAATACTGAAACGTATTTCTAGAGCAATGAGAAATTGTATGATACAGTAAATGGGAGTGTTTGTATCGAATGTAAATTCAACAGTTAATACAAATTATTGGTACCTATAAAGCTTTCTACTCAGGCCTATCCCATATACATATTTGTTTGAACAGAACAGTGTTTCCAATAGCAAGAATTTTAAATATTTTGCATCTTGTGATAACAACATCAACCATGGCATGAGCGTAGGTTGGATGAAGTGGCATGAGAACTCTGTCATCATCTGTGACCAAAAATGCTGCTTAGCTAAAAGAAAAACTCTACACTGCAATATTCCAGCGCTTACATACGATTCACAATGTTGGACAATGTATAAATATGAGCTAATCGGCGGCAAATGAGATGATTCCATTTGAGAACATTAACATCGTTGCTTTCTTTTTGTTAAAAATTTTCAGCCCAATGGTGGACTCGTTGAACACAGCATGTATCTTAAAGTTCTTAAAATTATTATATAAATTTGAGAACATTCGGTAATAATTAATAGACAAAGAGCCAATGTGATTGATTTTATAAATATAAATTTATTTTTTCATGTGTTGTGTTCCGAAAACTTTTATTTATTCTACCTACATAAACGATTTGTATTCCGTGGGGGTCTGTATTTCGTTCCGAAAGTGAAATCGTTCGAAAACAAAAAAAAAAAAAATCTGTTGTTTTTGTAATAAAAAAACAAAATACACAAATTATTCGTTTTTGAAAATTTTCACTTTTGGAACGAAATACAGAATAGGCCCCCTGGTCACAACAAAGAACCTATTATCACAGCTATTTATCTTCATAACAACCAAGGATTAAAAATATATATATTTAATCTTTGATAACAACGTAGAAACCTCTATTGCAGTCAACGGAAGAATAAACACAAGTGCTTTTTTTAAAATGCAAGTTAAGAAAAAGCGACTCAACAGTACAACACCTAGTTAAATATACAAAAAAAAACCTTGCCCCAAAATTTATTTTATATGGACTTACATGAATCAGAGTACCAGCTGCCTGCATGTGCTGCCTTTCTTGCCATTTTGTTGTCGTTTATATAAAAATTTGTTAAATAGATAAATAACCTAAAAGTTGCAAGTCTCTAAAATAGAATTTTTTTTTTAATTTTTTTTAATTTTTAACCACAGCAAATTTTATTCCCAGTTCTGTAGCCCGAAAACAAAGCAGTTTTCTATTTTATCTTTTCTAGTTCTATAGGGCTTTTTAGGTAACAACGATATATCTCTTTCTCGTTCTCACAGAATTGTCAAAAACAGCAGTATGACGAACAGCTGGTTTTTTTTTATCATTCTTGACAAATTGATTGAAAACAAAAGCGGGAATTTTAAAGCGCGAAAATTGTATTAATACGGATGTATTTGTTGGTTTTGCAAATTAAAATAAATTTTTAAGCCACGGAAATCACAAATTTCACACAAAAAAGAATACTGCATTTAAAAATTATTTCCAAATTGTTTTCTTCAAGATCTTGAGTTTGACAGTTTGAAAAAAGCGCGATACATATTTCAATCTGTCTTCGTCATAGTGTGAGCTTTGACAAGATGGTAAAACTCCCTATTCTTTGACATGACAGCACTTTTATGATCGTCAGGGATCCCACTTTTATGTGTAAATCATTCAACCGAGTTCAGCCGTTCAGCCAAACACCATCACCATAGACAAGAGACATGAATGAAAGAATACAAGATTACGACACTTGGTTTTTTTTTCATCTTTTTGTTGTTGTGTTTTTTTTTCACTTGTGACGTAAGCACAAACAGAAAAACTATTAAATTGTGGACCCTTGTTATGAATTTACCCCAACCAAAGGGAAAAAGAGTGCAAGGTGCTTACGACACAAGTGAAAATTACGTCACAATTGAAACAACAACAAAGTGAAAATGCCAAAGTGTCGTAATCTTGTATTCTTTCATTCATGGACAAGAGAGTAAGATACGTGGCCCGGACCCTCAAAAAGCATGAATGAAAGAATACAAGACAACGACACTTGTTTTTTTTAGCTTTTTGTTGTTGTGTTTTTGTCACTTGTGACGTAACCACAAACCAATGAAGAAGAAATAAAGGAACGGGTGTTGTGCACACGTATAGTGTACATGAGTATGAGGGACCAAAATGTTTGCATACATTTAAACATCGCATCCTAAATGTCTTTTTGTCACGGTGGTGAGAGCAGCAGTAGGTGGCAAGTTAGCTCGCACCGCTGCTGTCAAATGCATATAAAAAAAACAACTCACACTAAAATAATAGTGCCGCATTCTTTTCGCAGAACATCTCTTCCTGTATTTCTTCTTCATTGCCACAAACAGAAAAACAAATAAATGGTGGAATCTTCTTATAACTTTAAATCAACCAATGAGAAAAAGAGTGCAAGGTGCTTACGTCCCAAGTGAAAATTACGTCAGAAGCGAAACAACAACAAAGTGAAAATGCCAAAATGTCGTAATCTTGTATTCTTTCATTCATGCTCAAAAAGCATGAATTTAACAGCTGTGAGAATTTAACAATCCAAAGCAAAAAATAAAAAAAGCATACGAATTCGCATTAAATTATTTATTTTATCAATAAATCAATAAATTTATCAATAAATTATGCATTTTTCACACAGTTCAAAGAAACTAACAAGAAGTGATTTTCACATGTTTCACATGTTCATTATACCATTAGTCGTGTTTTGTTGGTAATTTTTAGTTAGTCAGCACTGGAAAGAACCAATAAAACGCTATATTAACTTTTGTATCTACTTTCTTACTTTATTTCAAAGTTCGTATTCTTGACTATATGCCAAGCCGAAGTTTCAAATAATTTTATGGATGTGTCTGCAAAGTATGGCTATTTGTATATGCAGAGTTGGTCAACTTGTACCCCACATTCCACTACAAACAAATAAAAACCGTATAAATAATCATTATTTAGCTTGAATATTACCAAATTAAATTCCAAATTATATAATTTTATTTAAAGATCTGCTTTAACCAATTTTTATTTGTTTTTAAGCGAAAATTTCAAAATCATCAAAACTTTTTTGCAAAGTTAAAATCTTTTTACTTCTTCCGCAAAACACGAACCCCTAGAATAATAAATAAATAAAACATCAACTCAGGAGGCTTCACCCACTTTAATTTGCCTACAAACTTTCAAAACTGCAGAGATTTAACTCTGTATGCGTGCCCGTGCATTTCAAATGGGACTGTCAAATTTGGCTAGACCATACATTCTTACAATTTTGCATTTTGCTGTTCACAAGTATTCATGTATAGAAAAGCGTAAAAATTTGTTTTCTCCGGGAGGAGACGGAGGATTGCAAGTACATGACCTGTGGTATATAAGTAGCACGTGGTAAACAAATAGTGATAATTTAAAAAAACGAAAACCTTATAGGCGATGTTATAATGAATCGTTTTGTTGAAAATTTCTTACTCTACTTAGATTTCCCTAGTAGGATTCTCAATAAAACACACCTTAAAAAAAAACAAATACAAATGTATTTGGAAGAATTTAGTTCCGTTCGGTTCGGTTTGAGTGTTTTTGGTTACAGCGAATTATTGAAATCATAATTACTTGATATGTTCATTTAGTGGCATCTACTTCGGTGAGTTTAAAACCATTTTGATTCCTATATGTGTATAAACTCAATGATGACATGTACCCCGCACTAAGCAGAAGTGGAATTGCGATTTAGCGACACGAAAGTTGGTAATGTGATCAGCTATGCCGCATAGTGTCGCTGAAGTAAACAGTCACGTAGTGCAGTATTACTTTAATTTCTTCAAGAACCGAAAAGGCGAGATAGTAAAATAAGGAACAACAGTATAACTTCGGACCAAGGTTTCTTGTCGGCTGTGGGTGGCAATGGTACAATGGATACAATTGCTTGCTTCTGCTGGTGGCTGTTCTAGTTTTAAGTTATTTTAAGTATTTTAAGTAGTTTTAAGTTATTTATGTATATTTACGTATATTTTAGTTTTATTTGGGTTAATTTAGTTTTATTTAGGTAAAGGGTAGTTTTAAGTTTTTTATATAAAATAAATGTTATAGGAAAACGAGTTTTTCAAAATTTTCTCGTTTAGTTTTAAGTAATATTGAATTTTAATTTAAGATAGTTTTTACGCCGAAAGGCATTTTTAATATATAGTTATAGTATAATTTAGAGCGCCCGTATGGGGCCAGTAAGTTAGTTAAGTTATTCTGTAAGCTAGTTTTTTAAGGTTTTTGTCTAGCATTTAAGTAGTTATGAGTTGAATTAAAAATAAAAAAATTGAATTTGAAAAAAAAAGAATTGCTTGCTTGTTAACCCAGAGGGTGCAGGTTCAATCCTCATTCGGGTACAAAAGCATTTTTTTCTTTTTAGCATATCTCCCAGCTTATGCTGGACGTCGCATATGAGGTTATGCAATAGAAAATAAAAACCAACTAGCTCTTTATCCATTATACCAAACAATTCTTTCCTATCTTATCTTTCTATTCCTTCTAACTAGTGTCGTGCAATACCTGTAGCATTTAAAAGGCAATGTGCCTTACAGACACATAGGTAAAATATTATTATTACTATTATTAATTTTGTATCTCGTTGTTTTTCTCTCTCGCCTTCGCAGACAAGGTGTAATTACCCGTTTGATGCAGACAAAATATAAATAGAACCACGACAATCCACGTATAAAGTTTAATGCAAAAATATTATATGCTCTGAAAGTATTGAATTGCACAATTCGCTGAATGGTTTCATTCTGACGTGTGAAATTAAAGACCTGTCAAAATTAGAATTGTAAAAAATTAATAAAACTTTTCTCCTGTAATTTTTCATATATATTTAATTCAAAAACTTAAGGCAAAGAAAAAAAAGCTTATTTAAAATTTACTTTTCTATTTCTTCAACGAAAAATTGAAGACGAAGTACTAACTTCATCCACAAAAATTATTTGTTAAAGTAAATTAATGTTTTTGTAATTAGCACGCAAATCACGGATATCTTTTTTTGCCTTTTCACATGATCGATAAAACAATAAGTTTTTAAAATTTTACTTTTAAAGGTAATCCAGTGACGGTGTTCAAAATGGACGGAAATAAAGACGAAGCAAACCGTTGTATTGATATCGCAATAACAGCACTTACCGAAGGAAAAATCGAAAAAGCTGAAAAATTTTTAATAAAAGCTGAAAAGTTATTTCCCTCTCAAAGAGCCAAAGGTAATGAGTTGATTAAAATAAATATATAATCTACCTTCAATGATTCATAACATTTTCTTATTTAAAGATGTTCTTGCAAAAGTTAAAAGCTTCCCAACTAATACCAGGAAAAACTCTTCACCTGATGCACAGTCAGAAGGAGTGCGCAAGCGCAAGCTATCCGACCCAAGGCAATTAGAGCCAGAGTATACAAAGGACCAGTTAGAAGCAGTTAATAAGCTAAAAAAGTGAGTTCAATATTTTTCTGCCTTGCCCCTGACTTTACAAGATACGTTTCCAACTCAATGTTTAAAATTTTAAAAAAGAAAACAAATCATATTGAAATTGGTTAGCAACATCGAATTAGAACATGAATCTGGTGGTCTCCATTCGTATTTTTGTTATGACCCAATCGCCTCTGTAAAAAATATTACAGATTTTCCAATTTTTTGTATATGCTTTATATTTTGAAAACTTAGATGCAAAGACTATTATCAAGTTTTAAATGTTACCAAAGAAGCAACCGATTCGGAAATCAAAAAAGCCTACAAAAAACTAGCCTTGCAACTGCATCCTGACAAAAACAAGGCTCCTGGGGCAGTTGAAGCATTTAAAGCTGTAGGAAATGCAGCATCTATCTTAACAGACGTCGAAAAACGTAAAGCTTATGATTTACATGGAATCAATGAACCATTTAATCCACACGGTGGTGGCAATAACACCGGAACGGGCATGGGTCGAACACATTATACGAATGACTTTGGATATTCTCGTAATTTTCAAGGTGATGTTACAGCAGAGGAGTTGTTTAATATGTTCTTTGGTGGAGGAATTCCTCAACAGAATATGTACAGACAAAGACGTCAACGACCAGAAGCTCAGAGGGGCGAAAGAGAGGTAAAATTATTTTTCATTTAATTTCTTATTTACGAATAATTATAATCTCGATTGGTAGTAAACTAGTTATCACTGTGAGATACTGCATGTTGATTTCCCAAAACAACAACCATTTTCGGGTGTTTTTTTTTTCATGATGTGCATACGGTTGCCATTTACCACAATCCAAATAAGAAAATAGACCTGAGCTATTCTTTAAGATATTGAACTGCGGTTCCGGTTTTGGATTGTTTCACGTTCCCCTTCGTTGGATTTTTATCTTCTGAAGGTCTGCAGGTGAACATTGTATAGGGGAAACCTTCTTTATCTTTAAAGATAGTTTTTAAAATCTAAGATGAACTACAACTTAAATCAACAAAACACACCCTACCAGGCAGCTCGGCCAATAATATTTTAATGTCTACTATAGTTAATAGTTTTAAAAATCAAGTTAGTTTCTGTTCTTCACTTGTGTTCCCATTTTTGTCACCTCCGATTCAACATTATTGTTCCCCCTATAATAATTAAGTCAATTATAGATGTCATTCTTTCTTTCCATCCACCTGCACTTCATGGTTGGGATTTAAGTTGGTCTTTAACCCAAGCATGGTCTAAATCTGATTTAATTTAAAACATTCTATCTGGTGGTTCCGATATTCGCTATCCTTGTTGCGCTAGGATAGTGAATGTGTGTTCATAACCATTGGGCACGATTGAAATGCTAGAAAAGTAGAAACCACACTCTTATATACCTTGTGAGACAGCGCAGAATATGTCGTAATAACCTATATAGATGGTTCACTTGTATCGGTCACAGGTTTCAAATAAATCTTCAAATCCTACAAATCCTATATTAAATGACTTCATCGATGACCTCAGCTTATGTCTTTCATATTTAAGTTTAACAACTTTCCCAGGAGACTCACGCATTATATCATAGAAGAAAGTGATTCTAACTAGTGGTGGTCTAATTTTTTAAAGAGTTCCTTGATTCCGAATACGACACAAAAACAAAATGTATTTATATTTTCTTATAATACTGGACTAATGCAATCGCAAATAATCTTACAAAAGGTTTTATTGTTTTAATATCTTCATTTATTGTCAAATATGACTATCCTAAGTCTCCCCCACCATGGAGCCATGCATAACTGAAGGGGGTGAAAATGTACCCCAAAATGGGTATTTATGCGGTTTTACGGTTATATCTCGTAAGGTGCTTACAAATATGGAAAATTTGTCTTCATTAAAACTGTAGAGCATTTAATCCTGCATAGAAAATTCCAGATTCATATTTCCATAGCACTTTTTTTGATTTCTTACCTAGAAAAACCACGATGTTATTATAACTGCATTTCAAGTTTTGGCTAAAAATGCCAGCTAAACCAATTTCATTTAAACTAAGAGTGGCACTTAAATTGAACAACTTGAACAAAATAGCATTTAAAGTTTTTAGCTAAACAATCGTAAAATTTAAGTTTAGGCCATTTTTCGACAAAAAATTTTCTTTAAAAACACTACCTACCAAATTTGAATCAAATCGACGCACTCGTTCAGGCTGTAAGTGAGTTCCAAAAAGACAGACTATAGAACAGACAGACAGAATTGCTTGAACTACTTTTTTCGTCTTCTATGTAATAATGTCAAGTTTAGCTATAAATCTTAAGTAAAAATATGAACACTATCTCATTCTGGTTCTGAAGAGTGTCTTTGAGTTTTTTTTAAATTTCTTTCTGGTTCTTCAAGAGTGTCTCTAAGTTTTATGAATTGTTTTAAAAAATTGTATGCGCACACTTGAATCAATTTTCTCACCCTAATCAAAATGTTCAAGCTAAATTCGCAGTTCAAAGTGGGGGTATTTCTGAGAAAGACTGCATCAACAGTGCCTTTTTTTATAGACAAATAATTTTGATAAGCACTTACATTTAATTTAAAAATTGAGTGCCCTGATCGGAAATATGGTGGTTGCAAGACGTTTTTTAGTGGGGTTTCTGCTTGCAAGACGCATTCAAAAAAATTCAGAAAGCGCAGCGAAAAACAACTTCCAAACCCATATTTCCTACTGTGGACATAGCTCATAGTTTCTTAATTAATTTTTAAGGCTTGTCTCTCGAAAAAAGTGCATTGTTGCAAAAAATGCATTCTCGAAAATGCCCCCACTTTGGACTGCACGACGCTGACTTTTAAAAATGGCAACTAGTGCATTCGAATAATACCAACTATATTGGGTTATCAATCACACCCAAAAATTGATGTGGGCTCTTAGTCTAACACGGTGTCTCCACGATCTAGATTTCATAGAATGCAAGATAGCATTCTATTAAAATTGCCTATGGAGACTGCAAATAGTATTCTATGAAAAATTTCTTGCAATATATTGCTCAGCTCATAGCATTCTATAGATAGTATTTATTGACTTTTCTATTTTCTCTGTAATTGGACTGAAATAGTAAGCTAACACAATAAATTTATAGCATTCTTTCGAACTTTCTTTCTATGAAATGTGACAGATGGTAATCTATGAAATCTTGCTCGTGGAGCCACCGTGTAAAGAACCAATTTTATGGACATTGACGTAAATTGACTCAAACTGAAGTTAGTTGAACAGGAATGTGTAGTTTTACAAATTTATTAATGAATTATTTTTTTGTTTGATTTATAAATACAAAAAAAATTATTATCAACAGAACCAATCTAGTTCGTCGGCGCTTATCAACCTTTTACCAATTTTGTTGTTGATTGGTCTCAGCATGATGTCGTCTTTTTTCATATCGGATCCGATCTATAGTCTTCAACCATCTCAGTAAGAATTTTTTTTTATATTGACTGCTAATTCAATTTTTGAAAAATATATTTTTTCTATTAAAATAGCAAATATTCAGTGAAACGTGAAACGAATGCCTTAAAAATAGCTTACTATGTAAAAGATAACTTCTACTCCGAGTATCAAGGCTCTGTTGGGCGGTTGGAAGCGTCAGTTGAAGAAGACTTTCTTAATCATCTGAAGCATTCGTGTAGTAGAGAACGTAATTATAGTAAGAAACAAAAGAATTTAAACTAAATAAAAACAAATATTAAATGTATATATTTCTCTATCTTAGGAGACGGAATGTTAGCCAAAGCAAGAGCATTTGGAGATCGTGACTTGTTTAGAAAGGCTCAAACCATTAATACGCCATCTTGTGAAAATCTACAAAAATATCTAAATGCGTAGCTTGATTGTGAGCGCATAAGCAATTAAACTGTTAAACAAATATTACTCTAAAGAAATTATTAGATAAATATAGCAAATGAAAACAGCAAACAAGTTATATATTTTTATCTCGTGTAATCGTCTTGATATATCATTGTGTTTCAATTATTTTCATTTGCTTACATTTCTATTGTTATATTTTTTTTTTATATTTTAAAAAATATTTGGGTGGACAGCGATATTTTTTTGGACTCCCAAAGTGGAAGTATTAATGTTATGTTTGTTTGTTATTCCGATTATCAAAATTAATAAAATTTAAATTAAACCAAAATATCATATGTAATAATGTGTAAGAGTGTTGCACTTGATATTCTTTACTGACACATATAGGAATATTAAACTAATAAAAAAGGGTAGATTGTTTAAAAGTCGGTATTATTTTTTTTATTCGGTATTTATTTTTTTATGAGGTTATGACCAATGAATGAAAATAATGTTAAAGAAAAAAAAATATATAGAAAACTTTCGTAAATTTCAAGCGATTTGAGCTTCAGAAATTGAAATAAGAGGTTACAGGTGAGTACATATTATAAATAAGATCAGAAAGAATTTTTTTTAGATTTAACAGGTTCACTGGTCCCTATACAAAATTTACTTTTTACACCATTACGTCCAAAATCAAAATTGACTATAGCTTCACTGTCACATGTATCATTTTTGCACACATTTTAAAATTTGTACCTGGTTCTCCACGTCCAATGTATAATTTTTGATACATTTATACAGTCAACTCCATTTATCTACCACTAAAATCTAAAAAGTAAAGGTTAAGCTGCCTCGAGATCAAAACAAGTAGAAATAGAGTGCAAGCACTGTAATCATCATAAGAATGCAGATTTTTTAATATGCTTAATATGTTTTTTCGAACAAATCTAGTTTTTTTGTTCAAAATAAAATATTTTTTTTTGTTTTTGACTTTGAAAAAATTAATTCAAATCAAAACTCTTTTTCCATGTTTTTTTAGATTAGTATTAAATTCTAACCTTAAGCTACTTACTACTTCAATACTCTTCTTAAGCTACTTATTTATATGAACATTTTGTCCTTAAGGTATTTTGATCACATTAAAAGATTGTTTTCAAAAAATGAGATTTTGTGTCAAATTGATACATTGGACGTGGACTGACTAAATCGTTAATCTTGATAAAATAGTTGACAGATGTCTAAACTTGGCTTAATCGCAAAGAAAAGGTTTTTTTTTTGTTAAGCGTTCTTGCAACAACCTTCTATGTATTTAATTATTGGGAAATTTATAAGCGTCCGAATTAAAAGGAATTCAAATGATATTTGATTATACAACAGAAGTATAGCTTAGGGAAAAGTGTCAAATTGAATCTGAAACAGGTCGCAAGTCACCCTCAAATAGCAGATTTTAGAAGAAAAAAGTTATAGATGAGTATTGACCAATTTGGATTTAAATTGATCAAGTTGAGAAGATTTTATGAAAATCTTCTTTTTCTTCGGCTTTTTTTTTTGGTCACAATGGATGTACAAATGAAACAATTGTTAACATTTGGTTTTCCCGACATTTCGGCAGGGGTTGCTGACTTCTTCAGGGAAAATTCATTTTGCAACATATAAAACAAAAAATACAATACAATGACGATTGTATGACCTTTCTCTGATATCGACGGTATAGTTTAGTTGAACGTTCGTTGAATGGTTTTGTATGATAACATACTGCAGTTAAGGTAGAACTATAAGGCGTATGAGCTAGCATGACCTACTGTCAAAATTAAACGAACTGTTTAGTCCTATTTATATAAACATAATTAATGCACATAATGAACATGTGAAACATGTGAAAATCACTTGTTTTTATTTTTTTTTAATTGACTGAAAAGCATTCTGAGAACACCTGCCCACAAATAACCCAATTAGCTCTATTATGCGTCGTTTGGATACCATAACTCGTTTGACCTGATTTGTTTGTTGATATAGGGGCAGTTCTTGTTGTGCACTTAGGGGCGAATTTTAGACTGCGCCCGCAGTTTAATTGGAAAATACTAAGCTCACATTCCATTGGGGCTGAGCAACGGCCATAAAACATTACAGTAGATCTATATGGTCCGTAAAAATGCAAGGCATACATACCAAATATACAGACCCATGCGCAAAGATGTTCATGCTGCAATATTTTAAAGCATGAACTCTCAATCAGAACAAATATTTTTGTAAGGCCATGAGACATCTGTATATTTATTATTGTGGTATAAGTCAATGCTTTGAGGCTTTTGCCAATAAAGAGTTTTTTCGCCATCACATTTATGTTATCAAGAAACTGGATCCCAAATGCCAGGAGGAAAGACCCCGAAGCATACAAAAGTCTTCATGAGCCTGGCGTCTGAATCAATACATTATACAGGTTGCCAAGTAGGAAATACAAAAAAATATTAAACTACAAAAAATTGTTTTAAAAAAAGTGCACGCATTCACTTTATTATGTTTCCTTTTTTTCTAATTAACAAGACAATAAATCTTAGTTACAATTTGTGTTTCGATTTTTATTTTGCTTAAAATTCATTTTAAATATTTCGGAATTAAAGAAGTTGAAATAAAACAAAAAAAAAAAACAAAACTTATTCTACAGCCGAATTCAATTACATTCAAAGAAAAAATAATATAAACTACTTTTTTTGATCCTCTTGAATAGAAATCAGGTTGTCACTAAAACAATTGCAGAAAAGAAATGCATAGTTATCAAAACCAAGTAGTAAAAACAATTGACTTAATTAATGTAAGATAACTTTTTATTGTGCCTCAATTAAAGAGATACTAAACTTATCAACTCGATTCACCGTGCGAAATATTTGTTTAGAAAAGTAATTTATATTAAGAAGGATGGAACAAAATACATTTATAGTGTTGTAATTAAATTAAATTAAATTAAATGTAAATATTATTATTTGTTTTAAGGATCTTCTATATTTTTTTTTTAAAGTAATTTTTTTGCGACAGATTTACGTCTTTCACTCTTTTATTTAAAGTTCTTCCTACTTTCGTGTTCGTTTGCCTTTAACAACAACTGGTCGGTTCTTAATGTAACCTTTCCTCCTCTTGGAATTCTATAAATAAAATATACATAAATATGAATACAAAATTAAAAAAACATATTTGTTTACCTTTCGGGAAACATAGTTGCCAGAAGATACCGCTCTTTCTGTAGTCTTAATCGCTGGACGATTAAACTCATGTGGTTTCTTTACCCGATAGATACGGACTAACCAATGTTCGGAAGTATATGCTTCCTCTAGATAAGTTAGATCAAAATCTTTATTGCCAATTACAGCATTTCGAGTTCTATCATAACCTGCTGGACCTCTGTAATAATAAATAATATATAAATATCGTTTCAAGTCGTGCCTCATTTTTGTAAATCAAACCTGTAATCTAATTTTAATTCTCCAAATCTATAGTAACTTAGTTTGTACATCAGGCAATTAAGTAAAGCTGGGGCTCCTTCAGCATCAATACGGAACTCACCGCGATCGGTGAAATAGTCACTTTCTCTGATGTCTTTGGGATGTTCACCTTCAGCGATACGAACCATCCACAAGAATTTATTAATATCGTCACCAGAGTATCCAATTACACCGCCAAATATAACCAAAACGTAGTCTACATCAAGAGAGGTCATAATTTCGTACGATTTCTCTTCTGTTGATGACATAGCTTTGCCAACCAATGCTATGTGGCTATTGTTCCAAGTGTTATTGTCCACCAATGTGGTTCGATTTGCCATTCCTGCTATCTGATAACCATAATCCCACCAAGACATGATGCGGGCATCATCAGCTGTATTTTGCGATAGCCAGTAGTAAGCTTCACGGAAATCATCGAGAATGTTGCGAGACCTTGGTATAAGGTAGACAAACAATAAAAGGTTAAATTTATTAGAGAAATGGTAGAGATAACTTTGCTATCGAGCATGTTCATGCTCATCACCAGGCAAAAAAATTAAGGATACAAAATACAAACATCTTATACATTTAGGATACTGAACTTGCCTTTAAAATCAACACTCCATTAACAATTCAACTTATACTTTTTATTGGAATTGGATCTGGCCAAAAGAGATGAGAAAAACAATTAATTGCGTTTTGGTGTGCAATCGAAGATACCGATGTACATTGATCTTGAATATTTGAAATTTGTTTTGACCAATTTAAACAAAAATAAAAAACAAAAAATTAAAAAAATTTAAGCAAAAATCGAGTGATGTAAAGCATTCCACATTATTTAGCAGTAAAGAAAGAACCTCTATACTTTACTGTACGTCCAAAGTTTGTCTCTAAAGTAAACTGATGTGCTTTCCTTGCTAAGCGAGTATAACGGCGAAATTGTTTAAGGGGAGCAACGCAACTGGCTATTTCACTGGAGCAGTTGTTTTTTATAAATTAACCGATAAAATAAAGAAAGACAGGTAACATTACAACGATGTTCAGGGAAAGCGAATGTTATGGAACTGCCTTCTATAAGTTTTATAGCTCTGTTTTGAATTTTGTCCAATAACTGCAGATATGTTATTGGTGCTCCGAACCAAACATGAGAGTTATATTCCATCTTTAAGCGTATGTATATAAGCTTTGTAAGTTGAAGCCAGATCAGTGGGGGTGAAAAATTGCTTACATATTTTAATCTTTTTTTTGTGTCGTTTCAGAGGTGGTTTGTGATGCGCATACCAACGATAGATAGCTTTTCGTTTTCTTCGATGGGAGAGAGTTTCGTTTTATAGACAGTAGACAGCTTTGAGTTTTTGAAGCGTTAAATTCGACGCGGTTTTTAATACCCTATTTAATAATGTTACCTATATCAGAATTCAACGAGCTTATCGAACGTTGTCGTTGCAGTTCCACACCTGAAGAGCAGAGATTTAAGTCTGGAAACGCATATGAAAAACTGAGGGTACTGTCATCAGGGAAACAATGAATTAGAAGTTTCAAAAAGGAGGTCGTTGATAAGGATAAGAAAGAGAGTCGTAGACAAAATAGAGCCTTGGGGCACACCAGCATTTATTTTATAAATATCAGACTTGAAACCGTCCAATACGACTCGAATGAAACGGTCCGAAAGGTAGTTTCTATTCCAAGGAAGAAGACACTCATCGATACCAAATGCACGCATTTTTTATATTTCAATAAAAGAGCTTTATGCCAAACTCTTGATTCCGCTTTTCGGTGAGATATGCCATCAAATCACCAGTGGACTTGCTGCTACGAAAGCCATATTGCCGGTTAAGAAGCTTTCGTTCTTCGAGATATTTCTTAAGCTAATTGTTTATCAGCGCAATTGGGCGGTAATTAGAGGTCGAAGAAGATTCGACTTGTTTAGGGACTGCCTGGACAAATGCTGTTTTCCATCCACTCGGAAAGAGACTAGTAGAATAGGACAGATGGAAAAGCTTAAGCAGTGGTTTTGCCAGCGTGGAAGAACATCTCTTCAGAACAATGGGACTAGCGGACTTGTGTATTTCAGAGTAGCAACACTTTGTGGCAACGTCGAATTAGCAGCAAATTGTGTTGCAAGCAAATTGGATTAAGTTTGAGAGCTTACCACAGGAGTGTTTTTGGCTTTGTAACTTCGAAAACTTAACTCTTAACTAAACTCTCTTTGTTTAGTTAAAGAGTTTTTTCTTTAGGTTTTATACTTTTGGACCTATTTGGGATATATGTTTGTTATCATATCAGCACTGGAATCTAGTCACTATCGAGGAAGCATAGTGACCAGTTTAAGTTCCGAAAATAATAATTCAAACCGTCCCTGTTGGCTTTCTCATATTGCCCAACAGTTCTCCTTGGAATATTTTTTACTGTATTTTCTGGGCTCAAGAAACTCGCTGATACAACACAATGGTCTGATGTGCCTAGAGAAGTTTTTATATTTTGTAGTAGAAAATAGTAAACTAATACTAATTAATCGAACACATGCAAACATCCCAAAATATTTATTACCTACTGGTTTTACACAAAGGTCATCATACCAAGCAATACTAAACTTGACAAATGCAGACAACAATACGAACTGCAAAAGTAGCACCCGGCACTCAGCCATGTTCCTTCCGTTTTTACTGTTCTTCTAAGAGTCCAGGTGAATTTTTGTATTCTGCTCTCCGACGGGAAAACGGATTTTTCCAAAAAGCATATAAATTTTGATCAAAAATACATTTTAACAATTAGATTCTCTTAAGAATATCAAAATCAAATATTGGTAAAGCTTTGAACTCAAAGGATAGAAGACTTTCAAAAATAAATAGTGAACAATCGAGTGAAATATTTACGTGATTCGAAGGATTCGATCGGATCGGATAGCAGAATAGGGCTGTATATTCCTTTTTACAGCAGCTTTCATATTTTTTTTAAACAGTCGGTCGTTGTCGTTATTCAATAAGGAAAAGTTTACCTAAGTATTTAAGTTTGGATAATAAAGGAACATTTTTATATTGAAATCATATATTTTCATTTAATATTCATTCCCTACATTCATATATTTTATTTTTTTTTCGTTTGTAAATACGTTCTTCATAGGTAGGTATATGTTTCCTTAAGAAAAAAAAGTAGGTTTGGTTAATAAAAAAAATGGGTTACACTTTTCTGGATTTTCTTTTTTTTTGCAAATTTCTGAATACGGCCTTTTCGCGTAGACGTTTAAGTACGCTGATATCTGTTGGATGTATGTTTTCACGTTCCACTCATTCCAAAGCTTTATTGAAAATGTTGATTGCTTCACTGGTCTACTTTAGATTACGTCATGCCAAATCAGGACCGCTCATTAAACTTACTAACTAACCACAACAAAAATGATAGGATTCACGAGAAATCTTTATCGAGGATTCTCAGATTAGTAAAAAAAATTTAAAATGAATGAATTTTAAAGTAGTTAACGTTATAAGGCTTTCTCAACGTGTTCACGCTACAGAGTAGTCAGTATAAAAAAAAATATGTTCACCTTAGCCGGTGTTCACGTAAGGAGATGTTTTTGTTAACGCGAGTCTACTGTAAAATCAAAAGTTGAAAATTTAAATCCTTAAGTAAAGTTCGACTTTCAGTGAATAAAATCATTTTAGTCTCTCATTCATTCTCCCTGACCATTGTAGCGTGTTCCAAGCGGAAATAATATTGCCGATCAAAGAGGTATTATCTTGGTTAAGGAAAAACGTGGTATCTACATCCGATATCTTCATCTTTTCATACAGCCAGTATTCACTTACTTTGGGTTCCACAACAACAGAAATATTTCAGGAAACTGCAAAAGCGAGGAACTCTATCGAAATGGAATACCAATTTTACCTAACAAGGTTATTGGTATACCTATCGCTACGTGCAAACTCGTGCTTAAAAAAAAAACATAAGATGGACAAACACTACTATCTGTCTAGCTACTAAGCAGGCGCAACATATATCTGTTGTCTATGAGCATACATTTAAGCTCCGTAATTAATAAAATAATGTCTCATAGGTAGACATAAGCGTTTTTCAAACTGCTGAAACATCATGGACAAAGAGAAGGAGGACTCACCTTCTCTGCTCATGCTCTGTTCTTATCTTTACCAAAAGCGTAAAATACAATTATGATTTTTTGTCAATGCTTTCAGTGATCTAAAAAACGCAGAGATTCAATATCTACATCGCTTCATTGGAAACTCCAATTGGTGTAATGAACGAAATATTCTCGCAATTTTTTCATGTAGTATCACAATGGAATTAAGTAAATCAGTCATTTTCCTGACAACCTGGTTAAGGTTAACCTAATCTAATTTAACAGTACACTACGGATAAGCTTGTTGTTCTAACTTTTTTTTTTTATAAAAAAAACTTACCCATCTTGACTATTATGGAATGCCAATACAATAGAGGGACTCGAGTAAGCATTACTAGTGACCCATGTACAATGAACAGCAAACATCATAAGAAGCATTAAAATTGCCAAAATCACCACACTCTTAAGATTTGCACCAATACCAGCAGATCCTTCATGGGCAGAATCATGTTTTGGTCTATGTTTCAATTTTCCAGCCTTAAAAATATAAAAGCAATAAATGTTACAAATGTTTGTAAGTATGTAGGTATATAATAAAACTTACCTTATCATACATATTTTTTTTCTCAACCGAAGTGTCTTCTGTTTCTTCCGTCACTTTATTAGGGGAACTGTCTTCTTTTAAGAAAACTTCCAACAAACAAGAGAAAGCAATACCAGCCAACATACAGACAACTGGAGTCAGTGTTAGCATTAATCGCACCATGACTCCGGCAAAGTAAACTGCGCTAATGGCATAAAGGACGACAAATACTCTTTCGTCGTTGATTTTTTTAATGCAGTACCACAATCCAACCGGGAAGGCACATACCAATATGTGCAAATCAAAGAAGAACGAGAACCACGTTGTGGGTTGATGCTCTGATACTGAAGCTATAATTGGAATATGAATCTTTGCATATCCCGTGTCCCAAAGGGAGTAGAATCTTCCACTCCATGGAGCAACAACACCCATCATGGTAAGAGCAACGACTGCAATGAAAACTACGGCAGCTGCTACTAGAGCTCCAACGATGAAAAGCCTTTTGAACTCAGTCTTGGAGAGAATCGTTTGCAGATGTTTAAGAACCCCAACTGCAAGCAGCAGTACAAATACTCCCATAGCAGCCATGTGTTCGCTTGTCCGGATCGGTTGGAAGCCTACAAATGGAATCTGCATTGAGAACAGTAAACCCAGAATGTAAAACGTAGAATAGCTGGTGAGTAATCTGGGTGAATATCTGCCCATGATAAGCAACACGAATACGTGGAGGGGTATTAAGTTGATAATGAACACGTAACCGCCCCAAGCCGATACCATGTAGAAGTAGGATAACGCTGCCATTGATGCCCAGAAGACAGAGCCTGTCTTCACAGACTTCACCCAAAGATAGTACGTAAATTGGAGAGCAAATATAGCAATTCCCTCGTTGTCGTAGGAACCAGCCACTGATCGACTAATGTAGCCAGGAACAATAGCTATGAAACTAGCAGCAAATAAGCCAGCTCCAGGAGACCAGAGTTCCTTTGTAAGCAAATAAGTAGAAATCGATGTAAGGCCACTGAAGACGGGAGCAAGAAATACGCATATATCTCTGATGTGCACGGGGATATTCAACGCATGCAGAATGTAGTGTATGCCTCCAGAAGTAATCATCAATCCTGGGTATACAGTACCACCAACGATCCGACCCAGTGGGTACCAAGCCCGCTCATCGAACCAATTTAAAAATTTGTAATACCCATGTTCGACCATATAGGCGGTGGCGCGATAATTGAACCATGGATCGAACTCATGGATGATACTCTCAAACCGAATGACAGCAAATAGACGAGATGCAAATCCTGCTAACCATGCTATGAGCAGAACAGCAAATGTGATAAGACTGCTGTAGCCAGCTGCTTTGCGATTGAGCAGCTTCGCAGGGCGATTCATTTTTTCTTCAATGAATTTTTTCCAAATTCCAAATTTTGTTTGAATTGAAAATTTGTTTTATTGTTTTATATATTTTTGCTTATGGATACCATCCGTTCGTACTTGTGGGTGTTTTCTTCAAACTTTTTTGGAATTTTTTTTCATGTGAAGAAAAAATCTATTTGACTTTTTAGAACACCACCGACCGAAAGAAGAATCAAATGACACGTACACGTCGCCCAACAAAAACACCGGCCGTATCAGTGTTGGCAACGTGGAGAGAATACAAATTTGATAAGCGAAGTGATGCCAAATTTACTTTTTCAAATGACAAACAACTGCTAGTGGATCGAATGGACTCGAACAGACTCCAACTCACAATTCACATGTGAGCAACATACGCTTTTCTATACGTGAATACGTGTGAACAGCTAAATGAAACAACATATAAGAGTAAGACCGTGCTCAAATTTTAGGCATTTACTTCAATTGGTAACAACATAGAAAATAAATTTTTAGAGACGATTCAATTAGCTTATTTTTGAGTTGAATAATAAAGAGTTTAAGAGATTTGAAGGAGTAAAATTTTATAACATTAGCTTAATTAGGAGAGGATTTATAGTAAAAGTACATCTAGGAATCCTAGGGATCGCTGCAGTCGGTTGATTTTTATATATAATCAGAGACAAACAAACACACCAAATTTTAAAGCTCAAGGATCTAGCTTAATTAGGAACGAAGTTGCTATCACTATCTACTTTCAAATTTAAACGAATTTATCGTATTTTGTTGTGCTAACAATTTCGTTTATTTTGCTAGGCTACGCTTACGACGTATAGTCAAACACAATTATACAGATTAAAGGGAGTTTATTATCGCAAATTTGTATCCTAAATAATCTTTTAAATGAGACCTTTTGTATGGGAGTTTTGTTTGTGTAAAAGAAATATAGATTTAAGAACGTAGTTTTGTTTTTAAAGTCTTTGACACAAAATTATAGTCGCCTCGATTTAAATCAGTTAAGTTAACCCTAGCAAAAATTAACTTTACATTATCACCAGGTGATAAGTTTGTATCATATTGTAACGTGTTCTATAAGATGTTCTCCGTTCTATTTTTGTTTTACGATGCGTAAACTCACCATTGTGATTCCAACTTAAAGTGACAGCCGCAAACGCCACTGTACAACGAAGTTAACGAAACGTAATTTTTTTAACGAAAGACCAAAGACTAGAAAAATGAATGAAAGAATACAAGATTACGACACTTGGTTTTTTTCCAGCATTTTGTTGTTGTGTTTTTGTGGCTTGTGACGTAACCACAAACAGAAAAACAAATAAATGGTGGAATCTTCTTATGACTTTACCCCAACCAATGAGAAAAAGAGTGCAAGGTGTTTACGTCACAAGTGAAAATTACGTCACAAGTGAAAATGCCAAAGTGACGTTATCTTGTATTCTTTCATTCATGGACCAGAAAGCTCCAGAAGCATGAATGAAAGAATACAAGATTACGACACTTGGTTTTTTTTCAGCAATTTGTTGTTGTGTCACTTGTGACGTAAGAACAAACAGAAAAACAATTAAATGGTGAAATCTTGTTATGAATTTACCCCAACCAAAGGGAAAAAGAGTGCAAGATGCTTACGTCACAAGTGAAAATTACCAAGTGAAACAACAACAAAGTGAAAATGCCAAAGTGTCTTAATCTTGTATTCTTTCATTCATGCTCCAGAAGGCTCTGACTGACACTGTACTAGAAGATTCTAAAGCGGAGTGCTGAATGGTGCAGCCACTATAAATACGAGCTCACCATGCGGCAAGAAGTCAGTTTGAATTTGAAATTAGTCGTGTACAAGACGGTAATTTGAAAGTGATAAAGTTTGAATTTAAAATAAAGAAAGTAAAAAAGAAATAAAGAGTGTTTTGAAATATTAAGCGGAATTAAAAGTGAAAAGACTTAAAGTGAGTTGCATTAAAACGGAAATAAGTTTTATTTAATAAAACGAACCTAGATAAAACATAACAATATTAAAAATAATTTATGGACTTTCCAGTAATATCTTCCAGTGAGATATTTTGTTGTTGGAATTAAACAGTGTTTGTGTGTAGTTTCTTTCTCTTTCGAGAGAGTAGGTAGTTTTTCTGTCAAAAAATTAGACTCGGATCTAAAAAGATAAAATGGAGATTTCCTGGTTTCAATAAAGAGTTAGCTTTACCGGTTTATTAGTTGAGAAAACGTTAACAAAGTATTAAATTCTTTTTAGGACCGTAGTTATATTGACTATAATTTTGCGCCATTAATTATTGTAATTATTCGTCATAATTACATTGATTACATATTAGGAGTGTTTTATTGGTAAGTGTTTAGTCACTTTAGGAAAATTTTGTATGGGATACGAAAAGTGGCGATAAATTGGTCAGTAATTAAAGTGAACATAAAAGATAAGATACAATCTTGGAATGCCTGGCAATGTTCAGCTCGAAATATAATGTCAATACATATTTTGCTTAAAGACATTATTAAGACATGAACTCCATATACAATTATTATTAATGGTTGTGGGTATTGTGTTTTCCTTTAGGGCCGCGTTTAGCGGAAGAAGTAAGAAGCTTTTAACCTACGAAAGTTGCAAAAAAGTTTTCATGATTTTGAACTTTTCGCTTAAAAACAAATAAAAATAGGTTAAAGAAGATCTTTAAATAAAATTATATAATTTGGAATTTAATTTGGTAATATTCAAGCTAAATAATGATTATTTATCCGGTTTTTATTTGTTTGTAGTGGAAGGTGGGGTACAAGTTGACCAACTCGGCATATACAATTAGCCATATACTTTGCAGACACATCCATAAAATTATTTGAAACTTCGGCTTGGCATATACCTAGTCAAGAATACCAACTTTGAAATAAAATAAAAAGTGGATATGAAAGTAGTGAATATAGCGTTTTATTGGTTCTTTTCAGTGCTGACTAACTAAAAATTACCGACAAAACACGACTATTAAATGAAATTTATAGAATTTATTCATTTAAATTCTTGGTTTAGAGTGGCGCTAAACCTGCTAACCAAGAAGAATCGCCTCTGGCATTTACCACAAAAAGCTAATTTAGCACTTCATTTCATAGTATTGAAAAAAAAACTGGTCTAAACTTTTTTGTTTTCATTTTCTACCACAAACCATCATCAATTTTTGGCGCAAAATTTATCGTACCTACTTGTGCCTAGTCTAATTGGCTACTTCTGCATTTATCCCTAGTATAATTTTTATTGACGATAAAATATTCACAATATAATAGTTCTGTGTCTAATCTGTGAAAAATGTGGTACACAAGCCAATGTTATACTAGATCTTTCGTCCGGCAATTCTGTTATGTATCGATACAATAAAATTTTTAAAAAGTAATTTTAAAAAAAAACATTTTTTTTTTTTGGAAAAACAAATATTACATAATTCTGTCATTCATATTATGTAGGTAGGTAAATCTTTTTTCATTGCATACATATTTTTTTTTTGAATTTTTGTTTTGAAAAACTGGTTAAATGAATCCAGTCATTAACAGAAAGTAGCTTACCACAAGAGCAAGTTTGTGCGAACCAATCGCCATTTATTTATTTTTTATTATTTTTGAAGATATTTTAGGTCTATAGTAACTCTAGCGAGATTGTCGGATCTTTTTAAGATATTTTTGACGCATTTTAAATCTTTTTGGCGCAAACTTTGGGCCTTTGAGACTTTCTATTATTTATATGGCTAGTTTTTACGGAACCCGTAACTATAAAATAGGCTTATGTTACTCATAGGATGATCTACTAGGATTTTTTGTCAAAATTTACATAGCCAAAGCACGGATGAATCATTCTCCCAAAATTAAAAAGAAGACAAAAGTATTTAGCAATTTTGTTTCACAAAAATTAATATCGAAGCAAAACTGGCAGTTGCCGCCATTTTTATGAGTTATAGTATCTATCTTATAGCAAGTTTGAGTACCATATCACAATATAAAAAGCTAAGGATAAGGTAATTAATTGCGCATGTTTTACCATAAAAAAACGCTTTTCAACACACTCAATGGATATTGAGCTATTCTCCAATCTGAATTTAGTCTTACTTAACGTACTAGGTAGCCAACAGTTTCCCGCGAATGTTTGTTCTGCTCGCATGTTCAAACATACAATTTTAATTCGCGCTTATCTTACCTGTTGAGCTTCCTTAAGTTATGTATTTCCTCATACGATTATTCAATGCAATGTGCGTTTGTTTGTTGTGCGTTCTAATGCCAAATGTCGAATCAGAAAAACTTCTATTAAATTCGACTGAGCAGCTAAGTCAAATTAATTTAAATTCGATACCGGAAGTTAATTGTGGTGAAACACAAAAAATGGCAGATATGTGTTTTAAAAATTTACCCCCACATTTAATGGAATTTCTGACGACGACAAAGACTGTCATGAACAAGGCCGACATTGCCTCAAAGTGCACGTAAGAATAGAGTAATTATATGGAAATTAAATTGAAGCTTTTTGATATAGCTCAAGGATGTCTGTTGTTAATGTTAACTTAATTTTGTCCTGTTAGGTGTTTTAAATAAATATAGGGGTGATTTGGTTTGGCATGACGTACGTGCATCGCGGTAGGTTGATCGTCTTTGCGAACCTATATGTGCGTATTTGCGCGAATCTCTGATGCGGTTCGTTCATACCGGGGCCCGTATTCTCGAATGTTTCCGTTCTGTTCTGATAACAAACATTCAGAGGATATCAGTGGGGGGGGGGGGGGGAAGAGGTAAAAATTCAATTTTCTTCAAATGTATCGGAAACTATGAACTTTTTTCAAAAAGTGTTGATAATTGTCATTCATTGATGAGCGACATCGAATCAATAACTGGACAAAAATTCAGGTGCACCAAAAGGATGATTCGAAATCGATCGCTAGAGAAGACGAAAAAAGTGGCTTTCGGCAATACTGTCTGTCTGTCTATATATCTGTCTGACTCGGGAACTGCAGCCTTAACGGGTGGGCCGCTAAAGCGATTTAAACGAAATTCAATACTAAAATTGTCTTAGCTATTTTAAATAACATGGCATAACATTTTTATTCAAAAATGTTTTTGTTAAGTTTTAAATAATTTTTAATAAAACTGTTTCTGTGAATTCAATACATATTTTAAAATCCTGTTGGCCGATTTTTATGAAAATTGAATTTAGTTTTTAACTCTTTCCTTTTAACTCAAGAATAATTGCTACAAGAGTAAAAAAAAACAAGTCGATAGTAAGGACATCCTACGAACAAAGTTAGAAATTTACACATGATAACTTTTTGACATATGATATATGTGTATAAACTCATTGGTTTTTGGTATTAAATTAAGTTAAAAAAAACTTGCATACTTACTTTTTTTAAGAAAAATATTTTACAAAATTAAAAAAAAATGATTTTTTCATAAACTATAATAAAGAAAATTGTTTGCTTTTTTCGTATATTTCGAGGTATATTACGTTTCTACTTTAAACCCACAGGTAACTTGCCACAAAACCAAGTCTGTACGACCCAGTCATACCCTTTATTTATTTTAATAAAGCAAAATTTGTTAATTTCAGTTTTCAAAGTAACAAAACCACTTAAGAAAATTATTGTTTTTATTTCAACGAATTTGATGTAGTGGTTATTAAAATTCAGTTTTATTTGTACATTATTTTTAAAAGAGAATACATATAAAGAATGAATTCTAAGCAATTCCAAGTGCTATTAAGTCACCTGAGTTGAGAGTTCCTCAGCAGGTTGGGATCTATATGGGTGATTCTCAGTTAAAAGTTCCTTATTAGCATTCAAAATGTCTCCTACCTAAATTTTAATTTTTTTTTACTATTATTATATTTATTAACAGGTAATTAAAATTACAGTGTAAGATTACTAACCTTTGGCTTAGGATACTAAGCAAGAAACTATTATAAATAATCGGAAATAAAAATAGTTTCTATAGCGTTTTTATGGCAGGTACCGTTTTTCTAACGAAAAACTCCGTCATTGGCAACAAATCAGTCACACAAAATCTTATCAAATTCTATCGTATATTTTACGAGAAAAATTGGATTGTTTTTAAGGCTTTGTTTGCCAGGTACCGTTCATATGTAAACTTATTCTGAAAACATGTAAAGCACAATTTTTGGCTACAAATCCATTGTACGAAATTTTATAAAAATCGATCGTATTTTTTACGAGAAAAATGGAATTTTCTAAAACGCTAGTATGGCAGGTACCGTTAAAAATCACCGTTTTCAAAAAATCTGTCATGTTAAATTTTATCAAAAATCGTTCGTATTTTTTTCGAGCAAAATTTGTTACGTACGGCAGGTACCTTTATTTTCAGGTCTAGGATAAAAATCAAAAATACTCATGGGCATATTACTCTAAGAATACAGTGTACCAAGTTTGAAGAAAATCGACCCAACCGTTTAGGCTGTAGGTGTCGATACATCCTGACTGACAGACGGACAGACAGACAGACGGACGGACAGAATTGCCGGACCTACTTTTATTTAAATATAGTTTGATTGCATTGTATTTCTTGAAAAAAAAATGTTTTCAAATTATAAAACACAGAAAATTAAAAAAAAATGATCAAATGAATTTCTCAGTCGTTAACACGAATAAGTAAATTAACACAAGAGTAAGTTTGTCCGTCCCAGTCGTACTCTTTACTTTCTGATCCCAACCATGAATGCCATGAATAATTTTTAATTTGAACAATATTAAATTTAAATATAATAAATAATATTTTTTGGCTAAGTAACAACACTTTTGACAGGTGGCGTTGTTACAACACTATTTAATGGAATTTAAAAAAATATTTCAAATAATACTGTTGGTTGGAAAGCAACTGCATTCAATAGCAAGCACGAACGACCCAGTACGCCATTTATTTTGTTTAACTATGGTGTACTGGTGAGTGTATATTTAGGAAGGCATTGAATAAACATTGTAAATTCGTTGGTAGACCGTAGGTCGAAAACTCTAAGCACACAGTGCTCAGGCAATCTTTTGTTTCTGTTGTAATAGTACCTATATCAATAAGTATGAGTGGGTTGCTCATGTTTTAGTTTATTTTCTGTAAAACTACTCGTGTAAGTATAGGATAACGTTATAAAGGTGAAAGCTTTGATATGAAAGGACACTTGAATTTATGTTTTGTTTTTATTATTTTGTCCTTTTTTCACCAGCTCAATGGTTATGAATGTGACTGCCTGTACTCTGATCTGATAGAGTACATAACTTGTAAAGTTACTTGACATGATAAGTTTCCAAGGATCCTGTATTTCTAAATACTTCAATAATAAATATTTCCTGATAACTTAAAGGATTCAAAAAGAACTTTAAAAGAGTACAAAAGTTTCACTTGAAAAACGATTAAAGATGATTTCTGTTGTTATACGTATATACTTACACCCGGTAAGAAATTCCACATTGTAATTAGTTGCTTATAACGAACAAAACATACCATTAAAGATTTGAATAACAAATTGAAACGAACAAACATTCCTGAGAAAAGAAAAAGATCTCTTAGTTCCACGAAAGTACATAGATAAGATACCTACTGTCTTGAATTTTCTTTAAATATTATATTTATAGGAACTCAATTTAGCCAATAATCACTCAGACCTAAATTCAAATTTGAATTTATTCACTCCTTTTTAACATAAGGCATCTGTCACTGCATCTGGCAGTATTTAAGAAAATGCAAGAAAGAAGACAGAAAATAGAAGTGCATTAAAAAAATTTAATTGTTTGACAATCTGTAGCATAAAATAGAGATCCGTATCATCTTTCTTATTTTCTCATAAATAAAAAAAAGCATAACCTTAGTTTTGAGCTATATTATCTACTAATAGTTTATGATCGACAAACTATTATTTATAAGCCTAAATCCTGATTAATGTCAGCTGTAAAAGTAAGGAATTTTTTTGTTCGGAAATTGAAACCCACTTCTTCAGCAAAAAAATTTCTAAATAATGTACCTTTAAAGAATAATTGTATTTTATAAAATGAATTGAACCTAAGACAGATCCCTGAGGAACTCTCAAATCAGATGACTTAATATATCTAACTCGAAAAATCTTTAAATATCTTTAAAAAATAGTAAAAGCAATGAATTTTTGTATTTTATGAAGATTTTATGATAAATTGAACCTGGATATGGGTGATTGTCCACTAAAAGCTCATTTTCGTGTCGAAAACTCGAAAACGATTAAAATATTAAAATAAATAAAAATATTTTCGGGTCTTTAACATCGTTATCAGCCTACGTTAATTTTAAGTTATAAATTTTTTTTCAGCATTTTGGCATAAAAATTAAGCATTTTGCTCCCAAACATCATTTCCGTAATGTATCGCCACCTCCTTTTAACACAAAAAAGTTTCGTTTTGTTGTTCCTAAATATTAAAAAATACTAAGATGGTAAGATTCCACTTTCAAAAAATTAATAACAAGCACAATTATACATACATAAGTAAATGTAGTCAGTTGAAACACGTCAGTTGAAGCACGTGTCTCCAACAATATTTGCATCATTACCGTAAAACAAATTCAAACGCTTTCAAAATCAAGTTAACGGCCGATATTTTGTTACATGGGTTATTATACAAACGATGGAATTTTCGATGTCCGCGACAATAAATTGAAACCATTGCATAAATTCATTCTGATTTTTTCTTATAAATATAAATCAGATCAAAATCTATATACGAAATCAAAATTGGGCAGATCGCAGTTTTTTTTTTTGCTCAAAAATGTCTTTAAAGGATTTATTTCTTAGTCCCCTGGCATGTCAGAATCCCGTTTTAACATACAAAAATCATTGCGTTCTTCAATTTTAGCTCCTACATTAAAAAAAAAAAACTATCATTGTAATCTTAAACAACACAGAATGGTTCTGAAATAGATAAATACTTTTCGGATAATGAAAAAAGAAGGTTTTTTATTGACGGTACGTTTAATATGGTACCGACATCAACAGGCTACAATCAACTTTTAATCGCACATTTGCATATGCAGAGCATATGAGTATCATTTCTTGTTTTTTTTTTTTTTTAATAAATATTTAACAACTATAAATTGCATATCTTTTGTTTTGTTATAATAACCTTCAAAATAAAAAAAATGCATTTCAGGTTTTTGGCCAAAAATGCATATAACGGAGATTGGGTGTTAACGGTTTTTACAAATTTTGTCCATAAATTGATAACGGCTAAACCGATTTCATTTAATTTTAGTATGGAAGTTAATTTGATTATATAACACAAAATGGCATTTAAAGTTTTTGGTTAAATAAACAAATAGCTGCCTTACAACTTGGTCTCACGTTAAGGCCATTTTATGATATTTTTCTCCTTTTTGAACATACATACCTAATTTATTAAATTGAATTTTGTTTTAATCCCCTGGTTTGCTACAAGAGCAAGTTTGTTCGTGTATTTTTTTAAAATTCAGCTTATTAACGCTACCTGCCCTGTAACCGTTATTTATTATGCGGACTATCGTTTGAACGGCAAATTTGATTTTCCAAAACTACTACTAAATTTGAATAATACTTTAAAAAAATTGATAAAAAAGTAATTCTAATTTTCAAAAAAAAAAAAAAAAAAAAATACGATGAATTTCGATAAAATTTTATATGAGCGATTTTTTGCCAACCGTGATGTCCGTCATCAAATTTTTTTTTCAGAATCAGCTTATTAATTATAGCTGCCATATAACCGTTATTTATTATTCTGACTATCTTTTGAACGGCTACACTGATTTTGACCAAATTGATTTTTTTTAAACTACTGCTAAACTTGAATAATACTGCAAGCAAAAATTTGAATTCCATTTTTCTGAAAAAAAAAGCTGATGCATTTTGATAAAATATTGTATGAATGATTTATTGTCGACGGTGTAAAATTGACAATTTTCCCATTCGTTAACACGAATGATACTTGCCGCAGAAGCAAACTCATTCAACAGAGTCGTGCCCTTTATGTGAATAAAAATTCAAAATTATCATAAATTAAAAAGTCAGGCGTTTAACTTTGCATACACCCAAACTTGCACGTCGCACCCATCCCAAGCAAGTAAAAAGTTGTGTGTCTAACGAGAAAAAAATATACGTAACTACAGCCAAAATTGTTGAAAAAATTATACGAAAGTATAATTGGTTATAAAAAAGGGTTACTCAACATTTTCAACATACACATTAATGCGGTCGGTGACGTGAAATAACGCCAAATGAAATAAGACCAAATTTAAATGTTGGTCTTATTTCGTCTTCAAAAACGAAATACCGCCAATTTGGCTCTATTTCGTTGTGGTAAACAAAATTATGCAACATTTTTTTTCAAATTTTGGAAATAGAGCCAAATTGTTGCATAATAAAAATTAAGGTATATGTATAGGGGGCATGCTGCTCCCTGCAACCCTCCTGCCTGGGGCTGCGATAGGATTTGGAGTGGGTGGGAGTTTGGCAAAATGCAAAGTTTTTGAATAAACGACTCTGCATATACCTACACTTGCACCCAGGGTTGCTAGGAGGAAGCATGCCCCCCATACCGATATCACTGTTTATATACGACGAAATCCTGAAATACTTTGTTCTTGTTGATTGGAAACGAAATAACGCCAAATTGGCCTTATTTCGATTTGTAAATTGAATGACATTTTTAATTATTTCGGATTAGCCGCGTTATAAATTAGATATTTAGTGAGTTCAATACAGTACTCACCCCGAACGTTTCGCTGCAAATTACAATGAGCGTGGTCACCGGGAAACTGCCATAGAGATGTTATGTGTTTGTTATTGAAAGCGATGTTTGCTACGCAAGTTGTAGCGGTGCGTAGGAGGTTCTGTTTCTTGCTCTTGTTGTTGTTGAGGAATTGTGATTTGGGAACAAACCGTGCTTACTGTATCGTTGTTGGTATAAAGCGGCAATTGGATCGACCGTGAATTATTTAAGACGGGATCCCAAGTTGGAGACAGCTTGAAACTATCATCTCGATTGAAATTTTGATGTCTTTTAATTTCAATGGCTTCACGTACCAAACGGGGGATGTAGTGCGGTTCGTTACTTAGAACCTTAGCCTGATCAAAGTGAATCCAATGGTGTTCATCAGGATGGTCTAGTATATGCTCACATATGGCGGACTTTTCTCTTTGTTTCTTGCTTACAGCGCTTATATGCTCTTTTAAGCGTGTAGCAATACTCCTCTGAGTCTGTCCAACATAAGAAGACCCACAACTGCAGGGAACCGCATATACTCCAGGTGTCTGTAGAGGAAATTTGTCTTTTGGTGATTGTAGGTAACTAATCACTTTCTTGGGAGGTGTGCCGATCGAACACATAATTGGAAGTGTAGAAGAATGCATTGCGCGCAACAAGTTCAACAGCATCGATACAGAAACAATTCGTCAAGACGTAGCGGTGATGATAAGAAAAACAAGAGCACCATCGTCAAGCAACGTAAGTGGAGATGAAATGTTAGCTTTAAATGCGTTGAGAAAAGAAGAGAATATATTTATTCTCTCGGCTGATAAAGGTAATGCAACGGTCGTACTAAACAGATGTGATTATTTCACCAAAATAAATATTTTGCTTGAAGATAGAAACACCTATCTGCCTGTTGATTACGACCCCACAGCTCGTATTTTAAGGAAAGTGACAAAACTTATAAACGATAATAAAGCGCTTTTACCTCCTAAGCGTTTAATACCTTTATGTACACAACCACCTAAGTTGTATGGTCTGCCAAAAATCCACAAAGAAGGAAATCCAATGCGACCAATTGTGAGTCAAATAAATGCACCTTGCTATTTTATATCAAAGCATTTAGTTGATGTTTTTAAACCTTTGGTTGGCTTGACGGAACACTTTATAAAAGATTCCTCACATTTTGTGTCAATTTTAAGTGGTTTAAAACTCGAAGATGATGAAATAATGGTGAGTTTTGATGTTGAGTCTCTTTTTACGAATATACCTGTTCAAGAGGTACTTATCATCATTCGTGAGCTTATCTCAACTTCTGGCATCAATGACAACTATATGCCTCTTTTGGAGTTTTGTTTATCTTCGGGATATTTCTGTTTCAACCAACAGTTTTATCTGCAAAAAGATGGCGTTGCTATGGGTTTACCTTTGGCTCCCTTGATTGCAGATATTTGGATGGAACATTTTGAGAAAAAAGCTCTAAGCAGCTCCCAAGTAAAACCAAAAGTTTGGTTGAGATATGTTGATGACACTTTTTGTGTTCTTAAAAATTCAGCCATTTTGAATTTTCTTGAGCATCTCAATGCCCAGCACCCAAAAATAAAGTTTACGATGGAAAAAGAAAACAATGAAGCCATTGCATTTTTGGATGTGAAAGTGATGCGGAGAGAAAATGGCACTTTGGGACACACGGTGTATAGAAAACAAACAAACACTAACCGATACCTACACGCTTCTTCCCACCATCATCCAGCAAATTTGAGATCTGTTGTCTCTACACTTGTTCAGCGAGCTCACAGGATATGTGATAGTGAACATCTTGAGCCTGAACTTCTACTAGTAGATAACGTTCTCAAAGCAAACGGCTATTCCAAAAAACAAAGATCGTGGAAGCCTACTTTGTCAAGGGAAAAGGAAGATAGCCAATTAGACAAAAGAGCTTTTCTGCCGTATGTTAAAGGTGTAACGGATAGGATAGGAAAAGTCTTAAAACGTTTTGGTGTAAAATCTATATTTTTACCTCCCAAGAAAGTGATTAGTTACCTACAATCACCAAAAGACAAATTTCCTCTACAGACACCTGGAGTATATGCGGTTCCCTGCAGTTGTGGGTCTTCTTATGTTGGACAGACTCAGAGGAGTATTGCTACACGCTTAAAAGAGCATATAAGCGCTGTAAGCAAGAAACAAAGAGAAAAGTCCGCCATATGTGAGCATATACTAGACCATCCTGATGAACACCATTGGATTCACTTTGATCAGGCTAAGGTTCTAAGTAACGAACCGCACTACATCCCCCGTTTGGTACGTGAAGCCATTGAAATTAAAAGACATCAAAATTTCAATCGAGATGATAGTTTCAAGCTGTCTCCAACTTGGGATCCCGTCTTAAATAATTCACGGTCGATCCAATTGCCGCTTTATACCAACAACGATACAGTAAGCACGGTTTGTTCCCAAATCACAATTCCTCAACAACAACAAGAGCAAGAAACAGAACCTCCTACGCACCGCTACAACTTGCGTAGCAAACATCGCTTTCAATAACAAACACATAACATCTCTATGGCAGTTTCCCGGTGACCACGCTCATTGTAATTTGCAGCGAAACGTTCGGGGTGAGTACTGTATTGAACTCACTAAATATTTAATTTATAACGCGGCTAATCCGAAATAATTAAAAATGTCATGTGTTAACAACCGCGAAAACCTTAAAAGTTACATTGTAAATTGAAATTAAACTACCCTCCAAATTTGGTGTGATTTCGTTTTTGATAACGCAAAAAGGTTAATTTGGCGTTATTTTGTTAACGCTTATTAGTAGCCATGTATCAATTCAATTAATACATATTAATACAATTTAAATTTTAAAATATAATACTGATGCAATTTTTTCTTAATTTTTATATTTCAGAGTTTTTAAACTAGGAATGCAATGTTTTGATCGTTACGTAGAACGCTGTTTATCTAAAGAAAAGATTATACATTTAAAAAATAATGTAGCTGGTGCAACAAAATTTTTAAGCAAGTTTTGTAATGACAGATTTTATCAAGCAGGTAAGCAAATATTAACAAATGAAATATTGAAGATACGAGTGTGAAAAATTAAGATGATATAAACTTTTTTCTTTTTCATAAGAACAGCGTTTGTATTTATGTCAAAATTGATCTCGGGGCCGCTTAAGAGAAACATTTCCGAATGTTTCATTGGGTTGAGCACAAATTTAAGGTTACTTTGGCAAGCTTTATTGGTTTGAACATTTTTAAACAAATCAAAGTCGTAAGAAAGTTAGACAATTAAATACATACATCAAGTAGCATTTTTTGATGTATAAATATTCATGTCTATTACCAAATGCGCAAATTACAACTCGCCGTAAGTCGGCTGGATCCGCGACCTACTTTTCAATTTTTGAAACTGTTTTATCGTGGATGTCCAAAATTGACATTCCGCGCGTTCCAGTGCACACGAGGTAAGCAATCTAATAGTCGAGTATCATTTGTGTTTGTCAACGACCAAAGCCGGAAAAAAAACTAATTTAAGAATTTTTATTTAAGTTTTGTAATCATTTATAATATTATAGATCCAGGGTTATAAATTGTTCACACTTCCATTCAAATACATAATATGTATTATTATGTTTTTATGTCCAAATAAGCCGGTGTAAATCAGAAAATGGAGAGAGTAATTATTGTTCACTCTCTTTGCGTTTTTGTGGTACTGGACTGGTACGGATACCCATTTCTCTTCAAAACATCCACACATTCATCAACTGTTTGTTGCATGGATGTATAGCTCTATCTTCAGAAAAAAATAACTTATTTGACTTAGGATTCTAAGAGAGAAGGAATAAAACGTATTAAGGTCAGGACTCCCGGAGGTTTTAAAAAAAGACAACTATTATTTTTTTGTGCACCTCTGTGCTACGTTTTATTCATAACTCAAACTTAATTCTACCTTATCAAATACTTTATATGTTATTTATTGCTTAGTCATGAGAATGAAAATGAATTCGTTTTATGGAAATTGCTGATGGCATTAAAGTGACAAAAAGAAATAATTATGAAATTGAATTTAGAGAATTGCTGATGGCATTGAAATGACAAAAAGAAATAATTATGAAATTGAAATTAGAGAATTGATGATGGCATTGAAATGAACTGGACAATGACCTGAGTCGATGTGAGTGCATCTTGGGGTTAGGTATGTAACTCCTCCCCTCTAAGAATGGAGCGACGGCCAGAGGAACTGTTTTGTAGTTCCGGTGCCAGGAGCGATGATTTTTACAGGTGTAATTGGGGTATTTGCTGATGTGTCCGGAGCGATGATTTTTATGGGTATGGATTCTGTAGGTTGTTTTATAATAGGAATATTGAATGATGTTTTTGATGATCTATGAAGTTTGATTAGGTAGATTGATAAGATAAGTACAATTATTCCTCAATAAGGTCAGGACTCCCGGAGGTTTTAAAAAAAACAACTATTATTTTTTTTGTGCACCTCTGTGCTACGTTTTATTCATAACTCAAACTTAATTCTACCTTATCAAATACTTTATATGTTATTTATTGCTTAGTCATGAGAATGAAAATGAATTCGTTTTATGGAAATTGCTGATGGCATTAAAGTGACAAAAAGAAATAATTATGAAATTGAATTTAGAGAATTGCTGATGGCATTGAAATGACAAAAAGAAATAATTATGAAATTGAAATTAGAGAATTGATGATGGCATTGAAATGAACTGGACAATGACCTGAGTCGATGTGAGTGCATCTTGGGGTTAGGTATGTAACTCCTCCCCTCTAAGAATGGAGCGACGGCCAGAGGAACTGTTTTGTAGTTCCGGTGCCAGGAGCGATGATTTTTACAGGTGTAATTGGGGTATTTGCTGATGTGTCCGGAGCGATGATTTTTATGGGTATGGATTCTGTAGGTTGTTTTATAATAGGAATATTGAATGATGTTTTTGATGATCTATGAAGTTTGATTAGGTAGATTGATAAGATAAGTACAATCAGACCGAATATTATAATTGTGTTGAGCATCAGTATGTTTGTTTGTGAGGTTCTGGTGTGTAAAGTTTTAATCAGTTCCATATTTTGAAAATGGAAAGACTGAAGTTTTTGTAGATTCGGAGTTTGTATGATTGATGATGAATTTATAAGGTTTAATTGTGATGGAAAAATGTGGACATCCTCCCAGTATATTTGTGAGTTGCTGTCGTAAATAATTTGGTTAATTTCGATTGTACAGTTTTCAAAATGTATGAGTTGCGTTCCTCTGAGTTTTTGGTTGTTTGGTTCACAGGTTGTTGTAATGGATGTTTCGGGAATGTTGATTACTAATATGTAGTTATGTTCTGGTTGCACGATGTCAGCTTTGTATGGTTCTTCTTTGAGGTCACAGTTGGCTGGTAAGTTTTTGAGAAGATTAGCGATGCAGGTATCATTTGGGTTTGGCTGGTATTTCTTTGCTTCCTTGCACAAGTATGTCCCTTCAATTTTTTGGCATTTTTCGTCAAAGTAAAATATTTGTTTAGGGTTGGATAGGGCGTAAGGTTTTGTAATTATTGTTTTAGTATTATTTATGGGAAGAGGAATAATGTGAAAAAAGGAAAATGTTTCGGTAGATATTTGGGGAATTTTTATATTAAATATTACGTTAGTGTGGTTATAGTAGGCTTGTAGATCTAGGAGCTCGTAAATTTGTTCATCTGAATTTATCTGTATGGATTTATTTTCGAAAATCTTGTAGATAAAGTCAAGTTCTTCAGAGTTCAATATTTGCTTTGAAATAACGTTAAGTCTAGCGAGAATAATAGCTTCAGCTATATTTGTAAGATGACTGTTTAGCAGATCTATATTGTAATTGATTTGATTCAAGTATTGTGTGTATCTAATAGCATTTTCTTGTATTTTAAATTTTGTGTTTATTTGATTTCGCGAATATCTTAAGTAACCTTCAATAATTTCTTGCTGCTTATTTATATGGTCGGTAATGTTATTAAATCTCTCAGTCATTTGGTTGTTAGCCTTTGTTACTCTATTTACCTTGTCTACTACTGTTGCTTGATTTCTTGATAACTGTTCGATCTGTTCATTTAGATGAAGGGCATCATCCGCATCCATATTTCCCGTTATGCTTTTAATTACAGAGCCTAGCCCGTTTATAATGCCTCTTTTTGGTCTGAATTTTGGCATTAATGTCTTAAGTTTAATTTTTACTTCTTGAATTTTGACGTTTAAGACTGTTAAAGAATCTTTGAATTCATCTAAATTTTTGAATGCTGCTAGTGCATTTGTTATTTTTTCTATGTTGGTTTGGTATGATTCTAATTTAACTACATGTACAAAGTTGTCATAATCCCTTATAGATTTGCCTATACCTAGTTTCATGGGAAGTATTCCTATGTTGTTATTAAGGTCCTGTATCTCCATTTTCTGTCCGTGGGATATGGTCGTCATCATTATTGTTGTTGCTATGAATCTGAAATTTACGTTTATGTTTTATTTTTGATTTATGAAGTTTTTTATCATCACTAGTAATAACTGTAACTTTATTGTTTGATTTAATTTTATGTTTACTAAATCTTGGTGTGAGTTTATTTCTTCGGAATTCTTTTCTATATATAATTGAATTTTCTTTAAGATCTACTGCATCTTTCCTATTTTGATTAATATGTTCAATGTTTTTAGATACTATTTTTTCTAATCTTTCTTTTATAGTAGGGAATAGTTTTTCTTGAAATTCGTTAAGTTTTTGTAAATACTCATGTTCGTTATTAAACGCTATTTCTTTGTCAAACTTATAAGTCCTACCGTAAAAAATCTCATATGGAGTATAATTCGTAGCGGAGTGTATGGAATTATTGTATGTTATTAAAGTTTCGTTTAAAATAGAGCTATGATCTCTTTCTTTTCTTTTGTTGTAGATTATCCTGTATATTTCAGTAAGTGTTGAATGTAATCGTTCAACTGGGCTATTGCTACTAGATTGTTGAAAAGATGTTATGTGCAAGTTAATGTTATACTGAGCACAAAAGTCTTTAAAAATTATTGCAGTGAATTCAGATCCTTGATCTGATATAAGGTGGTTAGGTATGCCGTGAAGGCTGATGAAATGCTTAATAGACCTGATTATGTTAAGGCTATTCTGAACTGCGAGTGTATATGCTGCTGCAAATTTTGAGAATTTGTCGATTATTGTTAAAATTTTCTTGTTGTTTATGCTATATACATCAACGTGAATTATTTCTAATGGTTTCTTGGGAGTTGGTGGAATCTCATGTTTAATTTTTGGGGGGTTTCGGTCATATTTTAAGAGTTGACAGGTTTCGCAATTGTTTATTATTTTTGTAATTTTCATTTTCATATAGGGGAAAAAATATTTTCTTTTTAAATGGAGGAATGATTCGTTTATTCCTCTGTGGTTATTGTTGTTATGGTAGTCGATTATGATTTTGTCTTGTTCGTCGTTGTCTATTATGTCCGTTAGTATGTCGGTACACCGGATTAGTTTGAATGTTGTGCTGTTAGAGAAAAATTTTTTGTAAACGTCTTGAACAATTTTGAATGTTTCATCATCTGTGAATATTCCACAGCATTTATTTGGAGGTAATTGTTGTTTAAGAATTTCCGTAATGTTATTTTCCGAAAATGTTTGTTTGTAGACTGTTTTTCTAAGTTTGTTTTTGAATAACATCTCGATTTTCGGCGACTTGTCTCTATCATTTTTTTTTAAAATTAGTTGTATGTTAAATTCATTCAATGGTTTTTCAGAAATATATATATGGTCATTTAAATTTTCCTCTGCTGAGTGAATGGTATCAGCTAAACTTTCGTTCAAATTTACTTCGACTTTATTGTTTGGTGGTTCTGTTCGAATTCGACTTAGAGCGTCTGCGTTCAAATTTAGTTTACCCTTTTTGTATATTATTTCATAATCGAACTCTTCTAATTTTAAACGCCATCTGATTAATTTGGAGTTTGGGTCTTTAAGACTCATAAGCCATTGCAAGGGTTTATGGTCGGTAACAATTTTGAATTTCTGTCCGAAAAGGTAAGGTCGAAAGTATTTGGTTGCCCAAACAATAGCCAATAATTCCTTTTCGATAGTGGAATAATTGGTCTCTGTGTCGGTTAATGTCCGACTTGCGTAACAGATAGGTTTATCACTACCTATATTGCCTTGAGATAAAACCGCACCTAGTGCAAAGTTACTTGCATCAGTGGTCAGTACGAATGGTTTGGAAAAATCAGGATATTGCAGAATTGGGTCATTAATTAAAAGATCTTTACACATTTCAAATGCTTTGACGTATTTTTCGTTTAAGTCGATAGTCTTACCTTTTTTGAGGCATTCTGTTATTGGTTTTGTAAGTTTTGCAAAATCTCGTATGAACTTTCGGTAATAGCCAAGGAGGCCTAAAAAGGATTTAATTTCTTTTTGGGTTCGAGGTATTGGGAAGTTTTGAATTGCCGAGATTTTGTCAGGATTTGGTTTAACACCTTCGCTTGTCACAATATGACCTAGAAAAGCTACTTCTTTACGGAGAAATTCAGATTTGTCTAGTTGGATTTTAAAATTAGCTTCTCTTAGCCTGTCGAAAACTTTCTTTAGATTTTCCGTGTGTTCTTGCAGTGACGTCGAAAAGATGATAATATCATCCAAGTAAACAAGGCAGATTTTTCCTTGCAGATCTCTAAGAAGGTTGTCCATGACTCTTTGAAAGGTCGAAGGGGCATTCTTCAAGCCAAAGGGCATTCTCAAATACTCGTAGTGCCCGCTCTCTACAGTGAACGCAGTTTTTCCAACGTCTTTTGGATTCATCTCGATCTGGTGAAATCCGCTAGCAAGATCAAGTGTTGTAAAATACATACTTTTGCCAAGTTTATCTAAAACATCTGTAATATTTGGTAAAGGATATTTATCGTTCACTGTTTTTTCATTCAGTTTACGATAGTCAATTACGAGTCGCCATTTAATTTTTCCACTGGCGTCCTTTTTCTTTGGGACTATCCATATTGGAGAGCTCCAAGGCGAATAGCTTGGTCTTATTACACCTTGTTCAAGCATTTGTTTTATTTGGGTTTGGACTTCTTGTTTATGAATATGGGGGTATCTATATGTCTTTGAGTATATTGGAATATCATCGTTGGTAGTGATATTATGTTTTAATTTATTAGTGAAAGTTAGTTTTTGTCCATCTTTGAAGAAAATGTCCTCGTAAGATCGACATAGCTTGTAAATTGTTTTCTTTTCTTCGGTATTTAAGTGAGAAGTTCGAATAAGGTCTGTAATGTCGTCGGAAGATATAGGTTTTGAAATTGGATTGTTGTGATCAATCTCTAAGTTGTTCAGTTCGTAGAAATCTTGATTAATGAATTTTGTGACTTTGAGGGGTTGTTCTAAAAAGAGTGTTTTGTTTGAATATGATTTATTGATAACTATTACGTTTGCGTACCATTTAATTGTAGTATAAATACCTTCTGGAATGTATAATTGAGGTGAAATATGTGTTCTGTTAATAAAAATTTCTCCATCTTCAATATCGACTGGTAAATTAACAATCGTTTTTGAATTTCCCGAAAGGATATATTTTTGGGATATAAAATTAGGCTTGAGTTCGAGAGGTAATTTTGAATTTTGAGTGATTAAAAGTTTATTTACTAGATCGATGTTTGCTCCTAATGTAGTGAGAGTGTCAAGTCCTAGTAGACCATCAAAGTATCCATGAAATCGGAATGCCAGAAATCTGGTCTCTCCAGGTTGGTTGAATTCTAAAAAATTAGGGAGACGAACCTCTTTGTGTATTTTGTGTGTATTAAGTATGGTTTTTATAGTAGTGGGTTCAATAGAAATAAGATCGTCAGGATTTATGAACTCAGGGTTAATAAATGAAGTGGTGGCTCCTGTGTCTATTAGGAATTTTAGTGGTCGGCCAAATGGTGAGGAAATATTTATATAAGGAAGAGTTGTACCGTGTTTATTTATATCTATGTATCCAATTGGTCTGCCGGGGCAGGTATGTGAAAATTTTCGTCATCTAGTTCATGCATTGTGTCCAATAAGTCAAGATCTTGTTGATCAGGAAAGTGGTTATAATCATAATAAGAGTCTAGTTCTTGAAAGTTGCTTGCTACGATAGGGGGGTCTTCGTAAGAAGGGTTGTCTGGAATAACCACATTATGCAGTTCCTGTCTTTGTTTAAAGTTTTGAAATTGGTTTGGTTTAACGAAATTAGATGAGGATGGCTGGGTTAGACGAGTTAGCCTAGTAGAACCGAGTTCCATTGGTTCTGAGGGTCTTTGTTGATTTGATTGCTGGGGTTGCTGATTATAACGTTGAAAAGGTTGGTGTTGTTGGGGTTGTGGTTGAATAAAGGCTTGTTGTTGAAATTGTTGTTGGATAGGTTGTTGTTGAAATGTTTGGTGAGGGTAGCGTTGTTGGTAAGATGTTGGTTGTTGTGGCGGAAAGAATTGTTGTTTAGAGAATTGTTGATGAGGGAAATTTTGCCTATTTACCTGGTTTTGATAAAATGAATTTTTTTGTGAATGGGGTGTATAATATGTATTTTGTGTATGGTAATTTTTAGAGGGTTGAACTGTATTGTATCTTTGTCTTTCTTGTGCATATGAAATGTTCTGCTCTTTAACGCAAAATGAAAAAGCTTCCGGTAATGAAACTGGTTTCATTGCTCGGATGGTGGAACCAAGAGGTTCTTTTAAACCAACTAGAAATGTGTTGAGGCACATTTCTTCATACAAAACATTTTTTGCTCTTATGACATTTAAATCTGTGTCATGTACTTTGATATGGTTGCTGATAGCAGCGAAGATTTCGATGATTTTGCTATAGAATTGTTCTATAGTGCTGTTATATTGTTTAAGGTTGTGAAGATCACGAATGAGAGAAGTTTCATTTCTTTTATCGCTATAGTGCAACACTAGGTTACTACGTATTGCTGTCCAGGAGAGTGGAGTGCCATACATGTTTAATATTTCATTAGCAGGGCCAATGATTTTGTTCCGGATGGCTCGGAGGAGTATTTTCCCTTGGATAGTGCCATCCGATCCAGTGATTAATGTTAGAATTTCTTCTACATTTTGAATAAATTCGAAAAGAAGTCTAGGGTTACCGTCGAATTTAGGTAAATCTTTAATTGCGTCAGGTACCCTTAGTGTTTGAAAAACATCTGAATCGTTTTCACTATGATCTTCGTTGTTAGGCATATTTTTTATTTTTATTGTTTTGCTACTTAAATCACTATTTTTTTCAGTATTTTGTATTTCTATTGTAAGGTTGCTTAAGCTATTATTTATTTCTTCTAATGTTACTTGTATTTTTTCTTGATCGATTTTTAATTGTTCTCCTAAAGTTATGTTACTGTTAAAGCAACTATTTTCTTCGTCTGAACTACTTATATCTATACTATTGGAGTGTATGTCAAAATAATTCGGGAGTCTCCTTGACCTATACATGGATTAGGATACAGGAAAGGAATTAGTTTTACTTTTTGACTTACATGCAACTATAAATTGGGCAGGTAGTGCTCATTTTTCACCGCAAATAAATTATTCTTTAACTTCACTGATTGTTGTAAGGATTCTCTATCTTCACTTCACTGATTGTTGTTATGTAAAGTTATTTCCTGTACGTAATCACACGAATTTTTTTTTTTATTAAGGTTCTAAACTAAAGTGTTGAAACACACCAAATAATTATTTCACTCCGCCAATTAGCCGTTGGCTTACAATTTTTGTCCCGATATCCCGTCGAGGTTTTGTAACGTGAGATAATTTCTTGTGTTTTAGTTCTTTATCCACAACACTTTTCCGAGGGTTTTTTTTTTTATTTATATTTTTTTCAATAATCCGTTGATATAAATCGATTTATTTTTTCAATAATCCGTTGACATAAACCGATACAAAATTTTTACACTCGAAAAATGTGTGCAAAGATACTCCTACGAACGACTGCGCCAAATAAGGTCAGGACTCCCGGAGGTTTTAAAAAAAACAACTATTATTTTTTTTGTGCACCTCTGTGCTACGTTTTATTCATAACTCAAACTTAATTCTACCTTATCAAATACTTTATATGTTATTTATTGCTTAGTCATGAGAATGAAAATGAATTCGTTTTATGGAAATTGCTGATGGCATTAAAGTGACAAAAAGAAATAATTATGAAATTGAATTTAGAGAATTGCTGATGGCATTGAAATGACAAAAAGAAATAATTATGAAATTGAAATTAGAGAATTGATGATGGCATTGAAATGAACTGGACAATGACCTGAGTCGATGTGAGTGCATCTTGGGGTTAGGTATGTAACTCAAGTGAGTTAATTTTAAATGCATCCTCATTCCTGACTATAAATTATAATAATTTTTATGACAGAAATGGCCTGCCATATAACTTAACTGAGACTATCAACGAAAACTTTTGCAGTTTTGTTGTGATAAAAGTATGAAGCAAAACTGACAAGTAAACACAAAACAAAATTGATTACACGGAACATTACATCCATCTGAACAGCAACAAAATTTTTCTATTTGTCAAGAATCGCCGTTGGCGGTGATGTATTTTCAATTTCAATATTTACTAACCAACTATGTCAAACTTCTTAAATTAGCAGAGATGAACATCTGGTACCGGTAAGCTCATGTTTGAGATCGTGGAGCCCAAAGACTTTACGTTAAAAGATGCCTCAATAGGCGGTATCACAGTCGTAGCACATATTTAAAATTTTATTTAGAAAACGTAGTAATTACAAAATGTAGAAGCCGCCGAAGTTTATCCAATATTTTTTCACTTTATTGTATGCGTATAACATTTTGAATGTTTTAAAAATAATAAAATGAAGGTAAATCCTTTAATATTCCATAAATTACATAAAAATCCAGTCAAATAAGAACTATAAACGTATTTTTTTACAAGAGGTTTTTTTGTTATTTTTAATTTTTTGCAAAAAGTACACGCATCCGGTCTTTTTGTATTTGACTAAAAAATTAACAAGATATTGAATTTTGGAAACAAAAATTGCAGTTAAATACATAAAATTATGAAAAAAAATTGTTTTTTTTTTTTTTTTTAAATTTCGAGTTTGAAAATTATTTTTTTCAAAAACTATTCATTAAAACAACTTTATTTGAAAAGAAAATAAAAGAAGAGTTTTCTAGCTTTTCAAAAACGTATAACATGGCTTGTAAATTTTACCGTTGTTTTTAAATAGTTTTTTTCTGATTTAATTCAATTGTTTAGAAAATTTCCCCTCCTGCCTAAGCAGGGGAAAATAGACCCCCTTTTTTTATACATTTGGATATACATACATATTTATACATATATCTATACATTTCATTTATGTTTTGTGCAATAAGCAATGAAAACGATTTTAAACAGGAATTCAAAATTTAATTTAAATTTTTTAAAACTCTAATTTTCCTGGGCTAAAGAATAATATTTATAAATAAATGTTTTACTAAAAATATTTACTGAATTATGACTAATTCATTTTACTGATAGCTCTTTAAACGACGTAATTTATTTAAAGTTATTTATAAAAAAAATTAAATGCAAATTTAAAACACTTCCTGCTACCTATATGTAACTCAGAAAAATTACGTCACTTTACTTTTGCATATGACAATCTTTAGAATTAGAAAAACTCGAGTTTATCCTATTTAAATTACATTGCTTAAGCGCAGGTTAAGCAAAACTGTAGTTTAAAAACAACTATGAATATGGCCCATTCTGTTACAGGTACTTGCTTCCATACTATCAGCGGTTTTTATGCTATGTTGCCATAAGTCTTATGTCTTACTGATAATTTTTGTTAAAAATGTTTATTGATATATTAATTGGAATACCTATCTAGGTAGATCATCGAACATCATTGAATTAATATAAAAAAATAAAAAAAAATATAAAAAAATATTAAAAAAATATATAAAAAATATTCAAAAAAACCGATACCCACATAATTATTCTTTCATATCTTTCTACTCCTTCTAACTATAGTGTAGTGCAACACCTCTGTTGCACTTCAAAGGCAATTTGCCTTAACAAACAGACAGACCCAAAGCATTTCATAAATTTATATTATATTTTTTAACCCCCCCCCCCCGATAACACCCATTAAAAGTATTAAATGTGTTTATATTTGGCTTAATACAAATATTTAAGGATGCAGACAACCTATATATTTACAAATTATTACTTAATTGGCTACTACCTACAACCGGATTGGCTTGCATGATGACTATATGTAACTAGCGAATGACCGCATTTCCTCATGCGGAATATTAAAGTTAATCATATATAAAAAAAACACTAAATTTACCGGAAAATTGAAAAACATTCAAAATATCTTTATAAATCAGTTAAGTGAGAAATATCGTTCTCTCTTTTAAAAGAAAAAAAAAAAAAAAAAACTGGAAAAATGGGCGGTAATGGTACAATGGATGGAGTGCTTGAATGTTAACCCAGAAGTTGCCAGTTAAATTCTCACTCGGGTACAAGGCATTTATTTGTTTTCAGCATACATTACAGCTTATGCTGGAAGTCGCCCCAATGAGGTGTACAATGAAAAATAAAAAAATCAACTTACTTTCTACCCATTGTACCAAAACAATTCTTTCCTATCTTTCTTCTCCTTCTAACAGTCATGCAACATTACACTTAAAAAAAAATTATAGCCATGATCTATGAAACAGGCCCCAGGTAAATGACATAAATTAGCTTTGCTCAGCTCGAAGAAAAAGACTGCTCAACAATGGAATGGATTGGACATGGAAGATGACCAAAGTATTTAAACTGATGAAGAATAGTGCCCACTTACTTTTTATATAAAATGATATAAAGGGATTAAATTGGAAAAAAATCAATTTTATTTTAGATAAAGATCAATTTCCCAATGAAATATCAAAAATAAGATTCCAAAATATTGGTTAAAAATGTAGAATTACACTCAGTTTTTATTAATATCTGTCTCTTCGGGAATCTAGCCTTTTCTTTCACGCCCAATTCTTTTAAAATGTTTCAATCCTTCTTAAGGGACTTACGGGTACTTTCTCTCCTGAGGAAGTCGGGAAGGAATTGTTGCCAATCGACAATTCTCTTGACTTACTAATAAAGCAATTTTTCACCAATTGTTCACGCAACAAATCGACCTTGACATTTTCATTTGCACTGTTATAAACCAAGTAGTTCTTTCGAATTGAAATAAAAATAAAAATAAGAACCATCTTTCTGCATCGGATCTGGTGAGGTACCATAAAAAGGGCCCAATTCCGTTCGGTACAGAAAATTATCCGATTTCATACATATCCTTTTATGAAACTTTCGAAAATCTCCCAAAAAAATCAACTTGATCCAAGTGCCACCCAAAATGGTATTGTGCGTTCCATAAACATTTACGTTGGGAAAAATATTTCCTCCAAAAATCCTGCAATTCCTTAATATCTACCTTGAAAGGGAATTTCTGCGTTTCACTTATTTTTATTTAGCATTTTGTTTTTTTGCTGTTTTTGTTTGGTAATTTATAGTAGATACCATTATTTTAAGATCTAAAAAAAAATAAAAAATAATTAACCAAGATTGAAACAAATCAGCCAAAAACCGTTTAATCAGCACTACGTTTTTCGTACTACGTAGTACTACGTTTTACGTCTTCCCATCATCGCATTTGTTATCTCAAAACCAAAACAGACAAGACAAAAACAAAAAAAGTGAGTTGAGACTTTTGAGACATTTTCGTTCAGGACAGCTGTATTTAACAGCTAGTTAACTGGGTGAATGTTTTCGGAACACCCAGTATATTAACTTTTGCTCAAATGCAGTTATCATCTACATATGTAAATTTTAAACTGCTAATTTGAAACTTAATTATAATTGAAAGTATTTATTTTTATTTTCCCTTAGAATATATGCGCCACAAAGAGTGCTTCTCTCACATTCAAGATGATTGGAAAAGATGCACAACAGATTTTCAAAATATTTTAACGGATGAGTTTAACGGTCGCACCAACTCAAAGACTATCACAAATAAATACATGCAGTTTTGTTGGTATGACTAATAACGACATTTTTTTATTGTAGGTATTTAAAATAATTCCGCCAAATATAGACTAGCGTTGCAACGAACAAAATAAAGTGTTCGACTGGGTCGCTCGAACTTGCTCTTGTAGCAAGTTACCAGAAAAAAAAATCAAATTTAATAAAAATAAATATATAATAACTTTTTTTTTAATATGTAAATAAATGAAAAATACTAACAAAATCATATGAATTGTTTTTAAAGCTACTTTTTAAGAAGATTCAAATGAAAATCAAAGTATGCAGAAAACGTTATTGCTTGAATGCAATTATTATATTTTTATTTTTATAAAGAAAACTTTTTAAGAATTTGAAAAACACCAATTTAAAGTGCTAAATAGTTTGCATTTTATACATACATTTTGTTAAGTCAAGCCAACTTCCAAATATTGAATTTACAAAAAAATAAATTGAAAATTTAAAACTAAATCTAAGCACTTTTGCAAAATGTTTGTATCGAAGTCTTATCTTTCTACAAAATAATTTTTTTAATTAAAATTGGTTCACGTTCACGTTCACGTTCACGAGATAGCTCATGAAAAAAATATCGGTTTTATGGTAGGTAGCGTTAATATAGGTTCGGACATTTATTTTTACTTAACAACGGACAATCAGATATAAATATTTTTATTTTTTTTTTAAGAAAATCGTTATAGCCGTTTTTTAGTAAATTAAGTTTTTTCAAAACCGTTATATAATGGTATGTACCGTTATTTTTTGACCTAACAAAAATTTCAATTTCTCCTCTAAGGAATGGTCAATGAAACCTACATAACAAATTTGAAGTAAATCGATTCAGCTGTTTAGGCTGTTGGTGCTGATATACAAAGACTGACATACAGACAAACAGACAGACAGACAGAATTTCCAGACCCACTTTTTTCGACTTCGCTATCATCGTTATGTCATGTTTGATTGTTATCTCACATTTTTTTGCACGAATGCATAACTTGCCTTATAGTATAGTATCGCAAGTAAAAATTATCGAGTAACATTAAAAAAATGTCATTTCCGTGCCACATTGGAAAACACAAGTTCTTCGCATATAAATAAAATTAAGTTTAACACAATACTAAAACATTATGTAATATGATTTAGAAAGGAGACTACAAGTTCTATTGATAAATAAAGACGCGTCCAATTCTTTTCATGAATATTGAGGTGTCGTGAAATAACGCCAAGTACCTATTACCAACACTTGCCACCTTGGTAACGCTAGTCTATAGAGCTATTTGAATTGATATCAACCCATAACTTATAGAAAATGCATAAATCGTATATTTCTATTTATATTATACTTTTTCTTAAAATATATATTTCCAGTGCTCGACATGCTTATCAAAATTGTGTATACAACAGTGCTCGTTTCAAATGTTACAAGAACTCAGCAGAATTTGCAAAGAATACTGTTAGAATGTTATCGGAAGAAAAACTTTTCAACAGTTGTAAGAACTATGAAAAATTATTGTGCGCTGCTCCTGAAACACAAGCGAAAAATTTGCTCATTTTTTCAATGATTGCAGTAGTTTGGAGAAGTGTATTAAAAATTTAATTTATATGTGATTGATGTAATACATTTTGTAAAAAATATATATACATATACAGTATATGTAAATAATTATGTAAGAAAAATAAAATGTGATGTGATCTTTTCAATTTCCTTATATTAAAAGTATATATATATAAATCTATGAATCTACATTATATACATACATGCATTAACAATGATTTTGCATAAATTTTATTTTTAATTAATTTTGTACTTGCTTTTCAAGAAAAAAAATTACAGTCTATTGATTCTGATATTAACAACTTGCTAAAATTTTAACGAGCCCCTGAGCAGGTTAATGTTTGACGTCTGTATTCACCTCAGTAGTGTCAAAATTTAGTCATGGGATCAAATTTAACAGCAAATGGAACACGACCTTAGGATAACATTGAAAAAAGAAAGTGAGCATTTACTATCCAAAGCATTTAATTTTTTAGTCAGCTAAAGTGTTAAACTTCAAATGTAAAAATTTTGTATTGTAGGTAAATGAAAATATATTTGGTTTATTTTCATCGTTTTGAAGAGTTTTGTTGTACTCCCCTGTCCATCACGGAAATGATGTTGGGCAGAGGCAAATAAAGTGTCGATAGCGCCCTAGACAAGCATCTTATCGGCGTTGCGTCCCTCTTATAATTACAAAAAAAAAAACGTAACGATTTATTTATATACTGTAACAGGTGCATTAGCTAATAGTCCAAAACAACCCAAAATCGTTTTGGACCTTATTATCATCAGAAGCAATAAATTTGACACTCTGTAGTCTGGCGATTATTCAGAGTCATTTATAGGGTTATAAATTTGACATACCTAAATATTTTATTTTAAAAGAATTGTACGAATCTAGGTTTTACAAGTACAAAATACTTAATGGAAGCTGTACGTCATCTCAAAACAATAAATTAATGCTGATACTTTTTGATGGTAAGCATACTTTTTGGTTTCACATAATACAGAGTATAAAGTAGAATACTGTTTTTGGTAAGGCCAGGCGCGATTGCAATCGGACGCAGTAAAAATATAGAAGATAGTTTGAAATGAGAGCCCGCGCAGATGCGACTGAAAATTCTCAAATTCGTTCATATAAGTTGTTGCGATTTTTTAAACTGCACTGACAAATAATAGCAAGTGCGCGCTTGGCCTTATTCCAATGAAGTACAAAATAAGTGTGTTCTCGACTGAATTCACTCAAGTCATAGGCAAAGCATATATTATTCTACGAACAAACCCCATTAAGTTATGTGTTAATTATATATAGTATATGCGAAATAACAAAATTTTTATTACGATTTTAAAAATGGGAATAGGTATGACATGAATTATGTCCTAGGCCAATTATAGCTTTCATTTAAACTCATCATTAAACATTTTCTTTTTCAATTTTAAGGTAAATTATTCAACAATGTTGGTGTTGTGTTAATTGGTATAATAAAAAAAAATAACGCAGATTGTAAATGGACGAGCGACACTAATTAACAAAAAGGAGTGTGATGATTGTCGCATGGTCGCATGAAATAGTTATAACTCCGGCCAAAAATAGTGTTGGTGTCCACAGGTTGTTTTTGTCTTATTCACCCACTTCTCAATGTTAATTGAATTATGGAGTGCAAGCCTAACTGCAGTATGTAATCATACAAACTACCTTTCATATTTTTCAATGATAGCTATAATAATCCGGGAGGCGACCGTATGTTTACCTATCATATAATTCACTCGTTAAATCCAGATGTAAAATTAATACCTAAAATTAATTATTCACTTTACATGTTTAAAATTGTTGGTTCACAGAAAATAATACATATGTAAGAAACAAAGGTAACTAAATGAAGCAACAATTAGAAAAGATGGATTTTATACGAAAATAAACAAAAACAAAGAATTATTTACATCTGGATTTAAGTTTTAAACTATTGAATAATATGGCCGCAACCGATAGGTTTAGCATTGAAATTTGCAAAACCGAAGATCGGACAAACTTTTTCAGGTACATTTGGTCAAAAATGGTTATTTCCGGTGATTTTTGCGACGGATTTTCGTGTTTCTTTATTTTAAAACCATAGAAATCATGTGTACTTATGATATTAAATTCTTGGTCAAAAAAGAGGGTCTCGTCATATTAAGAACACACGAAGAAAAAAATCATCTTCTTTTTACCGATTTTTGAGCATGGATGGGTTTTTTATTCAACTTTTAACATTTGATCAAAAACATAGCATACTTCTAGGAGTCTATTAAATGAAAATATAAATTTGTGTTGGGATTCAAATTCATTAAATTCTCTTAACTTTTTTCATATATATTTCAGCCCAATGTCCTTCTAAAATAGATTTTTCCACATATTTTCGAACAGGTATAGTGCGGAGAACAGCTTCTAAAGAGAGCGGAAGTGGCCATTTTCTGATTAAATATTCTGCTAATGTGTTTTTTTGGCTCACATTATATGGTATAGATTGCAAAAAAAAAAAAAAAATACCGGTAATCACAAGTCAACATCAATCATCCATACCATTATCATATGTTTTCTCAAAATTTTCGTTTTTTATTTCAAATATGTAATAATTGAGTTTAAGCACATAAATCAATTTTGATAGAAAGGTAGACCCAACAACCTAGTATCTTCTTTCATTTTTGTCATAAAAAGCTTTTATTCAATTACTATTGATTTGAAGTATTGACTTCTACATATATGATGAACAACAATAGATATTATGCCAAAATTGATTTTAATAATATTTGTTTTTTTATTTCTCCATTCAACGCAGATATAAATCACAGGTTTGTGCTATGTGCTCTAGTTAAATTAAATTTGGAAGAATTCGGACAATCTTAGGACTAATAAAAAGAATGCACTGCTGGGTCGCACATATAGGATTTTTTTTTACAAAAAAACAAAAAAAAAAAAGACTTCGTGTGAAGTACCATCAGTTTGTTCTTGGGAATCCATTTTGCTTTCCAGTATTTATTACACAAGAATAAAAAGAAGAATTAAAAGGGAGAAGAAGAGTTATTTCAAGATAATATCTAAGTTGTTAGTAATTATTATTTTGGAATACCTCCTTGAACCATACTGAGTTGTTAGGTTGAGGTTGTCCTCGCTCGTTTTCCTCCTTGTATTTTACATGACGGAAATATATGAACATATATTTTTATAAAAGAATGTAATTTTAGCTTGTGATAGGGTAAGTTCGGACATTATGGCGCAGTGGGCATTACGGTGTAACTCTGAAACATACCACAAGGAAACAAAAAAAATTTCCTGGTTTTGGGTTCTTTCTTTAATTTTGCTCTATTTTTGACTGTGTGTATCTCGGTAATTATATACAGCGCACGTGTTTGGTGTGAACATTAAAATGCAGAGTACAGTTTCGGTTTTACTGTAAACATGTCTCCAGTTTTCGACGAAATGCGAATTCAGTTTTTTTAATTTTATTGTGAAAATGTATATTGAGTGTAATATGGCTCACATTCTGTTCCCTTATGAAGTTAACGGCGCAGGGACATAAGTCCCCGGGACTTAAGTCCCAAATTCGATTTGAGACTAATGTCCCACCCCGTCGGGACATAAGTCCCAAAAATTAAATTTAGAACTTATGTCAAACCTTCAATCTCTTTTAAATAAATTTTATAAATATACTCTACTTACTGACAGCTCCAATAAGCGAACAATTCCCATGACCGGCAAAACTTCGCGGACCTTGGGGGTTCGCTTATGGGAGCTTTGACTGTACGACTAAAATACAGTTACTTGTTGTCCTACTTTTTTCAAAACTGTAATTTTTGAAGTTAATTTTCTGTGAATTTAAGAAAAGAATCTTAAGAAAATAAGTAACACAAAAATTAAAAACACTACTTTTTTTATTGTATGTATTTTTCCGATTTCTAAAGTAATTTTTTTTTAATTTATTGTTTTGTCGTTTTTTGTTATAAAAGGAAAATGTTTTTGTTTTTTATTTTGTAAATGGTCAAAATCGGTTCAAAAGATAGTCGGAGTAATACAAAACGGTTCTATGCCAGGTACCGTTAATAAGCTTATTCTGAAAAAAAAAATTCAAACGAAAGGAATCAGCATTGGTAACAAATGACTCATGTAAAATTTCATCGAAATTGATCGTATTTTTTTTCGAAAAAATTCTAACTATCGGTTTTTGTCAAAAATTTTTTTTTTTCAAAAATTACTTTTTCTCAAAAATTTTTTTTAGGACTAGTTTTCGAATATTAAATTTCTGTGGCAGGTACCGTTAATAATCTGATTCTGAAAAAAAATTCAAATAATGGACATCACCATTGGCAACAAATCACTCATATAGAATTTTATCGAAATTGATCGTATTTTTTTCGAGAAAAATAGAATTATCTTTTACGCTTATAAGGTAGGTAGCTTATATGTCTAGGTCAAAAATAAAAAAACTTCCGGGGATATTTCACTAAGATTAGTTTATGCCAAGTTTGAAGAAAATCGGCCCAACCGTTTAGGCTGCAGGTGTCGATACATCCAGACAGACAGACAGACAGAATTGTCGGACCTAATTTGTTCGTCTTCTCTATCATCGTAATGTCATGTTTGATTGTTATCTCGAAACTTTTTTTTACGAATGCGTAACTTGCCTTATAGTACCTATACTCGCAAGTAAAAAGTTAGTACTAAAAAATTGTTTTCTTATAAGAGGTGGTTTTCTGTTTTTGAATAAAAATTTAAAAAATCATTGAATTAAGCAAACAAAAATTGCACTTAATAACGAACAATTTTTAAAAAAAATTAGTTTGATTAAAAAAAAAAAAAATTTTTTTACAATTTTGATTTTGAAAATAAATTTTTTTAAAAACTATTTACTACAACAACTTTATTAAAAAAAAAAAACACAAAGAAGAAAATTCTGGCTTTACAAAAAATTGTCAATGTAGGAGCGTTCCGGTCTTTTAGAAATCATTTTTTTCTTTTTTATTTGTTTTTTGAAAATTGCCAAGTGGGGGGATGAACTCCCGTCCATTATCATTTTTATTTATTGATCCAGCCTACTAGCTTTACTTTGTTTTTCACAAATTATGTTAAAAACTTTGTATATGTATAGAATTACTGTACATATGCCACCTACTTTTATGGTAGGGGTCAAAATACACCAAAAATAAATCAGCTATATCTCCGTCAATATAGGGCCTAAAGATCTGGTTTAGCAACCAATTTTTAGAAAATTTAATGGTCTTTAACTGTGTTTTACAATATTGTGCACAGAATGTGCTTATATAAAAAAATTTAAGTGAAAAACTGAGAAAAGTCGGAAAAAATAGGGGTTTTTCACCTCCCCAAGTTAGCACACGGTCCTCAAGGTCAAGAAATAAGGGAATTCTTCCTATTCCTAGCATAGCATATAAAAATACATATCGATTTGACTATTGATTGCTTGATAAATAAAGTAGACGACTGGGTCGCACGAACTTTCTCTTGTGGTGCACGACTGGGTGGCATGTACTTGTTCTTGTGGACACGAAAATAAAATTTAATTTAATTATTTTTTTTAATATAAAGGAAAAAAAAATTATGTATTTTTCACAAAAATGCTAAAACTTCTTTTTAAAAAGATTCAAGCCAAAATCAAAGTGTGCAGAAAAATTTTTTGCCTAAATATAAGCTTACCAAAAAAATTATTTCATAATCGTTAGAGCGGTTTTTAAATAAATCGATGTTTACATAATATTTTTTATAAAAAAGTTTTTTTTTACAAATTTGAAGAACGCCATTTTTAAGGGCTTACTTGTTTGTATTTTATGCACAAAAAATAAAAATTTTTTGTCAAGTCGTTTTCCAAATGTTGAATTTACAAAAAAATAAATTAGAAAATTTATTAAAACTAAAATTAAGCGTTTTTGCAAAATGTTGGTATTGAAATTTGTTCAAGTCATCTAGACATTTCTAAAAAAAATTTTTGGTTTGAAATCAATTAACCCGTTCATGAGATAGTTCAAGAAAAAAATAACGCTTCTATGGGAGGTACACTTACTAGGATTGCCAATTTTTTTTGCGATTTAACAAAAGGAAATCACACAGAAACCGTCAGTAATTTTTGTCAAGAAAATCGTTGGGGTCGTTTTCGAGAAAATTAAGCTTGCTTTTCCAAAACCGTTATATAGCAGGTATCGATATTTTTTGAGCTAAAAAAAAATTTCTCATCTAGGAATGGTCTACAAACCCTACATACCAAAATTGAAGCAAATCCGTTCAGCCGCTTAGGCTGTAGGTGCTGTCACAAACAGACTGACAGACAGACAGACAGAATTTCCGGACCCACTTTTTCGTCTTCTCTATCACCGTAATGTAATGTTTGATTGTTATCTCAATTTTTTTCTTGCACGAATGCATAATTTGCCTTATACAGGGTGATTGGTTTAAGGTGCACCAAAAAGCTTGAGCGTGTAGGTGGGGTTAAGACAAGAAAAAAATCGTGAATCGGTAAATTTTCTTAAACTAAGATACATTTTGGCATCTGGTTTTCTGTTTTTGACTAAAAATTAATAAGAGCATTGAATTTTGAAAAAAAATAATAGGTAATTACATAAAACTTTTAAAAAAATTAGTTTAAAATAATTTTTTTTTATTTTTTTTTTCAAAATTTTGAGTTTGAAATTTTTTAAAACTGTTCACTTAAACAACTTAATTTGAAAATAAAATAAAAGAGTAGTTTTCTGGCTTTCCAAAAAGATATAACAAATGCTTTGTATCATTCACCGTTGTTTTAAAATAATTTTTTTTCTGATTTAAGTCAATTTTTTAGAAAATTGCCCCTCCCGCCTTCAATGTCATCTTGTGTTAAAGGAAGAATAAATTTAAATAAAATCGATTTAGCCGTTATCAATGTAAAATTTGTATTTTAAGCGAAATGAAAAGTTAAATAAGAAGAATGTAGTTAATCGAATTCTCCAAAAGATTGATTATGAAGACTTTTCCACTAAAATCAATTATTGCGCTTTAAAATGATAATTAAAATCGATTTTCATTATTGAAATCACAAAGTGATAATATTGAGCGAATAAAGCTCAAATTAAGTTATTTTTTAATAAAAAAATCTATTTTAATACCAATTAACATCAACATTGTTAAGTAATTTGCCTTAAAATTGAAAAAGAAAATGTCCAATGATGAGTTTCAATAATAGCTATAACAACTATCCCCTAAAATAGCATAAAGAATTCAATACCTAACTTAAAAAACGGAAATAACTATAATGATCGGGAATTCAAAGATTTTAACGCATTTTTCTACTATATAAACCCATTTCTAATCAACTCATAAACAAGTATTTAATCACATTAAAAAAATATAGTTTATAATATTACGTAAAATTAATTTTCTTTTTGGTATGAACACCAACTCAATGCAAAACAGAAGCAAGGAAACTTTGTTATAACAAAGGCGTGATACAACAACAAAGACCTTTTATTTGGATTACAAGACACATTTTTTTTCCCACATGCACTTTAAAGTAATTCTCTTTGTTGACTGCAGTTTACGTTGTCATCAAGAATGATAAGAATTCTATACAATGTGGTGGTAAATCCCTAAAGGACATGTCAACCAATTTTTGCGTTTCACCACATTTCACTTTCGTTATTGCATTAGAATTGCTTTCACTTTGTTCAGATGTTTAATAGAAAATTGAATTGTATGTTTCAACATTTTGATCTGAACTCAGAATATATAAACGTCAGTTGCCTGGTAGTATGGTATCCTTATGTTGTGTCCTTAAAAAATGTCGTGTTTTTCGACTTGAAGATTGTCTAGAGACAGTATTCCAGGACATTCAAACTCGACAAGACTCTGCAGGCAACTGTATTCAACTCAAACAGTTGGGTTGGGATTGGGATTTAGACTTCATATTTCAGACATTCAGTTTAGAGCACCAGTGACAGTAAGGTATCTATTGAATCTGAATGACTGATAATTTGAGTGAAACTCTTCTCTTCTCTAGAGTAGATAAGGAACAGGTAGCTCTCTAACAGCGATGAAGGTAGCAAACACAAATATTAAATGAGTCTTTTTCTTCGGTTATGATTTATAAAGCTTTTACTCTTTTAATGTTTGATGTGAAAGTTTTGTGGCCAAAGTTATATTTTCCATTTTTATGCCAATAATAGAGTGATGAATAAACGGGCGGTAATATGAAAACTTACGTTGCTGGTCTTGTAAATACATTTAAACAAAGCAAGATATTTTTGAAGTTTCCTGTATTAAAGATTGACACCTCTTCTTGGACTTTTCCGTTACGGCCATATTATTCACTCGTTTAATCTAGATCAAAAATTTAATCCAAGTATAAATTATTCATTTAACTCATATTTTAGCCAAGTTAAATATTATAAGATTTAAGGTTTTTCTTATCGCGGACGTTATACATTTTAAATATTAAGGTATTTTCGGAACTTACCGCATTTAATTTTAAGAACTATTTACAATTTCTTTTTCCCGACGTTTCGAATAAGTTTCATCATTCGTGGTCGCGGGAGGAGACTGATATGTTTTGATGGATGTTATTATTGGTTATTGGTACTTGCTCTTGTTCTTAAATTTGTAGCGGCACGTAGTTGTTGTAGTGCTTTCATCATTAGTGGGTGGTGTTATTGTATTTATTGGTTGTTGTTGCAGTCGGCGTATTGTTGGGTGCACACAAAGCTGACGACGTCAGGTGTTGGTTTGTTTGTTTGATTTGTTTTCATTTTATTGATAAGCGGATCCCAGGTAGTTGAGAGTTTGAAGCTCGAATCTCTGTTGAAGTTTTTTTTTGTATGGAAACGGTATGTGGATGATACTTTCTGTGTCCTTAAACAGGAACAGGTGGATAGTTTTTTGATACATCACAATTATATTCACGAGAAAGTAAACTTCACAATGGAAAAAGAAAACGAAAATACCTTGGCTTTCTCGAACGTGAAAGTCATAAAAAAGCAAGATGGCTCAATTGGACATACCGTATTTAGAAAAGAAACCCATACTGATTGGTATCTTCATGCTACATCCCATCATTATCCAGCAAATTTCATGTCAGTAGTTTCGGCTTTTGTGAACCGAGCTCATAATATATGTGACTCTGAAGCAGGAGTTGATGCATGTAGACATGACACTTAAGAAAAATGGTTATCGCCGATCAAAGATCTTGGAAGTCCAAACCAGATTCAGTGAGAGGTTCTACTAATCCAGAGGTAGAAGAAAAAAGAGCCTTTTTACCTTATTGTAACGTGTTTTATGAAATGTTCTCCGTTCTATTTTTTTGTTTTACGATGCGTGAACTCACCATTGTGATTCCAACTTAAAGTGACAGCCACAACGAAGTTAACGAAATCCCATTTTTTAACGAAAGACCATAGACTAGACAGCTCCATAAAACTCTGACTGGCACTTTACTAGTAGATTCTAAAGCGGAGTGCTGAATGGTGCAGCAAATATAAACAACTATAAATATGAAATAAGTCAGTTTGAATTTGAAATTATAAAAACATATTTAAGTTACACCAATTTAAAATGCTAAACAATTTGGATTTTTGGTATAAAATATAATAGTCCAGCTATTTTCAACTATGTATATTGAATTTACAAAAAAAAATGAATTAAAAAAATTTATTAAAATTTAAATTTTTGTATTAAAACTTAATCATCTAGGTAATTCTAAACAAATGTTTTGGGTAAAATCTTTTTTCGACTTCTCTATTATCGTAATAATGTTTTATTGTTCTCATTTTTTTTTCCCAAAAAGTCCGGAAAAATTCGTTTTTGCAAACATTTTAGTTGCAGAAGTATTTATCAGTAGCAAATATAATTTAATTCTTATCTAATAGTGTGGGTAATAACGTCAAACTGTTGTTCTCAACAATTTTTTTCTACTTTGTGTTTATTGTTTTTTCACCTTGCCTACAACGAGAATAATCTTGTCTACGAAATGCAATAGATGTAATATAAAAATGTTGAAAGAATTTGTTGGTAGGCACACTCAATACTATTCGTTAAGAACAAAATACATGCATCAAAAAAATACGATTTAGGTATTTGGTGTAATATTTAACCTTTATTGAAATGATTTTTTTAGCATATTACCGCTGTTAGAGCTTTCATCTGCTGCAGCCAAACTGTAATGCAAAGGTTCTATCTTCCCTGTATTACCGACAATGACAATCTTTCTTGGAGTTTGTCCAAAAAGAATATACAATAGGTACATATTTAACAGCTCCAGTGCAAGATGGCAGAGAAAAATACCTATTTGTATAATCAAATAAGTGTGGGGTTGTGTTAGATGAAGATAAAACAAAATCGTTCAAAACACTTACAGTGTTCGGCATAAATTTTTGATAAAAAAGTAATGTCTTTTTCATTGATGATATTTTATAACGGTTGAAGATTCAAGTGTTTGAGTTGACAGTTGTTCAAAGAATGCGTTGCAAGTTTTTATATACAATGATTCGACCGAAAATTTATATGAACTTCGACTTTCATTTTATACAATTTTTTTTCAATAACTTTTAAAGATGGATACAATTCAAAGAAAATAATCTGATTGTATTTGTTAGAAAAATGTATACTGGCAACCCTAATTAAATTATCATTTTCTTTTATGCTTAACATTAATCTATATAATAAAAGTTCAGTTCAATAAATCTATACTTACGATAACACGGCTTCTGGTTTGATTATTATTTGCTCTGCTTAACAAAGGTTATGGGCCCAGTCCATGCCGTTTTTACAGTATAAAATATTGCAACTCGAATTTGTTTAATTTTCAAGCTAAATAGCAAACATTTTAATAAAATAATTTGTTCAATATTTTAAGAAGTACGTTTTGTCGGAAAATTAATTTAATTGAAAAAGAAACAAAATGTCTGGATCACTGATGCAAATCGATAAGCTCGGTGGTGATAATTTTATATCTTGGTCTGTCCAGATGAGGAGTTTGCTGATAACTCAAGATTATTGGAGCGTAGTCGAGAAACCAATGGCTGAAGGTATGTCTGTTGCTGATAAAGCAAAATGGGAAAGGACTGATGCTAAGGCTTTGGCGATGATCACGTTGTGTCTAAAACCTTCGGAGTTGATACACATAAAAGGATGTAAGACATCTAAGGATGCTTGGGAAAAATTAAATATAACATACAATGGTAATGGTCCAGCGCGAAAGGTAAAGTTAATTAAACAGTTGGTACGATTTCAATTTAAAATAGCGCAAAAATTCTCCGATCAACTTAATGAGTTTTGTTCCATAATAGATGCCTTAAATGAAATTCACATTCCTAACGATCTCTTGAGCATTTTATTACTGTGTAGTTTGCCAGATGAAATGGAGAGCTTCGTTGTTGCTATAGAAAGCCGTGATGATCTGCCTTCGGTGAGTCAACTTAAGATGAAGATCATGGAGGAGGAATATCGTCGCGGGGATAAAAACGAGTCCAATGAAAAGGTGTTTGCAGTCAAGCAAAAGAGCAAAAATCCTAAATTTGGACAACAAACGTCGGAAAGCAGCGTAAGACGAGGCAGAAGAAGTGTCAAATGCTATGGTTGTGGTATGCGAGGGCATGTTAAATCTGAATGCCGAAATAAAAGCTCTAGCCAAATGCAAGCCGTTGTTCTCAGTGCACATTTTCAGAGAAAGAATGAAAATATTAATCCGTGGATTCTTGATAGCGGTGCATCATCGCACATGTGCTCTGAAAAACAGTTTTTTACGTCACTACACAAGCATGCACAAAAAGTTTTTCTGGCATCAGGTGATAACGTAGACGCAAGTGGAATTGGTGACGTGACTTTGGTATCAGATTTCTCTAACATTACATTGACCAATGTATTATATGTACCCGAGCTTAATTCCAATATTTTATCCGTGAGCAAAATAATAAGAAATGGAAATGGTGTACAGTTTACCGATGATAAAGCTTGTGTTAAAACTAAAGAAAATAATCTTATTTTTAAAGCTTATTTGCAGGACGGAATATACCTTGCAAAGGTGAAGGCTGAAAAACAAATGGTTTTAACTGCATCCCAAGAAGCTGCTTCAATAACCTGGCATAATCGGTTCGGGCACCTTAATATGAGCGATTTGTATAAGTTATCCCAAAGGGATATGGTTCGGGGTATGAGCGTTTGTAAGACAAATGACTTTGCATGTGTCACGTGTGGATTATGTAAAATATGTACTAAATCATTCAATAATTATAATGCATTATTTACTTCCAGTGTTCTTGAGGTGATACACACAGACATATGTGGTCCCATGAGGATTTCATCTCAAAGTGGATCAGTCTACTTTATCACCTTCATAGATGATTTCTCGAGATTCACCACCACGTTTTTCCTGAAGCGAAAATCCGATGCTCTTAAAGTATTCAAGGAGTTCGTGGCAAGCTCCGAGAACCAAACTGGAAAAATGATAAAATGTGTACGCAGTGATAATGGTCGGGAGTATACCAGTGCCGAGTTTGACAATTTTTTGAAAGCGAAAGGAATAATCCATCAAAAGTCTGCATCCTATACACCACAGCAAAATGGCGTTGCTGAAAGGATGAACAGAACCCTAGTTGAGATGTCACGATGTATGTTAGAGGAATCCAAGATGCCACAGTACCTATGGTCAGAGGCTATAAATACGGCCACTTATATAAGAAATCGTTCACCGACTAAAGCGTTGAAAGACAAAACCCCATATGAATGTTGGTTTGGGAAAAAACCATCTGTGCATCATATGAGAACGTTTGGATGTAATGTCATTGCATTAGATAAAAAGCCCGGTAAGTCCAAACTGCAACCCAAAGGGAAAATGTTATCGTTTGTAGGCTATGCCAATCACACGAAGGGATATAGGCTGTACGATAAGCATCAAAAATCAATAGTTATATCTAGGGATGTAATATTCTTTGAAAATAAATTTTCTGAAATTGATCGTGATGCTGAAGCTGATAACTTACCAAAAATAGACTTCTTTTATTCCAATTGTGAAAATATAGCCAAGAATGTGATTCCTGAAAATGTTGCTACTGGGGATGGTGCTGCGGATGATGACGCTACCGATGATGGTGCTGCTGCTGATGTTGCTGATGCTGCCGATGCTGATTTTAGTGCTGCTGCTGATGATGTCGGTGCTGATATTGTTGTTGATGCTGGTGATGGTGCTGTCGTGGATGGTGTTGCTGCCGAGAACGTTGATGTGCGAGACGTTGTTGAAGGAGAATACATTGATGTATGCGAAGAAGAACCAATTGCAGAGGTGGTTAACAAGAAGTCGAGGGGAGGAAGACCGAGAATTTTGCGAACAGGAAAACCCGGAAGACCTAAAAAGGTCTCAACGTCGTCAAGCTCTCGAGAAGTTGTGCATAAACTTATTTCAGTGGTTCCTGATCCCGTAACTGTTCGAGAAGCTTTACAATGTGAAAATGCAGCGAAATGGAAAGAAGCCATGCGAGAAGAATATAACTCTTTGGTCGCAAACAAAACGTGGGATCTTGTCTGTAAGCCTAGCAACAAAAATATTATCGGATGTAAATGGGTATTCGCAACGAAGCGAAATGCAGATGGAGATGTTGAAAAATATAAGGCGCGCTTGGTAGCCCAAGGTTGTTTTCAGAAACGCAATGAAGATTTTTTCGAAACATACGCACCAGTTGTTCGACATCCGACAATACGACTAATTTTGGCATTTGCTGTGCAGAATAAACTTCTAATCAACCACATTGATATTGCTGCTGCTTACCTCAATGGACAATTAGAAGAGGAGGTGTTTATGCGACAGCCAGATATTTTTGTGGATCAGGCTCATCCAGAAAAAGTGTGCAAACTAAAAAAGTCTTTGTACGGACTCAAGCAAGCCGGGAGAGACTGGAATAATAAAATTAACGAGGTATTATTAGCCGTGGGGTTTGTTAGATGCAAGACAGACACTTGTGTCTATGTTCTGCGAAATAAGAATGAATTAAATATAATCGGATTATACGTCGATGATTTGATAGTAGCGTGTTCATCAGAAGGTACAATGAAAAATATTATTGAAAAATTGAATATGCACGTAGAAGCTGTTAATCGTGGACCAATCGAATTTTATCTGGGACTGGAAATAGAAAGAGATGGTCTAAGAGGAAATATAACCATTCATCAGAAACGATATGTCAAAGATTTGCTGACTCACTGGGGAATGGAAAACTGCAAACCTGCATCCACACCTCTTGCATGCGGAACTGTGTTGGAAAAGTGTACGAAGGCAGATTGTAACGTGACAATAACCAAGGAGTATCAATCACTTATGGGTGCACTTAATTACTTGGCCACTATATCTAGGCCTGATATCACTCATGTTGTTTCGAAGCTATCACAGTTTAGTTCACATCCTCATCAGGAACATTTTGTGGCAGCTAAACACATTCTTCGTTATTTACGAAACGACACAGAGGTTTGTTTAACTTATACTAATAATAATGTTTTGGTTTGTTATACAGATGCTGACTGGGGTTCCGATGTAACTGATCGAAAGTCATACAGTGGGTACGTTGTTTACTTTGCTGGTGGTCCAGTCGCCTGGGAATCCAAAAAACAAAACGTTATTGCATTAAGTACAATGGAGGCGGAGTACATCGCTATGTGCCAAGGAACGAAAGAAGTCATATTTCAGCGAAGCTTGCTCCAAGAAATGGGATTTACGCCGCAAACAGATAAACCAACTACAATATACTGCGACAATCAGGGAGCTAGTTTCTTTGCTACAAATGCGGTTACACATAAACGCAGTAAACACATTGATATAAAATATCACTATTTAAAAGATAAATGTTCACGTAATGAAATATTAATTAAGTATATTCCAACGAATGATAACGTAGCTGATATTTTTACTAAATGTTTAAATAAGATAAAACACATGAATTTTAAAATGAAATTGTTTAAAAACTAATTTGAATTTGGTTGAGATGGAGTTTGTTAGAAAAATGTATACTGGCAACCCTAATTAAATTATCATTTTCTTTTATGCTTAACATTAATCTATATAATAAAAGTTCAGTTCAATAAATCTATACTTACGATAACACGGCTTCTGGTTTGATTATTATTTGCTCTGCTTAACAGTATTGAATAGATTTTTAATGCGGTTGGATAAAACATAAATATTCAATTACAAGTTGTAATTTAAATTCAAAATAAAATATTTGTTCTGTTTTTCTCTGAAAATTCTTTTCGGAGCTGAATTGTATATTTATGTCTGACTTTTGATTTTCATTAAATAAATTTTTACCCGCAAAAGTTACATGGTTTATTTTAAATCCATTTTTATGTATATGCCAGTATATAGGTATGGTATGCGTAGATAAAAAACATTGATTTTCTCCAGCAAACATATAAATTACAAAATATTTGACTATACTTTTTCATGTGCTATATATACATATTTGGTCCAGACATCACGCCTCTGTGCGTGTATACCTACATACATACATATTTTAACAAACCCCTTGTGTCCAACATAATTTGCGTGTTGAGATATTTATGGCCAAATGATGTTTACTATGTAAGCAAATACCTAAGTATTTATCATTAGAGATTTGTAAAGACTTTTTTATTCAAAAGCCTGAAAATGAATATGAAATTCATTACCGTCAAGAGTGGGTTGAATAGGGAAATTAAATATAACGACTTTGTATTTTGTGCTATGTCCAAGGGGTATATAGTTATAGTGGTTTGGTACAATGAATGCTTTGAAATTTTTGTTTGTAGTTTTCCACATAAGCTGTTTACACTATGAGTGGGAAATAATTTCTCCTTTATATTTCCCATCCGTATTTATATACTCAAACTGATAAGATAAATTATAAAAACAAATAATTACTGGACAAAGAGATGACTCGAAATCGTTTGCCGAATATTTAAAAAATATTTCTAGCTATTTGCATCATATTCAGCCTTTATAATACAGCCAGTAAAGTGACCCAGCGCAATCTGATGGCTTTATGGAAAATATACAGTGAATATTTCATAAAAATCTCACTCGTTAACAGTACAAGAAATATATACTGTGAAAGACTTTATTTCGCAGAAACACAAAATTATTTGTATCAAAATCATCCCGAACACCGCAGTTTGGCTTTTTAGCAAAAACTCCACAAACGTGTTTAAGGACTAATTTTCAGAGGACTACGAAAGAGAAATGACCTTACTCAAAAGATCAAATTACTTCTGTGTAAGAAACTATTAGTCTTAATATATCAATATTAACATATGCTGCTTTTCCAACTGGTTCACCATTTCAAAAAACCAAAGGGACAATACTACGAATTAGCACCGGACCGACATAGGCGTGCAATATACAAGTCTGCGAGGCAAATAGAATTTCTCTGCTGGAGAAATAAACCTGGAAAATTGTTCTCAACCAAGAACCTTCTTCCAGCTAGCAATCTCCCGTTTGAGATCCTTTTCAACTTACGTGCGTCCACGTTTGCAAGAGTAATACTTCGTTGGATCTCGGCGATGATTTTGTTAACATAGTTCATATAGTAAAGCCTAGGTATACAAAGACTCTGACCACCTCAAAATTATAATGACGTTTTGTTTGAGACGTGTTGTCAGACGTGTTAAGGCCATCCGCTCTAGCCGTTTTATTTGACTTAAATGTTCATATATGTAGCTATAGACGGAATTGTTGGCATGCATAGTCCAATGCATAGTGCAATCTGCATGGCAGCGGAGTTTGATCGCCGTTTTATAATTTGCAGAAATGATTTTTCCATATGTAATACGATGGTGCCCTAAATGTCCTCCATACTTTCGGTTTGGGCCTTGTAAGTTGTAACATTAGGGACTTCTTTTTATCTGTTCGTGATCAATTCGCGGTGTTTGTCTCTTCTTCGTGTAGAGCTCGGAAGAAGCTCTTGTTCTTCTTTGCAGCGCTGCTTTATATGTCTGCATAGTTTTGCTGCAATCCCTTGTGACTGCAGTATAGCCGTCCAACATAAAATTTCTTCACAATAATTCTGTATTTTGATTTTGTTCTGGATATCCGTAGCAATACCTTGGCTACAACGAGGTAGTGGTTTTAGTCAAAGTTAAATTCTCAGAACGTTTGGATATGTATTATGCTGGAGGGGTATCGGAATGGGATGCTAACTGTGTCCTATAGCTATACCACAATGTTTCCCCTAGCATCAAAATCAATTAACTCGAGTTCTTTATAGGGCTTTTTAGGTAACAACGATATATCTCTTTCTCGTTCTCACAGAATTGTCAAAAACAGCAGTATGCCGAACAGCTGATTTTTTTTTATCATTGTTGACAAATTGATTGAAAACAAAAGCGGAATTTTAAAGATTTGTGCGCGAAAATTGTGAAAATTGTTGGTTTTGCTAATTAAAATAAATTTCTAAGCCACGGAAATCACAAATTTCACACAAAAAGAATACCGCATTAAAAAATTATTTCCAAATTGTTTTCTGCAAGATCTTGAAGTTGACGGTTTGAAAAAAGCGCGATACATATTTCAATCTGTCTTCGGCATAGTGTGAGCTTTGAAAAGATGGTAAAACTCCCTATTGGATGTGGTGTCGGAAAAGTTATATATACGTTTTTGTATATAAGTTATATATACATACGGACTCTATCACCAAAGGCGTCTTCTCTTCTTAGCCTGGCGTTAAAATTACGTAAAACAATTTTAATATCACAGTTAGCTGACTGCTCTGCTCATATACATATATATTTCGTGTTCAGGAGCTATTCGAACTCGTTCTTTGTGTCTTCTTCTATCTGTGAGGTCATGCACACGCATGACGCTTATTTTGGTAAATTAAGATTTGATGCGAATTGTCATGGCTCATGAGGCGCTCGTCGAAATAGTTCAATCACAACACTTCTCGCCGACGTCTGGCAAAAACCATTAATCTTCAGTAAACCAAAAAAGATGGCTTCCGCTAAAAGTTCAACTGCACGCGTATATTTATAGAGAGATATAACATTTTACGTGTAGATTTGTTTGCAAGGTATCTGAGGATTGTTATTGCTTCGCAACTAAGTTTACTAGTTTTGAGTATCCTGCAAGGTTAACAGCTCGATGCCAAATCTGAAGGACCAGACCGTTATAGTCTAACTTCAAGGGTCAGGCTCTACCACTCCTTAAAGGCCTGAACTGCGAATGTGTTGTAGGTTGTAGCATATAGTTTCCCGTATGAAGCCAGACTTTAACCCTCTGGTTCAAAATAAATAAATGAAAATCGGTTATTTTACGAAAAAATGTTCGATGTTTTTGGCCCTAAAGATGAATCCTGATTCTAAATTAGAATGGTTCGCATATTCGTCTCACCTTTTGGAATTTTAAGTGAAAGTTTCAAAAAGGCAATTTAAAATTATAAAGCAAAAAATTTCGCACATTTTACAGGAATGAATGATAAAATCATGGCAATATCAAAAAGCAAAATGAACGATGATGAAAAAATTATAAAGGTTTCCAGACTACAAAAAGGGAATACCTACTCAAATTATTTTCAGAAGAAATTCATATAATTATGCAATCTACAAAAGTTACAAAAGTAAACAAAACTGAAATCTTTCTGGTTGGTGGTGGGTGCCTCCATCTTCTGATATACATGTATTCGGAAAACCTGGCTAAAACTGAAACAAATATTAGTTGTGGTTGGGCTCTGACCTGGATTTCATTCCATTGTTGAAGAAGAAAAGTAGGCTGTAGGGATACAGGTACAGGTATAAGTATAACAATAGCTGTTTTGCTCAAACTGGCCGCATAATCAAATAACAAATAAGTAATGTATTGCAGGCATTGAGTAAACAATATTCTTATTCATTTTACCAGTTGTATCTTCTTGTTAAAGGTTTTTTGTTAGGTGCCATCGATAATAAAACTGAAAAGAGTCGATTCGATACAAAATGAAGAAAACTACTCTTTTATTTTATTTTTAAATTAAGTTGTTTAGGTGAACAGTTTTAAAAAAAATTATTTTCAAACTCAAAATTTTGAAAAAAAAAAATTTTAAACGCCTAAACGGGGGGAAATAGACCCCCCTCCCATACGATTTTTTTCTTGTCTAAACTCCACCTACACGCTCAAGCTTTTTGGTGCACCTTATACCAATCACCCTGTATACTTTGGTCAGAAAAAACTATACAATCTGGGTCTTGATGTCTCTACCCTGTCCGATGTATTTACCCTGGATTTCTAAAAAGTAACTAAATGTGCATGAATTGACTTGCCCTTACACGAATACATATGTAAACATAAGAGGGACTTTAGCCAAGAAACTATAAGAAAGAAATTTTTTTGATCATAATGTAATCGTGATATAGAGTGATAGTCTAACGGTTTTGTACAAGAAAGTCCATATCAGAAAACTATTCTACGTTACCGTTTGAAATCTTTTTTCGAAATATTACAGAATATCACTGTTGCCAAGAAATTACTCATCTAATGCGAAATTTTATAAAAATTGGTCTGATTTTTTGTCAAGACCTTCGCATGTATAGATCCGTTTTGATTATCAGATAGTACTGCTATGCCAAATATTTTGAAAAAGTATTTTCTGGAAAAAAAATTTGTAAATAAAAATTAATTTCTTAGTCGTTAACATGAAGGTAATTTGCCAAAAGAACAAGTTCGTGCGACCCAGTCGTGGGTTTAATTTTTTAAAGAATGCATAACTTTTATGAAGTTACAAGCCAAAAAGTTATAAAAGTCCAAACATTTTTTGACCACCACCAAGTTATAGCAAAAGCTTTTTTGAAGCTGCAAACTTGCTTTTACACTGTTTTGGTATCTATCCAAACAATTTCCCTAAAAAATTTGCGATTTGCTATTTTTTCCGACTTCGATTTCACTGGGCTATTAATCCTTTAATATTTATTACATTACATAAGAGTCCAGTGAAGTATGAATTGAATCGAAAGATTTCCTTAGCTCGTGCATAACAAAAATCAGCATCAATGACTGGGATGGCGTCAAGCTCATACTTATCTCGGCTTTATGGACATCCCTTTTCAACCCAAAGCCCGCATCTGGTTGCCAGTTATAAGCTTAAAACCAAGTGGTGAAGAGCTTCTAAGAGGGCTACAACGTCTTAACCCGCACGTCCATGTTTGGTAAACATAACGACCCATGTTATAGTTTGTGTTATATTCTGAACAACGATGCAATTTCTACGTCAAAGTTTATTCAATCATAAATTAGATATTAAAGCGAAAAACACAGCGAAAACTGCACTTGCTAGCCACATAATTGAAAGCGGCCATTTTCTTAACTTTGAAAATGTAAAGATTTTACAAAAAGAAACACACGCTTCAAAACGCTATATCTACATTAGAAACTTTTCACATAATGAACAACACTATTAACATGAACTGAAAGTTGGACACGCAAAACATATCTGCTGTCTATTGTTCGCTTGTGTGACCAAAAAGGTCATCTCATATACAATGACTAACAAAACAGATCTTCATTTTGAAGTTTCAAATATGTTTTGCAAAATTTTTTTTTTTTTTTTTTTTTTAAAGTTTTATAACATTTTGAATATATATTCTAAGTAATATTTAAATTGTGTTCCTTTATGTTGATTGCTTTCGTTTATGCTACTATTGTTTTAATTTTGTTTTTTCTTTTTGTTAAATAAAAGTTCCACTGAAGAAGGCAGCAACCCCTACCGAAACTGCGGGAAAAGTAAATGTAACTTAATTTAGTTTCATTTCCAAAATTATTGTGACCTAATTAGCCGACGGATAACAGATTTTCAATCTCTTCCACTCATCAATTATAATCAAAATTGGTCAATTCTTAGAATCCACTGTGAATTTGAAACCATCTTGATTCCTCTATGTGTATAAACTCAATGGTTATACCTATACCTTATACATCCAAAGCTGAAATTGAATGGATATCCCCGTAAGCAATCAATATCGTCCTAATTGAGGATGATGTATGAAAATAAATTTTCTCAATACTATATAAATCTGGCTGTTTCGAACACAGCCGTCTTGTCAGACCAAAAGTCCCCCTCAAGCTGGTTGTTAAAATAACACAACATAACTTATATCATAACTCTGACATTTTCCGTGTCAGATAAAGGTACTACACTTTTGCTTTCCGGTTCCTTGCCGTACCCCAATCTACTATACTATTGTCATATTAACACTACCGCAAATGTACATACATATAAATCTCTACCAAACAAATACCTATACCTTTATATCATTTTTCCCTGTCGTCCTTAGATTTTCTCCATAACACTTTGAAGTCTCAGACGGACTAAACCATCCAAGTATCTTATTCAACATGACCATCCACTAAATGGAATAAAGTGTAAAGCTATGACAAGCAAACAAAAAAAAAAAAAACATAAAAAGCAGTTTTCGAGGGGTTGTTTTGATGAATTCATAAAACTTTATTGGATAGATGAAAAAAAAAAAAAAAAAACAAAAAAAAAATGTATTTACAAATTAATTATGAGCTTATCGCAATCATATTACTTTCGAGATTCAATGAGCTCTAAGAAAATGTATTTATATTTTTAGAACAGGAAACTCTAAAGCGTCACAAATAACAACCATTTAATTATGTATCTGGGTATGAATAGTTATTTTACTTAGAATCCAAGAAAAACACCGTCCACTGTAAAGAGACGCTTATGAGAAGCAAAAGCAACTCATATATAGTCTAAGAGCCGAGAGCAAATTTTATAACCAAAATTCATATACATGTATGTTGAAGTATTAGCGTATCCAGTTGGTAAGGGGTTGAAAACTGTGATTTTGCCGATTTAGAGCGAGGGTATAATAAAATATATGCACATGCAAACTATAGTAAATGGCGCTCTGATGAAAAATATCAGGGTCCCAGACGTTTTAAGTGGTGTCTTCACCTTGCCCAGACGCCTCCCAAAATGGGCGAAACATCTTTTTTGGATGTCGGAGGCATAACAACTTAAATTATATGTGAAAAAATCAAGGAAACTCTCCTCATTACGAATATATAGAGGTGCCAGACGATTTCAGTGGTACCCCACATAGCCAGACGCCCTCAAAATGCACATGGGAAACTACTTTTTTTTATTCTAAGAAAATATTCTGTTTCTTTTCATTTTTAAACAACAATTATATCCTTTTTTCAACCAAAATTGCAGAAGAAAATAGTTCAGCTTCATAACTTAATATACAATATACCTAAAAAAACAATTAACAATAACAAAGTATTTTCGACTATTGTAAGCTCATACGAAGCAAAAACCAATTAAAAAGTACTTTTTCAGTACTTTTTCTTATTTCCACTTATTATTGTTAAAATAAAAAAAAAAACACTGTTTCTTTCATTCCATAATGGCTTTGACCATATGGCCGATGTAAACAATATGTATATGGTACATAGTAAATTGTGACGCTTTATTAATTGGTAAATCACAAAAATAAAAAAGCTTATTTTTAGTAATAAATAATTATTTTACTGAAATATTGTCTACCGTTAGAAAATTGAATTATCTGTAAATATTTGGTTATAGTGACCATTTTTTGTGAGAAATGTACAATGCGCCTGTAATTCGGAAAAACGCAAAATCAAAAATTCTGGGCACACACACTCAAAAAATATTGTGTGTAAATAGTACTAATTACTGCGTCCATTCTACGAATTTTATTCGTGGTTTTCAACCACTAATAGCATTCGTAGAATATACACATATGCGTACATATTACTAATATTTTATTTGTATTCCTACAAAAAAACTACTGCAACATTTAAATTTACCAATTCATTCGTACATTATACAAATCTATTAGTAAATTGTACGAATATATTCGTGCAATTTACCTTTTCATTCGTTAATGGTATATGTATATGTAGTCCAATTTGTATATACAATATAATTTACAATATATATACAATATATATTCTTCTATTATATATAAAGCAAGTATCACGTTGTTGCACACCTAATAAAACTATCTATACCGATTTTCACAAAAAACAAAAAAAAAAGGAAACGTCAAAACAAAATCTATGTGCGATTCTCTGCGTTCCTCAGGGTTACCATTTAATTTTTTTTACTACATATGTTACTAATTTTTTTTGTACTACATTATATGTTATTGAATATGTTATTAATAATAATAAATTAAAAGAGGCTATATAACAAGGGAAACTAAAGGTAAGACCGCACATAGCGACACTGCCCTTCAGCGGAACTTCGACATTGGGCACTTCTAATTAGGTACGTCCGTTTTTATTTGGCATGCGCGATATACGTGTGTGGCTGCGTTTTTCTATTGTTTTCCAGCAGTAATACGATTCAGTTAATGGTCGAATATTTAATACCTATCAAGATGCATGTCGTGAGCATCAATTAATGGAAGATGATTCGGCACTTGCTGATGCAGCTTTGGTATTTACGCCAAATAATATTCGTCAACTGTTCGCAATTATTCTGACGACATTTTATCCCACACAGACATTGACATTGTGGCAGAAATATAAGAACTATATGAGTGAAGATATTTTAAACCGTATAAGAATCGCGGAAGCAAGTCCGAGCAAAGATTTCACATCGGAGATTTACAATGAAGTATTGGTAATACTCGAAGATTTGTGTAATTTGATTTCGAACTTTTCGCTCAACCACTATGGTGTACCATCGCCTGATCGCCCAGCAAATGACTTAGTGGACATAGATATGCAACGAGAACAACAATATGACGAAGTTGACTTAGCTTTGATTATTGCATATAATGAGCCATTATTGACAGTTGAACAAAGAATTATTTACGATGGAACTATGTTGTACAGTCACAAAAAAAAAATTGCATTAGCTATTGCATCCTCCGGCATTGCTGCCACTTTGTAAGATGGTGGAGAACAGCGCATTCTGCACTAAAGCTGCCGTTAGATATTCACAACAATCCAAACGCTATGTGTAATATCAAAAAAAGGAACTCAATGTCTGCAGTATGACAAAAATGTTCAATTGTTGTTTGGGATGAGTGCATTATGACATGAGTCAAAACATTATCTCGAGACATTTCACAGAACCATGCAGGATTTAAACAGCAATAACCGACTTTTTGGTGGTGTTGTTTTGTTACTATCTGGTGATTTCCGGCAGATATTACCTGTCATTTCTCGCTCTACGTGTGCTGATGAGATCAATGCGTGCTTAAAACAATCATTTTTATGGAAAAACGTTAAAACACTTCGATTGACAATGAACATGCGAGTACAATTGCATAATGTATTTTCAAATCAACTACTTGACATTGGAAACGGTAATATTGAATTGCATCAAAATACGCAATTTATCAAATTACCAGATAGTTTCTGCTCTGTTGTTAATTTAAAAACCGAACTTATTGACAGTGTATTCCCAGATAGTATTACTTAGATCATAATTAGCTCAGTAATCGTGCGATTTTAGCAGCATGAAATGTCGATCATGACGTTATTAACTGTCAAATACAAGATTTATTTGTGATTTGATGACTTTTAAGTCAATTGACACTATTGTTTATGAAAATGAGATCGCCAATTTTCCAATCGAATTTTTAAATCCACTTGATATGCCAGGAAAGCCGCCACACAAGCTGTCTTAAAATTGGTTCACCAGTCATTCTATTGCGCAACTTAAATCCACCAAAATTATGCAACGGTTCACGATCAGTCATCAAAAGAATTACCGGAAATGTTCTTAAAGCAAAGATATTGACTGGACAGTACAAAGGAGAAGTTGTCCTGTTACCTCGAATTCCCATGATACCGTCCAAATCTACAATAAATTTCAAAAGGCTAAAATTCCCTATTCGTTTGGCTTTCGCGATGGCGATAAATAAATCGCAAGGGCAGACAATGACGATTTGTGTTTTGGACTTGGAGAATCCGTGTTTCTCCCACGGACAGCTTTATGTTACATGCTCACGTGTTGGAAAACTGTCAAATTTATTTGTGTTAGCGAAGGATAGATTAACAAGAAACATTGTTCATCATTTAGTTTTTTAATTACATAGTTTTAACCCTGAATGCTTCAAATTAGAATAAATTAACTCTTTTGTTAAATCACAATTAAATTAATAATAAATTCAACATTTTTTATTCATTAAAACTTATCTTGAAATTTTTGTCATTCCTTACCAATCACTTCCTTAACCATACCAATTTTAATATACTTAAAAGCAATACAATAAAGCCGCAGCAAAGCGTGGCCGGGTCAGCTAGTATAATATATATACATATATACAAAAGATATATGCAATATGCACATACAGAAATATGTGCATCGTTGCATATATATGTATTTTATTATACAGGGTGAGTCATGAGCAATGCGACGAAATGCTAGGGCGTGTAGGTTGCGTTGAGACAAGAAAAAAATCGTATGGGAGGGGGGGGGTCTATTCCCCTCCGTTTAGCCGGGAGGGGCAATTTTCAAAAAAACTGACTTAAAATGGGAAAAAAATTATTTAAAATCAACGGCTTCATTCACAATGCTGTGCGATACGTTTTTGAAAAGCCAATAACTTTTTCTTTCATTCTGTGTTTAAATAAATCTATTCTAAGAAATAGTTTTTGAAATATTTATTTTCAAAGTCAAAATTTTGAAAAAAAAAATTTCAAATTCATTTTTTTCAAAATTTTACGTAATTAAGTGCTAATTTTAATTTCAAAATTCAATGCTGTTATTAATTTTAAGTCTAAATAAGAAAACCGGATGCAAAAATTTTATGTCGTTCTCAAGAAATTAAAAAAAAACCAAAACCACCTTTTTCTAAGAAAAACATTTATTTTTATTGTAACGAAGCAATTTAAGAAGCATTAATCTTAGTTTTTTTAGTTTTTTTTATTCCTTTTATTTTTACTATGTTTTTTATTGGAAGTACTTATAAAAAATTCTCGATATGATCTCCATTGTTTAGAAGGCATAGATTATATCTCCTTGTAATGGCTTCACATAAGTTTATGCTTGACAAATTTTCCTGCAATTTGACTCCAGCGACTTCATTTCGTTCCTTCAGTTGTTCCAATGACACTATTTCCACTTCGTAAACATAATTCTTCATAAATCCCCATGCATAGAAATCTAGGGGAGTTAAATCTGGTGACCTAGGCGGCCATTCCGTGGGGCCCCTTCTTCCGATCCAACGGTCACTAAAATGATCATCCAGCCAGTTTCTCACCTGTAAGCTGTAGTGTGCTGGAGCACCATCTTGTTGGTAGATTAAAGTATCTGCTATTACCAATGGAACGCTGTCTAATAAATCGGGTAAAAGGTCTCGTAGGAATTGCAGGTATGATTCTCCATTAATAATGGAATTCAAAAACCGGGGCCCGATCAACCCATGGGCTGCGGGCAGGCCAAGGCAAAAATATTGACAGGTCAGTTTTCAGAAGTTATCAATGAAAATAATATTAATCCAGGGTTATTCCAATAATATTTATTTTATTACGTTCTCATAAAACTCCAATTAAAAAAAAAGTAAAAAAACTAAGATAAATGCTAAATAAATAAATAAATTGCTTCGTTACAATAAAAATAAATGTTTTTCTTAGAAAAAGGTGGTTTTGGTTTTTTTTAATTTCTTGAGAACGACATAAAATTTTTGCATCCGATTTTTTTATTTAGACTTAAAATTAATAACAGCATTGAATTTTGAAATTAAAATTAGCACTTAATTACGTAAAATTTTGAAAAAAATTAATTTGAAATTTTTTTTTCAATTTTTTTTCAAAATTTAGACTTTGAAAATTAATATTTCAAAAACTATTTCTTAGAATAGATTTATTTAAACACAGAATGAAAGAAATAGTTATTGGCTTTTCAAAAACGTATCGCACAGCATTGTGAATGAAGCCGTTGATTTTAAATAATTTTTTCCCATTTTAAGTCAGTTTTTTCGAAAATTGCCCCTCCCGGCTAAACGGAGGGGAATAGACCCCCCCCTCCCATACGATTTTTTTCTTGTCTCAATGCAACCTACACGCCCTAGCATTTTGTCGCATTGCTCATGACTCACCCTGTATATGTACCTATATAAATGTTGTCTTAAATTAGGGGACAACAGGGGTATAATACTGTGGTTATGATTTTTGGGTCCAAGATAAATTTCTTCTCCTGAAAATGCAAAATAAATATAATGTTAAACTTATTATATTTTCTAATGTACATGAAAAATAAGAATAAAGATTAATTATATATCTCACAGGAACATACTTTGGAAAACTTATTTTGGAAAACACATAACTATTTATTAATTCGTATTATTTCCTTCGTAAATAATACGTCGTAAATAATACGAATGCAGTGGAAGAAATTACGAAGTTATTCGTAAGAAAAATTCACTAATGTTATTAGTAATATGTATACAAATGCGCACAATGCACTCATAATATGGCCTAATTTTAGTTCAACAATATAATTATTATATATAACTAATTTATTAGTAAAAACTACTACAGGAGAACGTAAAAATTCACGAATATATTCGTAAAAATATGACCTGACTAATTCTTCGTATAATTTACGGATATTACAATGTACGAATATCTTTTTTACTAATATCATTCGTAGCTAATTTCTTAATAAATTGCACCATAACCAGTTTTGGTGTGCAGCTGACAAAATATTAAAATAAAAAGCACGACTGAGTCGGTCAAACTTGCTCTTGTGGCAAATTACTGTCCCATATGAGTCGTGGCTAAGGATACTAAAAAAGAAACTTAAATAAATAATCGCATGTAAAAACAGTTGATCATGTGTATATCACTATAAATGTTGCGATGTCACCGTTGGAAACAAATCAGTCATACGAAATTTTATCAAAATCGATCGTATTTTTTTTTGTGAAAAATTTAATTGGCTGTAACACTTGTACGGCAGGTACGATTAAAAAGTTTAAATAAAAAATATTCGACATTTAATTCTAAAGTAAAAAAATGTTTTTGTAGCAAAATATATTTGTCTATAAAAAAGTGTTTTATGTTTTATTTAAAAAATGCAAAGTGAAACAAAGAGATCCAAAATGTAATACAATTTTAAATGATCGATTTATCAATATTTTACAGATTATAAGTCTTTGCAGATACCAAACTATTGTATTGTAAAAATTTTAAATACAAATAAAATTGAAAATTAAATAAGAACTGTAAACATACGCAAGTTATCCTAACAAATGACAAAACATAATTTTTCGTAATGTCATGTTTCAGTAAAACTTTTATTTTTATTTGCTCAACAGGTCAATCAAAATTGACATTACGATACTAGAGAAGGCTTTTTTTTATTTATAAAACTTTCTTGGGAATTTAATAAATTTAAATGTGTTAGTCCCATAGTTTTCTACAAGGGCAAGTTCGTGCAACCCAGTCGTGCATTTTGTTTTCAAACGAAACCAATATTTTTGCTATTATGGGTAAGGTATAAGCATTGAGTTTATAAACTCAATTGTACAAGCCAACAAAAAGTAAAAATAGAGAAAATAATTATGCTCGTGAACCTTTCTAGTAATTTTTATTGATATAAACAAAATCAATTCATCAATAAATTATTTATTTCTTTTATTTCTAAGTATAGCTACCTAATTAGGATTAGCTGTACAAAAAAAATGTTATAATGGTTTTTAATTCAATTTTAATTGGCAAAATGATAAAACAAAACAAAAAGGTCAAATTTTTTGTTATTGGTATAGAAATCTTTTCCAAGACATCATTATGATCATAAGCAATAACTAAGTCAATCGGAATTAAGGTTGTGATAAATACCTTACCTATGTACAACATATTATATGATACGAAAGGAAAAAGGAAAACAATTTCAATATAGTTGAAGTTAATTTTGGATGGCAAAACAAATTATTAACGAATTCCGTTGAATTATACAGGGTGTCGCCGAGAGGAAAATCTTAATTGTATAATTCCAGGGTATATTCTAAGAAAAAAAAAACAAGTTCTAAAGTATCGGTCATAATAAAGTGTTGCCATAATTTGTTATCGATTTTGGAAAAAAGTTTTTTTTCTTATATACTCATACTGACATGAAAAAGTAATAAAGTGCACGGCTGGATAGCACTAACTTGCTCTTGTAGTTATCAAATAAATAAAATCAAATTTATTAAAATAAATTTGATATTATTTTTTAAATAAAAATGAAAAATACGAATGAAATCATATGAATTGTTTTTGAAAGTGCTAAAAATTCTTTTTAGGAAGATTCAAACAGTTTATCAAAAAAATAATTCCAAAATCGTTAGAGCGGTTTTTAAATAAATCGATGTTTACTTAATAATTTTTATAATACTTTTTTTTTACGAATTTAAAAAACGCCAATTTAAAGTGCTAAATAGCTTGCGTTTTATGTACAAAACAATAATTTTTTTTTGTAAGGCCGTTTTCCAAATATTGAATTTACAAAAAAAAATAAATTAAAAAAATAATTAAAACTAAATCAGTCACACTTAAATTTATCAAAACCGATCGTATATTTTACGAGAAAAATTAGATTGTTTTAAGGCTCATTTGCCAGGTACCGTTAATATGTAAACTTATTTTTAAAAAAAAGAGAAAAACACAACCTTTGGCTACAAATCCATTGTACGAAATTTTATAAAAATCGATTGTAAAATTTTTTTTTGTCGAAAAACATCAACGTCTTCAAAAAATCAGTCATGTTAAATTTTATCAAAATCGATCGCATTTTTTTCGAGAAAAATTGAATTATCTGTTACGTTTATATGGCAGGTACTATAGCACAATAAAGAGTTTTAAGAATATGTGGGTCATTGAAATTAAATGCCCACCGTCGCGTCGTATGCACCCCAGCTTACGATTTGCATTATTAATTAAATAGTCGCAGTGATTTTTGAAAGTTAGCTCAGTGTCCAAAATAACACCGAGATCACAAAAATAACTAACATGTTCCAAAAAATGATCAGCAATGTAATAGTTTATTATCAAAGGAGATATTTTTCGAGTAAATGTCATTACTTTACATTTTGACAAATTTAACTCCATCGCATTATTTATGGACCAGTCATATATTTTAAGCAAGTCACTTTGGAGAATTTGTGCTTCTTCATGGTTCTTTAAAGACAGAAATATTTAAGTATCCGTAAACATGATAATCTTTAAACGGGTCAACACATTACATACATCATAAATAAATAACATTAATAAAAGAGGCCCAATGTGTCTCCCTTTCCGAACACCAGACTACACATTTTAGTTTGGATACTTTTTGCTCAAAAAGCACACATGGAGTTATTTCACCAAAATAGGATGTAAGCCACATTAAGAACCACTTAGGAAATCCAATGCGAATTAATTAAGATATTAAGATTTAGTGATTAACACGGTCAAAAGCTTTGGAAAAATCCAAGTAGATAACATCAATTTAAACCCATTCTGGCTCTTATCGAGCAGAAGTCCATTAAATTAGTTGTTGTTTCAAAGAGCAATGGATGACACCAAAATTCCATTTCATTTCGTTGGCTATAATACTCCCGGTTAGCCAGGGTTATGTTAGTAAGACGATAACACTCACTAATGAACGATTTTGTGCTATTTTACTTTTTGTTGCGATTAACAACTAAGTTTTACTCAAAACTCTTCAACTGTTGATGAAATGTGTCAATCTTTTCACAATTCCTGTAAACATTAAACAGTGAAGATAATGATGATAATAGAACTTGTGTCCATTCAATTGATGAAAAAAAACTATATTTTTCAGGGACAAAATAGTAATACTTTTTGATTTTTGTTCCCAACATTAAAAAGAAACAGTAACCATCATCAAAAATGATAAATAAACGCACAAGGTTTAAAGAAAATGGACATCGCACATGAACATAATGATGTATGTTAGGCACCGATATCTTAAAATAACCTATGATAAAAATAAAACAAACGTCTTGGTATATTACCCAAAAAATTAATAAGAGCATTGACAAAAAAAAAATTACATATTATAATTAAATACATAAAATTAAAAAAAATACGTAGTTTGAAATTAATACTTTTTTTTAGTTTTGAGCTTGAAAATTTATTTTACAAAAACATCACTAAAAAAGTTTATTTAAATAAAATTGCTTTTAAAAAAGTTTTACCGTAGTTTTTAATATTTTTTTTCTATTTTAAATACAGTTTTTAGAAAATTGCCCCTAAACGAATAAAGTTGATTTAAGAAAACTTGATGCACCTCGATTAACACCCTCTAACTTTTTTCTCAGTCAACAAAAAAAAAACTTTAAATTAGTCTAAGTGTATAGGTCTCTTGAAGGTTTATCGACTAAAATTTAGTTGATACCGATGGGAAATTGCTTGCTTTTAGAAAGGCATTTGAACTATTATATCAAAATGAGAAAAATTGATCCACGCAAATTAACACCCTGAAACTGTTTTCCCAGCCAATACAGACAAAATTAAGGTTTGTTTTAGTTAAGGCCTATTCAAGACCTTTCCATTAAAACCCATTTCAGCCCTATTGGTAATCCCTCAATTCAAGAGAGCAGAGTGTTAATAGCTCTCATTTTACACTAAATTGTTCAAATGGCTTTTTAAAAATGCGATGGCTGGTCGAGCTCAACTAAATTTAAATCGATAAACCTTAAACATACCTCTACGCTGAGACTAATTTAGAATTTTTTTAACTGATCAAAAAAATACAGGGTATTTAACTGATATATTATGTATAGACCCTTACGCTTACACCAACCTCTGTTTTTTTCTTTTATTGACTGGGAAACAATGTAAAGGGTGTTAATCGTAGTTCATCAATTTTTCTGATAAAATTAATATTTTGTATAGAAACTTGCTTAAATCATCGAATTCATTATTCAACCGCATTGACTATATATGCTGTTTTGTTCAGATTTTTTACAACCAATTTGAAAGCTTTGTTTTTTTAGTTACTTAAATTACAAAGCCTTTTATTGTATTGAACAACGGAGGCTTAGAATTATTTCTTAGTTGCACCTTAGGAACATACATATTAATTGCATCTTTAAGTGTATCAAGCAAATACTTATAAGATTGTCGTTGTAACAAATCATTTGACCGAGAGAAAGATCTGATTGTCGAAAATTAACTTTACAACAACTTTAAGGTTAAAAGTATTAAAAGTTCTATAACGACTTGCTGATCACAGCTCGAAACTGTGAGTACGCTTTTTATTGAATGTGAGTTCGACTGAGAAGCTCATTAGAAACGGCGCAGTGTCGAGTTTATTTGAAAAAAATACCAAAAATAAAGGACAATATAAAAATAAATAATTGGTTCCACATTTCCGGAAGTGGGATAATAAATCCGTGTCATAAATAATAGTGTTTCGTGTTTGAGTGTAGAAATTTCAACCCGAAACTAGAGATAAAAAAAAAGCGGAAATACAAATAAAAAACGAAAAATATGTCTAGAAAAAAGAAGAACGATAACGGTACAAAAAACGAGTGCGACACAAATATAAACTCGGTGGACCAAGTGCAAGCAGGCAGTTGTTTGGAGCATCTGAGTGCGAAATTATTCTACCATCATTCAACCTCTCCGACAATGCAGATGCGTGGGTAAGTGCGATTGATAGTTTTAAAAATATGTTTAATTGGGGCGACACACGTGACGACCATATTCTATGGTCATTACGGTTGGAGGAAGCTTCCAAAATTTTATTTCAAAATCAAAAGGCTCATATTTAAACATGGGCTACCTTTAAATCTGTTTCTGTCAATGCCTTACCCATAATCAATGATGATTCAACATTATTGCTACAATGATGTCAAGGACCAACCGACGCGATGAAAGCGTAGAAAATTATTTTTATGATGTTGTTGGGATATGCGCTCGTGCACGAATGCTAGAAATGATGGCAATGAATTATATAATTTCCGGGTTTAAGGATGAAAATCTAATAAACAATATTTTAAAGATGTTTCAACTGTCAAGAAAAGGATCACTATGCCAACGAGTGTAGAAAACCAAAAAAAATCTCGATTTATGCAAGACAGGAATACAAAAGTTATTCATTTATCCACACCATAAACGGATTGATGTGACACCAGTTCAGGCAGGCAAAAAGCAAGAAGGTGATCAAGCTAATATTAAAAATTGAACGTCTGCATTGTCACGCTGCACTCTACGATCCCTGGCAATAACATGGTAGTGAGTCTTCAATCTTCCCTGCAGGGTCACTGTACTTACAGTTGCAGGCATTGTCAGGATTCATCTACTCATAGTACTGTCTTAATAACTATACTATGTTCTGCTGTTTAATATAGTGTAAATAACACATTTTCATAAATATGTAAAATATACTCAATTTTCATATGATCATTTGTATAAGAACGAGTTGTCCAAAAAATATGAATCTGGCCCTATTTTATACAGGATTTAATGCACTACACTTTTTTATGAAAAAAATTTATCTCCTTTACGAGATATAACCGTAAAACCGCATAAATCCCCCTTTTGGGGTACATTTACATGCCCACCACGTATGCACAACTCTGGGGAGGAGGAACTGTTTGGATATTTATATTGGGCAACTAATGAAGCCAAAACAATTTGTAGGGATTTTTTCCGATTTAAATTCGGTTCCTACTGGCCTACTATACCAATAAATTGAGTTTAATATTTCAAATTAAATCCTAAATTCCATCAATTAAAATGCCTTTCAAATTTTACTCCTCATCGCTTATAAAGAAATTTAATTGACAAAAAATGTCTCTATTATTTCAGCTTAAAACATTTTATTTAATGTTTCCTTATTCCATTTAAAATTCCTGCCTGAAATCCTTGCTGCGGTAATTAAAGAAGGCAAAACGAAATATGTTCCTCAATTTATATTAATTTCTGAATAACGTAGAAATATAAAATAAAATTTAGATATACAAAATACTAATGCGGCATTTGGGATGAGCTTTACAATTTAAATTAAACGAGATACCATCTTCTTCATTTATAACAGTTATAACTGTAAATTCAGTACTCACACTAACCCTCTTAAAGGCTTTACTCTTTGTATCTACATACCTTTGCGGCTGATATATTTATTTATAAAATTTGAGCCATAATAGATTACAACGTAATCGGAGCTATGATGTCTGTCAGCTATGATTATTTTGCATGACTAGGTAACCCTGGATACAAAAAAAAAGGAAAATCTGTTGTGAGGGAATATCAAGGATGAAAAAAAAACCGCTGGAAAAAAGGCAGCAAAATAAAACAGTATATTTTACTATAACTTCTAATCCAGAATGGATTGGAATCTTGCATGATTTTAAAACAAAGCTGGATCTTATGCTGTTGTTGTATGTATGTTTTTTGCGATGCAATTAAAATCCTAATCAGATCAGATGGGATAATTAAAGAGTCTGCCTAAAAGCACCTAATTTGGCGTACGCGAATTGTCCTTTACCGCTTCCGTAGAAGCGTATAACCGAAGTCGTTTGGCAGGCGCCTTTTTCTTATTAAACAATACCTGGTGACCCGCTTCGGTGGTTTAAACGATTTGAACTCCCTTTCTATAGTAAGCAACTTCGTTGCTCCGCTTAGGGTACGTCCAGAAACGGTAGTAAAATAAATAGCTTACGCGATATTAGGTGCCTTTAGACAATTCCATAATTAAATGCAGCTAATGAAGTTGGCGTCCGTAGTAGACATATTTTCTTGTTTTTTCCAAAAAATCTTTATTCTATCCTAGAATGGAATCACAATCTCTGCCACTTCACTTCAGATCTGCTTGTAGTGTTCTTCGGATTTACCTCAGAAGCATCACGGTTATGCATCTCTTTTCCGATTTTAAAGCGGCACCTAAACACCAAGGACAAACCGTGCACACACCGATATGTCCTTAACTGAACGTTGTAAGATACGATAGTTGTGTTATGTACCTTTTGGAATAGGTTCTCTGTCCTTAGTAGATAACGATGTCAGTATCAGCTGAGTTGGTCGTGCTGTTTTCTACTCACGATGCTATTTGATGTTTAGTTGACACTTGCCTTCAATTTGCTCTTACACTTCTTGTACATTTTCCGAAATTACGTGAATCGTATGTCAGCGCCACACGAACAATTGTAGTATAAATAGGTGACATTCTTTTATGCGATGGTTGCTGTCATGTGTATATTCGTAGGTAGGTACCTATATATAGTCAATGGGATATATAGAGTGTATATTAGTTATCGATACTTGCAACAGAATACAAATATTACAATGTTCACATCAAACTGCTGACGATACTCAACTGCATGTGCAGTGTTCTTCCAGGAATCTGATGAGAAGAATCAACATCAGCGTTCATAGAATTGGATGTGCATTTCATGAAGCCATTGACGACATTGAACGTTGATTAACTTTATCAAAAGCTAACTCACGACTATATAGGTAATGATTTTTCACTAAGATAAATTTCCACGTAATTGCATCTGTGGTTAATTTGACCACGATAATCCTGCATCATCAATATAATAGGTAATCTCTTAATATGATGGTCAGTGGAAAATTTTAATCATTGGAAATACCACGAAATGTTGCATGAATCAAAACCACATGAATGCCTTTCTACGAAATAATAACTTTAGGTAAACCAGTAACCGCACGCGTTTATTGATGAGCCTATAGATTTATACATTATACGACTAGGTACACGTTATTTCAAATTACATATGTACACGTTTCAAAACGTGTAATTTATATTGATATAATGGACAACTAGATATCTAATTAGTTCTTGGAATTTTCAATACCAGTCAATATTACAAATAGGATTATTGTAAGATAAGAGAAAAGTTTGATATTCGATTGTTTTCAAGCAAATAATTAGCGCGATCGACTTTGAAATTCAAAAAAGAGTTCATTATATTCCAAGCCATTGAAAATTGAAAAAAAACAAATAACTTTAAAATCATATGAAGAACTTACTCGGAAAAGAGGGAACCGAATTTGATTTGTTCTGCCTTTCGGCCTCATGCGAAGGTGCTGATATGTTATGCCTAGTGAATCTTGACTTTGCCATTCTTTCATCTAAAGACGGAGATGAAACTGTGACAAAAACATATCGATGAGTTTGGCATTCGAAGCGAAAAATTATGCCTTGGGAAGTGACAAGAACTTTTTAAAGGTATCGCGGTAATCTTTTTGCCACAAGGTATCTCCCTTAGTATGTCTACTATATTTTGTACCACTTTTTCGGATCCAACTGATATTCAAATAGTTAAATCGTGAACTTAACAAATCATATATATGTGAAAGCCCATGTATTGCAGTGCTCCTCTGTAATTGGCACATTTACAGTCAACGCTTAGTGCGAAAAAATAATTTTTACTGTGCACAAAAATTAGCTAATTTTACATAATCCCGAAACCCAAAATCCCAAAATCCCAAAAAACCAAAAGCCCGAAAACCCAAAAGCCTGAAAACCCTAGATCCCGAAAGGCTAAAATCCCGAAATTAAAACTCAATTTTTTTTTTTCAAAATTTGCTTTTTTTTTTTTTAATGTTATTGAACAAAAACAAAATACATATTATATTAAAATCATTGGTGCAGGAAATAATATCACATGAAAAATAACTTGAACACTATTCGGAAATAACTTAACATTTTGAGGTGAAATAATTTTCCACTTTGAGTTTGAACTTTAACTTGTGAGTGAAGTTACACTTTTCATACAAAATGCACACTATAGTGATTTCAACTTTTTGGGGCACGATTAAGACACGCAGGTACTGTGAATCAAAAAAATGTGATAAAAAGCAATAAGTTAGGTTAAAAATGAAAAATAAAATATTTTTTAATTGGTTTTAACAGTGTTTCCTCACGTTAATATTTTTATCCCCGCTACTTATAACTTTTTGTTTTTTTTTTGTTTCTCCTTCTTCTTTCTCCTATTCTTATTCTTCGACTTTTCCTTGATAATTGTGTATGGACTTTGATGAACAAGTTAGTCATACGGTATGAACAAGTTAGTTATACGGTATGACTAACTTGTTCATATACGATTCCGATACGATGCTATAGTAATTTTGTTTGTAGGTTTAAAACTTAAGTACTTATAGTATTGTAACGTGTTCAATAAGATGTTCTTCGTTCTTTTTTTTTTTTTTACACTATCAGATCTTATTCAAATGGAGCTTAAAGCAAGCATCAGCAGATGAAAGAAGATTTGCCAACACATATAATGTGTCCCACTGGCTCATCACTTAGTGCAGGTGTTAGTTGTTAGTAAGCACAATGCAACAAAAACAAAAACACATGCACATAATGAAAACATATAAAGTCAAAATTAAACAAAATGACACAGAAACATTTAGCATCGTGGAGCACTGGTTCTGAAAATAGTTTTTAAATTACTTTTATTTAAATTAAAATCTAACACACCCCCATTCAAGTTATATAACTTACTCATCCGCGTGAGAGGCTCATGCATGCCATAATTGGTTCTGTGATGTTCAATATTAAAAAGCTCAGAACTTCGAAGATGGTACGACCGTCCGCGGTAGTTAAAACCATTAAAGGCTAACAGGTCCGACGAATCAATTTGTCCAGAGATAAGTTGATGTAGAAAAATTAAGTCATTGTTAACTCTACGTTGATATAAAGATTGCATCTGCAAAAGCCTTATCCGATGATCGTATGGTAGCAGGTTATAAGGATCAGCCCATGGAAGGCCAAAGCGAATAAAATTATGCTGGACTGATTCAATACGTTTCTTATGGATTTCATACAAAGGGGTCCATACTTGTGAGGCATACTCAAGGTGCGGCCTAACATAATAGTTATACAAAGAGAGGGTATGCAGGCTGATCTTGATAGTTTCAGTATTTGGTGTAATAAAAATGGGTTAACTCTTAATCCTATAAAATGCCAAACTATTTCTTTCTCAAAGAAAAAAAAATCAAGTGACTTTAAGTTTTGTATAACACAAAATAAAATTAGTCGTGTTTTTAGTTTTAAGGACTTAATTTCAGTGCTAATTTGGAATTTTCTGAACATGTTAAATTTATTGTAAAAAAGGCGAACTCTATGCTTGGATTCATAAAACGGTGGGCAAAGGAATTTAACGATCCATAAAAGACGAAAAAGTTAAGTCCGGCTAACTTGTCCGTCTCTTGGTCTGGAAGTATTCTACATCATAAAATTGGGCTGATTTTCTTCAAACTATAGGTACCTATACTTTGTATTTTTACAGTAATTCCAGTAGTTTTTTAAGCTAGGTCTGAATATCTGACGGCATTGATTTATACAAAATCTAGGCCAGTCTTTTCAGTCTTTTGGTTAAGTTTAACAATTATTTCAGTTCTAAACCATAGATTCTGCATGTGTATCTATGGTTACCAGCTGAAATAACCAAATGCTGACTGGCCCTTAATATTTTAAATGTTCTGTTAAGCTTCTGTTAAATTTTCTTCTGCCAAATTTTGAAAAAAGTGTTTTGTGAAATTGTTTTTCTTGCTTCAATAGCAAGTTCGTGTGACTAGTCGTGCCCTTTATTTTTTTACTTGCGTGCGAAAAAAAAGTTATGATATAACAATCAAATATGACAAACGATGATAGAAAAGATGAAAAAAGTGGGTCCGGGAATTCTGTCTGTATGTCTCGGCACTTACAGCCTAAACATTAAATTAAAAGTTGGTATAGATATGGTTTTTAGGGTAAGATGCTCAAAGCTTTTTTGATGGCCACTGGTGTTAGTCTAAAATTATCGGTACCTACCATATAATGGTTATAGAAAATCTTGTATTTATATCAAAAACGGGTTTAACGATTTCAACCAAATTTCTTATGTGTAATAAAATGTAGAAGGCCTATCAAAAAATAAAATTCATGTTTTCTTGAAAATGCGTTGAAAGGCATTTTTAAATTTTGAATATCTCGATAACGATTGAAGCGATTTGAACGAAATTCAATACTGAAATTATTGTTGTAGCAATTTCAAATAACATGGATACAAATGTTTGTCAAAAATAATTTTGTTGAGTTTTAAATAATTTTTTAGAAACTGTTTTTGTGAATTCAATATTTCAAAAAGCTGTTGATGGATTTTTATAAAATAAAGTTTTAATTTATAATAAATTTAGTTTAAGAAACGTGCATGCTTCTTTTTTTTTTATGAAAAATATTTGAATACCTCTCCAATATTTAATATGCAATGAAAATTCTTTGCGTACTTTTGATTTTAAATTGGATCTTTATTAGAAATGGATTTGAAGATTTTTTATAAAATTTTATTAATTTTTTAGTCCGGGAGGCGACCGCAGATTTACCTCTCTCATCGCGTCCCTTAAAAAATTGAACACTTACCGATAGGTTTATTCTTAACATTTGCAGCTGATGGTCGAACAAACTTTTTCAGGTACCTACGTTTGGTCAAAAATTGCCATTCCCGTTTTTTTTTGCGACGATTTTTCGAGTTTCATTTTTTTTAAGCCATAGAAATCACGCTAAACCATTTTTATTATTAAAAAACAGTCTTTAAATAAACTAAACTTATTAAATAGATAAGTTATTCTCCACAAAAAAAGTTTAACTATTCTTTATTTGTGTGGGAAATTACTTCAACTAAAAAAAAGTGAATCTATTTCTCACAACAAGGTATACATTATTTCCGTAAAGTTATCTTCCTGCAATTATGAGATAAAATTCTTGGTCAAAAAAAGGGTCTCATCATATTATTTCCACACGAACAAAAAAATTATTTTCTTTTGACAAATTTTTGGTATGTGGATGGTTTTTTATTGAACTTTAAACATTGTATCAAAAACATAGCATACTTTTAGAAGTTTATTAAATGAAAATAATCAATTTGTGTAATTTATTTTAAGTTTTCAAGAACAATTTGATTCGATTATTACGCCCTCAAGTGGCAGGTAATTTGCCACAAGATAACGGCTAAACCGATTTTATTGAATATTTTTAACAAAATGACATTTAAAACTTTGGCTAAACAATCCCCTAACTTTTTTCATCTGTCAAATAGAATTTGACAAGAAGCTGCTTTAAATAATGTTCGCCTTTGTGTATGCAACTGTTTTGTTCCTGGTTTTATTTTTTTATCTTTGTTTAGCTGAGATTACATTCGTGCAATGTTAAATTGAAATTTAAAAACGTATCTAGTTAATCCTGGTAAGTTATCTATGATATTACAATATTATCATTTGTGGCCCTAAGACTTGTGCTTAGCTTGATTAATTCTGCAAACTATTTTTATTAAGTATTTCCTATAAAATTGTTTTTTTTTAAATTCTATTTTTCTAGAAAAAATACAATTAATTTTGTTGAAATTTTAATGATTTGCTGCTAATGTTGATGACCTTCATCTAAAATATTTTCTAGAGAAAAGCTTATTAACGGATACCTGTCATAGAACCTGTTTTCAATATAATAAGATTTAATTAGTCAGTTTCCGAAATGGCGGCTCAAGCACAAAGGTGTTTTTCCCGAAAAATTATAAATAGGTTCCTATTGTTCTAACGAACTGTGAAAGTAAAATGTATATGTAGCTAGATACTTAATTAAATTGTTGCCATTTAAATTTCTATCCGACTGGACTTTGGAGATAAAATTAAGTAATTGGCGGTGGAACTTGTTTTTGGACTTCGAGTCTAATTAGGCTTTACTGAGAATCAGATTTTCGACCTCTCAAGAAAATATCACTAGGTATATGTATATATAGGTACCTACATATATGTGAATTGTATATATGTACACACAATAAATTCGCCTGTTTATCGATTAGAAATGACAAGAGAGAGGATAAAACTCTGTTTTAGGAAAAGACACTTTTGTTTCGAAAATATGTTATTCATTTTGTGTTTTGTAGTTTGCGAGTAAAATAAGTTCAGTAAAAGTTTTGCGAAAGCTTTGCGTACCTATACTGCGATTGCGAGCACAAACCGTTGTTTTAATTTAATATATGCGATTGCGAGCACAAACCGTTGTTTTAATTTAATATAGGCAAAGCTCTGCCAACTGGTTTCACTTTAATTTCCTTAAATTTAAAATGTAATTGGTTAAAAACTGAAGATAAATGTCAATTTGTTTTGCTGTTTTTATCCATTTTAAAATTATTTTGCTGTATTGTAAGTTTTCTAAGTTATTCAAAGCTTTTTTGTTATTAAAATGCAATTTTTCTATTGCATCAATAAGTTTCAGTTTAAAAGGACCAATAAAAGAAAATCATAATTTTGCCAAAGTAAGATTTAAAAGCTTCTTTTATATTAAAGGACAGTGAAAATTAAAATTTTAAAATAAATAAATGGCAACGTTAAAAAAAAAGTTTTTAATTTATTGACACATATGGGACTCTATGGGTCGCTTTAAACACGCACTGAAGTGCCTTATGTGACACTTTTCAGTCCCACTTCTGTTGAAATTTGTTCGCTGTTTCTTCGAAGAAGGCACACCTCACTGCCTAGTTCTCATATTTAGAGCATTAGGTAGGTATTTGCTTGGTGCGAGTAATAGCCCAGTAAAATTGCCGACTGATAGTCTGGCCGTTATGTGCGTGAAATCCGATGTTTCTGATTTTTAGCAGACTTATTATGTATGATGTTAGCCCATGTCGATACATCCAGCCTGACAAACGGACAAACAGACAGACAGAAAGAATTGCCGTTTGTCGAACCTATACTTTTTACTTGCGATTATAAAGGTATGTAACTATAAAGCAAGTAATGCATTCGTGCAAAAAAAAAATGTTGAGATAACAATTAAACATATGACATTACGATGAACAAAGCTGGTCCGGAAGTTCTGTCTGTCTGTCAGTCGTATAAGTAACTACAGTCTAAACGGCTGAACGAATTAGCTTCAAATTTGGTACGTAGAGTTCATAAACCATTCCCTTAGAGGAGGAATTGAAATTTTTGTTCTAGCTTAAAAAACAACGGTACCTGCCATACCTGCCATTTTTCTCGAAAAAATACAATCGATTTTGATAAAAATCCAGATGAGTGATTTTTTGACAACAATAAAGTCTTTCATCAAAATTTTTTTTCGAAAAAAGGTTTTAAACGGTACCTACCATATAGAACCGTTTTTTTGTATCGACTATCTCTTTAATTTATTGACGGATTTTAATATTCAGGTAATCCTGCAATGCGTGATAAATATGGCATAAAAATATTTCGAAAAAAGCATTTTTTGGATTTTTTTTTTAAGCTGGTCAAATAAATTTTTAAGTAGTTAACAAGAAGGTAACTTTCCACAAGAGCAAGTTCGTGCTACCAAGAGGTGTTCTTTATTTCGTGTACTTTATCATCGTAACGTCATGTTTCATTGTTATCTCAAAACTTTATTTATACGAATGCAAAACTTGCCTTGTAAATACTTAACATATTTTTTTTAAATTTTCATAACAGCAGTTATCTTTTAACTTGGAAAAATAAAATCAATAAAAAAAAAAACCCAAATAAAATTGTATTATGTGTTGTAACGGAAGTAACGGTATCCATACCTGACATAGAACATAAGTTTTATTATCTCTTCAACCGGCTGCACCGCTTTTGATGAAATTTTATATTTTTTAAGTTCTGCTCAGCCCGATTAATACTGCCAGCAAAATATGAGTATCTATTAAAAAGATCGAATTTTTGAATTCGATTTCACAAACAAAAATCGATGAGTTTTGATAAAATAATTAATGCGAAGGTTACTTGTCCCAAAAGCAATATCGTGTGACCCAGTCGTGCACTTTATTTCAATATAATCTTTGACTTCATCATAAAATATTTTAGCTTTCTATTCATTATATTATTTTTATTAATATTTATATGTTAAATTAAACTATTTTACTCCTTGTAGTTTTTCCTGAATCATTTGCAAACTCAATCCTTTAGTTTCAATTACAACGAATTGTACAAATAATATTGCCAAGAGACTAAATCCACCAAATGTCCAGAATGCGTAATATGCCCCTAATGCATTTAGTTCAGGAAAATACCGTGTTACCACAAACATCGTTAACCAACCAGTAGCGCAAGCTATTGATGTAGCTTTGGGCTTAATGTTCGAAGGAAACATTTCTCCTAAAACTGACCACGGTACGGGTCCAAATCCAAATCCATAAAAAATGTTAAATACAATCAGAACAGGCACAGGAAGCCAAAGAATGCCGGAGGCATTTTTAAAAGCTTGAATATAAAAGAACGTTCCCAATGCCACCAATGATATGCACATTCCAATCCCGGAAATAAGAAGTAAAATCTTCCGACCAGCACGTTCTATGACGAATGGAGTAAGGATGTTAGGAATTAGCTGAGCTAAACCCAGAATTATAGTGGCAATAGCTGGATCCAAAGTTGACCCAGCACTAATGAAAATTGATTCGCTGTTATAAGTTACTGCTGTGGTACCGGAGAATTGTTGCATTATCAAGAGACCACAGCTGATGAAAAGGGCTCTCCGATATACACTGTTTCTAACAATTTCAATTATGCTGCTCTTATTGGACATATCAGCGTCGACCTCTGACTGTATCTTCACCATTTCATCTTGAACATCTTTGTCACCTTTTCCTCGCAATAACTTTAAGGAATTTATCGCTTTTAATCTTTGCCCCTTAATTGCAAAATAGTATGGTGTTTCAGGCATAAAGCAGAATGTCACAAAGAATAGTATTGGTGGAACCAAGCAACACCATTGCAATGCCATGTAGCTTACATATGGACCGATTGCATATACATATACGATTCCACCTGTTTTATTTTAAAGATATAAATAATATTATTAGGCTTGTTGATTTTAATTTTAAAAAGCGACTTTTAGCATACCAACCATCATAACAGTGAACAAAGAACCCAAAGCACCTCTTGTGTCATCAGTAGCTATTTCACCAACATACATTGGAATCACCGCAGCACCAATTCCTCCTCCAAATCCCTTGAAAATATTATTAAGTTTTTTTTATTAAAAGATGTTGATTTTTGATAAAATGATTTAATTACTTGGAGAAAACGTGCCACATACAAGAACAAAATGTCAGTTCCCAATAAAAGAATTATGTACGAAATAGTCAAGAAAATTGAGGATATTAAAAGTGTCCATTTCCTTCCGATGAAAGTAGCCAGTGGTCCAACGAAGAAACAAACTTTGGAAAATTTTAAAGAGTGCAAATTAATTATATGCAACAATTTGAAAAAAAAAAAAAAAAAAAATAGTAACGAATTTAATTCAAATAAAATGCACTATGTTGGAAAAGTGAAACAGGAATGAATGTGAGGTGAAGTTGTATGGTAGCTATCATTAAATGGCTGCTTAGCCAAAAACTTTAAATGCCATCTTATGTTGAATGTTAAGATTATTTACCGTATCAATTGAATGAAATCGAGTAAGCTATCAATTTATGGCCAAATTTGTTAAAAACCGTTAACACCAAATCTGTGCATTTTTAGCCAAAAACCTGAAAGGCAGTTATATTAAAACTACTGAAAATATCACAAACTCAAAATTCGAATTCTCCTTCTAGGGAATCACCAAAAAGTGCTATACACGAAGTTTGAAAAAAATCCGTCCATCAGTTTAGGCTGTAGCTCGGTGAACAGACAACCGCATTTACGCTAAAATGCACATACGCACATACGCACATACACACATACACACATCCGCACAGACATACCGACGGACGGCATAACGAAACCTACTTTTTAAGGCTTCTCTATCATCGTAATGTCAGGTTTAATTAAAACCTCGAACATTTTTTTTCACACGAAACCAATACTTGTCCTATTGAGCAAGTAAAAATTAAAAATTTATTTCAAATGCAGTTGAATGACAAAGGATTCACTCGAAGCAGTGTACTGTACACTCAGAGAACCAAATTACCGTTGTATATAATAATGGTGCAGAACTGCAAAGGCGCGACACTTCGGGTGCAGAAATCGAAATCTGGTCGCTTTGAGCAAAAAATTATTCGATTGGTTTTTGGTCGAGAATTATTGCGTCTTTAAAAAAATGGAAGATAATTCTGTCTTCCGTAGAATCATCGAAGCCTAATAAATACATAAATAATTAAATGATGATAATGTAAATCTAAATTATAATAGTAGAAGACTGTTGTTAGGAATGCAAACTCTTGAATCAAGACGTAAAATGTACAGTGTCTTATTTGTTCGTGACATTCTTAAGAATGATATTGATTGTAGGTTTTTACTATAATATATCTAATTTTTTAATTTTTTTTATTTTAATATTTATGCACCAAGTAGACCTCTGAGAATGAGACAATTCATTTTTGAACATCTTCACTCTACAAACTCTTTGTTGTAGATTTTTAATGTGTGTTATAATGATCTTGGTATACATGTCTCAAGATTTAATTTAAAATATCTTTGCTTATATTATTGCAAAACAACCCTTCATAAACTGTTTATCTGTATAGTTTTAAAAATTTAAATTTATGTAAAATTAGAATTTAAGCAAGATCTGTAGATTTAACTATTGTAGATTGAATAAATAAATAAATTGTATGTCAGGATAGTGCTATATACTCTGTTCATTTTGTATTTGCACCACATCAGGCAATTTAGGATATTTGACCTTTTTTTTCGACCAAAATGGATTCCGGATTTTAACCGAACGCAGGGGCGTGGGTAGACGGAAGTTCGGTTTTAAGCTTTTCTTATGACGTCCTAATCTTAGCAATGAAATCAAGAATATCGACTTAGTACCCTAAAAATGCTTAGATCTAGATTCATGAGAGCAAAGAGTCAAAGCCCATTTATTTGTGTACTTATCAACGTTTAATATTATACTGCTCTCGTCATCGTCATTGTAATTGAAACTTTAATAATTGTCGTCGGAATTCTATAACCATGATAAATATATGTATGTGGATTATTTAATTGTTTCTGGCTTGAAATCTTGAAATAAAAACAATTTATAGAAAAAAAATTAAAGTGGTCCTTGAATTTAAAGTAAATTAAATACCATATAGGATTTTAAGTACCTATATTACTTTTTTTTAGAAAAAAAAAAAATAGTTAAAACTACTGTTTTTAATTTTATGGTGCAGGCGGGCATGAAGCATTTTGGCAACAACATGTTATAGAATGTTAAAATGAGAAATTATTACTAACTGCGTACTTATGTTGCCGTATAGTTGTTGTATAGGGATTAAGATTTGCCTGTCTTGATCTCTATAAGGCACGTTTGAAATTCTGCAAGAAAAAAGTTTTGAGGTAGCGATTAAAAATGACATTACGATGATAGCGAAGTCGAAAAAAGTGGGTCTGGCTATTCGGTCTGTTGGTATCTGTCAGTCTGTCAGTCAGTCATTAGCACCTACAGCCTAAACGGAAGGGGCCAATGTTCCTTAAACTTAGTATCTATAGGGTATTTACGATGACCGTCAGATGGAATTTTCGAATTTTTGTCCAAGACCTAAAAATAAAGGTACCTGCCATATAACGGTTATGAAAAAGCTTGTGTTTTCAAAAACGACTCTAAAGATTTTGTTTAAACTTGACATTTAAACCATTAAAACAGTTTTAACGGTACCTGCTATACAACTGTTTTTTTTTTTTAATTTGACAAGAAGAATACAGATTTCAAAATTAATTACAAATGCTATACAGAACAGCCATTCTTCGTGATAGAGTTCTCGGCTTTATTATTCGTGCTTGTTTAATAAAAAAAGATACAATTTGGTTGAGAAAATTGGCTGTTTAAGCCTTTGATTAGTTTATCCGAGACTCCGAAACTTTATCCTAACTTTATTAGAATCAATATAATATTCAACACTAAAGAAAACATCGCAAATAAAAACTTATTAACGGTACATATATATCATAAAACCGTTTCTTTAAAACCGTTATCTCTTGAACGGCTACAGCGATTTTTACGAAATTTCACATTCGTAAAGCTCAACAATTACTACTTAAATCCTGAAACAGGTTGTTTTTTAAATTCTTTACACAATTGTACAAATTTATATACAGGGTGTCCCGAAACTCAAAGTCAAGCGGGTACCGGATGATAAGGTGGGTCATACCCGTACTGGGAATACACGGAAAGAATTTTTTCAGCAGATCATGAAAAATGTACTTAAATTCACGAAAAAATTGTCTAGATTTAGACCTTAGCTCATGTTATCCTAATTCAAAACTTTTTGTTTGCTATTCGTAAAAATATACAAATTGATGAAATCAAAACTCAAAAGTCTTGAACCACCAATTTTTGCTATCAACAATCAGACCGAGTGAAAGAAGTATTGCAGTAAATAAAACGTAATTTTACACAATATTAAATCAATTTATGCATTTTTGTTTGCAAATTAAAATTGCTAATGTTTTTCGTATTGATTCATTAGATTTTATCCGGTGAAAACGATCATGCTGGTGTGAAAACGATCATGCTACCTATTGTGCTAATCTGCAACATGATTTCACTGTTTCAATCGCAAAGATAAGTCGGACATGTATTATGAGAGATTCAAAATATACTCAAATACAAACTCTAGATTTTACGGGAGCGTTACAATATCTGGCGATTTAAAATCTCGAAAAGGGAATATCGTTTTTTTTTTATGTATACAAAAAACGAAATCTCGCATGTTCGAAATCCCGCTTTTCATAAACTAGCTTTCACAAAATCCTGTTTTCAAATCTCGCATTTCACACAAAAATCTCGAAATTTTCAACCAAAATCCCGCAAATTAATATTCCACTAAATAAATGCAGAATCCAAAAGAATCTTGGATACAACCAAACTCGCACCCACCCCAAATCCTGTAGTCAGGCCAAGCAGGGGAGTTGCAGGGGGGCAGCAGCATGCCCCCCTCTATCAATCTCACCTTTTTTTACGTCGTAAACTGACAGTACTTCCTTAAGTGCGAGATTTAAGTTTTCGAGATTTTACTTTGCGGATTTTTGTAATTGCGAGATTTTAAGAAACAGGGTTTTGTAATTGCGAGATTTTGAAAAGCGGGTTTATGTATTAAATTTTTAGTTCTTGCCGCGGGTAATGTGCTGCATTTTTTTTCAAATATGAAGTGTTACAGTTTGCTTGCAAGATTTGTTTGAACAGTGACTCAGTCAAACTTCATTTTTCTTGCGAAATTTACAATATTTATTTTTGATTTTGAGATTGCATTCAGTAGCATTGTTATTAAGGATTACGTAGAAAAAAAATCACTGCAAAATATGAAAATTTGTGACTACAGTACATACAGATGTGGCCCAGAGTATCGATTTTCATAATTTTTCTAAAAATTGCTATTATGACGTAACCCAGCGAGATAATTTTTTTTTCTTACTATTCCCAGTATGGGTGTAACCTACCGTATCACTCGGTACCCGCAGTTAAATAGTGGCATGGGAAAGTTGTAGTCCAGGCAAGGTCATGGTATTCAAAAAAAAAAAATATATAATAACTTTACAAAGTAAATTAATTTATGAAATATATAAGAATGTCTTTATATATGATTTAATTGTGTGAAAGTACAAATATTGAAAATAAAAATCACATAGCTTAGGGTTTTTATTGGAGCTTTATATAATGTTTTCTATGTTGTGAAATGGCTTTCTTAGAATAGACAATGGATGGAGAAGTTTGATTTTTCTCCATAGCAAGAAGACAAACCACACCCAAATCATTGTCATCGTGTATTTTTTTTTTTAATTATTCACAGGCGTTATATACACCTATCTAACTAACAAAATATCACACATTTTGAATGAGAAGAACATTGTGAATTTTCTCAACATCGACAAAAATGTAAACCTTTTATCTTTCTAATTTAAACAATATACTCGTTGGTACGTAACCTTTTTGAGGATGACCTAAAAATAAAACACCACTTTCTATGGCAATTGAGAATACCCAAATAATTGTTCTTTTTTTTAAAACCAGTTTTCAATTATATCAAAATGAATTGTATCTTTAAAAGTTAAGAGATTGGTTGTTATTAACTTATAACTTACCAGCAAATGCAGCAATTGATGTGAAAGAACCAATCCAACCTTCTTGGGCGGGAGTAACTCTAATACTCAATGGACTGTCCGCAGTTTGATTTCTCAGTTTTGGCATCACGGGTGACGTCCATCCGACATATGTTCCCATAGAAAAGCTTACAATGTTGACTCAAAATAAAAATTGTTTTGTTTTGTATTTAAACAAGTGGGTTAATTTTAATGAAGATAAAAATTAACTTACCACATATTGCAACTAGAATAACACGATATTTCCCAAAAAGTGTATTTGTGTACATTTTGATTATTTTTTTTTATTTTATTTTAAACAAATTGTAACAACTGGTTTTGTTTAACTACGATCTTGGATTACCAAACATCACCTACCAAACAACCATGTTTGGTGCAACTTATGGGAGAAGTATTGCCGTACTGACAAAGTGTCTCTGATGATAATTTAAATTATGGTGAGATACTCACAGAACAGAGATAACACTTTTTTCAATTTGTAGCAGATAGTAGTTAATGACAATCTTAAAGCGCTAGTGGATTATGTCGTTTCGATATCAATGACAATATGAATTTAGTTAGTCTTGGGATAGTTTCTGATAAAGCCCGAAATTCTCATTATTCTTTTAGCAGTTATTGTGGCTTTCTTAATGATCCATTCGGTAAAGTTGTGATGCCCGAAATTATTTGCATGTTTTATAAAAAAAATATTTTATAAACAAAAAATACAAAAATTGAGTAAAAAATAGTTGTAGCGGGTAGCTAGCTAGTGTTAGGCTAGTCCTCCCATATCAAATAAATATTATCTCAATGTTACAATGACGTTACTTTTCCATAAAATGTCAAATAAGTATATCATTAACAAACAATTTTTTAACTATCTTGTAAATATCTGTTTTTTTTTATTTTCCTAAACCTGTCCTTTTTCAAAATAATTTTTAATTTTTATGATTTTGTAGCACAAAGTGAAATTTGTTTTACGAAAATACAATTTTTGTTTGCGGCTAATTTAGATTCTTATATTTTGACCCGCAGTACGCATTGAGTATGACATACTTGCCTTACAGCATCAGCTTTCCACCAGTAAAAGTCCCGTCAAAATGGGTCGATCTGTTTCCCGTCGTTGGGAAACTGGTCCACTAGTAAAAGAAAAGTCCAGTCAAAATGGATCGATCTGTTTCCCGTCGTCGTGTCGGTCCATAAATAAAATTTTTCGAAAAAGCTACCCCAGTGCCATCTGAAGGATAATTAAAATATCACAACACACTTTCTACAACATAAGCTGTCAGTGAAAGTACCGTCTAAATCGTTCCAGTAGTTTCTGATCAATTAATATAGGTATACGAATATGCGAAAAATGCAACCCGAGTGCCACATATAGGGAATAATTTAATTATCCTATGTTACGCGCTACAACATTAGCTATCGGTCAGTTAAAGTTCCGCCCAAATTGGCTTAGCCGTTCTCGAGATACGCCAGGACAAACAGAAAGATAAACAAACAGTCAAAATTTTAAAAAATGTATAGGTATGCCACAAATGCTTACATATATGCATCTTGTAAAAAGCCGTTATTTTGCCTTTTTAGATGTATAGATATTGTAATCTGCAGTGTTGTTGCAATGCCATAATTTTGTCTAATTAAAAAAAAAAAGTTATGTTTTCTCTAGAGTAGGTGACGGTGTATTTGAAATCCAAATTTTTTTTTTAAATTGGGAGAAAATATGATATTTTTTTCCGCCTGAACGGTTCGACCGATTTTGTCACTATAAATCCAACAAAACAACAATATCTTAGTCCACGTACGCCGAATAGTCGGGCAGTACAGTAAGTACACAAGAAACTCCTTACCATTTACCATCACTGTGCGTACAATGCAGACAAAATTACTTTATTAAGAGAGAAAGGCAGATATAGCAATAGCATACAAAATACATGCTCTAACATATATGTATATACCTTTTTGAATTACGCATAATAATTTAAGACTATACATTAAGCCACTGAGGTTCCGGTCTCAACAGTGGCCTATTGACGAATCGAGACAGATGATGGGTTGAAAGGTTGCTAAAGTTCTGCTAGAGCAGCCGCTATAAACAAACTACAAACAAAGGTATCGCGGCATTAGTTAAACACTATCATCATCATCATCATCGGCTCGACAACCGGGGTCCGGTCCTGGCCTCCTTTAACAAGTCTCTCCACCTATCCCGGTCTCGAGTCGACGCCATCCAGTTACGCACCCCAAGGCTCCGTGCGTCCTGGTCTATGCCATCTCTCCAGCGCAAGTATGGTCTACCACGCTGTCGTCTGCCATAGAATGTATAGTTAAACACTATACCTATACGTTATTTAACGAGCTAAAGTATTTTCCGGAAATACCTATAGGCAATATTGAACTTATGCAAACATTGAACTTGAAAACACCACCACCTACTAGGTCCAACTATAGCTAACAACCAGTTATCTGGATGGTTTTAGCTATATTTGAACCCGGTAGGTGGCGGTGTTTTCAAGATCTAGGTTTTTTTTATTTCTTTAAAGTGGCATCCCTGTTCAAGCAAATATTATGATAAAGTCTACTTCGATTTCAATTATAATCAGCGGTGTTAGCATAAAATATCTTAAACCAATAAACGAAAATTTAGAATGTGACACAGAATGATATTATTATAACATGATAATAATAAACGTATAGGTATCTTTCAATTTAAAGTGGTATTATGCATTTGAACTCGATTGCAAAATGTTTAAATGTTCACTATCATTATCACAATAAAATAAAATAGTTCTTAAGTTATATAGATACCTTAGACGTAAGTTTGTGTTGCTTGTATTAAGCTAATAAAGTTAAACAATCTCTCCTTGGAGGGAGGGGGTCCTGTCGGAAATAGTCGTCGAGGAATTTATAGAGGTAGTTAAAAACAATCCAATTTTGTGGGATTTAAAGAACTCAAATTATAAAAACATTAAAAAGAAAGCCCAAGCTTGGAAAAAATGTTCATTCTGCGCTACACCAGAGCTAGCTACTTTTATGAGCTACATGTTGACAGTTGCTTTGACAGCGCTACAAGCTACAGCAACAGGCTACACCATTCTATTCAGGTGGTTAGCATCAGTTTATTTTAAGTGGCCTTTTCTGAATTATTATTCAAAATAAAAGCCTTTAGCGGCCTATAGTCCAAGAAAACATTGCGTTTCGCCCGGTGCTAGCTTGTGGGATCGTAAGATGACGTCCACCAAAAAGAATCTTGTCATTACGCAATTTAAATATTTTTCTAGTTCAGCTTACACAATTTTTTTGACAAAAAGCTAATGAAATAAAAAATAATAAAAAACTTTTTACATTAATTTACAATTAGTATATAGAATTTGTATCTTAATTTTTTTTTATTTTCTTGTTGCCTTGGCAAGGAGGCAAAACACCACCTCCAGTTGAAAATGATTGCAACCGTGATCTTGCTGGTATAGTTCACATTAGCTTTTTGTCAAAAAAAGTATGTAAGCTAAGCTAGAAAAATCTTTAAATTGCGTAATGACAAGATGCTTTTTGCTGGACGTCATCTGACGTCCCCACAAGCTAGCACCAGGCGAAATTTTTTCTTGGACTATAGGCCGCTTAACATTATCATTATCATTATCATAAGACAGTCAACTGAAAAGTATTAAATAAAACAATATTGTTCTGCAAAAGTAATAATAGCAGTGTTTTTTTTGCAAATTCATATAGACACCACTACACGTAAATACAACATTAACTTAAGTCCATATACTTATATGTAGACTTAGCTATAACTACACACTATAACTATAACGACACAATTACATGTGGTTACATGGGAACGTCGGTAATGATGTGGGCTAAATCCCAAGTCTTTTTTTTCACACATGTCTGTATTGATTTGCAAAAAAAAAGGCTGGATGGTTTTTTATTGAACTTTAAACATTTTATCTAAAACAAAGCATACTTTCAGGTGTTTATTAAATGAAAATAATCAATTTGTGCTGGGACTCAAAAACTTTAAATGCTCATAATTTTTTTTTAATATACATTTTAGCAGCAAAAAAATGGTATATTCGTGTTGTGGAGTCCAATGCCATTCTAAAATATTTTTCTATATTTTTTTCGAGCGGATATAGTGTAGAAAACAGATTCAAAAAAGACCGGAAGTGGCCATTTTCTGACTAAATGTACCTTTAAAATCAGTTTTGCATACGTTCCATAAAAACCTATCGGTTAGTTCAAATCTTATCGAAGGACGCGATGAGATAGGTGACCTTACAGTCGCCTCCCCTACTATACACACATAAATAAAAATGAAGTTTCCGCCTGTCTTGATGTCTGTTTGTTTGTCCTGGCTAATCTCAAGAACGATGAGTTGGATGGATTTTGACGGGACTTTCACTTCTGATAGCTGATGTTATAGAAAGTAATTTATGATAATTAAATTCTGCCCTAGATGGCGCTGGCTTAGCTTTCCGAAAATTGTTATTTATGTGGACCGACGCGACGACGGGGAACGGATGGACTTAATTTGACGGGACTGGTTATGTGATAGCTGATGTTGTAAAAAATAACTACGGCTGTTTTAAATCACCGACTAGATGGCGCTGGGGTTTTGGCTTTCATTGCTTGGTCAATGTGCCCCTCTCATAATATAGATGAAAAAGCACTTGAAGTAGTCTACAGACGTTGCAAGAAAGAAGCAAAGAAGAAGTGCGCTTAACTTAAAGCAGAGACTACGGAGAGCATATATCGGGAGTAAAAAGAAATATCTGCACCAGCTGCTGATGCGAATCAGGCTCTTGAGATTCAGGTACTGCGGCATGCCAAAATTTAAAAAGGCGCAACTATCTTTACTTTATATTTATTAATTTTTTATTTAATTCAAGTATGTACATACATATATTTTTTTTCAATATGAAATATAAATCTATTCCCATAAATTACAAAAAGTATTTGCATTCATTTCATAAAAATAAAATTCTGTTTTAGATTAATTAACAAACCAAAATGTATACTTATACAATATGATATTGCTACGCATTTAATTTTTCTTGAATACTTTTCAAACTCAATCCTTTTGTTTCGATGACAATAAAAAGAACAAAGAAGAACGCCAATCCACACATTCCACCAAATAACCAAAACGCTAAATACGGACCCAGAGCGTTAAGTTCGGGAAACCACCGCACCACCACAAAACTGACCGACCAAGTTATTGCACAAGCAAGCGAAGTAGCACTTGATTTAATATTTGATGGAAACATTTCACCCAAAACTGCCCACGGAATCGGACCAAATCCAAATCCAAAAAATATATTAAAGCAAATCAGAGCCGGAACCGGAAGCCAAAGAATTTGTGTTGCATCACCAAATTCTTGAACATAAAAAAACGTTCCCAATGTCAGAAGTGAAATGCACATGAAGCAGGATGAGATCAGAAGAATTAATTTACGTCCAGCTCGTTCGACAACAAACGGAGTCAACAAGTTTGCCACTAGTTGGGCAAGGCCTAGTATAATTGTTGCAATAGCAGGATTGAGACTCGAATTGGCGCTGGCAAAAATCGATTGGCTATTTAGAGTGACTACTTTAGTGCCACTAAGTTGCTGAAAAACCAAGAGACCACATCCAATTAGAAGTGCCTTTCTGTAACCTGCATTTCGGAATATATCAACAATGGTTCCTTTGTTTGACATTGAGTCATCTACATCCTTTTGAATTCGATTCATAACGATTTCGACGGTTTTTTTGCTTTGACCACGTAAGAGTTGAAGTGATCGTATTCCGTCTGCTGTTCGGTGTTTCATTGCAAGAAAGTACGGAGACTCTGGCATGAAGGAAAATGATACAAGGAACAGTATTGGAATTGAAATGCAAAACCATTGCAGTGTCAAATAGTTCACAAACGGTCCAATGCTGTATACGAAGAGATTTCCACCTTATTTGAATTATTTGAAATGTTAAAGATTGTTTAATAAAAAACAAAAACAAAACCCACCACTAACAAAAAGCAGCATCAGAGACCCCAGTGCTCCACGAAGTTCATCGGTAGCTATTTCACCAATGTACATTGGTGTTAACGTTGTTACAACACCCCCACCTATTCCCTAAAATAAATAAAATATTCTTTTAGAAATAAAGAAGGATTTTTTTTTTATTAAAATAAACGAACTTGAATTAGACGTGCTGCATAAATTATCCAAATGTTACTTCCAATCATCAACAGGATGTAGGAAGCGCCAAAGAAAATCGAACTTGACAAAAGAGTCCATTTTCGACCAAATTTTCTTGCAATAAGTCCAACTGTGAGGGATCCTTTAAAATAAATAAAAAAAATGTGTTGATTTTTTTTTTTCTAAAATTTATTAAAGAAATATATTGTGTGGTTGCACGAAAATTAAAAAAAAAAAAAGTATATGAACTTGCATTAAAAATTGAGTTAAATTGGAAAGTTGATTTGTTTGGTGGAATTATTCATTAGAGTAAATGAAAGGTGAATATAATAAGTGAACATTTTTTGATAATAATTATGTTTCCTATCAGAAGATTTATCTTTAGTTTCAAAATATTTTCATCTACTCGAACCGAACATATGGTGGCTTCATGATTGCCGTTGCAGTTAAGTTAGTTTTAAGTCAACGGTTTCAAACTATCTTACACTTTTTAAATCGTGAGTCCTTTTTAGGAATTTTTCAAGACAGCAAAGCAAAATCCATCTTTGTCGGTATTTTTTCGAAGTAAACACCTAATATTCCTGCCCTTTTTAGTGATTCTATGCATGAATTCACACATTATTTTAATACCAATTGAAATTTTTTTAATCGAATAGTGAAATAACTTCACCCATGTCTTCACTATTATCAGTTTAAGACTGACAAAATGACATTGGAAAGGATATACCAGGGCCATATTCCACAAAACAATTTATCAATTTTTCACTTATCAAAATTCTTGTCAATTTGCAAAACTTTTCGTTTCTCAGAACTATGAAATTTGATAAGTGAAAAGATGAAATTGAAAGTATAATTTACCTTGAGTTCCTTAAGGAAGTCATATCGGACTTCGGACAATCGCTGTTTTTGTTATTTATTTATTATTGTTGAATGATATTGCTAAGTGCAATATCCAAATGTTCACTGACTAAATTGTATTCATCTTTTTGCGAACTGGTTTCATAGTGTTCTAAACAATATATGTAGTTAAAAGGTGTCATGATCTTAATCCTAAAAATACTAAAAATGTTTTACTATTCTTTGGAGAGATCTGACCTAGAAAACTGGAAAACACATTACAATGTTAAGTTAAACCGCATTAAATCGGTCCAGAATAAGTTAAGTTCTTAATATTTTCCATAAAACATTGAGTAGGAAAAAAAAAAAGAAAAATTTCGAAAATCATTTTTGTTTTTAAATTTTTAACTGGAAATAAGATAGATAGATAGATAGATGGATAAGAGATTTATTTTTCATCAAATTGGTTACATAAACAATTTTTAAAATTTATACTTAAATCTTTAAGGCATGGCCAGAAGATCTGTCAGCCAGATGATAGCTTACAGTGTGTAACAAATTTCAGAATTATGTATAGTGAATTAAGTTTAGGTTTTTGTAGATATTTAAAAATCTTCTCTTAGTATATTTTCTATAATTTAAAGAAACTTTAACAAATTTTATTAATTTTTGCCAATCTTTGCCGTTTATTATATCAAAAACTTCTGTTTCCTCTAAATAATTTTGCTGCCATATTTGTCGGCGAATTTCCACCAGTATAGGACACTTTGCTATAAAATGAAAAACATTTTCCCTTTCTCTGGTGTTACACAAGGAACAATAAAGTGGTAGATCGTCTCGAAATAATAGATTCAAATAATCTCCTTTTTAAAATAACAATTTTCTGTCACTTTTCATTTTTAAATTTAAAAATTAATAGGACTTTTTGTGGTATTCATGAATAAGTTTTTGCTTGGTGTGTTCATTTTATTAATCCTTTTAATTAAATTGATTTCAGTTTGAAAAGTTTAACAATAAATTTAAAAAATTATGTTTATGGCTAATATTTGAAATACATTTATATACACACTTTACACAGCTATGAATCATAATTTTTAGCTTAAAGAAATAAATAAATAATGTTTAATTAATTAAATAGAACTAATAAAAATGATAAACACGTATTATGCGCGTCAAAAGCTGCTTATAGACATTTTTTTACATAAATAAATGCAATAATTTATCATACAAACTATGGCAACCCTGGTAATGGCTTCAAAGAGGGATAGATTTAAATACATACCAATCCTACTAAAAAGCAAATATTTTATCTTCCTTATGCTGACATTTTTTGTTGGACATATTTATTACCTTTATAATTAACTAATTTACTTCCAGAAAGCAGTAGAACACTATTATTAAAGTCGAACAATGTATAGTTTTTAATACTTTCTTCATATTACTATTATCTTGTTCAATATTTATAGTTAGTAGTAGTTTGTCTACTTTCAGATTAGATTTGAAAATCCATCTTATGTTTAGTATGATTATCTCACAATGAATTCATAAATAAACTACGTTCAATATATTGTATGCAGGTATGTAGATTGTAGATTTATAAATACTACAATAAAATACATTTCTACAAACTCCCACTCAGGCAGAACTCAGAAGTGTTCACCATTTCATTTATTATTATACTCAAACTCAATTAGTTGGATACATTCTGTTGAGGAGTGTATACGCACAGTTTCAAACATTTAACAATGACGGAAAAATATAGTAAATATGAGCTTACCAATCCGAATTGGCTAAATGAAAAATTTATTGAAAACATTTTTAAAGATTCTGAAAAGGATGACAAAATAAATGTAACAAAATATTCTAGCATTATATTTTTATTTTTATAATAAAATGATAAATTTTTTTTTTTTGATAAGGTTATATCGATTCAAGTCACTCCAGCAAGTGTTAATAACGATCATTATGGAAGTCTCATGTATAGAACTAGAGTTATATACCACAGTTCCAAGGACGATAATATACATTTGTCATTGATTGTGAAAACAATGCCGGAACAAGACAGCCCTAAGAAGGACATGCTAGCTGATTTGTTTATTTTCAGAACAGAAATTCGAATGTACTCCGAAACTATACCGAAAATGGAAGCTATTCTTCGAAAATATGGAGACGATACTGTGCTGGGTGCTAAGTATATTTTGTTTTTATTTTATTTAAAGATTTTTTTCGTTATAGGTATTTGTTTTGTTTTGAATATTGTAGAGTTTATTATTCAGCAATGAAGCCAATTGAAACTCTGGTATTTGAGGATTTAGGAGAGAAAGGATTTTCAACACTACAAAATCGTATGCCCAATGATGAAGACATGAAAGAAGCCCTGATGAAACTAGCAAAGTGGCATGCAGTAAGCTGTGTTCTTGCCATAGAGGTAAACTTTTCAAATTAATGTTTTCGTATTTGTATAAGGTATACGATATCATATATTTCATATTTTGTTTACCCAAGTTATTTTATTAGAATTTTTAAAACTTGTGCTTCAGAACTTTCGAGTGGAAGCTCTTCAACTGAGTGTGAGTGTATTATAGTTTACTATTGTTGTGGTCAAAACTAAGAGAGCAAAATTTGTAATAGGTACGCTACGCATATTAGAGACTATATAGAGTGTAATTCGTTTTAATTAAACTCAAATTAGTTTTCTAAATAAAAATTTCAAGGGTAAAATCTTCTAGCAAAAGAATTTGTATCAATTAAATAATTGAGATAATAATGATTAATTGCTTAATTTGGTTTCTCCAGACAAATTGTTGTTTAGAGTTCACTGCCGAATGTCGGTAGGTCAAATGCCGTTAGCTCGAATTCCGCTTTCGCGATACGTAGTAGTTTTCTCGAATTTCAAGTGCCCGAATGGCACAAATGCCCGAATGGTTGGTACGGAAAAAAATGCTTGCATTTATTTTAGAAGCTAAACAAAAACTAATATATTATGAACACGACAATATGTCAACGGCAAGCAATTATTTCGAATCTCCGATTTAAAAGTTCCAGAATTCGAAATTCGGCTGTTGATGTCGTATTTGTCGAAGTTTGTCGATATGTGATTTCATTTAATTTTTTTTAAATTTAAAAGCGACAAAATTGAAAGAGAAGTTTGTTTTCAATAGTACATCTTGATACTCTTTCTATATACAGCGAAAGCTCTACTTGAGGTAGCTCCGATAAGCGGACGATTCCCATAAACGAACATTTTTGTGAAAACCAATATTTTTCTCTAATTTTTGTTACAAAATGAATTTTTATAAACAAACACACCCATTAAAAACGCGAACAAGGTTTTTCTCCCATAAACGGACAGAATAATTTAACGAAAATTTATTTTTGTGTAAAAAATAAAATGCACTACTAGGGCGCACGCGAGTTTGCTCTTGTAGACAACCGCACAGCCGCACATCCGCATATCCCCACAGTCCCAAACCTGTATACATACGCACATCCGCATACACAGACTCACGGACTCTATTTTCCAATAAAACATCCAAAAACCGGACGCGAAGTTCTCATAACCAGACAAAGCAATGTTAGGTTAAAATTTTTGCCGGAGATTCCACGAACGAAAAAAATTTCGTTGTTATGAATTTGTTGATTTCGGCTTTGAACAATTTTTGCAACTTCACTGTGTTGTGTCATCATATTATGAAATCAATTAAAAACGAACGCTTTTGGGATCTTCCATTGTATATGTATTTTTGAAATTAAAATTTTTTTTTTGATGATGCACGTATTAAGACAATATAATAGATCTAAGAAGAATTTTTTTATAGAAATTAAAAATATTTTAAACCTTTCCCATATACTTCAACTACTCAATCAACAATTCAGAATTAGAACGGTTGATTCAGAAAAAAGATCTGGGAGTTAACTTAGATACAAAACTTTCTTTCTTGCCACACATGGATTACATTATCAATAAATCAAATCAAATGCTTGGGTTCATTAAGAGGAACACCAAAGATTTTAATGACACTTAAGTCACTTTTTAATTCTTTAGTTAGATCCGTGCTTATGAGTACTGCAGTACGGTTTGGAACCCACATTACAAAAACTCGTGTGAAAGAATTGAAAAGGTGCAAAGGAAATTTACAAGGTATACGTTTTTAATTCATAAATTCATAAATTGGAGATTGTTACTCCATCTTATTTGGAAAGTCGGCGCACATACTTTGGAATAATGTTTATCAGGGATATACTTTCATACCATATTAAATGTCCTCCATTACTTTCTTTAATAAGTATACGCGTTCCTAGAAGAAATTCTTGTGATTTCATTTTGTTTCATGAGCACTTCCATAGAACGAATTACGGTCGTAATGAACCAATCTCTCGTTGCATCAGGGAAGCTAATTTGGTTTGTAATAATTTATACTTTTTTGATAGTTGCACTAGAGATACTTTTAAGTTATACGTACGTAACTTATTAAATTTGCCACCATTGTGACATGAATCCAAATTATTATTTGCAAGATATTTATTAAATTAAAATTATTATATCATCTTATCAGTTTAGCATTTAAGAACTAATGTATTAGTCTGTAAGGGAAATTTTTCTCTGTTTGATGAATAAATAAATAAATAAATTAATAATTTTAACAAACGACATTAGAGCAAACGCCATTTGGTCAAACACTCAAACGTCATTTAATCAAACATGGTTTAAGCAAACGTTTGAAAGCAAATGAAGTTTAGCAAACCATTAGTCATTACCCAAACTGTTTAGTTAAAATACATAAAGCTATATGTACGGCTTGACTAGAAGCACATGCAACACGGTTTATTATGGTTGAATAAAAATCGACCGAAGCATATTTTAAAGCGTTCCGAACACGACTATATTAATCAACAGCTTGCTTTACACAAAGAAACAGCAAATTATCTTTATTCGATATAAGTGCTGATACTGTAGTTCTAATTTTCTGAAACCAATTCTCAGAAACAAACATGGTCTTTAAAAAGATCTTAAGAACAACGATTAACTTTGTAGCAGTCAACTTTTATCAATTTATCAAATATCGAGCAAATAAATAAATAATGCTTCGGAGTTCTATTCAATGGTACTGCAAACCTATTCTAAGCATCGGCATTATGAGCAGTAGCTCAAAATAGGTTCTTTCCTTTTGGTACATTTTCCATAGCTCAAAACCATGCAGTTATTTATTTACTTTTCACCTGCCATAATTATTAGCTCTGTGTTTAGGTTTAGAAGTTCTGTTATATTATATAAACAAAGTGAATTCAGATGCTTCCGAAAAGAAACTGTAAGATTCAGAATTGCCTCATAGCTATTCGTTTAAAAGTCAGTGGACCTAAAAAAATCATTGGTATTCGTGTTACTCCGTATTTGTATCGTTATAAGTTTAGTCAAAATTGTTTGACCTTTATTATGTAAATATGTTTTACCCAATATGTGAACAGGAACCAGAATCGATCACCAACTACAATGATGGCACCTTTACTCTTGACTTGAACAAGTATGATTTTTTCATAAATGCAATTAAGAATTTTATAAACAATATTCTGGCTACGGATGATGAACTTAAGCAATACATACCTTTGTTCGAGAAATTGGATAAAACTTTACTGAAGAGCTGTGTTGATATATGGACGACGCATAAACGCGGTGATAAGGCGCTGATGGTTCTAAATCATGGAGATTTTCATTATAAAAATATGATGCTTAAGCATAAGGAGTCTGGAGAGTTGGATGAATTAATGCTGGTTTGGTTATATATGTATATATTTTTTTCAACATATTAAAAGATATTTTATATAACGATATATATACTTGTTAAAGGTTGATTTTCAAACGTGTTACTATATGGTCCGGCAGTTACAGACATCATTTATTCAACTTACATGATGATGGATGGAGATACACGCTGGAATCGACGAGATGAATTGATTTATTACTATTTTAACATCTTTAGAGATTCTCTTAAGAAATTCCAATATAAAGGTGAAATACCAAAAATGGCTGACTTACAAAATGACTTAATTAATTGTCGGGCACATGGTAAGACATATTTTTTTTTTTTTTTTAAATAATATTGAATGGAAAGTTAAATGTAAAAAAATTTAACTGTACATTTCTCTTTTACAATTCGTTTGTGGGGGCAGCGTTACCGATGTGGTACAATTGTGCTTTTTTGACACGAAAATTTCCTCGTGGCACGGTGCGGTGGCACGAAAAATGTCAATATGGCACGTTTTTCAATTTCATTATGTTACCTAAAGTTAAATTTATAGCGTAAAAACAGTGGAAATAGAGCATTTTATGACGCAACCCATAGAAACTTAAGATACATTAAGAAAATTCTTAGAAAAAAGCTAATAACCTACTAACATTTTTAACATAGATTGTTTGTGAAAATGTATACTTTAAAAGCAGTATTAAGTAGCTATATGCTTAGGGCAATCTTGGTTCAAGTTTTTAACTCAACGATTTTGGCTTATTAGCTATATGGAAATTAGTGGTTTAAAAATTTGAACCATATTGAACCACGATTGTACAACTGTTCCTTAGGGCCAATTTTACAATCGTGGTTCAGCGTGGTTCAAATTTTCAAACCACTTATTTCCATAGATATTCTGCCAAAATCGGTGGGTAAAAACATGAACCACGATTGTACAACTGGTCTTAAAAACAACTGGCCCTTAGGACCAGTTGTACAATCGTGGTTCAAGTTTTTAACCCACCGATTTTGACAGATTAGCTATAGAAATCAGTGGTTTAAAAATTTGAACCACGTTGAACAAAGATTGTACAACTGGCTCTTAGTGTTTTTTATGAAGAACTTGTGTTTTTTTTAATGGCACGAAAATGGAACGTACAATGTGGCACGAAATTTTTTTTGTTCGCGGCAACGCTGTGTGGGGGTCTTTAAGAGCCCATGTGAAAATGGTTCTTAAGCAGCCATTTTGAAAACAGAATTAAACAGGCACTATGCCCAGATTCACAGTGAGGGTTTAAACTCTATTTTCAGTTTAAACTACCGTTTTTTTAATTTTTCGGTTTCACAGTTAGCGTTTAACCATTGTATATAAATTTCTATAGTACAACCATGGAGCAGCGCCATCTAAAGAAAGTTGTGAACCGCACATTTGGAGGTTCTTACATTTACTAAGTGTCTATTCTGTTACCCTCACAATAGTCGCCAACAAAACAAATTAATAATACATAATGTATTTTATTGGCTCTAAAATCCATATTTCCTTGACAAGAGTCGTAAGCAAAACAAAAATCATATATGTTTACGACTGTTATTAGGGTTACAAAATAGACAACTAGTAAATGCACGAACCTAAAAATGTGTTATTCACAAGTTTCGGTCGTTTCGTTTGATGTTAAAGAACACACAGTCTTCAACATTTCTGTTCTTATATTTTTTTTCAATTTCTAAATTGAGATTTAATTTTTTTGATAAAAAAAAATACACAATAGAATCACAATTTCACAATAATTCACGATTTATTTTATTTTTACAATAATAATTAATTTGACATTTCATAACACAGAGCTTCACAAACTGTTTTTAGCGAACTGGTGTTTAAATTTTCGATGTGAAACCGAACGAATTAAATGAAAAGTTTGATTCGGTTTAATAAAACTACAGTTTAAACAGAGTAATGAAGTGTGTGGGCTTTAGGTCAGTAAAATATACATGTTTATGTATGCGACGTTTCGAACGGGCTTACATTTATCATCAGAAAAATATACAACAAATTAAACAATAACAATTCACATTAATTGTGAATTGTTATGGTTTAACTTTTATATTTAATAAAAAAATATTACGAATTTTTTTTTTTTTTTTTTTTAATTAAACTTTCAAATATTAACGACCCTATGCGATCTTTTAATAACTTGGCTGTAAAAATAACTTAAAATTGTCACAATCGGTTAATTGTGTTTTCTTTGTCTACGATATGCAGCATCTCTAAGAGCATTAAAATCAGACATATGTTGTTCTTCTATGCAATGCTGTGCAAGAGTAGTTTTTATTGGCTCTTACTGTTTATGTCAGACCTATGACCACATAGGCGCTTTTTAAGCTTCTTCTTTGATGTGCCTATATAAACTACGTCATACTTCATGTCATTCTTGCTTAGGCAATTTATTTGGTAAACGACATCAGCTTTCTCCATATTTATCTACTTTCCCTTTAGTATTGGTAAACAGTTCGTTTCTAAGAGTTCGTGCAGACTTAAAAGCTATTTTCATTGTATCTTTATCCCTTATCTCGGCTGCCTTCATACGGTTAGACAGAGATGTTTATAAACAGGGCACTTCTGTAAGAGAATGCATTTTCTGTCGGAATTTCTCTTAAATCACTTTTTCTTCTCTTTATAAATCAGTTTTTTTAATAATGTCAGGAGGAAACGAATAAAAACTTTTATCACTAATATCAAGAACTCGGTTTATGAAATTTTGTGCTATGTTTTTTAATACTTTTTTTTTATTTATAGAAACATTTATGCTAATAGCATATCTACCAATTATTGCTGTTTTTAATGACAAGACTTTGGAATTGGATAAGATGGTTGAATCGCCTGAGTATATGTCTAAAATGCTTTCAAATCCATTTGTGGTGAATGAAGTCAAAAGAACTCTGCCGAGGTATTTGCACAAAGGCCTTTTGGAATTGTAATTCAATTGGTTTTGGGAATACTTTACAAAAGTAATTTTTTTATCTATATTTTATTATAATATTATAAATACATTACAATTGATAATAAACATTTAAATTTATGATTGATAAAACAGAAAATCTATTTCCAATTTTTTTTATAAAGACATCTCACAGTTCCAAAAGGATTTAAAAAACAATCAAGGTATGAAGCATAATTTCCAAATCTAGACAAAACAGAAAAAAACTATTTTTCTGACCCTATTTCTAAATTAAATTTGAAAACTAAGCCAACAAAATATATTTTACTGTTCTTTCAAATTAAATTTGGAAATTAATTAAAAAAATTGGCGTTATTTCCATGAATTTTTGGAAATTTCCGTTTTAAAAATTTTGTATTTTTTTTCCAAAATTATTACGCAAACACTTTTGGGCTTTTTTTCAACAGACTTTTTGACGAAATTTCATGTGGCGTACGTTCAAGGAGCCCCTGAGCATGTGTTTGGAATAAATATTTCGAATTTAAAATAGAGATTTTGCCCAAAAAAGTTACGGTAGCATTTTGTGTAGGATCTTATATTCACTAAATGCTTTCTACCACCTAGCTCTTAAAGAGAGTGATTTCAGTCAGTGAATGCAAAATGATTCAGTGATTTAAGTCACTGGATTTAAACTGAAAGGAAATTGAACATGCTTAGTTCTGAAATTATTATGAATTGGTTGGATTTAGAAATCATTGAATTCAAAATGAATGGGGAAAGAAAAAAAGTGAATTCTGAAATCATTTTGAATTCAGTGATTTTAATTCATTTATATAAAATTGAATTCAGACTTCACGTGAATGCATTCGCAATATAATTCATTATTTTACAGCTCTGCTTTAGTAGCAGGTTTGGCACGCCTACTATAGTAGGTAACCATATCCGTAGTAAGCAGATGTGAAGTATTAAATTAGACGTAATGTTGATGAAAATTTTATAAACTGATAAGGTTCGTCCTTTTATGGTCATTCGGTTGCTTTGTAAGATCGAATAAGACGCGTTAAATGGACGCGGTGAAAAACCAGAGGCGCCATCACATTTATTTTTAAAGGATACAGATACATGCTATTTCGTATCGTTAGGTACTCATTATCTAGCAGTTAGCCCTTTTGCTTTGAATCATTTAATATATGTATACATACTGACCAAAGAGTGCTCCAAGTGCGGTCAAAGAACCAATCCAACCTTCCTCTACAGGTGTTATTCCTCTGTCTAATGGACTATCTTCTCTATGATCTCGGAGTTTTGGCATCACAGGAGACCCCCATCCTATGTAAACTCCAACAGAAAAAGACCCTAGATTGGCTAAAACCATCCAGAGTCATAATATTTATTAATCATTAAATTGTTCGGTTGATATAACTTACCACACATAGCAATCAAGAAAAGTCGGTACTTTTGAACAGAATCCATTTTAAACAGCTATAAATTGTTTGAATACTTAAAATAAAAACTACTGAACAATAGCTATGGTTCATAAATATTTTAACAGAAATATAAACTTTCACTAGCAAACATTATTATTGACTGAACGACATAGATAAATTCGTCGTTTAACAGGAAAAGGATAATTATAAAATTAATCAGATCATAAATTTAATTGTTCAAAATAAAACTAAATAACGTAACTGCCTTCTGTTTGCTAATCTATGAAATAAAATAATATTAACTATCCGTCTGAGGTATTTTACTATGTGATTGATTTAATGGAGCTATTTTGTTTTTTTTATAACTGAATGCGGCAATGAGCTTATTTCGTACAACAATATTCTGGTAAGTGGACTGTTCTTTGTTTGTTTGCAAAAATCTTGAACACTCTTAAATCAACGAAATACGAAAAACAACTAAAACATTTATCTGACGCAAAATGTTTTATAAGCTGTTAACATACTTATCAGGAATTTTGGTTTATTGCTTCGGATTTTATTTAGTCTGTCATAAATAGGCTGGTGGGCCAAAACGTATAAAGACTCTTTAGTAATCGTTTAAATTTGAAATGCATTTAAAATTCTCCGGATGTTCCCCATCAATTCTAAAGTAATCGTACAACGTATGCAACAATGCAAAACCGTTTATTCAACATTCAACGAAACTTATAGCATTCTGAATCTTTTGAAGAACAGCAGAGGGTGCGAGACAGGCTGCGTGCGTAGACATTTCTTTAGGTACTGCAAATTATTAAGGTTTATGACGTAGCCCATATCAGAGATGCCAGACTTTTTATATAGCGCTGATAACGATATCGAGTATGATTAGAAATGTACTGCCTGAAAGAATTCTGGCCTTTTCTGGCGTTTTAGTGGTCAAAAATCCTTAACTTTTCAGCCAGTTTTTTTTTTATTTATTACTTCATTTAAATAACCTTTCAACTGGCAATGCTCTCTTATTAATATATGTATTACTTAAATTTTAAATTTTATTTTTAAATGGTTTGTGTAGTCAAAAAAAAAAACTATAAAGGTATGAAAAAAATGTACAAAAAATAACGGAAACGCAATGAGTAAATAATCCAAAAAATTAACGAAAGCAGTTTTAAGAAAAAAAAATTATAAAATTAACAAAAACTGTTATTCGGAATGAAAAATATCTTCGATATCTTCAGGCCATTTAACCAGAATTTTTATTTTGTATATTATTTTCTCATTGAAGATATATAAAGGGATCTGATGAAACCAACATCATAAGAAATAAGTCTTCTTATTCCACTTCCTTAAAGATTTACATGGGTTGTATTGGCGGTACTTCCTATACAGCTTATAGTTTACTTCATGAATCTCTTCCGACAACTCTTCAATTCTAATATATGAGAGCTAATTATATCATGGCAAAAAATATTGTGCTCTGTTGGTTTTATATATATATATTTTTTTTTTTGATTGAGATATTTAAGTTCAGCTAATGTATCGTTGGCTTATTTTCCAAATGTTTGCGGATTTAATTTGAATCCACTAATGATTGAGTTCAAAATGTTTCTCAATCTTAATATTATATGGTGTTTAATATTAAGTATTAGCGCAGGTATTCCTGATCAAAAACATGATTTCCTAAAACATATAGATTTTTTAGTAGCCAAAGTTGGGATTTATCTTGCGTAATTAAAAGGCGTTCAGTGATCCATTTACCTTGAAATGCCTGTTTTACTATTTGGAACCCTTTGTATGAAGATCATTCTATTAGAATCTAGAAAATTCAAAAACGTTTTACAAGAATATTAGTAAAAAGACTTCACTGGGACATAGATATGCCTCCCTATAAATCAAGGTGCAAATTGTTTGGTATCTTGCCGATTAACATTCGAAGAAAGTTCTCTGAAGTTATGTTCATCCGTGACGTATTGGAAAATCGGAAACCGCCTGTTTTTTTGGATTCCATTACACAGAACAAATTATGGTGCCAATGAGCCAGTGTCTAGGTGCTTGACATAAATCTATTCCGTTTGTGATATAATCGATTTTAGTCTTAGTAGATTATCATTTAAAAATAACCTGTTATTAAAAGTATGTATAGGTACTAATCTTAATGGTGGAAATGTTTATGTATGTTTAAATTTTCTGCTTTACCAATGTTTTATTAATAATCAATTATTTTTATATTTAATTATTATCAAGTAGTCATTTAAGTCTTGTAACTTTGTTTGATGAAATAAACTAAATTAAACTAAACTAAACCATTCCAAAGCTCTCGAAAATCAAAAAAATCAAAGCAATGTGTACTCTAAGTAAAACTCTGCGAAGAAAAACTGTCGCTAAATAAACTATTTTGGCTCTAATTCCTAAAGTCGGATGCAGACGGATATAATTTTTTTTAGATTTAGGTAGAGCAAATAATGAATTTTCATTTCTTAAATAAATATAGATGGTGAAAAGTTGTACAATTTTGTTTCACTTCACCGAACTTAAACAAGTGTGTTAATGTAAGACTATTTTACAAAATAGAACGGTACTAATTGCCTTAAATGTTTTGTTCCCCTTTTTTTGCGCATTATAATAGAAAAATAGGTAGAACGAACAACTTTTGTAAATGCAATCGTTTTCCAAACGGAATTTTTTTAAAGATCGATAATTTAAACTGATGTTAAAATCGCACCGTGTACTGATATATAATTTAGTTCTAAGTTTGAGGGTATTTTGCTTATCACACTAAACAAATAAAAAAGTAATTTGCTTAACTATGAGTAGTTGTCTTTTGACCTATAATTAATAATTGTTATTTTTAGGACACTAAAAATTTGACTTTTGGCCACCAAATCGCCTATTTTTGCCCACTGTGCGACACGTGACGACAAACGGTAAGATCAACTATCTCATCACGGGTTTTAAAAATATGGACACTAACCGATAAATCGAGCCCTAATATATGCAAAACAAATGATCGTGCAAGCTTTTTAAGATACTTTTGGTAATGGCCACTTCCGGTCTCTTCTGTTTGCTGTTCTTTACACCCGCACAAAACAACGTATTGAAAAATATGTTCCAAAAGGATATTGGGATGCGAAAAACAAAAATTGCAATTTTTTTGTCTTCAACAAATACATACGAACAATGTGCATGAGCAATTCGAATTCCCATACAAATAGCTTCTTGGTTTTTTCATTTAATCAGCTCCTAAAATTATGCTATATTTTCGATCCAATGTTGATAGTTGAAACAAAAAGCTTCAATATGCATACATACATATGTATACCACCTACCCGGAACCACATAAAAAAAATATTATTATTTTATCGACATGCTGATACATTTTGAAGACGACACTCTTTTTTGCCCAAAAATTTATCTCATAGGTGTATATATATATGTAGCTTTATGGAAAATAACTTCCCATGTAGTGGGAAATCATTTCACTTTACTTTACTAACAACCTTTATATGTTATGGATTCTCAAAAAAAAGTCATTCTGTCTGTCTGCTTGGATCAATTTCGATAAACAATTTAATAAGCGTTTCATTGCCAACATTGATCTAATAGATTTAAAAATAAAGTCTGTAGAGTTACTACAGTTTCAACAGTTTTCTTATTAAACGGTAAATAGGCAGACAGCTTTAACTCCCTTTCTGTAGTACAGTCCCGCTCACGCAATTTCGTTGCTCCGCTTAACGTAGTTTCTGAAACAGTAGAGAACTATTTCTCGTAAATTAGGTGCTTTTAGATAAATCCTAAAAATAAACAATAAAAAGACTGAAAATAGTCAAATTAAGTATTATTAAGTGGAGTATATTTATATTTATGTATATTCATTTTTAGTAGTTTTGATATTTTTTTTTTTTTCATATCTAAGATTTGACATTTGTATTATTGTAATTTTACCGTTATTTTTAAGGCCACGAAAAAGATCCAAATCTTAAGGCTTCTTGTTATAAATAAATAAATAAATGAAAATGAAATTTACCTATGTAAGTATGTATGAAAGAAAATCAATTTTAAGTTTTTTTTTTTGCCTTTACTTCAAAAGTTGAGTTTGGCTCTGGATTGATGCTGATGGGCTCTTAAGCTAGATGACTAAATTTACAGAGAAAACTCATTACGAATTTTATTTTTCTAAAGAACTTTAAAGTTAAACATTATATTGTTGTTATATTGTACTATTTGTACTATAGAATGTCAGTTTTTATTACTGACCATTCTGTTAATTTTCATTGAATGTTTTTGAACAACAACAACAACTTAAAGGCTCTACCACCAATTTTAAACGAATTTTATTTACTCGTTTACGAATTTTATTATTCGTTTTTTTCTATCTTTGGCTGGAGATATAGCTATTTCAAGGAGTGCCAATTCTTTTCATCAGTCTACTTAGTGGTATCGAGCTTTAATCCAATTTTATTATGAAAAACTTTTTTCACATGCACATCATGAGATTCGAACCCACGCATTCAGATTTACTCAGTCTTCGAAGTCGTATGCACAACGCATTCCACCGCTTATGACCACTGACGACACAGGTCGAGATGTTATGTTTGTTTGTTTTTTCAATTAGTCAGTTAAAAGTATATAAGTGATAAAATCAGTTTTAGAGTACCAATTTTCAATATTTATCAACTATCAATTGGCAATCCTACAGCCATCGAAATATCCATGTTTATTTAGGCTGCCATATAGTCTGGGGCCAACTTTGTAATCATATACGACTAATTCAAAAACTTCAGAAATTGAAAAAAAAAGAAAATAGTGTTTCGTTAGAAATCATTAAATTATTTCTCTTTCGCCTAATTTTTATTGCTAGAATATTTGAAGCAAAACTATGTATATAGCAATAGATAATTCACAATTAAAAGTTGCAGTCAAACAAATTCGGCAAACCTTGATGTTTACAAAAATAAATTTTCTTATTTTCTATTTGGCATGAAGTATTTCTTGAATATTCTGTAAACTCAATCCTTTCGTTTCAATCATTACAAACAGAACAAATAATAATGCAACAATACACAAAGAACCGAATATCCAGAATGCATAATATGATCCCAAGGCATTCAGCTCGGGGAACCATCGAGTGACCACAAAACCTGTAACAAATGCAGTTGCACATGCTATAGATGTTGCAATTGGTTTGATGTTCTCAGGTAGCATTTCACCTAGAACTGCCCAAGGTAAAGGTCCAAAACCGAAGGAATACAAAACGTTGAATAGGAAGAGTGCCGGCACTGGAAGCCATTGAATGCTAGTGGCATCACTGAAAGCTTGAATGTAAAAAAAAGTACCGAGAGCAACCAATGTAATGCACATTCCTAATGCTGATATGACAAGCACTATTTTACGGCCAGTTCGTTCCACTACAAATGGAGTGAGAAGATTCGCAAATAGTTGAACCAGACCTAAGATGATAGTTGCTACAGCTGGATCTAGGCTTGACTTTGCGCTGCTGAATATTGATTGACTATTAAATGTAACGACTGAAGTACCGGTCAGCTGCTGCAGCGATAAAAGGCCACAACAAATAAGAAGCGCCTTCCTGTAGCCTTTGTTGGAAAAAATATCCAGAGCCCTTTCTTTTTTGGACATAGCTTCATCTACATTCGTCTGTATTCTAGTCCATTCGGCCTCAACTTCATTAGCAGTCTCTCCACGCAGGAATTTAAGAGAGTTGACACCCTGCGATTTACTTCGTTTTGTAGCGTAAAAATATGGACTCTCTGGCATGAAGACGAACGTTGCAAAGAACACAATGGGAATTGCTATACAAAACCATTGCAGCGCCAAGAAGCTAACGTACGGGCCAATGGAGTAAACGTAGACAATCCCACCTTGTGTAAAAAAAAAATGATTAAAGTGACTCGTTTTTTATTGAAATTAAATTTATTTAAATCGTTCATACCAACCAAATGAAGAGACATAAGGGAACCTAGAGCCCCTCGAACGTCATCGGTTGCTATTTCTCCAATATATAATGGAAGTGTCGTAACAATAAGTCCAGCGCCAAATCCCTGCAATTTAAAACTTTTGCTTGCATTTAAATATTAGTAATAATATTGTATTATACTTGAATATAACGAGCCAAGTAAATCATCCAAACTTCGGTTGCAATCATCATTAGAACAAATGAGGCTGTGAAAAAAATAGAGCTGGTAAGAAGACTCCATTTGCGACCGATTATTCCATTTATAGATCCACCAATAACGCTTGCTTTAACAAAATAAAGAATGATTATTTTAACAAAATAAATATTTTCCAACTCTAGGTCAATAAAACTAGGTGTTAAATGGTTTGCAACGTTTCGAGCATGAATACGCTCTTCCTCAGGCCTTTATTGTAAAATAATATACATCGTCAATAATGTCATTTATACAAATCATACATGAACATTTAATTTAAGGAACTTAATTTCCACAATCGAAAATATGTTTAAGAAAACCACACTAAAAATAATTAAGTTAATTTAGAAAAACAATTTTAAAATTAAATAGTCTCTTGTCAGTGTTGGGATGTGTAATCAAATAAGTATGTTTTCATAATTAAATGTATTTTGAAGTAAATGTAATTATTTAACTGTACCTATTTATAATTTTTAAATTCTTTTCCAAATTAACTTAAATATTTTTAGTGTGCTATGTGTGGTTCTCTTGAACATATTTTTGATTGTGGAAATAAAGTTTCTTAAATTAAATTGTAAGTATAATTTTCATGTATGATTTGTATAGATAACATTATTGACGATGAGTATTATTTTACAATAAAGGCCTGAGGAAGAGCGTCTTCATGATCGAAACGTTACAAACCATTTAACACCTAATTTTATTGACCTGGAGTCTGCTTAAACACAATATTATTTGTATAACATTGAAGAGGTCAACAAAAATAACCAAATATAAGTTGAACACTGTAAGCAAAAAGAAAATGATTGTACACAAACTAACATGGGCTGCCAGGTATAAGTATCCCTTTATTATATTTTTGTACCCATGTTATAATTTGTTTAAATGTATAAGTATCTTTATTGCTTTATTTTATTATGTATGTATTCACTGAGACACTCTTTGGTTCATCGAATAACACGAAAGAAGAGGCAGTCATTTATCTACCTCGCTAGTATAAAGAGGCGTTGCGCTGTTGTTATAAATAAAGATATACCTAATTATTAAATATTTAAATCGAGTGTTCATTTATTTTGAATCCAAAAGATAAGAAACCGCCGTCTTAAAACACTAATGTTTATTTTTGGATCAGTTGAAAAATTAGGGTGTATTTTACTCAAACATTTTTTACTGGAAACAAAACAGTAATTTTAAGAGCTCTAGAAAAAAAAAAATACTAAAAGAAACGTAACGTCAAACTTTACTTCTACAAACAAACAAGAAATTAATCTAACTGAATGGATCGTTGTATATGTATTTGCTGACTATTGTAGATTATTCATCTTACTTGCTTAAGCTGGCGGTATATAGGACCGTGTTTTCTATGGCGTCAAGTAACAAATCTCTCAAGCTGGCTCGATCTGTAGCTTACCGTCTTCAGTTACGTATACCAAGTCCTTGGAAATATCCTTTTACTCGATCTACATATGTATGAACCGAAGAATAGTAGCCGGTACATTGCTTTCCATTCGCTCTAAATGGTACAATTCCCTCTGGAAGATACAATGACTATATTCGTCATTGTATTTTCTCCGTCTGATATTCTATGTCAACGGAAAAAGGACCATAATGTAGTGGTAACAGAAATATGACCTTAAGGAGGCTTTCATCCGATATGGAAAGGTTCCATAATTTTAAACCGAACAGCAAAACCTGGATGATGAGCTGTTTAGTACATTAGCGACTCCTTAGTTCTTCCCACGACTGGGAACTTGCTCTTGTGGCAAGTTACCTGAGAGCTTAAAAAAAAAAAATAAGAACAAATACAGCTCTATCGAGGTATCCGTTCGAAAGAAATTTAGATCGCAAATTATTTATAAATATACCTTCACACAATTAAATCAAAACAATTAAAAAAAAAATTGTTCTTATTTCTTATTTTGTAGCTTGACAAAATAAGCATATCAAATAAATAACAAAACACATTTATTTTCAATACGATTCGTCGAAAATAAACTTTCGAAGGAAACATTCCCAGTCGGTAACTCAGTTCGACATTCTCATACACAAGTTGCGGTGAGTTATTCGTCCACTTAAATATTTCAATTTTTCGTTTCAATTAACCCCTTTTTACCAAAAATGAAAGCTATTAATCAGAAACAAACACCGTGATGTTACCTCTTATTTGAAAAAAAAAAAAAAAAAAGAAAAATGCTGTTAACTCCTTTTTTTAACCAACGCTCCAATTAATTTTAGTATACAATTTTTATAATTTTGATTCAGTTTTTAAACAATTTGTTGAAATATTAATGACATTTGAATCAAAATTGATATTCGAAAGATTCGAAATTGAGGTTGGTAAAGTAGTTCCCCCGGCGTTTAAAAGAATATAGACGACGAGCGAATGGGAATCGAAGAGGTGAATCGAACGTTCGATTCCCCGTTTAGCAGAAAAGGGCAAATTAATTATACGAAAAAGTAGTATGAAATTTTATTAAAACTTATAAATCTATAACTTAAAAGGATGCAAATCAAAATCAAAGTATGCCAAAAATTTTCTTCACTTAATACCTATTTGAGTTAATGAAAAAAAAAAACTTTCAAAATGGTTGGAGCGGTTTTCGAAAAAATCGACTTAAAAAAACATATTCGAAAATATATTTTTTTGTTTTTAAGTACGTACGTACTATCTAAGTTTTTTGTACGTCTACCCTAAAACTTAACTTAATGAAAATCCGTCAACAGATTTTTGAAATATTGAATTCAGAAATAATTTAATTATTTAAAACTTAACAAAAACATTTTTGACAACATTTTAATGGTTCCTTAGAATAGCTGGGAAAATTTAAGTATTGAATTTCTTTTTAATCGCTTAAGTCGTTATCGAGATAGTCGAAATTCAAAAAATACCGTTATATATGGCAGGTGCCGTTAAACGAATTCTTAAAAATATGGTTTTCACTATCCAATAGACCGTCTACACCTTACTACACATGTGAAATTTGATTAAAATCGTAAAAGTTATATTGAGTTCCACCGATCATTGAATTATTGACGCTGGTATATAAATTAATTGTTTACCGAAGTCATTTAATTATATCACAGGTCAAACAATAGCGAGCGACAGATTAAAATCGATAACCATTCAGATGTGTATAAGATGGAAATATATATTAAAATGACTAAACTACTGCTCAACTTACAACACAAAGATCCCAAAGTAATAATAGATATTATCCAACCTTCCTCTTCTTTAGTTATTTGAAATGCTAGAGGACTATCATCAGTATGTTGTCTTAGTTTTGGAATAACAGGTGATGACCATCCTAAGCAAGTTCCAAATGCTACATTCGCTAGGTTTGCTGAAATTAAAAATTGAATTACCCGCCAAATCGATCAAATACTATATATAATAATTTTATTTATTCTTACCACATACTACAATTAATATGATACGATATTTTTTTTTAGGTTCCATTTTGTAAATAATCGTTTTGTTAAGAAAGATGCATTTTTAATGTATTCCAAACATGTATTTAATACTCTTCTTTAACTTTATTTAACATTTCAGAAAGTGTCGACAATTTGTACCTATACTTATATAGGACACGAATGCATACATCTGTTAGATTCAGAAATTGTAGTTGAAAGTACTGCAAACCTGAATGAAATCTTATCAGATACTTTAGTTTTCAATTGATAAATCTAATTGGAAACTATTTTAACTTTTGAAATACAAATATTATATATTCTTATTGTGTACATAAGTTTTCTTTCAATTTATTTTTAAGTGTGAAATTGAATTTAATTTTAACAAGTTGCACATGCTTAAAAAATAGTTAAGTCGATTACTTTAAGTGGTTAACATAATTATCTCCAAAATAACACAGAAATAATGTAACTCCACTTCACAGATGTCGTGACGTGACATAGGTCCTAATTTTGCAATAAAATTTCTTCAATAATTTAATGTTTAATAAAGAGATCCGAAATTCTCGGTTCAAAAAGGATTCGCAAGGCACTATACAAGCTACCAACCCTATTAACTTAATTAAAGAGGCGCTACAGTCTGCAGTGAACAGCTTTTTTCAGTCGATATATTTCGGTTTCTAGCTAGCTTTCTCCAGTTTCGCTCGCTAAGTTGGTTGAGGTCCTTTAGTCTTCCAGTTACGTAAAAGAATATACATACACGGCGATTGTATTCAAAGACATTCCAATCCGAAGCAATGGTGTCAATTGACTCAATCTGGATAGATTTCGTTAATCACCAAGACTCAGTTGGTCAGTTTAGTTGTTTTTCGTGTTTCTAAATTGCACGTCTCATAAATTCACTGCACGTCAAATAAACATCGAATTTAAAATGATTAAGACTGTTCTGCTCGTTGAGCATTGTTTAACTTATTCAAAGATTTAGAGGCAGACGTTTATTTTGAGATCGAATTTCTTAGTATGCCTTTCTGCGTGTGCAACAGTTCGTAAACTTATCAACATTTACGAACATTTGTTTTCATTTACTTCGATATAACATATATCGGGGAAAGTGCTTGCTTGCTGCCAGGGGTGTACCGAGAGATCGAGCCGTGGGGGGGTGAGTTTTTCTGAAATGCCGACTTTTATTAGGAATTTGCCGACTTATTTTGGGAATTTGCCGACTGCAGTCATCGCTATACTAAAAAGTAAAAAAATTACTGGATGTTTTGAATAATCAATAAATTTCCATGAAACTATGTAAAAATATTGAGTATCAACTGTAATATTGAAAAAATATAACACGTGAATTCTTTTAAGAGCAATGTATTTATTTAAAATATTAATAAATATGTATCTAGTTAAAAGAATTTGTTTTTATGAATAGCTTTCAATAATATAAATGGAATAAATAAATAAATAATTAATGCAACAGTATTTTATATAAGAAGAAAATAATAATAAAATATTGTCATGAATTTAGATTTATACAGAGTGATTGGTTTAAAAGGTGCACCAAAAAGCTTAAGCATGTAGGTGGAGTTAAGAGAAGAAAAACATCGTATGGGAGGGGGGGTCTATTTTCCCCCGTTTAGGCGGGAGGGGCAGTTTTATAAAAAATTGACTTAAATCAGAAAAAAAATTATTTAAAAACAACGGTGAATGATACAAAGCCTTATTATATTTTTTTGGAAAGCCAGAAAACTACTCTTTTATTTTATTTTTAAATTAAGTTGTTTGAGTGAATAGTTTTAAAATAATTAATTTTCAAACTCAATATTTTGAAAAAAAAAATTTTAAACTAAAAATTTTAAACTAGTTTTCCATCTTTTTTTTTTCCTCGACTCTTCATTTTATGCCACTGCCGAAACCCAATCGAGACCCATTCTGGATTAGCGAAATGTCTTCCTATTCCTTCTGAGAATAAAGTACATGCAAAGCAAAATGCAGCATCTTTGTAAGGACTGTATTCCAAAAATGAATATTCAGAATACCATGCTGGGTTGAATCGACATTGTTTATTAGAAGGTATATCTGAATTTGTTGGATAATGCCAAGTTTTGGCTGGTATGGCCCAAGAGAACTTAAATATTTACGTTCGTTGGCAGTAGTTATTTTGCTTCGTTTTCCAGGGTCATGGTCAATCAAAACTTCACTTCCAACGTACAGATGGTGAGTTTTATTACGATCTAGTTTGTCTTCTTCTTTTTTTGCAGCTTCCAATAAAACATCACTTTCTTTATGGATATTTGTCAAACATTGAATTATGTTCACAAAAAATTATTTTAAATTTGGCACTTATTCCTTTTTCATGTTGCCTAATATTATTTCACTCAAGTTTGTCATGAATTCTTCAACCTTACCAGAAAAAGTAATCCGAGTTAAATCAACATTGCTAGAGTATGTATAAAAACCATCAATTCACTCGAAAAATTCGAAAAATTGAAAATGCCGACTTTCTTGCTAGATTATGTATAAAAACCTGCAAAAATACCGACTTTCACACTAAAAATTAGAAAAATTTAAAATGCCGACTTTCTTGCTATAGAATATGTATAAAAATCTGCAAAAATGCCGACTTTCACACTGAAAATCCGAAAAATTGAAAATGCCGACTTTCTTGTAAGAATATGTATAAAAACCTGCAAAAATACAGACTTTCACACTTAAAATTCGAAAAAATTGAAAATGCCGACTTTTTTCTTATAATATGTATAAAAACCTGTGAATATGCCGACTTTCACACTTAAAATTGGAATAATTGAAAATGCCGACTTTCTTGTTAGAATAAGTATAAAAACCTATGAAAATGCCAACTTTCATACTAAAAATTAAAAAAAATTTAAATGCCGACTTTCTTGTTTTGTAAATTTAAAAACTTTTCATTAATGCTGACTTGCTGAACTTAGTTTGAAACTCTTGAAAATGCCGACTGCAGTTTTATAAATTTTAAAATTTTCAAAATTGTCGACTTGGCCGACTCTGGAAATTCTTGGGGGGGGGGGGGGGGGGGTGAGAACCCCCACACCCCCCTCTCAGTACGCGACTGCTTGCTGCTTTCAAAAATAACGTTTGCATGCAAACAAATCACTCGAGAAAACGCCTGTGTGCGAGGACTTTTCGTGACTTTTACGAGTTACTGAAAAATGTAAAAAATTGCAGTAATCAAAACTAGTTTTTGGGTGGTCACATACATGTGTCAGTATATTTGTTTTGTTTTTTTATCATTAAATTCTATGGCAATAGAACCAAAATTTCTTTTTGCAATTCGCTAGGAGAATTTATATTTTTTAAATAACCTGATAATATTCCAACTGGCCACAAGCATTCTGGAAAAACAAACGTTTTTTGTAGAGACCCGAGCAGTTGACATTAGAGCATAGGTTCTTTCGCCGCCAGGCTTTCTCTTAATTTGTGTTTCTATATTATCCAAAAGCCACCTGATGGAGAGAATGGGCATATATCTGATCAAATATTAACCATTGTTCTTGTGACCAACTGTGCCTTACAAGTCGATATAAATCAGTGTCTACCATTTTCGTACGTGTCCATAGTCTCTAACCAGCAAATAAAAAACAGGAAATGTTATATTCAATCACATTTATTTAACACATTTAAGCAATACATACAACTGTAGCCTTTCAAATCAAACAATTCAATATGACCACGTTCTTCTTCTTTGCAACCACCGAAAAAAGAAAAACTAACGCCAGCATTTACCTTAGCCTAAGAAACTATCTTAAATAAAATCCTACTTGCGTCCGTTGAGCCTGTTTTGAATTTGCTGCAAGCTCATTCCTTTCGTTTCCATTACCACAAACAATACAAAGAAGAATGCCACTCCACAGAAAATAGTGAACAAGAAAAAGGCATAATAGGCTCCAAGTGCATCCAGAGCAGGATACCATCTAGTGATGATAAATCCAAACACCCAACACGTGGACGCGACAATCGAAGAAGCAATCGATTTGACGTTTCCAGGGAACATCTCACCCAGTACTGCCCACGGCAATGGACCGAAACCAACACAGTAAACAATGATGAACAGAATCAAGGCTGGTACTGGAAGCCACAGAATTCCAGATGCGTCTCCGGAATCTTGAACATAGAAGAAACCACCCAATGCTGCTAATCCGATACACATCACACCAGCTGAGACCAAGAGTATAATTTTCCTGCCCAATCGATCGGCAATGATTGGAGTCAAACCACTTGATGCCACCTGGACAGCTCCAATGATGATAGTTGCTATTGCAGGATCAATTCCGGTATTGGCTTTCTTGAAAATCGACTCACTATTGAATAGAACCACATTGATGCCAGACAACTGCTGGAAGGTAATCAAGCCTGCACAGATGAATAGAGCTTTACGATTTCCCTTATTCTTGAAGACATCAATGATGGTTCCTTTATTAGCCATTGATTCTTCGACTGTTGCCTGAATTGTGGACATTTCATCTTGAACACCCTCGGAGCTTTGGCCACGCAGGAATTGAAGAGATTTAATGGCATCAATTTTACGACCCTTTGCAGCATAGTAGTATGGACTTTCTGGCATGAAGAAAAATATCGCTGCGAATATGATTGGAAGCACAATACAGCACCATTGCAAGGCTGCATAAGATACGTATGGGCCGATTCCGTAAACGTAAAGAATTCCAGCTGTAATTTGAAAATGAATTATGTTACAAGAATGATAATGGATATTGCTTCAATAATAAACTTACAGACAATAAACAATTGCATGAAAGATCCTACAGCTCCTCGACATTCGTCAGTAGCAATTTCACCAACGTACATTGGTTGGACCGTCATCACAAAGCCAACTCCGAAACCCTAGAAAAACAAAAATGAACTTTGAAGATATCGGTTTGATGAGATCAATCGTTTCCTAAATTTACCTGAATTAATCGAGCTGCGTAAATTAACCACACGTTACTTCCAAACAATAACAGGATATATGCAATAAGGAAGAAAATAGAACTTGACAGCATTGTCCATTTTCGTCCAATCCAATCGGCAAGTGGCCCGGCTAGAAAGGGGGCTATAAAAATAAAGAAAGAAAATTAAATTTAAAAAATAAAGGTTGAAAAAAAAAATAATTGGATGGTTATTTTTAGCGTAAGTGCCAGCAGCGTTATGAAAATGGGATGAAAAATATGTGGAGCTCTGACTATGAAGTTAAAGGCTGAAGTCGTTGTGTTTAAATATTCTCTCAAAATGCCACATAGGTGGGTTCGAGTACGGGCACTATAATGCATGATATCATTCGATTAACCGTGGGGTACCAACCATTTCCAGCAGACGGCATAAGCCATGCTTGTATTTCTTTTATTATAATTCTAAGTATATTGTTTTATGAAAATAATAAAGAATATATCTATCTATCTATCTATCTATCTATTACTAACCCACTCTGACATAAAATGTCTGGAGGAGTGAAAGAATTTATTGCCAAAGTTTCTATTAAAGTGTAACCATTCTGGAAGCGGTGGGTTTCCTTGTCGCAGTTAAGTATGAGGTACCTAACAGAAATGACTTCGGACGCTACTGAGTGGCATCCTTCTGGATAGAAGACGACCAACGCAACTATACCAAATATTTATGAAGATGTACTCAGAACAAAGACCCCACAAGTATTGGCAGAAATGACAGATAAAACCTCATCTCCAATTCAGACATTGCTTTTATCTGAAGTAATTAAAAGCTGCAAGAAGCCGAAGTTCTTCACGTTCAAGGAATTCTTTCAAGAAAAGATTGAGGGCTAAAGAGGAAAATATTTGCTATATTAATATCGTCGTTTTGGCAAAGAAGCAACGAAGTTCCAAGAATTTTATCAGTTTCCGATAGGAAACTATGATTTACGAAAAACAATCAGCGACAAGACAGTCCACAGGAGCCATAATATGTCACCTTTATGTCAATGAGTAGTCTGCAAACACAAAGTTTGATCATAAACACCAGAGCCGAAAATTTCATTCATTCTTCAAGGCACCAAGTATAGACAAAAGCAACAGGCAAGCTAACCGAATAGAACTGTAATTCTGAGTTATGGAGAATGATTGATGGCACTTAACTTCCGCAAAAACTATAGATCGAGTTCTGACTAGGAAGCCAAAGATTACATTCTATACATTGCCGCTGGAACAGCTGCCGTTTTGAAGCACGCTCTAACTAGAGACAAAGTAAGGTGCACAACCAGTCTATTTCTAATTATTATCATTATTTTGCTTCTCCTATGTAGCTGTTTTTTTTTTTTATTATTTGATTAGATCGTTTATCATTCAACCATAAACTGCCAAATTAGAAAAAAAAACTTATGACTAGTACGAATTAATTATGTTATAGTTTCACCAACATCCGAATTTCAGTCCCGAAAATAATGTAAAACTCTACTGCAACATCGGAGGCAAGATCTTCCCCTCAGCTACAGAGATCAACGATTGAGCAACCAGCAGCTCAAGTGCTGCGTGATTAAAAATTCGGAAATGTCGGAGGGAAAACAAAGTTGAAGGAAAATTCAAAATTTTACCAAAGATTTGGACAAAAGGTTCGCAAATTGAAAGTGCGAGAAAGTGGCGCCCAACGTGGAACTCGATTTTAATTGACTCATACATATTAACTCTGGGGTAAAAACCAAGTGAAATAATATACAATAGGGTCTACATTTAGGGTACTTTTTTGTCAGTAATTTGCTGTTTTCATCTTCTTATATGTTATATATAGCATTCAAAAACCACAATCCACAATTTGAATAATGTTTATAGGCGAACGATATCGACATATGTTGCCTTTTGATTTGATTGAGTCTATTTTTTGAAAAAAAAAATTTAATATTTCTAAACAACAATACATACAAACAAGGAAAATTCCAGACGAAAAATAAACTATTATTATACTTACTACTCAATGCTCCAAGTGCAACTAACGATGAGATCCATGCCTCCTGTTCTGAACTTATTTTAAAGTTTAAAGGACTATCTGATGTGTTATTGATTAATTTTGGTAAAATAGGTGATGTCCATCCAAGACATGTTCCAAGTGCAAAACTAGATAAATTAGCTAAAGTTTAAAAATTTAAATTTAAGAGTTATTCTTTGTTGTATAATTTTTTTTTATAAAATATTCTTACCACATACTGTAGCTAAATATACTCGTGAAGTTTTCACTGGTTCGATCCTGCCTCTGCGTCCGTGCTCCATTTCAAAAGGACTTACTTCCGTGTATCTGGTAGTATGTTCGTTTGAACTCATTTAGTTTTTAGTCATATATGACCTCTTTTGAAAAAGCCTTAAATTGAAATAAAAAACATTTTCATAAGAAGTATTCATAAATTTAAATTTAAAAATTAAATTTAAAAATCCATATTGTTGAAAAATTAAACATTATTAAATTATTTTTTTTTAAATTACTTTTTCTTATTCTTGAAGAAATGAATAATTTTTTTTTTTAATTACTTTTTCTTATTTTTGAAGAAAAGAAATTAGAAAAGGCCTATTAGTTCAATTTTAAAACCAATCAATTTAGTTCAAAAATATTTACTGAACAAGTTTGCTTTTCTAGTTCATTTGGCTCAATTCTGCTTTCTCAACAATTAAATCAGTGGTGGTAGCAAACGTCTACGTTGTTCGGCTCACATGTATCCCCTTTTCTCTGCTAAATTTTCGTTGTCGAACTACGAAACTACATTTTTTAATTCAACAGGTATCAACTCGGAAGTTACTTTCATGTTGACGACTGGAAAATTTATTAGACCAATTTTTTGTGAAAAAAAAAACAAAATATTTTGTGTTTTATATTTTTTTTTTTTCAAAAAAATTTTTTGAAAATAAATGTATTGAATGAAAAAAAATTGTATGAGATATCACTGCCGACAAAAATTCTATCAATATTTTATTTTATTTTTTCAAGAAAAATTGAATTATCGGTTTTTAGAAAAAAAAAAATTTTCAAAAATTACTTTTTTCAATTAATAAAAAACGGTTCTATAATGGCCCGTTAATAAGCTGATTCTGAAAAAAATTTAGATGAAAGCCATCATTAAAACAAAATTGTTTATTATTTTAAACAATTTTTTTTTTACTTTTACGGTCTTAAAATAAAACAATTTTAGTTTTCTTAATTTAATGGCGCAAAATTTCAAACACTGATCATTCTAGTGGCTTTTGTTTAGCACTATAAACAACCTCGATATTCCGACAACTAAATCGTAAGAAACTCTACAAATACAGAGAAAATGGCACAAAATACAAAATTGGTAGAAAATTGGAGGATGTAATAGCAAGTACTGACATTTCTTGATGTCTTTTTTTTATTAACTTTTCCAGTAGTTCTCATCGTTGAAAAAACGAAAAATGGTGACCTTCGACTGCGAATAAAAACCAACGCACAAGAGGGGTCGATGGGAAAAAATTACGTATTTGGGTGAATATTTCAATTTCGGACCCAAAATGGACAAAATTGCTAAAATAAATTGATTTTTATTTGCAATTATAGGTATTATAAGGCAAGTTATGCATTCGTAAAAAAAAAGTTTTGAGATAACAATTAAACATGACATTACGATGATAGTGAAGACGAATAAAGTATAGGTCCGACAATTCTGTCTGTCTGTCTGTCTGTTTGGATATATCGACACCTGCAGCCTAAACGGTTGAGCCGATTTTCTTCAAACTTTGCATAAACTATTCTTAGTAAACCCCCCGGACATTTTTTTTATTTTTGACTTAGTCATAAAAATAACCATATAAGCGTAATCGATAATTCTATTTTTGTCTTCGATAAAATTTTACATGAGTGATTTGTTACCAATAGTGACTTCTTTCATATGAATTTTTTTCAGAATCAGCTTATTAACGGTGCCTGTCATAGAATGGTTTTTTATACTCCGACTGTCTTTTGAACGGTTCAACCGATTTTAACGAAATTTAATATTCAAAATAAAATTGCAAAAAAAAAATTGAAAAAAAGTAATTTTTGAAAAAGTTTTTTTTTTGGCAAAAACCGATAATTAGAAATTTCTCAAAATAAAATTTGATCAATTTCGATAGAATTTTACATGAGTGATTTTTTACCAATGGTGATGTCTTTCTTCTGAATTTTTTTTTTTCAGAATCTGATTATTAACGGTACGTGCCATAGAACCGTTTTTTGTTACTCCGACTATCTTTTGAACAGCTGCACCGATTTTAAATTTGATATTATCAAACGATTGCTAAGCCAAAATAATACTGCAGCAAGAAATTTAAAAAAAAGTAATTTTTGAAAAAGTTTTTTTTTTTCAAAAAACCGATACCTAATTCTAATTTTCCCAAAAAAAAAATACGATCAATTTTGATAAAATTTTATACGAGTGATTTGTTGCTCAAGGTGATGTCTTTTATAGGAAATTTTTTTTCGGAATCAGCTTATTAATGGTACCTACCATAGAACCGTTTTTGATAACACTGACTAACTTTTGAACGGCTGCACTGATTTTGAAGAAGTTTGATATTATCAAACAACTAAGCCAAAATAATACTGCAAAAAAAAAAATTCGAAAAAAGTAATTTTTGGAAGTTTTTTTATTTTTTGAAAAAACGATAATTCTAATTTAAAAAAATATATTAAATTTATTTTTGTTGTGCACTTTATTTTTTATATGGTAGGTTTTGGTTCATATTGCACTAGAAAAATGGCAGCCCATTGCTGAAAGACTTTAGCAATGGGCCGCCATTTTAATATTTTTTAACAGCTTCAATTTTAATCGCAAATGACAATTCTGCCTCAGAAATAACAAAATAATTCCGCCAATTGATAAACACAAAATATATCATCATTAAAAAAAAACTTAAACATGATTGTCGAACATAGCCATACGAAATTAAAACAAATTTTTATACAAAAATATACAAGAGTTTAAGATTTTGTTCAAATTAATTGTTGTAAATGCAACTATTCTCAAGTCGTAATGCTGAAAATATATCTTGATTTTGCCATGCAAGCAAAGATGACCATGGTAGTGATGGATTAGAAAAGGAGGCATGGCAATGCCCAAGTAGCATTTCAGGTCTACAAATCATTTACTGAATATTAACGTTGTGATTGTAATGTATCAGTGGTAAGCGAATAGTAATCTTATTGTTGGTAAAGCGTAAACGGTTTTGGGGAATCGAATGTGATGTAATCAGAACATTTACAAAGTGAATAAAATGCACACGTTTTGTATACATGCAATTGTAAATGTTCGTTTACAGAGACTGGTGTATAGGTACCTATTTGACACAAGCACGTGGTATTTTTTTTGTGTATCGACTGCAATAAAATGTAAACAAATTTATAGATTGTAATCGTAAAGCTACACAACGAAAACAATGATAGATTAATACCAAACATTTATAAAAAAGTGTCCACGCAAAATGCAAATATTATTATAGCAAGAAAGACATTTTGATTTTATTCTGCAATTTAAAGTGAAAACTACAATCGCTTTATATTTTTTCTGCTAACTTTTCAAAATAGAATTGTAAAAATTACGGGCCACTCTAAATATTTGTTTTTTGGATTTTTTTTACATCACTATTGTTTCTTAAACTGATGTACAGACAGTATATTTGTTTGTTTTTTATTTATTTGGATTAATCTCAACATTTTAAACAGAATTCATCTTAAATAAATGCATTCAAACCATAGTTTTTGATTATATAGCCAAAAATATTTTTTTAATATTATTTTTTTTTTCTTTCAAGCGCGATAAATGGATGCGTAATGGCGGCCAATAGCTGTAAACATGTGAACAAAATGTACACTTACAAAACATTGCAATTAGTATCATTTACATTTCGTATACACTCAATTTGTTTTGTAGATGTTCTGTTAATTCAATATTTACATTTGACAGCTAATGGTTTTGCAATAGTTCTGTTTATTTGAGATTTTGGACTATATGTGTGGCACCATATTTACACGTGGTCATTACAATACTTTTGTTCTAACAATTACATTTTTTGGGTCGGAACAATATAAATCCTAATAAAATACATTGTTGTGAAAAGTTTTTATTTTTATTATTAAATATTGCAAGTAAATTAGTGAAAAATAACTAACGCCAACATTTGTCAAATGTATAAATATATGTACGTACAATTTTATTAAACTCCAAAATAGAAGTAGAGCAATTAAATAACTTTTTTCAATTTTTAATATATGTACATACATAGGTACCTATCTATAACTAATAATTCATAATCGGATATGTAATTATTCAAAATAATTTCAATTGATTAAAACAAAAACTGGCTGCGAATTCAGAATGTATTCGTGTTTTTCTATGTTCGACAGCTCTTGACATTGCTACACGTTTGGTTTGCTGACGTTCTACCTATAGAAACTTGAAAATTGGTCTTGGCATAAATAATGACAACACACGGAAAAGATGAAAAAGTGGTATCTTATCAAAATTTGAATATTCTGATCGTTTTCTTTAACCTTTAAAAAAAATTGTAGGTAGGTACACAGAGTGAACGTTTTGTAAGCGTTTGTAATGTGTACAAGTGGCAGCTTTTGACATTTCTAAACTTTTCGTTTCTTAAATTTTCAATTCAAATTTACACGCGGGATTTCTTTTTTATTATTTGTTGGTTTTATTTCAGGCTTTCTTTTAAAATGTTTGGAGACTTGTAAGAATAAATTAGCAGATAACAAAAATATCATCAAGCAGAAATAGGTATACTTAATAAGCTCACTCTTATTAAACTACAAGTAGCGGTACAAGTCACCATGCTTAGACGTTGTCAGTAAAAAATGTTTACATTTTTACAATGAAAAAACTTACCGTCGTCGCGTCGTTTGGCCAAGTTAAAAAATCGCAAGAATTTACATGCACTCATTTGACTTTTTCAGTCGCATCTGCGCACGCTCCCATTTAAAAGAAAGTGTTCAATATTTTTGTGACTGTGCGCAAGTGCGCGCCTTTGTGTTTTTACAAAAACGCTGATTAAACACACTACAAATTTCGCCAAATATAATGAAAATGATTTCGGTTTCGTGCCTATAGGTATAAGGTATAATAAAATGTTTAATTAGGTAATTATATGTATTTGATTATTGGATTGAATTCAATTTTAGATTTCTTTTTGTCTTTAATAAAAATAATACACACGAAAACAGAAATACAAAATATTTTTCTCAAAAATCACAATAAAAATTGTAAAAGGAAATCAGTAATGCGGTCGGAGCATAATATTCACAACACAAAATGGATGCAGAAGTGGTAAGCAAAATGTAAACGTTCTGAGCACTTTCTATAGATATCCAGAAATGTATCTATTATTCACAAAACGTTTACGATATGCTTACACTTTATTCAAATTTTTGGTATCGTTTACGAAACGTTTACACAATGTTCCGCAGTTGTACTAAAGTCTTAGAACGTTTACATTTTGCTTACAATAAATATCTGCTTCCATTTGGTGTTGTCATTAAAGTCAGGACCACCCTTCCGATATCTTGTTACATTTTTTTTGGCTATTTCTTGTTATTTCTGTTTTGTGAAAAAAAAATTCATTATTTTTATTAAAGCCCAAGAAAAATCAAGATAGGAAATTTTTCTTATAGTTTTTTCTTGATAAGCAGTCATTTTTAAAAAAAACAGTATTATTATGAATGCGTGAAAGCACGCTGACAACAAAATGTATTTAATAAACATGTATTTTAAGAAACGGTCTTCGTGTCAAATGGAAACAAAAATGTGTTAAAATTTATGTTACATGACAGCGACAAGTCTTTCATGTCTATGACCTGAAACCGTTTTTTTTTTTTTCAAATATAATAACTAACAAAAGCTCATCATCGATTCATCATCAAAGTTTAATAAACATGCTTAGACAAAGGGAAGATCCATTTGGGTGTAAAAATTAATTTTTTTAAATTTTCACAATTTTATTAAATTTTTTTTTGTGTTTAAAAAAAATAATACGCATGAAAGCAACAGAATTATAAAATAAAAATAAAATAAAAATAATACAAAAAGAAAAAAAATGTAAAAAAATCGATTGTGTGGATGTGGCATACCTAATATTGACAACACAAAATGGATGCAATATATCAGTCATGCACAAAACATTTACGAAACGCTTACATTTTGTATACACATTTTTGTAGCGTTTACGGAATGCTTACGCTGTATAACAACATTTTCCGCGGTTAAAGAAAACGCTCCGAACGTTTACATTTTGTTTACCATGTCCATAAGTGTTGTCAATTACCTTGTTCTTAGCTATTTTTCCAAAAAATATTTTAATTTTATGTAACTGTTTTTATGTGTATAGGTTTTATTTATATAAGGTTAATAGTGAGACAAATAATATAATAATTATTAATAAATATGTGAAAATTAATTATAAATTAATTTTCACACATAAAATGATTTTCCCTTTGCATGTAAAAACTGACATTTTAAGAAAATAAAGCATCTAGAAATGTCAAAAACTGTCATGTCAAAGCTTTTCACAATTTATAATTATATTTGCAAGTCACTCCTACGTCATAAAAAAATGCGGGGAGACGTAATCTTCTATTCCTTCATTCATGTGTGTATGCAAATAAATAAAAAATCAATGGGGTTTTCTTTGCTAACCCCTAATTTGTATTTTTCCTATCCATTAATATCTACCTATACCTACATGCGAAAAAATCTACGGCACACGCTCAGGCGTTGTACATTACGCCATTGTAACAGCTTTAACAAATAAACACTGCGAGATTTGCTTCAAAAAAATATTAAATCAAACAAACCTTTAGTTTAGCTAGATCTGTCAAAAATCAAGCACTAACATAACGCTTACAAATTGTGTACATACGAAAATGTACTGATCGAATACAACTGTATATATTTCGCAATCGTTTTGATCTCTTTACAGAACAAAAAAAAAAAAACAAATTAATTTTATTTTCAACAACAAAAATTTGTATTTCTTTTAATTTTATACCTAGGTACATATAATAATAATTTAATGGAGCACATACATAATTTAGCATGCACCTACATTAATTCTTTTTTAATAAGATCATGATCTTGATACTGAAATTTTCTGAACATTCACTCAGTCACAACACAATATTAATAATTTCTCTTTCCACTCAATCACAATTATGTCGATGTTATTCCTATGTAAAATTAAAGAAATATTATTAAGGAAATCTGCGAAGTGGTTATATTAAATTAAATGTCAGCAAAAACGCGATAATTTTTTCTTTTAGGTTCCGTACATTGATTTTTCATTTTGTAAAGATTAAACACATCTACCTCCATTTAACTTTTGACAGAAGTTATGGATTAGAATATTTACTTTGTAAATGGAACAGCACAATAATAGTCTCGTGCAGATGTATATCGTATTTATACATCTACACTGTGAATGTTTTGTAAAGGTTAAGTTTTTTATAATAGCTTTACAAAGCTGGTACAAATGTTAAAGTTTTGTGATGTCTATTATACATTAACGACAGTTACTATACAGTTCATTTACATTTGAAGATGTGCTGTAAATATTCTCTGTAAACGATTTGTAAGCGTTAAGTTTTGAATATAGCCTTACAAAACTGATACCGGTGTAAATGTTTCGTGATGTTGATTTAACATTAACGATATTTGATAAACAGTTCATTTACGTTTGAAGATGTGCTGTTTCTTTAACATTCCCTGTTTTACGATTTATTTACAAAACGACCAATTAGTTAATGTAAACATACAAGTAATTTTTTTAGCTACTGTATATGAATTGTATATGACAATCAATAAATAAGTAGCATAATGGGTACAAAATGCTCCTTGGGTGATATCGAAAGGTGTCTTATGAGAATATAATCGAATTTAATAAAAAATGCAAATTAAAAGTAGTTTATATAAAGATTTATATAAATATATGCATTGACAAAAAAATTAATTTTATACTTTTATATTTTATAAAAATCACTCATCATGGTAATTATGATATCATAGAACGAAAACTGTAATGGTCTATTCGACTTGAAAAATATTACATTTCTGATTGTTTTTTGTAGTTACAAAGCCAATATTCAAAAATAAACAACAAATACCGTTATTTATAAGAAAAAATGTGAATTTTTTCGATCGTTAAATTGATTTTTTTCCCGGTTTTTACTTCTGGTAGAAAATTTACCATTTTATGAGGGACACTCCTTAGACAGCTCTTATATTACTTGATAATTAGGAATATTTCTTAATAAAAAGTGATGGACTACAGAATATATTAATGAAATATTAACCCTTTTAAGACCTGTACCGAAATTCAGCTTTTAGGGAATTAATGAAAGCGCTTTTTTGGGTGTATTTTGTTTTGACTGGACAATTGTTTTAATTACATTGTAGGGTAAGGTTTGCAAAACGATGTTTATTTAAACGACTCGTACCCGCATCAGTTTAGGTATACTTAACCAATTATCAAACTATCCAATATTTTGACATACATAATTAAATGCCTTCTTTATTTCTATTTTAACCATCAAATTCACTTTAATTAAATTTTGTTTTGTTTTAAGTTGAAGCTTAGTATCTTCATTTCAAATAATTTCAACGAACAACATAGTGAAGTAAAGCATGCATATTTTAGTATTTTTAATTATATTTATGGCTTATTTATACACTCTTCGAATTCGATTGAAATAATTCAAGCACAAAGTTCCTCTTATTTATCTTTCACTATTTAACTTAAGTGTTTAACAAAAAATTTGATCACAATTAAACGTACAGTTTTCATCAACACTAATTCAAGGATTTTTCGTTTAACACAAAAGTATTTTTAACTTACACAAACAGTTTTCAATTTTTTCTATCCGCGTAATCCTTTTTAAGTCCACGAACTTTTCAAATCGAATCCATAAATTACAATAATGAAATCGAAGGTTATCAAAGGCAATTTAAAGACTTTTTGGAATAATTGAAAATATAAAACCTTCAGAATCAACAAATCTTCCGAGATTATCAACATTGAAGTGTTTTTAATTTTCAGATTCAATTATAGGTATCTGGAAAAAAGATAAGAAGTTATTTTGTATTTATTCTTGAAAACAGTAGTTATAGATACCCTGGCATGATATAAATACTTTCGTTGCGTATAATGGTACCTTACTTACCCAATTTAAGTTGATATCGGGTTTTTCATAATTCAATATAATTGAGCCTATCGCAAATACATGCTTTAAAAACGTGAAGATAAAACAAAAATTATCTTAAAATCTACTGACGTATATCATACAAACCTTCAAAGTAAGTACATCGCCCAAATCACATGTTGATTCGATTCAAACTATAGAAGAATCATAAACCAAATGAATTCGCATAACTTTAATTTTTGATTTTAAACCAAAATTAGTCACGATAAAAATTGAAGGTTTTTACATTATTGTTTGTTTATTTTTTGTGGAATTTTATCGCCACTCTACATGACAAACCACCGATAGATTTAAATCGAGATAGTCCTTGGTGTGAATGATTTTATCGTAAAATCGTTACATTTTTGCAATCAGCTTCAGTTTCTTTTTGGTTCTCATCGATATAATAACATCTTTTAGCAGAAGTAATCATTTAATACGCAACGCGTGAATAGGAAATAAAGACATGATTAAAAGAGCGCAAAAACACAACTTATATACCCGAAGTAGCTTATGCTTTTGCACATTACTGTCACTCTAATGGAGATTGATCAACTACAAGCCCTCAATCACAATAACCCAATTCTCAAATGAGCCACGTGATTTCAGCATACCTCAGATTTGAGCAGTCGTTTATATCTAGCCGACCATGCTATACATACATACTGACATAACTATTAGGAAAATTGCTGAATGGTAAGCTGATCAGCTGGTGGGATCTTCCAATTTAAGAGAGAGCATATCCCACCCTATAGGTGGGTTTCAGAAATAAGGCCTCTAGACTTCTTGATATATATTAAGACGTCATCAGAAAATAAGCATAATGAGAGATTATGGTTGGAAGGTATGTGTTTGTAACAATGATGGTAATATGTGATTGGGTTCTTTTTATAACTATTTCTTTCTTTTGAAGGGCTAAAAATATAGTCTCGCAATGCATTGCAGCAAAGATCGAGAGTTACTTTTTCTCCTTCTCTCTTATATAAACAGTTGGCGCAGTAGGTGTTGATTTTATTAAAAAAAAAAAGACGGCATTTAAAGTTCTTAGCTAAACAACGTAAAAACCAATATAAGATGTTGGAGATAGATGAGAAAAAGGAGATCGTCTTAAGGAGAATTAAAAAATTTTGGCCTACAATCTATTTTATGTTCTTAATATACATATATGCACCCGTGCATTTCAAATGTTTCTTTACCATAAAATTAAACAATTTTGTCGAACTCTCTTCAAAAGCTATTCAAACGTATTCACTGATAAAAAAAAAGGTTTTTGGGTCGAGGAAGGACGGGTTCTAGTTGACCCTTGGAAATTTTGGATAAGTTTTGTGCCACAATTGTTTTTGGTTCGACTGACTAAAAGCGTTAGGTTGATTTAGCGATCCTTATAGTCTTTGAAACATATGCTGCTACGAAGTGAATCTGCCAAGAATGTCTGTACTTCATATAATTTAGCACTGAAGTCTAAAAGCACTACTTTGTTATCGTTTTCAGAACACGATCCGTCCAGGAGGTCTTAAAACTCCCTTTTGATATACATAGTTTTCAGCTTCATTTGTTTTCCTTTGGGCGTGTGGACATCTACAGCCTTATTTATAAACTCGTTTTAATGACGCAGTAAAGTGACTCCCACTTTACAACGCCTCTTAACCTGAAAAGCTTATTTAAAAAAAAATAAACACGTGGATTATAGGCGAAGTAAGCTAAAACTGGTTCATAGGAGGTTAAAAGTCGTAGTAAAGTCGTTTTAGTATTTAAATGTCATTTTTGACATGACATTGTGAAACGAAAAAATTAATAAATTCAAGTGTTTGTGTAATTTTTAAATAGGTATACGAAATGCCTTTGACGACTTTTGAAGCAGGTTTCGGTTAAGAAAATATACTTTCTAAATACTCGAAAGTATATTTTCTTAACCGAAACTTTATTAAAAAAAAAATATAAATAAATAAAATATGAACAAAAAAAACATACAGAATGTAAACATCCAAATTGAATTTTTTTTTTTCAAGTATAGTTCTATTCCACTCGCTCTCTCTCTCTAACAAATTGAACAACACATGATTGCATTGACGTTTATCATAACCAGAGATTTAGATGGGACGTTTTAACTAATACCGGTAACAACATTTTTATAAATAATGTTTTGTTTGACGTGGAGTAAGGACAGAGTAAGTTAAATCAAGTATTAGTGAAATCTAATAAATAAGGCTGCTTAAGCTCATGTTTTGGAAAGTGAGTTTGATGCGGATCACAGCCAAAATAATTGACTTAAATATCTCATCCTTATCAAACATTAATTAAGTACTTTCATAAAATTCCAAAGGACTCTGCTCGTATTTTTGTATTTTACCTCTTGTTAGTTCATGCGACCTGACATGGTAAAAATTTTATTTATCAGTTGCTTGACCGAACACATTTCATCAATCAAATCAATAAAAAAAAGTAAGATTATTAGCTTATCATCATCGCTGAACATGCTTTACTACACGTTCTCCTAAAGATTTTCCTAATAAAAGTGTCTTGCACTTAGCATAAGTTTGCATGCATTTGTGAAAAGAAAAGTAGTGTAGCTCCAAGTTTGACAAATTCATTAATTTCCAAAGGCCAATATTCATCTATTTTATACCTTCTCCTATCGATATTATCAATCAAGTTTATCTCATGCTTTTATGGTAGGAGACGTAACATGATGGGTCCTTAAATCATTTTCATATAATCTAATAAAAAGTTTAGCAGATCATATTCCAAATGCAGATACATAATAATTATCAGATTTATTTGACACATTCAAATTAAAATAAGTATAAGTCGAAAACAATTCTGGCTACTTTATGTATACTAACTTAAATCTATCAACACTTTGAAAATAGTCATTACCTTTATAATCAAAGTGTGAAGCTTACAATCTACAAAAATGCTATTAACTAAATGACAATTTATAAAATTCTACTAAAATGCGATGCAATCTCATTTCCCATTTAGCTTGTCTTGAATTTGTTGCAGACTCATTCCCTTGGTTTCCATCACAATAAACAACACAAAGAAGAAAGCGATTCCACAGAAAATACCAAACAGCCAGAAGGCATAGTAAGCACCTAATGCATCGAGAGCAGGATACCATCGAGTGATGATGAATCCAAATATCCAGCAGGTGGACGCTACAATAGATGATGCAGTCGACTTGACATTAGCAGGAAACATTTCACCCAACACAGCCCATGGCAAAGGACCAAATCCGACACAATATACAATGTTGAAGAGAATCAAAGCAGGTACAGGCAGCCACAGAATACCAGATGCATCTCCGGTAATTTGAACGTAAAAGAACGCTCCTAATGCAACCAACGCTATACACATTACACCCGCCGAAACCAAAAGTATAATTTTACGTCCCAATCGATCAGCAATAAGTGGTGTCAGACCACTCGAACCGACTTGGACACATCCGATGATAATTGTTGCAATGGCAGGATCAATTCCAGTGTTGGCTTTAATGAAGATTGTTTGACTGTTAAAGAGAACAACGTTTATGCCGGACAGCTGCTGGAAGGAAATCAAACCAGCGCAGATCATCAGAGCCTTTCTGTTTCCTTTGTTTTTGATAACATCTGCTACGGATCCCTTATTGGCAATGGATTCTTCTACAGTACTTTGGATTAAATTCATTTCATCCTGAACACCTTCAGCACTTTGTCCACGCAGAAATTGTAATGCTCGTACAGCATCACTCTTTCTGCCTTTTCCAGCAAAATAGTAGGGGCTCTCTGGGAGAAAGAAGAAAATCACAGCGAAGGCAATTGGAACCACCAAACAACACCACTGCAATGCCATATAACTGACATAAGGGCCAATAGCATATGAATAAAGGATTCCGCCGACAATAAAAAGTTGCATAAACGATCCTAAAGCACCACGAGAATCGTCAGTCGCTATCTCACCTACATACATCGGTTGCACAGTCATGACAAAACCAACACCAAAACCCTTTAAAAAAAAAATAAATGTTGGTTACCTACAAGAATATATTATATGAGGAAAAGGTTTGTAAATATACCTGAATTAAACGAGCAGCGTAAATCATTCCGACATTTCCCCCAATCATCATAAGAACATACGCCAATATAAAGAAAATCGAACTTGAGATCATTGTCCATTTGCGTCCAATAAAATCAGCTAAAGGTCCGGCTGCAAACGGGGCTGCATATTGAAATAATAAATTAATTAGTTAAAGTTTCATACAAGATATTAATAAGTTAATGGTCAGATTGAAATAATTGACAGCAAATTGTTATAAAACTTATATTACTGTTACGGAAGTTTCAAAATAGTTTCAAATATTTCAAAAACAATAAAAAAAAAGTAATGCTACTTTCTATGTAATTTTTTTTTCTTGAAACGACTCTTATGATTCTCATAAAATTTCCAAAAGTTAAGACGTATAAGCCGTAACGAAAAACTAAAGCGTTTTAACGCTCTACTATGGCTTCAGTTTTTTTAGAGTCGACTGCTAAAACAGTGAAACTACCAAACTAATGGCCAGTTTCTCCAAACTTTTAAATATTTATTGGGTTTTTAAATCTTAAAATGCCATTTTTCATTTGCACCAAACACTTTCAATTTTAAAAGGGCCAGTAAACTAAAGTCCCGTTTTGTTCCAAATAAATTTTAAAGGCGTCTTAAAAATGCAAGACAAAGAGAACGTTGAATTTGTTCGATTGATGTTGCCTCCTCTCGTTTGTTCTAATGAGAGAGAGAGAGAGAGAGAGAGAGAGAGAGAGAGAGAGAGAGAGAGAGAGAGAGAGAGAGCCAAGAGTGGTGAATATAAATCCAGGGTTGACACCAAGTTTCCTCATTTTGAAAAATTCCTCTCCTATAATGTTGGTGCAATTTTAAGTTAAAATTCCAATAAATCTTTTAAGTATATTTTGGTGCAACTGGGCATAAGACAAGCGTTAGAATTGATTAAACAAAATATTTATCCATTTCTATGATTGAATTTCGTTTTCGTTAGCTTAGTTGTAATGACAACAAAATATAGAACACAAAAATGTTTTTTTTCTGTTGGAACTAGTTTTGAAAGCAATTATATTACATGTGCACTTTGCAACATCCATATATGGCGAGGAATTATTTGCTAGACAAGAATGCCATTTATGGCTGCAAGAAGTTTTTTTCGTGTTTATTGTTTTAATTTGAAGTGTTTTACATTAAACCAAAGTTTTGTTTTATTCATGACGATACATTTCAAAGTAGAAGACAAAATCATTGAGTCAGAATATGAAAAGGCTGAAGATTTTGGAAAACACCTCGAGAAACATATTTCTTACATAATTTTTTTTGTTTCATATTCTAAAAGTTTCTTAAATGTCTTATAATAATGTTTCTCTTTTGCCCATTTGTGATAGGAGTATTTTTCAATATCAGAAAATGTCACATGGATGATAAAATGGTAAATACAAAATCAAGTATCCATGCCAAAAGAAACATTTTCGAAATGTTTTTTAGGCAAATAAACAAATGGAAATATTTTTAAAACATTTCAGAAACGTTTTTTTAAACAATGTTTCTTGAAGTTTCTTAAAGATACTGATTTTGTGTCTGAAATTTGGATGATAACTGGTGAAAATGCAGCATTGTGAAAGAGGAGCTACTGCTCTGTTCTTCGTGTTGTATAATTGTGGACATTTTCACCTTTCCTTGCGATTATCAGTTCTATAAAGAAGACGAAAAAAGTGCGTCCGGTAATTTTGTGTGTCTGTTGGTCAGTCTGGTTGTATCAGCAACTATAAATCCTAAAGGGATGAGCCGATTTGGGTTGGTTGGACCATTGCTTAGAGGAGAAACAAAGGTACCTAAAAAAGAACCGATATTTTTTTCTTAAGCTATCGCGTTAACTGATTAACAGATTTCAACCCACAATTTTTTTTTTTGAAAGCTTTTACTAACTTGAACAAGTTGCACAACAAAAAATTGTCAGAAGTCCCCAATTTTAATTTTAATTACTTTTTTAATTTATTTTTTTTACAAATTCAATATTTGAAAAGCAGTTTGACTAAAAATTATTAAATTCAAACTACGATGTACGCCAATTTGTATATAAAACTTTTTTATAAAAATTATTGAGTTAAAATCGATTAAAGGTTTAATTGTTTTGGAATTATTTGTTTAATAAACTTATACCTAGACAAAACGAATTTCTTACTTTGATTTTGGCTTAAATATTTGTAAAAAGTAGATTTAATAGAAATACATTTAAAAAATTATTAAATGTATTTCTATTAAATTTATATTTATTTTTGTGACATCTTGCCAAATAGCAAGTTCGTGCGATCCAGTAGTGCCATTTATTTTCTCTGTCATGATCATTCGGACGTTTCCAAAAGTCGATATACATAAATAAGCATTTAAATATGTTAAATGAAAATTAAGCTAGAAAATTATCTACAAATGTATTCTTTAGTTATAATAATATTTAATTTAAAACAAAGAAAAAAGAGGTTGATTCCAGCTTTTTCTATAGTTTTCCCTGACTAAGATCTGGCATCTTAAATTTATTATTTAAACATTAAAACTATTGTTCTTAGTACTTACTAACTAGAGCACCAATTGCTATTAACGATGAGATCCAGGCTTCTTCTTCTTGATCAATCTTTTCCTTCAAAGGACTATCAGCTGTAGCTTTTTGTAATTTTGGCATAATTGGTGATGTCCATCCAAGGCATGTTCCAATTGCAAAACTAGATAAATTGGCTTAAATAAAAAAAAATTATAATTTAATTTTTTTGAATAAAAAAAAATTATCAAAAAACTAACCGCAGACAGCAGCCAAATAAATTCGTGATTTTTTAACAGGTTCCATTCTGCTTCTTGGTCCGTTATCAATTTCAAAAGGACTTACTTCGCTATATTTGATTTGTTGATCGGTTGAACTCATTTAATGATAGTCATATGACCTTTTATATGGATGGTAAATAATATTTAGTAAAAAAAATAGTCGAAATATCGATAGAATAGCATTTTATATGTGAATGTGATAATTATTGGCTAAGAATAAACCATGAGATTCAAGAACCCACAAGAAACAATGTAAAATGTCTTAAACAAGATTTCTTACAAAACAACACAATAGTGTTTTGGTGGGCGTGATGGGGATTATCTTATATTTAATGTAGGGGAGAGAGAGGCATGCTGAGAGCCTTTTTTAACAATTTATAGAAAACCTTCAATGGAGGAAAGTTTTTTTCAATTTAATCTAATTTATTATTTAGTTTAATAAAATTGTCGACTGAGAGTATAGGGTAGTGTGCTTGAAATCCGATGTCTAGTCTGATTTTTTGCAGACTTGTTTATGATGTTGGCTTAATGAATAATTCAAGTTTGTGACCTCAGGCGCCTCGAACTCAAGTTTGTCAAATTGTCGAAAAAACCACAAAAAATCGGATTTGTTTCACATTTTGGCGGTTATAACTTCCAGGGACTACTTAAACTATAAATATCACTGTAGACCCAATAGTTTTTGAGATACAGAGCTTTTCAAATTATGTATGTATATCATTTTTTCGGACTTATCTATTTTTCGCATTACTCTGTAGAGCCCTCTTAGTCCAGTACCTCAAATCCAAGAGTTCTGATTTTTTGCAGAGTTATTTACGATGTTGACCCAATGAATAATTCAAGTTTGTGACCTTGAGCGCCGAACGAAAATTTGTCAAAAAACCGCAAAAATTTCGGATTTTTTCAGACTTTAGTACTCACTAGTTCTTTAAGGTTATATAATTGTTAAGGTCTGAACAAAAAAAAAAATCGAAATTTTCCCGGTTTTTTCGATTGAATTGCGTTGGACGCTCAACTTCACAAACTTGGATTATTCATTGGGACAATATCATAAATAAGTCTGCAAAATATCAGAAACATCGGATTTCACGCAATCACAGATGTATAATTTTATTGGTCTATTTCGTCAATATCTCAATATAAGAAAGGTTGTTTAGGGTTGTTCTGATAACCTGGTTTATTTTTTTTTTTTTTAATCAATTTATTTAAAATAATATAAAAAAATCCAATCAACGCTTATAAATAGAAACTTTGATTTTTTTGACGTGGATACATAATCTGGTAATTCTTTTTTTTTTTATAAAAGAGTCATCGATCTGACTGAATGTCATCAGATGTTTGTCCGATGAGCCCCTATTGTATAAAAATAAACTCTCCTCTTATTTAACACAAAGTTATGTTGCTCTCAGTACTTTACTGATATCTAAAATAAGCTTTATATAATTTTCATTAGTAGCTTCAATCACGTTTCATTAATGATAACGATATGGAACGCATTAATTATTTTTTTTTATTTTAATCTTTTCATTTGGTTTATACACTAGATACTTTTTATTTGTGCATCAATTTTTGATTTGTTGATGTATTCATTACTGTAGATAAATTTCCTATGTGTTTAAAAAAGTTTTATTCAGTCGTTTAAAATGTATCTACACCTTGACTAGGAATCCAAACAGTTTTTGTTCTAATTATAGTATTTTCCAACATTAACTCTAAGAAATTATAGTATGTACACCTTAAAAAATATAATGAGATATTCCATACACTGCATTGATAAGAAATCAGATAAAAATATTTTATTATTTTTTAAAAAGGGTACAAAATGTCCAAACTTAATTTTTTTTAAATACTCGTATGCAGTTATTTATGATCTATGCACCCAAAAGAAAAAACCTTGGTTGATTCAAAAATGTTTCGTAGTTACCTGACAATCAGCTAAAAATTGTGATATAAAATGTGTATGTATTTGAATCAACCAAGGCACCGTGATTGAATCAACCAAGGATGCGTTTTTGATATTTTATAATCTAAAAACTACAAACATGTTTAAATGATGATTGTAGTTATTTCAAGCATGATTTAGTTTTAAGTCAGTGTTGACTATGTTTTTTTTTTACTTTCAGCGCACATATAAGAAATGAACGCAATATCATTGAGGTAACGATTTTAAAATGAAAATTTAAAGAAGAAGTTGTATTGTTGCCTGATGATGAATATAAAAAGAATACCATTCGAACTCTTACTTTTGAGGTTTCAGGTGCAAATTGCATAATGGAAAGTCTATACTTCTCATATGGACAATATGTGAAACTTATTCGTTGAAGTGCCAGACCTCACATCAAAAACACTTCAAAAGCAGTTTAACGCTTACGATTACGTCATTCGTGTAAAATCGGAATATTTTCCGTTTCGAATGGATACCTATGGATATTTAATAAATACTACAAACTAAATTTAAAAAAAAATGTGTATCTTGTATTAACATTAATTATTTTGTCTTAACGAAGAAAAATTGAAAGCTATATGCCATATATGATCTCTTGGGCAGTAGAGATAAGAAGCCATAAATGGCTTTTGATTTTTAACGTCGACTACTAAAACTGCTTAAGTGTCCAGGTTAAAACAACAACTAAAACTTGTTAAACATAACATTTCTTCATATATAAAGATATTATGTGTATGAGTGATTCTACAAAAAGAATAAATTGTTCATGATTTCGGCAAAACATTTTTTGGAAGCTTTATATCGTACAAATTAGTTCTAGATATACATATGTTAGAATATTCTATAACATAATTAAATGCGGCCAGTCAAAAAAACAAAGAATAACAATTTTATGGCAATTTTTTGAAAAAAAAGGGGACTGAGATTTTTTACCAGAATCTCACATCCAAGGAAACAATTTTAATTTCGCATATATATAACTGAATTATGATTTCTTTAAACAATGTAAAATTAAGCCAGTTTTACAAAAAACACAAGTGTTATTTGTGAAAATAGATTTGAGAGTTGAAACGAAACTCAAAAGCTGAAGATCATAACAAGCACAGAACATAATGGGGAATATGACAAGACATTTTTTTTATTATGTGTGAAATTTGTATCTCTTATCAAATTTGTATCTCTTATCAAAGTTCATACAACAACAGACTTTAAATAATGTATATATCAAACATCGATTATTCTTAAAATTTAAATAAAAATTTAAAAAAATTGAAAAAAAAATTCACAACCAGTTGCTTGTGCATGAAAGAATTGGTCAGAACGATTCACTCTATATTTACAAATACGAGAAACTTAATGAATTTGTCTAACTGTGTATTTTCGCTATGACGATCAAAGAAATCAAGAAAAGGAAAAAGTTTATTAAAAAAAGAAATTAGTAAGTCTCTACTTTATGACAATGACACTTTCTGTAACATATAGTTTCATCAAACTCGTCTATGTATAGCAAGAACTTTCGTTCTCATACAATTATCACTTAAATCACATTAAATTAAATCTCCAGTTCAGACACATTCAAAAATGTTATCACTAAATTAAACTGTGTATTTTGCTTTTGAAAATCACTTGAGCAAGATAATTGACCAATTGTGAATTTCAAGACTCTCAAATTGGGTGTCAAGTAAGATTCATTTTGATTTCAAAATATAATTCACTATAATTTAATCACAAAAGGAGAACTCATTTCATTTATTTCACAAGGATATCTTTCATACTGACTTACACAATGTATATCTATCTTTTAAACGAATGCCCGTGTACGACTTTCACAAACCGAATTCTTCAAACGCAATAGTGCAGTTCTCGATATTGAAACCATATATAAAGACTTTGGAGGTTTTTTTTTTTTTTTAATATGAACAACATTTTCTGAAGTCGAGAATCTTTCAAGACTATCCTTATCGATTGTAGTGAAGTGTTCTAAAAAAAAATTGCAATAGATATCAAAAGATAAATTGGTTATATGGTTACGCTCATTACGGAAGCCAGCACTATTCATTCACATGAAGTAGAACACATGCTTCACAGTTTGACAATATCTTCTTCTTCAAAATAGGTATAGTTGTTTTTGGTAAAATCGTACAAGAGCATTGTCAACATTATATTCATATCAACAACATTTCGGAAACGAACAACATTTTCTAACGCTTTTTATTTGGAGTGTAGGAAATTTTCTTGGAAGTAAAAAAAAGTAGAAATGTGACATAAACGGAAATAGGTCATTAAGCAGTATTTGATTCAAGACAACAAAAACCTACGTCAGTATATAGGACGAGAAAAACTCTGCGGGCTGCGGCCAAAATATTCTAATCCGTCGACCTGATTTAGTCGAATTGTTTATAAATCAAGAAGTTTGGTCCCACCGAAATTTTTCCTCTTTTAGTTTGTCTTTTATGTATGATTGTATGTCAATTTTGACATTTCATTTCAAACTTTCACTTTTATTATTATAAATTATATATAACTACGAGAGCAATAAATAAACTTGAATGTTCTAATGCTTTGGATACAATCTATACACATAAATAAAAATGGAGTGTCTGTTTTTAAACAGACAAAATAAAAGTATTTTACTACACGCATATGAAAGCATACAGAACCCTTATAACAAAATTCATATTCTTTAAAATTTTGTCTGTCTGTCTGTCTGTTTGTCCTGGCTAATCTCGAGAAGGACTCGACCGATTTTAAACGGACTTTCACTGGCCGATAGATAATGCTATAGCGCAGAACTTAGGCTATTTCGCTTACTCCCTAGATGGCGCTCACGTCACTTTTTTTTCTAGAAAAATCGTTTAATACCCGGTCAGAAACTTGACAGATTTTGAGGGAACTTGCCACTTACAGATAGTTGATGTTGTAGCGAGTGACTTAGGTTATTTCACTTACCCTCTAGATGGCACTGGGGCTCCCTAGGTGACGCTCGGGTCGCATATTCTTATATTTGAACCGATCAGAAACTATTGGACCGATTTTAGCGGGACTTTCAATGACAAATAACTGTCGTTGTTGGAAGTAACTTATTAAGTAAATTATCCTAAAGATGGCGCTCGGAAAGCTTTTTTGAAAACTTTTATATATGAGCTAAAACGCTTTTGGCAAAATGTTGGACCAATAGGAATATAATTACTCTTTCAAAATTGATGCTTTCTCCCTTATTCTGTCGGCGGCAGCAACGCGCCGGGTAACAGCTAGTTACAAACATGAATTTAACATTTTATTATCTGCAATGTCAACAAAAATAAAATGCACGACTGGATCGAAAGAACTTGATCTTGTGGCAAGTAACTTTCGTGTTTACGACTGGAAAATTCACTTGACCAATTTATTTAAAAAAAAAAATCAGTATTTTGAAATATTTAAAAAAAAACTTGAAAACAAATGTATGGAATAAAATATTATTTATAATATGAAAGACATAGCCGCCGTCAAAAACTAATTTGTTTGAAATTTAAAAAAAAAAAAATTTCGAGAAAATTTGAACTATCGGTTTTTTGGGGAAAAAAACTTTGTCAAAAACTACCTTTTTTCACATTTTGTTTGCAATACTATTCAAGTTTAGTAGTAGTTTTGAATTTTTAATTTCTTCAAAATCTGTGCATGCAGCCGTTCAAAAGATAGGTAGTCGAAGTAAAAAAAAAAAATAAACGGTTCTATGGCAAGTAACGAGATTATACTAAAAAAAATTAGAGGAACGACATTGGCAACAAATAACTCATATAAAATTTTATCGAAATTGACCATATTTTTTTCGAGATAAATGTATCAGTGGTTGCAAATAACAATAAGAAATAACGTAACAGTAAAATACCATGTGTAAATTTCAGGCATTTACTTCAATTAGTAACAACATAGAAAAGAGGTTTATAGAGACGTTTCAATTGGCTTATTTTTGTATTGAATACCTAAAAAGTATAGTTTAAGAGAATTGTACGAGTGAAATTTTATAACATTAGCTTAATTAGGAAAGACGTGTTATAGTAAAAAAATACATCTAGGGAGCGATGCAGTCGGTCAATTTTTGCATCCGAGTATCAGCCGCCCTAGAGTAATACCTATACGTACAAAAGTTCAAAGCTCTCCCTTAATAAGAAACAAAATTAGAAATAAAAATAAATGTGCGGGTGCTGCAGCTGCAGTTGGTCAATATTTACATCGGAATAAAAAATTTCAGGACTCTACCTCAATCGGGATTCGGGAACAAAATTAGAAAAAAAGCATCAAGGGCACTCTAGTCAGTCAATTTTTATAGTGCAATAATAAGAGAGCAGTACACAAACAAAATTTCAAAGCTCTAGCTCAATTGGAAGTGAAGTTATAATAAAAATACAGGCAGGGGGCGCTGTATTCGGTCAATTTTTACATCACAATATCAGTCGCTAAAGAGTTATAATGAACAAAATTTCAAGGCTCTACCTCAAATAGGAACAAAATTAGAAAAAATGCATGTAGGGTGCGCTGTAGTCGGTCAATTTTTATACTGAATGCTCATTAACCAGATACAAACAAAATTTCAACGCTTTAGCTCAACTAGGAGAATATCAGTAGCCCTAGAGTTGTACACGTACCAAATTTCAAGACTCTACCTCAATCATTTATAATATAAAAAAAAAAATATAGGGGCGCTGTCGGTTAATTTTTATACTGGATACTCAATAATCAACAAACACACCAAATTTTAAAGCTCAAGGATCTTGTTCAATTAGGAACGAAATTGCTTCACTACCTTTTTTCAAATTTTAACAAATTTCTCGTATTTTTTATCGCATTTTGTTGCGCTAACGCTTCCGAATATTTTGACAAGTTATGCTTACGAAATATAGTCAAACACAATTATATAGATTGTGGGGAATTAATTATCACCAATTTGTATGCTAAACAATCTTTTAAATGAGACTTTTTGTATGGGAGTTAACTTTTGTTTGTGTAAAGGAAAAATTTATTTAAGAATACGTAGTTTTGTTTTTAAAGTCATTAATTATTGTAAGTAATCTTCATAATTACATTAATTACATATTAAATAAAATTCATGGAATTTATTTATTTAAATTCTAGGTTTAGCGGCGCTAAACCAGCTAACTGAGAGATATCGCCATTGGCTTATATGGTAGTGGTGGGTACCGTTATTTGTATACATATAAAGGTCTAAAATAAAAAAAAAATTCCGGGACATTTCTCTAAAAATTGTTTGTACCAAGTTTGAAGAAAATCGGCTCAACCGTTAAGGTTGCAGGTGTCGATACATTCAGGGGGCAGATAGCGTAAAATTAAAATGATTGAACGTTCAAGCAAGTTCGTGCGACCCAATCGTGTCCTTTATTTTAAAGCAGCTAGAGTATGGTTTTGGGACAAAAATTTCAAAATTTTGTGAAAAAGTGAAGTTAAGTGAAAAATAAAAAATTGCGTCTTAATTTATTTTATTTTCAAAAAAATTAAAAATAGGTTTTGGGAATATTTCACAAAAGTTATTTATTTGAAAAAAAAAACTAGTGACACTGACAGCTCCAAAGAACCACGGCCTAGTAATTCAACCAATCCTTTTGTGTGGGTAGTTAGTTCTACAGGATTGGAGGTGACTTACAATTTTACTTCGAATCCAATAGACTTAGGTGAGAAGCACTTTTTATGACAATGATATACTCCTGGAGGATTTGTCACTTCCTCGCAAGAGGCAGTGCCCCTGAAAAAAACATTAGATGTTATCGAAGCTGGAAACTGGGCTTAAACCCAGACCTCCGCCGTGATAGTCCGACACACTAACCACTACGCCACGGGTACTAACTATTATAACTAAACAATATTTACATATTTATCTATATTATAAAAATACAACACAATTGTTCACCCTATTCATTATTAAATTAAATCACGGGGTTCAAAAATTAAGCACATTTTAATTATGTACTGTACATATTGTACAACAAGGAGTTTCAAAAGTTGTCATTGAAGCTGAGCAACGCTAAGCTTAAGACTAGATTTTTTGTATAACTTAGCTTATAAATAAGATGAAAAGATCTGAACTAAAAAAGATCATTTAAATATTCACAAAGTGCCTACATAGTTCGTTATTTATTTTGGTGTTTGAAAGATTATCTAACATTAGCAATTTAACAAGTATGAGCTTGCCTTCATAATGGTCTTTTGTGATTTCAAAAACGCTTAGGTACTTACCAACAAAATACAGAAAAAAAATTCCAAAAAAAGAGACTCCATGCTCCAAGGCGAAGAAAGTATAATGCGAATTATGATGAACATTTCAGTTTTCTAAAAAATGGTCGAAACGAAATGTTAACAATTTTACAATAAACCAAATATGTACACTCATTTTATTTTAATTACATTTATTTAAAACTATTCAAAATAATTATAACATTTTAAACACTTAAATTATAATTTACATTTTCTTAATTCATAACAATACTTTGACTATTAACTTCTTCTTTTTCTAGCAACAATAATAACAAACAACAACAATTTAACTTATTTTCTACGAAGATCTTAACTTCATTCTTATTATTTTTTTATAAAATAAAAATCTACCTACTCTTTGGAACGCATCTAAGCTTTATCTTCTTTCTTGCAATTTAACTTATCCTGAATTTGTTGTAGACTCATTCCTTTGGTCTCCATAACAACCAACAGCACAAATATCAATCCTAATGCACTGAATATGCCAAAAAGCCAGAATGCATAAAACGCACCCAAGGCATTCAAAGCTGGATAATATCGAGTTATAACGAAACCAAAGATCCAGCAAGTCGATGCGACAATCGAGGATGCAATCGATTTGACATTTCCAGGGAACATTTCACCCAACACCGCCCAGGGAAGTGGACCGAAACCAATGCAATACACAATATTGAATAGAATCAAAGCTGGAACGGGCAGCCAAAGCATATCAGCAGCTTCGCCCTTAGATTGGGCGTAGAAAAATGCACCCAGTGCAGCTAAAGCCATACTCATAACAGCTGCGGATACTGAAAGGATGACTTTGCGACCCAAACGGTCAGCAATCAATGGAGTCAAGGCACTCGATCCTACTTGCACACATCCAATGATGATGGTAGCGATTGCTGGATCAATTCCAGTATCGGCATCAATGAAGATGGTCTGGCTGTTGAAAAGCACCACGTTGATACCGGACAATTGCTGGAAGGCTATGAGTCCAGCACAGATGAACAGTGCCTTCCGGTTGCCTTTGTTTTTGATGACATCAGTAACGGTTCCTTTATTTGCTGCGGATTCATCAACTGTAGCTTGGATTGAGGTCATTTCATCCTGAACTCCATCAGCACTTTGTCCGCGAAGGAATTGTAGCGCTCTTACAGCCTCTCCCTTACGGCCTTTGCCAGCATAATAATAAGGACTTTCTGGAAGAAAGACAAATATCGCTGCAAAGATGATTGGAATCACGATGCAGCACCACTGTAATGTCATATAAGTGACATATGGACCAATCGCGTAGACATAAAGAATTCCAGCTTTAAAATGAAAAAAAAAAAATAAAAAAATCTCTTCTTATAGAAGTCTGGGAAATTAAAAGGAAAGGTACTTACAAACTATGAAAAGCTGCATGAAAGATCCCAGTGCCCCGCGGCAATCATCTGTGGCAATTTCACCGACATACATCGGTTGGACAGTCATAACGAAACCAACTCCGAATCCCATGATCAATCGGGATGCATAAATTATTTCCACTTGCGTGGCGTACATCATAAGCACATATGCAATCACAAAGAAAATTGAACTGGAAAGCATCGTCCATTTCCGTCCAATAAAATCAGCAAGTGGACCCGCAAGAAAAGGAGCTGTTTTTAAAGGAATAGAAAACAAATTTAATTAAAGTGGCATACACACATTATGTGTTTTAAGTCTTTTAATCAATATTATAGTGGGTGACCTACCGACCGATTTTCGGACATTATTTTAGCATTATACTTACTAACTAAGGCTCCTATTGCAATCAATGATGCTATCCATGCTTCTTCTTCTTTATTAATTCCAATATCCATAGGACTATCTTCAGTGTTTTGTTGTAATTTTGGTATAATCGGTGATGTCCATCCTAGACATGTTCCGATAGCAAAACTTGATAAATTGGCTATATATAAAAACAAAATTTGTTTGCTTTTATTACAAAGATACAAAAAAATAATATAAAAAGAATTTCCTACCGCAAACAGCAGCCAAGTAAATACGCGATTTATTCACAGGTTCCATTTTGCACCTGCGTCCCCGATCTATCTCAAAAGTCGTTTCTTCTGTGTAACTAGCAGAATCTAACGATGGATTCATTTAGAGTGTAAAAGATTGCTGAAAATAGATAAGAAAACAATTGAAATTAAAAATCACAAAAATAAAATCAGATATTAAAAATAAAAAGTTAAAATAAAAATTAAATATTTTTATAATTATATGATATGAAATATCATCTCAGAAAAGATGATGACTTGATGGCATGGCCGAGATCCTTAAACAGATCCCAAAGCAACTGCAAGTATTTTGCAACCACCGTTTGTGAACCCTATAATAAAGACTGATGGGGTTATCATCATGTTAATGAAAAAGTTTCACCTTAATAACTGCAATAATTGACATGGTATCAATAACTTAGCACTGACCTATCAAATTTTAATAGCAACTAAAAGAAAAGTTGGATAGGAGTCACCCCCCATGCAACTTACAAGCCAGCCTTTTGTAAATTGGTCGTCTTTTAATTGAACGAAAGTTGCGTTGTGGTAGCGCTTGTAAGGAATTCACAGATTCAATTATTTATGATGGGGTGTCTATGCCACGCTGGGTACAAACGAATTACATGACATTCATAGAGTTGGAGACAGTTGGAGACCAGAAAACTCATTCTTAAAAAAAGTTTGACCTATGTGCGATTGTACCGTGTTAATGAAAACAAATGTCATACATGGCATCCACATAGTTTTGAGGTTTCTATAAGGCAAAGGGGTTTTAGTGTCTGACCAGCTGTCGCAGAATGGCTGGATACAAATCTGTACTCAACACTTTGCGCCAAAATTGCTGACAAATGTTTGTATTAAAAAGATATAATGGGCCTTACCAATAATCAAATTTAGACGTGACTATGTGGACTTTAAATAATTTCGCATACCAATAATCAATATAATATTCAGCTTAACGCTATCGTCGCCTTAAATTTTATAGTTGAGAAACTCATGTTTAATTTCACGGTTAGATTATCCCCGCGTTTGTAATGTCAATTGTCACAACTCAAACTCAAAGCAAAAGAGAGAAACAAAAACAATTTTTCTTTTTAGTCTGTGTGTTGATGAATTGTTTTTATTTTATTTTGGCTGTTAAAATAAGTTATCTTTAATGAAAATGGGTAATAAATAATAATATAATTTTCTAAAATTAATTTATTTGCGTTTGATGTCATGGCCTTTTTTACGAATCTGTCAAAACAAGCAAATATATATTGAAGGCTCCTCGACTATACGAAATAATGAGAACATAGTCACCTATTTCGACGGCAAATGTAATAGATTTAGTAATAGAGCGGCGGTTAGTAAAAGACGTGTTCAACTTGATTATTGGTAAGCAAACAAATTAACTCGTCTTTAAAATTTAAACCGCGTGTTTATATAAACGCGTACATTTTTTTATGGTTTATCCACAAAAATGACAGTTTTTTTTTGCAGTATTATTCAAGTTTCGCAGTAGTTTAAGAAAGTTAAGTTTGGTCAAAGTCGGTGCGCCGTTCAAAAGATAGTCGGAATAATGGCAAGAGCAAGTCAAAAATTTCTTTTCTTTTTTTAGTGTTTTTATATTAGTTTTTGAGTTGCTCTGGCAACCCTTTTCCGGCTTGATAATGTTATGGTAGTTATACATACATTTTTATTTTAAACATTTCAAATTATACTTCAGAGAAAATATTGTCGTGTCAATATAACTTTACCAAAGTTGGGTCATTTGTTGTGCACTTTACAGGGATGTATCCTTGGTTTCCGGCCATTTCCGTTTCTATCCATAATAATTGCCATTCAATAATGACTAACAATGAACTGAACAAAACTTCAGACACTCCAAAATAATGTCCGAAAATTAGTCGCTATCTTTCGGACTATTAATAAAATGGAATCTAATCTAAAATGGAACGAATTTGAAGCTGTCTTGGTGTATTGTGTATAGCACAATCATTGTCAATGATGTAAGCTATGCATGTCTCAAAATGATTTGCCCAGGCCCTAGAAGACTCTAGGAATGTCGACGACTAAAGCAAATATACAAGTAACATAATGCAAAAAGTGACCTAACTTGTTTAATCTATCGAGAAGATACTACTTCAAACAAACTGACGCCAGTTTAAACTGAAGGGTGTCTCCTTATTAAAAAACTACCGGCTTGAATGTCAGATTTTAAGAAGCCACTTCATGACTTATCAGATTCAGATAAAAAACACAAATCAAATTAATACTGAAATCACATAATGTTGTATATGTTCCAATAATAATTAAAAATCAACAGATATTGTAGTGATAAAATAAACTATAATCTATTATCAAAAGATAAAAAAACAATATCAAATAAATTGATTGATTTATAGATTTAATTTTCAAACAAGTTTATTGTCTAGTTAAATAAAATGAAAAAATTGGCTAACATCAAAATAATTGCAATATTTTGCAATTTTGCTAAGGGCCCTAAAAACCATCAATGTTACTTGTCAGTATTGCCTGAATCAAACATCATTCAGATAACATTGATAATGTGTATGCCCATCAATGTTCGTTTCAAACAAAATTGATACATTGATGAAAAACTAAATTATTTTGTATTTAATCAATGATACCTGATAGAATATTGACGGTTTGTAGTAGGCATCAATGTTACCTGACGATGTTCGCAATTGTGAAGTAATTATTTTTTTGATGAAAAGTCTGATTTTCTCAATCTTCATGTACACAGCTGGTCAATAAAATAGGTGCGTTTATATTTATTTTTATTAACTCGTTTATTTTAATATTTTGTCAGGATAATATTATGTTTACACTTATATTTAGAAAACTGACTTTATTGTGTAAAATAAAGTGTAGTCAAAGTTTTTCAAATCAAATAATTATAAATAATATAAAGCCAAAACTGTCGATTTAGACTTTTGCGCTTGGACAAAAAAATAGGTGCGTCTTTCTAAAGTTTCAGTAATTTTGGTTGTAACAAATATTTTTTGTGTTTTTTTTTCGATTTCTGTCTTTATTGATCTAATAGCCAGATTCTCCTCCGTTATTATCCAAAAATTTTTGTAATCGACGCTTGGCATTGGCTCTATCAATTTTTGACACGTTTTCTGAGGTATGGAATAACTGCCTCCCACAATTGGTTTCTATTTGTTTAATATTCACCTCCTAATCTTCGTTTGAGCACTCCACAAGTTTTCAATTGAATAAAGATCCGGGGATTGGCTTGGTCATGAGACAACAGACGTTTCTTTCTCTCGAAACGAATCTTTAACTATCCCTGCCGTATGTTTCGGATCGTTGCCCTGCTGAACGTGACATCCGAAGTGCGTGTTTTTCACAGCAAATGATAGCATTACATTATTTAATATATCCCTATACCGATATATTGTAAAGATTTTTGATAAAACGCAATATTGAGACGAAGCCAAATCAGTAAAAACAACCTTATACACTACATTTCCTCCTTGGTGTTTGATTATTTGCTCTGCATAGCGAGGGTTGTAGGTAGAACTTTCCTTTTGGTATCCTGACATTATCCCTAGAATCAGATGACTTCAAATTTGGTTTTGTCTTATCACTCCACACTTCCACAGGGTATTACGCCTTTTCAAGGTCCTTTCCAACTTGTATTGCTAAAGGAAAACTCTTCTCAGAGCTTTATGTTGTTAAGCATTAACAGTGGTAGTTTCCTGGCGGCTCTAAATGGAAGATTAACGTTCTGGTTTCTTCTGCGGAATGTGGGTGCACTGATTTCATTACCAATTTGTGGGCCTATAATTCTGGAAGAAGCAAAAAGGTTTGATTTCGTAAAAAGTAGTAAGTGGCGATCAATGGTTACTTGTATCTTTTTCGGCCTTCCTCTATTTTCGCGCACTAATCTGAAGTGTAGAGCATTTGTTATGAAATTTTGGAATCTTCCTCCGGTCTTCGCTATAAATTTGTATGTTTGGGCTATTTTCTAAGTCGCAAAACCAACATTTTTTCTTCGGGCGGGCAGTGGACTTTTTAAAAGAGTAATAAATAAGAAAATTATTGGTTGAAGATAGTAAAATGATAAAATACAACACACCTCAAAAGTTAGTACCATCTACAAAATTATTTCAAAAGGCACTGCTATATTATTTGGAGCACACCTATTTTTATGACCAACTTATAAAACACCACCAATAGTATTAAATCAAAATTGAATCAACTGCTTATCACTACATCTTAGAAACGCAATAAATTTTGTGTCATTGTCAAGAGGATAACGCGGTTTTTCACAAAAAAAATATTTTGAAGCAGTACTTGAAGGAAAATCAACAGTTATTTAGCAACGAACAACAGCATCCAATAGAAATTGTTTTATACCTATTATTTTAACCAGCTGTGTAGGTATGCTGCAGCAGAAACGAATTAAATTTCACAAAATAAAATCATATTTATTAAATTTAAAATTAAAATTTGCATTTTTTATATGTATTTTGTATTTAAAGGAGAATTTTTTTTTAATCCATATGATTAAGAAAAGTGTTCGCGTCCGTTTATAAGAATTCATTTTGTATAGGAAATTAGAAAAAAACAATTTAGTTCCCGAAAATGTGTCCGCTTATGGGAATTGTTCGCTTATAGGATGTCAGTGACTTCAAAATCGGCTAATGTATCGTGTTACTTTATCAATAACACCTATTTCAGAAAATGACGTTTTCAAACTTACCAACAATTACTTCGGTCATGATCATGATTCTTGAGATCTTTCGTTGTAAGACTTTCCCTTATAGCATTGACTTTGCTGCAGTTTTTAACTAATTTAATTTTATAACTCACTTTTAAAAACACAAATTGCTTTACTTGTCTCTTTCACTTATGGATGAGTTAAATTAAAAAATATAAATTAATTTTCAAAAGTAATAATTTACAAATAAATATAACATTTTTATATTGACTTTTATAAAAGAACGGATTCATTGAAATTTTGAATGTTAACTTCCTTTGGTTTCCAAAACATAATTGCTTTAAAAACATTCAAAACTCTTTTTATAACGTATACCACATATCATATGTGCCTAACCATTCAATCTTTGTTTCGCTTTTATAACAACCTAAAATGTTGACTTAAAATTTATGTATGTACAGTAGATAAGTACCTGCATTATATTTTTCTTAAAGAAAACAAATATTATATAAAACCTAATTTGACTACTCTGATCCCGTTTATAACAGTTAAATAAATTATGAGTGACTTATATGTACAATTTTTGACTCAAATAATAATTAAATTATTCCTTTAACATCCTCATAAAATTTAAGGTAGCATATATTTTTAGTCAAATAACATTTATTTTTTATATTATTTACTTGCTCTTAAGGCCAAATATTGGTTTCGTGTAAATAAAAATCGACCTGACATTATACCCTCATGGAAAAATTCAAAAAATTAAATTTACGTAATGCCCTCTCTGAAAATGTGATTTTGTGGCGATGGGCAAATTTATGAACGTGAGGATGTACGGGTGTGCGTTTGTCATCAAACTACTGAACAGTCTTCAGTTTCACAAAACTTTTTGATGATTTCCAAAAAAAAAGAAATTAAAATGTTTTAGCACGGCTTTAAAGAATACTACCAACGTAACGATGTTAATTTTTTAAAAAGTTCTCGATGACGACTTGAATGATTTTAATAAAATGTTATAAACTTAAAGTTAACAAGATAAATTGAAGTGTTAACATGAAAACTCTATTTAACGTTCCATTAGCTTAAAATACAATTAATGGACATTTGATATTAACAGTGTTTTACAAAATTTTACCATAACAATTACATACAAATTTAGTTTGGCATATAAATTTAGATTTTAACACGAAAGGGTGTCAACATTATTTGGTAATATACCCGTGTAATGATAAATATTATAATGTTTTATAGATACTAGTTATATTAAGTTTCAAGAAGAATAGCAATCCTTATAGAATTCAGCTCAGTTCAGTATTATTTGACAACAATCTAAGCAAACAACGATAACTACAAAAATAAAGCGTTGTTATCATTATAAAGCTTTTAAGGAATACTATCACCATGAATGTTTTACATACATTTTTGGAAGTCTTATTTATTTTGTTACAATAAAAATGATTGTATTGCGATCCGAAAAGTGCAGTGCATCGTATTTAAAGCGATACCTCAATTTAGATCAACTTCGCTTTGGATTATTCTCAAAAGCGAACAGGGACGAAAATTACCCTTCCATTTTTGTATTCAAATAGTTATTATATTTCCATTCTTATTTTCAATTTTGTAATTGTAATTGCAGTAGTTTCATTAAACAATAATTATGTTATGACAGTTGTTGTTCTTAAAAAAAAAGGCGGAAAGAAAGTAAATAGCATTTGGAAATAGAAAAATACGAATCCGCCAATAAAATCGATCCGTCACGCTATTTGGAATCGGACTACAGAACAATAAAAATTGATATTACGATGACAGAATATTATAGAGTATACGTAAATTTTGTCATTCCGTCCGTTTCTGTGGATGTGCGATTGTCGGTTCACCGCGGTATACCCATATATACTCTAATTAGCTTTACAGCTATAGATTTTCTTCTTGATGATTCCCTCGACCTATAGAACAAATTTGAATTTTTAATTTAGCTTGGCTATAAATCGTAGATAGGAGAAGTTTTTGACTAAACTATCGTTTAATGATAGCTACCATACAATTTAATCTCACGGTTAGGCCATTTTTTGATTTGTGTCGCCTTTCAAGAAATTTAAAATATTTTTCTGTAGTTCCCTAGTTTGCTACTTAAGAGGAAGTTAGTGCAACCCAACTGTACATTTTATTTTTATTGCCATCCAATCCAATAATAATCCAAGTTGCTTTATCTATATAGTATACTACATAAAAACTTTTTAGTGATACACTAACTGTTCAGGTTCAGGCAGATGACAAACAACAAAGTTTACAAAGCTGGTTTAAATAAATATAATAATTGTTCAACCATAAAATAAAGTTTTTAAATGAATCTTCCTAAAGAGCTTACTCTCTTCTGTTTATTTGCCAGTGACTTAGAGTTTTAAATGACGAACTATTATTACTCGATTGGAACATAAGAAATTATCTTTATAACTGCATTTGATAACAAATGTTTATATTTAAAAAAAAACACGTTTTTCTGTAAAAAACAAACGAAATTGATTTACATTTTCATCATGAAGCTTGATGCGATTATCATTCCAATTTGTCGACGTGACATGATACATGGTATTTTTACCTCCATAACCATATAAAAATGAAAATTTAAAATAATTTTTTTGCTCCCGAAAATTGAAAAGAGCGAAAATATTAGTCTATGTAAGGCTTTTTTTTATTCATTCGAGCTTACATTAATTCCCAATAAGCTGAAATGTTGTGATACTTTTTTTATTACATTTAGAAAAAACGAATTTGCACTTTATGTGGGAAGTATGCATCACCTGGTCATCCAGTTTCAGAAAACAAAAAATAGAAAAATATTGATTTTTGTGATGCAGGCACTCAAAATATAATTAAGTTTTATATAGTAAAGGTTGAGTCGAGATAAAAAAAATTAAGTGCACGACCACGACTGTGTCGGACAAACTTGCTATTGTTACAAGGTCCCACGAAAATAAAATAAATTTGATAATTTTTTTTTAATTTATAGGATTTTTTTTAAGTGCTAAATTTACTTTTTACAACACATTATTTTTTTTTTTAACATAACAAATGGCAGTCAGATAAAAACCATCAGTAATTTTTTTGAAGAAATAGTTTCGAGAAATATTTCCTCTTTATAACGGTTATATGGTAAGTAGGGTTTTCCAATAAGAGGTGTTATGGGAAAATGATATGGTCCTGTAAGCGTGGTCGTGGCGGCCATTTGGCTGATGTTGTATTCCATTATTAACGGCATACCTTCTTCTTTATAATAAAATAAACATCCGATCATTTATCTCAAAAAATGCCATTTTTCTTTGAATATCAAAATAACACCTCTTATTGGAAAATTCAAGCAGGGTCAAAAACAGAAAATAAATTAGTTATCATTTTCAATTTATAGATTTTGTGAATTTAAATACCGTTTTGAGCAAAACAACATTTCAATTTCTCCTCTAGGAAAGGTCTACAAACCTTATGTACTAAATTTGAAGCAAATCGGTTCAGCTGTTTAGGCTGTGGTTGCTGATTGATAGACAGACAGACCGACAGTCTTCTCCATCATCGTAATTTCATGTGTGATTGTTATCGCAAAACTTTTTTTTTCACGAATGCATAACTTGCCTTATAGTATCTATAATCCTTATTGAATTGTCTGGACCAGGAATCGAACTTGGAACTCACACACAAGGTCAATCGTTTTCTGCAACAAACGAATTCAACGCACTTGCATTGACCAGAATTGTGTCACATTCTATTAGCATCTTTATACAAAAAGCAAGTAGATAAACATAACATTCACTACGATAAACATTATAACAAATTGCGTGTGAAAGCAATTAAACACTTGAAAATTTGAAAATATATGCAAAGTGAATAATATGTGAATCTCTATTTGTAAAAGATGATTTGAATAGATTAAAACTATTTTTGACGTATAGTTGCGATTTTAAATGCTCGAGCAAACAAAGCCGGAAATCATTCAATTAATGCAAAAACTTGTTGATTGTAAATAAGTATAGATATGTACATTGTTTTGTGAAAAAGTTTTCTCTTTCAAAGCAATTAAGTGACTTGCTTTTAACGTTTAAGTATTTTTGAGATAGTTATCTTAATGTTATGAATGACAACTGTTTAGGCGTTTAGATACATATCTAAAAATTAAGTGTTGGACACACAAGTATAGTTTATTGAAAATACTCGAGAAAACATAAGTTTTAATTTTTAAAGTTCTTAGTTTTTTATTGATTCATTAGATTATAATATGTAGTAAGGAGCTAAGTATATATATGAAAAAGCAATTGATCTCGAAGGAAAAACCGAATCTTTAACGACTAGGGCCATATTTTATAAACTTTGATAGGTTGTTGACAATTCTATAAATTTGTCGAACTTGTCTGACGAATGGTGACATATCTTATAATCCCACAGTAATTTTAAGGAGTGATTGATAACCCAATATAAAGTTGGCATTATTCGATAGTACATTGCACTGAAAATTAATTTTTTTTAAGACATTCAATAATTGTGTTAACCCCCTGAAATAAATTTAAAAATTTAGATATAAGCAAGTAAACCTGATAGCAAATGTACCTAACTGGTAACTACAAGAAGTATCACAGAAATCCTAAAAACAAATATTCTGTTGGTTCAAGAAGTTTTGCAAGCTTTTCAAAAACTTTTAAGACTTTTTACTTGAAACAAGAAAAATAGATTAATTAAAACAAGTAAACTTTTCAATTCAAAAAACGCTAGTCTTTATCGATAAATAATTACCGATATTTTATGTTCTGAGCCCCCGCCAAAATGTCTTGGGCTACTTAGTAGCTTAGCTATTTATTATGAAATTTATTACAGGTGGTTATCTCAATTATAGCCCCTTTATTTATTTTAAGATATATTTTTTCCTCAAAAAACAAAAATGTGAAAGGAGGACGCATATTATGTCTCTCTTTTTTTTTACATATTTTTACTTTTAAAAACATCCTGTTTAGCACTGCATGTGGCTTGAATACTTCCTTTGTGAAATTTTCCTCTCCATCTGTAAAGCAGAAAAATTCGAAATTTATAATTAAGGAATATCTCCCGCTTTTAAAGTTTTGCCCAAGAAAGGATTCGCTAAAAAATTCACTTTTACTTTGCAATTAATTCAAATAACTTTCTTACAATAACTTATCCTTCTCTTCTACTTTTATAAAATTTTACAATAAAAAAAGAAAAAATGAACTCCGTCATCTCAAATTATGCTTTATTTTTTTCATGCCAGCAATTTTTTGGTAGGTATAAATAACACTTAAAGAGTCATATTCAAATATGAAAAAATAAAATTATAGGTATGCAATAATTCCTAGACATGAATGGAGGAATATTATATATATTAAAAAGTTCTTAATGTTTTTTTTTTTTTTCATCTGATATGCCATTCTTAACTTTTGTACTTAAGAAAAAAAAAAGCGTACCATTTTTTTACTGCCTGATACTTCGAGCTAAATCCAATCATATAATTTGTGAGGTTTTCTGTTATTGTATTATGGAACACAAGTTTTATCTCTTTCGACTGACCTATTCACATAGCGCGTATATTGTCTAGACAAATTTATAGTGAGCACCCAGTGCCCAAAAAAAAATATTTCTTTTAAGGAAAATTGAACCACAATGAAACTTCTCTATAACGAACCTTTAAGGGAACAAAATATTGCTTCGTTAAAAAGAAGTTTTATAAAAAAATCGTTATATAGAAAATTTAGTTTTTTAACACTGCAAGAGTAAAATGGTGCAAATTATTTTTTTATTAAAAATATATCAATTTTTATTTGAATGTTTGAACTGCACATAAACAGTTTTATTTTTTGTTTAATCATACAAATATTTCATCTGAGTTCCATCTTCAAATGCAGGTCGCATTTCATTATCGTTGATTTTTTTTCCGAATAAATCAATAAATTTCCATACATATACATTCTTTCAATTTAAGGAAATCCTTCTAAACACAATTCTCTTTTAAATAAATGGCACGACTGGGTCGCACAAACTTGCTCTTGCAACAGGTAAGCTAGGACATAACAGTAAAAAGGCATAAATGGGTCTCGCGTTCTTCTCTTGCATGTTGTAGTCCTTCAATTTTTGTATATGAAATAATTTTTCAAATTCTTTTAATAAATTTAAAACGCAATAGTTAAAAAAAATTACTTTGAAAAATAACTTATAACCATCTAGAGTTTTCCCAGAATGTCGTGGTACGCCAGTAATTATTAAATGATAGAATAGATTTTATAGTTTTTTTTACGAAAATCGAACGACCATTTTTTTTTCAAATAAAATTTTTTTATTTTTATGAAAAAATTTGAGTATGTCAATTTTAAAAAGTTGATAAATTCTACATTGTATATACATTTCTATAGTATTTTCATGCTGAATAACATCTTGAGAAACGTGTGATAAACACATTTTTAGGTTCGTGCATTTAAGTTGTCTATTCTGTAACCCTGACAACAGTCGTAAACATATATTATTTTTGTTTTGTTTACGACTCTTGTCAAGGAAATATGGATTTTAGAGCCAATAAAATACATTATATAGTATTAATTTGTTTCGTAGACGACTATTGTTAGGGTAACAGAATAGACACTTAGTAAATGTCAGAACCTCCAAAAGTGCAGTTAACAACTTTCTTTAGATGGCGCTGCTCCATGGTTGTACTATAGAAATTTATATACAATGAATTCTATTCGAAAACTAAACTTAAAAAAAATTCATTGGTTTTCAAAATATAATCTTTTTTAGAAAAGCTATGAAACAATTAAGTTCACCATTATCATTCAGCTATTTAGGCCTTTCTTAAAATAAAATTTGGTTCAGATCCTTTGAGTCGTAAAAGAGAAAGTAAAAATTAAAAAAATCCGTTATATAGAAGGTACCATTGAAACTGTTTTTGAAGAATAACGGTTTCAATCGTCTAAAAGGCCTTTCATGCAGTTACACTCAAGTCAAATTTTATCAAAATCATTAAAGCCGTTTTAGAGAAGAACAATTTTTTTCATTACCGTTATATGGCAGGTACCGTTATTTTAAGGCCTAGAAAAAAAAATCGAAAAACCCCCTGGCGGTCCCCATGACAGACTGACAGACAGACTGACAGACAGACTGACAGACAGACTGACAGACAGACTGACAGACAGACTGACAGTCAGACTGACAGACAGACACACAGGCAGAATTTCCAGACCCACTTTTTTCGACCTCGCTACATGTTTGATTTTTATCTCTTTTTTTTTGCACGAATTCATAACTTGCCTCATAGTACCTATAATCGCAAGTAAAAAAAGAAACAAAAATCGTAGATGACTTTGATTTCAAATTTCAAAATTGAGATTTAGTAATAAAGAAATAATTTTGCCTTCGGGCTTTGTATGTATATAGAAACTATAGAACGATTGCAACTAGAAAATTCTAGGGTTTCGTGTCGCCGATGCTGAGCTAGCATCGATTTAAAATGAAATAATTGAAGATAATTGTTTGGAAAGAGACGGTTTTGTAGAGGTTTTGACACCAATAATGCGATAAAACAAGAAATATATAACAATACATTCACAAAAAACAATTGCTTGGTCTGTTTTGTTTTCACATTCTTAAGTCTAAAAGGTATGGCCGCCAGAGATATTTAGTTATGGCTTTACTATTAAAATATATTATATACAATGCTTCGGGCCATGAACATAAAAATTTCGCTATAGAGAATTTCGTTATAAAGAAACTAATTCTGAGGGGTATTTTTTAATGGGAAGGGGATCAAAATGCAACTCTCTATAGAAAGAATTACGTTATAAGAAAATTCGTTATAAAGAAGTTTGACTGTATTTAATTAACCTTGAAAGTAAGAGTAACGCTGCCTGCTGTATGATGCAAGATGGTCTATCGTGAAATCTTGATGCATAAAATGTACATTGTATTTGCTCCAATGAGCATTCTCATTCTGTTTAAATAATTTCTTATTAGTATACTTTAACAACGTTATCACATTTACATTATACAAAGTCAATGCCAGTAAATACCTTGACGCTTCAATACTTCTTGACCAACAAGAAAATGCAAATAAATTCAGACTTAAGTATAATATTGGTTTTATTATAATTTATTAAATGGTGCATTTAAAATATGTTTTTCTATAAAACCTGTTAAACCTGCTGTAAAGTTTTTACGAAAAATTATCAAAAAAAAATCAGTTATAATTTTATATGGCTAATAAATTAATCAACAAGTATGTGTAACATCGCAGCGTTCTTCTGAAAATCATTTTTTGCGAAATCTTGCAAATTATTTGCAAATGTGTAAAAGGTTTTAGACACTTCTTTGATTGGGAGTTGCATTGTGTTATGCTTGTAGCGTGGCAAAATGGCTCCCATGTCCAATCCAAAGTAAAAGGTCACACCACAGTGCCAGTGGAGCCAAATCTTGTATTTAAACAACAAACAACAATTGTTTAAACACATTCAGGACTCGGTCCACTTGAACATCACTGTATCGTGCCATCGAGTTAATTAATATGTTTTTTTTTTTCTTTTTGAACTGTCATTTTTGGCTCGGGCACAATGGATTTTAGACTTGCCGAAAATCCAAGAAGCATACCGAGCCACTTAAAAATATTATATATAATTGATGGATTTTGGATCGGCTCGGAATCATTTGGTTACATAGCTCCATCGTGCATGGCCAGCTTTAGCTTAGCTTCTATACATATCCACGATTTTCCGCATGAGGAATCTTCGTTTTTATTTTATTTATATATAATTTGCGCAACACTCAATGGATTATGACTGCCCTTTATATGGTGGCATTGCAGTTATAGTTTCAGGGGAGGAATGCAAATCAGTCCAGTGCGCAGGGGAGGTTGGGGGTTCTAACCCACTCCATGGGAATAATAAGCATACTGAAGTATTTATATAACTTTCCTCCACAGAATGAACATTTTCAATGAAAAGTGAACTATTTACACCATGCTCTTCAATTATGCATGATGATTCTCGTGACTTCTAGATAAACGAAGTTCAACTTAAGCGTGGACGCCTAAAAATGCAAAACGAACGGTCTTTTTCAATACATGTTCGTATAGAAACCAGGCGGTGTTTCAATGAATGTGGACAAAATGCACAGAAAAGGTTTTTAAATTGAAATTTATTCATTCCTAAACAAACTTTTTCCAAAGCAGACAGAGTTTGACCATGGGAGCACCTCAAAAAATCCAGTTAAAAGTGGCATATTGAAGGTTCTAAGCGTGTTTTAATAGGCTGTAATTTTTACTTACTCTTATTGGTGCGTTGTGTTCCTTATTAAAAATTATTTCTAACTTTAACTGAAGGTCATCTTGAGAAATTTTCAAAAATTAATGCACATACAAACTACCTGTAGCGGAGTTTCAGGTAGTTAGTATATGCATACATTTTTGTAGTTAGTGCACCAACAAATCAACGTAGGTGTCAAAGAAATAGAAGTAATTGCCAGTGTGTAGGCATACCTATTTCAGACCCATTCGAAGGACATCACCCTGATTTTTGAGAGCCATTCGATCGATTAAAGCCAATGTGAGAAAAAGTTATGCACACCGAAGCAAGGTTAATTTTTTTCCAGTCAATCAATAAAATCGGGGTTAAAGTTAGAATTTAGGCCTATTGAAGGCTTAGCTATTCGCTGAAACCTATTTCAGCCAAATCGCCGGACATCATCCGATTTTAGAGAACCATATAGCCACAGTCCTACAGGCTGATACTAAACACAATTTTAGTCCTTGACTGGGAAAACAGTTACAGGGTATTGAACAGACCTACCCGCTGACACTTATTTCTATTTCTTTTGTCAACACTTACGTCGACTTTTTGTTTGACTGGTGAAATAGTTATAGGGACGGGTGTAAATCGGTGTTAGTCGTGATCTTAAAATCGATCAAAGTAAAGATGTTTTCTTATTTTTTAAAATAGCAACTATCCACCTATACTTTTAAATGCGTGCTTCATGTAAAATTAAACTTTTATTTATGAAAAAATTTCTTGTCGTGTTTAATGAACTTTATAACCATGAAAAATTCCTGCGAACGGGCCTGATGCAAATTACTATTTCGGAGGAGAAGTTTTTTTAAAACAACAGCATTCTAAATCATAACGACTGTCGTTATAAACACGAAATTTTTATAATCAAAATGGTGGAACTTAAAAAAAAAATGTTGTTTCATTTTTGAATTACGGTTGTTTGTGTGAAAAAACTACTGTGTTTCAAAGTAGCCCGCAACTAAATAATATCTCTTAGTGTTTCAGCGATAAAATTTATCTGACAAGAAGTTTCAGACAGAAGATTATTAATAAAAAATTAGGAAAATAATCGCAGCACTTCAGACTTGAAACCAGCCAATACAACTTGTATGTATAGAATGGTCCGAAAGGTAATATCTAATCCAACGAAAAAGTGATTCATCAATACAGGATCCTTGCATTTCTGATGAAAAAGTTTATGCCAATTTCTATCAAGTGGTTTTTGACAATGTAATATATCACGCGAAATAATCGTCCTATTTCCAAAACAATGTAAAGATTGGTTCCACTTTTCGGTGAGATATAAGCCATTAAAGGGTCGTTGTTGCAATTGTTCCATAATTAGAAGCGGAAGAGGATTTAGGAAAAAAAAGGACTGAACTGAAATGCTGTTTTTCATTCCAATCTGAAAGGGGCCAGTCAAGTAGAACAGATGGAAAAGCTTTCGAAATGGTTTTTAGCCAACGTGAAAGCATGCCTCCTCAGAATAATAGGGAAAATACAATCGACACCAACAGATTTATGTATGTATATCGGGATTCCTGAGATGATTCGTCACATAAATCCGTTTGCGTTCTCCAGTACAAGAGGATATTTTGCCCTTTTTTTTGTTCATGTAGAAATTTAGTTCGTTAAATATAACCGTTAGGTATAGGTATACAGAAATTTGTAGTTTGTTTTAACTTGTTTTAGTTTTCCTTCTTATTGCTGGCTTTGTAACAACGAAATTTTACTTATCTTAATCTGATCGTTGCTCATATAAATTTTGATGTTTATTCAGTATACTTTTCAAAAATCAACCAATGTTTTTCCATTGCGCTCTAGTCATGAAATAGACGTACTGTATTTCAGAAATGGCTCATAAGCAATGTTTTATTTGGTAGTTTGTTGTTGTTAATTACTTCAAACTATTGAATGACTAATGTTATTATATATATTTTTCAGTTGTTCAAATATTAAAAAGATTCAAAATTTAAATTTACAAATTCAAGATCATGTGCAATCGGTAAAATTATTTGTGTTCTTAATTAGGTTCTTAGTCTTATCTCATTTCAATTAAAATGTATCTCATGTTTAATTTACGAGTATAATATCTACGTAAATAGAATGAACAGTTGTTTCAATAAAAATACCTTCATATTGCAGGTAAATATAGTAGGTACAAATAAAAACTGTTAAATTTTTAAAGTAAACTATGAGAAAATTGATACAATAAGATGTTTAATAAAAACAAATACAGGTAATGTCAATCATTTGTAAAAGATGCTATATTTTACAAACAATCACCAACAAATGTGATTATCACATTAATATTTTAAAAGTGCCTTCGGAAACTCGGAAATCTTCATGACAAGAGCTAAGCATTATAGTGATTTATACTTTCAATTAGTTCTACATACATACATAACTAGAAGAGCCCTACAATTTTTATTAACTCCCACGAATAAGATTCAAGACAATGAAGATTCTTTAGAGGATTTGCCACCACATCCTCGCCAAAATAAATTAAATTAACTTCGAATAATTTTATAATTGCTAATGATCGAAAGCATCAATCTAACCAGAGAATATTTTTTTTTTGTTTTTGTGTTGCCTTACAGACCAAATATTGTTTTTACTTCTTTAAATTTGATATTTCGCATATTATTTTGTTCGAATTGCACAAGTCTGTAAATTGAATTTTTTTTTTTTGTAGAATAACTTACTAATTAAATTGTATTTCTATTTTATTTATTAATTTATTTTTCTATATATTAGGCCATTCGGCAGAGACAGGTTCCATAATGCATCAGAATACCCATCCATTTTTTATGATTGGATATGGTTTGTTAGTAGTAGTAGTATCCAAACAAAATGGCAGGATGGTAGGGTGTTGGCGTTATTGAAAAACGTGTTTTCTAAAATAACTCGCCAATGGCGTATCGGAAAAAAGAATTATTCCTTTTGATAGAAAATGTGATTTTCTTTTTTTCGTGCCTAAAACTTTTTGTTGTCGGTATAAGACTTTCGGAGTTATAGCGTAACAGTTTAGTTTTTATTCAAATTTTAAAAATAAAAAAAATATATCGTTCAAGTTTTTAAAAAAATTAATCGTTTACACGCCATAACTCCTTAAGTGTTTAACATAACTTCAAAAAAATGATGTTTGCATGAAAGAAAGAAAATTATATTTTCTATCATTTTTTGTCCAATACGACATTGTTGAGTTATTTGAGAAAACGCGTTTTATTAAGACACATATTTTACTAAATCAAGTATATTTTCCGAGATATTCAGGAGATAAAAATTGTATATGTGTATTTGAATCTTGAATATCACGTGGCAATTTTTTATTGGTATCTTATATATCTCATGAATAACTTGATTTAGGATAAGATGTGTCAGTATATCTATTTTTTTTTTGCTCTGAAAGAACGGAAGTATCCTTAAATTTGTCGATTTTTTTTATAAAAAGTCCTAATTCGCAACTATAAGGGATTATATAACGGCACACTTGATATGAGATGGTGCCCGCACTATATGTAAATACATAAATAAACAAAAAATAATTTAATCCATTTTTTTTTTTACTTTTTTACTTGTGTATTGAATATCTTATGGATATTTATTTTCTTACTTTATGTCGAACCATTTGGGAATACAAAGTTTACTTTTTTGGATCAAAGTTGCTTTTTTCCTCAAAAACTTGATCTGAAAAGAAAAATCGTGAACCATGGACAGAATAAAATTGCTTTTCCGATCAAATCTGACAAAATTCATGAAATTCGACACTACTTAACTATTTACGTCAGTAAAATCATTTAAAGTTTTTGCAAAACCAACGTGTTTTATTTATTTGTCAATTAAGTGTAAGTGGTATTTATTTATTTTTATAACGTTTGCTAAATGTCTAGCTCATAAGGATAAATAATTACTTTAAAAAATTACCAAGCATTTCTAAAGAAATTAAATTTAAAATTGTTTGATGTATATATAGTTGTATCAAGCAAGTTCATATTACAATTTAATATATTAAACAATTTATACATATTATTTAATAGAGAAAATCGTTTATAATTGGTACAATAGTGCTTTATATGCACAAAATCCGATATATTTCTCAAATTTCTTTGATTAAAACTATAATTGGACGTCACTATGGAAGATTTTCGTGTTAAGCTTATAGTTTTACATTTGTCAATATTAAGAAACAGAAAATTACGTTTACACCAGTTATAAAAAGAATCAAGATCACATTGGAGCTCTTCACAATCGTTCATATTTTGAACAGACTTAAAGATATTAACATCATCTGCATAAATAAGACAATTTGAATACTTTAGAACGGATGGTAAATCATGGACAAATAAAATAAAAAGAATAGGGCCCAAATGACTGCCTTGTGGTATTCCGGAATTGACAGACAAATTATTTGAGACACATCCTTTAAACATAACCGAGTAAGACCTATTAGACAGATAAGATTGAAGCCACATTACAAATTTATCGTGGTATTGTGAATGGGATATACATCTTTTTGGCATTTTTATAATTGTAAATTCAAAATATATGAAAAATTGTTCTATTTCTCATATGAATTCCATGAATTCCACATAAATGAATTGTCACTTAGTTGTTATTGATTATCTCTCTAGCCAAAACAGTTAGACGAAAATGAATTTCCCATTGCAGTTGGAGCAAACATAGACCAATTATGTTTTCCGCTGAAAAGCCAGTTTGTATTTTTTATCGAAAAGATAAATAATCACTTCTTGTAAGATGTTGATATCATAGTTTAACTTTATCTGATATTTTCTTTAAAATTTCTATTGAAGAAACAATTTCATTAATTTTCAAGTCGTTAAATCAATTAGGTATCTATATATAAAAAAATAGGAAATCGCTCATAATTATTGTAATCAACATTATTGGTACCAAACATAAAAACAAATTTAGCAGAGAATAACAAATTAACAATAAACACAAAAAAAATCAAACCAAAACACTTATCTGGTCACGCTTGAAAATTTCTCTAGCAAAAATTTTTTTTTAAACATTAGTTATTATAGCACTACACTTACTTACCCATATTGATGTTTTGCTGGTTATAATATTGTCACAAAAATTGTTTATTTTTTTAATTTTGATTTAACACTTAATTTTTTAAATTAATTTCATTTAACTATCTTTTTAAAATCTAAATGTATCTTTCACAGATTTTTAATCACAAAATTTAATTTAAAAAATATCCGTCGGTTCACAGCGGCTAAATCCATAAGATAGATTGTTTTACAAACTAGTACCGGTGAAGTGTAATACAAGAGTGTTATGGAGTCACTAGTTTGTGTTCTACACTAAGTGACTTTATAATACATACTGTAGAATACTTAAACTATAAATATTATGGATTCCTCTGAATTTTTCTCGCAAACAAAATAAGTGAAATAAGAAACTACCAATAAAAAAAAAATGCGAAAATGAGAAAAGCTTAGCTAAAAGTATCTATAACTATAATCTACGTTTGACAAGGCGCAACAGCGAGTTATATTATAATAAATAGATAGATACTACAAGTAAATATAGTACTACTTTACAACATGAACTTGTAGCTTAGACTGACAATTTTTGCGGATACTAAGGACAACAAATTTATTTCCATTGAAATAGAATCTTATTTTTTCATAAGGTGTGATACGGCCTGTGACTTTGATGTGAGACGAGAGACATTGACATTGGGGGGCAACATTGATGATACCAAAATTATAATAAGTCAATTAATTAATTTCATTTTCACTATTCAAATGATTGATATAGAATTTTATTAATAGAATAGATATAAAGATAGAGATGAACTTACCTCAACAATGGATTTAATTTATAATAGAATTAAAGGACTAATTGCAAGACCAGATAATTGTGTTAATGATTGTTAAATGTTTAGCTAGGTGATGCTACTAATTTTGTCGAGACTATTATATTGTTTTTAACTTAAAAATAAAAATGAATATTTACTCACCTGATGAGGAATTAAAAAGAACAGATTAATCAAAAGTCATCATTTTATATTTGCCTTGGTGTGTTAATGGGATTTTCTTTCTTAAGAAAAATTCCATTACTACTTAATAATAAATTAAACGAAGATGGTACATAAATTCAAAAGTATAACTACATTATTTATGTATTTGCGTTCTAGTCTTATCTTTTCCAAATTTTCAATTGTTTAGGTAAGAATGGTTAATGGCTGGCGTCTAAAATTACATTTTTTTGTGTGTTGGTAATGAGATAATTTTTGGGTGGTATGATTCAAGATTTAATTTATTTTAGGTACAGTTGATGATACTGATACGATGGTAAAAGAACACGATTTTAGGAGCTGATCATTTAAATTTTTTTTAAGTAAATTCGTTGATATTTGTTAATTTAATCTACTACTATTAAGCATTAAGAGATTAAACTGCGAAAAATCACAATACATTTTTTATTTATAAGATTGCATAACAACAATAAATAAACAATTTATGTTATTATGAATGCAATAAAATAACGGAGTATAAAAACAATGACAACCAATATAAGTTAAGACAGAGATAAATCTTTAATCATGGACAGATAAAAAGAACATCGGCTACTCTTAAAGGAATTTGAAGTACTTATGGACCGGAAGTTAAATGAGAATTAAAGGTTTGAAATCCGTCGATCCTAAAATTATATAGTTTACTAAAAACTCATGAGCAAACACTGAAAATGCCACTAATTATCTACTAGAGAATTGCAAAAAAGTGGTAATACCTACATTAAGTCCGTTGAACCGTTTTGCTATGCAAAAAATCGCCCAAAAACAGAAAAATGAAAAATCGTCCAAAAATGTCGGATACAAAAGCGCCCAAAACAGTTATTATTTTTATCAAAAATCACCCAAAATATTTTTTGTCAAAAAAATGTTATTGAAGAAACACCCAAAATTTTTGGCCAAACTTGACGAACGCAAAGAAAGCTCAAAAAAAATGTTTTCAAAAACGCCAAAAAAAAAATATAAACTTTCTTGGAAAAATTGTATAAATGGATGGCGGCAATGGTTTAATGGATGGAGTGTTTGGCTGTTACACCAGAGGTTGCCATTTCAATACTCGCAAGGGTACATATAGCATTTTTTACTTTTTCTTTTCAGCATACCTCCTAGCGTATGCTGCACGTCACCCATGATGTAGGTACTTATTAACCTTTTCTATAGAAAATATGATTTCCGTGTAAAAATCTATTTTTTGTTTTTTTTTCAGAATTTGATCAATTTTTTTGATTTAATTTTTAATTTTTAATTTGAAGAAAAACTAAAGTGTTATACTATATAACTCCTAACGTATTATACATACAAAATAACGGGCAGGACTGGATCGCACAAACTTGCTCTTGGGGCAAGTTACTTTCGTGTTTACGACTGGAAAATTCGATTGACCAGCTTTTTTTTATAAATAAAAGATTTTCAGTATTTTATATTTTGAAATATTGGTCTTTTAAAAAAATCTTTTACAAGCAAATGTTTGGAATAAAAAAGGTTTATATACAAGATATAGTTTTCCGTAAAAATATAATTACTTGAAATTTTATCAAAGATTTATCCGTTTTGGCTAGTAAAAATATTTTTCAAAAATTACTTTTTTCAATTTTTTTTTGCAGTTTTATTTCAGTTTAACAGTAGTTTTTGAATATTAAATTTCGTTAAAATCGGTGAAGCCGTTCAGAAGATAGTCGGAGTAATAAAAAACGGTTCTATTCTGACAAAAAAAATTAGATGGTGGATATCACCATTGGCAGCAAATCCTTTGTATAAAATTTTGTCAAAATTGATGGTTTTTTTTTTTTAGAAAATTGGAATTATGGGTTTTAACCAAAAAAAAAAAAAATATTTTTCAAAAATTACTTTTTTTCAAATTTTTTTTTGCAGTTTCAATTCAGTTTAGCAGTAGTTTTTGAATATTAAATTTCGTTAAAATCGGTGAAGCTGTTCAAAAGATAGTCGGAGTAATAAAAACCGGTTCTATGGCAGGTACCGTTAATAAGCTGGTTCTAAAAAAAAAAATTAGATGGTGGACATCACCACTGGCAACAAATCACTCATACAAAGTTTTATCAACATTGATCGTATTTTTTTTTCTAGAAAAATAGAATTATCGAATTATGTCGAAACTTTTTTTTACGAATGCATAACTTGCCTTGTAGTACAAAAAAAGAAAAACGTCATCACAAAGCCATACATATGTATGTACATATATATTTTTTTCGTAAGATAAACCATTCTTAAATTATTTGAGAAAACGCATTTATCGACAGGGCGGCTTACGCAAACAGCACAAGCACACTATATCCCGCCATTTTGTCTGGATACTTCTTAAGAACTATCGAACCATATAACGCTTAGCATACACTGAAACCGAATCATCGGCCGAATTCGGGCAGGAACAACTCGGGAAACTACTTCTGACGCTTGTCTGCCTACATTAAAACCGATATCGGACGAGCCTTACCACAATAGACACAACAAATATGCACTTATATACAACACAAATGAATACAATTGCCTGCAAATAAAAACTATTTTTCATAATCTATAATTATTTTTTTGATGTTTATTTGAATAAAATAACATGTTCGAATTTGTCGGTTGATCGGTAATCCTTGGCCGTTATCGCACGATTCCTGCTTAAAAGGTGTACGTCTCTCATTATTTTACTTATGTTTGATTTAATCGGCCGAGTTCGGGCGACGATGTCCGATCATACCTCGTCAGATGACGGGTTTAGTGTTCTCTTATCTACTAGAGAATTACGTTAAGAAAATTCAACAAAAATCTACTACAGTTTTATTAAAATTATTTGTTTATGGTTTTCATCTGAAGAACGTTGTATGTTTCCACGTAAAGATCTCTTTGTATTTTGTATGTATATTCAAAATGCCGATAAATAAGTTTTGCGTGCCTATCGTTAACAGACAGATGAATCGAAACTCTTAAAAAAAATAAGTACAAAATAATAATTTTCGTTTTTAAAAAGATTAATTTTTGACCAAAAGTTAAGACCTTTTTAATGTTTATAAGGACCAATCTGAGTCCGTCTGCGTCTCAGAAATCACTGAACCGATTTAGATGGTTCATATACTGTGGGATAGAGGAAATATCGAACTATGTTGTGGGGAAGTCTATGGTTTGGCCAATTAATGACAAAAAAATTGGACTTCCGGAACTCCAATAAATATAGCGAAAAATTCACTTTAACTACTTTTTTTTTCAAAATTATAATAAAGAAGAAGAAAAAAGAAAAAAAGAAAAGAAAATGCATTTGTTATAAATTGGAGCATATTTTTAGTTAATTTTATAATAGGTATACCCGTATACCTTTATATATATACACATTGCATTTCTCTAAAATACATATTTTCAAAAAAAAACAAAACGAAATTACACTTTTCAATCTTACACCATCGCTAAACCACCTACTTAGGTGGTGTAACTTAACTCACAATCACAAAAAGCTATTCCGTGTTTTTTAATAACGCTTTGAACTTAGTTCCTGAGTTAAGGATGTACATTTCTGATATGAGATTAATTTTATTTATGTAGATATGTCATTTTTATTTTCTTTGGCTGGTTTTAAGTTGAGATATACGTCAGAACTAGCATTAGGGTAATATAAGTAACGTATAATCAACCCCCAATCGGCCAAGTTCCAGTTCAATTTGGTAAAAATGGTTAAAAAAAACATGATTTACAGTTCGTCCATCAGAAAGTAAATCCATAAACTCATATCAAAATGCTTATCAATATGAGTTTATTGATTTACTATATTATAATACTTACAGTCGAATCCACTTATCTTAAAGTCGCTCTACTGTCAAATTCGCATACGAAAAATAGCCGATTAATGAGAACGTTTTGTGCGACCACTTCAGGTCTAGTGTTTAAACCTCACTTCATACAAGGCAACCCCTGACCAACGAACACACCTTAAAATATAAAATTTTCAGCTAGAACATAAGCTCACCATCTCATTCAAAATATTCTAAAAAAAATCAGATCGCTGCTAGCGTTGGTTGACAAAAACATTTCCGTCAATTTCAATTAAACAAAAATTGTAAGTCTTTTTATTTGTTCGGATAGCAAGTGTAAATTTTTGTTGTTGTTGAATAACAATTGAGCTTGTAATGATTGTACCCTAATTTTTGAAGAATTAAACTTAAATTAAATGTTTTGTAATATCTTTTCATGAATGCTATCTAGATTAAGATACAAATATACTCGTCTGTCGACAAAAGTCTGATATGAAGTTCATTGTGAGTTTTTTTTTTATTTGGGAGGCAACAAAAAAAAGATAGATTTTAAAAACAGAAACTAATTGAAGTAGCAATCATTTGATAAGTCTACAATCATATTAATGATTTCAGTTTGTGTTTGTGTATGATTTTAAAGTAAGTGAAATAATAAAGATATAAAACTACTGTTGTTTTTTTTAAACCCTCGTATTTAAAGTTCTATTTAAACTTTAACACTTCAATCTTAATGATTTAAATAACAATTTATTAGATTAAATAAAATACTTTAAGTAAGCGGCGAACATTCATGAAAAACAATCTGCTCTTTACCGGGAAATTAATTTTAAATGAACTTGGTATTGGTGAAAGTTATTTATTGTGGTATGTCATCTACTTAATTGAAATTATTTTTATTTACTTAATAATTTATTAATTTAATTAAATATTTTATATAGAATTTGTATTATAACAAAAACATTTCATCATAATTTTATAATTTCATTCAGGAGGATTTATGGGCAGACACCAGTCTATAACGTAGTAAAGGATGTGCCCGCTGTACTTGAGTTCGATTTGATCCTGGTCAAAACTAGTACCTAAAGTTTCTAGTTTCTGATCGGTATCTCTTATACACAGTCTTTAGTTGGTCGTCTGAAACAAACTATTAATTAATTTACTTAAATTACATTCAAGAAAGTCCATAAAAACTTTTTTATATGAGCTTTAAAGTCTCTGGGCAGCAGTCATCGGTGACATTGATTTGCTATATTCAATGAATTTCCGGCTTGTGGCTAATCATATTTGAAAATTTTTAAGAGAAATGGTTCTAGTTTGAATTATTGTATAGTCCTGTCTCTTATAATGGTCTTTATTGAGTGTACAATGTACATCAGATTTTAAAATCGCCAGTACGTAAAGTTTGTTTAAAATTTCTTATATCCACACTTTTGAAGCCATGATTTGTGCGTTGATGCTGAAGGCAACGTGTCAGTCGTCACAAGGAATAATAGTGGAGTTTTTTACGAATACATAAGTTTTTTTATTTTTCGTAATTTTTCAAATCTATATCTTTTGATATAAGTGATCTAGAAACAAGTTTGATACAACATATTAGTAATAATTGTTTATTTTCAAATACCAAAATTTAATATCAAATAAGTTTACATAAAAAGCTAATAAAAATACTGACAAAGTCAGTTTTTTGAAAACAAAAATGGTAATGGCGGTTGGTTTAAACATACCTACTTAGAACTTATAGGTTAAGTAAATAAATAATAATTTAATATTTGTGTACTATTTAGAATTTTTACTACAGAAAATATTGTCTTTAGAATTACAAAAGAAAATTGGATTGGGTAATTAAGAAATGATTTATTCAGAAAACCCTTTTTTTTAATTACATGAAAAAAGTGTAGAAAAAAGACTGCGAAAAAAATTTGTGTTCAATTCTATTTGTTCATTAAATCTTTTTTTATTTTTTTAATTAACAATTAATTTTTTTTTTTCAATTTTAACTCAACAATTTCAAATTAAACTCTCACGACTGGGTCGCACAAACTTGCTCTGGAAGAAAGTTACTTTTGTGTTGGCGACTGGAAAAAATTCACTTGACTTGTTTTTTTTTATAAAAAAAATCTGTGTTTTATATTTTGAAATACTTTTTTTCCAAAAAAATCTTTGGAAAACAAATGTATAGGATAAAAAAAATATTTACATGAAAAAAAAAATCAATTACATGAAATTTTATCAAAATTGATATCATTTTTTTCGAGAAATTTAAAATATAATATATTTAAAAAAATTTTTTTTTTTCAAAAATTACTTTTTCAATTTTTTTGCAGTATTACTCAAATTTAGCAATTTGGTCGAAATCAGTGCAGCTGTTCAAAAGATAGTCGGAATAATAAATAACAGTTATATGGTAGCTAATAAAGCTGATTCCGACAAAAAATAAAATGCACGACTGGGTCGCACAAACTTGCTCTTGTAGCAAACTATTGGATTGGAAAAATTTAAAAATTGAATTTGCTGAACTATGTTGGAAAAGTGAAAAGTGCCCTAAGTTGAAGTTGTATGTTAGCTATCATTAAATGGCTGCTTAACCGAAAACTTTATATGCCATCTTATGTTGAATGTTAAGATTATATACCATATCAAATTTAAATGAAATACGGCAAGCAGTTATCAATTTATTGGCAAATTTGTTAAAAACCGTTAACACCAAAACTCCGTTATATGCATTTTTAGGAAAAAACCTGAAATGCAGTTATATTAGAACTACTAAAATTATGACGTACACAAAGTTTTATAGAAATCTTAAGAGCCGTTTTCGAGAAAATGTGTAAAAACTAAAACCGATATATGGGAGGTACCCGTTATAGCCGGGCTAAAACGAAAATTCGAATTTCTCCTCTAGGGAATCACCAAAAAGTATTGGACACGAAGTTTGTAGAAAATCCTTTAAACCGTTTAGGCTGTAGCTCGGTGAACAGACCACCGCACATACGCCCATACGCACATACGGACATCCGCACAGACAGTCCGAAGGACAGCATGACGAAACCTACTTTTTTAGGCTTCTCTATCATCGTAATGTCAGGTTTGATTAAAACCTCGAAACAAATTTTTTACACGGAACCAATATTTGCCCTATTAACAACTAAATTAGATGACGGACGTCACTCATATAAAATTTTACGAAGTTGATAGTATATTTTTCGAAAAAATTTAAATTATCTGTTTAAAAAAAAAAAAACTTTTTCAAAAACTGCTTTTTTTCAATTTGTTTTTTTTTTTTTTGCAGTACCTATAATTCAACTTTTTGGACAGATTAAATAAAATAGCTTAAAACAAAAACAAATGTAAAACAAAAAAATAAAAAATTGTCAACACACTTTGGCCTAAAATAATAGTGACTAGTATAACATTATAACAAAGTGAAAATGACGTAAATTTTAATCGTACAGAAAACAAAATCGTTTATTTATTATTTTTTTTTTTTTTCAATTCTCATAATTACAAAAATTACACTTTAAATATAAAATCAAAAAAACGTGTATTTTAAAAGTTTGTTTTTATTAAAATTTTAATTTTTCATGAACGAGTCATAGCAAAGGCCTGTGAAAGGGCTAAAAATAATTTAAGAAACAAATTTAAAAAAAAAAATTATTCTATGTTTTAGTAGATAATGTTCCGTAATTTAATTTTTCATCATTTGTGTAGAGCGATCAGGAAAACGAAACAGTAAAAATCTTTAGATAGATAATTTATTATGTTTTTATTCGATTCAAAATAAAAATGTTATCGATGGCAAAATACTCAAAGAATTTTTGTTGTTGAAACAAAATAAGAAAGTTGGTTCTGGATAACGTTTCCGCATATGGGAATTGCCCGCTTATGGGAGCTGTCCGCAAGGAGAGCTTTTATGCATATTATGTTTCCATATACCGAATACTAATCTTTATTTTCCCTTTAAGCCCGAAGTTTGCTATACAAACTAATTCTATAATAAACACGTTTTAACAAACAACCTCTTTAAAATCTCCTTCCATGTTTTGTGAACACACCCGTAAGTGTGAATTATTGTAATTACCAATTGATTTGCCGATAGTTAATAAGTTATTGTCAGTAATTATTAATGCCATTCGAATGTTGGAAATCATTTCTAGAACCAAATTGAAGATGTGTTTCGGTGCGTTGAAACCTTCTGCCTGGATTAATTGTGAAAATGTAGCATAAAGGGAACCTTACAAGGGCCAATTGTTTGACATCAATCTATAATATAGTGTTTGTAAAAACAAAGCTATATGCGTGCATTTGATTGACGGAAAATCAAAACACTTTTAATTTTACCTGACGACAGATATGTATAAGTACGATGAGATGACTCACGTCGTCGTTCGACTGACCGTGTAATGTTCGCTTAACAAACAAACAAAATTCTGTAGTTAGATTCATGACGCCAAAATCTTATGCATAATTTTCTTGAGCACAGTTTTAAATGTGTACATTTGGTAAAAGTATAATTATTACAGAATTCACTGAAACCAAGAACACCTCATTTTCGTTGATTGGTGTCACTAAAGGTAAAACGTATTGTTGATTGCTTTGAATCACTCAAACTTAACACAAAACTCAAGAGCCCAATTGATTGTATTTTGTATCTATCATAATACATATTATGTCATTTGTAGATTGCATAGGTATATTCTATTATAGTCATTGATATGGTCACCATAAAGTTATGTCAATCATCGTCTATATGTTTTGGTTATCAATGCAAGCACTCACTATCTCAAGACTCCCTATTATGGAAAATTTTCCATAATTTGTTTCACGTGTTCATCAAAATATCTAAAGTTTTAATTTCTTTATTGATGATAGAACCAGAACTTATACCTCCCAAGTTTATCTCAATCTAAAACAAATGAGCTTATAAGTAATTTAAACCAAAAAAAAAAAAAAAAAAAGGTCAATGCAGTACACTATCGCTTTATTTACGATTTTTATCAACGCCATCGGTCGACTTGTATTGCATTTTAATCGTACAAATTCGCGGAACTTACAAATATAATCTTTGGCAATAAAGAAGTCCGATCACGTTGCATTAGTTTAGCAGAGCTGCCGCCCGTGAAATCAATTTGGATCGAAAGCCATAACCGAGTTCATTTCCGGTGTGAGCTTCAATGTTAAAAAAAATTCATCAAAGTCGTTAAAAAGGCATTTTTCCGCACGATGTCGCCCTCAAAAGGCGTTTACCATATCAAAAAGGGATGCCCTTTAAGTAATAGATTTGTATGCACGGCGCATCGGCGATGTGAAATTCTATTTGGTTTCGGGAGATAACAAGTTTTATTCCTGGCACTGCCCATTTTGAAAAATTAAAATTTATAAAACTAGAAACATCGCAATAAATCTTGTAACCCATAAAACTACCTATATACAATATACATGATGTATATATATAATGAACTTGCTATTATAAAGCTTTAAAGTGATAAGAGATAAGGCTTTGCGGCAATAGCCCTTTTCAAAATTACAATTACAATTATCATTCAACTGTCCGATTGACGCCCCTCTATTTAGATGTGTGGTCTTATCAGCTTTTTTCTTAGCATTTTAATTTGTTTTAAGTTTATTAACAACAAAAATATTACATCAATACATCGAATCGAGCGCCACATATGGTCCGAGTTAATAAATCAGATAAGAATTTATAATAATTTTAAGTTCAATTGGTCAGTTTGAGTGCAGAAGATACTAGATGACAAGAATCGTGTACAAATTAAATTAAAAAACACTACAATCTTATTGTGTGCAACCATGATTTTATATTTATAAACATAGATAAGAAAATTATAGTTTATGTATAAGGAAGGTTATAATTAAATTAGGTCAAGGAATTTTTCTCTTGAACTTGAGTTATAATTAAAATACTCTTTTTCCCTACATCGGAATAATCATTTATTTAGAAAAATATATCTCCATTGTCTTCTCAAATTTATAGTAGGAGAGCTATACCGACCGATTTTGGGACATTTTTCTGGCGCTAATGAATTTTTGTCTAGTTATTGCTTCAAGGCCACTCATTAATGAATGACAATTATGGCTACCGAAAATGGCAGAAATACAGTCATTAAAAGTGCAGAAAAAATAACTCGTAAGTAATTTTGGCAAATTTTTTTTTTTACTAAAATGCAGTTTGAAACGTTTAAAATAATAATGTATAATTGCCATAACATTATCAAGCCGGAAAAGGATTGCCAGAGTAACTCAAAAAATTCATCATACTTCTTTTTTAAGTGTTTTTATATTGTTGCTGTGGCTGATAATGTTATGGTAGTTATACATTATTATTTTGAACATTTCAAACTATATAAGTGAAATAAAAATTTCGAGCCAAAGTTACTTACCATAGTTGGATTATTTTTTCTGCACTTTGAAGGGCGAGAAACTAACTTTAAATAAACTTTAATGCTAAGATTGGGAGAAATACATAATTTTTGAAAGCAAACAGAGCGTCTGTGCATCAACCCGTATCACGATTGGATTTTAACTTGCAGTAATGTAAAAATTTAAAGAATAAAAGTTGTAGAACGGAACGGAAAAAATATCACATAATGAAATGCACGACTGGGTCGCACGAACTTGCTCTTGTAGCATAGTATGGTAGCTATCATTAAATGGCTGCTTAGCCAAAAACTTTAAATTCCATCTTATTTTGAATGTTAAGATTATATACCGTATCAAATTTGAATTAAATCAGGTAAGCCGTTATCAATTTATGGCCAAATTTGTTAAAAACCGTTAATACCAAATCTCCGTTATGTGCATCTTTAGCCAAAAACCTGAAATGCATTTATATTGGAACTACTGAAAATATCACATATTCAAAGTTTTATTAAAATCATTAGAGCCGTTATATGGGTGGTACCTGTTATCCGGGCTAAAACAAAAATTCGAAATCCTCCTCTAGGGATCACCGAAAAGTGCTAGACCGTTTAGGCTGTAGCTCGGTGAACAGACAACCGCACATACGCACACCCGCTCATACGCACATACGCACATACGCACATACGCACATCCGCACAGACAGACCGACGGACGGCATGACGATCCCAATACTTGCCCTATTAGGCAAGTACAAAATCCCAATTACAAAGCGAAAGAATGATGGTCATCATACCATCAAATACATTTACTAAAAGAAAATGGTGATTATCAGGGATTCTTATGTCATTATCTTGTTTGACTGCTTAGCTCGATTGCATGTTACACATTTCAATGGAATCGATTTTCACTTTCCCTTTATTCTCAATTTCTCATGTTCTACATATACCGACATTTTCCGAAAAAATCTAAAACAATTTGAACTGTCAAATATTAAAGTAAAGGTATCCGTTTTTTATTTAATTTCAAAGTAAAGCTTAGTTTTTTTTTTTTAAATGGAGAAAAATTTCTTGAATATGTAGATAATAATTTAAACTACTTGTTGATTCTTACTTGCTTATTATAAATAATTTAAATCACTTTTATTTCTCAGAGTAAAAAATATTAATTGTATAAAGGTCATAAAAATAGATTATTATTAAGTTTTCCGTAAGACTAAACAGTTGATTTTATAAATAATAAAAAAAACTTTTAAATCAAACCTATAGTCTTCAACTTCAGAAGTGGGCCAGCCTTAAAAAATTAAAATATACATACATTCAAATTGAAATTGAATTTTTGTTTTCAACAATTTGGAAATTTTCCGGATAAATATGTCACCATCTCTTATGAAGAAGCAAGAATTGGTAGCTTGGCTTACCGAACACAATATTGAATTTGCAGCTGATGCAAAAGTAGCTCAATTGCGTGAGCTTTATGAAAAACATTCCGAAGATAATCATTCCGATGAAAATTTTGTCCAGGCTGAGGATGCTGAAATTTCAGAAGCTAACGGAAATTCCGATGTTCAACAAAATCAACCACCTATTGCAAATGAAGCTGAAATGGATGCAGAAATCCAGATGCTCCAAAAGAAATTGAAGCTGATTGAGCTACGCCGTGAATTAGCATGTTTAGAAGGGAATATGGCGAATGCTTTATCGCCATCGATTCAACCTACGTTTAAGGACATTAAACATTCTATTCCTTTATTTTCTGGTGATGACTCTTACGATGCTACAAAATGGATTAATACATTTGAACGGGCATGTGATTCAGTTCAAGGTAACTATGTATTCCGATTGAAATCCATTCGCAGATTGATGAAGCCTGATTCCGCTGCCGAAATTTTTTTGCATATTGATGAATCCACTACGTATGATAATTTCCGAAGCAATTTCTTGGCCAATTTTGGACATAAATACGCAATTTCCGAAATAATTGACAAGATGAGGAATACCTCGTTCGCTTCCGCAAAAACTTCGATTATGGGATACATTTTGAAAATGCAAGAGCTCGCATCACGTGCTGAGATCGAAGAGAAACAAACAATTCAGTTCATCATCGATGGATTCCATGATCGTTCCGCTAACATTGCAATTTTGTACCCAGCACGTACAATTGACGAATTGAAACAATTGGCTCACCGGTATGCTCAACTACGAGAATTAAGTTCCGCACACATTAGACCAACTATTTCCGCTTCCTGTTCAACACCAATTACGCAGTATCCATCAGGGACAAAGCCTAAAGTCAAGTTCACAGCTGGTGAGTCCGAAAAAAAGCTTGTTCAGTATTATAACTGCTCTGGTACTGGACATTTTTCCACATCATGTCCACATCCGAAGCGTGCAAAAGGATCCTGCTTCAGATGCGGTTCAACATTCCATATTCTCAAGGATTGTCCGAAGTTACCCACAAAAAATGCTCATAGTATTGCATTAATTGATGAATTCTGTTCCGGCTCTATCAATCAAAATCATTCCGATGTCGATGTCAATTCCGAGGTTAAGAGTTTCAACGAAATAAATACTGTAAGTGTTGTTTTTCCTACTAGTGATTCTGTTCCGCATTGTAACACCTATCTTTCTCTTTTTGATACCGGTAGCCCGATAAGTTTAATTAAGCATTCCGAAATTCCAAAGGGAGTGCACTGTAAAAATTTGAGACCAACTGGATACTACGGAGTAGGAAGTTTACCAGTCTGCACTTATGGAATTTTTTGTGTTAATGTTAAATTTAATAATATTGTTAAAAATATAGAAATTTATGTAGTTCCGGACACTTGTGTTCCTTATCCAGTGTTGTTGGGTCGTAATTTTCTGCGATCTTTTCAGATTAAATTATGTTATATTCCAAATACTATTCCGAAACCAAAAATTGAAATTAATGTTAATTCAGATACCAATAAAATTAAAATTGCTAATCAAGTGTTACATTGCGTGTACAAATCATTAGCCAATAATTATTCTGATATTTCGCCCCATTGTTCGTTGTGTAGTCTATTGCCGCGTACGATTATTGCTTCATGTAATAAACTTAGCCACATTGAAAGTCATTCGTTACCTTATATATTTGCTATAGATGTATTTGAAAAGATTGAATATGACTATGACATAAATCCCAATGTAAGTTCCGAATGTAAAGATAGAATACATAAAATTATTCGTTCCGAATATTTAGATTTTGACAACATTCCGATTATTAAGCATAATTTTTTTATGAAGCTTCATCTCACCTCTAATATTCCGATAAGTTATCCTCCAAGGAGGTTATCTTTTTCTGACAAACGAATTGTTGATAAACAAGTGAAAGAGTTATTAGAAAAGGGGATTATTAGACCCAGTGAATCACCATACGCTTTTCCGTTAGTTTTAGTCCAAAAAAAAGATAACGATAAAAGATTATGTGTTGATTATCGACCACTTAATAAAATTCTGGTGCGTGATAGTTTTCCTATTCCAGTGATTGACGATTGTTTAGCAAGATTAGATGGGAAAAAATATTTTACTATTCTAGATCTAAGAAATGGTTTCCATCATATTCCGATTGATGAAGGTTCTATACAATTTACCGCGTTTGTGACCCCGGATGGGCATTACGAATATACAAGGTTACCATTCGGTATTAAAAAAGGTCCTGCTTATTTTCAGAGGTTTATGATATTTGTTCTACGTCAGTTTATCGATGAAGGTTCTGTAGTAGTATATTTTGATGATATTACGTTAGCTACTGTTACTATTGAAGAGCATATTGCACTGCTTAAGCGAGTTTTACGACGCATGGCTGAGTTCCGACTTGAGATTAAACCAAGTAAATGTAAATTTTGTTCTGAAGAAATTGAGTATTTAGGTTTTACTGTTAATGCAAAAGGCATACGGCCAAATAATCAGCATTTGACTGCAATTCAGCACCTTCCGCTTCCGAAAAATGTTAAAGATTTACAAAAGTGTTTGGGGTTATTTTCTTATTTCCGACGATTTATTCCGTCCTTTTCAGCCATTGCAAAACCTTTAAGAGATTTGACAAAACCAAATATTCCGTTCAGTTTTGACAAAAATTGTGTTGAGATTTTTAAGTTTCTGTGTGACAAATTAGTTACGAGTCCTTTATTGGCTATTTTCAGTCCAGAAAGAGAGACGGAATTGCATTGTGATGCCAGTGCACTTGGCTATGGTGGTATTCTGATGCAACGACAGAATGATGGTAAATTTCATCCGGTTGCATATTTTTCAAAAGCAACTACGGGATCTGAATATAAATTTCATAGCTATGAGCTAGAAACTTTAGCAATTATTTACTCTTTAGAAAAGTTTCATAATTATTTAGATGGTATTCCGTTCCGAATTATCACTGATTGTGATTCCTTAGCATTAACTTTAGAAAAACAAAAGTCCGTTCCGCGTATAGCTCGATGGGCTTTAAAATTGGAGCAATACGATTATTCTATTCGTCATAGAAGTGGTACATTAATTGGTCATGTGGATGCATTAAGTCGACACCATCCGATTACAATTAAGACAAATGAGACAAATGATCAAATAATTTCCGTTATTGATTCCGATGACATCGATTTACAGTTGCATCTTACCCAAAATAGGGATGAAACGATTGTTCAGTTAAGAAACCGATTGGAGGTTGCCTCGGTACCAAATTTCGTTCTTGAAAATGGTCTAGTGTATAGAAAGACCAATTCAGATAGATTACTTTTGTATGTTCCGAGTGAAATGGAAAGCAATGTTATTCGTTCCGCACATGAGAAGATATGTCATTTGGGTACTGATAAATGTGTTGACCAGATTAAATTACAATATTGGTTTCCGAAAATAAGAGAAAAAGTCGAACACTTTATTCAGAATTGTATTAAGTGTATTATGTACTCGATTCCGGCCCAAAATAGAAACCGAACACTTCATTCTATTCCGAAGAAACCAATTCCGTTTGATACACTTCATGTTGACCATTTCGGCCCTCTTCCGTGTATTCATTCTAAGCGTAAACATATTCTAGTTGTGGTAGATGCTTTTACAAAGCATGTGAAATTATATGCAGTAAACTCGACGAGCTCAAAAGAGGTTTGTTCATCTCTTAATAAATATTTTGAGTATTTTAGTCGCCCTAGACGAATTGTAAGTGATAGGGGAAGTTGTTTTACATCTTTAGAATTCAGCGAATATCTTATTAAGAATAATATTGAACATGTTAAAATTGCTACTGGTTCAGCTCAGGCAAATGGTCAAGTAGAGCGAGTGAATCGCGTATTGAAATCAATGTTGGGAAAGTTATCTGAACCAATACAACATTCCGATTGGACCAAAATGCTTACGAAAGTTGAGTTTGCTATTAACAATTCCGTTCATTCAGCCACTGGACAGATTCCGTTTAAATTATTGTGTGGTGTACAACAAGAAATTGATGTCCTTAGTGAGTACTTAGATCAAAAAATTGAGCCAGATAATCGCGATCTTGATCGAATGCGAATGAATGCTTCGAGGTGTATTGAAGATTCACAGAATCGAAATTCCGATATGGTTGCAAGAAAGTTCCGACCCCCCGTTGTATTTTCAGAAGGAGATTTTGTTCTTATTCGGAATATTGACACCACTATTGGAACGAGTAAAAAATGTGTGCCAAAATTTAAGGGACCATATAAAATACATAAGGTGCTTCCGAATGATAGATATGTGGTTAGGGACATAGAGAATTGTCAAATGACACAACTACCATATGATGGTATTATTGAAGCTTCTCGTATGCGAAAGTGGGCTGATTGGCGCGAAGATCGTGGTTTGGAATCAGATTCTGAATAGGAGAATCAACATACTTTATGCATGATTCTGCTTATTTTTTAAATTTAATAATTACTATACATTAACAATGAATTTCTTAATTCTTTTTTCTTAATTTTTTTTGTTGTTTTGTTTTGTGTTGTTTAATATTTTAAATTGTAATTAAAAACTCGAATATAAATTTTGAATATGTAAAAATGTAAATATGTATATATAAATGATCGGGACGATCAGATGTCAGGATGGACGAGTTGTAGATAATAATTTAAACTACTTGTTGATTCTTACTTGCTTATTATAAATAATTTAAATCACTTTTATTTCTCAGAGTAAAAAATATTAATTGTATAAAGGTCATAAAAATAGATTATTATTAAGTTTTCCGTAAGACTAAACAGTTGATTTTATAAATAATAAAAAAAACTTTTAAATCAAACCTATAGTCTTCAAATATGAATGTAGAAAATGAGTATAGCTTTGTTGAATAACAAGATTTGTTTAATAACTTATAATTTAGTGAAAATTATTTAACGTATAAAACTAGGTAAACAGAACCGAAATTGAAAATTTGGAAAATCATAAAAACCCACTTATCCAAGAAGAAATGAGTATACGTGGAATACACGAACTCAGCTACATTTATTTTTTCATTCATTCGATCATTAATGAATTAGTTCTTTATTGATTTATTTACTCAATCCTTCATTTTTTCATGGACAAATTCATTAATTCCTGATTTTTTCGTTCATTTATTTATTCATTCATTTAATAATTCGTCCTTCATTTTATTCATTCATCGTTGCATTCATTTATACTTATTTTCAAATTCATTCAATCAATTTGTTAATTGATTGATTCTTTTTTTGTTGATTCATTCATGCAATCATTCACTAATTCAATCTCATTCATTCATTAGTTGATTCACAATTTATTGTATTCATGTTTTTATTAAATAATTAACTAATTTTTGTATTCATTCATTAATTTATTCTTTTCTTTTCCAGAGGAACTGATAGTTTTAACCACTGATTTCATTGAAACCGACATAGAATTTTAAGTTCATGTATCAATTCGTGAAATCATTCCATTGCTTCTAGAATGAGACACCCTGTCGTCTGATAACACAAGTTGACCAGACACACATAATATACACGATATTATAATGTGTGTGGTATGTACAAAACTTAACGTAGGTAAATATGTAAACAAGAACGAATTGTTTTTGTATTTGCACATCCGAAGTGAATGTATCTAACCTTAGAACTCTTAAATTCGAAAACATAGAAAAATAACGTAAGATTTTTGTTATAATTATTTTATTTAACAAAAATAAAATTTTATATAATATTATATAATATGAAACACTTATATATTTTATATAAATATATAGATAACTTAATATTAATTAAATGTACATATAGGTATTTGATTTGTGTATATAAATCTCTCTTTTTTCTTAAATTACAACATGTATAGTTGTTATTATGCATATGAGTATATTATTTTTCTTGCTTAACTAATACCAAATAAATCAATTGTATTTTTTTTTAATTTTTGATTTGAAATAAATAAATTTAATAATTTCTCATGTTTATCAGTCTATGAAATATTTGAATTTCACGAATGTACACATTAGTTTTTATTAATAACTTTATTTTATATATTCATTTATATAATTAAAATTATATTACAAATTAAAATTATAAAACCTATGACTCTATTTCTACTTAACATACTGTAGTTAATCTCTTTCTTTATTGAACAAATTTTCTAATTAATCATTAAAGTTAATATTTTACATATTGAACAATCTTACAGGTCTTTATCTGCCTATTTGTCGCCTCCGAGTAACATTTGAATTTGAGCAGAACTCTTTCCTTTCGTCTCGAATACCATAAACCAAACGTACAATGTCGCCCCTAACATACAGAATGCAAAGAACCAAAAAGTAACGTCTGATCCAAACGAATCCACCATTGTTCCGAAACATTTTGTGACCATGAATACTGAAAACCAATTTGACATAACTGTCAATGCAACCGCAGTAGCTTTGACATCTGGCGGGAATAGTTCGCCCATCATTAGCCAAGGAATGGGACCGTAACCCAATGAGAAGGTTACCATGAAGAGTACAACCGATAGCAATGGCAACCATCCAATTTCGCTGACGTCTTTACCGCTGTCCTTCATGTCAAAGTAGATGCCGAGAACTGTCAAACAAATTAATTGGCAGATACTACTGAAGATAAGTAGAATCTTGCGGCCGGCTCTCTCAATCAGGAATGAGGATGCGAGTGTCATGCTGACTTGTACTATGCCAACGATAATACTGCACGCAGATGGATCTAGAGTGCTTCCGGCAGACTTGAAAATGGGAACGGTATAGAAAATGACTGCATTAACACCGGAAAACTGTTGGAAGAGCATCAGCAACATAGAAATAATGAGAGCATTTTTGGCGGCTCTATTTCTAAAAAGATCCATAAATGAAGCATCACCACCTACAGAGTCCAAATCGGTTTGAATGATTTGAATGGCTGATCGAGAATCACAGTAGCGGCCCCAAAGCCATTTCAATGAGAGTGCTGCATCACCGCGTCGACCCTGAAATAAACTCGAGAAAATTAAAATGTTTGATGTTTTATTTGAAAAATTTCTTTTACCTTCTTTAACAAATAGACCGGAGTTTCTGGTAAAAAGATCATTCCTATGAACAGTGCAATTGGGATACAGAGACAGAAAACACTAAGAGCTTGCCAAGAAACTGCAGCACCAATTAGATAGACCATGAGAATTCCGCAACTAAGAGTAAGTTGAAATAGAGTTCCCAAGGAACCACGAATTGATGTTTCTGCGATTTCGGATATGTACATTGGAGCAACAACACAAAAGCTTCCTGTCGATATTCCTGGAAAATGTATTTCGGAATTTGTTAAATGAAAAGTTAATGATAATATAATAAATCCTAACCAATAAGAAAACGAGCGAGGCACAACATTCCCGCTGATTTGGCGAAAATTGTCATCAACCATGCGACTATGAAGGGGATGTCCATCAATAGAGCTGTGTAGCGACGGCCAATTGCATCAGCTATATAGCCAGTTGGTAGAGCTGCAAGAAAGGCGCCTATAGCCAGCAGGGAACTCACCCATGTCTCTGAAAGAAGAAATAAAAGTGGAAAAATATATTAAAAGAAAATTATTTTATTGGTTTGTGCACGTCTATAGATATTAAACGATGTAAGAAGATTACAATATTTTTTGATTTTCCGTTAATACACACCCAAGCGTTATGCAGAAGATTGGATCTCTTTTAAGTTGGAAAATTTATATAGGACAACAAAACATCCAAATAAGCTTAACCAAAAAAAAAAAATCGAAATTACAGTGTAACCTGATTTACAATGGTTATGGAGCTTGTCAAGCGTAGTAAGAAGCCAAAGTTGTGTTCAGAGACTTATATGCTAAAATGGAAGAGCCCGTAGAAAAAGAAAACAAAAAGAAGTAGAAGAAGAAGAAGAAGAAGATGAAGAAGAAGAAGAAGAATAAGAAGATAAGAAGAAGAAGAAGAAAACGAAGAACCATCGAACCATAACATCTACCACCTATCCCTTACTGAGCAACTGCTGGACTTAAGACCGCAACGCAAGTTCTACCACCTATTAACCAAATCACCACAGCTAAGGAAAGTAAATGTAGGTACAGCATTTTCAACAACTGCTGCTAAATGAGCATTAGTAGTGCCCCCTCCCAGTAGGAAATTTCGTCCTCAATGAATTTTTTTGGTGAAAAGAACAATGAATTCATCGAATACTTTTTCGAGGAAATTGCATGTTATGATTTCATTATAGAAAAGCATTGATTTTTTCATCAGTTCAGTATTTTTAAGGCATTTACACTTTGTTTTACTTGGAACAAAAGTTTAACTGAGTTCAGTGCTTACATTTCATTAATCAATTCAAGTACATAAAGTCATTAGATGATTCCATTGATGACAAGTCATGCACAGATTCACTAGTTCGTGAAATAAGTTGGGCCATCTGTGCTGTTCAGTGTTCTTCGCGAGAAAGAGGAAAAAAATAATCCCAAAAAATTGCCTTGTGTCTAACTGACCCAAGGAACACAAGGATTTCCAGGGTGACGAGTAATGCACAGATTCATGATCTGCACGCAGTTCAAAACAGAAAAGAAATAAAAAACTATAAACTTGGCCTTCTGTCTACCTGAACCAAGGAACACAAGGATTTCCAGGGTGACAAGTAATGCAAAGATTCATTCGCTTTTTTTTTATTTATTTTTCGTTGTTGCCTGTCTCTGGCGCCTGCTTGATTTTTCGCGTTTTTGTTGCTTTTTGATCGTTCTTTAATGACGCGTGCTCCTTTTTGGCGAAAGAGAAACTGTATTTTCTGGTTTTTCCTTGTTGTTACAAAATCTTTTTGTTCTCGAATGACGAATATCAATCATTTGCATTTCTTCATTCAATGTTTGCATCTGAAGTTAAACGCGAACGCGAGTGCCAGTAAAAAAAAAACATTAATAATATTACTAATTAAATACCTACCTACCAAACATATTATTTTGTTGTAAATAATAAATAGTGATTGAAAAAAGTTGGTGAGTTGTAATTTATTTTATTTAAAAATGAGTGGTTTTAGTAAAAGAAATTTAAAACGCTTGGCAAAGCAAGAGAGGGATAATTTAGAAAAAAAAAACAAAATAATTTTGCAAAATATTATCAATCATAGTGATATAACATCTGAAAGGGATAATATTGTAGACAGTGAAAGTGAAATAAGCAACAATATACAAGATGAAGATGAAGGGAAGATTCTAACAAACTGGAAATTAAGGCAGGAGAAGAAAAAGAAAAATATGTAAGTTTTCGCATTTTAATAACATTTCCACAAATTTCAGCAAATCATTTTTATGTTCACTTTGATTACTCAATTATTTATCCAAACTTTTGGTTTTCCATATAAAATCTTGCTGACCATCTACACAGTTATCTACTTTCCTACCTACGGATTTTTCATATCTCTTTTTTATTTTTATTTCAGAATGATATCTTCAAAAAAATAGTTGCATCGTCTGGCGGCAGCATAGAAAAAGCTCTGCGAAATATAATTTCTGCAGAAGTCGCTGTGACATACAATTTCGACGGCTATAATGGCATAAATCCTATTAAAGCGTTAAAAAACATTAACACATGTTTGTTCAGTAAGTTATTATTTTTTCACAATTTATAAGAACTTCATCATAATTAGTAATATTTTAATCAAGTCATCACTTTCTCATTCATGCATCAATATTTTTGTTTTTGCAGATGCTGTTAAGACCAATATTCCTTCACCCCAGCTCTATAGAAAAGCTGTTCAGCAAGGGTTCAAGAGAATCAAGAACCTGCACTACAGGAAAGCAGCGATGAAAAAAAAACAACATGCAAATTAAAAATAAAGCATATGTAATACCAATATAAAATGAGAACTGTCTTTTTTTATTATTCACTAATGATTAAGCGAGTTACATTTTTTATGTGATTTCATTACTGAATATTCATGATATCTTTCAGTGAGGGATAGTGGGCTGATGATTTCACTGCTGCACTTTCACTTCATTTTTCACCAAGACTGTGTGTTGCTGAATAAGCAAGTCCTATTTACCTAATGATATCACTGACGAACTTTCATGATGTATTTCATCAAATATAATTCATTTATGAATAAGCAAACTCCACATACTTGGTGATTTCACTATTGAATATTCACCCAGAAAGTCACTTGGTGAACGCCAATGACAGCCCCATGTTAAATTCACCTAAGGATTCCTCTGAAAATTCCTCGGTGAAGTTCCAGTTCCTCGAGGAAAAAGTTGGTTATTCCTCGAGGAATTTTTGGAAATTTCCTACTGGGCTAACGTAGTGGTTTGTGTGTCGTAGTATGATTCCGGAGGTCTGTATTAGAGCCCTGAGTACACCTTACGTTTTTTTTTTCAGAGGCATTGCCTCTTGCGAGTAAATGAAAAATCCTTCAAGAGTGTCATGAAATGTCATGCTTCTCACATTGGTTGTTCGGGTTCGACGAAAAATTGTAGTTCCCTTCCAATCCTGTAGAATTAACAACGCACACAAAAGAATTCGTTGAGAGTGTAAGTCAATAGGCCGTATGGTTCTTCGGACCTGTCGGTGCCACTAAATTTATAAATTTTGTTTGTGCTAAATGGGCATGCGATTGACTATTTTTTGTAAGCGATGTTTGATGCGCAGTCGCCGTCCAGACAATTCAAATTACGTGTTTTTCGAATAAAAATGAGATTATTAATAGACGAGCGACACTAATAAAAGAGTCTAATGATGTTCATTGAATTATCGAGCAGAAGCTTCGCAGCCTAACAGTAACAGCAGCACGTAATCATACAAACAACAGTCCAAGAATCCTTTCTCAAAGTAATGACAGCTAAATGAGGGACACCCTCTTTATACATATATTTACAATAAGTTTCAAATTAAAAACCAATATTTACACATTTTTACCGCATGTACGAATATATGCATATTCCTTTTACGTATATAATATACAGAAACATTAACTTGATTGCATTTTGAATTTTGATTGATCGCCCGGCAAATCTATTTTTAAAGAATTTCACTATACATGAATTCCTATAAGACACCACCACACCGTAAAGAAACCCTACCCCCTTATAATAATACAAACTCCTTTAAGACAGACCACAGCCATCAGAAGGAACATTAAATCAACTCGTTGTTATGGTAAATAAAGGTGCAGCTTTGTATAAAAGCGCTTAGTTCTCATTTACATAATATACCGGGGAAAATCTTATCATAGCGCGAATAGGTGAAGTGATAAATTATCCTTTGTAATTGCATAGTAAACAGTTCTGCCTTTGCTCAAGCAATAATGATTCATAAAGCCGGGACCGGCAGAATGCATTTGTTTATTCAGAAATTATTTGCATTTCGATCATAAGGATTATAATTTTATGGTGCACAATGAGTTTAAACACGTGCAAGGGATTATTGACGTGTGTTTTAATTCATGGATATAAAGTGACCTTGCTGGTGTATTTAAATTGTTCTGCACTTTCAAAAAGATATTCAAAAATATATAAAAGCATCTGTTGGATAGAGAGATTAAATTTAAAATGCAGAGATCTTCATAAAATATTAGAATAATTTTATAATGAAGCGGAATATCTTAATATTAATTATTTTTTTTTATATATATATTTTGGGCACTCTCAAGTGATAATTATGAATCAAGGGATTATGATTACAAACACAGTACGAACGTTTAGGAAATTTGGATAGGGTTTAAAAGAAGATACCGCGATGCACATATGTTTTAAATGTCTGAACCATTGACGTATTAGATATGGACCGCCAGTAGCCAACTTCACGCGTGTTCCAACATAAATACGGGCGCCATCAACTACTAGCAGGGAATCTGCGTAGCAGTGTTATGCTTGTTTTAATTAATTATTTCATTTGGAATTTGGTGGAAATTGCTATCAAACTAGTTTTATTTTACAAAACAAATCCACTCTACATGGCATTGAGTTACTTGCACATTAATATTTCATCGTTTTATTTTAATTTTAAAGGCGAAATTAGTACACGTATTTAACACTAAAAGATGATGACGCGTTTCGGCCGCTTTTAGCTGAAACAACGTTTTTTGGCCGTTTGTATGAAAATTTCACCCGACTGGCGGTCCATATCTAGTAGGTACGTCAATGTTCTGAACATTACAATGAAAGGGGGCGGAGAACAAAGCCGGGTAAATCGCGTAGTGTGGCTACAAAAATAATCTCTGATGTACTTAACAGTACATCAACCGAAAGTTGGGTTCAAGGGTTAACTGATGAGCATTCCTTGCACGAGTACAGCAGTTGAATTGTTTTTCAGGTCAGAAACGCAACTGGCTATTTTGGCACTCTTATAAAAAAAAATAAACGATAAAATAAGGAGAGGCAAGAAACATTACGACGGTGTTCAAGTGACAAATGTTTCCGTTATAGTCTCATATCCTATGCCCAGATTGGAGAAAATGTCAAAAGTCGTGGCAAAAATCAAAAATTCGATTTGTTTTTTTTTTATTATTTACTTTTTAATTTTATACAAGAATATATGTATAATCAAAACTTCAAAAACATTGAGAAATTCGTCAAAATTTCACCATTCGACATCAAAGTACACACATAAAATTTTATCAAAATTAACCTTTTTTCTTTGGGAAAAATGGAATTCAAAAAACGTTTTGAGAAAGAAATGGTTTCCAAAAATATTTGATTGCAGAATTAATCAAGCTAAGCTAAATTTTTGGATAAAATTTCATCAAAATCATTGCGGCCGTTTACAAGACAATAGGTATCAAAAAGTACTATTTTATTGCAGGTATCTAAATTTGGTTTTTGGAAGAAGCTTATAGACATTATTAAGTCAAAGAATATCTGTTACCAAGTTTTAAGAAAAACGAAAATCGGCCCTACCGTTAAGGCTCTAGGAGTCGATACATACATACATACATACATACATACATACATAGAGACAATTTTCGGACCGTCTTTTTTTTTTAATGCAACAGATGTTGCACGACACTAGTTAGAAGTAGTAGAAAGATAGAAAAGAATAGGGCTGAAAGCCTATGACCGCTATGCCCTTATTTTTTCAAAATATTTGCTTGTAATTTAAATTATATGCAAATAAATAATAATAATAATAATAATAATAGAAAAGAATTATTTTGGTACAATGGATAGAGAGCTATTGATTTTTATTTTTTATTGCATTCTTCATTGGCAACGTCCAGCATAAGCTGGGAGGTATGCTGAAAAGAAAAAAATGCTGACTACCCCAGTGAGAAATTAACTGGCAACCTATGGGTTAACAAGCAAGCACTCAATCCATTTTAACATTGCCGCCCACTTCGACTTTTCTATCATCTTAATGTCATGTTTGATTGTTATCTCAAAACTTTTTTTGTACGATATTTTTATAGTACCTACCAATTAAGCAAGTAAAAATGAATTAGAAAGGATATTATAGTGAAAAATGGGATAAATATAATTTTTACCCCTACATCCTATAAGAAGTTTAAACATGGTGCTAAACAGCGTTTATGGGTTAAATATTTCTCGTTTTAGTTTTGATCCTAACTAGAAGGATTTAAAAATAATAGGTATAGGTGTTTCATTACTATAGTTTAATAAAAAACCAACCTTTACGTTTCCGTGTATTCGTATTGTGTATACGTGTATACCTATTATATAATATACCTAAAAACAAAAATATAAACAAAGTCAATCAACCATCTGTTGTTTATCACCAGATGCCCTTTTATTAACAACAAACAAATAGTTGGTGTAATCTAAAATCAAGAACACGGCAAATGAAATGTAACCAATTTCAATAAAAAACGTTAACAAACCAACCACTATATTTGGTTTATGATTGATTATAATTTTTATTTTTATTGATTCATTGAAATGATAAATTTACTGTTAGACAAACTTTATTAAAATGTTTTACTTAAACAAATTCTCTTGATTGTTTGACAAATAAAAACAACGCTCTTGCTTTCGCTTTGCCATTTTACAATAGATCACTTCAAATTAATAAATCATACTAAATCACTGTGGAATTATTTTATGGATTCAATAAAAATGTCAAGTGATTGCACTCTGTAGTTTTATGATTATAGTTTATGAACTCAGTTAAGTGTTTTGGCTTTTATATGTATACTGCATAAAGTGTTATGGAAGTTTATTGCAGGATAATTCAATATTTTCAATAGTTAAAAGGTGTATGTTTAAGGAAGATGGGTCAGTAAATTAATATTGAAGTATATAGAGCTGTTTTTATTCTTGAAAGATAATTAAACATTAAATTTGTATTAATTTAATAGTGTATTAATGAATTCTTTTAATGCATCATTAATGTATGGACCAATTCAACTAATTAAGGAAAACATATGTTTGTTTGTAAGTACATATAAGTGTCATTTTATAAAACCATTTATATACATACCTACCAAATGTCGGAACTATTGAGATGAGAAAGGAACAGAAAATTTCCGTATCTTGTTATTTAGTTGGAATTCTGTATTTATTGGTTTGTCATTGGCCGCGTTCGTCAGCACAAATTTTTACAGATCTGAAAATTTACAGGTCTGAAATGTCAGCTAAATGTCAAATACTTCGCTCTGTCACATTCATGTGTTTACTTTCTTGAATCAAATCTAAAAAGAACTTTTGTTGTATCGCAAATCAAAAATTAAGCTTAAAATGAGTGACCACAATTTTCTCTATCCATTTTCAGATTTTTGACAGTTCTCTCTGTTAAAAAGTTTCGTTGAACGCGCCCTAAAACATTTTATTTTTATTTCTGCAAATTAATTTCTATGAATTTTTTTAATTACTTAATCAACCAAAACAATATATGTATGTAGGTTAGGTTAGGTTAGGTTTATGTGGCTGTCAGGAAAACTACTGACACACTTAGACCACAGATAGGTCCGTTGTGATACCACATATATATGTAAGTATTTTAACTTTTTAAGATTTTCCTACGAATAGAAAACAGTTGCTTAACGTGAATATCAAATTGGTTTGAGATAATGTTGTTCAGCCGATGGAAAGCAGAATGGAAAGTCAGAGCGAAATGAAATCAAATCAAATGGGTGAATCGAACTTACTATATTCACGTGAAATACAGAATAGGGCTGTCAGTAGGTTTCAGTCTATTTTGTTATTTCAGTATTATTTATTTCTATTAAATTTAATTATTTCATAAACTACAGAATGTAATTATGTATATCTTTAAATATTAAAACTTACGTTCATCCACTGTTAGTCGAAGCTCATCACTGTTCGTTGTATTGGAAGTAACATTCAATGTCGGATCAACACTTATTTGTGGTAACACGGGAGATGTCCAGGCCAAAGCAGTTCCAGCCGAAACAGCTCCAAGGCACACTGTTAGAAGAAATCTATCTTAAAATTTTTATGCCTACTTAAAAGTTTAATACTGATATACAAAATGTTTCATTTTTTTTTTGTTACATAAAAGTATGTATAGTAAAACTACTTACCAACCAAAGCAGCAACATACTGCATTTTTGTTGATGTCTTAACAGCGCCATCGGAAAGAGGGTCATATAACATTGGATTTCTTGCATTTTGATCTCCATCTTCCTGACTCACCGTCTATACAAAAATTTCAAATCGTGTTAGAAAGTTAGATAAAATATTCTTAAAAAAGAAAATATGATGCTGATAAAATGCTATTGATAGGTTTATACATTTTGAAAAATATATTAAATCTACAAACAGTTTAGCTAAGCAAAATCAACCCCTTGAACCATGTACCAAGTATTAGAGGTTTTCTTTTTGTATAAAACAAAACTTAAAATAAATTACCAATTAATAGAAAAAAAATTTTTGATCATACATGTCGTCTTCCTGGTTTAAAAAATACTCGATGTGCCGCGCCCTCTAGTTCAACTTCATACTTTTCCCTCTAAAAACAAAATTAAATAATTTTAAAATAACTTATTTGTTAGAATTCAAACAGAAAGTCACACGTGCTATAAGACGTTATATTGCCAAGAAGCATAGCGGCGTCAGATAAACTTAGACTGATCACAAAATGACCGGCGCAGCACTGTTTTGACAAATAAAATAAGTAAACTTGCTAAGGCGTGATATTATCGTCATTGTAAATAAATAAAATTGTTTTTATGTGCTTTTTTATTCTTATTTACTAGATAAATTTTTGAATGAGAAGAGGCTGGTGTATTTATAAAAAGAAACGAATTAATTTTGTTATTCTGCCAAATATGTATGCAGTTGTAACGTTGAAAGCCATTTTTATTATTAAGTGTTTTTAAAATGCAACGTTTTGCTGACGCAATTTGAAAAGATATTTAAAAAAAAAAAAAAAACAAATAAAAAAATCAATAAACAGTTTATATAAAAAATCATCTTATTATCAAATCTATTTTTTATTAATTAACCTTTTCGTTGTGCTATCCAAGAGAGGAACTCCATTATCCAACGCATAAGCTGCACTATCACAATTCATTTTGAAACTTCCGTAAAGAGGAGTTCATGTTAAAAATCGAATCGCTGTAGTATAAAGCAGACTTTAGCAGTATTTTTTAGTCTTATCAGTACATAAGAAAGTGGTTAGTCGTGGTAAGTACAGCAAATATTGTTGAAGAAATAAAACCCACAACAATTATAAAGCGTTTGGTTTTAAGAAACAAAAATTATACAACAGCATTTGGTTTTAAGAAAAGGTCACTCAATATTTTCGAATTTTACATTCATGCCTCTGGCATGAGGGCAACGATTATTCACTCTATATAATTTAATGGCGGAAAAAAATCTTTCTCAATCAAACAGTACAAAATGTCGGTAATACAGTAATGTCGGTAATGTCAGTAATAGGGTGTGGTATTCTCGTATTTATGTGAACGAACTCCTTCCAGCAGTTCTTTAATATGATTTTTTTTTATATTAAAATGTTCAATGTTTCACTGTTTGAAATTAGAAAAAAAAAATCTATACAGAAAAAATCGAATTCAGTTATGTATTTGTTTATTGTGTTTTTTAGTACATTAATGAACCACGACAGTTTATACATCAGATGTATAAAGTTCTTAAGATTTTAGCATGAACAAGGAAAAGCTAAGAAAAATTACCAATTTGTTTGGGATAATGAAGTTAAATGTAGTTATAATGATGGCACGAGTACGATAACTTTGGCGCCAAGAACTGATAACGGTTTTTTGTGGAACAAATTAATACAAGCACTTTTTACTATGGGTGGGGGGGTCTATCTCCCTCCGTTTGGGCGGAGGGGCAATTTTATAAAAACAGTGCTAACAATTTAAAACAAATATTAAAAAATAACGGTAATACTTACAACTAAGTTTTATATCTTTTTTTAAAGCCAATATTTTTTTCTAAAACTAAAAAATCAAGTGAAACCTATGCATAGTCTTTGAAAAAACGGACTTTAAACTCAAAAATTGCGAAAAAAAAGGTAAAAAAAACTTTGAAGTGTGATTTTTCAAAACTGTAAAATAAAATACTACTTTTTTTTATAAAATTCGTTGCTCATATTAATTTTAAATCATAAACTGAAAACAAAATGATTTTATGTTTTCTGGTTAAACAAAAAAGCACGAAAAAACGACAAAAAAGTGACCGGTAATGGCACAATTAAAAGTCAGCTAACGTTCATGTGTTCATTCTTATTTGCCTACTTAATTTATTATCCATTTTACGGTCATTTTTTGTATGGAACAATTCTTCTTAAGCGCGCAAAGTCTAATACATTGGGTATTATGATCAATAAACGAAAAATCTTGTGATTATATACAAAAGCAACAATCGTGTAAGCGTGGGGTGGATGAATGAAGTGGTGTGAAAATTGAAAGGAAAGCCTTATATTCCAGTTCGTCTACCCCTAAGATATGATAACAATATTGAAGTTAAAGATCCGAGAAATGCCCCATGTACAAAATATTATCGTAAAAATATTTGAGCCGATAAAGTAATCTTCAAAGGAGAAATGCATAAAAGCCGTCTAAAAAGAGAGGAGATGCAAGCCTTAAAACTCCTAGAAAAAAACAAATGCATTGAGACCAGAATTTAGTTGGCCTTGCCTGATATGAAAAAATCCGAAACCGGGAGACTTGCATTAAGAAATACAGTAAATTAAAATTTTAGAAAAATACGATCATAATTATTATTTCAACGCTTGTTCTTTGCAGAAAAAAAACTCAGTTAACCTGATATAGGTACATAATTTTTCGGTATTATAATTTTGATACCTATTCAACAAATAAATTCAAATCTTTGAAACGATACCGAAAATATTAAATTCCACGTAATACATTATTACCGAAAAAAAAGTAAAAATATTACGTATGCGCCACAGAAAAAAAAAATAAAAACAGCCCTCATCAATTGCCAAATTATTACCTATGTTTACAAATTGCGATTTTATATTCAAAGAGAATATTCAACTTTATTAAAAATAGATATTAATTAAAAATTAGAAAAAAAAAATATCGTAGCCGGAAATTTTTCACAACAAATAATAAAATTTAAAAATAAACGCATTTGCTTTGTGTTAATTTCGATGTTGCTGACATATCAATGCGGTCCTAACTTTAGATATTAATTTCTTATCTATGAGAATTTGTCTCGTGAACTTGATTTCGAAAACAAATATTCCATTCGAATAAATGAAGAATGTTTATGCTGAAATAACAATATTTGAATGTAGGATATAAATTAAAAATATTTACCTGCCACCAACGAGCCATTGCCTTAACAACTTTGTCAGAATCCATATTTTCTTTATTTTATTTATTTGTATATATTATTATATAATAAACAAGCAAGAAAATAAAATAATTTTCACTTCTAGAGGTCACAATGAATATAAATATCCCGACCGATATTCAAGACTTGTGTTTAGTTTTTCAAAAGACTGTCGAGCACTTTCAATCAACAACAACTTTATCCCACTTGGGAACTAAATCCCTTTTGGTAATTTTTTCCCCACAAATAAACTGATCACGAAATTTTTCAAAAAAAGTCTATTTATTCTTTTTTCAAAAAAACGTCCGTTTTCTTCGAAATATTTACCAAGACTGCATCTATTCGAAAATCTCAACAGGGACTACTCTGCTCTGACAATTGTCAGTTGTTGGCGTTACATCTCTTTAATTATATCTTTGTTTTGATTCTTTTGCTTTTTTAATTTATTTTTATTATTATATTCTCTAATAAAAGAAAGATACAAATAGATAGAAAAATCGTATACACTGTCCGATATCAATTAACTCTTTTCGTTCCTTTTTTTTCTGTGTGTATGTGTGTTTTTGACGTTTTCGAGATATTGTATCCAAGATGCAAACCAATTAAGATATGTCCTCTCTTTTTCTGTTAAGTGAGCATGTGTTTCAAAGCAAAACAAAAATATCGCAGACTGTGTTTTAACTTAAATTAATCGAAAAAGTTTATCGAACGTAATTTGAATGAATGCCAAAATAAAATTAAAATCACGTGTGCAGCATATTTACTCAATTTTTGTGTTATTTTTTGTTTGTATCCAAAAATAAAATTTGTGGCGCACTTTGACACAAAATTAAAAGGATATATAAAGAGTCAAGTCCCAATTTAATCGGTCGATATTATTAATTGGTTTGAAATTGATTCTATTTTTGGTGGTTTCTGACTCATACGAAATGGGTTTGTAATTTTTTCTCGCTCTATGCATTAAATTGAATCAAATATACTGCATACAAAATGGCAGAATAGAGATTTTCTTGAAACAGTGGATTTCATGAATGTAGGGAAGTTTGTATGTTACAAAACAATTTTATAATTGTAAAAATAAAAACACTGTTTTATTTAATTTTTATTTAATTCAAGATGTATTTAGTATGTAGGTACTTACAAAAGTAACTAAGTGGTTTCCGCTCAACTACGTAAGAAAAAAGCCAATAAATTTTTAACGAGCTCGCGTATAAATTTATGTTACGACCTACTTTGAATCATTTTACATTACATTAATTTAAATAAATAAAATGATTTAACTAAGATTTTTACTACAAACGCATTTGAATTAAAATAAAACGACTTTAAATCAAAGGTTTTTACAAAATACAATGTAATTTTAAAGACGAAGCAACTTTAATATAGAGTAGAAAACAACCTTAATTCAAAGTCGAAACAATTTTATTTTTAGTTGACTTTTGATCAAATTGTTTTTTTAAAGATGCACGATTTTTATTTGAAGTATTTCGTGTTTAGTCCTGAATTGTAACGATTTTACTTTGATTCAAAGTTGTTTTATTTGATTTTTTTTGGCTCAGTGTATACGAATGTCTTAAAACAGCATTTGTTTTAAAATTATTTATTGACCAGCATGAAACTTGTATATTTATTTCAATATTAAATTAAAAAAATAAAAATCATTAGAATATATTAATAAATTCAGCGCATAAAATAGCTTCAGCATACCCGAAACGCGGTAAGGTGGGGATTCAAAACAGAATAATGTCGCCTCCCAGAAATAGCTGCGCCTAATAACAACAAACACATTGACAAGTGCAGTGCATTATTGACTAGAAGCGCGTTCAAGCTCGTCGTTATATTAAGAACATTTATTTTTGCAAATAAAACGAACAAACTCCCGTAACACACCTTCTTTTGCATCTAGTAGCCTACGTCATAGCAACACTCACGAGACCACCCCACATGAATGGAGGGATTCAAACAGTGCATAGTTTTCTACATTTTCGAGCACACTACCTTGCCATGAATGGAATTTGTATTTTTAATTTTGGCGAGCGAGTGGGCTCGTTCGTTGCTGATTTGTAAGAAAACAACAATGACAATGCATGATGGGAAATTTCCCAAAACATTTCAAGAACATCGCAATGACGTCTGTAAGTACTGGTACCATCAAGAACTTGATTTGATTGGCAATCGTAGGGCGCCATTTAAATACAGAGGATAATGGAACTTTTAGCGGCGAATAATTTGACAGTTGATAGATTAACATTACTTTTTTGCAAATTTATTTTCTTATTGTTATTTCTGCTTGTCGCAAAGGTATGGGTCAAGTGCATCAACGGCGAATTGAACCTTTTTCCGTCATTGGGGAATAAATTGATGACTATTGCATTGGTATTTGAAATTTCATTAGATAGAAAATTATTGGGATAGATGAGTGCGAGGGGGGGAATCTATATTTATTTGATTTCGAGGAAATTGATCAACAGTCATGAGTCTGAGGACAGAGAGGTATATGAGACATAAGCTGCAGGTGACTGACTGAGTTGCTAAAGGCAAAGTCTGAATGTTTAATTGTTTGTAATTTCTAAAGATTTATCCTTTGCATGATGCAATTGAATTGTCTTGAATAATATGCTTTTAAGAGCTTTGCTGACGTTTTTTCGTCTCACAAAAGTAGGAAGTTTCCAATTCAATCCGGAATTTCAATATAGTGTGTATTTGTTATTTTTAGAGGTATTATTTCAAGGTTTAAGGGCATTACGTTGGTATAAAGGATGATCAATAAAATAATTAATTTCTGTGTAAAGTGCAAGACAGAAAAACATTTTAATTAAGATTAAATTATTGATGTTGTTGATTTAAAAACTAAATGATTTGATAAAACCGTAATCTACACTAAACCAAAAAGTAACGTAATTACAATAAAAAAAATGTATTGGAACAAATGTTTTTTTTATTGAAATTAGTAAAAATTTCAATTTCATAAAAAACAGAAAATCTCGGTTGTTCTCCTGTACTTCTTGATAAAATTAAAAACAAAAACCATTTTTCTAAAAAAAAACACTTATTTTGTTTTTACGTGATTGGGTTTTGGTCAAGTAATGAATTTAAGAATTTTTTTACTATTGTTTTTACATGTAGATTAGTATATTACTCCATTGATGCAAATTGTGGAAAGATTGCAAAGCAGCGTTTAATAATCTCAACACCGTGTTAAATACGAGATCTGTTCGACGAGGGTTTAAGCTATGAAAAAGGAAGTTAAGTCAGATAATTTATTAATATCAGAAGGCCCCAGTGTGTAGACAATTCGTAGCAAATTCAATTCACTTTTCTTTTGTTGATAGTATATTTTGTTTTCAAAGTATATATATGTTCCCAGTGGCAGAGCGTTTGCCAGAAATCCCGATATTTCCGATTGCCTGATTTTTTCTCCAAAAAATGGCTTTCCTCCCGATTTCCGACTCATAAAAGTAGGAACCATAGAATAAAAAATAACATTATAGTTTAAGAGGCCGGTTATAACGAAACAGTAAAAATGTTCAACGAAACAACTAAATATATTTTTTACAAAAAATATGTGCGTTATTGACAATTTTACCATCACAAATAATTCTGTAAGTCATTTGTCATCAAATAAAATCAAAACATATTTACTTATGGATTTGAAAAGTTTTTCCTGTTTCGTTTTCCTGATCGCTATAACCGGCTTACGTTATCTAGAAAACAATAATCTAGAAAGCAAAACACTGGAAAACAAAAGTATATGAAACGCGAATGTAAATATATTAGTTTTTCAGACAATGTAACCATTATCTCAGAAATTAAGAAATTAATTCTAGATTATGAACTTTTGTTCCACGGAACCACGGTTTAATAATACACTGGCCATGTTAACAAGTACCCAGAGTTTCGATCTACGTGTGCATTGTGTGTTATCCGATTATTTTTGTGTGTGAAGTTTTTTAAGCGTTAAAGCGTTAAAGTGACGGAAAATTTACAAAATATAGTTTTTTTTTTGGCTATATATCACGTTTATTTATGTCGTTTTCGGGTGGTAATACCGAAGAACTTTCCGATCTAGGATTCCAAGGGAAAAACAAAAATAGCTGATTTGATTCTACAGTATGTGTGCCTCTGTATTGGGGAAACGAACAAATGCTTTGGAATAAAATGTTTTTCAACAAATTATTTATTTTCTTGAAGTAATCAACCGTGACGTTTTTGTTAACTCAGAAATAGATGACAGTGCAATATCAAATAAAATAAAGGACTGGGTCGCAGGAACTTACTCTTGTAGGAAACTGTGAAACAAGTTCCTAATGAGTCAGTGTGAGAACAAGTTGAAGGGTAGCTATTATTCCAAAACTTTAAATGCCATTTTGTGTTAAATAATTAACTTAAGCGACATACAAAATTTTCATGAAATCGGTTAACCCGTTACTAATTTATGGTAAAATTTATAAAAAACCGTTGAAGTATGTGCCGAGCTCAAACAAAATTTTGAATTGCTCCTTTATAGTCCAGTCGAAGCGTAGTTAAAACCGCCCTCATGTTACAAAAAATATATAAAAAGATATTTTTTCGTGTTCTATATTTTTTGCGACGCTGAATTCGAATCTGAAGAAATCCAACAAAATTTCTTGGTGCGTTTTGAGATATCCGCGAAAAACCGCGGTTTCGATTTTTGCTTACATCTCGGAAACTATCCGTCTTAACTGAAATTTTACCACAAGACCATTAAATTTCCTACAAAATTCATGTATATTGTTCATTTCTCAGACGTACCGTTAGCACGTTAGAGTCCGTTGAAATTTCAACATAATTTCCCATTTCTGTTAAAAAAAAAAAAAAACTAAACAAACCGTTAAAAATTCATATGTAAAAACAAATTGTTTTTGTACAGAAATGGGAAATTATGTCGTCGAAATTTAAACGCGCTCTAACGGTCAAACGATACGGCTGAGAAATAAACAAAGAAAATTTAAAGGTCTTTTCTTTTGTTGTGGGTGAAATTTCAGTTAAGACGCATAGTTTCCGAGATGTTTTTTTTTTTTTTTTACACTATCAGATCCTGTTCATAAGGAGCTTAGAGCAAGCTTCAGCTTATGAACAAAGATTTGCCAACACATTATATGTGTTCCACTGGCTCATCACTTAGTGCTGGTGTTAGTTGTTAGTAATGTAAAACAAATCACTACAATACACAAGCACTATAATACAATAAAACATATAATTTAACAATACAAAATACATAAAACATGAACTAAGAGCGTAGAGCCCTGGTTTTAAGTACATTTTTAAGATTTATTTTATTGTCATTAAAATCAATAATTTTAGAATTTAAATTGAAAAGCCTGCACATGCGCGTAAGCGGCTCATTCATACCGTAATTAGTCCGATGGTGTGGACAATGTAGGAGCTCAACGCTACGCAGATGGTGAGCACCCCCACGATAATTGAGTCCAACACAAGTAAGTAGATCAGGTGCATCTAATGCGCCCGAAAGAAGTTGGTGGATAAAAACTATATCATTATTTACACACCTCTGTAACAATGACTGAATATGTAGAAGCTGAATTCGGTGTTCATAAGGTGGAAGGTTATAAATATCTGTCCAGGGAAGACCTTTTAAAGCAAAACGAACAAAATTATGCTGAACTGCCTCTATCCTAGATCTATGAACATCATAGAACGGAGTCCATACCTGCGATGCGTATTCCAGATGCGGACGAACAAAACAATTGTATAAAGATAGGGTAACATAAGGGTCTTGAAACTCTTTGGACCATCTTTTTACAAATCCTAACATTGAGTTAGCCTTTTTAACAAGAGAGTTGATGTGCTCTGTGAAATCTAGACTTGAATTGAAGACGATTCCAAGATCTTTAAAACTAACAACACGGCACAATGTATGTTGTGAAATATTATAGTCAAATATGATTGGTACTCGTTTCTTTGAAAAAGTCATAGTTTGACATTTCGCTGGGTTAAGGTTTAATCCATTCTTGCTGCACCAAGTACAAAAGCTATCAATGTCGGCTTGCAGATTCACACGATCACCGCTTGAGCATATAGATTTAAAAATCTTCATATCGTCAGCAAAAACCAGAATTTCACTATTGCGAATGCATGATGTTACATCATTAATAGCAAGAATAAAAAGAATGGGACCTAAATGACTTCCTTGTGGTACTCCAGAGTTGGCAGTAAAAGGGTTTGAAAATGTTTTTCTGAATTTCACCTGTTAGGATCTATTTCGAAGATAAGAATATATCCAATCAATAAATCCAGCAGAAAATCCAAAGGCCTTAAGTTTAAAAATTATAATGTCGTGGGAAAGTTGGTCAAAAGCTTTTGAAAAGTCGGTATAAATGCAATCAAGTTCCTGTCCGTTTTCCAAAGCATTGGAGCACTTGTGTAAAAACGTTAGAAGGTTCGTTACCGTTGACCGCCTCTGCATAAATCAATATTGTTGATTACAGATAATATTTTTGCAGAAAAACGTCATACGTCATACTATTGTTGGCAAAAAAACGAAAATTCCGCAGTTTTTCGCGGATATCTCAAAACGCAGAAAATATTTTATGGCAACACTGCCCAGTGGGTATACTCGTATACATAATATAGTGGTTGTTTTGATTTCAAGCCGCCACTAACAAGAAAATCATGACTCAGTTCAATTTAAATAAATCTTATAAATCGGCTGGTAGTACCTACATATATTATAAATTGATATCTCATATATAAATAGATATCTCATATCTCGTGTAGTGCATTGCGCTAGTGACATGAACAAATTTATACTTTTGCATAGTAAATATGTCACCATTGTCATTGCACCGTTGTCGCAGCTGGAATAAACAACATTTCAGTAATGTTTCTTTATATTAATTTGAATATTTTATGGATTTACTATATCCTTCATAGAAATCAGGCTACCCAAATCGCTTCATATATATCTGCATCAAGTAATTAAAATATTCCATATTTCCTACGCCCACCGTTATATACCTTTCATATCTCATCGCCATTTGTTTAATCGTATTTATCCAATCAAAAAATGTATTTCCTAAGATCTCACGTTGGTATTTCAATTTCAAGAAAAATAAATATTTTGACATTTCAGATAAATGCAATAAAATTTTATAAATTACCTTTATTTTTGATACTGCATTTGTTTTTAACATCTTTGAAATGTTTATTTAGACAAGCGCAAATTGTGTTTGCTGCTTTATGGCACATTTATGTTTTTATACCTATACATACAAGTAGCAGAATAGTTCTGATATTCAAAGCAACTTATTAAAGAGTTTATGGATAAAAAGTCTCTAATTGACGTCATTTCGAAAAGAAATTTAGCTACACAACTAGCGAATGCCCTTTTCTAGGTTGGGTTAGTTACAGCATTCTTTTTTTTCGTTGTTTGGAATCGCTAAACATAACTCTCCAATTCGGGATAAAAATAAAGAAAAAAACATACTTTTAATCTGAAGTTTTCGAGTTATTGTAAATATTTCTGAAATGTAAAACGCAGATGCCATATATATAAATCTAGATTTTGGTCCCTCTTCTTTTCACGCTGTTTAAAAATGATTTACCCTCGATTTTAAAGTATTCCAAGATTCTGATGTACGCCGAGGCGATGTCCAATTTTGAGTTACTGTATTGGAATGGTTGAAGACGCAACCGCTTGAATCAATGAATATCTAACGCATATAGTAAATTGGCCAAATGAAAATCTTTTGAAACTGAATCCGAAAAAATGTCAGCTTGTATGGGTTAAAGTGTTATTGGCACAACAAGTTTATCAAGTGTTGAGCTAGATGGTTCTATGCTAGTATGTTAAAAACTTAGGTGTTACTTTTTAATCAAATGTGCACTTGGAAAAACATACGCCTCATACCAACATACGCCTCACTGCGGATTGAGGTTTCTTTAAAAAACCATTTCTGACGCTGAAATGTTTTTTATTTGTTTTCTTAACTCTTAACTAATTATTATTAATTTTCTAAGCATTTTCAAGAATCATTGCAAAGACTTCCGAGAATCTGCTCAAATAAACATCAGTGGATCAAATAAAAGTCTGAATGCCTTCAAGTTTTCGACTACTTATTATCTGCTGGAAACATCAACATAATAAGATTGTTCTTATAAAGGCACAGAGGTTTTCCAAATATGGAGACTTTAGAGAAAAGAATGCCCATAAGACTGTATGTTTACAGACATTAAGAAATTGGATATTCTTAGACAGTATTTAGATCTACTGATGTTTTTTTTTTCCTATTTTATTTATAATTTAATTAGCAGGACATACGAATTCTGTATATATATAATAGAAAAATAATTAAAGAAGCTCATAAAAAACTAGAGGGTAAAGCAGAAAATCGTCAATGGCAAAACAAAATTGATCAGATGACCAATTATTTCAATATTTCCTTACCTTTGGCAATATATCTCCCATAAAACTCTTATCCAATTAATTAGAACCATGTTGTTAGAAAAACAAAGTTTTTTCTTAACGTCATCGTTGTTTTCAGACCATGAATATCAACTGGGTTAATTCAGACTCTGATGTATATATCATATGTATTTTATTAGAGTACGAGTGTAGGTACTCATGTAGTTTCAACTCATATTTACACGACATGACATTCCGAACATAAATACTCTTTGTCTTACATTGACCCCCAATGGCTAGCTAGTGTCAAGGATTCGATAGTCAAGTGGCAATCGATACGATGTTATTTTACTGTGCAAATAAATTTATACCTACATATTATGTATTCTAATCTACCTATCATCATAATTAAACATTTATTGATATTAAAAGATGATTCTCTTTCGATATAGATGACTTATCATCTTTATTATGATAGACAGATGGCGTAATGACATTTGCGCAAATAGACACTAATTAGTTCTGCCAATTGGACATAAATTAAATGTCACTTTACGGTATTCGCTGAACGGAACTATGACATCGCATACAAATTATTGGAAAACAAACATCAAAACTGTTTATTTTTTTCCAATTGAGGTGAGTGTGCTCCAGAGACACTTACTAGGTAGTTGCTTTTTTATGAATAAAGTATTGCGGTAGGTTGCATGATTGATTTATTGAATTCTATTTAATTAATTACGTACGTATTGTGTGGAGATAGCTGATTTATAAACTTAACTATTCGATATACATATACATACATAATAGTATAAACTAACAATTTTCCCCAACAATTTTTAATCGAATCCTCTTGTTGTTTTTGCAGTTTGGTCGCCAAATGCGATTTCAATATGTAATCATTTGAAGTTAATACAAAAGAATTAGAACAAACATAACAGGGCTAATGCATTTTTGATAATACAATAAAAGCAACTTCTACATCATAAAATGACTTCAAGAAGTTGATGAATTAGACATAACAACAACCTGTCGACACCAGCACTTTTTGTGGCATGAAGTTATAGCTATTTCATGGCCACCACCGCCAATCATCAGGCTCCTTTTTCGTCCATTTAATCGAAAAAAACTTTATTGAATTTTAGCCGACACTAGGACTTTGATTTGATGCTTTAGGAAACAGCATCATATTTGGGATTCAAAGAGACCATTTTAAATTCAGCTATGAGCTTATGAATGCATTCCAATACATAGTTGAACAAAGTTTTCAATATGTGTTATGATCTTATCAAAATAAGAATACACATTCAAGGACATTTAAAATTTCTTCCGAAATATAATTTCCACTTTTGAAATAATTAGAAACTACATATGTAGGTAAAGAACAAACAAATAAACTTACTGTACATCATCTACATACGTTTTAGAAATTTACCATATTATAGTTAATAGATAACATTCTAGTTCGTATTGCTTGGTTGGTATTCCCCAATCTAGGCTTTCAGGTCAGTTGACAAGTTCTAAATGTTTCGGATCTCTATGTTTTGTTTTTGTTTTTGGTTTTATAAAGTCATATGCCTATGTAACATTTGCAAGGATGGAAAGAGGGAACAAAAATTGAACCTTCCGCATAAAGCAGAGGGGTCGGCCGGCGCGCGGCTTAGTCGCGGCCAATATTTGGACTAAATTATCTTCAAAAATAAAATGTCAGTCGAGTGACAATTTTTCAGTTCATAATAATGATTAAAGAAGACCTAACGGTTTCACAGACACAATATCCCGCGTAACGCTTTCCCGCCAAAAAATAATTAATAATTAACATCTCGTCAAACGATTTCCCGTGCAGCGTTTCCCCAGCAAAAAAATTCTACTACAATTCGGTGAAATTGCAAACATTGTATAAAAGTACTAGTGTATAACTACTAACTAGTACTTGTACTAGATTTACCTAAGCGAAAATCTTATAAGATTCTTTTCTCAAATTCACAGGAGACGCCACGCCGCCGCCGCCGTAACGACTCGTAGCGCTGGTTCCGATAAGAAGATGGCAAGATGCTGAAGATGCTGCTGAAGAGCTGTGAGAGTTTGATAAGCAATATACAGAGCCATGACCAACAAGATTTTACTGCCATAAATCGTTATCACAGCTGGCGCAACAATATACCTAGAGATTTTGAATAATGGGTTTTCCCGTCCACTAATTTCATGTTATTGCGTTTTGCACTGGTTGGCAAGATCACCCGATTTTACTGATCCAGACGACCAGACTTCTTTCTAATGAAAGAAATCTTTAATTTCATTATGCTATAGAGGCCCATAACTAAGGTGACCATCTGTCCCGAAATTACCGTTACAGTACCAAAATGTGTGCACCGGTGTAATAGAAGCCTTCATCAACACACACAAATAGAAATAAAAATCAGAATAGCTGCTTTCTGTAGAAATAACGTGCACCACAATAAATTGTACGCCCGCAGTGATTTGTGCATTACAGAGTATTGTGTCTGCACAAGTGTTTCAGAGTCCTCTGGTATTCTTTTTCCCTGAAAAATTCCAAACTTTTTGCAGAGCACTGTTTTCAATAATGTTTTATATAATATACATATATTAACTGTTTATCATGATTCATATACCTACCTGGAATTATTATCTTACGATCAAAAACTACTTGAGAAAGATTAGAATTGAAGAAATTAAATTGATATCTTCGTTTCAGTTGTTGGTGTCGAATATTCTTCATGCGCAATAAGTTCAAAGATTTTTTGAAGTAATAGTTACTAAACAAAAATATTGTCCCAGCTCTTAATAAAGTACTTTTATGACATGAAACTGCACGTTTTTCGCATGTGATTTATTAGTGACTGATATAAAACCATTTTGAGATACTTTTTTCAATTAAATTATAAGAGATTGATGTCATATAGACAACCAATTAATTTGATATCGGTGAAACTTAGAGAACAGTTATACCGTAGTACTAAAAAAGGTCAAATCTCCCAAAAATGTGTAAGAAGTTGAAACGACTTGTAAAAATGTTTTTTTGATGAGTAAAAATAGCGAAAAAAGATTACCCTTTTTTTGCAACCATTAAAAGTTATTATCAAATTAAAAAAACAGGGTTTTTTAAATGGTTTTGTTTATCAAAAAAACTTGAATTTTTTTCAAACCACTTGTATTAAATTTGATGTACATAATTCAATTTATACCTTGTTTTCAACATTCCGTGTAGGTATATCATATTTGATACAAAGCTGGGCTAGAAATTCTTTGTGTGAGTCTGTCTGTCAGTCTGTCTATCGGTCAGACCCATATCCTTTAAACTGGGTATCTAGGGAATGTATAATATAGGGTGACCATCATAGGGGTTTCTGGAAATTGTGTATTAAACCAAAAAATAAAAACGATATAGATGTCATAAAACGGTGTTATGTAATAGCTTGAATTTCCCGATAACTGCTCTAACAATTTTAATTAAACTTGAGTGATGCAGCATATAAAGGTCTTTGAAATGATTCAAGCAGTTATTCCAAAAAGTAGTTTTAATGGTACCTGCCGTATAATTTTTACTTTTTTCAGATAACAATCCAACATAAGATTACGATGATAGCGAAGGCGTAAATTCTGTTTGTCTGTCTGTCTGTCTATATGTATGTCAGTCTGTATGAATCAGCACCTACAGCCTAAACGGTTTAACCGATTTACTTCAAATTCGGTATGTAGGGTTTGTAGACCATTCCTTACAGGAGAAATTGAAATTTTTTTAGCTCAAAAAATAACGGTACCTGCCCTAAAACGATTTTGGAAAAGCTTCAACGGCTCCAACGATTTTCTTTAAAAAAAAATTACTGATGGTTTTCTTAAAAAAAAAATTGCCAATCCTATTAACGGTACCTCCCATAGAACCGTTTTTTTTCTTAAGCTATGAACGGATTAATCGATTTTAAACCAAATTTTTTTTTAGAAAGGTCTATATGACTTGAACAAATTTAATAGCTACATTTTGCAAAAAAGCTTAGTTTTAGTTTTAATTAATTTTTTAATTTAATTTTTTGTAAATTCAACATAAAATGAAAACAATTAAGCACTTGTGCAAATGGCGTTCTTCAAATTTGTAAAAAAAAACTTTCTTATAAAAAATATTAAAGTAAACATCGATTTATTTAAAAACCGCTTTAACGATTTTGGAATAATTTTTTTGGAAACTTATATTTAGGCAACAAAATTTTTTGCTTACTTTGATTTGAGCTTGAATCTTTGTAAAAAGAATTTTTAGCATATTTTGTGAAAAATTCATATGATTTTTTTTCCTTCATATTAAAAAAAGTAGTAAATTTTATTTTATTTTCGTGACAACTTGCCACTAGAACTTTATTTTTTTAAATTTTGACTTTCTCGTTAACGTTTCAGCGGATCTTAACCAAATGTTATTTCTTAAAAGCCCTACGGAGCCAAATCATAATGGAGAACTTATTTTTTCATAATTTTTTTTTTTTAATTAAATAATTAAAATAAAGTTGTAAGTTTTTTTTTAAATTAAAAAAAAAATATTTTAAGTTTTTTTAATTCTATTTTCAAATTAATTCAAGGGATTTGAATATTAAATATCGTCAAAATCGGTTCAGCCGTTTAAAAGATAATCGAGATCGAAAAAGTACCGTTTTATGATGACAGAGGTACCGTTAATAACCTTCTTCGAACAAAAAAATTGACTACATTGACTACAAATCTGTCATATAAAATTTTATCAAAATCGGTTGTATTTTTTTTTAATTTGGAATGATCGGTCACGCTTAATGGTAGGTACCATTTTTTTATGACCTAAAATTAAAATAAAAACACGTCCGTGCATAATGCATATTATTAAAAGATTACTTTTTTCACTGTTGGTGTCGATAACGACAAACACAATTGCCGGACCCCACTTTTTTAGAGTTCTCTATAGTCGTAACGTCAGGTTTGATTGTTATCTCAAAACTTTTTGTTTGCAGGAATACATAACATATTATTGAAAGTAAAAAATTAATGCTCTCATTAATATCCCATTAATACTTATCCGCACTGGCCATCATGTGCCTTATTATATTTCGCAATCGACAATCTAATACTTCTCCCCTTGTAAATTGATAAAGGGTAATTTTTAAACTTCTAAGCCAACAAGAAGTTGACCTTGAGCATTGTTTATGAACTTTGGTGAACAAATCTTTTTTTCTTTTTTGAGCGGCAATTCATAAAGATGATTAGCGTGCCGTCGTATAAAATTGTTCATGCTAGAGATAAAAGCTTCACTCTTTGCTTTGTCCTTTGGCTTTGCATAAATTAATCCTACCGGAGGTCTCTGTTTGTTTGTTTTTTTTTTCTCGTCTCCATAAATAATCCTATCACCAGAGGACGTTGTTGCTGGGATAGCGCTTCTCCCACTTGTAATGCTTAACATGTGGCTTCATGATGAAACTATTTACCAAAAAATGGTAGTCGATCTGAGTTTCATTCCCGCCATTGCTGTAAGTGATCAGGTTTGAAGAATATAGTGTTTAGCACGATAAGACCAAAGTCTGACAGTGTTATTTATTGTTTACACGGGCCCAATGAACAATATTTAAAAAATGAGCCTTGCTGAAATGAGGTGAATGAGGTCATTTTTTTATCACCTTTAAGAATAAAAATGAAGGATTCATGAGGGCACCGGAGTGTAAGAAAGACATTTTTGTGTTTGTCGGGCCTAAACCTTTCTATGGAAAAAGTTTTAGCCATGCTGAAATGTGGTAGGTTAATTGGTCGCTAGCTCTCCGTCTATAACTTTGCTGCAAACGAAATAACGCGACGTTCAGTTTTGATTTTTTTTTTAACGAATATTGTTTTGGTATCTTGCTAAAGACAAACAAATTGCGTATCACTAAATCTTACTCTAAAGTAGGCAAATGGTATTTCATTAAAATATCTACACTAGTAATTAGTAAGCAATACATATAATGAATTGAATGTTACACCCTTTCAATATAGATACCGTGATCATATTGATAACATGGTTGTATCAGAATGTGTATACACTACACACATATGCTATCAGTTTGACTCTTTTACATGTTCCGACTTTGCAAAGTAATCGGGTTCCAGTACCCATCTAACTAAATGGCCTATCTTAATAAACATAGAAATTATTTGTTCATGGCTAAACAAATGTTTAATATGTAAGTTGGGGATTTTATCTGATACTCACTAACGTGGGTGTTATCAGAGGTGCTAAGCTAAGTGGGATCTCACGATTCGTTTTGGCAACATGGGAATTTATTTATGTTTACTAGTTATTAGTGATCTAGTTTGAATAATTTTTTTGTTTGTGTTCATATTTGAATTCAATTTGGTCGCGGTATGAATAACGGCAATTTTATTTTACATACATATATTTTGCGCTTACAATGCTTTCGTATTCAACTAGCGATTAAGAAAATGGGAGCGGAGACATGCATACTGGTTTTGAATGCTTAAACAAAATTACAATAGGAGGCAAAAATTCAGCCGTATAAAGCATTCCACATTCATGTAGTGCAGCTAAATAAAGAATCTCTATATTTTACTTACTTCAGAAGTTGGACTCGGGGATAAACTGATATATAAGCATTCCTTGCAATACACGAGTATTACGTTTGATTGGTTAGAGGAGAAGAATTCAACTGGCTATTTCATTTGAGCACTCTTTCGAGCACTCTTTATTATAGAATAATGAGAGACATGACACATTACGATGAGCTACACAAATGTTTCCATTATTTTGCTCCTATCTCCTACCATTTTACACTCAGCCAAAAAACAATGAAAAAACAAATAAAACTATTTTGAATCGAAGTAAAATCGTTACAATTAAGGCCTAAGCATGAAATATTTAAAATCAAAATGGTGCAACTTTGAAAACAATTTGATCAACTGAGCATTTATTGTTTGCCCGTATGAGCATTATACGGGACAACGTTATATGGAATATAAACCAACTGAGAGTTTATTTTTATGAAGAATAAAAACAATAAAAAGAATAAAAATATCCAAATTATATTTTATTATTTATTTTAGTTTATTTTATTCGCGGACACACGTGACACTGTCAATTTTTATATGAAATAAAATCAAACTGAGTTTTTCTTTTAACAGACTTTACCACAAATGAGTGTTGTTATTTATTTTCATTAAAAAAGTAGTAAAAGGCGGGCAAACATGCCAGGGGATAACATTAGGCGGGTTATCGTTCCACGGGCAAACGTTTTACGGAAAAATGTACACGGGAAAACGTGCTGCGGGAAAAAGTAGCCAACCTATTCTTGAATTAACAAAGGCAAGAGAAATAAAGAAAAACATTTACAAATGTATGCAGAAGAACACCTTGATTCCTCTATGTGTATAAACTCAATGATAATCACAAGTAAATAAAATGCACGACTGTTTCGCATGAACTTGCTCTTTTAACAAGTTACCACAAAAATTAATTTAAATTTAATAAAAATAAATTAAATAATTTAATAATAAATGAAAAATACAAACAAAATCATATGAATTGTTTTGAAATTAAGATTCAAACGAAAGTCAAAGTATGCAGAAAATTTCAAATTCCAAAATCGTTAAAGCGGTTTTTATAAAAAAACATGTGTGTTTAATAATTTTTTATACATAAAACATTTTTTTTTACAAATTTAAAAACGCTAATTTTAAGTGCTTAATAGTTTGCATTTTTATGCATTTTGCAAATACTGAATTTACAACAAATTAATTAATAAATTATTTAAAATTAAAACTAAGTACTTTCCAAAACGTTGTTCTCGAAGTTTTATCAAGTCATCTATTTCTTTAAAACAAAAAACACCTCTACAACATATAAAAAATCCGACAGAGAGCATTAAACGCACCAGTTAATTGTCCCACACTTTGTTACATAATCAATTTTATGCGATTCAGTCGTGCATTTTATTTTATTTATTCTTATAAATGGGATGGGGTGATATTTCATATACCTAAAGAGGCCTTTTTTAATTTTTAAGATTGGGAAGATATTTTATTATGTTACTAAGAAAAATGACCCAAAACTTTTTGAACACGAAATTTGACTTACGGAAATAGCTTGACTTATCGGAATAACCTAAACGCTTAAATTGGGGTATATGTTTCATTGTGAACTGATAACCCAATTTTCAAGATGAAAAAAGCCATTTAATTGGATTACAAAAGAAAGGTATATATGGGGGGCATGCTGCACTTCTACAACCCTCCTGCATTGAGTCACTATGGGAATTGAAGTGGGGCAGCATGCCCCCATGCATACCTACATTACATACATACCTCATTCAATGTATAAGATGTCTACATGACATTAGGGACTTCATTCATAGTTAAGTTTCCGGACATGTCGTTATGAAATAATAAACCATAAAATATGTCAATTTTTTTCGATTTCGGGGATTTATTTCATATGAAAAAAATTCTCACTTCCGTACAAATATTGGGGTGTTATTTTATTTTGCGTTTGGGTGGATATTTTTTTTGAGGGTTTTTACCGTAAGCCACGAAATTTAACACAAATAAAATAATTAAACAAACAAGCAAAATAGCTTGTTATGTTTCTCAAAATTTAAATAATCGTTATGAAGTTCTTATTTGCTGAAATTTGTATCATTGCAACTATTTTGCAGGAACACCCACAAGGTTTACGGAAATAGATTCCAATGAAAAACCATCCGAACGCAAAATAAAATAAAGTGCACGACTGGGTCGCACGAACTTGCTCTTGTGGTGCACACCTGGGTCACATGAACTTGTTCTTGTTAAGCGCTAAGCAACCTTTGTATGCGTGCGTTTGTTTGACGAAAAATCAAAGGACTTACGTCCTCTGATTGACCATGTAAAGGTCGCCTTAGAGCGGAATAAATCGAAGTTTAAAAATTTTAAATAAATTTTATTTTCTGCAAATTAAATATGACAATTTAGGGTGCTAATTAGATTACATTTATTGTACAAAAAATAAATCTTTTTGTCAAGTCGTTTTCCAAATATAGAATTAACAAAAAAAAAAATGAAAATTGAATTAAAATTTAAACTAAGGACCTTTCTAAAAAATTGTTTTAAGTTAAAATCGAATAACCGGTTCATAAGATAGCTCAAGAAAAAAAAAACGTTCTATGGGAGAAACCCTAACCCTGGCAACATTTGTTGTTTGCAATTTAACAAAAGACAATCAGACAAAAACCATCTCTTATTTTTTTGAAGAAAATCGTTGAAGCCATTTTCAAGAAAATTAATTTTCTTTATAACGGCTACATATATGGCAGGTATTATGGTCCACAAACCCTACATACCAATTTAAAGCCAATCGGTTCAGCCGTTTAGGTTGTAGTTACTGATACTAACCAGACTGACAGACACACAGAATTTCCGGACCCACTTTTTTCGTCTTCTCTGTAATCGTTATTTCATGTTTGATTGTTATCTCAAATCTTTTTTTTTTTGCTTTAATGCATAACTTGCCTTATAGTACCTTCACACATATAATCGAAAGTAAAAAACTGCCTAAAATTGGTATGGATTGGGGACTTATTTCAGTGTATCCTTGTTTTTAAACGAAATGCGCATTAATGGCCAGATACAACTTAGGTAAGTGGTTATTTCAATTCAAAACATCAATCTTGATTAATAAGTTCAAAGCTTTTTAAAAGGTCCTTGCTATTTTGTTCACACAAAATTCTTCTTGAAGAACTCCAAACAAAAAAATATGGTTACTTTTTCTACATATATGGTTTAAAAAAAAAATGTGGTACATAACTTATTTTTATAGCAACAAGAAAAAACTCTTTAAAACGTCATCTTAATACATGTTATGATTTCAAATCATGTACAATTAAAAATAAACTAGACAAAAAAAATATCTTCCAATGATGAAATAACAAAGAAACTGAAGGAAATTCAAAAAATTCCATTAAAAAATGTGAATGTAGTGACCTTGTTTTTATGTTCAGTATATATATTGTATATCCTTTTTGCAGTAAGGAAATGTAAATTAATTGAACAATATGGTTGCCAATAGACTTAAATAATAATCATCTGGAAAACGTAATAGACTTTTTTTTATTATTTTCCAAATATTTTGAATACATATACTTTTTTGAATTTTTACTTTGCCGTCTCGTAACTTTGCGGTTAGAGCAGTCATTTAAAAAAAATAGTGGCCAATTACAGTTTTTTTGACAAAATTCCCTTCATGTTAACTTGAGGTCAAAATAGTCACAAGTAAAAATAAAACCTTAGAATATTTCCTGAATTTTCTGTCTCGTTTTTTTTTGTACGATAAGAACCACAGTGGGGGGCTATATGTATAATAAAAGCCAAATTAAAAAAAACATTTTGGTTTAGGTTAAATAAACCTAAGATATATGCACTTGTTAATAGGATTTATTTATATACCGATAACCCACCATCTTTATACCTAAATACATAATATTAAACATTATATAAACAATGAATTCATTTTTTTTAATCTGTATATTCTGACATCGCTCTTAATGGCATCTTTTAAGGTTTCGAACCTTCTGTGAATATTCTCAGGGCAATTACAAAAGCCAATAAATGATTGTTTGATTAAATGATTAAATGATTAAATCTAACACAGAATATTGCTCAAAATGCATAAAGATTATATAAGAGTGGTTTCATCAAAAATACCTACTGAGTTTTTTTATTTTATTTCAATGTTTATTATAATGTAAGTAGATATTTGTATTTAGGTGCATAGATCATAGGTAGTAAACAAATATGTATATCTTAGGTTTATTTTACCTTGACCAACAACATGTTTTTTTTTTTTTTTTTTGTAATAATATGAACCCCACTGTAAGTGCTGGAGTAAACTTTGCAGCACTCGTACGCTAAAATTATTTACCGTACAAATAATATACTAAGACAAAATATGTAAGAAAATTCCTATCGTTTAATTCCTACCTGGACTATTTTGAATTCAGATTATTACAAGAGAGATATTCTCAAAAAACTTAAGCGACAAAGTTGCAAAGTGAAAATTCAAAAAGAATCGAAATCTAACAACTTTTTTTTAAACACATCCAGGTAAATTTTTCATGTTAAACCACAAAGGTACCATTAGTTCCAGGGCTAAAAAAATGTTATTCAAATTTTCCATTTTCTTAAGGTATTTTTATTTTGAAGGACATCCAGTTTGAATAAAATTTATACTTTATGTGCCCATATATCGAAACTGATAGAATTTCGATAACTTCTTTGTAGCCTTCCCTAAATGTCGCCGTTATTTTATGTTTGTTCTTTAAGTCGAAAAATAAAATGGTTTCAATCTAAGGTATGTCAAAGTAGAACATTTTAAATTTTGACTTCTTACCTTTTGCGGGATAATTGTCGATATTGTTGTTGTTTGTGTTGTCATCGTTGTCTATTTAAATCTCTTTGAAATGCTTCTAAATACTTAAATATTATTTAGAAGTTCTATAACTTAAACTTTTCACATCACTTAACAATAATATTAGTCCTGCATCTTAAAACGCATTCAAACCAATAGACTCTTAAATTTAAAAATTAATCTGGCACTCTTTCTCTAAGCAAGATGTAGCTAGATACATATCTACAAAAAAAAAATTTATAAAAAAATTCCGAAGTTAAAGTCAACAGAAAAAATCACAAAATTTTGATTATTTTTTTGTTTGATTATCCACACAGAAATTGAAATAGATATTTTTATTTACAGACAAAGAACGAATTGATGGCAACCCAATATTGCTGGAATTCAATGTTATGCGTGCGCGGAAGCTAAAATCGGACTGATTTTTATCGAAAGGAAACTTCTCAGCAATTCCGAGCGCGCAAAGTCATTGTCAGTTTAGATAAATAAAATACCTGTAACTGTTAGAACTTATAGATATATCTACTCTCTGTAGATACTTTTCTGGGCCATTTCAATATACGTATGTAGTTTCATGATACGTACATAATTTCTACTTTTGTTTGTTTGCCGTAGAATTGGTAGGGCATGCTGGAAGTCTCGCTGACCAGTGACCGCCATTGTTCAAATCTTAAAGAGTGATGATAGTGATACTGGTAAACAGCTGCTATTGTAAAAGCATGACGGGCATGGTGACCCACTGCTGCCACCACCCACTGGAGTGTAAATTCAAGTATCTTGTTCACCGTATTGCTAACAAGGGATGTCGTAGCTCTGAGAGTTTGTTGATTTTTGTGAAGTCGACAAATGACTTATGGGACGTGTTTATTTAAATTTTGAATGCAATGGCTTTTTTTCGGATTTAATTTTTATGGAATTTCATAACTTAACAGAATGTTTTTACCATTATAATTCTGCTTGACTGGGTTAAGGGTGTTAAAAAAACAAATATGTAAGTAGATAGGTATCAAAGTTTAAAAAAATTAAAATAAAACATTTTCTTAAATAAAATAAATAAAATGCACGACTGGGTTGCACGAACTTGCTCTTGTAGCAAACTATGGGACTGCAAAAACACCAAATCTCCCTAACCTGCATTTTTAGCCAAAAACCTGAAATGTAGCTATATATTTAGACTACTGAAAATATAATGTAGAAAATTTGTAAAAAAACGTTAAATGGCAGGTACGGCCGCTATGGCCGAGCTAAAACAAACATTTAAATTTGTCCTTTAGGGAATCACAAAAAAGTACCGACTCAGTAAAAGTAACCGACTCAGACAGACCGACGGATGGCATGGCGAAACCTACTTTTATGGGCTTCTCTATCATCGTAATGTCAGGTTTGATTAAAACCTCAAAATTTTGTTTAAACGAAACCAATACTTGCCTTATTGAGCAAGTAAAAAGTGACTTTAAAGTCTTAACAAAGTATTAACTTTATTAGCTATGTATATGTACCTTGGTTCAGTGAAATATTTATTCTTTTATTTTGAGTTTGCGGAAATCGAATTATCTTTTGTAGCAGTTGAAAAAACAGTAATTGAAATGTTATTTGGGTTACTTTAGTGAGATCTCTTAGATAATCAATGAATTGATAACATTTAGTTTGTACACTTAGTTTGAACATTTAGTTTGAACGTCTAACAAATATTTGATACAAAGAAAAATACAAAAGAAGTAAAACGGTTTTTTTTACAAATTTTCAATATAGGTAAATACTTACGCCTTATTCGATGACTTCTGAAAATTTAAACTGTAACTAGGAAACCGTTGTTAAATAACAAAATGAAAAAGGGAATTTAATTTTAAAATTAGTCTTTGCTTAAAAAGAGTTTTAATGAATTTGAACAAATTGGGCGTTAAAATTTAAAAACTTTGAAATTTTCAAATACGTTTTTTTAAGTTTTTTGATGTAAAAATCAAACTATGCAGTTTGTTATTTTTTTATTGACGATTTTTTTATGAATGCATACAGATTAAAATAATGGGACAATTAATCACAAAAATCTTCTCATGATATCGACAGGAAAATCGTTGCAAACCTCCCGGTTTTGGATTGTTGCATGTGTAAGTATCTACAACGGCCAACTGAATGATGATGTCATTGCATTTGTTTTTTCATGAGTTTTAGGTTTTTTTTTTTTATAATATGCGCGCACTCAAGGAGTTATAATATGAATACCCTTATGATGATTTAACACAGTGCGAGCGGTTAGGAAAATTGAAGGGTAGATGAAAGGAGATACCGATGCACATTAGTTTTAAATGTCTGAGCTTCACAATGGGAGGGAAAAATTGAGCGGGGTAAAAAATTCCACATTCTTGTTGTACGGTTAAAGAAAGAATCTCTGTATAGAATATAGAAAAAGTACAAAAAGTCTTTAGGAAAAATATCTTTTCGAAAATAATGTAGCAAAGTTATCCTAATTATGCAAGTCGATTGACTTGACTCCTGGTGGAAAAAATTCATGACATAATTTTTTGACATATGTTTTGTGTTATCAGTCATCTCATTAAATGTCCAATTTCGTTGGCTTAAGGCCACTAAGCGAACTAGAATTTTATTTTTGGTTGAGTCAAATTTTTCAATTTATATAATTTTTTGAGATTTCCTGAATACTTTTTCTGGTTTTCGTTTCTATAGGATTTGGGGTGGGTGCGAGTTTGGGTGTAGGTATGCAAAGTTTTTGAAAACTTTAATAAAAAACTTTGTATATACCCAAACTCGCATTTACCCCAATTCCTATAGTAATCCGGCAGGGGTGTTGTAGGGAGACAATTTTTATTTAATTAATTTTATTTGGGGACTTTATTTCATTAGTTTTTGGGGACTTGTTTCGTGCCTTTTTGTGGATTTATTTCATTTTCGAATATGTGGATTAATTTTAACATGCAATAAAGCTTCAATTTCAAGGGGCTCTTTCTTAAGGAGTTATTTCATGGAGCCTCTGTCCGATTCCCCTTTCAGTTTAAAACAAATTTGTTTCGAACTAAATTACTGAATTAAAAACAATTAAGTTAAAGTAAAGAAGACAAAAAACAATAATTGTGTTATTGTTTAATTATATCAATTTAAAATAATAAAGTAAAGTGTGTGAACTTATTGCTTGTCTTTCACTTTCATGTTTGAATTAAGTTGAATAACTCATTTTAAATACCTACATATATCAAAAGTATCAAATGAAATCAAATCAATTATGCCATATTTTCAATTCAAAGTTCTATTTAAGTTACTTACCTGGATAAACGAGTAGTAAAAATTTCTCATATTTGGAACAAATCGTTTTTATTTAAATTCAAATAATGGATATTTTTACTTGCGATTATAGGCGATTTAAGCCAAGTTATGCATTCGTAAAAAAAATATTTGAGATAACAATCAAAAATGACATGACGATGATAGAGAAGACGAAAAAAGTAGGTCCGACAATTCTGTCTTGCTGGATGATATAGACACCAACCGATAAATCCATTTTTCTCAAAAAAAAAATACGATTAATTTCAATAAAATTTTATATGAGTGATTTTCTACCAATAGTGATGTCATCTAAATATTTTTTTTTTTTCAGAATCAGCAACGGTACCTGCCAATCCTGCTATAGAACTGTTATTTAATATACCAATTATCTTTTGAACGGCTGCACCGATTTTGACAAAAAAAAAAAAATTGAAAAGTAATTTTTGAAAAATATTTTTTTTGTAGATACCTACGTAGGTAATTCTAATTTTCTCGAAAAAAATACGATCAATGTCGATAAAGTTTTTATATGACTGATTTATTGCACTTGGTGATGTCTTACATTGGAATTTTTTTTTCAGAATCAGCTTAATAACGGTACCACAAAATATAAAAACTGATTTTTTTATAAAAAAAAACTGGTGGAATGAAATTTCCTGTCGTGAACATAAAAGTAACTTTTCCCAAGAGTAAGTTTGGGCGACCCAGTCGTGCCCTTTATTTATTTTTTAACACAGCGCCATTAAAACCTAACTCGCAGTTTCTTATTAAATTCAAATAATGGGTATTTTTTAATTTTAATAAGGTGCCATTAAAACCTAGTTCGCTGTTTTTAATACCGTATTCTGCTTGTATAAAATGGTGAGCTTATAGTCCCAAAAAGAGCAACACACCGACACCATTTTAAGAAAGAGCACTAACAAATTAGATATATCTAGATATACATACCTATATCTATAGATAGATAGAAATTTACAGAAACATGTAAGTACTTATAGGTTAGGTATCGACCTTTCCAAATCAATATAAATGATAAAAGATCCTTTTCCAAAAAAAAAACTATAGGTTTCTGATAGACTTCTTTAATTTATTAAACAAATCTTAATTGAAGAGTTTATTTACCCCTAAGCAAATATTGAAAGAAAGACATTCAACACATCATATTCATTTGTGGTTATATAATAAGATTGTGCCACACCACACTTAATCGGAATACATATATAAAAATAAAATCAATTAATTTTTGTTTTCATTACCATTTCAATTTAGGTACATACATAGATATGACCTACAAAAATTGAAACAATGATCGTCAAAGGAGGTCAGCGTTAAATTGTTTGTATTTCAAAATAGTTCATAATCGTAGGAAGAGTTTAAAAAGTAAAATATGTACGGTTGTATGGATGCTGTATTTTTTCAAGCAATTTGTTCTTGCGATTATAGGTACTAGCTCTTAGGGAAAATAAATGGAAGACGGACATAATACCGAAATCCAAAAGACCGAAAACCCAAAAGACTGAAAACCCCAAATACCGAAAACCCAAAAGACCAAAAATCCAAAAGACCGAAAAGCCAAATGACCAAAATTAAGATTAACACTTTTTTTTTTTTTATTAAATTTTTTTTTTAAATACATAGGTAAATTCATTGGGGCATATTCATAGTTGTTTTTAAACTAGAGTTTTGCTTAGCCTTGGTTTAAGCAATAAATAAACTCGAGTTTTTCTAATAACAGCTTAAACAGTGTCTATGAATATGTCCCATTGAACAAAAACAAAATAATTTTTTTAAAATCATTAACAAAATTCTCTCTCACCTCAATTCAGAAAAAAATGTTGTTATAAATACCAAAACAATAGCCCAACTTTGATTCCCGTTGGGATTACCCAATCTTAACTGTTGGAGGCATAAGTAGGTACTGTTGAATTTGGAAACTTTGGACTCAGGCGCCCGCCAGACGACTGGACATACCCTAAGCGGAGCAACGAAGTTGCGTGAGCGGGACTGACTACAGAAAGATAGTTAAAATCCCTTGAACCCGCGAAGCGGGCCGCCCAGGTGCTGTTGAACAGGAAAACATTGGACTCAGGCGCTTGCCAGACGACTGGACATACCCTAAGCGGAGCAACGAAGTTGCGTGAGTTTGACTCCGGACTGACTACAGAAAGGGAGTTAAAAAATTTGAGCAATTTTTTCATTTTAAATAATTTTTCGGGATTTTGGGAAAACTTTTTCGAGCCTTTGGGTTTTCGGTTTTTTGGGTTTTCGGTGATTTGGTTTTTTGGTCTTTTGGCTATTCGCTCTTTTGGATTTCGGGATTTTGACCTCAACCCAAAATAAATTAATCATTCGTAAAAAAAGAAATAAAAACAGACACATACATGCATGCAGCCTTAACGGTTAGGCCGATTTATTTCAAACTTGGTAGGAGTGGCACCTATTGCCGAACATCTCCAGTTCACGAAATATTTAAGATCCCTCGTTATATTTTCGTCGTTTTTTTGGGTTTCACACTCAAAAACTATTCCGCCATAGGTTCTCATATTCATTTAAACAATGAAACTCAATAAACAACTAAATTTAACGAGTTTTCTTAAAGAGTTCGAGAACTGGAGATGTTCGGGAACAGGTGGCACTACCCTATAAAGTATTCCCGGACATTTTGTTATTTTTCACGTAGGTTTTAAAATAACGGTTCCTACCATATAAGCCGATAGTTCTATTTTTCTCGAAAAAAAATACGATCAATTTCGATAAAATTTAAGAGATTTGTTGCGGTTATTAACGGTACCTGTCATAGAACCGTTTTTTATTACACAGACTATCTTTTGAACTCGTAAACCGGTTTTGAAATTATTCCAAAAGAACTGCTACACTTAAATAATACTGAGCGAATACAAATTTGAAAAAATGATTTTTCTTTCGGAAAACCGAAAATTTTCCCAAAAAATACGATCAATTTCAATTGTTTTGGGAGGAAAAGAGGAATAAGCGCCAAAAAACAGAAAACTTATGCTGCCCGTTTTTCGATCCAGTCAGGCGAATTTGGGAAATCTATACTTAAACGGAATAGTATACATACCTACTTTAAAAGTGCGAAAAGTTTAAATACTTTGGATGGATCAATGATCAATACCGAAACATCTTGCGATGAAGACATTAACCATGACGTAAGCGAATATAGAATGGATAAAGTGACGTAAGAATTCTGCAATCTTCTGTGACCGTGCTCCTTTACATTATACATTCGGTGCTTTTAAATTCGGTTCACGCTTGAACAATGAACAATAAGTATGAGAGACAATTGACGCCAACTGAGACAAAGATGCTTTGCTTTTGACAGCAGAAGTGACAAGCTTGATCGATGTAAGACAATCTGTATGATTCACGTCAAACATGCCACAGTGAAAAAAAAACACAACACAAAAAACTCAGCCGGTATTGTCAACGTTGCGTTGCAGTCGCGAAATAGAGGCAGGCCCAAAAACTCCTAAAAAAACAAATGCAACGACACCATCCTTCAGTTGGCCTCCTCCAGACAAGTTACTATCCATAACCGGAAGGGTTGCCTACTTTTTCTGAGGGCACCCTGACGAACTCAACAAGCGAATCTGTTTTGAACCCATTTAAGATCATAACATCGTCGGAAAAAAAGAAGAATAACTTAATGTTGGTAACTATAATTTAATGTCATTTTATGAAAATTAAAAATTTTAAATATTTTTTTCGAACTATTGGAACTTGGTAAGTTGGATGTAAGCGTTATACAAAATATAAAGTTATAGCTCATATTTAATATGATATATGCGACATTTTTCTTCGGATGACGTTTTTAGTCTTCCTTCTTAATTATTTTCTTTGTTCGAATTTCGAATAAGGTTTGTATGTAATTCGACGATAACTCTATTGGTGAGCCAAAATAATTATTTCACAAATTTTATTAATTGATCTTTCCAATGTAGGTGACATTACGTTTCGCAAGACTTCTTTTAAATACGCACTCAAGTGATCAGTCATTCTCTGAAACCATAAAATAAAATAAAACATTAGGTTACATTTACATTCTAAATGCAAACTAAAATTGAACAAAACTATTCGTTTTGAACAGTCTGTGTCAGAAATGCATTCAGATCAAATACCTTAAATTAGAGAGAATTTATCTTTCTTTTTTATACTATATGTTTCCACCAAGCACTTAATCTTTATTTGACCAGATTTATCCATAATCTCTTTTTAAGATTTACCATACAAATTTTAATCCTTAATCTTCATGATTAAAAATTAATCTCTAATAAATCTCTGACAAATTACTTAACACACACCCTATAAGGATTGAACGCTTTCATTTCAAATGGCATTGTAGACGTCAACAATAAATTTGTCAATAAATTTTGTAAATATTTTTGCTTTTTGTTAATTTTTATCGAAATAAAATACTTTAATAACCATTATTTTGACGGTATATAATGGATTATTAGTTAATTTTGTGAAATAAGTGCATTTTATAGTTAATAAATATAAAATTTCTGAATGAAATGTTTCGGTGTTTTAAAGTTGTAAAACCTCTTGTCAAGTTAATCGTTTTATAAATCAATCCCGAAACAGGGTTTTATTTTTGGTGGAAACATAGCATTAGATTAGATCGAGATTTTCATTTAGCAAAACGTCAAAAAAATAAAATATTTTTAAAGAAAGATTAATCTGTTCATGAATGAAAAACGCCGCTGTAATGATAGAGGTAGTTATCATATTTGTGCCAATTTTCCTATAATCTTACTCTTATTTTATCATGTTCAACTTCTTTATGAAAATGACGAACAGCGATAGATTTTGTAAGTCCATTCATAGTGTTCGAACTTGTTAACCCTTCTAAAATCATAGAGTCCAGAGCATCAAATACCTTGTAGGGATGCAGTTGCAACGCTTTGATATTGAATCTTCCATTATTACTTCGAAATTTTTCAAGCATATCTTCATTTTCTGTTAAGAACCTTTAAAAATATTACAAGATGTTATAAAATAGTTATCCATAATGAAAGATCGTCGATAAAAATATATAATATCTAATATGAATAAATCTATATATTTACCTTAAAGATTGTTCACGTGCATGTTCTCCTACCTTCGATTTCATCTTATCCCAAGCATTTCTAAGTGCACGTTTTTCTAGTATAGTGAATCCGGTCTCATCTGGAATGTTTTCCAAATTTAACTTTGGTAGAGCTAATGGAATTTTGTACATTATAATTTTAATTCAGAACTTATTATAATTAAAAAAAAAAAAATTGAAACAAATACATATGATTTATAAACAAGACCTTACTTTAAATTCTTTATTTTTTTTTTATTTTCCATGTCCTACGATTTTAGTCACTTAAACTGCCTTAAACTGCTCATAAACGATGGAGCCATCGAGCCATATTCATCATTGTGTAGATAGCTTTAAGTTGCTTCGCAGGCTCGGTTGGATTTTGGCGTGCAAAAGGAGGAAACATTCGATGTTTTACTTCATACATAATATATGCAATTTTTCAAGTTGTAAAATATCGTCACGTTAATTCTTTTTTGTCCTACAAACCATTTGGGCCAAAAATGAGTTATGAATGCCATATCTTATACGCCGTTCTCGAAAACATCATCAAGTTGGAATAAAGCCATTGAACGACGAAACTAAATTAAAAATTAAGTGGAATGTCAGAAATATGTCATGCCAGTTTTGTTTATACTCCAACATTTCTTTTACTTACCGCTTTTACTTTTGAGAACAAATTGAAATTGTATTTTTTTTTTTTTTCATGACAAAGTTGTATTTGAAGAGGTGACTACTCTCTTAACTTCAGCTATTTCGGCGAGTGAGGCGAGATGACTCGCCTCACTGAGATTTTCATCTCACTTCATTACCAAAAGCGATTCAGCTATTTTGGCGAGATGAGAAACTCCGAATATAGTTTCGAACACCAAAGACGCCATCAAACAAAGAATGGGTGCTTTCATAAACGTCAGACTAACTAAGATCTGCAATAACAAAACTGAATAAAAACATACTTCTTAAACAAAAAAAAAGTGTTTTTGTTTTTTTTTGTAAGTATTATGGACATAGCTATTAAAATAATAAGAAAGAAAATGTTAACCTTCAGAAAATAAGTGTTTTTTATAAATTGTTTGATAGGGAATTTTACCATATTGTCAAAAAATAAATGACTCACACTACGCGGATGATAGAATGAAATTATATATAACGTTTTTTTCAAACTGTCAAAATCAAAATCTTGTGAAAGAATTTTGTAAATAATCTCATTTTTTCTAGTGAAATTTAATATTTACGTGACTAAAAGGTTTAATAATAAACTATTCACAATTTTCGCGCACAACATTAATATTTCCGCTCTTGTTTTCAATCAATTTTTCAACAATGATAAAAAAATGTTCAGCTGTCATCCGCGTACTGCTGATTTTGACACTGCTCTGTGAAAGAGAAAGAGATATATCGTTGTTACCTAAAAAGCCCTATTGCAGAACTTAGTTAGTCTGACGTTTATAAACACACAATATCAAGAATATTCATAACCTCACTTTTTATATGAAAAAAAAAATTATTTAAAATAAGTTTCATAATAATGCATATACATTTTTAATTACGTATAATAGGCTTGTTTTATTGGTAAGTGTTTAGTCACTTTAGCAAAATTTTGTATGTGATACGAAAAGTGGCGATTAAATGGTCAGTAATTAAAGTGAACATAAAAGTGAAGATACAATCTGGGAATGCCTGGAAATTTTTGGCGCGAAATAAAATGTCAATACATCTATGACACCTATGACAGCTTAAGACATGGACTCCATATACAATGATTATTAATGGTTGCGTTCATTGTGTTTTCCTTTAGGGCCGCGTTTTGCGGAAGAAATAAGAAGCTTTCAACCTACGAAAGTTGCAAAAACGTTTTGATGATTTTGAACTTTTCGCTTTAAAAAAAATAAAAATTGGTTAAAGCAGATTATCCTTTTCCGAAATACTTTAAATTGCAAACACAAATGATTAAAATTGTAAACGAAACGCACTTATTTCCACTTTGACAATTCAACACTTGCAATTCATATCATCGACATGAGTTTGGAAATAATTACAAATCGTAGCTATTTTAAACTTCAACAATGCATTTAGGAACGATGTTGAGTTGTCAAATGGTTAAAATTCGTAACAATTTGGTATTAAAGGACTGACAAAAGTTAACAATTGTTAACAATAGTTAACAATTGTAATTAAAACAACGCACCACTGGCCAATCTCTCGTAGACTAACTTTTAGTTGGCGCATTGAACATACCTATTGAAATTTAAGTTAAATGGCCCAAATTGCTCAAATTTGTATTTGAATTTGTCTCGTTGAACAAAACTATTACCACCTTTTGTTTACTTGGTGCCGGCACAACAATGCCCCCAAACAGCTGTGTTTGTTGTGTCAAAAAACAACACGTCAAATGAAAATGCCAAAATATTTTCGTTTTTCGATTTGGATAAATTTTTAACTTTCCAAATTTAAAATTTAATTAAATAGTAAAATCAACAAACATGCAAAATTAACTGAAAAACATTTCAATTGGCATGGACATAATATTGAAGTGGTAAAGTTTTAGAAGTCAAGAACCCACATCATCAGTTTTTAAAATGTTCAAATTAGAATCGTACATTACTCCAATTATTTTAAATCATGTTGCCAAGTATGTGAAAAATATTCGTCCTGAAGACTCACAGGTAAATAAACAGCTAATTATAAAATTCTCTAGTTTTAAATCGATTCGTCTTACATAGGTATCTCTATGGGAAGGTGAAGTTGCTTTTCAGAATTTGGATCTTCGATTGGATGTACTTGAAGAAGAATTAAATCTACCATTTGAGTTTTTATCAGGTCATGTCCATGAGCTATCAATTTTAGTGCCATGGATGAAAATAACATCGGAACCAATTAAAATCACAATCAACACCATCGAGTTTGTGCTAAAACTTAAGGATTCTAATGCAGAAGCAGCAAATCCATCACCAAAAAAAACTGAAAGAAGAAAGAGAATTTCGAAAGTCGAAGATGGTACGAACCAACAGCAAGGGTATATGCCCGGACTAGTTAATAAAATCATCAATAACATGGTGATCAATTGCCACAATATCATCCTCAAATATGTCGAGGAAGATATTGTTGTATCGATGAACATTCAGCTGTTGTCATTCAGTTCGGCAGATGAGTCATGGAAGCCTGCCTTCACTGACATTCATCCGCTGAGAGTGTTCATGCGAAAACTTGTGCAGGTTTCGGATTTGACTATTTGCTTGGATAAACGTAATGCTGCTGGACAGATTGATGTGTGCCAAGAACCCATCTTGTATCGGTAAGAAATTGGTTTGGTAATCATTTACCTACATATGTTTTTTTGTTTGACTTTATTTTAAATGTACCTAATTATCACTAGTGCCCCTGATTTATGATAGTTGTGTTCGTTGAATTTTATCAATTTTATCAAGAAAACCTGGGTCGACCCCAGGTTTGTGTTGTTGACAAAAAGAAAGAAACAAAAAATATTTGTTTCCGAAATTTAAAATTTGAAATTTGTTGCTTTTGGTACATTCCAAAACATAAAACAATTACACTTTGTTTTATTTGTATGTTTTCTATTTATTTTCATTAAAATAAATCTATAATTTCTTTTCTTTGCATTGCAAAAGCAAAATAAAATAGATCTACTACAGGGCGAGTTGAGGTTTTTCAAATAACGCTTTGGGGCGACTTCAGGGCGACCCCAGAGCGACCCCAGGGCTCAACGAACACAACTGATGGTAAGATCATTATATTATGGGCATTAGTAGTAAGTTTTCTGATGGTGTTGTTGCATGTTTTTCCCGAGAAAACATGGACCTATAATCTGTATAACAAAGTCGCAATAAATTTCGCATTTTATTTAAATTTGATATGCAAATTATATTCCGTCTACATCTGAAGATGTTGGTCGTTGAAAACTAAACTTTTTACGCGGCCAAAATAATTTCGCTAAGCCAAATCAACAATGCAATTTGAAAATATAAAATAAACAATAAATAAAAATGCGAAAGTTCACGAAATATTTGAAGTTCATTTAAAACTGTTGGAAACAACATTTAACAAATCTTCAATTTCAACATATTTTTTCTTATCTTTTTGTTCTTTTTCACAGATGTTCGCTTGAAATGCGCATAGTTCGCAAATATCACGTAAATACCTTCCACCTTGGTAGCATAACCAGAATTGCAATTTTTACCAAACTAATGGAAATGAATGTATCGTCATTGCAATTCCCCATGGCCATGCGATTGTTTAAGCTTTTACTAGCACTAAAAAATGGTGATCTTAAATCCAAATCAACTACAAATGCCAATGATGACGAGAATGATTTCCAAGAAGGTGCTGCTACTTCATCAAATTCGTATCTCAACTGGGCCTGGAATCTTATACCAAGTTTTGGTTCAACTGATAACGAAGAAGAGGAAACAATCGAAGAAGAGATTACTGGTCAGCTATTAGATATTGGAATCTATGTTGAAGCGCTGAATTTTACTCTCAAGAGTTCTGAGTTTATAACTGATTCAATTGTGGGTGCAACTAAGAAAATCCGTTATTCACCAATTGTAAAAGTAATATTAGGCGGAATTTATTCTGAAACATTAATTATTTCTGATAAAAGCTGGTTTAATACAAAATCAGGTTGCTCCAGTATTGCTATTGAGCCACTCGATGGATATAAGGATGAAGAATCTGAAATCAACTCATTGGTGATCACATCTCCATTGAGTACAAAGGCTTTCCTTGACCGTAGTCTTTTCGATGAAAAGTTTGTTGAAAAAGACTGGAATGTAACCACAATTAAAGAATACAATGCAAGGGTAACCGAAGAGTATCTGCTATACCGCAGTCCTGCCATGGCCTTTGATCTAGTGCAATATAAAGAAGAGACCAATGACGAATCATCCATAGCAAAGTCCGAGGACAACAAAATTCGAGTTATTTATCGAATGTTGGCTTCGTCAATGACCTTACGACATAATCAAACGTACTGTCGCATTGCAGCTGTGCTCCAAGATCTTATCGCTACTTACGATTACCCACCATATATTGACGACAAAGTCGATGGCAATGGAGGATCTCCGAAGCTTCACCCACCGCTTATGGATGACTATGAATCTCTGATGACTGGAATTCCTTTACGAATTTATAAATTCAACCTTAGTGCAATAAATATTGAATTCCATCCAAAAACCGAACCACTTAGTATCAAGCCGTCAAAGAAACTTCCTATGGTAATGCGAAAAAATCTTCCATATTTTAATGTATATTTTGAAAACGTCGAAGGACAATGGATGACGCCACTGGATCCAGATAAACTTGTACACACAACATGTCAGCTGCCAGACAAACCTATAGAACTTTTAAATGCGTGTTATGCGAATGCTCAAGTTCGATTCAAAAATGTTTCACTGAAACTTAAGCGACAGTCTGATAGTTGCAAGTTATTCAGTATTCCAAAAGGGAGCATACATTATGGAGATCTTTTACAACCAGCTTTATGGAAAAATGAAGAGATACCCTTGCGTAAGATAGATCTAGCATTTGAAAGCTTTACACTAGAATTCTCTAAAAGTGAATTAATTTTGGCTCTGCAACTATATAGTACAGTTAGAAATTATGAGAGTCAAATAATTCAACAGATTACCAACCAAACTTCTAATACGGATGTTAAATCAGTTAAATTGCGTAGTGAATTGAAGAAATTTAATGCAGAACTAAAAAAACTTAGCACAACAACAATGTATAGGGGAAGTTTAAAACTATTGCAATCACATATAGTGCGACCTAATGTTGATCAAGAACCTCCCAAAAATATTCTTTTGACAACTACAGGTGGTGGTCAAAGGAATAAGTGGCTGGAATGGCATTTACAGATGCCAAACGACTTAAGCAGCAATGCTTGTACTAAATCTGTAATGGCCTTATGGATCGATGAATACAACTTATTAATTGATGACAACTTGGTAGATTTTCTCGAGTTTATAGACGCTGAACATATTATTACACGAAAAGGTAAGCTGTTTGTTTTTATTGTGTTAAATTAGGATACTTGGGAATCTCCCAATTCGTCTTCCATCCATTGGCATGGTGTAGAGAATTGTCATATCAACTGTAAGATTGGGTCTGCCTCGGTTGGTTATTGCATCGTAAAATTACGTTATTTCGCAAATTTTTTTATAACATAATGATAACGAAATACATACTACGATATTACTTTACACGATTTGTTGATAAATTAACCAATTTTTTTTTTTAGCATTTACGGAAACTACTTCTGAACCAAGTATATCAGCAACACCACGAGCACCTATAGTTAAGCAATCTTCGAAAAAATCCTTACATTCTGAAAGGCTACCACAACGCCGAATCAGTTATCCCGAAGAAACTATTCATGTGAGTTCAGAAAGAGATGAGAAAGCCAATATAGACACAAATAGAGAAAAGGAGCTCCGAGAACAATTCTCTTATAGCAACATGTAATGTTTTGATTATTATCAAGTCATTTTGTAACTAAATATTCAATCTTGATTATAGCCTTCCGTATATTAAAAGCATGGTTGTAAGAATACAAATTGGCAAAGGCAATGTTCGCTTAGCTTCAAGTCCTCATACAAAATCGGCACTTATAGCCAGTTACACTCAAATCACGTAAATTTATTTTTTGTCTACTTTTAAATAAAATTTAAATGTTATTTTAATTTCAGACTGCCTAAACTTTTATTTACTTCAGCATCCGCTGAACATATTGATCGCTTTAACGTACAAAATGAGTTTAAAATTCAAAACACAAAACCATCCAAAGACACATTCCCCTGGACTTGTAACATTTCAGATTTTGGTATTAAAAGCTCACTAAACAATGTTACTCAAGACGTAATTCATCCAATTCAAACATCCATCACTATTGCAATGACCCATAAAAAAGAAACTGTAAATGTTGCCAAACCCGAACAACAACAACAACAACAAAAGCCAATTGTTGTTGAAGATTTCGAGGTAGACAAATCAAAACTCACTGCATCTCCTTCGTTGGCGCCATTAGACAGTGGTTCCAAGCCAAGAGCCTCAGAAGATTTTCATCGTAGAACAACAATTGGTGGTAGTGTATCAGCCAATGGTAGAAGTCAGTCATCGGAAGAAAATGGACAAATTAGCATAGGATCGGAAAAAAGGAAAAGCTATCTACAAGAAGCTGTAGAAACTGTCTTCTCTGGAAAAAGAAAGTCTCAAACTAAAGATATCGTAGCAATAAGTTTACACGTCGACACTTCACCCATTCATGTTGAATTCGGTTCCGAGAGAATCGAACTGATGCGAGACCATCTTTCTTTTCTTTCAAAAGCTGTTAATTTCTTACAAATTCCACAAACCAAGCCATCAACTGAAGAAAAAGAGGAAATCCAGATTGTGACAAGTGCCGAGGACAATGCTAACATAAAGCAATTCCTCGAAATGGATACTAACTCTGAAACATCAATGATTTCAATAGAAAAGTCTAGTAGTAAATTTGTCGCTTCAATTCTACTACAATGGACCATAACAAAGTTCACTGCGGAGTTAGATGCTTCCAGAGCATCTAAATGTAAGCTTGTTCTCGATATAGAAGATCTAATATCTTCGGTGGATAAACGTGACGACTTTACCAAGTTCAGCAGCAAAGTTGGAACATTATATATGCGATTCTTTGAAATTGGAACTGGAAATGAATTTGTTTTAAGTGATCGATTGAGAATCAAAATGCAAAGTGATTCATCGCAATCGCCTCTTTTTAATATGATTATCACGACGGTGAGTGTTAAGAATTTCTTTAAGAAAATTGGAGCGAAACGTAAAGAATCCGACTTATCTCGAGCAATTTCGGAAGTCATAGTAAAAATGGAAGCAATTGAAATGATTATTGACTTGGACAAAGTAGCTGTTTTAGCTCCAGCTATGAAAGCACTTTTAGGAGGAGAAAAAGCGGATAATAAAGCTTATATAACTCCTGCAGCTCCTTGTACAGCTTATCAATTGCCAATGGTTCATTTGGACAGTAAAGGATTTACTATTTACATTCCTACAGAAAGTCACAAAACCTGGTGTTCCGTTTCGATTCTTAAAATTGGTTCTATTAAAATTTCTCCAAACTTAGAGAATCCTCTTCAGCGATGTCCTGTGCGAGCAGATGTATTTCAAAAAGCCGCCCAAATGGGAATTCTTGGCACTCCAGGGTCTATCATAGAAGACCGTCAGTATGAGATCACTTTGCAAAATATTTCAGCAGCAACTGGTAATTGGAATGAAATCCTAGCCCACATGAAAGAACACGCAGATAACTTCCATAATACTAATCCAGCCTTTGAGTGGAACAATCAGAGTCGGAAAAACTCACTAGAGCTAAGAAAAGTCTTTAGCAATTTTAATTTTATTACAACCTACGCTCCATGCATCACATGCAACAATGTGCTGGTTTGTGGTCAAGCAATAGAATTTAATTGTTCCAATGATTTGGTAGCAGCCTTGACAATGGATCAGCTAAGTTTGTTCAGTTGTATTGTCATACAGATGGAGAATATCATGAAACCGAAAGTAAATCCGGGTAAAGTAACGAAGAAGTCGAGAAAATCTTTCTCTCAAACTTCGGTGAAGGAGTTGCCTTTGAAAAACAAAATCAAAGAATTTACATCATCTACGTCTTTCCAATCTGGTGACACAATAGACACTAATCAGCGTTGTGTTGAAGAGCTATTTGAGAAGCCAGTCACTGATTCTGGATTTTCTTCGGGCAAACGATCGATGTCAAAGAGGATAATGAGAGACATCTCTGTGACAAGTCTGCAAACAAGTGCGAGACAAATGCCACATACAACATCGTTTGTTGCTGGAATATTTATCATTAATTTATATAACTACACAAGAACAGAAAACAATGATTCGACAGTAGTTGAAAAACTTACACCGCTTATCACAATCAACCTTAGCCAGCCAAGTTTTTTGATTTCTCAGTCGATCTTTGAAGTCACCAAAAGATATTCACTCTTTAACTTCACCCTCAGTTTGTATCATTTACCAGAAAATTCAACGAAAAATCTAATTAGCCATAATGAGGAAGAGGAAGCAGTTCCGGAAATTCTTTTTGATACAAAGCGAGGAGAAGTTGGTTCTTCAGGGATTCCACCACCATTATTCGTTTTAAAATCGCACACAACCAAATCAAAGAAGAATGAAATTGATTTGAGCTTTTCTAAGCCTTCAACAATACGCCTATCAGAGATTATTATCAAAAGCTTGACACAGCACATGGTGTTGTTCTATGAGACGTTGCTAGAGAATTCCTGCTTCAATTCTCGCTCCGAAAAGTCAATATTTCGAGCAACAAAAATTCAAATGATGAAAAATATATTCCTCAAAGCTGATCGTTTTAATTTGAAGATCGATATGGTTTCGTTGAAATTCTCAGAAGAGTGCAAGTACAGCATGAAAGTTAGCTTAGTAGATTTCAGATTCACGACTAGATTCCTCAGCCGGCCAGAGAAGATGAACACAAAAGGATCCATAGGTGGACTATATGTCCAATCTAATAATAAAATAATCGTTCATCCAATAGGAGTAAAGTTTAATTTTGACTTTGTACAAGAATCGTGGAATCGACTGCCAATGGCAACGGCTAATATGAAATTTAACGTTATGCATTGTGACATTGGAGCAGAGACTATCAGTAATTATTCGGATGCAATGAAAGCATATAAGGCCGGTATGGATATTTCTAATAGCCTTTGGGAGGATTTCTTGCTCAGAAGATGTGGAGATACTAATGAAACGAATCGCGAACGTTTGCAAAAAATACATTTGCCAGAGTTGGAAAACAAAAAGACTGCTGAGCCGAAAGAAGAATTCTATCAAGACGATTTAAGGTTTAATTTTTTTGATTTTTTTCTTTGAATTCTTTTTTGTTTAAATTGTATACTCGTAATTTTAGAGCTGGTGCGTTTCAATTTGTAGAAATGGTAGCAGATACATTCCTTCCGATGCCTTATCAAATTCAAATAATTAAAAAGAATTATGGTATAATTTGCTGGCGTTATCCACAGCCAAGGAAGATGGCTCAGATTCATGTGTTTCCTGTTCCAATGGCGGTGATTTAAAAACAATATTTTATTTAAAAAAAAACAGTTAATTTTGATATTTTTTTTTTTTTAATTAAGGTTCCCAATCCGATTCGAATTAAATGTCGAATGGAATACTTTAGTGAAGCACATGAGAGTTTTCTGCACTATTGTGATTTTTGGCTCTCTGAAACAGTTTCGATTTCAATTCCGCTTCCAGAACGTGAAATAACAGCACACATTTGGCGAGTCGTGATACAACAGTCCTTAGTCTCAATTAATCGAGAGTGTTTCGATACAAGCGAGGAAGATGAAGAACTGCGTTCGGTAAGTTAATATATGTTTTTGTTAAAATCCCTTTCGATCTATTTAATAGCACTTCCAAAACTCAGTTTATTAATTTCATTTGTATATTTAATTTATTTTTTCAGATTGTCAGCATCGGTATTGATGAAATCCTTAATTCAGCCAAAAAGGAATCTGACTTTATATTACATCCAAAAGTATTAGTTGGTTGCATGCGAATAGATACAATATTCAGACCCAGTGCTATTCCGAAATTCCAAATTCTTCTGAATATCAACGAAATACAAATTAACCTTCAAAATCATCAAAACCTAAACTCAGAACTTCCGACACAATTGAAAAAGTTCAAAATTTCCGAAAACAGTAAACCTATAAATCAAACATTTGCAAGAATTGGTTTTGAGAAGACAAGTATTCATGCATCGTTCCATACACTCACTAATTATTCAATACATTCCGAATTGACATTTGGTATTAAATGCTTGGATCATGGCTATTTAAATCTTATATCAATGATTGAGCCAACCGACTTGAGTGTTTACCTTAGGATAAATGGTGCCATTGAAAGTAGTATTGTCGCTGATAAGCTAACTTTTAATCTCGGTCCATCAATACTACATAATTTAATTTGTGCTAAACAAAACTGGGAAGCTTACTTCCGAGAAGAAAGTGAACGTAAGACTTTTCTAATTAGCAAATTTATAGTTGCAAATCGAACGCATACTAGCTTGAGTTTTGGACAAAGCGGTACCGATGAACGTATTCTCTTACATTCCAAAGAGTGTTGTAAATATTCCTTTAACAGTGATTGTTTCGATCAAGAGATAACTTTTTACTTGTTCGATGGCAAGATGGAACAGACAAGTGATTCTATTACTATAACACTTGAATTCCCAGCATCGGCCGAAAGTATAGTGAGTCATGTTCCAATTGGTGATAAATGTTTGGTTGTAAGGACAAGACGACTTTCGTCAACACAGTATTACATTCTCATCAAAGGACAAATCGAACTTATATCGATGGTGAATGATTCATTTTTATTAGAGTTCTATCGAGATGATAAGAAGACTGAAGATAGTGAAATTCGTGTGGATAAAAAAGATCGAGCGACATTTCTACAGCCCGTTATGACTGATACCAATATATGTATAAGGTACGTAATTTTGTATATTCTTTTAAACTTCCATCTCTTCTATCTGGTGTTTCTCGAAGCCTTTGTATTTCCCCTTTATATTGACTACATTTAAGTTTGAAATTGACCTCTTTCTAATTTTCAGACTGAAAATGGAAAATGAAAATGGAAAAGGCCAAACTGGTAATATTCCTCTTAAATCAAATAAAAGTTATCCTTGGCTTGTTAAAGGTTAGTTGATATTATGAAATAGTTATTGTCATTCTAAAATGTGTTTTTGTTTTTGCCTTTACTAGTTCCCGTTGTTGGTTCTGATAAATATATCAGCTATTGGATTCGAGTTATACGGGAATCTATTCCACAAATACGTACAGACACCTATCAACCGGAAAAAATTCTCATTTGTATTTGGCCTGTATTTGAAATTCGTTCAATGATGACTTGCCCTATGATTGGTGTAGAAAACTCTACAAACAATCAATTTACTTTAGCTCCTGAAGGCAAAAGCTATGCTTTAAGTGTCCCAGCAACACATCAAACAGATCACAGGATATCTTTTATTGATGAGTAAGAAAAGCAACATTTTATCTACTTGTGTATGAGTATAAAATATATTTGTTCTTTTTTTAGTTTTAAATCTGCCCCTGATTTCAATCTGACTCTAAAAGCTATCGATTGGAATAAATTCTTTTGGTATGATGAACAAATCTGGACAGTTGAAAAATCACTTTCAGAACTTAGTAAGCCAGCGGTCCTTAAGTGGCCAATGAACGATGAGGAAGAACTTCGAATACGACGAACTTGCATGAATAACAAAAAGACTTCTCTTCTCTATAAGTGTTCGCCGAGCAGAGAGTTTTCTTGTACTCTTAGTTTAGAGGTGGCACCTTGGGGAACTTTTATAAACGCTACGCGACAAAGAATCGTTGTGCAATGTTCAGAATCGAAAGATGCAATTGAAGTTGAATCAAATGCAATCACAATGTTACCTCTTATAAAATCTGAATTTACAGTGGCAATTCCAAATGGTCAGTCATGGTTGTCTTCACTGCCAATTATCCTCGATAAAAATATAGACACATCAAAAAGAAAATGTTATCGTCTAAATGAAAATGACTCCTCAGATATTGTCATAGTGAAAGGTGGCGAAGTATTTAAGTTCTACTTAACTTTTTGTACAGAAAATGAAAGAAACATCTTTGTTTTGAAGCCAAAGTATGTAATATCAAACATGGCCAAACAAACTCTTGTGATTTTGCCATTTGGTTTTGATCACAAAGAAACAACTAGTAGGAAACAAATCGAAGAACTAGACCCTGTAAAGGGAATTACTGTGCCAGTTGGGACAACATCAGATTATTGGTAAGTGTCTACTGATCATCAGGGTCAATAACGAATATTTTCAATAAAATTTATTATTCTAGTATCGGAATATGCATAGATGGTTTCTATGATTTGAATGTTCACAAATCCACAAGATCGACTGATTCTGCGTTCATTTTCTTTGTTTGCATCAAGACGGCAAATAAATCCGATGTTTCCATTCCAATAGCATTGATGCATCCTTTTAATCGAAAATGTTTAAGTGTACAACAAAATGAATCATCTGTATGTATTCAAAAAAATAATTAATAGATTAAACATTTGTATTATTTTTCTTTCTATTCTTAGGTTCCTCTATCAGCGTCTCTCATAGAAAAAAGTGGACAGTTCTTCTTGAGTATATTTGAAGACACATCTCCAATGATATTGCTCAACAATCAAACTGATTTGTCCATAATTGTTGGACAAACAACCAATGCTGAAAATAGTAAAGTATCTAATACCATACCTGAATACGATGGTAAACACTTTGAATGGTATCAAATATCCAGACCGCATAGTCGTATGTATTATACGCCTCCAACATCGTATGCAAATTTTCCAGATGTAGAATCTTCTGTTTGCAATTTAAGTTTTGCATTGTATAATGGTGAGTTTTGTTGTTTTTAGCTTTTTCCTTTAATAATTTAATTTAATAATGTTTGTTTTGTTGTTAGAAAATAATAATAAGAAAACTATAAAATGGTCGAAGTCAATTAAAACAAATGCATCATGGGAAAAATTCCTTCATATACCTATTCATGGAGACGTTAAAATAATTGTCTGTGATAAACACCGAATCATAAGAGTTTCAATTTTCTACATTGCACAAGTAAGTCTTTAATATTACTGTCCTGTTATCATTTTTATGTTTTCTTATTACTTTACATAAATCCGTTTGGTTGCTTAGAAGAAGTCCATTGTTTCGGTAATTTCATTTCTGGCGTGTAGTATCATATCAAGGTTTCATCAACTGTTATAAAACCACGCCGCGCCTTTAGTTACATCAAGATTCTTACAACTGGTGCACAAGCTCTTAAAGAGGTCAAAAAAATGCTTTGAACATTTTTTATTAAATTGTCACCAAACACAAGACCTATCTTTGTGATAATTTGCGATTCCGTCATGAAGCATACGAAATATCCGAATAGCTTTAGCTATCTAACGAATCTTGAACAATCGGTCGTTTAACCCAATATAGTAGTTTTTCATGTTCATATGGAACGTATTGCGATTATCTGTAAGATACCTCGATATCGCTGAGTCGCGATGACGTTTAACGCTAACGATGTGGATTATAGAAGTCTTTAGTCAGGCCTTTCACACTCTACTCTATTAACTACTATCATGCTAATATCTAAAAAATAAGACTCGCTTCTTTGATTGGTATTCTTTCTACTACCCCAAGTTGTATGGTGGGCGTTCGAGTCGCTTCTAATTATCAATGGCAACTTCCTTCTAATGCAGTAAGCATTAGAAGGAAGTTCTAATGCACATGTATTCCACTTGAATCAGTAGATTCGTGTGCGAAGAACTGTTATGCAATATTAAGTTTGTTTGTATTTCTATTTTTCAGCAGCTAGAATTTTCCGTCAAAGACTTGCGTTCTCGTTTGCTCACGCCACAATCAAACGATTCCCCAGAAAACACCAAAGTTAACGCACAAAACATCGACACTATTCTTAACGACGAACCACTACAACGAATCAAACCCACTCCTTCATCCCAATGCATTCATCAGTCAAGCGATCCATCATCGATGCCAAATCAACCACTTAAAATCCTATTCTCGGTAAACGAAATCAACGTAAAAATCTTTGTTGAATGCAAAAGTGTAGACTATTTAAAGAAGGAAATATTTGCTCTTTACATTGACGACTTTTTACTTTCGTATAACAATAGCAAGAGAACACTTAATCTTCAACTGACCAACCTTCAAATTGACAATCAACTATTTTCTTCGGGAAATTATGACTTTCCAGTGATTCTTTGTTCCCAAGAACTTTATAAACGATCACAAGGTTCGCCGTCAGTGTATTTCATAAAGAGATGCCATGAAGAAGAACGTCCCACTCCGATGGCAGAGATAACGGTCATTTTCTATGATGACGAAGTTAAAGTGTCTTCGGTGGCTTGTCGGTTTAGTCCGATCCGTGCTTATATTGAGGACACTTATTTGAATGAAGTATTGGATTATTTAGTGGAATGTGCTCCAGGAAACTCGGTTTGCCGGTCAAGTTCATCCAACTTCTATGTAAATCTGGGGGAAGGAGAGTTTTTGATTCCCAAAGACATTGTTGCCAAAGCTCTTTACATATCTGAGCCGATGAAGTTGCAATTATTCCGCATAGAATCAATGAACGTGCTGCTTTCTGTCCATACTTGCGTTCGTTTGTATATAGCTCTCGACCACAGCCCTCTGCAGTTCTCTTCTTACGAACGACAGGACATCCTTACGCTCCCCCTTCGTTTTGGTCATACACTTGGAATGCACTACTTGTCGGGAGCGCTTTTTGGCGCTGGTTGGGTTGTTGGATCTCTGGAAATGCTTGGCAGTCCTAGTGGCTTGGCGCGCTCTTTTTCTTTGGGTTTAAAGGATTTTGTATCCATGCCCGTTCAAGGACTTTTAAGAGGCCCATGGGGTTTCGTTGTTGGTGTGACACAAGGATCTGCGTCACTTCTGCGGAACGTTACGGCTGGCACTGTAAATTCTGTGAGCAAGCTAGCGGCTTCAGTATCAAGAAATCTAGATCGTCTAACTTTAGATCCAGAGCACATTCAACGGACTGAAGCTCTGAGAAGATGTCGACCGCAAGGATTTACAGAGGGTTTCACTCAAGGTATCACAGGACTTGGAATCAGCATTTTAGGAGCGGTTGGAGGAATTGCTAGACATACATTAGAAGCCCGCTCTACAGCTGAAGTAGTGACGGGTATGGGCAAAGGAATAGTTGGTGCATTAACAAAACCAATCAGTGGTGCCGCTGAGCTACTCGCCTTAACCGGACAAGGTGTTTTGCACACAGTAGGGTTCAATGCAATGCCACATCAAAGATCCCCATCCGTACCTCGGAACATTGCTGCTCAAATTTCAGAACAGAAGGTATGGAATTTGCTTCTGAATATTCTTGCCACTGTCCTTGAAAAGGATCAGATATTGTTCTACAATGAAGTCACCTTGGTGGTTGATGGAAAACTTCGTCCAGGTTCCGTGTTCCTAACATCAACAATTTTGGCTCTCTTTGAGACGAAAAGCAATAAGTTTTCACTCATCAATCCATCGCAAAGGGTAGAGGTTTCTTTCGATGCTAATGACAAGACACTGTTGAATGTTTGTGTTAAGAAACAGCGGAACGAAATTGAAGAGGTTAGTTTAAGAAAGTAATTCATTTCTTAAATTCTAATAATCTTTTTTTATTTTTAGGGTTCTTCCTATACAAATCAACGGATAATGTCATTTCTTCAAACCTCAAGTCATCATATGGGTATGAGTATAACAACAGAATCATTTGATGATATTTTAAAGAAGGACTCCTTACAAAATAGCTGTTCTTTTTATATAAGTGAACATTTGGGACAGTATTTGATTGAATATTTAAAAATCATCAACTTGAATAATTCATAGGACATTTTTAACATTAACGGTTTAACTTATTTTGCCAAGTTGTTTAATTTTTAACTATATGTACATGTTGATATTTTTCTACACCTTTTGTTTTTGTTTTTTAGGTAAAGAATTTTCTAAATTATATACATAGACCAAATAAATTAAAATTTAATAGGCGAGTTTTTCTTTTATCAATTATGAGTTTTCTATTCGACACGTTGTTTTTTATGCAATAGATATTTATGTAACCGCCTTCATGAGAAGACCGTAAATCCTTTTAGTGTTTTAGCTTTAGCGACTTAGGTCTTCAGTTCTTCCTTCTTAAATTGCGTATCGACTATGCGCATATACCCCCTCTGGCTTATGTCGATTTCCATGGCGCTTTTGAAATTGCTTTCTTTTTTGTGGTTGTCATCGAAATTGAAAACGAAGTTGCTTTTCTTTGTCAGTGTATGTGTTTCGATTTGACAAATTTGATATGAAATTCTGAACAGAATGTCTCTTTTTGTTTCCAAACATAATATTTTGAAACTGAATATATTCATCGTTTGAACATGATGATGATGAGGAAGATGATGATGATGATGATGATGATGTTGAAGTTGATGATGATACGGAAGATGATGAGAATGCTAATTCATTTAGCAATAATAGTTGCTTCTTATTCATTTTTAAAAGTTTTTAGTTATTTTTTATCTCAAGAAACAAAAATAAAAATAAACAATCGCACGGAATGCAAACTTCCCAAACTAAAATTTATCAGCTGTTGCTCAAGCTAAATAGGTATCCGGCATTGACGTACTAGATATGGACCGCCAGTCGGTTGAAATTTTCATACAAACAGCCAAGAAAAGTTGTTCCATCTTAAAACGGCCTAAAAACGCCATCATCTTTTAGTGTTAAATACGTGTTCTAATTTCGCCATTAGAATTTAAATAAAAACGATAATATATTCATCTGTAAGTAACTCATGGCATAAGGAGTGGATGTGTTTTGTAAAATAGAAATAGTTTGATAATAATTTCCACCAAAATATTTCAATAGTAAATAATTAATTAAAAAAATCATATCACTGCTAGGCAGATTCCCTGCTAGTAGTTGATGGCGCCCCTAGTCATGTTGGAACACGCGTGAAGTTGGCTACTGGCGGTCCATACCTAATACGTCAATGGTATCCGGATTCGAAAAATTGCATCAAAACTGAAAAAAAAGTGCTTTTTTTGGTTGCATGGAAATTGAAACTTGCTCAAAAGACGAAAAAAAGTGCTTTTTTATGGTGCATGGAAATCGACATTAGTATGGCCAGAAGCCATTTAAAAACGTCTATCACCGACATATTTTTAACGAGGAGAATTTCTGTTATTTAAGTGTATCATTTATATGTTTACGAGCTGACCCGGCCGCGCTTTGCTGTGGCTTTATTGTATTGCTTTTAACTAAATGATTAACAATTTTTCTTGTTAATCTATCCAAATATGGCAATTCATTAATGAATTACAATTATAAACTTTTATTTAAAATAAACATACGAATTTGTTACAGCTAGGTTCCAGAAATCGCATAAAATTAAACCGATATCGAAATTGCAAAACGATTGAGTTTAATTTCAATGTTCCACATTTCGACCGTTTTGGCAACTCCGAATGTATTCCGAATTCAATTTTCGTGAAATTGAAAACCGCTGATATCTGTCATAAATAATTTTTGGTTTGGCAAATTGTTTGCTTGATATTACATTTTGTTTGTAACATTTTTTTAAATATTATTGTTGTTGTGCTGTATTATTTGCTTCCGTAATGCAGACTAAGAGTTGCCACTATTTTTTTCAAAATAACTATCCCTGACTTTCCCTGGCCTACTTTTTCCTTTGCCCTGACCAAGTTAAAAAAGTAATTGCTGAAGACTAGAACCAAATTGCGAGACAATCCAGAAACATCAACTATTTGTGCAGTGATTCGGCATCAATTTGTTTTGTGATGCTTACTCATGTCATTGTTTTCATTTGAATTTAATGGCGAGATTAGTACATGTATTTAACACTACTAGATGATAATGATTTTAGCTGGAACACTTTCATTTTCTCCGTTTGCATGAAAATTTCAACCGACTGGCGGTCCATAGTACGTCAATGAACCCAAGTAAGTAATTTTGGCACGATTATTTTTTTTTTACTAAAATGTAGTTTGTAGCATAATCAAGCCGGAAAAGAGTTGCCAGAGCAACTCAAAAAACAGTTTTAAAAAAGGAAATTTGTTTAATTTTGTTGCTCTCACAACCTCTTTCCGGCTTGATAATGTTATGGCAGTTATACATTATTATTTTAAACGTTTTAGGCCCCTATTATGATTGTGCGAATCGAAAGTTCGACTAAAATCGAACGTTTTTGAAATCATTTATTTCGCAACTTAATTTGTTATATTCACCTAAAAAGGGAAACGTTTGACGAAAAAATGTGTGAAACTCGCTGTTATAATATTAATAAACCTTGTATTTATTCATCGTTCGCTTTTAGGCGAACGTTTGATTCGCTTATCATAATGGGGGCCTTAAACTATATTTTAGTGAAAAAAAAATCGTGCCAAAATTACTTACCATAGTTTTCTGCACTTTGAAGGGCTGTAGATTTGGTTTCCGGCCATTTCCGGTAGCCCTAATTGTCATTCATTAATGAATGGTCCTGAAGAGCGCCAAAATAATGTTCTAAAATCGTTCGCTAGCTCTCTATAAAAGATTTATGTATCACCCTTATTGTGAAGTTCACCCGTATATGTACATGTATAAAAGACCACTTTCGGTAAAAATCCAATTACATGAACTTTTATCAAAATTGATAGTATTTTTTGGACAAATTTTTTTTTTCAAAATTTTTTTCAAAAATTTGTTTGCAGTGTTATTTAAATTTCTATGCCAGACACACCGTTAATAAGCTGATTCTGATAAAAAAAAATTCACACGAAAGACATGACCATTGGCAACAAATCACTCATGTAACATTTTGCGAAATGATCGAGGAGTAATAAATAATTTAATCGATATTGGTGGTATTTTTTTTTCGAGAAAAATGGAATTACGCTTATATGGTAGGTACCATTGTTTTTATACCTGGGTCAAAAATTAAAAAAAAAATTGTACCAAGTTTGAAGAAAATCGGCCCAACCGTTAAGGATGATTTTTTGCACGAATCTAAGACTTGTCTTGTATATGTAGTACCATTGAGTTTATACACATAGATAAATCATGTGTAACTTTCAAACTTTGCTCGTAGGATGTCGTTACTATCGACTTGTTTTTTTGTTTACTCGTAAAGCAATTATTCTTGAGTTAAAAGGCAAACAAATACAAATGTATGCAGAAGAATTTAGTTCGGTTCGGTTTGTGTTTTTGGTTACAGGGAATTATTGCAATAATAATTACTCGAAACCATCTTGATTCCTATGTGTATAAACTCAATTGTAGTACATATAATCGCAAGTAAAAATGATAGGTTGCCCTATCCGCTATGTGCAAAGAGTCAGAGAAAGTAGATTTTTTTAGTCAGACACACAAAAATGTCAAAAAATCACAAAAAATTCTTCTATTATTTATTAAATAGCGTTAGTAATTTTATTTTTGAACATTGATAGACTAAAGTATGACTTTAAGCGATTTTTTTCTCCCCATTTGGCATACGCCTGGTATGGGCAAGTGACACTTAAAACGTCTGGGACCACGGATTTCTCGATTAGAGTTCTATTCTCTACATTCACGTAAATACATTTTGGTTATACCTCCTTGCCCGAAATTTGGTCTCGGCTCAGACGTAGAAATGGAACACGAAAAAGAAAAAATGATTGTTGTTTCAAAATTAACTCTTTTCTTGAACAAAATAAAGTTAATTTATAATTTAAAAAACCTTAAACTGCAATTTTATTTATATCATCAAGGATTATGGTTCGACCGTCTCTAATCATTTGGGGTTAAAGGACATCCGCCACTTTTTATACAAATTTGGGCTAATTTTATTTTGTCTGACCAGCAAAAGAAAAAGTTCTAAGTATTGTACTAACTAACACGGGCTGCCAGATATAGGTATCCCTTTATTATATTTGTACCCATGTTATAATTTGTTTAAATGTATAAGTAGCTTTGCTTTATTTTATCATGTATGCATTCGCTGACACTCTGTGTTAATTGAATAACACGAAAGAAGAGTCAGTCATTCATCTGCCTCGCTAGTATAAAGACGTGTTCCGCTGTTGTTATAAATAAAGATATACCTAATTATTAAATATTTAAATCGAGTGTTCATTTATTTTGAATCCAAAAGATAAGACTCCGCCGTCTTAAAGTATGTAAATAAATTTCCAGCGTTTTCTCTTTAAATAAAAAACAAATCAAATATACATTTTGTAAAAAGAAAATATATTACACTTGAAACACAAATATTTATGTTATGAATAGGTATACGTATATATGTAATTATGTGCCAGCAAAAGTAAATTTAAAAAATTAATAATCCTTTTTATAAAATATTTTGTTTTTGTTTTGATTCAGATGCCAATTTCTCAGAGTTACCCAAGAAACAAAAGCTTTCTAATAATATTATGTAATTATTTTGAAACACAAAATTTTAATTAAAAATATTGAACTAAGTAGACAATTTTATTTTTTTTTAAATAATGATTTTTTCACATTATAAAAAAAAACACTTAAACAATAAAACATACAATAAGATTGCAAGAAAGAAAAGACAATATTATTTTGTATGATGGTACATATTTATCGACCTTGTTCGATATGTTCTGTATTTTCTTCTACAATGTTATTAATGTCTTGTTTAAACTAAAACCAAAACGAAAAAACTTGTAAGGCAATTTACATGATGCTACATTTCTTCTTTGCTTGAGAGCTCGTTGCAGTTATGGTCTCTTTAATTTTGATGTCATCGTCTTCTTCAACAGGCATTTGTGAACATTTAACTGGTTCCTCTTCACACTCTTCATTGGTGTCAGCTACTGTACTGTCGGGATTAAATGTCTGCTCTTCTGTGGCAGTAAGGTCTTCATCGACTATAATTGCTGATACATTCTCAACTATCTCCTGTTCGATTGAATCAATGATCTGCTTTTTCGGCGTCGACTGAACTGTTGCTCGGGCGAGACGAGCTCGCAACATTGTTATTGGGCTAGCCATAGCGTTAAAGAAGCCAGACATGCCATTATCGATTCTCGCCCGCTTGGGACTCTTGGGACTGAGTTCAGCTTTTATTTCCTTTGCTGATTGATGACTTGGCGATGATCGATCTCGTTTACGTGATCGAGAAAAAAACGAAAATGAGTCGTTGTTTGGCACTTCAGATCCTACAGTTACATTCAAACTGGAGCTGGTAAAGTCTAACTCGGTGTTGATTTTTCTATAAGATTCCCGAATTTGAAGGTTTCCGCTAAAAGTGTAATCACCGATGGGGCGAATAGCGCGGCGACCCGATATGGAAGAAAAGGATCTTGGGCAAGATTTACGATCCGGAGTTTGTATCAAAGGTTCTCTGGGAGGTTTAATTTCAGATTTGGGTGAGAATTTTGCAGGTTCTTCAAATAGATTGAAGGATTCCTTGGGACTTATGTTTTTAGCAGGTGTGGAAACCAAAAAATCGTTAGGGGATGATTCTTCTTCGTTGAATTTTAAAGGTTCCATCATTTCAACATCATCGAAATCTTCTGGGAGTGTTTTTTCCAGTTTTGGTATCTCCTCGTTTTTCTTTTCTTTACTTGGGGTCTTCAAAACTGTTATTTCTTCTGCCAATTTGTTTTTCAACGGCGAATCTTTCCCAAGACTGGTCAAGTCAGTCATTGCAACTTCTTCTTCAATTTTGTCTCCCTTAACAGGTGCCTTTTCCGGGGACTTTTCTGAAGCAGTTATTTTCTCATCGTTTAATTCATCTTCTTTCTTTTCTTTTGTCTTTTCTTGGTCTAAATTTGGCGCAGGTACAACATCTACTGGTTTTTCTTTATTTTTTTCATCTGATTTGTTTTTATTCTCTTCGTTTTTGGCTACCTTGTTCTTGTCAGCTTTTTCGTTATTGTCATTTTTGGTTTTCACTTCTACTGCAACAGGCTCCTTTTTCTTTTCGGTGGGTTTTTGTGACTCTTTTTTGGAAGCGTTGCCATTAGATGATGGTTCTGGCTTGGATTTAACGGCGCCTTCGGTTGAGGTGGGTTTATCTTTTATGGCATTACCATTTACACCGTTTTGGCTTTTTTTGTCATCATTTTTAATGATTTTGTTATCTTCGTGTTTCTTGGAATCAGAAGATGAAGTAGAGGAAGAACGTTTTAATTCAGTCAAAGTTTGTTTTTTGTCAGCAGAAAGTTTTCTTTCAGGCTGTGTGTCTTTTTTCAAGTTATCAGTCTTTTGGTTGTTTGTAGATTCTTTCTTGTTATTGTCATTCTTTTCATTGGGTTTCATTGATTTTATAGAAGTACTTAGGGATAAAGGAGTTCGTCGAGCTGCTTGCTGCACCGAACTAGTTTTTGCTGACATCTTGGATTAGTTTTATCTGCAAACAAAGAAAATAATAAATTATTATTTCAAATAATAACAAATCGTTTATTTTTTCCTAACTGAAGCATTTTCGAGATAAATACAATCCAATCCCCACTGACCAAATAACCACTATGAAAATCCCAAAATGAAAATTTAGATTCGTGGTTTTGGTTGTTGGGATTTTTTCAAATAGTACATATTTAAAATGTTTAGTGCGCTACAGTCAATTTAAATATTTTCCGCCCAAAAAAAAAATTGAGAGATTTTGTCTTGTATTCACACCTATTGTGAGTTTCACGGGAGCAAAATTCCACACGGAAAAAATCCCATTTCACTGTTCGCTTATTGTGAGTTTCGTGTGAAAAATTGTTTGTGTTCGAAAAAAACTCCCTTATTGTAAGTACTTATTCCGCTACCAAAATATGTGTGACAATGCACTTTTTATAAGATTTTCATTTTATTTATTAAAAAATTATTAAAGTTCAAACAATCTCGATTCAAGGAATTAAAACAATTTGTTCGACTCTATTTATCAAACTTTGACAATTACTAAACAGAAACACATAAAGCGTTGTTCACTTTATAAACACGAATACACACTTGGTCAATGTGGAGAGGGAATTTTTTTGTAATAGCATGTTCTGTTATGTTTTTTTTTGAGACAATTCAATGAAAAAATTAATTGAAAGTGTGTCGTCGCAGTGTCGCACTAAGTGGCCACAATTATAAATGCTAAATTGCGTCGCTACATTGATTTTTTTGCATTTTTTTTTAAATATTAGAAAAAGGTGTAGATTTTGTGTACCTGTTTTCATTACAGAGAAAGGGAAATTCATTAAGAACTCAGTTTTCTGAACACAACTTTTTTTCGAACTGTTTCGAATTCCGGGCGAACAAAAATATTTCGGGTGAATGGTTTTCCGGGTGAAACTCACAATAGGTGTGATTGTATTGGCTATTTAATATTTTTGTATTTTTTTTTTTTTTTTTGTATCAGAAGGAAAAAACATAGTTTTCAAAGAAAAGTAACATTTGTGCAATCTCTGCGCCAAACATTTTCATTTTCACAAGATTTCATGTGAATTGTTTGCATACCAAAAAATTCACTGATGCGGTTTATATAGTGCATCTTTGAAATTATGTCTTGCTCCAAACATAACAGCATTTTCTACGCATAAAGTTATATTGAAATACATATAACATTAAACCGATTTAATTTTATTAAAATAGGACAGTACCTACATCCTACCATTGTTAATGAGATACCTACTCTTTACAATATAAACATAACTCCGATCTTACTTGAATGAAGTTGTTTTAATTAATCTTTTGAGTGTGAATTGCTTTAATAAGTAAGAATGCGTTATAATATAAGACATTTCAGCTCGGAACCAAACAAATTTGTTGTTTTCATTGTGATGAATTAATTGAAAAATCTTCAGGAATGTCACTTAAACATTTAATTATACTGAACCGTTGAAAATATTTAAAATTAACACACCCACCACCCAAGTCCCAACCCATTCTGAATCAAACAAAACAACAAAAATATAATTAATGATAAGAAAACGTATATAATATTAATGAACATACATTCAGAAAGCACAAGTTACAATAATATTTTCTAAAATTGCAAAAGGGAATAAAAGAGCGCAACCTATTCCCCTCAATCAGCAACAGGAGAGATGTTTCAATTTTGTTCTTATGTTTCATTTCGTTCTTATGTACCTACAATTTATTATACAAAAATACATATTCTTAGTCCGCATTTATTTCCCCTTCATCCCGATAATAAAAAAAAATAATAATAAATCAAATTGTATAGGAAAACACAACAAAATAACAACTACTATAGCCAGGCATAGACTTCATGACTGCTGCTGCTGAAACGAGGCTCGTTCACTTGCTCGATCACTTGGAAAGGCGACAAGTTGAAAATACCAAACACCCTTCCATGTTCTTAAATTAAACTAACTCAGTTATTCTTAGTTGTTTTTGATTTTTGTTTTATTTGTATTCAGGTAAATAATATCTAAAGTGAGATGTTGAAAAATATTTGAGATTGTTTATTTCAATGCTGAAGCAGCAAGATTATATTTTGACTTTGTTTATTTTGTTAGCAATAATACCTACATTATTCATATCGATAATTAATTATGTTTTCATTTGTTAAAAAACAAAAATGTTTCACTTATCGGTGGCAAATAACTCAAAGAATTTTTTGTGATGATAAAATTTTGAAAATACTTGTTGTAAAAATTGCAATTATTTATTTTCCTGATGGAGTTTAATTTTTCGTACAGAAATCCCATCAGGAAAATAATCAAATATATTTTTTACAAAAAAAACGTGCGTAATTGAAATTATTATCATCAGAAAAAATTCTGTGAGTTATTTGTCTTCGATAAATACAGTATTTGTGTTTCAAAAAAAAAATCAGAACTTATTTAATTATCGAATTGAAAAGTTTTTCCTGATTCGTTTTCCTGGTCGCTAAGTAAGGATTTAAATTGACCGATTTTTCAGGAACGTGTCGAGAATTTGTTGGCAAAGGAGGTGAAATGTTTGGAGGATAGTAAAACACGCTCGGTCCAAAAAAGCTAGCCCGATTACTGTTATTGTTTTAATTTTGTTCGCCTTCGGACGGGGTTGTTTCGCGGGTTTGTTTTAATTTCAAAGCGTTGACTACCTCGTTGACTACTGCGAATAAAGTAAACAAAAAGAATTTGAAAATCGAAAGACGAAGACTTGACTATCGAAAGTGGACACGGTTCATCTAAATGTGTGACGCGTTTTCAAAAGAAAATTGAGAAGAATCGGGCATTCAAAAATGAATAATCGAGTGTCATTTGCTCTAAGGGACTGAAGATAGATATACATAATTATGTTTGTACATACATAGGGTCGTAGCACCAGTTACCGAACAGTTTACGGACTTTGTAGAAAAAAGGTGTTGTAAAAAATACTTGCAATGAGTTTAGAAATGTAATGTGAATTTATTCTGATAGACAATTTCAAATATTTTCATGTCTGATAAATTTTTTTTTAATAAAAAGTACCCGTAAAAAAAGAAATGAGATTAAATTGAAAACAACGATTTTCACCTATTACCGAACACTTGTTTCCTCAAGCCGAACAGGAGGTTTCCTGGAGGTTTCGAACACTAAAATCAAAAGATAGTTAGGCACGAAAAAACATTTTTAAGGTAAAATTTTGCTCTTTGTATATGTTTTTAACAACAACACAATACCAAACCAACAACAACAATGCCCTGGCACTAAAAAACCTTAAGTAGGTATACCTACTTTTATATTTTCAACTCTGTAAGTAGCTTACGTTAAATTTAAAAACATGCGTTAGCTGTAAGCTGGGATCGGAATGAAACGGTCATTAGCCACTTACAGAAGTTGCTTAGCTCTTATTGAATGCACTTTCGTAAGTTTTCTAACTTATATAAGATTTTTGTACTGTAAGTTCAGCTATAGTGATGTAAACGTAAGTAAAACTCACGTGTTCAACCATGGCCTTAGGTCATGCGTAAGTTTTGCTCACGTAAGATACTTTTGTGCAAGTACATTTCGAACAATTAACTGTAACTGTGTAAACAGCTCTGAATGTAACTTGAGTAAATTTTGTAAGTCAGAAACGGACCGAAACAACTTACTTGTATTTACAGCTCTAGAAAAAATGTATGTATTAAACGGAACGAAGCGGTTTACACACCATCTAACATTAACATAATTTCTTGCAGCTTAATCAAATGGCAGTTATAAGTTTTTTTACTTATATAAGTAATTATTACTGTAAGTTTAGCAATAGTGTATAGTTTACTGTTTTTCACTTTTTGAAACTTTCGTAAGCCGTTAGTAAATCTTACTTGCATAATACTGGCCTAAGTTCAGCTATAGTGTAAACATTACTATGAATCATTCTCGTACTACTTGCGCTAGTCGCATATGTATTACTTACATATGTAATATTGGCCTTCAATTAACTTATTTAAGTAAAAATACGTAAGCTGTAAGTCAGGAACGGAACGAAACGGTATAAATAATCAAGCTCTCTTAGAAATCCTTACAGCTTATTCAACAGCGGCCGTCGTAAATTGTATAACTTGTTTAATCATTTTTCACTGTAAGTTCAGGTGTTGTGTAATTATTTCTGTAAGTGACGTTCGTAAGAGCTACTCACTGATTAAAACCTACGTATATGTATTCTGATCCTTCAGGTAACATGATTTCTAGGCCTCGTTTCTGCATTTTATCTACAGATCTGTCTTTGATTCATTCATGTTAGTTTTAAGAGGGACTACGAACGCCTTACTTGCTTCTAGAATACCCGTTGACTTATTTCGAATCTTGCGTTAAGCACGGAAAAACGAGGCTGGTTAATATTTGTGCTTTTGGAGTTTCAAATGTTGTTATCTGTTAAACCAAAAGCCATTTATGCTTGGTGTTCGAAAAAAGGAAACCTTAAAATTCACAGTCTCCCATTTTCGAACACCAATAAAAGGTGTTCGAAAATAGGATTGTTAATTTTGTTCACTGTTTATGACACATGCATATATAAATGACTTAATTTCTGATGAATTTCGACACTAAAAAATATAAAACAAAAATAATCACAGTGTCCTATTTCCGAACAGACGTGTTCGAGTAAGGAAACTCGGTAAATTTTTTGTGCCTTTTCTCGAACAGTCAAAAAACACAAGATAATTTAATTTTTTTTATAAAACCTTTAAAATGACAATAATCTAATAAACCCATGCAATTAAAAACACTAGTTAAAGTTTTAAAGTTAATAGTTTTCCATCCAAAGAACTTTTCTGGAACCATCGAATCCAATGAAAACGATCACCGAAGAGGCAATTTTGCTTACCTAAGATACATTTGTATTGGTGAGATAGTTGTACCTTAGCGTAAAGAGAGAATGCTCACATATTTCTGCAAAGTTTTCAAGGGAAAAAACAGTAAAGTATCGAAAATACAGCCAGATTACCGAAAAGTGTTCGGTAACTGGGGATGTGCCACTACCCTACATTGATTCACAATAAAACATAGAATAATATCTACGAATTAAAATTGAATCGGTAAAATAATGATGGGTTACATTTTAAAACAGAAAAAAATATTAACTACATATATTTTGTAACACCATACAAAGGTGTTCGAAAATAGGATTGTTAATTTTTTTCACTGTTTTTGACACATAAATGATTTAATTTCTGATGAATTTCGACAGTAAAAAATATAAAAAAAAAAAAATCACAGAGTCCTGTTACCGAACAGATGTGTTCGAGTAAGGAAACTCCGTAAACTTTGTGTGCCTTTTCTCGAACAGTTAAAAAACACAAGATAACAGGTGCCATTACCCTACACAAATATATGTTTTTCACGACTGTTGCGATTTCTTATTAAATTTGAAAACAAAAACGCAAATAAAATCCGTGCGGATTGAAAACGGGTATTCTGATTTCCGATCGGATTCGCTTTATAGAAAAATAAACTATTTTCGAGAAACTTTTTTTATTTTGTAAAAGTGTGATTGTTACTTTAAAATGTTACTTTCACCATAATTTGATCCTTTTGCCTGAACGAAATATCTAACACATCATAAGATTATATGTTGTTTGTTTTACCTTTATGTAACAGTATTATAAAAACACATTAATCATTTATGCTTTACCTAGTTATTCAATAATAACACCTATTTATTATTTGATAAAACGAATCGAATCACGGAAACGAAAATGTAACCGAATTCAAAACCTCAAACACTTAACAAAAATAAGATCTTTTTGTACAAGACGCTGCAATTATCAAACTCTAAATTAACGGGTAGCTTTGTTATTCGAACGAAAAACAACAGTCGTCAAACAATGTAAATTTTGAAAATATTATGTTAAATCACATTAAAGTTGAAGAATTTAGCGGGCTGTAGGCTGTAGGCTGTAGCCTTCTTCAACATATATAAAAAGGTCACGTAAATATTAACATTACTTATGTTCAATTACATTTTCCCGTTTTGTATCTACCTTTTGTGTTGTTAAATAAAAACTAATTTAAAAAATGTAAACGGACAAAAAGCTTTTGAAATGTTATCGTTACTCATGCGCCATAAATTAAATTTATTGCCACATTCTATTCAGTACCTATAATCTTAACGTTTTTAAAAGTACTCGATTTTTTCTATTTATCCTCTCATCACTATACATATTTGTTGCTTTTCTACGTATTTGCTATTGCTTGCATACCTTGCGCTTCTTTTTTTGCACAATAAAAGTAAAACGAGCAGAAATTAGCACAGAGAACCTGTATCAGTGTGCCAGTTTACTTGCTTGCACTTTCTACACATTATTTTGCGGTTAGAAAAAAGAACTGTCATTTCTATATGATGAACTTATTTTTTATGCATTCCATTCATCAGTTGATTTTTTTTTAAACCGGATGCATATTTTGACAACCCTTTTTTATTGTAAAACTAATGGCCCTTAAAATTGCAAAGGGGCTTCTTTAATTAACAATCAAAATGTTCTCCACATTGTCTTCCGTATCATAATCTACTTACACTGAATAAATGAAAAGAAAAAAACTTAGTTTCTACAATACAGAAAACGTAATTTGTGCAATAACTGGAGTATTGATTATTTTATTCAACAAAGCACACATTTAAATCATTGATGCGTTGCATTTTATAGATTCTATTCTATAGAAACAGCTTTACCAATTACAGGCAAAACAAGATTTCTTTGTGAAACCAAAAAGTCTAGGGAGGAAATATAGTAAATATAGGTATATAATGTACTTGAAATTTATTTATAAATTATGTTTGTATGTAATTCAACAGTTATTTTATTATTGGTTTAGCATTAATAGAACTTTAGGCTGTAACTCAGAACACAACATTGCTCATGGCTATAAAGTTTGTATTGCCTTTCTTATTCATGCATTTCATGCAGATCGACAACCTAAAGATTTTGTTAAAACGCACGGACAGTTTCAGAAGTTAAAGAGAGACTCGAAATTAACATGTCTTTGCATTACCTTTGTGTTTACAAAATAATAGTTGAAAATATTATTTTAAGCTTTACAGGGCTGGCCGACGTGAGGCACTGACAATTAATTTAAATATAAAAGTGCATGCTTGGGTTCCAAGTACCTACTTGAACTTAGGGCACAACTACAGTTAGATGGTTGTTTAAACTTTCACTTTCAGATAGACAGTATCTCCAACTATGTAACCTTATAGAAACAATCAAGGGTTTAAAAATATCTTAATAAGCTCTGTGGCGCTTAAATTTCAGTTATAGTCTAACTATAGTTTGTCCTCTATAAATTGGCAGTACAGGCCTTATGGGGAAGCTTTTTCAAAATCAGTAGCGCGCCTTATTTGTGCACCATACTGAATTGAAAGAAACCCCATTTAAAAAATGTTTACCCGCCAATGATTTTTCGATCGCATCCGACATAGATCCCACAACGACCTGCCTAGCGTACAGTTGAATACGCACTGATTGGCTAATGCATTTCAACCCTCTTTTAACATCCATTCGAACAGAGATACCTTTGTCAATTTGGTAACTCGTTTCGTATTTTTTATATTGAGTTTCTGTTGGGGAATTTTTGATTTTAGAGCTTAAAAAATACCTTTTATTGATGAAATGATAATGAGATATTGAGATGAGCATATTACTAGTACAAAAGTGTTCTCGTGCAGTGTTTTTGTTGATCATGTTTGTGTTTTTTATGTGGGGAAAATCTTAAAATGCAGTTACAAAAATGTAGGTAAGCTGTTGTCTTTAAAGAATTTATTTGCGTAGATTCTCGTGCCGGTCGGTCGGTTGATATTTCGTGTATATTTTTTCTTATTTGCGTAGATTTTTAAAGCGCGCGGGCGGTCGGTATTGATGTTTCGTGTACCTATTTTTGTAACTAGTGTTTTGAAATTAATGTGAAGTGAAGGGTTGTAAATATTACTTTTTTTAAAAACGTAAATTTATATTTATTTTTGTTATGCTTGTTTATTTATTTTGCTTGTTATATTAATCTTTATGAATAAATTCTTTATTTTTTGTTTGTTTTTTATTTAAAAGAGATTAGGCCTACTGGGGATACCCTTCAAAAACGCGCCTACTATCTTACCTTTTGGTGGTGTGGAAAAAGATAAATTTCATTTCATTTTTATAAATAAAAATTAAGAAAATAATTTTAATTAAAAAAAAAGAAAGGTAACCCTACATCATATTTTTTCAGTTTTTTCCAATTCAAAATGCTTACTACGGCAACCCTGTTAGAGCTTTTGAAAGAAGATAACCTTATGGAAAGCAAAGAAGTGCGAATGAGAGACAAATGTCCCTATCCTCCCTGTACTGCCAATTTTTAGTGGACAGACTATAACATTATTATTTTGCATTCGAAAGCTGTAATTAGCTCAGAAAAATGAATTTTAAGGCTGAGATAAAGGTTTTCGCATTCCACCCTATGACTCAAATACACCAGCCGTAAATTATATTATATAGGTATATATATATCTTTATATATAAAATTCCGATGAACGTGCGTTCGTAATTCTCCTACTCCTAAACGGTTAAACCAATTTTAATGAAATTCGTTTCATAAACCTATGTAGTTATCCGAATGGTTCCTAGTTATAGTTGGACTCAGTAGGTGGCGGTGTTGTGGAGATCTAGAGTTCCCCCAATTTTGATTAACATTGTTTTTCATACTCATGAAGTTATGTGCTAAAGTCGACCTCAATAGGTGATGGTGTTCTTGCGATGCAGTGTTTTTGTATCTTTACATACAAAAGTACACTATGCGTATATGTTTGTAACTTTTTCTTCCTAAACGGTAGCACCAATTTCGGTAAAATTTGTTATCTATACTCATAGGGTTATCTGCATAGTTCTTAGCTAGAGTTGCACAAGGTAGATGGCGTTGTTGTTGCAATGCAGTTTTTTTTTATTAAAAAAATGTGTTTTCTGTTAAATTTCTCACATAATAAAACATAAAACCAAATAATTTTTAAACTCACAGCACCATTTGATCTGATGGTTCTTCTTTTTTGGTTTAGTCTGATTTTTCATCTGCGACAAATTTATCGCCAAAGAAGACGACATCAAACATAAATGCAATTATCTTTTACTACATATTTGAAAACTCAAATCAAACTTTCTTTTCAATGCAAAATAGGTTTGGTAGGTATTATTACTTTAGTTTTTTATTAAGAGGCACGTTCGAGATCGTGACTAATACCTACTTAATTAATATTTTTGTTTGTTTTTAATTGGCATCTAGAAAAGGTCAGCTTGTTTTTCAATAGCAAAAAAATTAAGATTCGTAGGTAACCCAAAGATTTCCCATTTTTCTTGTTTGTTTTCTACCTAGGTACATTAATAAGTACATGTTTAAAACTATATAAGAAAGTATACAGAGATAACAAAACTAAGCATAAAAAGTAATATAAAAATACTCGCCAAAGTTAAGGGACACATTTAAGCAGTTTTTTTTACCTAGGTACATAATCTAAATGATAAGGGTAGCTACTTTCATAGCCTCAACATTTAGTTTTTCTTATCACAAATGCTGTTCTTTACATGTTTGTGATTAGAAAACTAGTTAAACTGGAATGGGAATGGAAATTAATTACACAGAATGGTGCATTTTACTTGAATTCTTTACATTCACCTATATTTTGCTGATATTTTGAATTTGTTGATTTGTATCTATTGGTTTTTTTTTTTTGCACAAGCAAAAAAAGCTTTACCCTTGAATCCATAACCAAACCAATCACAAAACAATTTCTTTTGCCGAAAAAGGCGGAAGGGGAAACAAAGCAGGTACGCCATACACCGATACACGACACACGTACAAAATGCAAGCAAATTGCATACACACACAAAAATGAAAGTACTTTTTGTCGAGCCACCACTGTTTGCGGGGAATTTGTGTTTGAAAAAATGGCGGTTTATCCAGGGTAATTGAAAATTTTCCTTTGTTAATGAAAATTTTATCAAATTGATTTAATTCTTTTGAATTAAACACTATTTTATCCAACTAACTTAGTTATGTTTTTATAGAAATAAAACAATAATTATGTACAATGAAAATATTTTAATTTAATTCACAAAAGGGTTTAATTAACCGAACTACCCCAACAAAACGACGCCGCCGCTGCTTTTATGCAACCAAAGCACACAAGGTTAATTTTCAAGAGGCCGACAGCGACAAACTTTTGAGAAAAATCTTATTTAACTTAAAATGTTCTTTTCAAACCTTTTTTTTTTCAATTGTAGCTTATTCTTCGATTTATATATTAACACAAAAACACAAATTATTACAAAAGTTCAATACAATATTTGAAAATTGATAATAATTTTCTTTTTAAAATACTGTACTCAAATTTATTTAATGACAAAACAAACAATGTGATGAGCCGACGAATCCAACATCAACTGAACAAATGCATCGAAAATTGAAGCATACTCCTTTTAATATAGGGATTTTTTTCTATAAAATTTAACGAAGGTGAGTGAATTTAAAAAAAGGAAATTCATTCATGGGTACAGTTAGGGTTACCTCTAAAATTTTTAAATAGTATCCAAAAAAGGTGTCCCAGAGCAAAAAAAGGGTCCTGCACATATTTTAATCACTAAACAACAAACTTCAAGTACATTATTACAATTCAGGTAACATGTTAAGTTATTAAATGACTAAAGATCTAGTTGTACAATCGTGGTTCAAGTTTTTAACCCACCGATTTTGGCAGATTAACCATAGAAATCAGTGGTTTAAAAAAATTGAACCACGTTGACGCATGATTGTACAACTGGCCCTTAGTAATTATATTTAAATTAATCACATTTAATATTATAATTTTTTTGTTATTTGTTGTCTATACTTTTGTATGAGTTCATTAAAAGGCACCCATTTATCTACATCCAAATCATTGTCCTTTAAAAAGGGCAGAATATAATATGACTACTTCCTTTCAGAATCAACCTGTAAAATAACTAGGAAGATATGGCCAACCTATGACAAAAACAGATCGAATGATTTAATAAAACGGAACAGAATAGACACGGCCAGGGTCGTTGCTGGCCATTGGCCAATAGGCCAACATGCAGCTCAACATGCGCATACCTTTTAATAGCTACTGCCGTAGTTGTAGAAATCCGCTAGAGAAGGAAACTATTGAGCATTTCCTCTGCTACTGTCCGGCATTGGCTAGGTCTCACCTCGAGGCATTCGGTAGCCTGTTTCTCGACAATACCTAAACGTGCTGTCAAACAAAAGGATAAATGATTTACCGCTTTTCTCAACAGCACCAGTTGGCTCTAACAAACCAAGCAATATCTCTATTTCAACTTTAACTTTTGAAGTTTTTGGAACTTCTCTTTAGGACTGGCTTTTCGGACTAGCAGGTATAAATTGCCTTTGAACGGGCCTAGCCTCATATAGATCTAGTGTAAAATTGATTAGTCGGCTAACAGGTTAGCTAAGTTCTCACAGTGTGAGCTAAGTTCCTCCCTTGGGACTGCGGGCATAGACCAAAAACTGATCCCCTTAGCTTAACAGTCACTACCACTATATCACAAAAAATTAGGTCAAACGAGTTATGATCAAAACGGCCCTTTTTGGCGCTAATTGGGTTTCTTCGGAACAGTTGTTCTGCGAAACCGCCATTTTACCTACCTACCTATATGGTTACCATCAAATGGTTAAAGAGCTGAAAAGACTGGCCCTAAATGAAAAGTTTAATGAACATTTTGTATTTAACATTTTTAGCATTTAACACAATATGGGAATTGACCCCGGCCTATTATCTATGCTAGCCGACAACATGTAAGCCGTACACATATAATAATAAATAAATAAAACACCATCTCAGGAGGCTCCACCCACTTTTTCCTACAAACTTTCAAAACTGCAGAGTTTTAACTTTGTATGCATACCCGTGAATTTTAAATGGGACTGTTAAATTTTGCTAGACCATACATTCTTACAATTTTGCATTAAGCTATGTTCACACGTTTTTACGTATAGAAAAGAGCGTGTACATTTTTTTTCTACGGGAGGAGACGGAGGAGGTTGGTGACTAGTGGGCCGTACCTTTGTATATATAGAAACTATAGTAAGATTGAAAATAGAAACTTTTAGGGTATCGTGTCACCGCTAGCAGAGGTATAGTATCGATTTTACTTGACGTGGGTATTTCATGTAAAGTGAAAGAATTGAAGATAATTGCTCGCAAAGAGACGGCTATTTAAAGGTTTTGACAACAATAATGCCATAAAGCAAGAAATATATAGTACATTCACAAAAACCAATTGCTTGGCTGCTTTGTTCTCACATTCTTAATTCTAAACAGTCCCGAAACTAGTTCACTAAGGCGCCGGTTATAGCGATCAGGAAAAACCATCAGGAAAAGTAGAAACAAATGAGAACAGGAATTTTTTCCTGATGTGCGTTTATAGCGATCAGGAAAAATGTGTCAGTAAACAGGCTGTTTTCCTGATTGAAATGCACACGAAAAAATTTATCTGACAGAAATCTGTCAGTGGAACAAGTGAAAATTAAACTCAAATAATTGGAACGATTTGTTCCATTTTTTTTGAAATGTCAATCAGCTGGCACAAAAAATTAGTTTTCGTCAGGAAAATAAAGAAATACATTTTAAACAATAAACAATTATTATATAGTAAAATTTATTAGCAAAAAAAATTCTTTGAGTTATTTGTAGTCGATTAGTGTAGTATTTGTGTTTAAAATCGATTTAAAACAACATAAAAGATCCATTCGAACATTTTTCCTGATGCGTTTTCCTGATGGCTATAACCGGCGCCTAATGATGGCTGCCAGGGATGGCTTTACTATTAAAATATGTATACAATGGCCGTACAAATGTTTTCAAGAAATGGAAAAACAAAAAAAGCGTGTTAGCTGAATTTTCTGTCTATTTGCACTACTTCTTACTTAACGAAAAAATTGTTTTCTGAACATGCTCCAATGAACATCCCATTCCAATGTAAAAATTAAAAATCCCATTACCTCTCAAACTTTCAAATTAGTCATTTCCAGGAATTTCCAGTTCAATGCTTCATCTTCTGTCAAAAAAAGCAAAAAAAAATTACTTCCTTCTCGTGGGGTACCAACAAATTTTTAATTCCGCATATAAATCGCATAAATATAAATTAAAAACTTTGTAAGTTAGTTAAAATCATCATTTTACTGTCATAACTTTTTGATAATTGATTTATTTCATGAATGACACCAGCCTTTTTCTTCAAAAAAGTGGAAAACATTTCATCTGTCTTTTTTTTCATTTGTAGGAGGCCTTTTCTATTTTAAAACAAATTGCCGCACCTACGCGATTGATTTTGACTGCAGGCATTTTCTTTTTATACAATTTTTCGTCAGAGTTTTTATTGTCATTACCATGGCTCATATCCTCGAAAATCAACTTATGAATGCGGCTCAGCATATCGAACAACAATTGGATCAACAATTAGATCGTTTGGAGAATCTGGGCACCGACGATCTGCAGATGATTCGTGAGCAAAGAATCAAGGAGATGAAGGACCAAAACAAAAAGAAACAAGAATGGTTGGCCAATGTAAGTTGTTTTTTTTATTTGGAAAATAATACTTTTTCTTGAACTATGTACGTTGTTATAAACAACAATTTTCGCTCCTTCGCAAATAAGGAAAACGTTTTTGATATTGGCATAATTCGATATTTAAATATACATATCGATTAAAGTTTCTTTAGTGGATTGGGCTACGAGGTGATTTTTCCTAATCCTAAACATTTTCACTCTAGTCACTTTAAAAAATCCAAAATGTTAAAATGAATTAATTATTTTCTTAAATAGTCTTAATTGTTCTAAATTCAAACAAAAAACTATGATGGTTAAACAAGAATTAGTAGCTATTTCTTTGTGTTATAAATGTAGTCCGATCAAAATAAATTTCTTCTGGAGCATAAAGCAACACTAGTATTCAGCTTTTCGGAATAATGCCTTAGCTATTCCTAACTTCAAACAACTTAAAAAGTTAAAAAGAGTTGAATTTTACTTTGTTCTTCATTGTTGAAAAGATTTTTTTTTAATTCAAAAAGCAATTTTTACGTTTGTCCAACACTACCACAAAATACAAAATATTTACAAAAAAAAAAATAAATTTTCAAAATTACTGTGGGTAAAAGTATTTACTGTGGGCTCTTGCACATCATAACCTTTAGAAAAAGGTAATTGATGGGTAACCAATGTAAACTCTAAGATTACCAAAACCAAAACAAGGAAAGATCCTGATTGGATAATAGCTTGACACTCGTCAGTGCAGAAGGTTAGATAGAACAGAGGATTTATTTCTTTTAATAAACGAATAACAAAAAGAATTCCTGGTAAGCTATTGCATTTCAGAGACATAAGAAGTGTGGGTTTTTCCCTACTTTTAAAATAAATATAGTTCACCTTCACATAGATGTCATCCCTTAAAATTTATTCACAGAAATAGTCCCCATGAAACCGTATAACATGAATAGAGAATTCGATAGATTGTTTGTTGTTTTGCTTTTCTATACGTTTTGCTACAACTCACAGTTAAAAAACTTACACGCAAGCGAAGTATTTTATTCTGCAGAGAGTACAAGCCGCAAGCATTTTTTCCAAGTAATTAAATGAACTGGTTACATCATGCAAGTGTTTTTAACAAGCATTTGCATGTAAACAAGAAACTTGAAGAAATCGCCTTCGATCGAGGACTTTTTGTGTCGTCACAAAAAGACTCCTTTAATATGACAACATACACTGTAAAATTCCTTGACGACAACAAACACTTTGTATTACCTTAATTTTATTCTAATGATATTAATGTAATTGGAGAATGCCAGAACTTGTATCGAGCTTTGAAAAATGTTGCCTCGCATATTAACACCCAAAATTCGAAAGATGACTTTTAAAATAATAATGAAAAGGTCTTTAGAAAGGATCTCCTATTTTGGAGATGAAAAATATACACATGGTTCTGTAGAGCTCATCAATGTAAGTAGACTTGAGGTCGATTAAAAGGTGGTTCTTCTTATATCTCTTCCGTAGTCTGTAGCATTGCTGATGTTTGGTCGATGGGAGACTTCCCTTATTTTAAATATATCAAATTTTGCAAATTAAAGCAAATGATTCTCAATAATCATGTATTTACACAATAATTCAGGTTAAGGCTCATGCGTTAAATTGGATTAGATACTGGGTGTGTTCTGAAAAAACTAAGATCTGCAATCAAAAAATTGATAAAAACACTTATTTTCTGAATGTTTTTTTTCTTATTATTTTAATAGCTATGTCCAAAATACTTACAAATAAAAAACAAACCACTTTTTATTGTTTAAGAAGTGTGTTTTTATTATTTTTTGTTATTGCAGATCTTAGTTAGTCTGACGTTTATGAAAACATTCACTGTTAGACAGTTCTTTCAGGCAATGGTTTATCTTCAAAATTTGTGAAAACCAAAATACTTGGGAGACAGTCTAGTTACAGTCTCTGATGTTCAGACCTACTATTTAAGGAGGGGTAACAGCTTTACACCTAAGAGTTCCAAAAGAAGCTGCTTGTAAAATTCACTTTTATATAGAGGTCTTTATTTTTTAACAGTATGCCTAAAGAAGTAAACAATGATATTCGTATTTATACATTTAAACGAAAACGAACAAAATGCCACGTTCTCATATTCGCATTTGCAGGCGGTACGGTACTTATAGCACTAAAATGTTCTCACTTTCTTGTATAAAAAAAAATCGATTTAATTCTTGCTCTATAACATGCCTTTAATCTTGCGTTTCTGGTAAGCATTCTCTTTTTTGTCAGAATAGAAGAACACTGGATTCTTAGCCAGTGTTCTTCTATTCTGCATGTAGAGTTCAGTTGTATGAATAAGTCGGCGATATTAATCGAACAAAGGCTTTCATTTTAGTTGGGGTGTTAAACCAAGCACATCGGTTGCGGCTGTTTAATAGTTTCTAGGAATATATGACATTGAATATATGTTTGGCGCTGGCACCACGGTTTGCTAACGACATTTTTTCTTAACAGGCCGGATTTTTACCATTGTTACAAGACGATAGTGACCAGAGTCAGAAAGTCCAGATGTTCAAAATGTTCTACTATTTTTTATCGTTCCCAATAGGGTCTATCTGGTTGATGGTTGGTTTATTCGGTGAACTCTATGTGCCCTTATCGTAGGTTTGGTTAAATTTTACAACAGCCCCAGCATTTTTTGTTTTCCTTAGTGTGCTATTACACCTTGCTGCTTGAGGCGCCCATTTTTTACGAATTCTTTAAAACATTCGGTGAGGCTAACGCTATTACACTGTGATTTAAGAGTCATCATGACTCAAATTTTACTATTCTCTTCTCTACCCATATGCCACAAGAGCATTTTGTTTGCAAAGCATTAATACACTCTTTAAAAACCGAAAAGGAATAAATCAAAATAACAATCGAACAACAGAAAAGAGAAACGAAACAAAGAACGGAGGCTCAGCTCATCCGTCAGCTGAATTTTGTCTCACTGTTTTTCTCTCATTGTGTTCAAAAAGAAGCGCGCCTTAAGTAGTAAGGTGTAATAAAACACTTACTTATTTTGCCATTGAAGTCGACAATTTTTACGAATTAACTAGCATACTTGTATTAGTAGTGTCTAAAAGCTTTCTTTGCATATGTCGTCCTTTTCCTCTGTGAGAGCGTATGCGCAAATCATCATTTAGCCTGATCCAGATTGTCATTTATTGGGTGTTCACTTATGTGATTGTAGCCTAAAACGCGTTCCCGTATTTTTCTTCGAACGACAATTCCATTCCATACCCGAACAGTCGCATACTCTCACTTTTAGTATATTTAGTGATTTAAAATTTCAAGTTCAAATCCAAATCGTACTTCGTAACCAAGGATCTTTAACGAGGCAGTTTACTGCTGTTACACTATGCGTAATCCCCAAAACTTTGAGAACCAGTTCCCTACATAGATCCCCCACGAACAGAGACCGTTTTATCCGCTTCTTAAAGACCTGAACTCCGAACATGACTTTCTAGCTCTGCAAGATTTTCGTTTAGTAAATCCAGCAGGCTGGAACTATGGCGCCAAGGTTGGTTCCTTCCTAATGGCTTCTCCGCAGTTCTTCTTTTCTTAACATTCGAATTCAAACTCATTATGACACAAACACTCATTCTCTGACCAAGTAATAGAAGATTCGACAATGACAACGGAAAGTTTGATATTTACTGCAAAATAAATTTTTTTCTTTATACACATTTTAATAAAACTGGTGTTGGTTTCTTTTTAGGGTCACGGTGTGTATTCCGAATTAGCCGACGAAAAAGAATTTTTCGAAGTTTCGAAAAAATCACCAAATATTGTCTGCCATTTCTACAGAGACTCAACAGAACGATGCCGTATAGTCGATATGCATTTGAAAATCCTTGCCGCCAAGCATGTGGAAGCGAAGTTTTGCAAAGTGAATGCTGAAAAATCTCCATTCCTCACTCAGAGACTGAGAATTAAAATAATCCCCACTATCGCTTTAGTTAAAGATAGCAAAACAAAAGACTTTATTGTTGGATTCACTGATCTCGGCAATTGCGATGACTTTTCGACAGATATGCTCGAATGGAGAATAGCACAATCGGGAGCAATCGACTATAAGGTTTGGGTTTTTTTTTTAAATATAATCTTTGCTCACAGATTATTTTTTTTTTACTGTCACTAGGGTGACCTGATTAATCCACCGGATTCAAAGAAGTCAACCAAGAGCTTTATCAATCGACCAAAGAAGACTATTCGCGGTGGATATGATTCCGATGACTCTGACATCGACTTTGATGATTAGCGGCAAAGAATGTAAGCGTGTTAGCATTGCACGCCAAACTTGCGATTTAGTTAAAATCATTTCAATGTTTTTTTTATAAACAAGTATACATGCTGAAAATTAATTAGTAAGAAACAATAAAAACAAACATACAATTTAATGTCTCACACAATAGTTTGTAAAACAAATTAGAGATAGAAACTAAAAAAGAAAAAGATACTAATTTTGAACAAAATATTATAAAGCAAAGTGCACAAAATTTTGTTTCGTTCTTCTTTTTATCACAAACAAAAGACCATACAAATCAAAAAGACACGACGAGTATTTTTCCTTATTTTTATTAACTTAGCAATAGATTTTTTATATTTCGTTGGTAAGATGTGCGGCAGTTTATTAAACTGCAAGCAACTATAGTATTTGTTAATAAAAGAAATATAATACTCTTTTCTGTAAATTATTGTTTTACATATTTTTTCGTTTAATATAGACTAACAACTTTTTATTATGTATTAATATTTTTTTATATATCATTCTCTCTTTATGGTTTTGTCACATTTGTTTTAAGTTCTCTGAAAAGATCAATAAATTTCGGAGACAATATTTTGTACACTGTGACTAAAATTGAATAAAAACGAAAAATTAAAATCAAATCTGAGTTTTTTTTTGTGTAATTTATATATGAGGAACATGATGTTACTCTTAATCACGAAGGACATCCGCCACTCACCGTACAAATTTGGGCCCTTTTTGTTTTAGCCGGCCACCGAAAAAAATATCGATATTATGATAGACTATATTAAATTGAACATTTTACCAAACCAAGTCCCAAGTCGATTGGCTGAGGAGATATTCAGCCCCAAATTACCCACTTAAAAATAACCTATAAAAAGTGATTCACATAAAATACAAATAAAAATAGTTAGAACGGGTAGGTTGGTTTAAGACAAAAAGAAAAACTACATGGGAGGGGGTCTTTCTCCCCCCGTTTATCCGAGGTAGAGGCAATTTTCCAAAATTTGTATTAAAACAGAAAAAAATAACGGTAATACATACAATGCCTTGTTATACCTTTTTGAAAAGCCAGAAATCTCTTCTTTTATTTTATTTTAAAATAAAGTTATTCTAGCATCTTTCTATGGCAAGTGACGGAAATCTATGAAATCTTGACCGTGGAGACACCGTGTAACGCTTTTTGTAAATTCTTGTGCGAATAAAGTAAATCAATTTTTTTTCAGCTGAAAACTTCGTGGCCGTGAGAGAAGATATAATTTAGTAGCCATTTACATTGACCATGTGTGAGTGCATTCAAATCAAATCTCTCATATTTGCGAGATCACATATTTCTTGTTGAGATTTGATCTTTTTTCCCTCTTTTCGTTTAAATGAAACATCAAAACGCAAAAAGAGCAAATCTTTTAAAGCTAATCAGTAAATGAAAACGCTATTAGGGGGGTTCACACTCAACTGAAGGCAAGACCAGCGCACATAGATTAAATATACCTAGATGCTCGACCGGAACCCCGCCCGCCCCTCATTACCTCAGATTTTATAAAAATTGAGAGTTTCCGGTCCCTCATTTTCGCTCTCATTTTCCTATCCGTGTGAAAGCAGCTGATGGCAAAAATGTCATGCATAACGGGATATTAGCCATAAAGAGGTGTTTGGTATGTAAACAAACAACATGGCATCGTTTTGTTTTGTTTTCAATTTTTCATTTGGTTTTATTCTTAAAATATTTACAATTTCTACAAACAAATTAACTAATAGTTATGTTTTATTTTCTTTCTTTACTATAATAAATAAAGCAGAAATCTTTTGTTCTTTATTTTTGTGCGGTAGAAACGAAACACTAATGGCGGTGGAGTTGAGAGATCTCCTGCCTTTAGTCCGACCTGTGAAGCTGGCATTTATTTATCACTACAGTACATTTTATGGATGATTCTGTTGCTGACATATATATGATTATATCGATCTTTGATGGTCGATATATTTGCCAAAGAGTTTCTCAGATGAATTGGGGTCTTTATCCAAAGTTGCGTGGCACTTTCAATTTCAACGATTTTTTCAGAGACCATTTCATTCCGTTTTGTCTAATGGCTGGAGTTACAATCTTTGGCTTCGAAGATTTACCCTGCTTTCGTTTAATATTCACATCTATATTTTTCCCAATACAGACATGTTCTCTGTTCCGAAAGCACGAATCCAGTATTTTCAACATAGTTGCAAAGTTTGGAGACGCCTCAGGAGAAAATACTTTTTTCTCGCATCCATTTACAAAGTGCTCCTAATTCGTGCTGAGTTGATTTGTGTCAACTGCACCTTGAAAACCATGTAGGCCAAGTGTTTAATGTCTATGGACAGACACAGTTCTTTTGTTTTTCTTGAAGTATATACACTAAACTAAGCAATATGTAAACATATTTACATAATCATTAATAAGTTATAGGAAATAGAAAAGACAAATAAATATATATTTAACATTAAAGTGAAATAAACCAATATTTAATCTAAACAACAAGAGGAAGTGAAGAAAATAAAAACAAAAGCTGAAAATGATAAGGTATAAATCTCGAGAAATCAAGGACTACGATGTCGACGGAAAAGTCTTGCATGTCGACGAAAGACCCAATTGCCATGTCCATAATTCATTAAACAATGTGACTCCCAGCATTCAAATTACCGTGATCACCGTTTTAAATTTAGTCACTCCTGCACCAACACTCTCAACAATGCCGGCACCTTCATGTCCTAAAATAACTGGGAAGATTCCTTCCGGATCGCATCCATCTAGAGTGTAAGCATCATCAGTGTGGTAAACTACAGTAGATATAATTTGTATGCGTACTTCATTAGCCTTGGGATGGTCTACTTCAATTTCTTCAATAGATAGAGTTTTTTTTGCTTCCCAAGCAACAACAGCACTACAGTTGATGACCTTTTGTGTTATCATATTTTGGTTTTTTTTTATTTGTTTAAAGAAAATTTACCTTTCCTTCGGTTGGAGACATTTTATTGTGTTTAAAGTTTCAAGAAAAAAGAAAATGATTACTGTAAATTTTTAAAATGCAGCGCACTAAAACAATGACAGCAAACCTCAACGGACATCAACGGAACATATCTTTGAAATTTATTTAACTTGAACCGTGTGCCTGTGCTCAATTTTTGGTTCTGCTTTAAAATGCACAGGGTCCTCAATTGAGGACGCCTCTCTTCAAGCGGGTGGAATTTTTGTGAAGTGAGACAGTTGTACGAAGAGAATTTTTTGCATTTTATAAAAGAAGATAACATCCATAAATTATTATTATTCTTTCACTCTGTATTTAGCTTAGTTATGAAAATAATGCGATGTTAACACATCGGCAGTTAAGGCGCCGGTTATAGCGATCAGGAAAACGCATCAGGAAAAATGTTCGAATGGATCTTTTATGTTATTTTAAATCGATTTTAAACACAAATACTGCACTAATCGACTACAAATAACTCAAAGAATTTTTTTTGCTAATAAATTTTACTATAGAATAATTATTTATTGTTTAAAATGTATTTCTTTATTTTCCTGACGAAATCTAATTTTTCGTGCCAGCTGATTGACATTTCAAAAAAAATGGAACAAATCGTTCCAATTATTTGAGTTCAATTTTCACTTGTTCCACTGACAGATTTCTGTCAGATAAAGTTTTTCGTGTGCATTTCAATCAGGAAAACAGCTTTTCACTGACACATTTTTCCTGATCGCTATAAACGCACATCAGGAAAAAATTCCTGTTCCCATTTGTTTCTACTTTTCCTGATGGTTTTTCCTGATCGCTATAACCGGCGCCTAAGCAGATAATGAACAAAATGGGAAAAAACTTGAATATGGAATTGGAACTCACGCTTCCGATGTTTATAATTTGAAGCTGCCTCACGAGAGAACTCACCTCTCATCCCGTCGTCAGTAAAATATCAAAATATGTATTTTGAAAACGACCAGCCGCATGATGAAGCGTTCACACTTTCAAAACTGAGCTCATCATTCCGCGCTTGTCATGTCTGCAGTTGAATGTGAACCACTCTCTTATTTGTGCCTAAACTGAAATACCCAATGAAAACCTACATATGGCTCCAGTCGTTATTCCAATGAGCAAAACAGTTTGACAATCTCTGTTTTATTATTGTGACTCCATCCCCTTGTTATGTCATTTTCGTGTGGATAAAACGTCAAATTTTTTGACAACCGAAAAAAATTACCTTCGCAAATTCGTTGTGTTGTTGAATTTGATTGTTGAAATCGCAAAACACAAATACTTTCGTTTTGGTGACCATCGTATGTCGACCGGTACTGAGAATTTGAATTTATTTTATATTTGAAAAAAATATATATTTTACTGCGCATGTTTAACAGAAAAACAACCAAAACTTCAAAGAATAAACTCGATTCGCTGCTGAAAATTATTTTCTTATCCATTTGGTTTGGATTCGATTACTCGAGAATACTTGAAAGCAGGTCATCAACGTCATTCGTGGTGTAAAGTGCTTTTCCGCGAATTCTTGCCTCCCCATTTTTAACGCAGTTCATCATCACTTTAATTAATTTTAATTGATTGACTTCACCGAAGTCTGTCTCTTTTTTCTAATTTCTTTTTTTGTAGTTAATAAACGAAAACAATAGACAAAAAAGATAAATTCATCGAACTTGCTACCCCTGAAAATTTAATTTTTCATTTTTTTAATTCTCCACATTTTTTTACGTGAAAAAAATGAATTTATAATCGCTCGATATTTCACGTCGTTGTCCGTTGTCGGGGATAAACAAGTGCAATACATTTCTTTTTTATAATATAAAATAATAAAGATAAATAACTTTTCTTCTGAAAAAAAACAACGTGTCGGCAGTGCTCCATACAAAAATTGCGAAAACCAGAAAATCTAGTTTGGGCACAACCACAATCAAAAGATTGATTGATTATTTCTTTTTTGCAGAGAAGATTATTTTGTGGTTTTGCTTAGAAGATCCAAGTTCAAATAGGTACATAACTTATTCGATAAAAAAATTCTATACCTTGGATTCGAATTTATTATGAGCAATACTGAAGTCCGTCCCGAGGAACAGAATTCTCAACAAAAAACTTTAGCAGCTCCATCAAAAACTGCAATAGCATCATCTGCCAGCAATATGCTTAGTAGTACTCCTATTCGCATTGGAGCAAATGGAGAGCCACCTTCCCCTAGTGGAGGTGTTGGTGTCGGTGGTGGCTCAAGTTCTGCTAATGTTATGGCAAGCAGTGTTCCTGCGGCAACCGGAAGTGGATTGCCGAGTCAACATCAGAGTTTGCATCAAAGTGCCTCGACTTCGTATGTGGGTTCAGCGGCGGGCAGCCATTCGATTGGAGTTGGAGGAACACCACCCAACAGCGCTGGGGGAAAACATTCCGCAGGTAAAGAAAAAAACTTATTGATTTTATTTCGTTACGTTATATTTTATTATAGGTTATTCCAAACAAAAAAATAAAGAAGTTTTAAAGTACACAAACAAACGTTCTTTCAAGTTTAATTTACATACAAAAATTATACTTTTTTTTTTTTTGCTTAATTAGGTACCTACAAAAAATATATAAATTGTTCAAAAGCTAAGGTCGATTAATTTTCATTAAAATTTATTATCGTAGAGGTTCTCAATGAAATCAAGTTAGGTAGGTACTTTTACATATAAAAATATTCGAGGATATCGAGATTAAAATTAATACCTAACTAATTGCCATTTATGTAAAATAATATAGGTAGGTACATCTACATATAATTAAAAAATAACACTCCCTTGTTGTAGGTAAGTGATAAGTTTTTCAAATCACTTTTTAAATAATATTTAATCAAAAAATAACATTTACAAACAGTAGGTTCCTATCTAGGTAGAAAACAATTTTTAAAACATGATATAAGGTAATGGAGCGAGTATTCGGCCATTTACCTTTTTTTACGTTTGACTGTTCTTTAAAACTATTTTGAATTCTGAATACCCAACGTATTTTATAAGATTGTTTGGAATGTCTTAATTTTGAAAAATGTGGCTTTTTCCCAGCAAAATACCTAGATCTGTTTCGGGGCGAGTTGAAGGCGACCCCAGGTTTCAAAAAACGGAGAATTTGTTACCCAGGGCGAGTTGAGGTTTTTCAAAAAACGCTTTGGGGCGACTTTAGGGCTACCCTAGGCTCAACGAACACAACTTTTATAGTTGAAGTCCTTTAAACATCATTGTGTTCTGCCCTCGCGACATTGATTTATGTAGTAGTCTAAAGTTTTGAGCACTTCTAAGATTATACGGTTGGAAATCAATGACATATTTTAAATTATTGCTTAAATACACAAATTATTGCTTAAAAAACAAACAATAAAACATTTAATTTAATTAGTTGTTTTATGTTTAGCGAATTAAGTCTTTGTAACATAGATTTTATATGAGTGAGTCGCGCACATTTAAAATAATTCTCATTGCCTTATTTTGAAGTCTTTGGAGCCGAGAAATGTCTCCTTGGCAAGATAAAAATAAAATAGTCGAGCGGTATTGAAAATGAGGTTTTACAATCGCGTTATAAATTTTGATTACAGTATTAATTGATAGTTTTTTTCTAATCCGTCCAAGAAAGTATATTTTTTTTGATAATTTTTTGCATACGTGATCCGTATTAGCTTTAAGATTTATTTTATTGTCAATAACCACTACTAAGTACTTAAACTCATCCACACGATCGATATTTTCTCCCTTAATTCGCACAACATTCTGATCCAAAGTGTAGATACACATATATTTAGTTTTTTTTTAATATTAAGCTTTAACTTATTAGTAATGAGCCATTCGCTTATGGATCGTAAGTCACTATTGATTGTATCCGTACATTCTCGCATATCTTTTACCGAAATAAATAAAAGGGCATCATCAGCAAACATACATAATTTACAATATTTAACTCCCAAATTTATATCATTAATATACAACAGAAACAAAACCACTGCCAACACCGAACCCTCCGTTACCTCTGTTTTTACTTCTTTTGCATTAGAAACATTATTGTTCACGAGCATTTAGGTATGACTCAAACCACTTTATCTCATTATTTTTGATTCCATATTTAGAGAGCTTTTCAAGAAGTATTTTTCAAGTTAAGCTTTAAACAACACTTTGTTTTATTTATACTTAGGAATTTTGTAAATTTCTATTACTCATAAATAATTTTATATTTTCATTTGGTGTCCCGAATCAGCCAGTTCTGCTTATCGATTCCGGACTACCAAATGAAAACGCTATTAGTTACAAACATCATTTTTGCTTCAACATTTGTACAAATTCGTAAAAAAAAGATTAGTAAAAATGATTATTATTATTAACAAGGTCAAACTACACCAATCTATCCAATAGTTTTAGGGTAAAAAAGAACGCGTAAATAAAAAACCGTTAAAATATGTCAATGAGTCAGTGTTAAGATCAAATCTCCCAAATTTTCGAGATCGTATCTTTCTTGTTGACATTTGATCTAGACACCATTTGATGTTTCTTTAAATATAAATTTATAGTTATATTTTTAATTTATGTATATAAAAGACACACTGATTGAATCAATTTTAGTAGATAGATATGGATATAATAGACATGAACTCATAAGTGGTTTCAAATTTTATAATAAAATATTATTTTGAAGCACTCTTTTTAAGCACCAAGGATTATTCTATTTAAATCCTTAGTAGTTTGTTCATAAGTTTTAAGAACGCATTTATGCAAGAACACATTTTTTTTTATGCCACAAGTGATTTTAAATATTTTAACATAAAATGTTTATTTTTTGTCTTTTTACTCAAGCCAGTTAGTTCCACATTAATATTTATTCCACAACGTGCAAACTTTTGTTTTGAAAAGGTTTTTCCATGAGTATTTTAAAATGTATACATCTATTTAGGTATGGATATGTTTGCATGTATATATGACATATGTACCTATGCATTTAGTATATGTACCTAGGTACATGAGTTGGTAATGCAGGTAGACCTTTATCATACTTATATATAAATGGTTCCTAGCTCGATTCCTATTTCTTATCAGAGTATGAGAATAAAGTTAGAATGCTTTGAGCTCTTTTCCGTATTCAAAGCTTTTTCAGCTTTTCATTTGTCACTTTTGTGCCTTTGAAATTACACATATTTTAATTTTAATTTTTAAAATTCATTTGATTTCACACAAAAATAAGGTCAAAGTAAAATAAGTCCCATCAGAACAGTGAAAATGCCAACGATAGGTAACCTACAGATTTCGTAATCATGACTGACGTGACCTTTTCAGGAAAAAAAAAACTCTGTTATGCTATATAAATTGGGTTTAACGAAAAGTGATGCTCTATTATATGCAAACCCTACAGGGGGCCTACGGGGGTGCCTCCATTCACGTTTTCTAATCAATAATTTAAAGCTGGCATCTGTTCATTTAACTAATTTAAGTACTTAATTGATATTGGATTCTGGTCGGCAGCTATATCCATTCGAAGCGTGATCCAGGTACAGGTAAAGAATTTAAGCTACTCGACCTCTTCCAATAGAATTAAGACATATTAAATTACCAATTATTGCATTTTCTGAGAAATAAAATTGTCTTTTTTTTCTCCTGATGAAAGTAAACAACAAAGTGCACATTCAAAGCTAATCGAAAACAGCTTGATGGCGAAACCACACCCTTGATTAGTGCAATGAAATGGAATGATGGGTTTCGGTCTTTCGCTTTCTACTTCCGACTTTTAGACTTAGTGACTCATGTCAGTGACCATACCTTTGTCGATATACTTTAACTTTACCTCTGTTCAGCAAAAACTATTACATATTTCAATTAATTATAAGATGCAATGTACATAGGTACAATGTCAGACATTTTTTTTTATGATGGAGTAAGAACATTTTTTTTTGTTTGATTTGTTAACTGGTTTTTGTAAGCAAAATTGTTGTACGAAAGTGATGTCAGATAACCAAGTTAAACAGACCAGCTCGTAATGTCATAATTAATCTGATTCGACATGGAAACACAATTACTTTTAGAGAATTGTATTGATCAAGTACCTACCTAGTGGTTTGTGCTCTTGCATTTCATATAAGAGTCTAGCTGAGAGAACATCATATTGCACTCCCAAGACACTGCAAGAATTGAAGTTATGTATGTTTACATTTTCTAATTAAAAATTATCTATTTTTTTGCCAGGGGCTTATTAAATCTCAATATCAATTAAAAAGTCAATAAAAGTTGAAAGTAGCTAAGCTATTAAGCATGTTTTATTTAAAACATTATTTTACTTTGTATAAAGTAGAGTGAAATTTGCATGCACTAGGTAAAAAAAATAAAGAATTTCTTTATATCGAGTAACTCTTACTTCTATTTTTATCCCGTGATTGAAGCGCTTAGAAGATGAAGGTTCAATTATGTCGTTTTCGGTTGATCGACCAGAGGCGTCCGAAAGCCCCACATAGGCTTCTGAAACCATTCGCTTGGCACTCAAAATGACAGTTCCTCTCCTGGAAAGAAGAGTTTTGGCTTCTGAATTTCAATTCAGAATCAAAACCAGAAGCACTCACAAATTCATGTTTTTAAACTTCAAAACAATTTCATCTGTCATTTTTCGGGTTGCGCATTTTATATTTCAACAAAATTCATAGCACCTAACGTGAAACTTGATCGCAAAAATGAGACTGAAACTTCTGTCGCTGTCTCCCGAACTATCACCCTTTATTGATAAATAGCCAACAACCTAAATTTTAGTTCCTGGGATAGATCACAAAAAAATTATAGTAAAAATAAGTACTTACCTACCCTCAGTGTATGATATAACGACGTGAATTTTCTGAGTCAAAGACCTAAATCGAAATACATTTTGTGCCTCCAAACGGCATTTACAAATGTTCATCTTTCTACGAATACTAGGTTAGGTACATATGTATTTAGATGAAATGAAAAAAATTTAATTTTTGCACTTAGATCGTTTTACCACCAGGTGCGTATGGAAAACTTCTTTTAAAGTCATGATTACATTTATTGTAATTAGAGCTCTTCTTTTTTGCTGAGCACTTAAATATGACTTAATTGGCGTTTAATTATGCATTATATATCCGAAAAAAAATATAAAACAATCACTCTGTACGCATTCTTCAATTTGGATTCTTAATTAACATCTAATAAAAAAAATCTAATATAAAATTTTTAACTCAATTTCCTGTACCTACAGTATGGAACTCGTACTCGGATAAAAGGTCAACCCACAGTTAATTAAAACACAGTTAATTAAAACGATTTATTATTAAGATAACTACGGTCATTTTATGGATTATTCTGACTTATCAGAAATCTTATTTCTTTAATTTTATATACCGCATCGAAAAGGTATGTTTGGTCAATCTAAAATTAAAAACAAATTAGCTGCTCGAACAAGTGTACCTGGCCTATGAGCAAGAAAAAGTTGTTAAATGCTTTTGATTATTATAATTGTTTATGTATTATAGATAACATTTTATATCCAGGTACTATGTACTTTGTTATCTTAATTTTGTTTTATATTCGGAACCAAAACTTCAGAGAACGGTATATGAAGCTTTTCCATTAACTTATGAATTGACGTTATTTTTTAGAAGAGAAACTTGTTAAAGTTTGTTTTGTGATTCGGTTAAGGTGTTTTGAAAACATTTTTTTTTTGTAATTGACTTAATGGCAGGTCAAACGGGGTTTCGGATAAATTCATTCGCAAAGATATGTAAGTTAATCTTTGTTGGATTTTAAATAAGTAGGTAATGTTTATATATTAGATCAGAAAATTAAATACATTTCAAAATTACCTACTCTAAAATTAAAAAAAAGAACAAGACCCGAAACCACATTTTCAAAACAAACAAAATAAAAATGAGGTTATGTTCGACGGTAGTTGCGGGCGAGCAATTTATTCGTTCGGATGTGGATTCGTATATGGATGGTGGAAGACGAAAAGCGAGAACAGTTGTTGCAATCACCTTGTCCGACGAACAATTTATTTTATAAATATTTGTAAAATATTTATATTTAAAGGATTAAAAGTGTGTATTTTAAAAAGTCAATTCCTTTTAAAATTCTTTCCCTTTAAATTAATTTTTTTTTCGTCAAGAAATTAATTGTGAAAATCTTTAAAATCTCAATTATTCGTTCTTTCGCATATGAACACTCCTAAATAAAGTGCACGACTGGGTCGCACGAACTTGCTCTTGTGGTGCTCGACTGGGTCGCATGAACCTTTTCTTGTAGCAAGTTACGACCTTAACAAAAATAAATTTAATAATTTTTTTTACAATTAGAATTATCGGTTTTTCAAAAAAAAAGAAAAACTTTCAAAAATTACTTTCTTTCAAGTTTTTTTTTGCAGTATTATTTTGGCTTAGCAGTTGTTTAACAATATCAAATTTCCTTGAGATCGGTGCAGCCGTTCAAAAGATAGTCGGAGTAATAAAAAACGGTTCTATGGCAGGTACCGTTAATAAGCTGATTCTGAAAAAAAAATTTCAAACAAAAGAGACCACCATTAGTAACAAAATGACTCATGCAAAATTTTATCGAATGATTTTTTTTTAGAGAATTTTTTAGAATTATCGGTTTTTGCCAAAAAAAACTTTCAATAATTACTTTTTTTCAAAAATTTGTTTGCACTTTTCTAATACTAGGTACTTATAAATTATAATGTCTCAAAAGGTAATCTTCTAATAAAACGAAGAAGAGATTGATCAACAACGAAAGCATTCTTCTGTTTCTTTTCCGATAATATTAAGGAGAATATTAACGCTTACGAGTTACGACTGCAACCAAATCTCTCGCATTTACCTATTTTCCCAAAAATTTGCTTGTGGGAATCTCACTTCTGCAAGCCTCACTGGTTTCGAATTTGTTGATCAACAACGAAAGCATTCTTCTGTTTCTTTTCCGATAATATTAAGGAGAATATTAACGCTTACGAGTTACGACTGCAACCAAATCTCTCGCATTTACCTATTTTCCCAAAAATTTGCTTGTGGGAATCTCACTTCTGCAAGCCTCACTGGTTTCGAATTTGTTCATGTCATTATGAAGCTAAGTGGACTGCTGGTGTTGTTGCATTTGTTTGTTGATGGAGTTTTTAGATTTGCCTTTTGGTGAGCTTCTATATGGTGATTAAAATGGAACCGGATTCTTTGCGTCTCTCCTTTGTACATGACTACAATGCTAGTCTTTGTTCCCGATTGTAATTATGAAGTTAAGACTTCCCCGAATCTTTTTACATTTATCGATCAAGAAATGTTAATACTTCCTTCAAATGAAGAGTCTTCGATCTCAGCTGCCGTTAATAGAATATTTTTTAAAATTGTAAACTGTTTGTAAGCGTTTTACAAAGGGATTCAGAAATGGGATCCAAAAATGCGCCTCGTCTGAAAACCGATTTTACGAAACCACGTTAATCTTCCAAGTACTCGAGTGCCCAAGCAAACTAACTGCAAAGTCTACGCCGCGACCACAAACTAAATGCAGAAGATGGCAATACGATTGCCGAAACGCGTCCAATAAAAATAAAAATGAAAATATATCATAAACGAAGTCACTAAGGCGGTTTAAGGTAATTTTTTATAACTTCAAACGCTATCTGTAATTGTTTAAATTTTATATCAAAAAAATTTCCTAAGGCTTTCAAATTTCTAAATCCGCCCCTGACGTTATGATGTCAAAAACATAATATTATGTACATAATTCTGACGCAACCAACAGCAAACTTAAGCTTTGAATTGTCGTGTATCTAGATCTCTATACAAATACATTTCTTAATAGAGAATAGATTGTCAAGCTAAAACTAGGTCGATGAAATTGACATGTGGTTTTATTTAATGGTGAACCATTCGAAATGACACTAAAACTTTTGTTAAGTTTAAAGTAGAGTTTTATATATATTTCTTAAAGTTTTATGGTTGTTCATTCAGAAAAGTATTTTCGAGAATTTTAATGGACAGTTAAACAAATTGTTAAACTTTTATGAGGAATAGTTAACAAACAATGCAAACTCAACACCAAAAAAACTATTCTAGCTGTTTATAGAACTTGAAAATTCTTGAGTATGTTTTTAATAGAGACATTCAATTTAAAGTCAGTTAAACTTAAACATATGTAAGTAATGACGACTTAATGAAGATGATGTAATTTTCTAATTCCGATAATGATAAGTCCATCAAACTAAATTTATATTCCTAACGTAAAATATATCGTGTTGTTTAAGTTCAAAATCAATAGGTATACCTACATATAATATAATTAATGAGATGAGACAAAAAAAAAAAAAACAACAAAGAAAAAGAACGTGTTTATTAAATAGTCGATTACATCATTGCAGGATTCACAATGTTGTGCTTAGCAGGATATAAATCTCGATGTATAATACATATTCAAGCATCCTTATCGTTAATTACTACGAGAAGGAGTATTGTGATGCGTTTCTGTTTTCTAACAAAGTCTTCGTCTTTTTCTTCAGATTTTCCTTTTTTGATAGTAGATATAGGTATAATGAAAGCAAGAACCACTTATACATACAACAAATAGATACCTATATGAATGTGTATAGGCATTGGATGAAGATTTTCCTTTACTGTAGTATAAAAGATACTTTTATGTCGGTACGTATTATTTACCTTATGTATATCTATTAATAGGTATAAAGTCCAGTATATTATAGTTTTGTTGGGCATATTGTTGGCATAAATAGCAACAAGAGCTTGACTATTCACATCTTAATAAGGCTCTACTTGTTTTGGGCTTGGTTTACATTACGATAAGGATAATTGACCTGCCGTTGATGTAAAAAGATATCAATTTATCTATCCATATCCAAAGATTCTTTGTATTAGAAAAGGAATCACTTTCGTAATTACTATAGTACGAGTATAATCAATTTTGCTAATCATATATATATAAAGATATTGATTTTCACTTGATGAAACGTTAACATCTCGTTGGCGACCACATAATTAATTAATTGGTTTTTGTTTGAACGCTTAAATTTAGTAAAAGTATTTATTTAGAGATGATTGATTTTAGAGCCTTAACTATTGTTAAATAGTTTAGTTTTCTAGAAATAGAAAGTAAAAACATTGCGCTTGATAATTCAAATTTGGTGTTGATGATTTTTATCTTCATTGGATTAGAATTTATTTTATTTCGGAGGACTTGATAGAAATATGTAGTATGCATGTATTAATAAGATTGAATTGTGAAGTGTCTACAAATAAAAGGCGGTCCGTGTACCACAGGGTTCCGTTTTTTTGACAATTGTTTGTATTATAATATTTTCCTATGCGAAAGTTTTCATATTCAAATTGTAATTCACAATTTTGTTCTGTTGATGTGGAATTGAAGCGGCGCGCCCGGTGGCGTTTGATAAGTGCATTAAATTACTATAATTATGGAAGCATTGTCCAGTGAGAAATGAACCTACTGTATTTCGAAAACTCAGATATTAAAAAAAAAATATTCGAAAACTGTTATATTAAAAAAGGTATGAAAAAAATTACAAATATTAAATTTACCAACAAATAAATAAAAAATTATTTAAAATTGAAACTAAGCGTTCTTGCAAAACGTTGACATTTGAATTTAAACAAGTTATCTAGGGCTTTCTATTTTTACTTTCGATTATAAGTATTTTTTATTGATATACAAATCAAACAAGACATTACGATGATAATGAATACGAAACAAATTGATCTGGCAATTCTGTGTGTCTGTCTACAGGCAGATTTTCTTCAAATTTGACACTGATTATTCTTAGAGAAATATCCCCGGATGTTTATATTAGACTTAGGTATTATAGTATTTAAGCCTGAATAATACTCGTAACAACATTTACAAATTAATTAAAGTGCACAACTGTGAAAAATACGAACAAAATCATATGAATTGTTTTTAAAAGTGCTAAAACTACTTTTAAGGAAGATTTAAACGAAAATCAAAGTAGGTATGTAGAAAATTTTCTTGCCTAAATGCAAGTTTACCACAAAAATAATTTTAAAATCGTTAGAGCAGATTTTAAACAAATCGAAGTTTACTTAATAACTTTTACAAATTTTTTTTTACGAATTTGAAATACGCCAATTTAAGGCGAAAAATAATTTGCATTTTATGCACACAAAATAAAATTTTTTAGTCAAGCCATTTTTTAAATAAATAGTCAAAATAAATTGAAAAATTAATTAAAACTGAAACTAATCACTTTTGCAATTTTGGTATTGTAGTTTTATTAAATCATCTAGATCTTTCCAGATAGTTTTTATTTAATTAAAATCGATTAACCTGTTCACGAGATAGCTCAAGAAAAAAATCTTAAAATTATTAAAAAAAAAAACTAAAACATCTGTTAAAATTTGGTCAGACGAATTCGGTGTTTTTAAGGTATTAGATATTTCTTAAATATTATGATCGTATATCAGAATTTTTAGTTTTTCAAAAAAAAAAAAACATTGATTTTTGAAATCTTAAAAACTGCCATATTTTTACTTGCAAGTTATGTATTCTTCAAAAAAAAAAAGTTGTGAGATAACAATCAAACATTACGATGATAGTGAAGTCGAAAAAATGGGTCTGGAAATTTTGTCCGTGTGTCCGTCTGCCAGTCTGTTAATAGCACCTGTAGCTTAAACGGTTTGGCCGGGCCGATGTCCTATAAACTTGGTATCTAGGGTTCTTAGTGTGTCGGATTGGTTTTTAGAACTTTTGTGCTAGGCCTAAAAATTACGGTACCTACCATAGGAAGTGTGCTGTGACGTAGTGGTTAACCAAATTATATTGGCCAAGATACTTAATTTTGCTTATAACTTCTCTAAAAAGATTTATATTAATTACCTTTTTTTTTTTTAAATTCAATATTTTGAAAACCATGATTTTTTTGAAATTTAGTTTTTTAATGCAAATCTTTAAATTACTAAAATTGAAATACCCAACATTTTTTTCAAAAATATTTAAAAAAAAATGATTTTAATAAAATATTATATGAGTGATTTGTTACCAATGGTGATGTCTTTTGTTTTTTTTTCGAAGAACCGTATTAACGGCTTCACCGGTTCTGACGAAATTTTATATTTTAAAGTTCTGCTAAAGTGCTAAGCTTGAATAATATATACTGCAATCAAAATAATTGGAAAAAAAGTTTTCTAGAAAGTTAGTGTATTCAATTTTACTAGAAAAAAAATCAAATTCGCAATTCATGATGAAGGTCTCAGAATCAATGCATTATCGAAACAGGAATTTAATAAAAGTTAAAGTTTTTTTTTATTTTCGAATTAGTTTTAGTAAAAGTTTGTATATATTGCATTTTATTAATTCCATTCCAATATAAATATAAATATTAAGACCTTAACCTGAACAATTTATATTTTTTTTAACATACTTTTGTTTTTATAAAATTTCTGGCATTCTAAATTTAATTGGCTTCTTTTTATTTAAGCAACCTTTATCTTGAGCATTAATTATAAAAAAATTAGATCACAAACCAACACGTCCAAACTTTATCTTTAACAACACTTTTTTATAAGTAGTTTTAACATTTCACTGGAGTCCAAGTAAAAACAATATCTGTATGTATATAACATTTATGTAAAAAATTTATTAAAATCACACATTTTCTTTTTTTTTTTTACTAATTTTCTTAATTTTATTCTATGCTATAACTTCTAAAAAAAAAATCTTTTTTCATAAAAAAAAACATATTCATTATCTGTGACCTCAAAATGACAACAATATGAATAAAATAAAACCGTAGCCGAAGAGAAAATACTTCGACGAACATCAATGCAAGTTCTTTTGCCAAAACGTCCTTCAACTGATAGTTTAAGCAACAGTCCAGGTCCTTCATCCCCAGGTGATAAATAGTATAGTTGGCTTTTTCTTTAAAAAAAAAAACATAAGTATATATTCTTTATTTTTCATATGTACATAAAGTATCCGAATTATTTTTTAATGTTTTGTTTTTATGTTTTTTTTTTGCCTGGTATATATTGTATCTACGTATCGTTAAAATATTAAAAAAGTACATGAACGACTTTAGAGTCTGTGCAAGACCTTAAAAAATAAAATTTGACCTACAATACCTTAACAACGATTCAGAAATTGAAGGACATTAAAAAAAGTGTTCTTAAGTGACAACTACACTGAGGGAACTTTAATTATAAACACTATTATAATAATTAAGAAATTCTAATTATTTTATTTTAATAATTTTTATTTTCAGTAACTTGTTTCACAGGTTCATTTCGTGACTTTTCCACGAATTACTTGTGTTCGACTTAAAAATACACATTCAAACGGAACTTAACTTCGAGCCTAAATAGAGTTAATTAAAGTTGACACTAAGTTCAACAAAACTGGTATTCAAATATTGTAATATGTTTTATTGTATTTTTTTTAGTTTTTTTTTTACAAAAAGATCGATTTCTTATTGTTTATGTTGGTGTTCTGTGACAATCACGTACCTATTAACTCCTCAAGAATATTTGAACGGAATTTAAACGGTCATTCGAAGTTTAACAAAGCCAAAATATATAAGCTTGTCAATTATAAAAATTACCTACTTTAGTGTGCAGTGTAACAATTGCTTATCCCATTAATTTGCATCCATGTTTGCTTTAAATTTTTTTTGTGCCGATTTATGTTTAAAAAAAAAAAATAATAAAAAAATCATCTTCCTATTTAGGTAATAACTTATTTTCCAAAGATTTTCATGATCTTGAATGTGACCACAATTTTCAGACTTCTTCATTCAAATATGCAGGAATCGGATTTTAAGGCATTTAAAACATAAAAGAGGAAAATAAAAAGCATCAAAAAAATTATAAAATGTATATTCGTAGTTACATAAAAAAATGTACATTTGCAACTATGTAAATGCATTTTAAATTGTTCGGCTAACAATGGCCTGACCTCAGAAGTGCCTCAACAATGTTGAATGTTCTTTCTATATTTATTGAAACCAAGGAAATTAACAAAGCGTCATAAACATAATTTGCAACGTGAATAAGAAGGTAAATGATTGGTATAGTGATTCTTCAAAATTCGCTCGAGAAAATGAACGAAAACAATTTTCTAGTACACGAATTGTCATGGTTATAGTGGGTGCCTAACCTATGTAATAATGAAAGAAGTTTGACGTGACCCCAGAAAACTTCGACAAGGTTCCCTTTTTTTAATTTTGTATGTCAAGGCCAACTAAAAGCTTGGCCGCTGTTAATTCACTTAAACATTTGTAAAACTAAAACATTTCCGAAATACTTTGTCTATTATAACAAAAGAAAGTGTAGATTAGGTTATGAAGAATTTCTTTCCATAAGTCCCATTGAGACAAATCATTAATTTTAAATCCGTATACCATTTATTTTGTCCCTCAGTGTATAGCAGAAATGTATTGTCCAGCCGAGTGCACTGAAGCACAAAAATATAGGTTTTTACTGGGGTTGTTTGATTTTTGTTGTTTTCCATTTCTTTATTAAATTCTTCTGTATGTACAAAAAATGAAATCAAACTAAAAACCAAGTGGAAGTTCGAATCACCATAGTTTTTAACCAAAATGTACTTGAAGTAAATCAAAAAGTTTAATGAATTTACAAAATCTGAATAAAATGGTAAATTTTATTATTTGTGTATCCACCATTTGTTATTATATTAGAAACGTCAGCATTCGCCTTGGTGTCGAATCAACAAGGTTCTTTAAGTTTGCCATGATAATCGTTTAGTTTTACGGCCTCGAAGCTCTTGGATCTTGGAAGTTGTCAAATTGGTTTTTATTTGCATAAAAACGTATGCCCTATATCCAACAAAAGTTCTGAAAAGGATTCATACCGGAACTTCGAAGTGGCGAGTCGAAAGCTGTAAAATGTTTTGCCTGGAACCAATGTCCCATCCTTCGAGAGATATGGATAGCTTATCTTGCTAGAATATGAAGTGGGTTCCGCATAACTCTTTAGTTTTCTTGACCGTCGTATCTACCCCATCCCCAACCGAAGTTGCGTATCTTTCTTACCTCATTGTTTACACTTTTGTCATGCCAGTAAGACTGAAAAACCCATCATTTCACCATTTCCTACCAGTTACAACATATTATTCACTTTAATTTGAAGATAAACCACTGTTAAGTTCAGTTTTTGATGAATTTGTAATGTCATAAAATTTCAAAAGTTTAACTGTTGGATTAATTGTCGTAAATTTGTCGTGCAACTAAAAAACTTGTGGCGCGATTATTATAATGACCCTGTCAAGTTATCACTACAACCCCAGAAAAAGATTAAATGCAATCGAAAATTATAAAAAGAAAACGAAAAGAATTTTCGCTGTTTTGTCATAAACACGTCATGCGACTATTTGTCGCGCAATTTTTTGTTTAATAAACCTGAAAAACTAGTTTTTTTTGTCAAGTAAGGCTTACCATCCCATTTTTTCATAAGGAGTTTAGAGCAAACAATCCATAAATAAGGATCAAATCCAATTGAAAATAAAAAGACGATAACGCAAATAATTTCAGATTTTTTGTCGTAAATTTGTTATGCAACTAAAAAAATTTGTCGCGCTAATTTTTTTTTTACAAATTTACGACATAAAAAACAGAAATTATTTGTGTTATCCTTTGTTTGTTTTCGGTCAAATTTGAATCTTTTAATGCGGTGGTAGACGTCCCTTGACTAAAAAAAAGGCGTGACAATTTTTTAGTTGTATGACGTGCTTACAACAAAAAAAGCGAAAACTTGACAATTAAGTTAAAATTACCAGGGGTTATTAAAAAAAAATGTACGACAAACAAAATTAAATGCGTTATTCTTTTTTATTTTCGATTAGATTTGATGCTTTTTCTGGGCTGGTAAGCCTTAAAAAAATAGTAAGACTCAAAAAATTAGTTTTTCGAGCGAAAAGTTTTTTTTAGTTGCATGACACGACAAAACAACGACAATTATTTCCGTTATCCTTTTTAATTTTCGATTACATTTATGTGTGGTGTATCAAGTTACATAAATCTCAAAACATCAAAAACGCATATTTTATGTTGAGATTTGATTTTGAATAAAATGTCCGATCGAAATGTACCAGATTAGAGAAAAATTTTCAAATATTTGGAAATCATTTGACAAAATGTTAAACGGAAATAGTAGTTTTGTCCTCCAAAGCAAACAAATCACTTATTAGATTACATAATGCTTCGTTGAATACATACTTAAATCTTACTTGTAATGTACACTAGCCTAACCTTTTGCCTTTGAGTTGCCATTCCATTTGCCATTTCTACTTCCACTCAGTTATTTTTTTTTGTCAATTAGACAATAATGTCAAACATTATGTTTTGTAAATTTACCGTGTTAATGGTGCTTGAAATTAATGTCAAAGGTTAATTAAATGCTGAATGTTTTTGCACGTCACTAAATTTTTTTTTATTAGAAGTATTTTTTTGGAGTAAGCTGATAGTTTTGTACATATTGGGATTTGGTGCGTTTTATACAGTTGCGATCTAGAGGTAGACAAAGTCCTTGACTACTTTGAAGTTATATCTGGTTTCATTATATACACTTTAATGGTTAATTTAAATGTCTGACTCTGCACTTGCAGAACTGCGAAAGACTAATGAGAGATGGAAAACTTTGCTTGGGAGACAAAACTGCAAATTATGGGTAAAGATTCCAAATTCCATGTAGGTAAATTTGAAGGTGTTCAGAATACAGAATTGCTGTACACACCATGCACATTGATGTCCAGCCCACTATTTTTAACTAAAAATTAACAAAATCATTCAATTTTAATAACAAAAATTACACTAATTTAAAAGAAACTTTTTGAGTTTGTAAAACAACTTTATTTTAAAAAGAAGACATTTCTAGCTTTTTTAAAAGGTATAGCATGGCATTTTTAGTTTTACCGTTGTTTTTTATTATTTCTTTTTATGTTTAAAGTCAATTTCTTAGAAAATTGCCCCTCCCGATACGATTTTTTTCCTGTCTTGCCCTAACCTACTCGACTGTAGCTTTTTGGTGCACATTATACCGATCACCATGTATATAATAGTTCAATTTATTACCGCGAAAGAAATTATTATTCAGTAGTTTAACCTGGATTTAAATTATTCTTTCTTTTTTTCGTTTATTTTCATATAAAAATCATCTTTTCTGATTGTTTCTTCTTTTATATTACTTTGTTTCTTATATATGTATGTGTTATTTTGTGTGAACAAACAATATTAAACTTGGGTAAAAAATGAGTAAAGTGAAGAATTAATTTTTGGATTTAATTCTACATCTGGGTTTAACGAGTGAATAATATGGCCGTAAAAGTCAAAATTTTCAGATTATTCAGGAGTTTTCTAATCTAGTAGCCGTTCTTCATTTATTTGTTATATAAAAAATTCAATAAATAATTCATAAATTGTGCTACATCATCATCTTTTCAAAACTAAACGAACATATTATTAACGTTTAGGGAAGTATAGTTTATACGTGCCGTAAACCCCAAAAATATTGTTCTTGTTGATTGACAAATTAGCTTTATCTCGTTTTCTATAAATACTTCAAATTTGTTCTTATTTCGTTTTTGAAAGAACAATAAGGTCAATTTGGTGTTATTTCTATTGGCAATATTTAATGTCACCATCATGAAAAGATGGCATAACTCCATGGGCGTTATATTTCCGTTTTCTTATGACAATGAGTGCTTGTGACGTTAATCACGCAACCATGATGTCATTTTTCTTTTCATCTCTTATATTAAGTATCCATGTTGTTTCGCATTTATATTTAAATTGTTTTTTACTAAATTTAAAGAAGATTCCATTCTTAAAAAAGTATAAGTATATTTGAACAAATGTCACACACATTTCAGTATGAATAGTATGATAAAAAGGGGGTATGACATGAGTATACCGGCATTTGCAAGAGGGGATACGAAATGCCATTCATAATTTTATTGTTAATCATATTAACATAGATTTTCAAGCTATTCTCGACTGATTTATATCACAATGCAAGTAGCCTTTGTATAGTATGTTGTGACGAACAAAAAAATTAAGTGAATATGTATGTTACACAATCTGTGTACAACAAACAATTCAGCAAACTGCAAATATCTCGTGTATGTACTTCAATTAAGTCGCCAAGTCTGTAATTTATCGTGTCCAATACTATAAATTATAAGTACTCATTTTCCATGCCTAGAGTGCTTAAAGGGCGTGCTATTCTTTTTAATGAATGAAAATAGCATAACGTTGATGAGATTTATCTTTAAATAGCGAAAAAAAATTTGTGCAATTTTTATTCTTTGTTTTTTTTTTTAAATTTTTTTAAGCGTAATATGTATTGACTTCATATATATAGAGAAATCATCTTTTCAAAAGTTAGTTTCAAATACTGCTCGTAGGATGTCGTTACTATCGACTTGTTTTTTTTTTACTCTTGTAGCAATTATTTTTGAGTTAACAAAGGCAACAGAAAAAAAGAAAAACAAATGCAAATTTGTATATGCAGAAGAATTTCGTTCTGTTCGGTTTGAGTATTTTTCGTTACAGGGAATTATGCGGGAATAATAATTTCTCGATATGCTCATTTAGCGACATCTACTTCGGTGATTCGTCTATGTGTATAAACTTAATTATAGTACCTACAAACAAAACTTAATCGATTAATAAAAATAGATAATATAATTACTGTTTTGTCCCGTGACAAAGTAATCCTGACCTGTTCAGTGTGTTGGACTTTCACGCTAGAGGTCTGGGTTAAAATCCGGCTTAGGCCAGGAGCGCACTTGCGACTGAATCGCATGATTAAACATTCGCAAAAAAAGAAAGCTTTATTTTAAATGAGAGCACGCGCATATGCGACTGAAAAATCGCAATTTTGTCCATGTAAATATTTGCGATTTTTCAACTGCACATATCTGATAGTAAATTGCACGCTTAGCCTTACGCTTACACCTATAAATTGTTATTTTTAGTCACATTTAGATTTGGTGATAAATTGTGGGTCTCCTTCAGTCCTGTATAGAACTAGATACCAGAACAAGCAGAATTTACGTATTGCTAACTTTGTGAACTGAGCTTGTCAACATCCACACAAAACGCCATTTTTTCATGGACTAAAGCCAATAAAAAGTTAATTTGAATTATCAACTTTAGTAAGTTTAATGATTTTAACGAAATAAAATAATAACAGTTTTAAAATTAAATTATGCATATTGTACGTTACGACCTCAAAAAACTAAAACGAATTCCACTGTAAAGAAATGCAATGTCATAAAAAACGATAAATATATTATAGAATGCAACAATGAAATTTCAACATTTTAATACTTATGTATAGTATAAGTCCAAGTGATTACAGTTAGTTGTGTGAGTGAAGGTGTAGCATAGTTCACACTCATAGTATGTGTGAACTTTTTCTAGCTTCGTATATCGGAATCAATAGTCTGGCAAGGTTTTTCTGTTGCCTTGTCGTCGATTATGGGGGGGTTGAAAACGTTGTTGTTTCCGAGAGTAGTTTTGTCCTTTTTGGAATTAAATGTAAATTAATAGAATTATTTGGGTTACAGTTATTATTTTTTTTTTCATACGTTTACGTCATCCCAAAAAATGTTTTCTGAGAGCAAGGCGAAAACAAAAATGACGGGATGTAATGCAGAAGATGCACTGCAATGAGCTCTATTCGTTAAAATTAGGTGATTGGTTCCTGCTAACAATTGGAACATAATTTTTTTAAAATAAAAGATTTACCGCTAAACCACAAATTACTAAATTGTTGTATGTTGGACTTAATTCTGATGTTTGTGTTTTACACAAAAAAAAAAAAAAATGGCACGAGTACGATAACTTTGACGCTGACAATTGATAACGGATTTTTAAAATAAAAAATTTAAAATAAAAGATTTACCGCTAAACCACAAATTACTAAATTGTTGTATGTTGGACTTAATTCTGATGTTTGTGTTTTACACAAAAAAAAAAAAAAAAAAATGGCACGAGTACGTTAACTTTGACGCTGACAATTGATAACGGATTTTTAAAATAAAAAAATTAAAATAAAAGATTTACCGCTAAACCACAAATTACTAAATTGTTGTATGTTGGACTTAATTCTGATGTTTGTGTTTTACACACAAAAAAAAAAAAAAAAAATGGCACGAGTACGATAACTTTGACGCTGACAATTGATAACGGATTTTTGTAGAATGGTCAAATACAAACAATTTTTACTATGGAAGGTGGGGGGTCTATCTCGCCCGTTTGGACGGGAGGGGCAATTCAATGGAAAAAGTACAAGAAATGGAAAAAATCATTAAAAAATAACGTACTAATAATAGGTACTTAACCTATTAAATCTTTTTTAAAAGCCAATACTCTGTTTTATTAGACAGTTTTTTAATCAAGTGAAATCTATCCATAGTTTTTGAAAAAACTACTTTCTTTGTACTTTGTACTTTTATGTATTTATTCAGATAATATTCATGACACATACATATAATGGATAAATAATGCATAGAGATTAGAATACTTTATATTCTTAGCAACTATAAATGTAACAAAATGGATGAATAATTAGGTATAGTGTTAGTTGTTTTGAGAAAAAAGTATTTTTTAAAACTCATTGAACCTTTTATTAAAAACTTAAAACTAAAATAAAAAAAAAGTAAAAAATTATTTTGTAATATAATTATAGTAAGGAAATTTCATTAGACAAACATTTGTTGATAAAGTTATTATGAATACTTGAACATTTATCTTTTATTGTAGAAACAGTTGCAATTTCATGTAAACCTATCGTTGAGAAATGCCAAGGTAGGTTTAATATAGTTTTAAGGATCTTGTTTTGACAGATTTGAATTTTTTTATAGTGACATTCAGCACAAGTGAACCAACATGGAGTAGCGTAGAGCATAGATGGGAGAAAAACAACTTTGTAGATGAGCAATTTGTTTTCTAGGCTGAGGTGAGAATTTTTGTTTAAAAGTGGGTATACAATTTTGATTAAAAATTGTGCTTTCTTGATACTTTCTGAAATTTGGTAGGAAAATGTTAAGCTTTTATCTAGCGTTACACCCAAGTATTTAATTGTTTTGTCCCATTGAACTGCAGCATTACAGACTAAGAGGTTTTTTTGTGGCAGGTTACATTGCTTCCGTTTCTTTGTAAAGAAACAAGCCTGAGTTTTTGTAGGGTTTATTTTAATTTTCCAGCAATAAAAGTAGAACTCAATGACATCGAGTGCTTTTTGAAGGTGTGATACAATTTGTTGGCAATTTTCTGATATACTGTAAATGCATGTATCGTCTGCAAAAAACGCTCTTTTACAAAAGTTCAAAACAGGAAAATCAGAGACATAGATGTTGTAAAGAAGGGGTGAAAGGATCGATCCTTGAGGAACGCCTGCTTTTATAGAGTACACAGGAGATTTGCATGATTGAATTTCAACGAAGAACCTTCTTTCATTCAGAAAACTTTGTATAAGTTTAATAAGATACATAGGAAAACCATTTACTAAGAGCTTATGAATGAGACCGTCGTGCCATACGCAATCAAAAGCCTTTTCAATGTCGAAGGATACCATTCCAATAGATTTTTTATTTTTAAGTGCTTTTTTTATATCTTTGGTTATTCGCGTAACCTGATGAGTTGAAAAATATTTTTTTCTAAAGCCAAACTGCTCTGGCGGTAGAATATTTTTGAGTGAAACGATTTCTGTCATTTCAAGACAGATAAAAAAACTACTTTCAAACTCAAAATTTGGGACACAAAAAAACGATTTCTAAAAAAAAAAAAATAATATAAAATCTCAAAGTTTTGAAAAAATACAATTTTAACATTTATTTTATGTTTTTTTTCCAAATTTTAATTTCAAAAGTAGTTTTTTTTCAAAAACTATGGATAGATTTCACTTGATTAAAAAACTGGCTAATAAAACAGAATATTGGCTTTTAGAAAAGATATAATACTTAATTGTAGGTATTACCGTAATTTTATAATGATTTTTTTTTCAATTTTTATTTTTTCATTAAATGGCCCCTTCCGCCCAAACAGGGGGATACAGACCCCCCCTCCCATAGTTAAAAATGTTTGTATTTGACTTTTCTATTTTTAATATCAAAATAAGAACACATAAAATACTCAAGCAATAAAAATAATTGAATTAAAATAGTAGTTTTGGTAATTTTTAATTTTCTCGAAATCTAGGAAAAATAAAATCATTTTGTTTTCGGCTTCTGATTAAGAATTAATATAAGCAACGATTTCTAAGAAAGAAAGTATAATATAAAATCTCAAAGTTTTGAAAAAATACACTTTAAACATTTATTTTATGTTTTTTTTTCCCAAATTTTAAGTTTGAAAGTATTTATTTTTCAAAAACTATGGATGGATTTCACTTGGTTTAAAAACTGGCTAATAAAACAGAGTATTGGCTATCAAAAAAGATATAATACTTAATTGTAGGTATTACCGTTATTTTTATTTTTTTTTCCATTTTTAGTACTTTTTTCATTAAACTGCCCCTCCGGCCCAAACGACAAACGAGGAGTTATAGAACACCCCCCCCCCTAAGTAAAAAACGCTTGTATTTGTCCCCTCTACAAACGTCCCTTCTTTCCGTCAAATAATTGTGGCCTTTTGCATTTCCATGTTTAATTGAAAAGAAGAAAATATTACCCTCCATATAGATCTTGATTCACTCGCAAGATTATGAAGTTCTTTCATTTAAGCGTGAAAAGGATTTTGACAACTAAAACTTGTGTTGTAGCTATCAATTTATTTTTTTTTAAATGTTGGTCGGTTTTCAACCAGGAACACCTTTATTGCATTTTGGCACATTGTGGCTCAACAGATATGAAAGCACTTGATATTTTACAATGTTTACCTCAAACAGTCATCAAGAAAGCCTTACCTAATGTCGTTTTTTTCTAGCGACCAATAAAACTTCAATTTTCTTGGATTACCTATCAGTCGAACATATAGCAGTGTCTTAATGAGACATTCCAAAACACTTAAATTTATCAAAATAAAAAAAATATAGGTACATAGGTATCGATTTCGGAAAACATATGTGATAATAAATAATTATCAGTTATCACTTTACCCGATCCACATATACCAGAATAACAACCTGCTTCCTTCTAAAACATTTGCTAAAATACTTTATCAAGAACTTTAAATTCGTAAATAACTACAATGGATTATTCTAGGTAACTGGTATTATAAATGTGTGACACAATTCGGTAGCAGTTACAATATGTGTTTGTATTAATATTAGTTTAAGTCTTGTCTGTTACATATTAGAAAAAAATCCCTGCCCGAAGCAACACAGATATTGCCATTCCACAAACATTTGAATTTTTGGTTTTGTTTTTATAAATCCCCTGGAGAAGTCAGCAAACCCTGTCAAAACTTAAGGTATAGCAAACGCCATTGTTGCGAGCTAGGTTTCCCAGAGGACATACTTTGGTACAGCAGTAGCGTCGGCGGCACGCTTGTCAGCTCGACATAAATGGTGTAGGTTCTTGCCGCTTCTACTAATACCTATGGGATTACGAAAAATTTAATATATTTAACTATGTAAAAAAGCAAAAGACATCGAAAAATGGCCTAAACGAAAGATCAAGTTCTTTAGTAGCTATCGTTATTTAGCCAAAAATTTATAATGCCATCTTATGTAAATTGTCTAATTTAAGTGCCATACCAAATTTAAATAAAATCGGGTAAGCCGTCATTAATTTATGGCCGAATTCGCAAAAACCATTGACATACAAATTCGAATTCCTCCTCTAGGGAAACATAAAAAAGTGCTAGACACGAAGTTTGAAGAAAATCCGTCAAACCGTTTAAGCTGTAGCTCGGTGAACAGACAACCGCACATACGCACACCCGCTCATACGCACATACGCACAACCTACTTTTTTGGGCTTCTCTATCATCGTATTGCCAGGTTTAGTTAAAACCTTGAATTTTTCACAAAACAGAAATCGGTGGCTGCAGATTTTTCTTAGAAAAGTATTTATTTATTATTGCTTGATTGATCAAAAGTTTGGCTAAACTTGGGAACCATATGGAAAACATTCAATTGAAATTTCTGCTAGCTTTAAAATTTTATATTATTACCAAAATCGTTATACATTTAGTAAAAGGCCTTAGTTACCGTGGAGCCTCCCTTTTTATTCCTGTTCAAATGACTTCTTAGAAAAGCCAATTTATTACTTCTTAATGAAATTAACTTCGGCAAAAGATATTTGTCTTGTAAGAAGAAATTTTTTTTATCTTTTTATATTTTACTTGACCATACTTTTTCTTGATCCAAACGAAATTTTAAATGATTGACAATGACAATCATTTTAAATTTGAGTATAGCTGGTCTAAATCAAAATGTTATATACCTATGTGTATATATAAATGCTTAAAAACATCAATGGCGTACATTTTGTAACCATATGTTGTAGTTTAAAGAATGATACTATATGTTAACATTTGAAAGCATCATATTATATTTTGCTATTTTAACACATTTTATTAATTTTCTAAAAACTCTAGCAATTTACTTAAAAGATAATACAAGGAATGATGTTTTTACGTTAGCACGTTGCTAGTTGTGACTGTGAATTTCCAAATTCATTAAATAACGCTAGTTAAGCCAGAAGCAGATAAAGTAAAAGACACAAATTCAGTAAGATTACTGCTTGTTTATTTTTATACATACAAATAAGGGATTTTGTTTGTATCGTTACATTTTTGTATAAATTTTCACTTCTATTTTTTTTTTACTTGCGATTATAGATACTATAAGGCAAGTCTTTCATTTTTTCCAGAATAAGTTTACATATTAACGATACCTGGAAATAAGCCTTAAAGACAATCCAATTTTTCTATCGATTTTGATAAAATTAAGTGTTACTAATTTTTTTTCAATAATGAAGTTTTTCGTTAGAAATTTATTTTCAAAATCAACTTATTAACGGTACCTATCATATAAAAGCTACAAAAAATCCAAATTTTCTCGAAAAAAATACGAACAATTTTGATAAAATTTTGTGTGACTGAATTTTTGCCAATGACGCAGTTTTTCGTTAGAATTTTTTTTTAAATCACCTTATTAACGGTACCTGCCATATAAATTCTATAGAAAATCTGACTTTTCTGGAAAAATATATCGTTTGCCATCTTCATTCTTTTTTTTTCGACTTGAACCACTTCAACAAAAAAAAAACCTTTTGCCAAGTTATGATTTTTTCATCAACAAGACGAGCGTTTTAAATTCTTCATGTTATTTTCATTTATATAAATATAAATAAAAAAAACGATTATTACATCTCCAAATATGTACACATGTATGTATATGTATATTTAATTTAAAAATAAATAATAAAACGAAAACTTAGCGTTTTCTCGTCCTTTTATTTATTTGTCGTTAGCTAAAATGAGGACGACAGTTACCGTCGTTTTCTACGCATTTAATGCATATGTCTTTTTGTTTCATTTCGTTTCCAGAATGCAGAATGGCGACGTTCTACGACGTTTGACATTTGTATACTACGTTGAAACGACACTGAGCTGTCGAAAACGACAAATCGAATGCTGACTTAATCTCGTCGTATTTTTTAGAATCGACAACGGTAAAAGGGGTGATTCTACAAATTCGGTCTGTGTAAGGAGATAGTTGCGCAAGTTTTCAGCATAGTAAAACAGAATCAGAGAAAGAATATAAGATTTTGACCCAATTTGTATGGAAATGAGTAGGTACATTAACCGAAAAGGGAAACCTACTCTGAATGTTCAAGCTTCTTGTGATGACAACAAAATTTTCGTTAGTGAAAAAATTAGAAAAATTGACAAGAGTATAGGTAAAACTCAAAATATTTGTGCTGATCCAAAAGAATAATGGATTTTTCACTTACGCAAGGCATTAAGATTGCCGACTATAATAATACAATACCCCTACACGTTTTAGCGTATTTTGGAAGCTGTCATTTTATACAGTGTCAAATGGTCAAACGAGTGCGTGTTAAACGAATGTAATTCGTTTTTAAGATACAAATTTGGCCATTGATAAGGTTTTAGAGTTCTGAAAGTGATTTTGAGGATATGATTGGCGAAATTTTTTTTAAGAATTGCGAGAGTGCAGGAAAAAAAAGAAGAATTGGACATCAACTATTGAGATGATGTTAAATATTTTGGATAAATTTCGGATGTCGAATCAGCTCCAATAGCATGTCAACGCCTGCTTTCGAAAAAATTTAATTTTGTTTGTACCGTCGGCGTCGCAACATTTTTGTATCAATTTTTTTATTAATTAAAAAACACAAACCACAATTTCACAATTAATTTTTTATTAACCATACAAATTTGACATTTCAAAACAAACTTTGACCATAGAGAGCTTCGTCAATTGCGTTTGAGTAACTGGGAGTTTATTTTTTGTTGTGAAACCGAAAGAGATAAACCAAAAGTCTTAACTCTCGTTCGGGTTTGGTAAAAACTTCAGTATAAACTCTCACTCTGAAACGGTATAGCTAATAGTCCGAGGGCTTAGATTTTAGAATATTAGGGCAATGGGTTAGTGACGGAATATCGTTATGGCATTTTGAATATTGTATCCTTGACATCAAATCTAAATACTTACAATTAAAATTTCAACTATGCGAAAAAATATATTAATTTGAGCATTTCTTTAACTTTTCGGCTAGATAATGTTATGCCAGATATTTAAAACTTTTCAAACTACAGTTTAGTGAAAAAAAAATTCGCGCATCAAATTGGAGGGCTGCATCTTTGGTTTCCGGTAGCTATAGTTGTCATTTATTGACAAATGAACAATAACTGGACAAAAATATAGACGCGCGAAAATAATGTCCATAAATCGTTCGATATCTCTCCCACTATGAGCGACAAGCATTTAAATTTTCAAATTTTATTGATTTTTTTATTTATGTGAAAATATGTATAAAATAAACATAATATTTATAGTTCTACCTATAGACATGAAAGTGTTCTAACAAACAGTGATCCAAATCTTTCTAACCCAAAAACGTTAAACCAACTGGGTTCCGACCATCTTCCTGTTTGCATTGAACTTAACTGCAATGTCACAACAGTTTCAGAAAGAACCTGTTACAACTACAGAGCTGCCAACTGGACTAGGTACAAATCCGTCGTTAAAGAATATCTTACCTCTAACGTCGTATCTATTGAAAATATTAATTCATCCCACCAAATCGACACCCATGTTGAAAATTTTACCGAAATAATCAAAAGGGCAACTGAATTCTCCATACCCAAAAAACCTTCTTCCAATGTCCACAAACTTACTCTACCAAACTATATTCTCTCTCTTATCCGTTTACGAAACTCTGAAAGAAGAAAATGGATAAGATATAGACAGAAAACTTTTCTTTCCAACTTTAAATTTTTAAACAACAAAATTAAAAATGATATATCTTGCTTTAAAAACAGAAAATGGGACTCCCCTTTATCAAGTTTTGATAAAGCCAGTAAACCTATCTGAAAAATCACAAAAGTAATCAAGAAAAAAGGAAAAAGCATACCACCACTAAGGACACAAAATGAGTTATTTATAACCCAAAATGAGAAAGCAAATGCTATCGCTTCAACTTTTTACAACAATCACTTAATTTCAACTAACCTCAGTGATAATATTACTGAAAATGAGATACAAGATTTTCTTTTAGAACTATCAAATAGAGAGTCATCAACAAATGCAGACTTTTTTACCACCCATTCAAAAGTGAAGCAACTCATAAAAGCAACAATTTCCAAAAAATTCCCAGGTATTGACAACATCAACAACACTCTTCTAAAAAAACTTCCGGATAGGGGTATAAGATTCTTAACCGTCCTTCTAAACTCTTGCATCAAACTGAGTTACTTCCCCAGCAGTTGGAAAGTTGCAAAAGTTATACCAATTGCAAAACATCGTGAAAATCCACTGAGTTATAGACCCATAAGCCTACTCAATTCACTGAGTAAAATTTTAGAAACAATTGTTAAAGACAAAATCCAGTGCCTCGTCGATGACTTAAATGTCTATCCAGATTACCAGTTTGGTTTTAGACCTTCTCATTCAACAATACACCAAATTGCTAGAATTAAAAATTCGATAAAACAAAACCTCGGTGATAAGAAATCTACAGGAATGGTCCTTCTGGACATCGAAAAAGCTTTTGACACAGTCTGGCACAATGCACTTATTTTCAAACTTGAAAATTTAACTTTCCTACTTACATCATAAAACTTATTAAAAGTTTTCTCGAAGATAGAAAATATGCAGTTGGGAAATACAAAATCCTTATTATATAAGGTACCCGCTGGCGTGCCACAAGGATCAGTTTTGGGCCCAATTTTATTCAATATTTTTTTGTCCGATTTTCCGGTTCCCAATCCAAAAGTTAGCCTAGCAATGTTTGCTGACGATACCGCTTTATTTGCTTCCGGTGTTTTATTTCAAAATGTCCATACTGTGTTGCAAGAAGCCATAGTTCTTATTGAACGCTATTTTTACAAATGGAAAATTAAAATTAAAGGATCAAAGACACTAGCGACATGGTTTACACGTCGAAGGAAGTCTTGGTACTTACCCGATAAAAAACTCAAAATCAGTGCTAATGAAATCGAATGGTCAGAAAACTGCAAATACCTCGGCATATATTTAGATAAAAAGCTAACTTTCAAATCGCACATAATACAATAAAAAAAATCAACCTTACAATAAGGATATTATAGCCTTTTATACATAAGAACTCAAGTCTAAGTATACAAAATAAATTAATAATATTTAAAACTATTTTTCAACCAATACTACTTTATGGAGTACCTGTCTGGTTTGACTGTGCTCACTCGCACATTAAAAAACTTCAAGTTTGCCAAAATAAATTATTGAAAATGATGCTTGGATTACCATGGCATTACTCAACCAATAGACTTCATGATAAGGCCAATGCTCACACAATTAAAAATCTTGTTAGCAGACAACAAGAGAAATTTTTCATAAACTGCTACTTCTCTGATAACGATTTAACCAAACACCTTTCAAATCAAAACAATATCTAAAATTACAGTCAACTTCTGCATTTTCTTGACAATGGGGCGTAAGCAATACTAGTTTTAAGATTCAGATAAGGGTTTTTCTTAGTAGCATTTTCCCTTGAGCCATAAGTTAATCTTAAAAAACATTTATTTTCATTATATAAACTCAGAATTAAAGATGTAAAGAATTAAAATGTTCTAAATCACTTACAAATGAAACAATGTAAAATGAAAAAAAAAGATACTTGTATACTATGCTACAAATTAATAAAACTATTAGCATAATATTTATAGTTCTACCTATAGACATGAAAGTGTTCATCACGTTCTGACTTTAATCATTATCATAAATACAGGAAATAAATTTACTATTTCCTAAATGGCGGGCGTGTGAATACTTTTTAATGAGCTGTTCATAATGACATGCTAACTTATTACTGACTTAACAAATTAAGCAGTCAAACTAATAACCTGACAGAAATAAATGTGTTTTCTTTAATTTTTTACAAACTACAATTCAATCTACATTCTTATATCTTTTAGATAATTATCTTTGATGGCCTTTTTTTTTGTTGATGTTTTGCTTATCATAACACTCATTCCACTATCCAATCTGCTTCTCAAATCCTTGAAAAAATATAAAGAAAATACTAAAACACTAAAAAAAATTAAATTAAAGCTCTCTTAATAACGTCTCGAGCACTTGGCTGAAAGCAAAATACAACCCCTAGAATACCAAACAGTCCACAACAAAAAGGTACTACTCGTACTTGACGACGTTGATTGGCTTTTCATGTTTTTTTTTTTTTTTATTATTAATTTTATTAATTTATTGTTGTTCCCTGTTTAGTATTGTGGTAGATAGTCCCGCAGTTCGTTTGATAATTTTATTTGTAGCTTTTTTTACGTTTTGCAATTTGTTTTTTGTTTATTTCTCTTTAATTCATTTCGCTGTCGAATGTGTGTTTTTATATAAAAAAAAAAAACAGTTCAAAATATTTATCGTAGCTTTGATTTCTGATTCGGACTCTGTGTGATTAGTTTTCTTTTTGGCCAGAAAGTGGACAGTAAAATTTTTGTTGAACTACATAATAATAATAATAAAAAAAAAGTAGAAGAATAGAAACAAATGCAAAATAAATAGAAAATACAAATTTTAAATGTAAAAATAGAATGCGCATGTTTTTGTACCTTGAGATTTACATTTTGTTCGTTTATAAGTTCTGTATTTTCTTGAATTATTTTATGTTAATTAAACAAAAAAAAAAAAAAGAAGACAAATAATCTTTTTTTTTTGTCGACGGTTTTGTAATAGAGTGCAGCAAATTTTGATCAAATAAATGTTTGGTCTTTCAGTTCTTTAAATTTTGGCTAATTTCGTGCAATGAAATTCTTTCTAGGCATCGCCAATTGGGGAGATAGCAGCTCAAAGTTTGATGGAAATTCCACCGATAAAGTGAGTTTGATGACATTTAATTGTTATTTATTTTTGTATCGATATATTCTATATTCTTTTAACAGCAGTCAACAACAGATACATCGAAGCTCAATCGCAAAGAGTCATACAAAGCACAGAGAAAGAATTATCGCCGTGAGAAGAAACGCGTTGCATCTGAATTATTAAATTCACTGCAAGATCCAGCTGTGATTGTTCTCGCTGATTGGTTAAAGGTAATAATTTGCTAGAAAATTACATTAATTTTTAAGAATTTGTTATATACACTACACACCTATATCCTATTATCTAGAGCAAAATTGTATACCTATTACCTATGCTTTATTGTTAATTGGGTTGGAGTTTTATCTACATACATATAATAATATAATTCAACATGGTACCTACTTCATATCTTAATTAAATAGGTATTTACATTTGATTCTGATAACGACAATTCAATTATATAAATCAAGAACCTACATAAGTACTTGTAAAGGTTTTTCGTTTATATAATATCGTTTGCAAAACTGGCAGAAGTGTTTTTTTTTTACAAAAAACCGGTGATTTAAATATTGTATTTTATAGTTTTTTTTACATACCTAAAATGTACACATTTATGCTTTTATTAAAGAATGGAATGTTATTCATGTTCAAATAAATCAGTCGATCTTATAATTTCAACGTAATTAAAAGTAGAAATGTTTAGCTACGTGTCAAAATTTGTTTATTTATCAACCAGAGATACAAATAATTCGAGGCGAGCCCCTTTACAGACATAAGTTTTTCTTTTTATAGAAAACAATACAAGGTGGCGAAATTTAGGAAAATATTTAATATTTTGCAATGGCGGTAACTGTGTGGTTGGTTTATATATGTATTGTATATGTATTTGTAAATTTAACAGAACCAAAATATTAGTTGAGAGCAATGAATGCCTGTATCTAGGGTTAGAATCTCAAAGTTTTTTCTTAGTAGTAAAATTTCGAATAGATTTGTAAAAAAAGGGGAGTTGATCCAAAATTTCCGGAGTAGATTTGAAAAGAAAGAAAAACTCAAGTTTGTAAAAACTCATTGTTAGCTAAACTTTATTATATCAATGGGAATGGCATGAAATAGAATCAAAATTAAGAAAATAATGAATGCGTTCAAAGTTGAATTTTTAGATTCATGCATTTATAGTCAGAGAAATTGAATGACGCGCAGTGCTGTTGTTTGCTTTAGCTTAATTTTGTTTATGGTAGAAAAAAGGAGTAATTATGTAAAAAGCAGAGTGGCCGAGTGAAATCTTTTATTTTCTTAAAATCGGAGTAGATTTGCTCCGATCGGAGTAAGGTTTTAACCCTGCCTGTATCTACTCCTAAAAGTTTATAGGGCTCGTTTCACATTTATATGGGGTTTCATTCGGTGAGGGGTCTATTGGGTTTCTATTTGCTTCTGCCTTATAAGTGTGAACCGATGAATAAGGCCGAATAAGAACCCACTAGAAACCTACATAATAGAAACTCCTTAACACCAAATTCTCCATCGACGCCAATAGGTTTCATTCGGTTTCAATTAGGTTTTTTCGGAGTCTAGGGCACACAAAATACCTAATTAGGTCGTTCACACTTGAAAGATTTTCATTTTCATTACAATAAGGAACATTTTCTAGAATGATATGACTTAAAAGTTACCTAAGAAGTTCTACCGGTAGAGAAAGTCGTAAGTGGAGTTTTTGTCAATTCATCGACAATAGTGAGATTAAAACAATAGAATTTATCGAATGCCAGAAAGCTTGTGATAATACTGTTAAGAAATGATGGCACCTTACACCTAATAAATAATCAGCCCATCGAAGTATCCGTTCGGAACGGAAAATTCTCCGATTTCATAAAAATCCTTTTATGAAATTTTCAAAAATGTTGCTAAAAAACCACTTGATCCCAGTGCCCCTCAAAAAGCTGTTGTGCGTTCGTTCGTTAAAAATTAGCGTTGGGAACAATATTTCCTGCAAAAATCTTGCAATTCGTTTAACATCTGAGAATTTTCCGTTCCGATCTTATACCTCGATAAGGCTGAATAATTTAAATTTTAACTGTAAGACTATCTGCTACATAATTAATACCTTGTCGTTGTCGGACATTTTTCTGGTTACATTTTTCTTAAGAACTTACTTACTATATAACAGTACCTATACAAAAACATATACATTCATATGTTAAAAATAAAAATCGCGTGTGGTCGAATTTTAGTTCAAAACTACCTGTTACCCGGCGCGTTGCTGCCGCAGAAAAATTAAAGGGGGACAAATCGTTTTCGAAAGAGTTATTATATCGGGCCAAAATGTTGCCACAATGTTTTTGTATATTATTTAATTATTATAAGGTGTGATTTTGAGTCAAATCATTCTATATAAGAATTTTCGAAAAAGCAACCCCAACGCCATCTATTGGTTAATTGTCAGTGAAAGTCTTGCCAAAAGCTTTCCGGCAACTTATAATCGGTACAAATATAATAATAAATATTATAATCGAATAAAAAATCGAAAAAACGAACCGAGCTGGCCTTAAAACCTCAAAAAATACCGTAAGACCGCCATTATGCGACCTCAAACTAAAGGTAATATTGCTAACTCAAGATGGGCTACTCTAAACACCTTGTAAGGTGGTTGGAAAACTATGACCGCGATACGATAAAAAACGAAACCAATGTATTCACGCAAAAAGACAGAAAGTCAGTATCGATGTTGCCAGGTGTTTCAAATTTCCAAAACATGCTAAAACACTAAACTGAAAACGACTTGTGTAGAGGATGTAGTGACAAAGAAGAGCAGGAGGACCCACTTCTTCTGCCACTGCCCTAGTCCCTTCCGCCTAAGAAATAAAACTCAGGGGAAATACTTCTTTGAAAACATTGAAGAACTATCACGGTTCAATAATAACAAATCTTTGCAGATTCGCAAGAGAAAGTTGAACGCCCCAGGATAAAACTACGGAAACATAGTGGATTACGAGGAGGTATGGTTAAATGAGATATTGGTAAACCCTCAAATGGGCATCACAATGGGTCTACATTCTACATTGACCTAAGTGCGTTGTAGTTGAGCTAATGGCTTTCCTTCAGTAACCCGCTAACCTAAACTAGCCACCTTGAGAGTAATTTAAAAAATTACTTTAATTTTAAACGTCAGCTATCTGCCAGTGAAAGTCCCGTGAAAATCGGTCCAGTGGTTTCCGAGAGTAGCGGAAACAAACAGATAGACAAACATTTTAAAAATTTAAATTTGTTATAAGTGCCGTAGGTTTATGTGTTCATATACATCTTGACATTACAATTTATTTATTGAGCAATCATATCCCACACGAAATGATTCTCTGGCAACGGCCTTGACGAGTATATATTACGGTTGAATTGATTTAGGAGAATATAATGCAACTGGCTATTTCTTCGGAGTACTAAAACGTATTTGTCCGCGCGTCATGAAAACGAGAACAAAACTGTTAAGGTATTATACCAATGTTAGCAACACAATATGAAAGTTAAAAAGTTATAAAATAATCTAATTTATTAAAATGTTTGTTTCCATTTCAGGTTCGCGGTACACTAAAATCATGGACAAAACTCTGGTGTGTTTTGAAGCCAGGTCTGCTTCTTCTCTACAAAAGTCCGAAAGTGAAGAGCAGCCATTGGGTAGGAACAATATTGCTCAATTCATGTCAAGTCATTGAGCGACCCAGTAAAAAGGATGGCTTCTGTTTCAAATTGTTCCATCCACTCGAGCAGTCAATATGGGCACCAAGAGGACCCGACAAGGAGACCATAGGTTGGCTACCAAATCTAAACAATAAATTTACTTAATAAAATTAAAGAAATATACTCTAAACGAAAATAATTGTACCTTAAATATAGGTGCAGTCGTGCAACCTTTACCAACTGCTTACCTAATATTTCGAGCTCCTAGTCAGGCTGCTGGTAAATGTTGGATGGATGCCCTGGAGCTCTCCTTGCGATGTTCGGCACTACTATTACGTTCGAACAGTAACTCTGGTGGTGGAGCAAATGCGACCACTGACGGCAATGCGTCAGGGCAGAGCTCCCATGAGACGCAGTGGTCCGAAGCAGACTACGAAAAGCATTTCAATGATCAGGGTAAGTATCGCTATTTGTTATTCTTTTTTTTAATTCAGTTTAATTACAAAATATAATTTGAAGAGCAAAACAAAGTGACTAAAAATAAGAGCCGCATAGAAAAACAATCTTCGTTTGGCAATTTTCTAACTGTTGAAAGTGCTGCTAGGCTATCAACGAACTCATTGAATTTAGCTAGATCACCGACACCAATATTTCAACAATTATACTTGACAATGACTAATTGGGAACGAATGATGGCCAATACGGCAGATTTTCCAAAAATAAGAAAATTTCGAAAAAATCGTCATCTTTCTGGCAGAGATGAGGGCAATATTAGTGATGTATCAAGTGGGGTAGAATTCAGTCCTCAAAGACGATGCATGTTAAAGAAATCTATATCAATGCATTCATTCAGACAAACAAGTCAATCAAGTGACGAGGAAGACTCACCAAGGCGATTAAGTACACCGGGTCTATTTGTGAATCCTTTTATTGACGGTACACAATAGTAGTTTCTCGAAGTAAGATTTAAAAGTAGGAATTGATTCATTTAGTGGTGAGAAGTTTAAGAGACAGAAGATTCTGAAACTTGAATATAAACTAGAACTTGAAAAATTAAGCTAAAGTTATTTTAATTCAGCCCTCAATCAACAACTCGATATTAAAGCTTTAGCTCACACAATCACAATCAGTTGGTAAACATAAATATGAGCTCATTTTCTTAGTCATTACATATTTTTGGATTGGTTTTCGGATCTAAATTGTTTTATAATTTTTAATTATAAAAAAAGAGCTTTAATTATAAAAAGTAGGTAACTTGATTTGAACCATGAATTTCAATAAAAAATTGATTTAGGTTTTTTCTCCTCGCACAATGGGTTTGTCCTAAACCAACCCTTTTTTCATATGACGGCTACTAGATCATTACATCTTCCTTTGTTCACAACTCGATACTTAGATGGTGGGTTAAGAATCCCGGGACTAAGCTTCAGTTATAACAGTTGAACTGAATGGTGTTCTTGGCCTACCAAAAACATTCCACCATAAGGGTTCCATTTGTAGTACTGCTTCGCTACGTAAATATCTAATTTTTTCACTGTATTTAAAATCCATCGATATCTCTCCTGTTTAACGCCAACATCCATTTTTATTTGAAATCCGTTTGTTTTCAGGATATCTCACAAACAAAAATTAACAAATGGTTTTAACCTGCTACAGATGTTGGCGCAGCAGTTTTAGATTTCATAGACATATGTATTGTATAGGTATCAGCACAGATTTAACCTTTGTTTGAAGCGATATATTTTGCTACTGAACAAGTTCCACTAAATACCAAGTCTATCGAAAGTACATAATAGATAGTGTGCAATCTTTAAATTTAATTAGAAAACCAAAAGTTCTATTATTTTTTTAAATATTGTAGACTTGGAAGCTAAAAGTATGTTGTTAGATTCTTACATCATCTGACATGTATGTAAATATTTTTAATCGTAAGCTAGGCTTTTCAAAATGAAACCGAACGTCATTAAATAAATCCAAGCATTCTAAACGTTGGTTCTTTTTTTAAAACACATCTTGAACAATTTAAATCATTTATATATAAACTTTTATCTATTAGAAAGTTTTTTTAGTAGCCATAGATTCCTTCTCATAAACTAGCTTAAAAATAAAGAAATCACTATTTAACTAAATTTATTTTTCAGATCTTGACGCTGACAGCCAAAACGAAGGAGCTGCGGCTGTAATGTCAGGACCAGATTCTGAATCTGATTCTGACCTTGGTGAAGGTCCTGAGCAAATGAGTGCTGATCCTCCAGAAACGCCATATGTTCCATGTCCAGAAGAAGAATTTGGTGATGTAAGTTTATATAAATTTCAATATGTTGATACTCGGTATTAATTTTTATTTTATTTTAGGCAGGAGAACAAGTCGAAGAACTTGCAGAAGAGCATAAAAGTCTAATTTGGTTTATAATGAAGCAAGTTCGCCCTGGAATGGATTTGAGCAAAGTAGTATTACCGACATTTATATTAGAGCCAAGGTCTTTTCTAGACAAACTTGCCGATTCTTACTATCACGCCGATTTTCTTTCAGCGTAATTATCAATATTAATATATTTACTTCCACCGAAACTTCTCCTAAACTAAAGTCTATTCTTATTTTAATTTTAGAGCTGTTCTTGAAGATGATCCATTTACACGAATGAAAAAAGTCGTTCAGTGGTACTTGTCAGGTTTTTATAAAAAACCAAAAGGCCTAAAAAAACCCTATAATCCGATTATAGGGGAGACTTTTCGTTGTTACTGGCAGCATCCGAATGGTAGCCGGACTTATTACATCGCCGAACAGGTGTCTCACCATCCACCAGTATCGGCGTTATACGTGACCAATCGTCAAGATGGCTATTGCATCACATGCAGCATTTTGGCTAAATCTAAATTCTATGGTAATAGTACATCGGCGATGCTTGAGGGAGTTGCTACTTTGACACTCTTGCCCCGTGGTGAATGTTATACGCTAACAACTCCGTATGCTCACTGCAAGGGTATCCTTATGGGAACTCTTTCAATGGAATTGGGTGGGAAAATTTGCATTGAATGTGAGAATACTGGCTACAAGACCGAAATCGAATTCAAATTGAAGCCATTCCTTGGTGGATCAGAATATACAAATTTGGTCACTGGAAAAGTTAAGCTTGGCAAAGAAACTTTGGCAAACATAAATGGACATTGGGATACGGAAATCCGTATCAAGGATACTAAATCGTCTGAAGAAACGATTTTGTTTAGTGCCACTCCGGAAACTAAACAGAAGCGACTTATGCGATATTGTGTTCCTCTTGACGCTCAGGAACCAATGGAATCTGAACGGTTGTGGCAATTAGTTTCGGCTGCCATTCGGCGTGACGATCAAGTAGCGGCTACGGAAGAGAAAACTGTTTTAGAAGAGATGCAACGAAATGCTGCTAAAGAAAGGAAAGCCATGTGCACGGAATGGGTACCATCACATTTTCAACAAGATATGTTGACTGGACAGGTGAGTTAATTGCAGCCTTAATAATTGCTATATATGTAAGTGTTAAGGTTGTTAACAATCTCACAAGAATATGTCGTAATCTTTATTTAGTGTAAATTGAAGAGAGAACATTTTGTGATTGCATGAACTTTAATATTTCTCATAACAACAATCAAAGACGCAAGTTTCATAACAAGATTCCTTCCAATAAGACGATAGAAGTTCTTGCAATTCATAAATAAGAAAGATTTTGTTTTGTTTGAAGAACTTGGTCGCTTAAAAGCGTCTGAAAGCATTCATATAACGCTTCTGAAACCATTCGCTTGGCACTCAAAACAACATTTCTTCTCCTGAAAAGAAGAGAAAAATGCTTCTAGGTTTTGATTTAGATTCAAAACCAGAAACTCTTTTCTCCCCCCACTCACGTTTAAACTTCAAATCAGTTTCATTGATTATTTTTCGGCTTATGCACTTGATATACAAAAAAAATTTAAACTTCGTCAAAATTATAAAGTTTATTAAAATACAAAGTTAATGAAAAGAAAAAGTTAATAAATAGTTTAAAGGTTATCTTCCCTACAATTTTGAATTCATTTGTATCCACATGTTTAAAAATACGGAAAAAGTAATTCTAATTTGCGTTGATGTTTCACCACTACTGTGACACACGCTTAGATCGGAGACTTCGAAATTACCTCCCGAAAACGATATGACTTTCATTTGACACTGGGCACTTAAAGAGGGCAAACAAATTCGACATAAGAAAGATCTTTTTTCTGTCAAATATTTTCTAAGGTATGTAGATATATCTGAAAAATTATCTGTAATTCTGGCGAAAAAACTGGATACAATTCCAACCACGGATGAAAAAAATAAGTAATCGTTTATATAAAAAGCTGGAGTCTTGACGGATGATTTTCTACAACAGAAAATTGAATTACTCAACTTTTTCTCGCATTAGCCGCTTATAAAAATATAAAATATAGTTCAACATAGTACACATGCCAAATGTTTTACTGCAAATCACAACCAGTGTGGTCACCAAGCAGTCTTCCGGGTATGTAGGTACTGTATTCAAGTCACTAACGTTTATAACGCGGCTAATGGAAGAAAATTGAAAAAAAAATCATCTGTTACCAACTGCGAAAACTTTAAAAGTTGTATGTATGTATATGTTTTCAATATCATCGCATTTCGCTTGCCGGTAATTTTTTAATCAGGGGTGGAATCGGCTAAGGTGATTTGTGATAAGTGATAGTCAAAATCTACACTTTCTGTCTGCGTTAGGTGATCATCACAGTGATAGCTAAAAACCAATCACCAAAATATTGTGATAGTCATTTTCTCATGAAATTGACGTTTCATTTTCATTTTTGTGGCAATGTGACTAGAGTTACCACACGCATACAAACATTATAAAATTTTCAACTTTTTTTCAATTTTAGTCCCCAAATCATCAAAAACAATATTTCTTTTACCATATGAGTATACAACAATGGAAATTAAATGGTTAAATTTGGAATTATTGCATTTATTCACTAAAAAATTAACAATTTCAAAGAATTTACTTATTTACTTAAAAATATGACTACGGCAACAATGTTTTTCACAAATGTCACTGACAAATTGAACAAAGTTGAATTGAGTTGAATTGGTGGATGTGATCACCTTACGCAGAAGGAAAAATCAATTTGATCGCAAGTGATGATCAAAAATGTGACAATCAACTATCATCTTACGCGATTCCACCCCAGGTTACTCATTCCGTAAAAATAAAACAATTGAAGGATATCGATTTCAACGTTCCTCTCCCCATCACACTATTACAATATGATAGATACAGTATCTTTGAAACGATTATCGTTCGATCGTTTTAATTTTACGAAATTAGGCCCCAGTTTATTCATGTTTTTTTTATGGGCTTGTTTCACAATCACTGAATATGTTTCAGTCAAGCTAAATGTAGTTAAATTCAATGTTTGTTGTTTATTATTTTGTTGTTTTCTGTCAAATAACGTAAGCTTAATTGAAACTTACTTTGAGATTGTGCAACAAGCCGTAAATCAAAAGTTTTTATTTCATTGTTTTAACTTTTATAGTGGATCTACAAATATGCCGACCTCCGACCCTGGGACCCACGCAACGACGTCAAACAATATGAATCTGAGTATCAAGTTTTAACAAAAACCTGTCATAAGGCACCAATAATTCGTACCGGCAGTATTGTCAGCTCTGATCCGTTGCATGTAATACGCGCTGAATCTAGACAATCCTTGTGTGCTTTAAAACCAACCAAACGTAACGCCATACTTGCTAGTAAATCAATCACCCAACTATCACACGATCGAATGAATATTCATTCAGATTCTAGTCAATCAAATGAAGAATGTGTAAAGAAAGTCATGACTGGTAAATCGATTAAAAAGTAAGTTCGCATGTTAAATGACGTTGTTTATAATTTATCTTTGTTTTAATTTTTCCTCTTTACAGTATTATGACATCAGTCGAGCAAGTTAATAAAACTCTTGAAGAACACTCAAGACAATTGAAAAAGATACAAGCTACCTTGGAGCGCGTACAATATGCGCCTATACAACGTCCTTCGTCATTTATGCCAAGCTCAATATCGCAATCAACAGTAATTAAATGTCTGGTGTATTCCTTTGTAGGAATCGCAGTTAGTGTTTTTCTCAAGTGGTTATTTAAATAGACAATAGATTTAAATAGAATATATATTTGGCTTATACATTTTTCCTTAAGATTTAGCTTTCTTCCAAATTTTGTATTATTAAAAAATTGTTTAAATTTTGTTTGTATAAAGGGTGGTTAAGTATAAGCAATATTATATTAATTTTTGTATTTAACAATAGGCCTGACTTTGTGAATTGTGACCTAAACGATCTATTGTTTCGTAGATGTGAAAAAATCCTATATGCAATATCCTGCTAATGAAAGATGTATGCATAAAGTGAATAGACATGCCATCATTCTGTAATGAAAAACATTAACCTACTCTATATTTCTGCACAAATCTAATTTGTTGATTTTGTAACCACGACTGAATGTGAGAAAGCTAATTTGACTTTTCCATGGTTTGTATTAAAAAATTGTGCCACCCAACAAAGAAAAATTCATTAGATGAACTTACTTACTAACGTTATAATATCAAATGAGATTTTTTTGTAAACGTATTTTGACTTATTACATCAATTTAATTTAATTCAATTCATGTCTTTGAGGTAATCTCGATGATCTTATGTCTGCACTCTTCTGTAAATAATATATTAAAATATATTTAAAATGCAATATAACTATCCACCCTATATATTAATTATAAAAATACACAATCAGACTTAAATCTTTAGTACTTTAAGGGTCGTTTGCTCATACGATACTTAAGCAACTATGTTCTACATAAATCCTTAAGTATAGTACTTTTTCCTTTGCATAAACTGTCACTTAAGGATTTATGTAGAATATAGTTGCTTAAGTATCGTATGAGCAAATGGCCCTAAATCTTTCACATAACGTTATTTTAATTTTATTAAAGATAATATCACGGAAATTCAAATCTTCTTAGTGTAGATTGAAGCGCAAATACCAAGAAATAATATAACATAGCAATCTTCTTTGAGATGGTTTATAAAAAAAAAGTATAATATTACTACATAACGTATATTTATAATCATGTTTATATTTTAAAATATTGCTTTAAAAAAAGCACATACATCTATATTTGTCGCAAGCTTAATGTATAGCTTAATAATAATATTTAAATTTACGTACGTAGGTAACCGTTATGTATTTTAATAAAAATTTTTACTTGTCTCGATTCAATCAATTTTTCGCAATTTTGTGCAATTTAAAAAAAGTGGTTATTTAAAATATTCTTATAGCTAGGGAAAATATAAATGCTATTATAAAATGTTAATATATAAAAAAATAATGAAAACGTAGATACCATTGAATTGTCGCAAAATAAACACAAAACAGTGGTGTTATGTATGTCTGTATGATGGTGATATTAATAAATCGACATTCGTGCAAAGTTTTCTGTGTTTTTTTTCACTTGCGAGTTGCAACAGGGTCCCGTGGTGAATTGGTTAGCCTGTGAAGCAGAAGAATAGGTCTTTGACTAGAGTGCTTAAAAAGGTCATAAAAAATATTTGAGAAAATATTGTGAGTTCATAGAGAACTCGTATGACGCAGTCAGACTTCGGAAAGATCTTTCAAAGAACCCCACGGTTCTATGTTATATAAAGCGCTCTGATGGATCGTGAATTGAGTTGAACCAAGAAACTCTTTAAATAACGCACTATCAGTTTCGTTGAACCCCCGAAGCGGGCCACCCAGGTGCTGTTAAAGTAAGTAAAATACCCTCAAAAGGTATATATATGAAAAAAAAAGTAAACAAAACACAAAAACCCGAAAAAGTTTTCCCGAAACCACAAAAAATTGTTTAAAATGAAAAATTTGCGCAAATTTTTCATTTTAAATAATTTTTTGGGTTTGGATTTTCGGTTTTTTGGTTTTTCTGTATTTTGGGTTTTTGGTCTTTTGGATTTTCGGTGTATTGGCTTTCGGGATATTGACCCCAAACCAATTTTTTGGCCTACAAAATATAATTTTGAAAAAAATGTTGTTCCCTCAGCTATAAGATTTTAGGTAGATACAAGTTCTGGTCTATGCAGATTTTGTTTCAAATTTGAAAGAAAATGTTATGGCAATAACAAAAGTCAGGTGTTTGGGGGGACAAGCTGCCACCCTGCCACCCTGCCACCCCTTTGCCAAGCTCAATAAAGTACTTGGGGTGGGTGCGAGTTTGGGCTTTGGGGGTATGCAAAGTATATATGTATGTATACATATGTATGTATATAGTCTACTAGATTTTGTTCTTGGAATACCGAATCGGTAATTTTTCTATTCGATTTAAATTCTATTTCAATCAAGACTTCCTGAAATATTTAAGATAAAAGTAAACAAGTTAAGTACAGTCATTTTAGGCAAAACAAATGGTCAACCTAGAAATGAGAAATAATACTTGTTTATTTTTATCTTAAATATCTCTGGAAGTCTTGATTAAGTAAAAACTTTGTCTGATCAAATTTGTGTGGCTTTAAAACGCCAATAAAATGAGTCTTCGAAAATGAAAACAGGACCACTGGATGCGGAAATATCTTTAAACCAAAAAAACCATCAATTTGGCGGCAATTTTTAAAAATGGCGGCCAAACGACCATGATTTGTACCATTTGACACAAGTTGATTTATACATTATACCCCTATGGGTTCTTAACAAAGCTCCATGACAAAACTGAGGGGACATATAACGGCACACGTGACATGGGCTAGCGCGTAGACTACTATGTATTGCTGAGCGTGCATCGTTGCACATCGTTGGAACCATGTGAACCGAGATTATGGTCATATCCATAATTGGTTCCAGAATCCAGACCTTTGATGATATTTTGTGCAGGGGATATAAATCTAAACGGTTGCATTTCGAGTATAACAAGGCATTTTCAACATGTATTGTTTATAAGACTTTTGTACGACAGTTTTCATGCATCTCTGTCTGGGCATTAGTATATTACATTAACATACATAGTTTCCATTGCTTAGTATGTATTATTTTTCTTTTCTTCTTATAGTAATCAATTACTCATAACAGTTCGGCCAGAGTTAAAGAAACACCATGCCAAGTCTCGTTTGCTTCGATTTGATATAAAACGTCCACAACATATTTAAATGACTTCATCGGCAGGCGCCGTAAAAAAACGATTACTAACACTGCCGATTTCTTTTGCTGAACGAATGTCACTGCATGCACTCTAGTCTTAAGTTCTTTGAGGACTTCTTCAACTGTATTATCCACAAAATACAAGATCGGGAACAACAATTTCTTCTCCGTCTACCATGTCGCCATTGACTTACTAGATATGGACCGCCAGTCGGTTGAAATTTTCATACAACCAACCAAGAAAAGTTGTTCCAGCTAAAAACAGTCTAAAAACGCCATCATCTTTTAGTGTTAAATACGTGTACTAATTTCGCCATTAGAATTTAAATGAAAACGATAATATATTCTCTGTAAGTAACTCATGGCATAAGGAGTGGATGTGTTTTGTAAAATAAAAGTAGTTTGATAATAATTTCCACCAAAATATTTCAATAGTAAATAATTAATTAAAGAAATCATATCACTGCTACGCAGATTCCCTGCTAGTAGTTGATGGCGCCCATAGTTATGTTGGAACACGCGTGAAGTTGGCTACTGGCGGTCCATACCTAATACGTCAATGCATGTCGCTTTCAATATATTCCATGTTGGTTGGCTTGGCCGCGTTTGATGATTCTGAAAGATTAACAGGCAATGATCGAACATTTAAAAACAAACTAACAATTATTTAATTTTACTGAGGAGGAGAACCAAATAAAGCTCTCTAATAATACAGCAGAAAATAATAAACAACAGAAAAGTCAAATCGATAATGAAGAAATGATATTTGTGTTGTAGAGTTATTATAAGTAGATCTAAATCTCAGGTCACTAAATGTTTTTTTTTTCATAAATCATTCGATTTTTTAAAACCTGCGCAGTTTAGCCTACAAACTGCAATGATTTAAGTTTGTATGCGGGCCCGTTACATTCTTACAATTTCGCATTTTATTCACATGGATTCACATTATAGAAAAGCGCGTGTAAATTTTTTTTCTACGGGTTGAGACGGGAGTACCAATCTTGTGGCCGAGGTGGCACGGTGTTGGTAAATAAAAAAAAGTCTGAACTACTCCTTAAGTTACATCGTATATAAAAATCTGTTACAATTGAAGTTTTTTTTGGAACACATCCCACCGTAAAAATTAAATGTCAATCAAATGTCATTTTTTACTCAATAGGGCTTTTTAGGTAACAACGATATATCCCTTTCTCGTTCTCACAGAATTGTCAAAAACAGCAGTATGGTGAACAGCTGATTTTTTTTTTTATCATTGTTGAAAAATTGATTGAAAACAAAAGCGGGAATTTTAAAGATTTGTGCGCGAAAATTGTGAAAATTGTTGGTTTTGCTAATTAAAATAAATTTTTAAGCCACGGAAATCGCAAATTTCACACAAAAAAGAATACCGCATTTAAAAATTATTTCCAAATTGTTTTCTCCAAGATCTTGAGTTTGACAGTTTGAAAAAAGCGCGATACATATTTCAATCTGTCTTCACCATAGTGTGAGCTTTGACAAGATGGTAAAACTCCCTATAGGGCTTTTTAGGTAACAACGATATATCTCTTTCTCGTTCTCACAGAATTGTCAAAAACAGCAGTATGGTGAACAGCTGATTTTTTTTTTTATCATTGTTGAAAAATTGATTGAAAACAAAAGCGGGAATTTTAAAGATTTGTGCGCGAAAATTGTGAAAATTGTTGGTTTTGCTAATTAAAATAAATTTTAAAGCCACGGAAATCACAAATTTCACACAAAAAAAAATACCGCATTTGAAAATTATTTCCAAATTGTTTTCTTCAAGATCTTGAGTTTGACAGTTTGAAAAAAGCGCGATACATATTTCAATCTGTCTTCACCATAGTGTGAGCTTTGACAAGATGGTAAAACTCCCTATAAAAAACTAGAAATAGAAATTGAAAAAATTGTAAACACGGCGCTTTCTACGAAATTAAAAACAAATCTCCTTCGATTATTGCCTTTGGAATTTCGTTTGGTTTTGTTTAATATAATGGATAAAGACAAACTTAAAGAACGTTTAAATGGTAAGGAATTTCATAATAAATTTCAAAAACAAAATTCACATTTTTAATTGATTTTCTGCCACAAAATTATCAAAAACATAAAACAGTAGAGTCCATAAATATATGTCCGAACTTTTTATTCTTATTTCTTAACTTTATTGTAGAACCAACAGTTGATGCAATACAAAAGTTCTTTGCCACGAAATTTTCAATTACCAGCTCTTCCGACGAGAAGGTTTGCTACGGAAACATTTTACCATATTTCATTTTATATAACACATCATGATTATAGGAAAAAGTCATTGAAGATTTAACATTCGATGGTTTAACGAAACATTGGAAGGACAAAGGATTTAAAAAAATCATCACTATGGTTGGAGCTGGAATATCAACTTGTAAGCTTCTTTGTTAGCCATTTTTTGTTTTTTTTTTTTAAATATGTACTCAACTCTTGCTACAGCTGCTGGAATACCAGACTTTCGTTCCCCTGGTTCTGGCCTTTATGACAACCTCCAGAAATACAACCTCCCACATCCAACGTCCATCTTCGAAATGGACTACTTCATGGACAATCCCAAGCCATTCTTTGCTTTGGCCAAAGAACTCTATCCGGGTACTTTTAATCCTACTCCATCGCATTACTTCGTGCGACTGCTTCATGAAAAAGGTCTGCTCGTTCGACACTATACTCAAAATATCGACACTCTAGAAAGAATTGCTGGAATACCAGAAACTAAGCTGGTAGAGGCACATGGAACATTTTTCACCAGTCATTGTTTGGGTTGTCAAAAGAAACACACAATGGAATGGATGAAAGAGCAAATATTCGCAGACACAGTGCCAACTTGTGCGACATGCAATAGTCTGGTCAAGCCTGACATTGTTTTCTTTGGTGAGAATTTGCCAGAAGAATTCTATGAAGCACCGGACAGAGATTTTAACAAATGCGATTTGCTGATTATCATGGGCACTTCGCTGGAAGTACAACCATTTGCTGGTCTCGTTGATAGGGTCGGTCCAAACTGCATGCGATTGCTGATCAACAGAGATAAAGTTGGACTTGGAGGAGGAACGTCTTGGTATTCTTTTGGACCGGGAATGATGTATGGCAAGGAAGGTAATACAAGGGATGTGGCCTATATTGGAGACTGTGATGATGGTGTCTATGCTGTTGCTGATGCCTTAGGTTGGGGCGATGAGCTTAGAGACTTGGTGAAATCGGAACACAAACGATTAGGCGCAGAAAATGTTTCGGATGGAAGTCCCATAGTGGAAGTAAATGCAATAGATTCTGAGAAGGAATCAGTGAAAGGGAATTCAGAAACAGAACAGATCAAAAAGGATTTTTAGAGATGATTAATGACAAAAGTAAATCAAATTTTGATATGTGTATATGATTAAAGGCCAGGGGATTGTAGAATTCTTTTTATTAGTTTATGCGGTTCTTTTAACTTTAAGATATTCAATAAAATGTTTGTTGACAGTAATATAACTTTATCATATTGTTGTATTCTTCATATTGTTGTCGTTGCGTCTTTGTATTTGAGTGTACCAGAACTTTTTTATATATGTGATCGCTAGGAAACTAGATATTCGTTAAATATGGGCCACTTTTCCAATAGTCCGTCAAAAAGTCTGTTAGCTATGAGAAGAAGGCGTGGTACTCTTTTTAAGGGTGTTAATAAAAACATTTATTTATACTTTAGTTTATCACCCCATCACGCTGTCGTTGACGTGGTAGGCAACGATGCCATTTCTTTGTTTTTTATGTAGGTATGTACTATGTGTATGTTTATTTTTATTTCTATTTTAAATATTTGTTAGTAGTAATAATTGTATAAAAGCTCAGTTCGCCAAGATTTTTTTTATGATATGTTGCAGCACATGTGTTTACATTTTATTTCTTTAAGAAATGCTTTTTCGATCGGAACAATTGCAGGTTCTGACAATCTTTCCTCGAACAGCTCGTTTCTTGCATAATATTTAATTCGCTAAGGAGTAGAGTAAAAGATCGTTTGAGACATCTACTTGAAGTATTGTGATCATTTTGTAAATACATATAAACAGCAACAATTTGAACTTCAAAACATTTATATAACACAATAATTTCTCAGAAAAAAATCACCATATGGTTCTCTAACAAAATAGAGCAAGAAGCTGGTTTTGTATTTACTATGATGTAGCGAAGTACAAATGCATCGAAAACAAGTTCATGCATTCACAAATGCTAGATTTAAGTTTAAGTTAATAAAGAAAATGAAGTGAATTGGTTATATTAATTGATCAGAGATAAAATTTTATTTTAACTGTTTATTTAAAAAGTTTTTCCTGTTCCGTTTCCTGATCGATATAACCGGCCCCTTACCTGGTTAATACTGCAATTATACGTTTTTTGACAGAGGTAGGTAATTTGTAAAAAGTTAGTTTTTTTACTTTCCATTTTTCCCGAAAAAAATCAAATCAATTTTGATAAAATTTATATGAGTGCTGTAAGCAATTTCTGAAAGTGACTGATGTCTTATTTGAACCGTTTCGTTCCTAGCTTACGTATTTGTTAAATTTACCGTTAGTTACTTACAGAGTTGTTTATACTACTAATTTTTCCAGAATTTACTAAAACGAGCAACTCAACGAGTAAAACTCACATATGTAACCCTGGCATTAAAAAAATTTTCCTTAATGTTTGGTTTCGGTAATCTGGTAGGCATTTAATACCTTATTACACGTATGAAATTTAGTAGGAATCTTTAGAGCCGTTCTTGAGAAAAATGATCTTTAAAATTGTCGGACCTATTTTTTTTTGGCCCGATTTTCCCGAAAAACGACAAATAGGTAGACTCCTAATGATCAAGACAACGAATGGTGAAAGAAAAGTGCACAATTAATTTTTTTCTATTTCAAGTCAATTTTTTGAATATAGCGACTGGACTATTTCGCATGTATACATAAAGTTTGTATTTTTGGATTCAATACTTTCATACTTAGCTGATTTCGAAAACGATTAGGTAACATGTTTGAATCGAATCATTTGAATGCATTTTGATTTATAAAATTATTACTGTTTGAGTGTTCTAAACTTCAAAAAAAGCAATGGAAAAAAATTGCAAAACCAACAATTGGTACATACATATGTGACTTTTACGGCAGCTGAAGAAGCCGAAATGATACAACAAATAAAACATTTGACAACGATGTGGTTATGTGGTTTATGTAGAATGGATCCATTAAGAATGCCCCGGATTCATATTGCCAAACTGTATACCTGCACAGATTCTCAAAAATTGTGCTGAATTAGGTTCTGCTCAATAAATTAAGAATTATTCAAAAACAAATTATATGTTACTACAGGGCCGATTTAGTTTTCTTGTGAATATGAAGAATACTATGTGCTACTATTTCAGAGATTGATATGAACATTTTATTTAATAAAAGACGTGTAGTTGTTATTTTTTTGTATTTAACTTGACCTTAATTTCTCTTTACGAATTAATTGATCCGGAGGAAATTTCGAAATTTAAAATAATAGACAAGCAATAAGTAACTATGTGTACTATGTATATGAATTGAATTAAGCCCCTCTTAAAGAAACTTATTTAAATAAATGATAAATAAAATTAATCTACAAATCTATAAATATTTACATACCTATGTAGTATGTATGTACATCTTTTTAATTAGACATTCATTTATACAATTTAACAATGAAAAATAAATAATTGAAAATAAATTGAATTTGAAACAATTTTATGCAAAAACAAAACAAAATGATTCTGAATTGTTAACGAAAACAACACTCTTAATTAACTGCAGCGCACTCAAAACAAACTAAAAAATCCCAACCATTGATGAACTAGCGCGAACGCGAAGGACGAAAAAATCCTCCACATAAAGGTTTATTTGACAGACATAACAATGACAGTGAAAATCTATAAAATAGATACATTTCAGTGGTGAATTTAGCCAAATTCAGAATCTAATTGAAAACTGTTCGAAATTGCATATGTATATTAAGGTTTTGCAAACATTAATATAAAGATCCCGAACAGGTTATACACTCTTACTTGTTCTATTAAATATCTAAATTTTATTTTGAATTGATGTCTCCACGATCTAGATTTCATAGAATGCAATATAGCATTTTATTAAAATTGCCTATGGAGCCACAAATAGTCACCCTTATTGCGATAGTCGTTTAACTAAAATGCCTGTAAAACGACACGGCTCTAGAACGGAACTCTGTTGTTTTTTTTAAAGCTAAATGGAAATAATGGTAAGAACAGTGACCAACAAAGACAAACCTGACGTTTAAATTTTACAAAAACCTCAGCAGTACTCTTAGGAGCCGTGTCGTTTTAGCGGCGTTTTAGTAAAACGACTATCGCAATAAGGGTGAGTATTCTATGAAAAATTTCTTGCAATAATTTCTTGCTCATAGCATGCTATCATTCTATTCTATGAGCTGTCATTTCCAACATAACTAGGGGAGCCATCAACCACTAGCAGGGAATCTGCGTAGCAGTATTATGATATATTAATTACTTACTATTGAAATGTTTCGGTGGAAATTATTATCAAACTACTTTTATTTTACAAAACACATCCACTCCTTATGCAATGAGTTACTTACAGATCAATATATTATCGTTTTCATTTAAATTCTAATGGCGAAATTAGTACACGTATTTAACACTAAAAGATGATGGCGTTCTTACGCTGTTTTTAGCTGGAACAACTTTTCTTGGCTGTTTGTATGAAAATTTCAACAGACTGGGGGCCCATATCTAGTACGTCAATGTAGTAAGCTATCAAATGCCCATCATACATTTTATAGCATTCTAGCAATCTTTCTTTCTATGTAAAGTGACAGATGGTAATCTATGAAATCTTGCTCGTGGAGACACCGTGTAAAGATCGATATTTGCGAGAAATATGACAGCTTGTAACAAGCTCGCGAACCAAACATTTGATTTGCCGCGGTCGAACATTGCTCGCGCGGCAGCCGCGCATAGTCGATACGCGGCTTAAGACTTTTTTATTGCAATGCAATCTCAGCTAAAATAAAAATAAATACATAGGTAAGTCTGCAATATTAAAAAAAAAAACTAGTTATAAATAGACATCTACAAACGATGCTTATGTCGTTTTCGGGTTATAAACCCAGAAGAAGTCTCCAACCTAGGGGCCTACATCTGCATGATGACCGATGGAAAAGAAAATATATGTAAGTACATACATAGGTATGTATGTGTAATTTTTTCATATTTAAAACTTTTGTTATGAGAACCATATCTAATCGGCTTTGATAGATAAAAGATATAAATGCGTGAAAGAGTTAATTATATTTTAGGTAGGTACACTTCAGGATACAAACACCAGCAAATAGTTATCGTGAATATGTCAAAACGAAGAGTTCCGTATTTTTTTCGAAATCTATTTTTGCAATACCTAGGTATTTATTAGACTTTTTTTCAAATAAAGCTTATTAAAAGTCCCCACCATAAAATCGTTTTTTGTATACCGACTCCCTTTTATCATTTTAAAAGTTCTCCTAAGCCTGATATTGCAACCTAATTTGGTTTGGCACAACGGCACCCATTGGCACTCAAAAATTTTAGATTTGGCACCCTTCATTTTAAAAAGTGGAATAAAAAACGGAATCAAGGATTTCAATGTTTTTTTATCAAGAATAATTTGCAATTTACGTTGGACGAAGTTATAAATTTATTTGAATCGTGAGATTCAAAAGTTGGTACAAATATTTCGCAGTTAATGTACTTTCCATTAATAATAAATGAAACAACTGACATCAGTTCTTCAAAAAATATGGGTGCTGGTTGTCATCTATTCAGATTTTTGGATGAATCCAACTAAAGATGAATTTGTAAGTTTTCTGGAATAAGAAAATTCCGATGATCAAGCTATTTTTAATACAATCACGTAATTTTTTGATCAGTACAGGATTACATTTTTAAATAATAGTACCTATTGGTTTTAGGGCGAATAGCACCACATATATAGGGGCAATAAGTGGAATAGAAACGTTAGTATAGATAAAATAAATTTTTGTATTCCCTTGTAAGTTTTTGCCATTCGATCTGCTGCAGGCAAAAAGGTTCATCCAAATGTGAGAAACTTGCACTAACCCCAAATCGGATCAATATTGTTTGTTCTTCGTTTCGCTTTGAATGGCATTTTACTTTTTTTCTTTTATGAATTCGCAATTAACATTCGGCATATTTAGCTTTTTTCAAAAACCCTTTAAACCATTTCGAAAAATTCATTTAAAAATTCGTTTTTTTTTCGTTAAGCTTTTTTTCATTGGCATTGAATTCTTTTGCAATTTGTTCGCTTCATTAAATTACATTCCTTAAATTTTGAAAAATAAAAATTGCAAAAGAATTGAATGTCAATGAAAAAAACTTAACAATAAATTGCCAAACGAAGAATAGCAAAAGAACAAAATGCCAAGGAAAAAAAAGTTAATCAGAGAATGCCTATAGTAAATATAAAATGCATAGCAACACAATGCCAAATAAAAAAAAATGCTAGACTTTGAGAACCTAATCAATCAAGTAAGTAAAGAAAAATTGCGATATTAAAAATGAGAAATGATTATTAAGTGACCCTGGCAGATGCAAGTTGCAATATTCTTCCATGCCTACTTAACTAACGTGAAAATGTTCAATACAGACATTGTGTCCATGGACCTTATGACTATTTCCTAATCGGCCATATTGTCCAGGGACATTTTGTCCATTTGAAGCAGCCATAATGTCCTTTGACATCAGGTCCGCGGACATAATGTTCCACCATTCCTATGATATTCTTAATAGGAAAATTCAAATTCGCACTAAAATCGCGGCTGATCGCATTCTGGCATCGGATAACTGATTTGGTCGAAATTTAATTTTCTAAAGCTGGACTAAATTTGATTAAAAAAAAAATTTTTTTTGAACAACTGTTTTCAAAAGTATTGTACACCGATTTTGATATATTTTTTTTAGGTAAATGGATGTTTCATAAATTATATTTATAACTGTTGTTTTTGGAAAACCCCGTTGGAACATTGACTTTGGATGTTTTAAACAAATTGCATATAATTTGGTTTGAATTTTTTTTGACATCGTAAAGCAAAAAATTGAGAACAGTTATATATGTACCAAGTGAAAATGTCGGAAAGAAAAGAAGTGTTTTATTTAAAAATACTTTTGATTTTAACAATACGATTTTGAGATATACCAAATTTCACGCACACCAACTTAATAATACAGTACACCAACTTATAAATACAGTTTAACTTTATAACAATTTTTAAAGCAAGGATCCTTTTTTTTCATTTACAGTCGATTTTTATCTCTTCACATGAACCCAACAACAGCCCTTAATATCAAAACATAGGAAATCAATTAATTGAAAAGCAATGCACGTTGAAATGTTTTTTTTTTTCATTTATAAAGTTGGAAATTGATCCAAAATAATTAATCACAATTGTAGATGTTATGCAACAAAAAAATTGAATGTAAGAACTTCATTGCTTTACAACGCGGTACACGATTTATTCAATACAGGAAATTCAACAACAAAATATACAAAGTTAAAAAAATTTCAATTTGTGTAACCCTTTCACGAATTAACTCGTGTACGTAATAAATTGAATTTTGAAAGAGTTGTGACAAATTGAGTAGTAGCAAGCAGAAATAATGGCTTAGTTTTAAAATCGAAGCGACTTTGAATATTTTATAACACACAACAAACTAATTCGTGTTTTTAGTTTTAAGGGCTTACATAGGAGTTAATTTCAGTGCTAATCTGGAATTTTCTGAACATGTGAACTTTATTGTAAAAAAGGCAAACTCTCTCTCTTTGTATAACTGATATGTTAAGCCACATTAGGCAATGAAAGAAGCATATTAAATCAGTCCATAAATAAAAATTTAATTTGAAGTACAGTATCCCAAAATATATGGATAATTGCCATTTGAAAAAATAAGAAAACATCTTTACTTTGTTCGATTTTAACATAACGATTAAAACCGATTTTCCCCAGTCAAACAAAAAGTCGACCTAAAGGGTCGACTAAAGAAATAGAAATTAGTTTCAGCGTGTAGGCCTATTCAATACCTATTAGCGCTATTGGACGTCATCCATTTTAGATAGCCATCGAATGAAGTCGATGTCAAAAAAAGTAATGCAAATTAATACACCCTGTAACTGTTTTCCAAGTCAAGGACAAAAATCGAGTTTAGTATTAGCCAGTAAGGATACTGTGGCTATAATCTTTAAGATGGTACTCTAAAATCGGATGATGTCCCTCGATTTGGCTGAAATAAGTTTCAACGAATAGGTCTTCAATAGGCCTACATTCTGACTTTAACCCCGATTTTATTGATTGACTGGAAAAAAATTAACCTGGTTTTTCTTACATTGACTTTAATCGTTCAAATGGCTCTCAAAAATCAGGGTGATGTCCTTTCATCATCCTCATCGGCTCAACAACTGGGGTCAAGTCCTGGCCACCTTAAACAAGTCTCTCCACCTATCCCGGTCTCGAGCCGACGCCATCCAGTTGCGCACCCCAATGCTCCGGGCGTCCTGGTCTACTATTGAAAAATGGAAACCCATTTTCGTTGCAAATGTCGAGTGCTCGGAGTGCATTTTTAGTCGTCGACCCATAAGTTGAACTTCGTTTGTCCAGAAGTCACAGAAGTTTATCCAGAAGTCACGAGAATCATCATGCATAATTGAAGAGCATTCATTCTGTTGAGGAAATATATACTTCAGTATGCTTATTATTCCCATGGATGGGGTTAGAACCCCCCCCCCTGCGCACGGGCCTGTGACATGCCGATACGGCGATAGCGATATTCGTATCATCTTTGATGTGCAATGAAGCCATCGGGTAAGAACGATCCATTTTTTATTATAAAGTGGTTGTGATATTATTTTATGTTCGATTGGTTACAAACATACTGAAATACCTATATCTTAACAATATTTTTTAAAAGTTTAAACAATTTGAAAGAAAAATCAAAAGTTTTTGAAAAATGTATCTTTATGAAGACGAACTTAATTTTTTACGTTGTGGAATATTTATGGTATTTTAGTTGAACATAAGTGGCAAATTATAGTATTCATACATGGCATTAAAAATGATGAATACAGTCCATGGAAACGATGTAAATTACGTTAGAATTGTTAATCAAACACTATATCAGACAAATACAGTGCTTAACTATTCCAAGTCGTAGTCTCGTATACATAGTCAGTAAAAGCTCACCTCAAAGAGAAATTCTTTAAACTTATCGTCAACCGAAAACTTGATTATACATTTAAGAACACCCAAGCATTTAGTCCATATATTATTGCAAATTTTTCAAATATCTGTGCAAAAGTTTTGACTACTTGTAGCGTTTGTTGTAGGTGATTAACAAATAGTTTAACACCCACAGTATAACCATGCCCGTGCTCAGAGGGGGTTTTGAGGGTTCTAACCCCAACCGGCTGAGAAACATAATCAAATATCAAATTTCGCCTCCCTTTCTCCAGCAAAATTATAATTTTCAATGATAATAAGTCTTGGACTAAACTATTTGCACCATCATATTCTACAATTCTGCATGATGATTTTCGTGACATCTGGATAAACGAAGTTCAACTTTAGTGTCATAGCATAAACATGCACTTTAAGCACTCGACATTTGCAACGAAGATATGGGTTTCCTCATCAAATACTTCCTGTTCTATCAATTTTGCCCGTGACAACAAAAACAAATAAACGAATGGTCTTTTTCAAAAGCTGCGTCAGTACTCCAGCATTATCCAGGCAATGTTTGAATGAACGTGGGCAAAATTGCGCAACAGACACTTTTAAAATTGATTTTTATTCAACATTAATTCCTGAATAACAAATTCAGAATCAGTTAAAATCCGACCATGTGAACACTCTCGGGAACACCTTAAAAAAATTCATTTCAAAATGGTGGATTGAACGATATGTTGTGTGTGATAGTAAATTGTAATTTATATTACGCTAATAATGGTGTTTGGTGTTCGTTAATAACATTTTATATTTCTTTATAAAAGAAAGCCAAGTTGAGGAATTTGGTCAAAGTGAGAAAAATTAATGGATACCGATTAACACCATATAAGATTTTTCACAGTCAAAGCTAAAAGTTTTTTAGCCCAATCGAATTTCGACTGATTTTGGAGACCAGAGTTTTAACCGGTGTTCATAATTTTTTTAAATCAACCAGTTTTTTAAAAGTCAAAGCTAAAATTTTTTAGCCCAATCGAATTTCGACTGATTTTTGAGACCAGAGTTTTAACCGGATGTCCATCAATTTTTTAAATCAAGCTGTTTTTTAAAAGTCAAAGCTAAAAGTTTTTTAGCCCAATCGAATTTCGACTGATTTTGGAGACCAGAGTTTTAACCGGTGCAGTTTTTTAAAAGAAAAATCAATATTTTTCATTATAACCCATGAAAATTTGCGAACTCCCCCTCCCTTTTGAACAATTTCTGCGCACGGGTCTGCATGACGTGGTTTGTATTATTCGTAACCAAAAACCTTGATCTATTCAATTTTCCATTAGTTTAATTACTTCAGCAATCTAATTGTAATCGTAAAATTCATCTAGTGCTACAGTACATGGAGTACCTACATCTCTTACAAAATGGGTTTTCACTTGCACCATTTTGTTGGAGAAATGCGGTGTCAGTGGAAGGGCGCTTACAAATGACAAGTTATATGTATTACATTTAAATATTTATTCACTATGCTATACCTATGACTTATGTTTTGTTTCGTTTTGGTTTAATTAGCTCGTCCATATTGCGCTCTTTCCGAGGCTCTTTCAATGTTTTCAATGACTATCGTTCTGGAATCTGGAGGAACAGTGGCGTAGCATTACAATATCAGGCCTTGAATCATTAATAAGAGACTTTAAGAATGTTCAAGTCTTAATAAAGTTTTCTTAGATGAAAATGCATTGCATGACGGTTTGCAAAGATTGATAGAATTTATAGTGTTAATAATATAGAATTAGAAGTAATTAAACTAACTAAAATGTTATTATCATACGACCTCATTTCACTTTGTGTTCGGTTTTAGGAAAGTATGCTTTTTTGTTATTTTAGCTATTTCTTTAATTTCTTCACAATGTTCAATATTAACTAAATTAAATTTTTAATTTTTAAATTTTCAAAATTGAAATTATAAAACTATGTTACTAGTACTAAATTATACAGATCACATTTACGTTTTTATAGATACATTTATGTACTCTTTGTAAATGTTTGTTAAATCGACACACAATAAATATCAAATATCAAATAAAATAGACAAGCACCAAAATAAGTTGCTATGCAATTAAGTTTACCGGAAATCCGAACCATAAGGTTGCAACTTGAAATTATAATCATTTTTCCAAGATTCAGACCTTAATACGAATGTGTTTTTGTTATTTTTTGAAATTAATTCATAAACGTCAGGTAAGTTGTTTCAAAATAATAGGTACAACACTTTTTAATGGAACTATTTTTCTTCTTTAAAATTCTCTTGGAATCCTTGCGATATCTCCTATCAACTTCTAAAATTCCTCTGTTAGTTGAAGCCTTCATTCTTTAAAATGTGAAAAGTCGATCAACATGCTATCAGCTGAAGATCTCTCGAAGAGAAAAAAAAAGCATTAAAAAAAAGAAAAAAAGTTCTTTCAGAAACAATATTATGTTGAAACAAATTGACTCACATTATAACGTATCCTCTCCTCAAAAACAGTTTTTTTCGATTTTGAAACAGGAATATTTCAAAAACGTGGGCTCATAAAATATTTCTGACTTCAAATTCGGGTTCAGCATCCATAAAACCTTTAGTAAAGTGTTGGTAAGTTTTGGCACCAAATAAAAAAAACTTCAAACTTCAAAGTCGAACGAATTTATTTATGACAACAGATGACAAAGGTTTTGTCGCTTCTGTTCAAGTGGCTGTATCAAGAAAACTTAATATAACAACTCCGATCATGGGACATAAAGCTCTCAGTCACCCGCCCCCTTCATTATAAGGCCCTGTCCTGGTAACCTGGATTTTAACGCCACTGTATAGAGGGTTCTTAACCACAGTCATCTAACAATCATGCAACCAACAAAACATAGCTTCGGACCGAAATCCCAGCCATCAGGTATTGCATCCAACGGAGGAACAAATCAATCAGTTATTGTGGTTTAAGGCCGCAGGCCCGCAGATATACATACAGTTACAGGTTACAGGATATATAGTTACAGGTACCGGTACTTACATTACATAAACCTTCTTTTCATATATTGCTTGGTCATAGTAATGATGACTCCCATATTGATGATGATGATATATCCAAATGATGGAACTCAAGGATTTTTTGTGTCCCAGGCTTTTGTGGCTATATATTCTATGTCTCTATGCTAGGATAACCGAAACAAGAATATGAATGCACCGGAATACGATGGCCTGTTACTGTTTGTTTTTTAGTCCTTTTGTTTTGGTATTCTTTTTTTTATAGCGGATTCGTGTGCGTGGTAGCTTTGGTAATCCTTGGACAACAGGATGAAAACAACTACGAGGAATAAACTGTATAGGAAATCCATTACACTGATCGGCCTTTGGGATGAAGAAGGTTGTTTGGTTATGCAGACGAGGAGTCTGGATGGTAGCCCTATACGTACTAAGGGTAGCAGTAGTAGGTATATAGTGCGGTTAAACTTTTTTTTTTTGTGGTTAAGGACCTGTCGGACCTGTGTGGTACATGAAGTACGTAAAGCTAGGAAAGGGTCAGAATGACTTTTGCTAGATGGCTGCCACATGCATTTTGTGTGGTTAAATGCATCTGTCGCTGGGTTTGGTCTCGCAGATGTCACTTTTTGTGGATTTTACTTGCAAATGTCATTGGAAATTCGTTTTCCAAAGTTCATTTCTTTGTTTTATTTTTTAGTTAGAATTTCGGTATGTGTTGTTTTGTGTCCTTGTGAACAGAATTGAATTTTGTGAACTAATCGGGAAAATAGATACATTTTGGGGAAAATTGTGCCATGCGGATGTGATATAGAAGAGTTGCATTACATTACATAACATTGAAATGAATGCATACTATGTGTATGCAATACGTGCGTCATATGTAAACATACATGCGATGTTCTGACCCATTTTGAAAACTAAACCGAGAACTAAATTCATGTTATCAGTTTATATGAATCTATATTGTTGGCATTGACTTTAGATATGTTAAAAGAGATGATGTTAAAAGAAAGATATACTTTAGTGAAAAGTTAAGTTTAATGTCTTTGTTTATATTTAAAAAATATATATCTATGATTTACCACAGAAGTTGACAGAAGACAAGTTTTGTTTAGTTAACTTTATTTCAATAATTATAGATTACAATATTTGTAGACTAGATACTAATACTTAAACAAGTTATTTTAATTAAAATTGTTAGGGGTATATAACGATGCAAATTGCTTTTAAATGTTTGAACATTATAATGGATATGAAAAATAGAGTCAGGTATAGCATTCCAAAAACGTGTAGTTTAGTTTAAGTTAAGTTTTATTTCATTGATATGTATAACTAAGTGAAACCACTAAATGCTTATGTGGTGAGCTACAAAAAAAAAAACAGTGTTTTATGACAAAATTAATTTTACAATAATAATACAATTTTTATATTTACTTATTTTTACTTATTTACAATACATACATCTCCATTTTCTGTTTGAGGAACAAAGATAAAAAAAAAATAAAAAATAGGCAAGATGATTATAAAGAAGAAATTTAAGAAATTTACACAGATCTTTACCAGTATTGTTCGTGTAATACGCCTTAAGTTCTATACTGAAACGCCTAGTGCCGCAAGACCTTCGAATATGCCTTGGTAAGGAATTCCAAAGGCGAATGGAACTAATAAAGAATTGTAGCTCAGAAATTAAACATATAGAAGAGGCATCAGAAAATGAATCTTATGAAGTGTATTAAAAGTTAAAATAAAAGAGTATTGAATTGTACTTTTTCATTTTTCAAAAACATTTTTTTTCGTTGTTTTATTTTTAAATTTTGGTTTGTTTTTTTAATTTTTTAAAAAGAAGTTTTTAATTGTTTATAACAGTTTGAACTTTAAAAATGCTTCTATGTGAAATTTGAAAAATGTACTTATACATATATACCATTTTGCCACCTGACTAGTATACAAAAAGCTAGTTCTAGTTCTCCGAAAAACAGAACCAGAATTGACTCCAATAGTTCTTCTTCCTCAAGAGGAAAAGGTTAATTTTGAACATTTTGAGTAAATCACTTTTAATGTGGAAACTATAGCAACAGTTAGATATTTTTAATTCAATTTTGTTTTAAATTAATGCTGAGAAAGTCTCAGTTTGTTGACGACTTGTAAATTGAGGCCCAGTTTTTAAGTTCGAGATTATACCAGGGTAAGATAAACCCCGAGTTAACTGTGATGAAAACAGGGTTTTCAGTTAGTTAATTTTGAGTGAATTCGGGATCTCAAACTGACTTAAAACCGTGTTTCCATCAGCGATAACTTGGGGTTAATCTAACTTTGATGGAATAATCTCGCACTGAAAAACAGGTTCTTTTTCTTACACTTGCTGCCGCAATAGTTGTATAGATATGATAAACATTTATAAAATAAGAACAACCACCAGATTTTAGTTTTGATTTGCAATAACACAACTTAAGCCAGAGTCACAAAATCATGAACATAATTAATGAAAGAAAGAGCAAAACACGAAGCAAGATAGAGACAGACGGATGACAATAAAGACAAAAATTGTTCAGTGCAATAAATGGTCCAACCAATTCTGTTATATGGGATTATCAATGAAAATACCACCTAAATTCATCTAATTCAGTGGGCGAGGAAAATTGTACTGAATTTTATGAAAGTGTACTTTCGTACTTGAGCACATTCAATTGTATCGAAAAAAGTACAATTGTATCGACTTTTCCAACCATGCATATTAGGAAATATTCAGCAACTTCTTGCTAATGACCAGAGATTTTGTTTTTAAGGGATTTAAGAAAAGTCCGTTATTTTCAGCCCAGGTGGAGGTGGATATATTTTCCAAATCTCTATTTATTGCCTGTGCACCATCGTCAATTATACCAAACTGTACGTCGTCAGCGTACATGTGGACAGAAGATAAAGCTTTAGAATGAAGCTCATTAACATACATCGAGAATAGTATGCGGCTAAAAATAAAATCTCTGTACTAGGTCCAAAATTAGTCTCAAGGATGAATCAATGGGCGTTTTTTGCAAGTTCTTTGGGAGTTATAACGTTTGAAATATTTCTCCTACCATGATTTTGAGGCTTTTTTTCTGGATTAGGTATATGAGTTATAGGAGTTCCTGCTGCTCATGATATGAGAGTTGTACTTTTGTAGTGGTACGCCGTATTAACAACCACGAACAAAAATAATTTCGTGCCACATTTAAAAAAAAAGAGCCATTTCCAAGTTTTTTATGAGAAAACTAAGCATATAGGTATACTTAATATCAAATCTACTTTTTCACAAACATTCAATAAGTAAAATGTAAATATAGTCTATTAGCTTTTTTCTGTAAGTTTTAGTAATCTACCTTAAGATTCTGTGTTTTTGACAGATTCATAAAATTCTTTATTTTTACTGTATTCACGATTTGAATTTAAGTTAAGGGTTTAAAATAATAAAAAAATATGCCATATTGAATTTTTCCATGCCATCGTGTCAGAAGCGAATTTTCGTGTCAAAAAAGCACGATTGTGCCACATCGGTAACGCGGCTGGGGGCACACTAGCATAATGCTTGCTTCTGATGCAGTGATGCAGTTTGATTTTGACATTTTGGGGCGGTCATGTTGTTTTGACTGTCAAATTTGTAGTTTATTATTCAGACAGCGGAGTTTTGTTTTAACCCTTGTAGGGTACACACGGTGGCGCTGCCATTGCGCCACCGTCAAAGTAATAAAAAGTAAAAATTAAAAAGTAAAAAGTAAAAAGTAAAAGTATCTTGCATTTAATAAAGTAATGTAACTTAGTTACAATTTTATCAGGGCGGCTTGTCCCACAGCAATTAAGCAGCGTTTATGGAATCAGGCAAAAATATCTTGGAGATGCTAAGCTGCGCTCCAAGCAACAATCAGAACCATTTTCTACGAATTTTAACAGGGTGGCTTGCCCACCCAGCAACTGGGCTGCTACAAAGCAGCAGGATTCGTAATATTTGGCCTACAACACATTACAGAACATAATTAGCCAGGACGGTGGCTACCTTGTTTTACCGTTAGACGAATAGCTGTATCAACAAAATCGGATGACCAGAAAAACGGTAAAATTGACCGCAACATGCTGTTACTATGTACCGTTTGGGGAGATGGAAAACCAACCACAACAATCAGGAGTATAATCATAGGGATATGCAGAACAAGCAATGTTTGTAGGGAGTTCATCAGTCATTTAAAAGTGTGATATGAAAAGCAAAATAAATTCCAATAGTGGGGAATCATCAAAAAATGTAAATAAGTGTAAAAGAATAAGAAAAATCCAAATTCTAAATTTGGTTATTTAAATAACTATATTCATGTAATAAATGTGAATTTGAATGTAATTTGAAAACATTAATAGAGCGCTCTCGCTTTATAAAAATTTAAAAATAACTACAAAGTTAGTAAGATAGAAAGAGAAAATTATCAATCCAAAACTGTGTGAAACATATCTTGAATGCGCTGGCGCATTTTTCGTTTAAATTTTAGTTTGTAAGTTAGTATAGGTTTATTTTGTATATATATTTGTGACTTTCCGTCTAAAGCAACAGAATAATACTTATGAGCAAAAGTAGTGTGACTATATATCTTTTATATAATAACTTTTCGCCACGAGGCTTTCCATTATACACAACTGAAAAAGAAGGCCATACATTACAGCCACTTTTGTACTCGCAAAAGCGAACAAGAATTAGAATTAGAATAAGACAAACATTGTAACTCGAAACTAAAAGACTCAATAAAAATTCAATTCAATTCAATTATTCAGACAGCGATGACATATCTACTTGACAATTAACACGATGGCTGAATAAAGTAGCCACGGGCTGTCAATATCTCTATTGAAAAGCTCTTTACAAGTCGAAAGGATATCCCTTCATGTAGTATATTTAGAAATTAGAGAAATTAGTTAATTAGTTATAGTCCCAGGCCAGAGCGTCATTCAAGGAAACATGCGAGCAGATGAGCTTCTAAGGTTGGGATCAGCCCTTCTTGTCTCTCAGCTGGAATCGGTTGATCTTCCGCTGGGTTTCGTGAAGGGCAGAATTTATGACCATTTAATATCAGAATCAATAAAAAGGTGGCAAGGTCTGTCAAACTGTAAAATATCTAGGAAGATATGGCCAAACTGTGATAAAAACTGTGATCAAATGATTTAATAAATCGAAACAGAGTAGACACGGCCAGGATCGTTGCAATCAGTACTGGCCACTAACTGGCCAATAGGAGAACATGCGGCTAATCTTTGCATACCCTTCAAAAGCTGCTGCCGTAGCTGTAAGAATCCATATGAGAAAGAACACACTGAACATTTTCTTTGCTATTGTCGTTTTTTGCTCAAAAAGGCAGCATATTTACTGAGATATTGAATTAACATGTTTTCAAGAAATTAGTATATAAAACAAGAAAATCAATAAAACAATCGTTTTTGCTCAAAAAGACAGCATTTTTACTGAGATATTAAATTAACATGTTTTCAAGAAATTAGTCTAAATATTTAATCAATAAAATGAAAATTTAAAACAAACATTTTTCTTTAAAAAAAAACTAACTTGAAAAATAAAACATCCAAAAAGCACCATCAGCATAATAAAATTATAAATTCGTTCCATCCTTCTAGCGTGACCTAACAACACAATTTTCCAATTCAAACTTATTTCCTATTTGGGAATAAATTCATTTATCCCATCCTGCCACACAACCACTTAAACATATTGATAACCCATAAAATTATCAGGACTTATCCTCTCATATTATAATGTTGGGGGCATAGCCAATGCCAAAAAGTAAATGCGCCCTTTATATTTTTCACCACCCCCACTGTGCCCCGCTAACCCACAACCACCATTTAGCAATCCATTAGATAAATCCTGTCTCATTGGTTACGATTATGTTAACCATGCTCCAATTTGTTCAAAATTGAATATACGATCGTCAATATGTTGCTCTGTAATCCGCATAATGTCGCATCATTTGTGTCCTTCGTGTATATAAAATATTCATAAAGTCCCTCTTAGCGGGTGGTTGGGGTTTCATGGGTGTCCTTTGCTTCAAACTTAACCCCCACTGACTTTGAATAGAGTGGAGATTAATATTCAAAGAGGAATAGGGAGAGACGAACTAAGAGACAGGACGTATAGTATATTCAAAAGGGAAACTCTATGGCTAACAAAAATACTACTCGTATCCCGACAAATTCGATTTTAGGAACCAGGACACATAAGGTGGGTATATATCTTATAGCTTGGGTTAACCGCACTCTTTCTTGTTCTGTGGGGGTATTTTGTCTTTATTTCAGCATCTCAATTTGTTCATAAAACGATTCCCTATTATTTGGCCATAATGCGTGCATATGGAGGCTATTTGTTGATATCGCTTAACGTAATCCATAGCCCTTGAATTTACCAGATGTCACCATACTAAATTGATGTTATATCTAAAAGAGATCCTATGGTGTGTATATAATGTATGTGGTTAGGTTATTTCTGTGTTTTCATATTTTGAGCTCGATTTTGTTTTCTGAAAACGATGAATAGTTATTTCAAGGATATAAGACGCCTATTTATACTACGCGTTTTGTGGTGTCCTTGTATAAAACGAATTCCCGTACTACGATATTTAAATGGAACCATAAGGGCGTAAATGATTGAGTCTCAAGAAAATCATATCAAAACAACATATGGGAAAATGTGGTGGATTAAATTGTTTATTGTTAATACATAAATTTTGTTTTATTAGATAAACTGAATGAGATAGTTTAACATTTAGATAATAAGATAGCATAAGGGTTCATCTCGTTTGGGGGAATGTGCTCTTTATGTATATATAAACAGATTTTTGCTTGTAATGAAGAACAGATAGAGAATAGTGCTTGATGGTAGGTGTTAATTTTTGTATCTATACATCTTTTATACACATAAATAAAAATAGAGTGTCTGTTTGTAATGTCAAAATAACATTATTTTACTGCACACATAGGAAAGCATACACAGCCCTTATAACAAAACAAACATTTTTAAAATTTTTGTCTGTCTGTCTGTCTGTTTGTCCTGGCTTATCTCGAGAACGGCTGGACTGATTTTGACGGAACATTCACAGGCAGATAGATAATGCTGTAGCGCGGAACTAAGGCTATTTCATTTGCTCCTCAGATGGCGCTCAAGTCGTTTTTTGTTCGCATATTCGTATATATGAACCGATCATAAACTACTGGACCGATTTTAACGGGACTTTCACTGACAAATAGCTGATGTTGTAGGAAGTAACTTACTAAGAAAATTATCCCAAAGATGGCGCTAGGGTAGCTTTTTTCGAAAAATCTTATATATGAGCTTAAAAGCTTTTGGAAAAATGTTGGAACAATAGGATTATAATAATTACTCTTCCAAAATCAATGTTTTTAATTACTGTGCTAGTAAATCGAAAACATTATTATGTGTTATCGCACGCAGCGATTTAAAAATATAGTGCATTATTATAGATTTGCGGAAAAAGGATACAAGTCAAATGATGGAGGAAAAGAATTAAATTTTGCTTAATGCCGCTTGTAAAAGAATATCTGTACTCATCATCTCATTGTTCGGACGAAATTGAGCTCCATGGTAGAACGATATGCATTTCCTTGCAGTGCAAACAGCAATTTTTTCGAAACATTTCCCACAAAATTACCGACTAAAAAGTTTTAAATTAAATGGGGCTGTTGTTGTTTCCCCATTAGACAATGCTTTCAAGATCGAAATAATATTGAACTAATGAAACGCCGCACCGCACTCCAGTTCCACCTATAAAGAACACTGTTTTGATTTTGGAAACAGATATGAAAAGCTGAGGGTGTTGTTAGGTAGTTGAATATTTTAATGAATAAAAAAGATTAAGACAGAAGATCGTTGATAAACCGCTGGAAAACAAATCGTAGCATTTCACTTGAAAGGTTGTGTCAGTGGTTAATTTTAATTTGAAGGAAATATATGGGCTGATTTTTAACAATCTTTCACTTCAGCAATAAAATGTCAAAAGTTTATGAGGACAGTTCTTGAATTGAATTCCTAAGATACTTGGCACTTTGTTTGGCTGCTGTTTCATCTGAGAATTAAGACTATAGACTTCTGGATTTAACAGCTGTGCGGCGTATTCTGCTGACCGGTCTTCTGAAGCAAACGAGTTCTGATTTCGAAGAATTAATTCGTATAGATTTTGTACAGTTTTCAGATGTGTCCTTTGACCCTCTGAAGAGCTATATTCGGTGAAGTAGACGTGGCGTGCGTGTGTCAGTGAATCATCGGCTAAAAGAAGGTTCACGCAATTAACGGGGATGGGGATGGGTGTAGGTCAGACTTAATGATTTTGTTTAGAAACGGTCTCAGTTTTGACTCTTGGGCTACTCCAAATCTTAGATGCTCTTCACTGTGGACTTGCGGTTCTCCAGTTGAATGTAGAAGTTTCTGGAAGAAATAAAAGAAACAATTATCTTGATTGATTTTTGTTTTAACCTAGTAAGTGAAGTATATGGATCAGAGCTTCAATATATATAGCGTACGCTGTGGAAAGCTTTCTCGACATCCTGGAAAACATCCGACAGTGATTCGGAGTTTGCTTAGAGCTGTGGTAATGTCATTTGGGAACTAAATAAGAGGATGCAGTGTGGAATGGTGCTCCCGAAAACCAAACTGTATGTCGGAGATGATGCTGTTTTCGCTACAGAACTTCTTAAATTTTCTAAAGACCAGTTCTTTTATTTGTGTATTATGTTAAGATCCGGGTTTTCGGTGCGAGATCATTCCAGAACTTGGTTTCTATACAAATGTATAATCTAGTTAAATTATCAGACAATAGAATTGGTAACTGATGTTTTACATTCTTCTCATTACTTTTTCTTTATTTCCCAAAAAGAAACTAAGATGCTATTAAATAAAACCAACCAATTATCCGCAACCCACATTTTAAACTATTCAGTCTTGCAGATAGGTAAAAGAGATTTCAATAATTTCTTGTTTATTCTGGCATGTATTATTATAAATTCAAACCTGCTGTCGCAAACGATCAAGAATTCTCCCGCGTTCCTTCGATTTAGCTTTTGTAATTGCTGATATTGATAACTGTAAATCTGATCAATATTAGATCAATCTATCACTCAATTTTAGACAATGTAGTTACTACAGAGACTTTTCCGGATGTTCAATAGATATTGGAAGTTTTATTTGTTTCGCATCTATCGCATCAAATACCGAGAAAAACGTTCATAAGACCGAGGTCATAACCGAGGGGTTTGTCACGAATGAAATCACCTAACCATTTATAATTGCAATCGTTGAAATCAGGTGCAATCACTATATTTCAATTGATAAAATGAAAGAAAATGTTGGTTATCGATTTCAAATGATTTCTTGCAATCATTAAAAATATCTGAAATAACTTTAAGTTTTTTTGGAACCATACAACCAAAAATGCTAAAATGAAATCACTTGAATTAATGTGCAATCAATTCAAATCAGTAAATTTATTTTAAATTAATTTAAATACTGCTAGAAATCACCTGAAATTATATGAAGTCATTTGAAATATTGCAATCATTAACTGGCTAGTGGCAGACCCCTTGGTAACACCATTTGGGCTTTCTGAAAGCCTTTCGGGGAGCGCTACGGTACCAGGCTTTCCAACAGTACATAACTATTACCTAGAAACCTTCTTTGATAAAAACTGATATGTATATAGAAGGTGTCAGTAGAATCCTGTCTATGATTTCTTTTCTCAAAGAAACAATTGAAGAAGAGTGAAAACAAACAAAAAAGGCAATTAAGTTAAAATAAGTCCATAAAATTCTAATTAGACAAAACTCTTTTTAAAAAAATTAATTGTGCCTAGCAGTTAGTTAAATCAACAAAGAAGCTAAAAAGCTTTATAAGAAGCTCATCCTTTATTTTATTTTATTTTTATCTTAAACTGTATTTAATGTGCAACTGGGAGTAATCTTTGTTGCCTTTAAAAACATTTTAAAAAATTACTTTAGTTGGTGTCCTCAATTAACTTCCGTTCGTCTAAAGTGCACCACCATTCCACTCATCGCTTGTTGTTGTATATTTGTCGTTTTGAAAATAGACATCCTCTAGCCCACCAAATGCTGCTTAACAACTTTAATGCGGCTAACAACAACCCTAAGCCATCCATAATTCACTGCATAAATTGCATACCATCCATGGCATCAGTCTTATCTGTTGCATTGTGTTTGCTAACTCAACTCTTGCAGATCCTCTGGGGAGTTCACAATCCTTTTCACTCAATTATACGAGTACAGCCTGAAGCATTTATGCTCCCAGTTTTCTATACTTTTTTTTTTATTTTGCACTTCCTTTCTACCACTTATTCACATTCACCGCATTCTATTTTTCCTTGCCCGAAATGCACATTATGTCATGCACAACCACAACAAGAATCCAAGGATAACACCGCGTTAGTATGCTCCTGTGAGTCCAGGTAGATTGCAGGTTGTATATGGAAGCTAGAGCAGCCTATCGCTGTAACTGGAACTTAATGCAATGCAACTGAGCTGAAATTTTCGGGGGAGCCACTTAAAAATTCCAAACACAGCCGGAAATATGAAATCCTTGGCAACGGAAATGACAGCCGAAAGCAGGATGTATGAATATTCGTTTTCATCATCATTATCATCATCATCAGAGTCGGAATAGAGCACTAGAGTAGCAAAAGTATACAAACAGGAATTCATTTTGAGGCACTATAACCAAAAATGAGACTACTACTTCAGAGCCGTTAATATTACTTTTCCCACAATGCAAACTATGCCAACTGTAATGCCATCGGTAAGCCAGCACAGGATGAGGGCATAAACAATTTTGCCAGCAACTTAATAGGGTTAAATACCAGTAGTAGTTTAGGAGTGACGATTATGGAAGGTGTACATTAAACGTCGTCTGTGTGTGGGGTAAAGATGTTATGTCAATTGATGACTTACAAACAGGAAGTTATCAAGAATAATGAATTATTCTTACGAAGAGGTTCTTACATTGGGACATCATTTGAATCATTCATCATCCATTTTTATTTGAACTTAATGTTTGAATCGATACTAAGGTAATTACTCTTCTTGCTTGGACTGAATCCCTATTAAAAATAAAGACAGGATTTGTTTCCAGGTAATCGAATCCATGAACTAAACCTTAGAATGGCAGTTGGAAAAACATGTATAAAGTTACTTACTTGCATAATGTGACGCTACAGTCCGGTGTTGACCATCAGGGCCCCAAAACCAACTAGGATCTTCTACTATGCTCGGTTTCTCGGTAGCTGTTTTGTATGCCAAGTTGATTTAGGTCGTCTACCACTTGCGTGCGCCTCTTGCCAAGCTGTACTCTTATACACCGTCACATGGGGTTAGAATCAAGGACCTTCCGTAATGTAGCATTAATGTCCAGTCGCTCTATGTCACCCAGCCATCCTTGTCGTTGGCTTTTCACTTTTATGACTTTTGATGTTGGTGTTGCTGTACAAAAATACCCGGATAATTTTTCTCAAAATGCAGCCTAAGACTTTCTTATTCGATTTTAATAATGTCCATATGCTTCTGCACTATATATCAGGACCGGTATGATAAGAGTGTCTTATACGGGGACACTTTAGTTGCTCCAGATATGTGTTTACTCTTCAAAACTAAACTGCTGTATCAAAACTAATGAAGCCGGTGCTGTCCAAAAATTAGAGTGGCGAGTTAGAACTTTGGAAGTATGAACGGACGAATCTGTACGAACTAGAGGAGTTGATTAACCGGAACTATTCGTGCGTTAAAGAAACAAAATGGAAAAACACTAGAAACAAGATAGTAAGTTGACCAAGATGTTTTATAACGTAGTAGAACAAGTAAAGAAATATATTGCTATCATCCCTGCAAAAGAATTATTTGGTAGCATCATGAATAATTCAAAGAAGTTCCGGAATAAGCCAGCTTGATGTGCAAGCTTGTGTTGTGTGTCCCGCTATTTAGAGAATTTATAGATAGCTAAAGTATCGAAGGATGGTAGTGATTTCGATTGAGACCAATTGTTTTCACTTAATCGCTTAATTTCTATAGGGATCTGCTTGTCGAGTAAGCCGGAATGATTTTAGAAAATGTCAACAAGCCTCCCAGTTTTCTATTGTTTCATATATATAAGGTGAACTGATTGCTGGTGCCTTTGTTTTTTTTCAAGAATTTTTGGTTTTGTCTCTTCTTATTCGCTAATGAAAGTCGTATGCAGTGTAGAGCTTTCTTTTCAGATTAGGTTCATTTTCGGTAAAATAGACAGCAGAGTTCTAACACAACTTTATCTACCGCACACTTACACTATATTTGATGGAGTCAGCACAAAATGTTTTTCCATTGATAAATAATTCAAAGGTATTAAAATTTTTCGAACATGGAAACGACGGTTTCGTTCAAATAGTTATAAATGTGTCAGAAAATGGACATTATAAAAAGTAGTCGTTTTTTTTTGCGCTTGTTTTAATGTTCTTTCAAAACTTCCACCCAATCATCAAGTCCTCGTTGCAAGTAAGATCTTCACTTAAGTTGCCCATTTTATCAGCAAGGAATAACAGATTTATTCTCGGGGCCGTTACCTTATCGTTAAGATGATAATCGAAAACTGAAATGAATATTGATATAGAACCATGACTATTAAAGTAGTTTCGAGCATATGTTTCTCTTTTAAATTGGGAGAAGGAAACTCTTTTGTCATTGTTTAGGCATTTGGTCCGTGATAAGATTCGAGCTAATAGTCGTGAGCTATTTTACCTTGATATCTTCTTTCTTAACTTTTGAACTAAGAGGGCATATCGGTATATCGCTTCTCACTGTTTCGTAGTTTGCTTCGGCTATTTAAAAGTTAAGCCTGGTAAACTGATCAAAAGCCCTTTACAATAATCTCGCTACCTGTGAAGAATTTAACCGCCTTTCACAACAAGTTGGCATTGAGCATATTTTATAAACTTTGGTGAATAAATCTCACGATGAGCTTTTCTCCTTCTTTGAAAGGTTTAAATAAAAGTATTATTATTATTATTAAATATTTGTTGGTGTATTTTATAATGCCCCCTGCCTGAACCGAGATGCCATAAGCAAGCAATTGCTTAATTTGTTTGAAACTGTTCAAAGTCATGTTAAATTCAACAAGTTTGATTTCTCCGAAACAAGGATGAGCTTTTGTTTGTAGGCGTGGATTTAAATATTCTTGTTGGCAAGTTTAACAAGGATTATGTGGACTGCCATCAGGAATTCCCACGTAGAGGACATTTATCAATAAAAGCTAACAGCAAATCATCAGTTACAGCAGTGGAGTAAATAGTTATAACACACATTTTGACTGCCATTTGGTATCTTGTTCTATGAAGCCAATGTTTGAAGCATGAAATTGAAATATTGGATTTGCAATGAGTATGTGCAGCAGCTGCTGATGCAAAGCTCACTTTTTTGAAACTGTGACATACCAACATTAACAAAAGTCTAACTTTGCTCACCCAAGTTGAAAATTAACTTAAAAGTTTATGTATATATTTTTTACTCTCCACTAAAGTTATCTTCACATTTTAAATAAATTTAATAAAAAAAAGTAAGAAACTTCCTCATTATGAGTTGACTGATTCAAGCTGACCTCTGTACCCTCATCGAATAATAAATTTAACGCGCATCGTTCTTCAATCAGAACTATCTATATAATATTCTTCAAGCCCCAGTATAAAGCAACGCAAGGCCATAGCCAGATGGCCATCACTAGAGCACCACTCCAGTCCAGAGAGATAATAATAATTTGTTAGTTTGCATTGCACGTTTGTGGTTTAAGTTACATTCGAATAATTTCCACCGTAATTTGATGGCAACATCTGTCAGAAAACGAATCCATAAACGGATTTAAAATACGTTTTTCAGCCGTGACGAGAGCGCATGGTGGTTATGGAACCTTTGGCAAGGCCATGCATTTTGAACAATTTATTCAATTCAATAAAGTGAATGAACACACATGTGTGACGCACGGATTAGGAATGAGAAGAGATTTACATACATACATGGTATAAAGGCTGTTATACTAGACTTGTAAATATTGAAAAAAATTAACAAAACAGTTTGAATAATGCAGATAATGTGAACAATTTTGTAAAGTCGTGCGCGGAAGAGAATTAATTGTTAAACATTCAACAGTTTAAAAAGGTTAAAATATTTGAGTTTAATTATGATATTAAATATTGATAATTAATGTTTTAAATATTGAATCATTTTAAAAATACGAGTTAATTAAAATGTGAAGATACATTCGTTCTTTTTGCGACTGACGACTATCAACCCATAGAATTGATAAATATTGAAATTCGGTATTTTAAAACTTAATTTATTCAAGAATAACCGCAACTAATAGTTATTACTTCCCTTTCAATTTACAGTGGTATTCGGTAACCATCATTCTCAATGACCAACAAAATTATTCATTTAGTTATAAGAAATTACATTTTAAAATATATCAACTATCGATTGACAGTTATATAAGGGTGATTATTTACACGTATAGTGTGTTCAAATATTCGAAGACAGAGTCGTGCAATAAAATTCATCCTTTTTAACGAAACCAACCGAATACGAAGTAAATTCACGACTGGGTCGCACAAACTTGCTCTCGTGATGAGTTACTTTCGTGTGTTGACGACTGAAAAATGTATTTGATCAGTTTTTATTTGAAAACAAATATTTTCCGTATTTTATATTTTGAAATATTTTTTTCAAAAAATTCTTTAAAAAAAATAAAAGGATTTAAAAAAGGTATATTGTTACAATTTTTTCCCGCGCGCCAAGGAATATTAATTATTAATATTATTTATTAAATTATTTAAACTTTTAATCTAACCGCGAACAACAAATAAAATATCCAAGGTACACACGACCGCGACGACGAAGACTAAACTAAAACAATTACCAAAAAAAAATAGGTAATTGATGCGATGATAAAAAAAAACTGGTTTTTCTTGTTTATGATAAACAACACGGCGAAGACAAAATTGTAACCTACAGCAAAGATGATGCTGCTTCCTCAGCCTAGCTCAGCTGGTCGTAGATTCGCGAATTATTTAATCGATAAAATGATTGATAATAATAAAAAAAAACAAATCAATGATAAGAAAATTTAAAACAAGGAGGTATATGTACCTATTTGTACTTACTTGGTATACGTATGCAAATGCAGGTACGTATACAAGAAAGTCAAAAGGGTAAAGGGCGCCAGAAATTTTTTTTGAAAAAGGAAATTCCAAACCTTCGAAGCGGAAACGACGGTGAAAAGCCAAAGAAAAAAAATAAAAACAAAATGAATAATTATTTTAACTTCCCGAGTAGGGTATTTAATTATTCTTTATTTAGCCCAGGAAACCTTTCAAGCAGGATTAAAACCTGAGATCTTTTAAAACAAAACAAAATTAACAATTTAAATAGGTATAGGTATTAAAATTAAACTAAGATGGACCACTATCGCTTGGTCCCGAAATATAAAAAAAACAATTACAACCAGGTCGCGTGTCCTGCAATCTCAGGATAAATTCGACGCAGAAGTCAACCGAATAGGTAATATGTTTATTTTTAAACTCAATATAAAACGTAGCAAAACAACAAAAAACCACTGTGTACTTATCTGTACCAACTGCAAAATTTTCCTTCCTTTTTCTCCTGTCTGCCTAGAATTTTCACTACAACACTTTAAATTAAAATATCTAATCTCACTACTCTACTTTAATTTTAACTCTACAAATCAAATTTTTCAGTTATCAACAATTTTTCTTTATTACAAATTTTTGAACCTCTCGTTCGTTTTACAGTCGCTTAAGAAGTGTCCTTCCAAACTTTTACCATGTTTGGAAAGCATCTTCTTTTTTTTTTTTGTCCCCTATGGTTTCGGCCAATCAGTACCCGCTAATCTCGATGACGAGATAATACAGCAATCACATAGCATTATTTGCGAATATGTGCTGTCGTCATCGAAATTCAGCGGTCCTGCTTACTCCCATATAAAACCCAAGCTTACTGCATATTCATCATCGAATTCGCCGGCCACTGATCTTCTTACAGGGAAGAGCTATTCGATGAATGCATTCAGCCCATATTCCCACATTTTTATAAAAAGAAAAACAATTGAAAGCTGAAAAATCTAATGTCGGCTTACAATCATTTTTCCCCTCAAACTAATACAATGCAAAAAAAAACAAAACAACAAAAAAATTCAAAGCAGACAATATAAAACCATTCGAAGGAAAATATGGCAGTTTATATCTCCTATTTGTGATCTTAACTACTTCGGTGGACTTCTGTTCAGATTTGGGGAATTGGGGCTAGCAGATAGCGTTCCATCTTGTACAAATTATATTTAAATTTATGACGGGCTCTCGGCCATTTTTAAACAACATCAACTTTCGGGAACAAAATGTCATCCGTGTTTATCTTCATCAGTATGCCCTTCTGGCTAGGCAAGGTTTATGGTTTCGGAGAGTAACTTCAGCTTTTATGTCTATGTTATAGTAGTACGTCCAACTACTATTTTGGTTCTTGGCTCACCAAATCAATACTTTAATCGCATGACATCCGAAGATCTGTTTCTTCAAAATACTAAGAGATAGTACCGATGTCTGATGGACCATGGTTGCCCTGCTCTCTCTCAGTAGATTGAAGAAACACCTGAGAAGATAAAAATTAGTAGGAAGTAATGCAGGAATAAGGAATGGGACTGAGATGTAAAGAACAGTTTTTGTAACGGTAAATTTTACCGTGACAAATCCCACCCTTTCCTCCTTGGAAATGTCTTACTTTTTTTATAAAAAAAATATAAGTCATTTCCTACGGCTCGATCTGGTAAAACAGCACAAACAAAGTAGTGGATCCCATCAGGCCAAATATGGCAGTCTTTCAAGCAAAACAAAAAAAAATCAAAATTAAAATTTTAAAATTACCAACAAAAATAAACAAAATTTAATCATATAACTCAACTTTACTCTAAAAGGGACTTTTTAGACTCAATCATTTTCGGACAATGAAGTGAACGGTTTTAGATCTTTAGTGTGCCAAGTGCCACGATCTTTACCATTTTCATCTTCAAGGACATATGTCCAGGGGGACAATCTTTTTCTTACTTTAAAAGGGCCCACAAACTTTGGTGCCAACTTTGCCGCATAATAATTTGCAGCGTCTGAAAGGACAAAATTTCTCCGCCACACAACGTCATTTGGAAGATATTGAACATCTCTCCTCCTGAGGTTGTAGGCTTCCGACGATTTTTTGGATGCTGCCTGAATTTTGGCAGCGATTTCTATTCTTAGTTTTCTAAATCTATCTCCTACATCGCTGCCTGAATCTAAACGACTAGTTCTATCTACAATCTCATCACTAAGCTGTACTACATCTTGCCCACTAGTGGACATCTCTCTACCAAAATTAGCATAATAAGGACTAACTCCTAAAACTTCATGCTGCGAAGTGCGGATGGCACAAGCTACTTTTGCAAGCTGAGAATCCCAAACTCTGTGATTCTCAGATACATAGGCCCTTAATGTTGTCTTAATAATTTGATTGATTCTCTCCGCAGGATTAGCCTGAGGATGATAGTGTGGAGTAAATCTAATCTTCGACGAATATCCATCACAGAGGGCCTTTAGTTCCCTACTCCTAAATTGGGGTCCGTTGTCGCAAATGACAACTTTTGGAACACCAAACAACAGAAAAACGTTGTCTTCTAACTCTTTACACACTGCCTTTGCAGTGGCAGATCTCAATGCAAATAATAATGGACATTTGGTTAAATAATCTACTACTGTGAGGATATATATGAAACCCCTACTGGACTTGGGTAATGGACCCACTAAATCCACACTAATCATCTCCCACGGAGAAGAAACACCTATTCTCTCAGTCATAAGACCGGCTGGCTTGTCGTTAACTGGCTTCACTTGTTGACACGTACTGCATTTTCTTACATATTTAGCTACATCTGATCTCATTTTTGGCCAATAATATTTGGCAGCTACTCTAGCAAATGTTTTTCTAACCCCCATGTGTCCAGCTAATGGACTGTCATGACACTCTCTAAGAATAGCTAATCTATCTTTTCTACCTACAACTAACTTCCATTCTTCGTTACTTTCATGAACTACTATATGTTTGGATTTGACAAATTTAAAAAGTTTTTCACTATCTACTCTCCACGACGGATAAGCTAACGGGTTTAATTCAACTGCCAAAATCATTTTAGCCACCCAAGGGTCTATATCCTCATCCGAAATACCAGCCACTACTGGGACTCCCCGAGATAACATGTCGGGTACGACATGTTCTTTTCCCCTACGGTGAATTAAAATGTAGTCGAATTGCTGTAGCCGTACTGCCCAGCGCGCTAGTCTACCTTGTGGGTCTTTGAGGTTACTCAACCAAATCAATGAGTAGTGATCAGTTACGACCGTGAAGTGAACACCTTCAATGTACGGTCGCAACTTCTCAATTGCCCACAAAACTGCTAAACATTCTTTTTCAGTAGTTGAATAGTTCCTTTCAGATCTATTCAAAGACCTACTCAAGTAACAAATTACTTTTTCCCCCTCTGGAAATGTTTGAGATAACACGGCACCGATGCCGTAATCGGACGCGTCAGTTTGGACCACAAATGGAATACTGAAATCCGGACATGTCAAAATTGGAGCCGTTATTAAGCATTCTTTAGCTTTTCTAAAACTGTCTTCACATTCTTGTGACCAGACGAACTTTTTGCTCTTTTTAAGCAAATCTGTTAATGGACTAACTAACATAGCGAAATTTGGTACGAAGCGTCTGTACCACGAAACTGTCCCTACAAAACTTCTCACTTCTTTTACATTTTTAGGTGCAGGAATTCTAACCATACTATCTACCTTTTCTGGATCCACATGTAACCCATTCCGATCTACTACATAACCTAAAAATTTAAGGGATGGTCTGCAAAAGTTGCACTTCTCCCGACCTACTTTTAAACCTGCCTCACGCAATCTTTTTAAAACCTCGTTCAGAATTTCGAGATGTTTTTCGAAGGTATCTGTAACGATAATAATATCGTCCAGATAAACAAAAACGAACGGCTCCAACTCAGGCCCTAAAACGCTGTCAATGAATCTTTGCCAAGTTGCAGGAGCATTGTGTAAGCCGAATGGCATACGTTTAAATTGAAAAAGACCCCTACCCGGTACTGTGAAAGCAGTAAATTTACGAGATTGCTCCGACATTGGAATCTGCCAATACGCGGATTTTATGTCAAGTGACGTCAAAAATTTCGCGTTCCTAAGCTTATCTAAAATAGCTGAAATTCTCGGAAGTGGATACGCGTCTCTCTCTGTTACCTGATTTAACTTTCTATAATCGACGCAGAACCTAAAGGTATCATCTTTCTTTTTAATTAAAACTATGGGAGATGCCCAAGGGCTTTTTGATTTTTCAATCACATCATCATCGAACATTTCCTGAAGGGATTTGTCGATGTGGACCTGCACTGCCGGAGAAACCGGATAATACCTCTGTTTGATAGGTTCTGACGACGTTCTAATCTTATGTTCTACCATTGTTGTCACCCCCAGCCCTTCTGGCATACCCCTGAACAAATCATCAATTAAAATGTTTAGTTTCGCCGTTTGAATATCGTCCAACTCAGACTTTTCTGTGATAGATGTAGTTTCTATCGAAGCCACCATATCCTGGCTTGAAAAATTCCACATGCGAGAACGAAGATCCGGGACGATTCCCGATAGTGCCCAAAAATCTGCACCGAGTATCATCGCATGTGGGAGGGAAGGTATAACTAAACATTCAATCAAAATTGATTTGCTCTCAACAACAATAGGTAGATTTAAAACCCCTAAAACCCCTACACCTGCACCATCTGCTAAACTAACCTGCCTAACATTTGATTTATCTAACTGTAGCCCTAAATCTTTCAAAATTCTCCACGCGTCTCTACAAACTATTGTTCGCGATGCCCCAGAATCTAATAATCCTAAAAACCTAATCCCATAAATATTTACCCCTAAATATGGACGTCTATCGTCCCTAAACGTGTCTAACGTGAAACCTAATCTAACTACATTTACCAGCTGGTCGTCAGCAGGCGACCTAGCTAATGACGAAGGCGGCGCTCTTGCCCTGCTGGCCCAAGAGTCCGCTGCCCGTTTCCCAAACAGCGTCTACAATTACGCTGTGAAGTACCCAAAGTACCACAGCCAAAACAACGCCTAGGAGCGGAACAGGTATTTGACAAATGACCTTCCCTGTTGCAGTTAAAACAACGAATGGTCCTATTGGGTGGAGTATTTCTAGTGGGAGGTGGTTCAAAATTAACTGCAACTGTTGCTTCTTCAACTGAAGCAACATATGCAACATCAGGCTCTAAAGCCTGCCTGTTGCGACTAGTAGGAGGGGGAACAAAAGATTCGACGTTAGTTCTTATCGTCTCCAACTTTCTACCCAACGCAACAAGTTCATTGACTGATTTTATATCAGCCAACCCCAACTGCGTTTGATAGAAGGGAGCGATGTTCTTCATGAGAATAGTTAATTTTCTATTCTCAGTCAACGGCTCCGAAAATCTTTTGAAAAGAGTCTGCATGAGCGCAATGTACATTCCAATTGACTCATCCTTCCCCTGGGTGCGCCGCCTGATCTCATCCAACAAGAGATCATCATAATTGGATGGCAAAAACTCCAATTTCAATTCTCTAACTAACTCTTTCCAAGTAGAAATGCTGTCCCTAATCGCCCTAAACCAAAGAAGTGCCTTCCCAGAAAAGAGATCCACCGCTGATTTATACAATCGAGCCTCAGAAACACCTCTGGACTCGCTTAGCTCTTCGACTCTCTCCAAAAACATATTTACTGATGAGCCCGACCGCTCACCAGAAAACTTAACATCCCATTTCTCAATTCGCTCCGGATTACGCTCATCCAGATGTTGAGAAATGGGGCTCCCTCGTCGTTCGACTGGCACAGGTGGCAACGCATCTATGCCTGCTGTTGACTTGCTGGTTCCTGCACTTGCTTGGGGTTCTGCCTCTTCTCCTTCAATCAAACTTGCCATCAGCATCAATAATTCACCTCTCAAATCTGCGACCCCATTTACCTCATCAGAAGACTCCGCCTTTGCCCTACAAATCCTACCAAGACACCATTCAATTTTGGTTTGAATCTTTAAAAACTCTGCCGACTTTGAATTCTTCGGCGGGGTTTTTAAAAGATTCTTGATTTCTAAAACTTTGGCTTGAACAGCCTTGAAATCCTCTTCAAAAGAAAAAGGGTAGTGAGGGTACTCGGCAGGGATGGAACCAGCACGCTCAAGAACTCTTGAGGATCTTAGCGTGGTTCGCATGGTATCCACCGTACCCTCCTTAAGACCACGGGCCTGCAACTCATAGAGAAGTTCTTCTTTGGATAGCCTATTAATATCCATTTTAAAGAAAAAAAAAAACACAACTTTCAAACCAAGCGCAAGAAAAAAAAATTAAATCTATCAAAATACACAAGCTCACCAAAACTAAATAACGCACTGCACAAAAAAAAATGTAACCAAAAGATTGTAAGCAAAAAAAAAAAAATGTTGAAAATCCAACAAACAAAAATTAGACCAACAAAAAAAATCGACAATTAAAACCTTGGTATGGTCACACCAACGAAATTCTTATTGAGCATACAATCAATAATTGAAAACTTAAAAAAAAATATTATGTATCTCTCACAATTACCTACTTACTTGCTTAAAAAAATTAAACCCTGTTTGAAAGGGTAAAAGAAAAAAAAAACTGCACAAATTTAATTTACTAACAATTTGCAAAAATAATCCCGATATTAATTTGCCGTCGGCAGTTATTAATTATTTATATATAACACACAAAAAAAACTGCGAAAATTTAATTTACTAGTAAACTTAAGACGAAAAAAAATACAAAATCAATTTGCCGTCGGTAGTTATTAATAGTTAATATGCAAAGTATATTTTTTTTTCACTCACAACTTGATAAAAAAACAACCTTGTTAAAGGAAAAATCACTTTGATATCGAAGATTTCTTCCAAAACTAAGAATTATATAATTCACAAAAAAAACAACCAAATTTTGTTTTTCAACAAAAAAAAAATGTACTCCCAAAGAAAAAGGGTAGGTACACAAATTCAGGAAAAATTAATTTTCCGTCAAAAAAGAATATTATGCAAAACTACAGCAAAATAATGAAACTCTTTCGTATAAAGAAAGAAAGAGACAAACTAAAAGGCCGAATTTATCGAAATTATAAAATGGAAAACAAAATTAATTTATATATGTACCTACTATGAATTAACTTAAAAAAAACAAGATATTTATTTAATGTATATTAATTATTTAATTTACTAAAATAAAAATAGAAAACTAAAAAAACTCACTTTAAATCCACGTAGGTATTTACTTTATGTACCTCACTTATGCACAACACTTTGTTTTCCAATTATATATATGGATGTAGGTATTTAAGTACCGATGTACCTACATATGTAAGACAACAGCAACTGCAATTTATTTTCCTTCGATAGGGACAATTGAACTAAATATGGGAGAAAAAAAAACACAGGCAGAGTAAACAAAATAACAAAACTATAGCATAAAAACGTCCCTATTATAATATTATTAAACAAAAATATCACTAGGGGGATTTTATTGGCCTTTCACCGAATCAATCACAAAATCAAATCACTTTCACAAGCCCCACGTTGGGCGCCAATTGTTACAATTTTTTCCCGCGCGCCAAGGAATATTAATTATTAATATTATTTATTAAATTATTTAAACTTTTAATCTAACCGCGAACAACAAATAAAATATCCAAGGTACACACGACCGCGACGACGAAGACTAAACTAAAACAATTACCAAAAAAAAATAGGTAATTGATGCGATGATAAAAAAAAACTGGTTTTTCTTGTTTATGATAAACAACACGGCGAAGACAAAATTGTAACCTACAGCAAAGATGATGCTGCTTCCTCAGCCTAGCTCAGCTGGTCGTAGATTCGCGAATTATTTAATCGATAAAATGATTGATAATAATAAAAAAAAACAAATCAATGATAAGAAAATTTAAAACAAGGAGGTATATGTACCTATTTGTACTTACTTGGTATACGTATGCAAATGCAGGTACGTATACAAGAAAGTCAAAAGGGTAAAGGGCGCCAGAAATTTTTTTTGAAAAAGGAAATTCCAAACCTTCGAAGCGGAAACGACGGTGAAAAGCCAAAGAAAAAAAATAAAAACAAAATGAATAATTATTTTAACTTCCCGAGTAGGGTATTTAATTATTCTTTATTTAGCCCAGGAAACCTTTCAAGCAGGATTAAAACCTGAGATCTTTTAAAACAAAACAAAATTAACAATTTAAATAGGTATAGGTATTAAAATTAAACTAAGATGGACCACTATCGCTTGGTCCCGAAATATAAAAAAAACAATTACAACCAGGTCGCGTGTCCTGCAATCTCAGGATAAATTCGACGCAGAAGTCAACCGAATATGTAATATGTTTATTTTTAAACTCAATATAAAACGTAGCAAAACAACAAAAAACCACTGTGTACTTATCTGTACCAACTGCAAAATTTTCCTTCCTTTTTCTCCTGTCTGCCTAGAATTTTCACTACAACACTTTAAATTAAAATATCTAATCTCACTACTCTACTTTAATTTTAACTCTACAAATCAAATTTTTCAGTTATCAACAATTTTTCTTTATTACAAATTTTTGAACCTCTCGTTCGTTTTACAGTCGCTTAAGAAGTGTCCTTCCAAACTTTTACCATGTTTGGAAAGCATCTTCTTTTTTTTTTTTGTCCCCTATGGTTTCGGCCAATCAGTACCCGCTAATCTCGATGACGAGATAATACAGCAATCACATAGCATTATTTGCGAATATGTGCTGTCGTCATCGAAATTCAGCGGTCCTGCTTACTCCCATATAAAACCCAAGCTTACTGCATATTCATCATCGAATTCGCCGGCCACTGATCTTCTTACAGGGAAGAGCTATTCGATGAATGCATTCAGCCCATATTCCCACATTTTTATAAAAAGAAAAACAATTGAAAGCTGAAAAATCTAATGTCGGCTTACAATCATTTTTCCCCTCAAACTAATACAATGCAAAAAAAAACAAAACAACAAAAAAATTCAAAGCAGACAATATAAAACCATTCGAAGGAAAATATGGCAGTTTATATCTCCTATTTGTGATCTTAACTACTTCGGTGGACTTCTGTTCAGATTTGGGGAATTGGGGCTAGCAGATAGCGTTCCATCTTGTACAAATTATATTTAAATTTATGACGGGCTCTCGGCCATTTTTAAACAACATCAACTTTCGGGAACAAAATGTCATCCGTGTTTATCTTCATCAGTATGCCCTTCTGGCTAGGCAAGGTTTATGGTTTCGGAGAGTAACTTCAGCTTTTATGTCTATGTTATAGTAGTACGTCCAACTACTATTTTGGTTCTTGGCTCACCAAATCAATACTTTAATCGCATGACATCCGAAGATCTGTTTCTTCAAAATACTAAGAGATAGTACCGATGTCTGATGGACCATGGTTGCCCTGCTCTCTCTCAGTAGATTGAAGAAACACCTGAGAAGATAAAAATTAGTAGGAAGTAATGCAGGAATAAGGAATGGGACTGAGATGTAAAGAACAGTTTTTGTAACGGTAAATTTTACCGTGACAATATATGGAAGACATCACCGTCGGTAACTATTCAATTACATGAAATTTATTAAAATTTATCGTATTTTAATAGAGACAAATAAAATTATCGGGTTTAAAAAAAAAAAAACTATGTTATTTTTTTTTTTCAGTATTAATTATGTTTAGCACTGTTTTAAAGAATATTAAATTTCATCTTCATGAGTCATCTTTTTTCTTATAAGTCATGTCAATAATGTAATAGCATAGTAGTGTATAAAAGTAAAGAGTAATGTTTGTTTTTGTTTTCGATTAATGTTTTAATTAAGTGCAATATATTGTGTTAAAAGCAATATGCATGTTAAAAGCGATATAAATGTTTAAAAAGTGCAATATTCATGTATAATTTGTTTTGTTTTGTCTAACAGACATTTATATTTTTGTAAAGTTTAAGCATTGTGTCGCAATAACTATAAATAAATCTGATGATGTTCATAATCATGAACGAAACGTCATTTTAAACAACATTTTGTGTTTCATTTAAGTGGAACAAAACTGACCTACAGCCCATAAACCAACTTATAAATATTAAATTTCGCTAAAAAGATAAAGTCGGTGTAATAAAAAAAAGGTTTCTATAGCAGGTACAGTTAATACCCTGGTTCTGTAAAAAATACGATAAAAAACATCAATATTGACATCAAATCACTGATGTTAAATTTTATCGATTTTTGACGTTAAAAATAGAATTATCGGTTACGCTTATTAAGTAGGTAGGTGCCATTATTTACATACCTAAGTCTAAAATAAAAGAATCTTCCGGGGAGTTTGTACCAAGTTTGAAGCAAATGCAAATCCGATCAACCGTTAAGCCAGACAAACACACATTGAGAATTGTCAGACTTACTTTTTTCGTTTTCTATATCATCGCAAAATGTCATGTTTGATTGTTATCTCGATTTTTTTTTCGAATGCTTCCTTCATCATCATCTTCATCGGCTCGACAACCGGGGTCCGGTCCTGGCCTCCTTCAACAAGTCTCTCCACCTATCACGTTCTCGAGCCGACGCCATCCAGTTTCGTACCCCAAGGCTCCGGGCGTCCTGGTCTACGCCATCTCTTCAGCGCAAGCATGGTCTACCACGCTGTCGTCTGCCATAGAATGTACCACAAAGAACTTTCCGAGCAGGTTCCTCTTCGCTCATGCGAGCTAGGTGCCCTGCCCACCGGAGTCTACAGAGTCTAATTTTTGTCACGATATCTGCTTCAAGGTAGATTGCGTACAATTCATGGTTGTACCGTCTCCGGAATCGTCCTTCCTCACATATGGGGCCAACAATTCTCCTTAAGACTTTTCTCTCGAACGCGGCTAAGAGGTCCTGTACAGCAGCAGTTTTGAAGTTATGGTGAGATTTCTGGATTTGAAGAGCTTTGACAGACTGTAGTAGGCTCTGTTGGATTTGAGAAGCCGCCCGCGTATTTCTTCTTCTATATTGTTATCGGCTGCTACTATTGACCCAAGTTATTTAAAGGACTGCACCACTTCAAATTCGTGCTCCGCTACCTTGATTGTTTGACCAACTGTTCCTCTCGCATTTGACGCCACCATGTTTTACCTTTACTAATGTGCAGACGCCTGCTCGATCTGGATGAAGGAATCGTGTACAGCTTGCTCTGTTCTTCCGACGATGTCGATGTCGTCTGCGTAAGCAAGTATCTGGCTGGACCTGTTGATGATAATCCCTCTTGTTGCCGTGCTAGAGTCACGGATTGCTTTCTCCAACGCCAGGTTGAAGAGGAGGCAGGCCAAACCATCCCCTTGTCGGAGTCCATTAAAGATGTTGATTGGTCTGGATAGCAATCCGGCTATTTTTACTTGGCTTGTTACGTTGATCATGGTCAACCTACATAGTCGTGTCACTTTATTTGGGATGCCGAATTCTCTCATGGCTTTGTAAAGTTCTACTCTGGCTATGCTATCATAGGCGGCCTTAAAGTCTATAAACAGGTGGTATGTTGGGATGTTAAATTCTAGAAATTTTTCCATCGCCTGCCTAGGGAACATTTTCCCAGTCATTTAATATAAGGATCAAACATAAAAGGTGTTCCAAAAATAACCATCGGATGCTGTTTTTCTATGCCTTCAAATTCAATATGAAATGATTTGATTTCCTGTAACAAAACTAAGTCGGAAGCACATGGCACGATACAGTTGTATTTGGCTGTTGGTACGTTTAGTACCAGGTGGTCAATTGAAACCCCTTATTCCGCGCTCAAAAAAAAAAAAAAAAAAAAAAAAATGATTAAAAATGTTCTATTTATTTTTTATTTTATAATTCGTACATAAATGCTTTTAATATAAATAAAATGGATGACTCAGGCAGACGAGTTTGCTCTAATAGGAAATTATTGGACAACACAAAAATGAACTTATTAAATTATATTTAAAGACGAAAACTATCAAAAAATTCGATCAAGATCATTAAATGTTTAGCCGAAAACTTTTAATGCCATCTTGTGTAAAATGTCCAGCTTTAATGCCATAAACCGACATGTTAAGATTTGCGGAAAATATTTTCAGAAGTTCTCCGATAAAAAAATTGCTGGGGAACATTCAACAAAAAAATATTTTTAAAAAGTTGTTGCTGATTTGATTAAAAATAAATTTGGTTTTGTTATTTAGTTGCTATGCCTGTTTTTTTCAACCTACAGAATAAAAAAAACAATCTTTTTGAATTGTTTTGATTAATTGTGTGACGGCATGTACATACAAATTAACTTATTACACAAACGTTTAGATACAAAAAACTTTATTCAACAATCATATAAATAGGATACAAAAAAATAATATGTTAAAATACAAAAACGCGACTGGCGCGTTCGACGACTGGATATGGATTGATTTCTCTGTTGATCGGGGTATTGCTATTTGGTGTTCATTTGGATGGGGTTGTTTACGTAATCTGAACCAATGCACATGCACTTGATTCAGATGGTATTCCGATCCCGCTCAAGTGGTGGTTTGGTTGGGTCGTATTGCTTGGTCATCATAAACAATTTAATTTATGACTTATCGCTTGGTCTGCTTGGTCCTCATAAATAATGGAATTTATGACTTCCAGATTGTTTGCTTTGTTGGATGCTTAAGTGAAGTGTTAACTTACATTTATACAATTATTCTAACTTCATTGTTAATAATTATGTTTTTAAATTATCATAATATTTTTCACACTGTATGGGAATGAAGCATTTGATGGAAAATATCAAATGATATATTCCGAAAAGGAATATATCATTCCGATCTGAAATTATTTCCGATCTGAACTTCTTCCGAACGGATACCTCGATAGGGCTGAGTATTCTATGAGCTGTCATTTTCATATTGACTTTTGTGCTTTCTGTTTAATTTCACTTAAATATAGTAAGCTAGCAAATGCCCACCATACAATTTATAGCATTCTGTCTTTCTTTCTTTCTATAGAAAGTGACAGATGGTAATCAATGAAATCTTGCTCGTCATGTATAGATTCTTACATGTCCGCTGTCAACTGAACGGAGGTGTTTATTCATTTGTTTTTTACAGCAATTCTTAGGCCTGTATCTCTTTAGCGATTGTAAATTCAATTAAATTCAATTATTTATTTACAGGTTATTTTGCTATGCCTATTTCAGGTTTTATTTTGCAGTTGGGTAATAGTTGAAAAATGTGGTAAACCTACATAATGTTAATGAAAAATTAGATGCCCCAATTTGCAACTATAACTCATAGAGATTATAACCAGTGACCTTTTTATTCAAACTAAGTTGAAAGCTGAAGAACTTATAATTTTTTCTATCGATTCTGTGTTACCTATAGAACATGATTTATGTGAATTTATTTTGAATTACTTGAAGTGTAATCGGATCGCCTTAATTTGAAATATTAACTTCAGAATTCAACAAACCACAAATAAACTACTCATTATCATAAATCTAAAATGAAAATAACTAATCAAAACATTAAAAGAAAAAGTAAAAATATAAGGTAGATACGAATAAAAAAGTTCAATTTCAATGTTCATGACAAGTTGTTTAAATAATATACACTGCATCAAACTGACAGAAATTCCATAGAGCGTAAACTTAGCTTGGAAATTAAAAAAAATGATAATCATCATTTAGTACAAGGCAACACAAATGTTTCATTATCATCAAACGAGAAGGACTCACAGTGTGCACTATGAAGCACATAATATGTGCACAACAATACCAACTAATTCTTTCTATTTTGTCTTACACAAGGACTCATCCGCAAATCCTTGGGGAAATAACAATAAACAGCCTCATGTAACAATTAGCATAAATAAAAGCCGAACACTATTCACGCAGACATGCCCTTTAAGGACACGTCCCGCACTAACCGAAGAGAACAGAACTTTACGTTGGTTTATTGTGTTTTGTTTCATGCGAATATATTTTTTTTGTTTTAAAATTTTTCAAATGTGATGATGTGACAATGTGGCAACACAGCCGACGGCCATCCGTCCGTCCTTGTCGACGACGACAACGACAACGACAACGACAACGTCGAAAGTGTGAAAAGTTATGTTAATTAAAAACCACACTTGTGTGCGTTGCATGTTTGTATACGTATAGATAGATAATATTTATGTCACGCTTACTGACGCGACAACAAGGATTTTAAATGTTTTCCTGTTGAAATTACAGCATGTTGCTAAATAAAAAGGATTCAACATTATGCCCAATATTCCAAAAAAGGACAAGGACACAAAAAACTTAATCCGTATACACAACGGCAATTGTCACTTCACTCTGCCATCATCTATTTTTTTGTTTGTTGGAAAATTCAAAAATCTCTACGGGACATCTACTTGCCGATAGATATTATGCAAAATTTTGGCATCCTCTAGCACTTTCTCTATTTGGGTGTTTGGAGAGAGAACAGCATGTGGCTCAACAGAATTGAATCCTTGTCGAGTGCCGCTCGGATTACTATTCTTCTAACACACAGCTAGTCCTGTACGAATTGTTAACCTATTTCTATGATTTGCATATAACAAACATGGAAAAGTTGCCTCAAAATAACATCACTTTCCTGGCGATACTCACAAAACTATAACGCCCAACTATCCTTAGTTATCCTTTTCATAGAATAAGTTGTTGTTCACATCCATACAATGTATCTGCGAATGTTTTTGAAGCTTAAATGTGTGAAATTTAAAGAGAAATTTTGTATTCAAATGCATTGCACTCAAAGGATGTGAATATCCTTTAAAAAAATCTAAACACCATGTATATGGTAAACAAAGAGCATACCAGGTAGTTCTAAGATGTCATCTAAGAAAGAGAACAATCTTTAGAAACCGGAGTTTGATTTTCAATTGAAAGGGTTTTAATTTAATTTGATTTCATCAAAATTGCTTCAAATCCTTAGAGTGTGATGCTTAAGAAATTTTGAGGAAAAAGCAAAGGATTTTCGAGTGATCATCATGAAACATACTGTGAATGTTCTTGCTTTATTAAAATTTTAAAGTAAGTTCAAAGGAATTTTATATGACGGCACAGGTAAGAAAATAATAAAAAAAAAAAACAAAGGGTGAGAAGTGTTATCAATCCCTTTTTCAGAAACTAATTCCATAAATTGTTTTACTGATTGAGCACTCTCTGCTTTGTAGACTGAACCAAAATGGTACGTAGACATAAGATACAATAAAAATATTTATTGGGACGGACAACAACTTTTGTTTTATCAAAACTCTTCCAACAAACAGATATATTGGGACAATAAAGACCTGTTTATTGTTAAAGTAAACGAATTAGAATTAGAAAAGAATTTAATTTGAAACTTGGTTAAAAATACGTTTTTACACACAAACCCTGCATAAATTCATCAACAACCCCTTTCAGTGGAATAAATAACTGGAAGTTAAAAAAGTGTTTATTCTTGAGTAAAAGTTAGACAACTGTTCTAAAGTTGAAATAATGTTAAGTCGTGTCACGTTAATTCCTTTAATATAGGTTGACTATAATTTTGTGCCAATGTATTTCTTTGTTGTGCCAATAAACTCTTTTATCATTATAACAAAGAAGTTTATTGAGTTTCCATTAAATTCAACGTACTTATTTGTGGTGCCAATAAACTCTATTAGTGTCACAACGAAATAGTTTATTTTGTGAATTAAACATGTAATTGATGTAAGCGTATTTATTTGTTGTGCCAATGAACCCATTTATAACCACAACAAAATATTTATTGACACAAAGTTAAAATGTGCATTTTAATATACAACTAACTTTATATTGTTTATGCGTGGGTATTATAACTTAAGCCTTGTAAGTGCACGACTAGGTCGCTTGAACGTGCACTTATGGCAAGCACAAAAATTAAATATGAAAGAAGAAAACATGAAAAAAATCATACTATATATTTTTTTAATGATTCAAGTCAAAAATCCAAGTATGCAGAATTTTTTTTTTTATAAATATAAGTTAAGTAATAACGAAATTCTAAAATCGTTAGAGATGTTTATTTTAATAAATCGATGTTTACTTAATAATATGTATAAAGAAGTTTTTTTTTGCAAGCAGTATATCAATCTTAAGTGCTAAATAGTTTGCATTTACTGTACAAAAAATTTAAATTTTTAGCCAAGCCATTTTGCAAATATTGAAATTAAAAATATGAAATTAAAATTTTCTTATTTTAAGAAATTAAAAAAAAATAAAGTGCACAACTGGGTCGCACGAACTTGCTCTTGTGGTGCACGACTGGGTTGCACGTACTTGTTCTTGTGGCAAGTTGCCGCGAAAATAAAATTAAATTTAATGTAAATATCGAATTTACAAAAATAAATAAATTAAAAAATTAATTAAATCTAAAATCAAGCATTTTTGCAAAATTTGGTACCGAAGTTTTATCAAATCATCTAGGTCTTTCTAATTTTTTTTTAATTAAAATCGATTAACCCGTTTACGAGATACCTACCTCAAGAAGAAAATAACGGTTCTATGGGAGGTACCGTTAATAAGCTTGTACAATTTTTGTTTTTCAATTTGACAAAAGACAATCGGATAAAAATCATTTGTAATTTATTTTGAAGAAAATCGTTGGAACCGTTTTCCAGAAAATTAAGCTTTTCCAAAACCGTTAAATGGCAGGTACCGTTATTTTTTGAGCTTAAAAAATTTAAATTTTTCCTCTAAGGAGTAGTCTATAAACTACATACCAAATTTGATGTAAATCGGTACAGCCTTTTAGGCTGTCGAAGCCTTCAATTCACTGAGCACAATTCACTGTGCACAATTCACTGTGGATTACAATTCATCGTGATGGACAATTCACTGTGTGCATTTCAGTGTGGTGCACTGTTTCCCCACAGTGAATTGTGCACAGTGAATTATTTTGCCCGCAGTGAATTGTGTACCACAGTGAAATTTGCACAGTGAATTAGCCTAAGCTCTTAGCTATAGGTGCTGATACATACAGACTGATTTTCAGACCCACTTTTTTCGACTTCGCTATCATCTTAATGTCATGTTTGATTGTCATCTCAAATTTTTTTTTGCACGAATGCATAACATTCGAAAGTAAAAAATACGAATAGGATTAGATTATGTTTATAACTGTTATTTGGCAACAGATAGATATTTATGTAATTAGTGACAAATAAACTGTTTAATTGCTTTAAAACTGTTTTTAAATATGGTTTATTCAGATAATAAACTGTTTATCTTGATTTGAAGAAAGCGGGAACCAGTCCGCTCGACTTTCTGATAAATTTTAAATGTTTTCAAATTTTATTTGAAAATAAATGAAAGACGACTACCAACAACACGTACTTTTCAGTAAAACACTAAAATCCATTTTTCAAAAGAAAACTTTTCCTTAAAAAAATGTATACCATCCAAATATTTTTTTCAATTTTTTTTTTCATTTCGCAACATTCGAAAACTTTTCCACAAAAACCATACCCCATTAAACATAATACATATTTTTTCCCCAAAAAAGTATGTCACAAAACTATCACAATTATCCTACAACTAAACATCAACCACCTGGCGTCTCCATATAATACCTAACAAGCAGCTTTTCCTCATCTGCGTATACATATATACCTTCTAAAGGCATTTCCTGCAATCCAATTTGTACAAGTGTTTTCGCTTAAATTGTCACGGTTTAACCGGCAATCTGACACAATGTAGGTACACCGAAGCGCGGTGCCGCGTAGTCAAACTTTTATATACAAAAAAACTTCATCTTTTGTTCCACTTACCACAAATAAATCGGAAACACAACAAATCATTAAAAACAAAACGACGAAAAAACTCTTTGGGAACCTTCAATTGTCGCGTGATTTTGTTCACGTTTTCCTTCAAAACTTCAGTTGCAAACCACAAAATATACACACCTTCTCCTAGGATCGTCGGTAAAGGAAAAAAGAATCCCAAAAAACATTACGCTTCAGTGTGCAATATAAGACTTTTCAAAGTGCCAATGCCAAGTGTGCTACTGCCACTGAGAGATGTTTTCAGGATATAGCATTGAAAAAAAGAAAAGAAAAAAAGAAATTCAATGAAACTTTCCGCAATAAATAAGTTGAAAAGTCTCGATACACTCGGTGGAAAAGTCCGACCAAACACCAACACCGATGGGACAACGCAAAAAATAAAATCTCAGCAAATTTTTCACACGGAAACTTTTAACTTGTTAAACGGAAACCCAACCGCTTCTGTCGCTTAAGAATGATGGAGTACGGACATATAAAAGGAGAACGGCTCTAGCGATACCGTTAAATATCCAATTGTATTTACCCCTGTACTCTGGTGAAGTCTCATAAAGTATCGGAATTAAAAAAAAAAAAAAAAGCTGGTGACATTATGAGGTTTTAAAATGACACATTTTTCCGGTTTCCGGCGCTGGAGACAGGAAAACGTTTAAAAAAAACTTCAGAAACGAACCAAACGTATATGAATATCGAAAACTTTTGTCAACGACAGATTGATCTAGTATTATGTTCGATACAAATCAATATGGTGACGGTGTAGGTGCGAATAAAGATGTTGATGCAGGAGGAAGCTTGACTTCTGATAATATGGCAGAGGGATATGTTGTACGACGAAAGATATTTTTTTCTATAGACATTGCTTTGCTGTAGTTGTGACTTTGTAGATTTGTTGAGTGTGAGAAATCGAGGTATGTTGGCACAAAGTCTTATATTATTTCCCTTGAAGGTGCATAAAAAAACATAGCTATCGACCGAGGCACCTTTTGGTAGCTTACCATGGATGAAAATACTAATTAAATGGCATACATACGTATAACCAGAAAGATGGCGACATTTTTCAGATAAAATGAAAAGAAACTAGAAAAATAAAGAATTCAGAGCGTGAAAACCAAAAGAAATAATAGCTATTTTAGCATTTTTGCTCGAGTTTTTGCTCATGATAGCCGGGACCAATTAGAAAGTTCTCGTCATGCTGATGTTAATTGGATAAAGAACTTTTTTTTCACGTAAATTCACCATTTCCGTTAATAAATGTGTAAAAATTTCATCACCCCGATCGCGTCATCAAAGTTTTAAAGTAAACATATCATCCAGATACATGTGGCTTTTTTGCTTGTATTCTGACGACTTTTTCCGGCTAGAACAGATGACTTAATAAAATGGGTAGACAGACCACAAAATAAATCCACCAGTGCATTTAAACCTAATAGATCATCCATGAAGAAATAATCATCAATATCTTGCATGCTTCTCTGATTGCCAATAGCTCCGCCTGGAATAAGCTTGGAAGCCGGAAAGACTTGGACACGTAAAGTGTCTCCGAAAAAACACCAGCTCCGCCACCACATTCCATCTTCGACCCATCAGTAAAAATAACTTTCTTTAGTTAAATCTAAAAAAACATTTTTCCAAGCCTATTAACGGTACCTCCTATAGAACCGTTATTTTTTTAATTGAACTATCTCATGAACGGGTTAGTCAATTTCAAACCAAAAATTTTTTTTTAAAAAAGTCTAGATGACTTGAACAAATTTCATTCCAAACATTCTGCAAAAAAAAACTAAATTTTAGTTTTAATTAATTTTTAATTTATTTTTTTGTAAATTCAATATTTGGAAAACGGCTTGACAATTTTTTTTATTTTTTGTGCATAAAATGCAAGCAAATAAGCACTTAAAAACGGTGTTCTTGAATTTTTGAAAAGCCTTTTTTAAAAAAAAATATATTAAGTAAACATCGATTTTTTAAAAAAACAGCTCTAACGATTTTGGCATAATTTTTATGTAAACTTATATGTATAGAGGCAAAAAAATGTTCTGCATACCTTGATTTCGGCTTAAATCTTTTAGCACTTTTGTGAAAAATTCATATGATTTTTTTCCCTATACCTATATTAAAAAAAAATTATTAAATTTAATTTTATTTTGTTTGCATTTTGCCACAGGAACAAGTACGTGCAACAGTCGTGCATCACAAGAGCAAGTTCGTGTGACCCAGTCGTGCACTTTATTTTCTTATGAACGTGACAATAATAAAAAAATAAAATTAACCATAAGTTTGCGGAGAATTGATAATAATTGGCAAAAAGAAAAATTAAAAAGAAATAGTGTTTTTTTTATGAAAAAAAAATATTTCGATTAAAAAAATTATTGAGTAAAAAATTTGAGAATTATTAGAAAAAATCTTTTTGTCAATATTTTTTTCCTGCTGCTATCGAAATGTCAATGAAATAAATTTAATTGTAAGACATCTGTTAGAGAAAACAGTTGTTATTTGTTGAAATAAGAAACTTTAAAACAGATTCAAAGTCTTCAACTTCAGAATTGCGTCAGCCCTAAAAAACTAAGAAATAAATTACTTACATAATTGTGATCATTCCAGATACCTATAATCAATATGAAGAAGAATAAAAAAAATAGGTAGCATGGCTTACTGAACGCAGCATGAAATAAAAAACTTTAAAAAATTTGTATAGTCTTCAAATTTTAATTTTGATTAATTTTTTTAATATTTGAAAAATAGCTTGACTAAAATATTTTTTTCAATTTTTGGAATTAAAAACAAATAATTTTAATTTAAGTAAATAATTGGACTTTTTTGCGCTATTAACATTTTTTACCATGTTCTATGTTTTGCTACCAATAGTGTATATAATTGCTCCAAAAGAAAATTGATAGAGTTCATCCATTTATAGTCGTGATATTAAAAACGTAAAGGTCGCACAAAAATAAAATAAAATTCTGTAAAAATAAATTTAGTGATTTTTTTTAATACAAATTCATATGAATTGTTTTTAAAAGTGCTAAAACTTCTTTTTATGAAAATTCAAATTAAAAGCAAAGTATGCAGAAAATTTTGTTGAGAAAATGTTAAAAAAATATTCCAAAATCGTTAGAGCGGTTTTAAAATAAATCGATTTTTTCTTAATAATTTTTATAAAAAACTTTTTTAAGCCAATTAGCGCTAAATAGTTTAAAACATAAATTTTTTTTAGTCAAGCTGTTTTCCAAATACCTATTGAATTTACAAAAAAAAAAAACAAATAAAAAAATTGACTAAAATTAAGCGAAAGTCAATTTGCAAAAAGTCTACTAAACTTTTTTCGATTCTATTAAGCTTTAAGTTGGTATCGCGAAGTACAATAGAATAGTAAAAGCTCCTTAACTGAGCTTTTGATTCAAATAATTAATTCATTTTTATTTGAAAATTCTACCGACTTGCTTTGTCCATTTTTTTTAAGTACAGGACTTTACGGTAGAACTAGAAAAATATCGAAAGGAAAAAACCCTCGCAATATCGATAGTCGGTAATTTTTCTATGTGACTCAAATTCTGAATTTAATAGACTCTCGCAATATGGCCCTAAAGCCTAGCACTTTTGCAAAATGTTGGTTTGGTTTTTTTTTATTAAAATCGATTAGCCCGTTCACGAGGTAGCTCAAGAAAAATATAACGGGAGGTGCCATTAATAACCTTGGAACATTTTTTTTTTGAATTTAAGAAAAGACAGATAAAATTTTTTTTTGGAGAAAGTTTTTGATTGTTATCTCATTTTTTTTGTACGAATGTATAACATGCTTTATAGTTATAGTACCTATAATCGCAAGTAAAAATACACTGAAAACTTATAGCCCATTTTTATTTCCATGTTGCAGAGCAATCATAAAGTGAGCTACACGCCGTTTAAGGTTTATTCAATGTTTACCGGACACCCTGTGGGCCTTACCAGTAATCAAATTTAGACGTGACTATAATATTTAAGTGGGCTGTAAATAATTACGCATACCAATAATCAATTTAGTAGTCAGCTTAACGCTATCGTCGCCTTAAATTAATTTTATAGTTGAGAATCTCAAGTATAATTTCATGGTTAAGTATATCCCCGTGTTTGTAATGTCAATTGTGACAACTCAAAGCAAAACAGAGATAAAACTATTTTCGTCTTCAGTCTGTGTTGATGAATAGTTTTTAATTTTGACGTGCAATTAAAAAAAGTGGTATATAGGTAATAAACAATAATATAATTTTCCGAACGGTAATGGATGCAAACTAATCAAGTTCTGGGGGTGGTTTTACTTTTATTGTAGGAAGTAGACAATACAGCAGCCATCGCAACTGCAGCCAGGAGTTTGAAGTGCAATAAAGAGCAATTTCCCCATTTGCTTTTCAGAAAGATTTGTATTTTTTACACAATTGGATTAGTGAAGCGAAAACACCCACACATTTATTACATCAAGTCATCATTTTGAATAAATTCATTTATTTGTGTTTGAATTCAAGGTCTGTTTTACGAATCTGTCAAAACAAACAAATCGATAACGAAGGCTCCTATTAATATTGAGGTGTGAAAGAGGCGACCTTACGAAATTATGAGAACATAGCCAACTATTTCGACAGCGATTGTAATAGATTAAGTAATAGAGCTGAGGTTAGTAAAAGACGTGTTCAACTTGGTTATTGGTAAGCAAATAAATTAACTCGCCTTTAAAATTTAAACCGCGTGTTTATAAACGCGTGGTTAGCTATTGGTTATTGGTTAAGGCCTGTATGTACATACTTTAGACTAGATCGATCTCGTTTTTGAACCCCTAAATCTGGTCTTTTAACCTTTTTGCCAACTCATTATCCACACAAACTGGATCGATGAAGAAAGAAAGTTTTTTGTTTGCGAAAATCTAACTCAACCGATCTTGACAAAGTCCAAAGAACTGACTGACAAAATTTCCTACAAAGTTTATTCGTATCTTCAATAGTTCAATTTCATGGATTTGACGATATGAAACATCTAGATTTGTCTTCTATAAAATAAATTAATAACACAAATTTTTCTGCAAACATACCTATATACTTTTCGAATTTATTATCTTCTAAAACCGAAATTTTTTATAAGGAGATTGTTCCTATTCCTCTGAATCAAGTTCTGATATGACAGCTTGTTTTGCAACCTGAAACTCGGCTCGCATAAGCTTTTTTCTCTTCTCTTCAAATGTAAGCATATCACCAGAGGTTTGACTTACTGATGCAGTGACTAAACTTCTTTTACTTGCAGAACATGATTCAGCTCCACTTTTAATACTGCTACTATGTGATGAGCTAGATTGACCATTATGCTGAACATCATCATCTTCACTTTCGGTATCGCTTCCATTAGCAAATTTTTTCAAACGTGCCCTTAATTTTTTAGCATCGATCGGAGCCTCTGCTCTTTCATATGGCGTTTTCGGTTCTGTTATTTTGTCAAAACCGTAGTCCTTGTCAGAGGGCCGATAAGTTTCTTTTAGGTTTTCTTCATCGAATCGAGCACTTTTTGTTTTTCTATGGCCATCAACTTTTAATTGGCAGTAAGTTGAATTGTTCTTTAAAATACTACTCCTCTTCGCATGCGTTGAATTTTTATGTTCTTTATCCATTTCTAAGAATATCGAAAAAATATTAACATGACATTATGTAATATTTTTTGTTTACATACATACATACATATGTATGTACATATAAAATATTCACATATAATTTAATTTCAGACTGACATTCTAAGCCACAGGGCACTACGATTACGACTATATGGGACTTGGCAAGTGTAAGCAGCATTAAAAAAACAGATTCAAAATAAATCCTTTTGGGAAGTTAATACATCCATCATCATAATTTGTCTTCATACATTCGAAATGCCTGAGGATTTTTTTTTATTTGAAAGACAAATGGTGTCAACATCAAATCACCTCTACCTAGTGACCTAATTTAAACTGGGACACACAGCACCGACCCTGTTGTGTCATAATTCACTAAGCATTTTAACGAGTTCAACATTATATTCATCAATCATTCATGTACGGCACAAAAATGCATTCACATTACACATAAACAAAAATTAAACTAGTACACATTCAATTTCAAAGTCATAATATATAATAAGAATGACACAATGTTTGTAGGTACCTCCATACGTTCATTTTTGTCCACACATTGACATAAAAGTCAAATAATAACATAACAGAAGAGCTCACTTTCATACATAACCATATAAATTCTTTTGACATCTTCAAGAGGGCGCCACTGTCACCTTTTGCCGCCGCCCGCCATTCGTCTTTTGTGCCTCTGTGGAAATCAGCAATGCACATTGCATACAACAAATTTGATGAAAACTCAAAACAAAAAAAGTGTTTTTGTGTGTCCTACATTGTCATGCCTATGCGTCCTTCTTTAATTAAAAATAAAAAATGAAATGAAATGCTAAAGGTAAAAGAATGACACTAAACAACAGAAACACAGTAGAGAAATGTCAAAAGAATTGACAATCGGTGATGGTGAATAGAAGAAAACAAAAATTTTCCCTGAAAAGAAAAAAAAAAAAGAAAAACTTCAAAATAAAAAGAAATACAAAATGTCATAAATGCGTAAATTATTCACACATGACCTCGTAAAATGTTTTAAAAGAGAAAGTGAAGAAATAAAACATTGAGACTTGAGAGGTGCTTAGCACCTTTCCCCTTGATGCGTTTGCTTCATAATATTTGTATAGAAGCATCCCATTGACATATTAAAACGCACGGATGCGTCCATCATTGCCTCTGAGACATAACTTCTCATTTTATGATTTTGATGAAACATAACCAGCTAATCGAAACACCAGATACTGCTCTGGACCGGAGCCACACAGCCACACAGCCACCTCAATTTGACAGGACGACTTCGTGCCCATTAAATTCACAATTGAAAGTGCTGCGCTCAAGGATAATGTGCCATCCTCCTTGATATCGCTTTTATGTGCAAATATACATCGCAGTGACGAAAGTCAGCGTAATTGAAAGTATGCAAAGTTATCCTGTTTAAACAGAGTCTCCTTATGGGGAGTTCAAGGAGACATCATTATCGTCATTATTACGGAAGGAGCGGGGTGACACAGGGATGTCCTTGTTTCCCTATTCGCATTTAATATTCCATCTGCTAACAGCGCAAGCTATAGCAAGCGTTTTGTCCTATTTTATCTTGATAGCTTTGCACAGAATAGATTTCTTTCTTTTCTAACAGAAGGAGCCAGGCCAGGAGTCGATTTAAGAGAATAAAGCAGTTTGTTTTTGTTGTTGTATTGTGGTGATATGGTGGCTGGGGATTTTACCTGCTTTATCTGTGATTATGATGATGTAACTAATTTGTATTCATTTGTATGTAAACAGTATGAGGGAGAAGGAGGAATTTCCATTCCGAGGGATATCTGTTATACAAGCTCATGATTCTTTATAACTTTCATATATGCAGAGCAGTATCAGGAGATTCTTAGAAATTAAGGGCGTTGGTTTTGATGACATATTCAAGTAGTATTTTTTTATTTAGGCTTTTATTTAACCTTTGTCTGCGAAAGTAAGCTTAAATTTATGGGAAGCGATTAAAAAAAAATAATTGGGTCACCTTGAGCATAATGATTTGACTTCTGAAAATGATGGATCAAGCAATAGGTATATAAGGTAGGTACTTCAACTTGCCGATATTCTTTGCATTCACGATTTGACTCTTTATATTTGGAGAGTGTTTGTCTTTGAAAAAAAAGCAAGAAAAGAGTGATAGAAACTTAATTCATGGTATACGAGGACTTAAAACTAGTATTGAAAAATTAATGAACACTTTTAGAAAAAAAATATAAGCTATTTGCTAAGTGCGAAGTGTAAAAGTCCGATTCGATCAAAGCTCTTTGAGCGCTTTGATCGAATGGGACAAAAACTAAAAAAAAAGCATTTTTAAAAATACAAGAAAGCTATACGTCAGAACAAATAAAAGGCACGACTATGTCTCACAAACTTGCTCTTGTAGCAACTTACCTAAGAGCTTGAAAGAACCTTAAACTAATGTATATGGAATTATTTCTAAAATTCTGTCGATTAGTTAACAAAAATCTTTCAATGTGAATATACCTATGATATAAGTTTTTTAAATTCTTTCAGCTAATTTAGATTTTAATGGTAGTAGGTACCTACCTAAATAAAAAAAATAATAAAATAATTAAAAAAAAAATAGTAAAAAATTAATAAATTGATAACCAAAGTCTTCGTGGTATGCCAGTAATTTTTTCAGAATCGTAGGTCCAGTTTTCAAAAAAATAGATTTTTTTCAAACAACTTTTTAAAATATTTTTTTGAAAATTTTGGAGATAATTAGTAATTTTCATCCGAAAAATAAATTTCAAAAAAGATTCATGAATTCGTTTGCAAAATATTCAATTGTCAAAAAAAAAAAAATTTAATTAATCAAATTTAAAAAAAAGTCATTAAAAAATTAAGTAAGCCATTACTGTTTGGCTATCTAGATCTTTTTAGGAATAAAAATTTGTAAAAATCCAATCAGTCGTTAACGAAAAAGTTATATGGCAGATACCGTTAAAACTGTTCATAAAGAAATATGGGTCATGCCATCTGAAAGGCTTTTAATTTCGTATTTTATCAAAATCGTTAGAGCCGTTTTCGAGAAAAAAACAGTTTTTTCATAACTATTATATTGTTATATGGCAGGTACCGTTAGTTTTAAGCCCTGAACACAAATTCAAAAAACCTCACTGACTGTCGCTCTAAAAATCCTATATAATGAGTTTAAACGATATCGGTCCAACCGTTTAGGCTGTAGGTGCGAATGACAGACTGATAGACTGATAGACACACACACACACACAATTACCAGAATTCCTTTTTTGACTTCGTTATCATCGTAATGTCATGTTTTGTTGTTATCTAAAAACATTTTTTTTGGACGAATTCATAACTTGCATTATAATACCTATAATCGCAAGTAAAAATTATTTTTCAATTTTTTCAAATTTGGAACCTACTGAACAATCTTGAAGAAGGATACCAAATCAATGTTAGATACACACATTTTTCAAAGCCCTTCGATAGAAATAGTCTTGCAGTATCATAATGCCATGCGTCATGGAGGCCAAATGACGCTTTCTGAAAGCGACACAAGGCCGAAGTTTAGAACTCGGCTTTATGCTATGTCACTTAGAGCAAATTTACTTCCGACTTAAGACCAAACTGTCTTGTTTTCTTATTTAGAAACATAAACACGTAGTTAGAATTGTGATAAGAAACCATTAATTGTAATGGTAAGGAAATTAGATAAAAACATGTTTCTCATTTTCACTCACAAGAGATTTTGGTTTTGAAGGATTTCAAAATAAATGAATACAAACTACAGTGTAAAGTCAGAAAATAAAAGTGCAGTTGAGGAGCATTTTGGCAAAATGATAATCAATTGACAAAAATGGGTTGATATAGAGGAAGAGCATTTTGGGGAAATTAAAATATATATATTGGTGTCAAAATTGAAAATTCGCTCGAAGTTATAAAATAAAATAAAATCCTATACCAACTTCATTTGTATATGCTCTAACATTTTTAAATATAAAGCCCTAATAAAAAAGTAATTTTTGTTATAAAATTCTCTACTATTTTGTCCTTAACATTTTTTAAAAAAATCGAGACTCCGAATATTAAAAAAACAAAAAAATATTGATTATTATTTGCATTTATACCTACATAACTTTTAAAATATTAATGATATAAAAGGGTATATAAAAAAATGAGAAATTTGATTTTCTACTAATTTGTGTTCACCAATTTTTCGGTCAGACTAAGTTTTCGAGATAATTAGGTTAAGAACATTTTCAAATTGGCGCCGTAAGTACACGAATCTGAATCCCAATTTTTTTTTTAAATTCCTCTATCTTCTCTATATACATCATATAAAAAAATTCCTACTGAGAGCACTGAATCAACAGTTTGAGGTTTGTTTGTCCCGTTTTTCTGTACTTAATTATTTTACATTGTGATTGGTATAAGATGCACCAAAAAACTGAAGCATGTAGGTTGGGTTAAGACAAGAAAAAAATCGTATGGAAGGGGTAGACTATTCTCTCCCCGTTTAGACAGGAGGGGCTAATTTCTTTTAAATTAACTTAAAACAAAAAAAAAGTTAGTAAGTTAGCAAAAAAAAACATTGGTACAATTAAAAACTCCATGCTGTCCCTTTTTGATAAGCCAGAAACCTCTTATTCTCTTTTTATTTTAAATAAAGTTATATTATAGTCAACACGGTTTTTGACAAAAACTCGAAATTCGTTCACACCGCACATTTATCCGTTTTTGTTTGACATTTATTTTGTTTTGTCAAAAACTGTGAAATATTTGTGCTTTTAAATAAACATTTAAATGTTTATGTTTTAAATGTAGACCGCTTTCGTTTGAAATGAAAATAAAAATAAAAACAATTGATTTAAATCGATTTAAATGCATTTTTAATAATCCTTGATGAATTTAATTTTAAATTTTGACGGTTTCAATTTTCGTAAAAGTTCTGTTCAATGAGACAACAAAATATTTCTTCCACTTTTACAAACCTATTCTACGCTTCGCGTAACACCGATTGCGAACAAACTATTATTTACAATCACAATAAACAACAAATATTAACAAATATAAACAATCACAATCACATAAAATTTTTCATCAAATTTTATGTTGATGTTTTATCGAATAAAATAACCCGCAAACTGACAGAAAATCAAATGCCGTCATCGGGCGATGCCGGTTAAAACGGTGTATCTAGTAGATATGTGCTTTCATTCGCTTACGTATGTATATATGATTCAATTGGTCGAATTCAGGCGAAGCTGCCCGAGCATATACGTCGGCCGATTACCAGGTTCGGTATACACGAGCCTTTAACTATTTTGATATAAAGGCAAACCAAAATCCCAAAACGGTAAGGAACTGTTCTGGAAAGGATTATGAAGATTTAAGAACATTTCAGAACAGCCGATTTCTCATTTTGTATTTTTAACATGTTCTATTCTGTTCGGTATCAATTCGAAGCAGTTGAATTGAACACCGATAAAATAATTTCTTTTGACAGTCCTCTTCCATTTCTCATTCTTCACATAATTTCTTTTGACAGTCCTCTTCCATTTCTCATTCTTCACATTTGATTGAGTGCTGAATGTTTCACTAATTGTGTTTATTTTGTTCATCTCGCTTTTTCAACTGGTTTTTGATAGGTTTCTTGCCATAAACATAATTATGGGAAAACCTGGGGTGGAATCGCGTAAGATGATATTTGACTGTCACATTTTTGATCATCACTTGTGATCAAATTTATTTTTCCTTCTGCGTAAGGTGATCACATCCAATAATTCAACTCAATTTAACTTTGTTCAATGTCAATGACATTTGTGAAAAACATTGTTGCCGTAGTCATATTTTCAAGTAAATTCATTGAAATTGTTAATTTTTTAGTGAATAAATGCAATAATTCTAAATTTAACCATTTATTTTCGATTGTTGTATACTCATATGGTAAAAGAAATATTGTTTTTGATGATTTGGTGACTAAAATTGAAAAAACGTTAAAATTTTTATATTGTTTTGTATGCGTGTGGTAACTCTAGTCACATTACCACAAAAATAAATATAAAACGTCAATTTCATGAGAAGATGACTATCACAATATTTTGGTGATTGGTTTTTAGCTATCACTGTGATGATCACCTTACGCAGACAGAAAGTGTAGATTTTGACTGTCACTTATCACAAATCACCTTAGCCGATTCCACCCCTGTGTTTTTGATGCAGGTTTTTGATTTTTCGCAAAAACCGGGCTTATGATGCGGTGTGAAAAGGCTATTAATTAATAATTTTTGTTAATTTAATTTTTAAACAAAAATGATAGGCCAGTCGGAACCGAATTTAAATCGGACAAAATTCCTACAAAAGGTTTTACTGTTTAAATGGCTTCATTTGTTTTCCAATGTGAATATCCTAAGTTTTACTCCTCCCCGTAGTTGTGCATATTTAGTGGGGGTGTGAAAATGTACCCTTAAGGGTAATTTTTGTGATTTAACAATTATGCCATTTGACACTATGCAACGAAGTGCGACAAGTATAGGGTGTTTAATAAGTTATCTTAGTAATAGTAAATCAATGACTCAGTAGCAAAATCTTTTCCAACGACAAAAATAAGGCCCGACTTATTAGTTTACTTATACTGAAAGGCTTGACGAAGAAGGCTTCTCTGTAAAGCAAACTAATGAATACGCAGACCACTTGATTGTTGCCACCCCCTTGATGTGAATATATTTCTTAAAACCTGAAAGAAAAACGGCCCCAGTATTTGGTCCCAATAGCTTCAATCTGTCAGACATTGTCAGAAGGCCACTTTTATTCATCCACGCCGCATAATCGGATATATGTGACATCACTTCAGCAATCTTCAGGTAGGGCAAAAAGCAACAAGGTGGTCAAGCTAATGGTAAAAAATGAAGGTCTGCATTGTCACGCTGCACCCTATCATCCCTCGGAGCAACATGGTAGTGAGAGTCTTTAATCTGCAGGTTCACTGTAGTTACAGTTGTAGTCATTGTCAGGATTCATCTACTCAGAGTACTGTCTGAAATACTATATACTATGTTCTACTGTTTTTAATATAAGTAGTGTATAAATAACAATTTTTTCATAAACCAACATGTAAAGTACGTTCCACTTTGATTAGCATTAATATAAGAACGGGTAGTCCAAAAAATATGAATCTGGCCTCATTTTATGCAAGATTAAATGCACTTCACATTTTATTTGAATTAAATTTTTCGATATTGTAAGTCCCTTACAACATATAACCATAAATCCTTGCTCACCCCTGCGGGCGCCTATGTCAATGTATAAATTTAAAAAAATGAATATCACGACAAAGTAAATCAGTACCGAACTCTAATCAAAATGGCCAATTCTAAAAATGGCGCTACTCATAAAAATAAAAATGTCATAAAAATGTTCACAAAAAATTTCATCCATCCAAATCGACAACATGCATCGACGTCGCCGAACATCCAAAACTCCTTTTAATTTCGTTTACAAGCCAATTTATTTTTATATTCATGTCCGATTTTGTCGTCCCTCTTCTTTTACCAATTTTTGTGGGTTCAGCCAGAGCCAGCCAAGTAGTGTATGTTCATTTAACGATTCTGTTTGGTTAATTGAATTGCCACACAAAACGACCTGCAAATTCCCACATGCAATGCAAAGCAGATTAAAGAGCTTCAGGCCCATTCAAAGCCACCACAGAAACAATAACAACATGCATCAATGTTGCTCCTCGCCCGCCATCGCCCTGGCCAATGTGGAAGCAAATAGAAACGGCTATGGCCAAAACCTCACATTTTTACAGGCACCTTTATATGACCACTTCACAGCTCTACGATTCATACTGTTAGCAATTAGCTTTTAAATGCTTTTATCTTGGCATCGTCCCAACAACGGTCCATTGGGGGATTGAGGGGGGGGGGGGGCAATTGGCTTTAATGGCCATAGCTGGGTTCGGTCTGGTTCGGCTTCGGCAGGTGACTGGCATTGTCATATTTTTGTTCGCATCCGTGTTGCGGATACCGCCGGTTCTATGGGTGGTTTAACCCCACTCTGACAATATTGCATTGACTGGACCGTATATTATTTTTTGTTGGTCGATAACTGTTATGATCCTTAAAAGCCCGTAAATTCTGTGCTATGAAAAGGGACTTGTTTAACAGCAAACAGTATTTTGAACCATTTTGTTTGGAAATTTGTAAGAACCCTACCGACCAGTACGCGAGGTGAAGGTGAAGGTGGGTTTTTTGATTGTTCATATTGTCCGCATTATGACACTTATAGGAGTTTATGACGAGCGCATTTATGGGTTTGTTGTTGACCTTTTATTCCTCTTGTCAATTGATTTTAGGGCGGCTTTTGTGATTTTTGCAGTGGAGAACGATTTTGAAATAGATTGGCCATTTATGAGGGTAGTAATAGTTCGCTTATGGAGTTTTGAATCCGATGGTTTTTCAAAGGTTCATTTGTTTTCTATTTAATTAAAGTATTTTTGTATTTTAGTGAATTATATGAATAAAATTATATTTTTTTTGTTTAAATTGTTAAAATTCCAAAATATAATTTAAAATATAAAAAAGAACATTATTTACAACATACATTATTATGTTCGTATCGAATTTATAACATAGTATCATAAAAGGGTATGATTGACCATCATCGATAGTTAGCTGGGTGTCAAGGGCGTCGTGTAAAGTCAACATTAGTAATTAATGAAAAAAGGCTCATTGTGAATTTGACAACGCTCTCCTGGTAAAGTTTACCTGATACCTTGCTAAGAACCATGATGTAGTCATCATAAGATACTTTCCTATTGACAGAGCTGTATAAGAATCAACCCATTTGTGAATGCAGTCACATAAAATCTGAATTCAATTTAAAATTAATGAATTAAAATTACTAATTTCAAAACGACTTCGTACTCTAGGTTTCGTTTTTATATTTTCCATTCACTTTGACTTCAATGAATTCGAAATGATTTCAGAATTCAACATGTTTAAATCCCATTTATTTTGTATAAATATACAGTGACTAAAATCACTGAATTAATTTTGCATTCAGTGACTTTAGTTCCCATCTTCTTTAAATAAAAAAAAAACATAAATACAATCTCAGTGGAAAAATTTCAATAAACAAAAATAGTAACTGAAACCAAAATGAATGGAATTCAACTAGTTGCAGTCTGCATTCAAATGAATGCCATCACCAAATGAATTAATGCTTTAACAGCTCCGGTTATTGACCATGTATGTATTCAAGTAACTTAAACCATTTGCACTTAAATAAATGTTAATCCAAATTTTTGCTAAACAACAATTCTTGAATTACTGAGAGCCACAGAACACGATATCATGACATTTTTTTTCAGCGTACACAATGCTTCAACGTGGATATCTACTTAGATAGTTGTGTGCTTTGGGTGGAAACAATATTTTTTAACATATTACAGAGCAAAGTCTAATATGTCATAGTTTGATATAAAAAATGCGATTTTATTGCCCAGTATACTCTAGTGGTCTAAGTGAAAATTTAAAATTAAATAAGGTACAGTAGGGAGAAATCTAGAAAATACATTTTATGGAATTATAAAGCGCTTATGTATTTTCACAGCTTATACAGCATTTGCACTGCTGTGTGTTGGAAAAATAATTCCCCGCTATGATACCACAATTCATTTAACCTTGTTTTGCGGTATAGTAATAACCTAATCAAAAATTGTTTTTTTTTTTAGAGTTAAATTGATTTCGCCTTCTTGACATGTGGTTAGCCTAACCCCTAACATTTAAGTTTTTTTTTTCAGCCGCACAACAATTGTTAAAAAGAAAAAGAAAGCTCAAATTATATAAATTATAAACTCAAATAAATTCACTCTAGTATCCGTAAAAGAAAAAAAAAATGTTCGCTAAAAAAATATTAAAATTGTTCTTTTTTTTAATTTTAACTCTAACATCCGGGTTTAACTCTAATATCCGTACATAACAAAAAGATCAAGATCAAACAAGTTTACTTGACTTCTAAAAATTACCAAATACATGTAGACCATATTCTCAGCATTTTCTGCAACCATTGACAATGCGCAACCCCAACCGATGCAGCTACAAAAATTTCTAATATACCACTAGAACGTAAACGGTCTCCGGACAATGACCAACCAGTTTTATAAAAATATGAATAATATTCCTCACGATGTTCTTATTCTCACGGAAAACTGGCAAAATCCGTCTTTTGCTGATAGTGAGCTATTTTGATTCCAGCTTTAATATATTTCGTCGCGATCGCCACAATGATGCGAATATAAAAACTGTTGGAGGAGGTTTGCTAATAGGTGTTCGTAATCATTTGTTTTGTAATCTTGTCGACGATTTTTTGGACTCCAACCTGGAAATATTATGCATAAAAATAACAATCCCGACAGGTTATTTATATGTAGTTGTTTGTTATATTCCTCCCTCTTCCAATAATGACGTCTACAACAATTTAAACGATTGTTTGGAAGCTCTTAATGATAAAATAGAACCTGCTGATGTACTTCTAGTAATCTGTGACTTCAATCTGCCGAATCTTGGATGGACTAAATCACCTGAATGTGAATCTTTTTGTGCTCTCACTGCTTCAAGCAACAACGAAGTTATTTTAAGCGACGGAATGACCTCATTTGGACTAAATAAACTTAACTGTGTCAAAAACCAGTTTGGCAAAATTTTGGATCTGACATATTTTTCGGAAATCAATTACTCTGATGGAACTGTATTACTTAGCGACACGATGCTCGTCGATGAAGATCGGCATCATCCTGCATTATCTATTTCGTTGAACCTTAATATTAATAACTTTAACTTTTCATTGTAAGGATTTGCACGAATTCAAATTTAAAAAATGCAATTTTTCTTTACTCTACGTTTTACTGAATGATATTAACTGGAATAACTTATTTTTAAATGTTAACTTTGATGAAATGGTCTTTCGTTTTTATAAAATTTTATTCGATTGCTTTTTGGAAACTATTCCCTTACGTAAAATAAGACTGTTAAGTACCACTCCGCCATGGTTCGATCTCCATATTAAATCTCTTAAAAACAAAAGAAAAAAGGCTTGGTCGAAGTTAAATCAATCTTGGAGTGATGAAGATCAAAATGATTATATTGCACTTAGAGATGAAATTATAAACTACTCAAATTTTCTTTATTCGGACTTTATATCTAACACTGAAAACAATCTTAAATCTTATCCTCGAAAATTCTGGAAATTTGTCAATTGCAAAAGAAAATCTGATGAGTACCACCCAACCAACATGAGCTAAATTAATTTAGAAAGCCATTACCCAGAGGATATAGCAAAAATGTGCGTTCGAAAAAGTTTCTTCTTGCGATACGAATATTTTTACTGTTAATGAGTTTTCTCTATAGTTTAACTCTATAGATTTTACTATTTCTGAGGAAACTATTTTAGAGCATATTAAAAACTTAGATGAATGTTTAATTCCCGGTACTGATGGCTTTCCCTCATTTATGTTGAAAAAATGTGCAATATTCTACTCACAAAAAAAGGTAACAAAAGTTTAGTTTTAAATTATAGACCTATTGATAAACTATCTGTTATTCCTAATATGTTTGAATCGATTATTTGTGATACTCTTTCTTTTCATTGTTCCTCTGTTTTATGTGACAACTAACATGGTTTTGTTAAGAATAAATCAACAATAAAAAATTTGTTATTTGGAGTCCCTTCAAAGAATATTTATGAGATTTTGTTTAAGATTTTTTCCATGGTCGGATAGAATCATCCTGGGTCGATCTTTTGTCGATTGAATTTTAATGCAAGTCGATATAGTTTAAGAAAGCAGTTGCCAATTTGTAACATTATTAGTAGATCAAACTATGGCGCTAATAGCCCATTAAATCTTCTGATAAATATTTTTAATAGTAATTATAATCTTATTAGTTCCAGTAATGACAATGTCAAATCACTTAATTTAAGAATAATGTTTTTTTAATCAAAATAATGTTCATTGTAAGTTTTTAACTATTGTTTTTTTTTATATATAAATTCTGTATACATCGTTAGTATTTAACGAAGCTAAATAAATAAAAAAAAATGAAATGACTGAATGAAAGTTGATGTTTCGTGCTACATCATTCTGGACGAGCTTGCTACTTTTTTAAACTACATTTTGACAATAGATTTGACAGCGCTACATACTACAGCCACAGGCTACATCATTCTGTTCAGCCAGTAAAAAAAGTTTACTGATTCCAATGCAGGATGGAAAATGTAAGGCAATTAAAAGTCATTAATTATCACCTCTAGTTGTGCAAGGTGAACACTCCGTAAAAAAAGACAAACCTCCACGAAAACACCATTTTGTCGCCGGTTTGTAGTGATTTAATTTATCAATTTGCTGTTAATTATCCTGTACCACCCTATCAACACATTCATACTCCAAACCCCGAACCCCACATATTTGAAGTGATTTAAGGATTTAATTAAGTACAACTACGTTTGGCCATTTCTGAAGCAGAATAATTGTCTATTTCTTGTTCGTTTGTTTCATTTATTGAATCAGGATCCAAGACAATACTCCCTTGTTCCAATAGATAAGATTCAGAGCTCGAAACTTTTTGTTCCTGATTTTTTGTTTGCGATTAAGTGTAATCCCCCTTTGGGACGATAGCAGAGACAGGTAGAGGTATACCATTTTGGCTGTCAATCGGGAGATAAATGTTTTAATTAATCTAGCAGCGTTGACTGTTCTCGATGTCGTAGAACAGTTAATTCTGGTGCCATATTTCATGAATTGAATGAATCGGACGATTCCCAATCAGTATTTATATATATATATATGTATTTATATTGTATAGATATATAATGGTAATGGGTGAACAACCAGTATAATGGTAAATGTTTTAATTCTATTATAATATACCTATATAGGATTGGATTATTCGTGTACACAATTTTAAGATAAAGACGCAGGCAAAACAAATTATATAACTGAAACTAAATATGGTGGACTTCAATGGTGTACAGTGTGTTTAACAAAAGACGTAAAGGACTTTTATTGAATTGTTATTAATATAATAAATTGTCATAAATAAATAAATATTCGGTTGTTAAATCTAAAAAATGGCATTTATTTATTGCACCAACGAATTTGAATTTTAAAAGGAGCAGTAAACTAAAGTCCTATTTTGTTCCGATTTCCAAATATAAAGCAGTGAGAACGTTGAATGTGTTTGATTGATATGTTCTTCTTTAATATACTCTAATGAAAAATAACACCATATACACTACACATCCAAGATCCACTTCAAAAGTTGGTATGCATTTATCTTTTTATTTAACATTCGCCGCTTAACATTGATGCAACAGATATACAATTAAATTTCCGTTTGATAACTCCGATAAATAAAATGGTTATAAATACTTTTTTTTGGTGTAGCTGGAAATAAAAGCGTTTATGAATGTTTTATGCAGGGTGATTGGTATAAGGTGCACCAAAAAGCTTGAGCGTGTAGGTGGGGTTAAGACAAGAAAAAAATCGTATGGGAGGGGGGGTCTACTTCTCCCCGTTTAGGCAGGAGGGGCAATTTTCTAAAACAAATATTTAAAACCAACGGTGCATTATACAAAGACTTGTTATATTTTTTTGGAAAGCCAGAAAAGTAAATTTATTTATTTAATTTTTAAATTAAGTTCTTTAAGTTAACAGTTTTAAAAAAATTAATTTTCAAACTCAAAATTTTGAAAATAAAATTTTTAAACTAACTTTTTTCAAAATTTTATGTAATTAACTATTATTTTTATTTTCAAAATTCAATGCCCTTATTAATTTTTAGTCAAAAACAGAAAACCGGATGCCAAAATGTATCTTAGTTTTTGAGAAATAAAAAAAAATTAAAGGAAAACTAGTAAGTAAAGTAAAAAGTTAATTCGTTTTTTTTTTATTATTTGATTAAAATCGGATGGTATGTAATAAAAAATAAAAAAGGGATAATTCCCTAATTAATAATTGACCTGAGCAGGTCAAATTTGGGAAAACCAAAAAAAAAAATGTTTTTCTTGGAAAAAAATACTTCTAGTTTTTCTTAATTTCTTAAAAACTAAGATACATTTTGGCATCCGGTTTTCTGTTTTTGACTAAAAATTAATAAGAGCATTGAATTTTGAAAATAAAATAATAGTTAATTACATAAAATTTTGAAAAAAATTAGTTTAAAAATTTTTTTTTTTTTTTTTTTTTTTTTCAAAATTTTGAATTTGAAAATTAATTTTTTTAAAACTGTTTACTTAAACTACTTAATTTAAAAATTAAATAAAAGTGTAATTTTCTGGCTTTCCAAAAAAATATAACAAGGCTTTGTATCATTCACCGTTGTTTTTAATAATTTTTTTTCTGATTTAAGTCAATGTTTTAGAAAATTGCCCCTCCCGCCTAAACGGGGGGAAGTAGACCATAAAATTTTTTTCTTGTCTTAATCCCACCTACACGCTTAAGCTTTTTGGTGCACCTTATACCAATCACCCGGTATAGTATGATTCAAGAAAAATACTGATACACAATGGTTTTGAATGCCTGAGCATTAAAATTGAGGGGAATAATTAAGCCGATTAGAGATTTCTGCTTCGTGCAGTGTGCGGTTGTAGAAAAATATTTCCACTCAATAGATCTTTCAAATCGGGCTTTAGCGTGACCTACTGGGTATTCATTTAAGTGAAAATATAAAATAATATAAAACAAAACAATTGCAAGAAATGCAACCATCAGACGAAATTCCGGGTTGTATGCGGTTTGCATATAGTTATAGACCAGAATACAAAGAAGTCAGAAGTAAATGAAATTATTGGGTGTGGTTCTCAAAGCAATGAAAAAACGTTTGCATAGACAACGTTAATTCAGACTGCTTCTTTAAATTGAACATTGTATTGGCTACTGAAATGCTGTTACCAAATTATCTCCAGCATATTTTGTCAACCGCTTCGAAGCCTTTTTTTAACTTGGTTTGCGACAGTATTGCGAAGCAGTCAGTGCGGCGTTGAAAAGCTCATAAGAAGCAAAAGCGATTATTTTTAGACTGTCTACTGTCTGAGTTCTAGAAAAAGTTTGGGCTTCCGGTTCTGATTCTTAACTGATCAGCGGTTATCAAATACCAAATCAGTGGACAAAAAGTAACCTTCTCCCAATTTACAAGGAAGTTGATACGCGATACTTCGGGTAATTGAATTACAGATGCAATCCAAAAAACATCGTGATTTTTCAAGATGTTTTGCACATACAGCGGTTGCAGTGAATATTATTTCCTGCTTTTCCATTCGTCACTTCTGGCTCGAGCTGACTGGAGTTTGAACTTTTGGGAATGACCAGCTTCAGTGCAAACTTAATTTGTGTTACAGAGTTACTATAAAAATTACAAAAAAAAAGTTGATATAAATATATTTTTATTATGTTTCTTTTCTTTCAATATACACTGTATTCCTCCTTTCAGTTAATCGCCCGTTTTCATAATAAACAAGGCAAAGTTACCAAACTGATACCCAGAAGAGATAAGTATACCTGTCAACAGGCTCAATTCTATATTTTTCTTTGGCAATTATAATTATTATTATTATTTTCCAGAAGCTTTTGTCTTTCGTCATAACTTATGCATGAATGAAACTTCAAAGTTTTACTTCTGGATGTAATTTGTAAGCCCACTACAAAGCACGTTCAGATAAATCGCCTTCTTTATCCTCGGACGACTGAGGTTCGCTAATCATCTACTTAAACAAATAGACTTACATTTTCAATTACTTTTTACCTAAGAAGCCATATTCAATTGTTGTTAATGCTTTGATAAATATTGACATTTAAAATTAAATACAATCAAACCGCTTAACGGTCTTGTAATTCTATTGACACAAAGTATGAGGATTTTATTATAAAAGACTTTGTATATGTGGTTGACTGCATAAGTCGGTGACATAACCAACAAATCATGTGCGGTTGGGAGTTGGTGTGGCTTTTAAGTGAGTCAAAGGATATTTTTCATTTGATCCTTGTTTGAGTTTTAAATTTTCACTTTTCTAGTTTCTAAGTACTTTGTCAATTTTGAAAGTGTCCTTATCGTTCACAATTCATCATCGCATAGTGAAATAATTCAAGGATATGTGAAAGCAACGCAATCATCATTTCAAAATCTCACTCAACAGGGACTTTTCGTTGGACTACATTGGATAAACGTTGCAGGATTGACGAATCAGTCAAGCTGGAATGAGATGATGTTGCAGCAAGTGAACTTGGGAATACAGGTTACAAGTGTGTCGATAGTATATACATTTATAGTTGTTGAAAAGCGTAGAAAGGACGACCTAGGACTATGCGACGTGCTTTAATTACTTTAACACTATATAAGTTCTTTGTATGTAGTAGGTGGTATATCCTTTTTACCTTGTCTTCCATACAGGGCTACATCAGTATCTTGTCGAGTGCGGTTGAGTTTTTGCACGCTCGTTTGTATGCCACAGAGAACTCAGTTCTACGTTTGAAGGACATATACTATCTCTTTTTGTCGGATGAGGATGAAAGTCCAAAAGATGTCCTTGCTTTGGAAATTTTGAAGCGTAAATTTGTTGCTCCTTCAATTTTCCAATTTTCTTTCATTTTAATTTTACTTTTTCTATGTTTATGTTGTTGTTATTTTATACATATCTTCCAAAGTCTTTTTAAATTAGTTATATCCTGCTGTATCCTTTGAAACTAATTGCCTTGGGTCAAAGTGAAGTGTGCTCGTGTATTTGCTATTCCTTTGAAAAAAGTGACAGAAAGACTGACTGATTGGTAAGAATTAGTTGCATGTAAGGCATAAAGATTGGATTTTCATGCGACCGCACTTCACTTCGAGTCCTTATAAGAAAAACAAAAAAAAAAAAAAATCGACCAAAAATCTTATTTTGTTTTTCATTTTCGAACGGACAGTTTATCCCCACCACCTATTTGTATCTCCAAGGAAATGTCCTGATTTGGAGCTATGGACACAGAAATTTATTGGCATTGACGACAATTTGGATGCAATGTATTTGGATACGTTTTACTTCGAGAATAAAAGTTTTGCCAGAAATGCCGACTTATATCCGAATAAATTGGGCAATATGCTGGGCCGGACGTTGGAAGTGGCATCTGTAACTTACTTTCCGTATGTGATAAGTTATTTTGCAGTAAGTTTAACTAAAAGCTATATATGCTCGGTTAGTGTATGTTGATTGGAATACAACGTTGTGTGTTTGTGGTTTAGGAAATGACTTTTGTTGGTTATGTTTCGGAATTAAGAGTTTGTCGTTTGGTCGGCCTTGTAATTTGGTCTAGTTTTGAGGTTTATTTTGTTTCTTTAGTTATCAAAGGGATCTTACTGAAGCTTACAAATAGGTATATTTGGAAATTTTGTTTGTAAAAGTAAGATTAGAAGGATAAAGATATTTGGTGTCATAAATGAAAGTGGAATTAAATTATGTGTATAAATACAGGGTGATTGGATAAAAAAGTATAAAGCTAAGGTTGATACGGAGCAAAAGTCAGATAGAAATAAGGGTTTCTTGTTTCCGATGATATGTGGACCACAACTCTCCCACTTTATATAGGGATTGGCTTGGGATAACCGCAGAAATAGTCCGAATGAATTCTGATTTTGGATTGAACCATGTCTGAGGTCAAATTAATGATGTTTTCGTTGCATCTGTTTTACTGGGAGTATTTACGGAATTGTCAGAGTTCCTCCTTTGTACATGTACATGTCAGTACCAGGTGAGTTAGTTATGCTGTAGGTATTTTGTTCACGATGATGGCTTCCTACAATATTTTTACTTCTAATTTTATTGAGTTTTGTCACTTCTAAACTGAAATCATAGAAGAGCTTTAACTTTTACGTCAAAATAAACTACATGTATAGATAGTTTTTTTTAAGATGAAAAACGTTAGAGTAATAAAAAAAAGTTAGAGCAGGTATACAATAAATCGATTTTCATTTAATTATTAACACAAGAAATTTATTTTTAAATCTTAAATGACACTTATTTATTGTTCCTAATAGTTTGTTCATAACGTAAAACTATAAAAACGACTTAAATTAACCCGTTTTCTAAATATAGCATTGACAAAAAGAAAAAAAAAACAAAGTTCAGCTGTCAATATACATCAGTGTAGGACGTAGGTATGCGTCAAATCTTGTTGTTTTGATTAATTGCAGATTTGTTTATGATGTTGCCCCAATGAAAAATATAAGTTTGTGACCTCGAGCGCTGAACGCAACTTTGTCAAATTTAATCTAGTTTAAAAAACTTCTTAAGTTACTAACTTGTCCTTTAGGGTTGTAATCGCAAAAATCAAAAAAAAAAAAAAAAATCCGAAATTTTCGTTGTTTTTTGATTTTTGACAAAGATGAGTGATCTAAGAGGGCTCTATGGAATATTGCGAAAAAATGCGAACTTCGAGAAAATGATAAGCTTTGAAAAGCTTTATCTCAGAAACTATTGGTTCTAGATACAGAGACAATTGTAGTCTCATCTTGTAGCAAATTTAGTAAACTTTAAAAACTGAGAACATGATGTCAAAAACTAGTCCTCTAGCCTTATAGTCGCCAAAATCTGAAAAAAATTCGAAATGTTTTTAGTTTTTTAGTTGACATCTCATGTTGTTAAAAAATAAATTAAAAATTTCAATTTTTATTTAAAAATTCACAATTAAAAATAAACAATACCATATTGGAGGAAACTCTTTTGCGGAGTGATCAATTTGAAAGACGATATATTAAAGCTTTAAGAAAAATTTGTCATATTATCTACTATTGCGAAACAGTTGAAATTATTTTGATAGTTGCAAGATTTTGAGAAAGCTCAAACATTGTTTATAAGTTTTTTTGTTGTCAAATATAAATTAAGTGGTTCTAAATCAGATTAGAAGAGATACACATGTGTGATTTTACATATTTCGAAAGTTAAAGTTTCGCAGGGGTCATTTAGCGGTTCATTGTTTCGCGTTTTGTTAACTTTGCTTATTTGTATTTTTTTTTTGTTAATTTTTTTATATATGTATAAGTAATATATTACGTTTTTTTACATGGCTTAAAACGAAAGTGAAGCGAAACAAAAAACTGCGAAATCACCTTTTATTTAATGCCATAATAATTAATAAAAGAATTGCAATAAACTAATTAAAAAGTTGAAGATAAAAAAGAAAAATGAAAACAATATCGAGCCCTGTCAAACACGATGTTTTCAAAAAGTTAGTCTCTAACCAATCGCTAAGTTCTTCAACAGACAATTTTTAATAAAAGAAACAGCTGTTTTTTTACATAACTTCATTTTTGGCGTTATCAGAGGCCTTGTAGAGTTAAAATGATTTTATTAATTCATAGTCAAAAAACCGGCTGTGCGAAAAAACGCCCAAAAACAACACGACGTAGTGAAAAAAGACCAAAAAAATTAATGCAAAATCGACCAAAACGTACAAACGCAAAATCACCCGAAAATCGATTTGGGAGATTCTTCATTTATTTTTGTTTTTTAGGTGATTTTTCATTTGACGAATTTTTATAATTTGTATTACCAAAAACTACACGACCGTTATTAAACCAAGAAATAACAGGGCATTAGCTCAAGCGACAAGTGGGGGTGGCGTAAGTGGCGAGGGTGATGGGGAGGGCACAGGCGGGCGCCATTAGCCTGCCAATCGCTCTGCCCATGCCCCCATCGCGCGTGCTTCCGCGCCCCCCGCTTCGGTCAAAACTCTGTTAAATAAAGTAAGTAAAATTCAACTCAAGTTCGCCCAAAAAGGGTGGGTGATTCTTCATTTACATTTTTTTACAAAAATATTTTGAGTGATTTTTCATTAGAAAAAAATACTGTTTTGGGCAATTTCGCATCTATATTTCTTGGGCGATCTGTAATTATGAAAAATCACCCAAATAGTATAAAATGAAGAATCGCTATTCTTGGGCGATTCCTTATTTTTCAGTTTTGCAAGTTTTGTTTTTGGGTTATTTTTCGCACAACCCGAAAATCCTTAAAAAAAAAAAGTCTGAATCATGTTAGTGGAACAAAAATGGTTTCCTCTAGAGTCGAATCGATGTGAAGACTAAAGGTCTTCTTTGAAGATAAATGTGCCTTATAGGAATCTTCTCCATAACATTTGTCAGGCAAAAAAAGATACTTAATGCTGTGCCAAAAACTAAGTTAACTTAGCGTTATAGTGTAGGGATCTGGATCTGATCCTGTCCTAGTGATTTTTAATTGAAAA